>CM055784.1:0-1293750 GCA_029405325.1 Claviceps purpurea | reverse complement strand
AGGTAAGTGCACGCAGCGCACAAGAGTCTGTTGGAATTTAGCCCAAGTCTTTCACATCGACTCTTGCCACATCTCGGTCCACTGCCGAGCCTACCTCCCTCAGTAGGTACCTTGGGATCTTACGGCACTGCCACATCCCATGTCAGTCATTTCTCAATAGGAAGAAAAACCATCACTCGCTCCTGATTCCTGAACTGTGCATTTCAGGTACATCCTAATCCATGCGCAGGATCTTTGGGCCTTGTTTCCGTCAACGCTTCTGCGGCCTTTTCATTTTCTTTCCCAGAATTCAACACCAAATCTTATGTAGCACTACAAAGCATCAGAACGAGATAAAACGCGTGGTGCACCTGCCTGTTTTTTTTTCGCTTCAGGCGCGTCACACCCGCTGATCATCCACGGACTTTTCCGCCCAAACGACCATGAGGACGACTTTGGAGACATCATCGTCGGTAGTATCCGCGCTGGTTATTCTCCACATTGTATTCCCGGTGGTCAATGCCGTCGGGTTTGCCGTCTGGCCCGTTTTGCGCGCCCTGACACAGAGCCCTTCTCGTCGGACGACGTACGCGATTGGTCCTCGACACAGATCGTGGCTTCAATGGCTTTCACCGCTTGTCGTGCTGACATTTGTGAGTCTTTGGCGTTGTCCTTTCCGCGGGTGAGGGACCAGTTTTTGGGGATCTGCTTGTTGCTGATAGCACCGGAGCGGGACTAGATTTGGGAAGGCATCGTCAGTTCAGCGACGAGGGACTTGGACACGCGAGCGAGTGTGCCGAGTGAGACGGTGAGTAAACCGCACGCTTTTTCGCGAACTCGTCAACTTGATTGTCGAATCAGAGTGACTAACCCAGCTCATCATACGTGACGGAGGTATCGCCATATCCAGCTCTACGCCTTCTCGAGCATCCTCATATGGTTCGCCATCAGCATCTTCCTCATCGAAGGAGAGTCGCCCTTCTTGCCCGCCTACATCCTAGCCTGGGCTCTCGGCGCAGTCTTTGACGCCATCACCTTGGGCCTCACGTCATCCACACTGGCCGAGAATGACTGGTGGGGTTTTCACCTTGTTGGCGTGCAAGCTCTGCGCATCATGCTCTTCGTAGCTGCCTGCCTTCACTGCTTGGTTGTGCTGGCGAAGCGGGATCCAAGTCGCGAGAAAGCTACTGTGGAGGAAACCCGGAGTCTTCTCCACGGCGGTGCTACTTCTGCTGCTGCGGGTGGCACGACTGATGATGGGCCGTGGACTTCGGCCCCCACAGCAGAGTACGGCTCTGCGCGCGCCGCGGGCGGAACGAATGATGATGGCGGTGACGGGAACGATGGCTCGGACGAGGAGGACGAGGAAGACAAGGAAATCAAGAGCAAGCAGCAGAAGCGGCTGGAAGAAGCGGGCGGGTGGCTCGGCTATCTCAAGACGTTGACGGTGTTTCTGCCAGTGATTTTGCCGTATAATCATCGGCCGACGCAGCTATGGATCATTGCTTTGATGCTCTGTATTGGAGCGCAGCGATTTCTCACGTACATGGTTCCGAGGCAGTTTAGTCTTTTGACAGAGGCAGTGACCCAGTCAACTGCAACAGGTTCGTCAATGGTCATCCCTCCTTTCTTTCCCATTTTCTCAATTCTGTTTCTTGATATGGTACGAGGGACAAGAAGGGAAGAAGAAGACAATGAGGAGAAGTCTGAAGAAGAAGAAGAGGAGGAGGAGGGAGAGGAGAGAGAGGCATAGGAATAAAAAGAACCACCTCAAGAGGCGAGTACAGAAACTGACATTAAGCAGGACAAGCACCCTGGAAAGAGCTCATTATCTGGACACTCTTGAGCTTCCCCATTGGATCCGGCTTGACAACCATCCAGTCCCTGGCGGGAACACGCATTTCGCAGTTTGCCTACCAACAGCTCACCACGCTCGCATTCCGCCACGTCATGAATCTTTCCATGGACTACCACACATCCAAGTCAACAGGTCGAGTGACGAAAGCCATCGAGCAAGGCAGCAACCTGGGCTACATGCTCGACAGCTTGTATGAGACCGCGCCCGTCTTTGTCGATTTCTTCGTCGCCCTGTTCATCCTCAGCAGTCGCTTCGATGTCACCATGGGATTCATCATCCTGGCCACATCAATGGTACACCTCTACGTCGCGTACAAGGGCAACTTGAAGACGGTACAAATAGAACGAAAAGTGAATGAAACCAGCCGTGTCGAGAACGAGACGCTGTATGACTCCATTACGAACTGGCAGACAGTCGCCTACCACAACCGCCAGAAGTATGAAGAGAGCCGCTACGCCACTTCAATCTGGAACGCAATTCAGAGCCAAAGAGCTATGTACGACTTTCATCAGTACATCGGCATGGCCGAGTCCTGCGTCATGAAGATTGGCCAGGTCACCGCCATGGCCTTGGTGGCCAAGAGAGTCGCCAACGGCACAGACAGCATCAGCAGCTTCATCTTTGTCCTCTCGTACTGGGCAACCATCAGCTACCCGATTAACATGATGGCGTATAACATCCGCGCAGCCACGACACACGTCATCGACGCAGAATGGTTATACCAGCTGATGCAAACAAAGCCATCCGTCCAAGATAAACCATGCGCGCGTGACATTAAGATCCACGGCGGACAAGTCGAGTTCAAAAACGTCTCCTTCGCCTACGACCCAGCCAGACCTATCCTCCAGGACGTCTCCTTCACCGCCCAGCCAGGTCGACGCGTCGCACTCGTCGGCGAGACGGGAGGAGGCAAGTCCACCACGCTGAAGCTTCTCTACAGGTTCTACGACGTAACCGCAGGGTCCATCTCCATTGACGGCCAAGACATCCGCGACGTGACCCTGACAAGCCTCCGCGATATTCTCGGCGCCGTCCCGCAGGATCCGTCCGTGTTTGATCAGACTCTCATGCAGAACCTGCTCTACGCGCGGCCGGGTGCCTCAGAAGCAGAGGCCGTCGAGGCCTGCAAAGCCGCCCGGATCCACCACCAGATTATGAAGTTCCCCGACGGATACCGGACCAAGCTGGGGGAGCGCGGGGTGCGTCTCAGCGGCGGAGAGCTGCAGCGCCTGGCCATTGCGCGGGTCATTCTCCGGCGGCCCAAGATTGTGGTTCTAGATGAGGCGACGAGCGCCGTGGACTCGGAGACGGAGAGCCTCATTCAGCAGGCCATTGGGGCTCTGAGCGCCGGTCGTACCGTCTTCATGATTGCGCATAGGCTGTCGACGGTGATGGGCGCGGATCTTATCCTGGTGGTGGACCAGGGAAGAGTCGTGGAGAGGGGATCCCATGGGGAATTATTGGCCCTGGGGGGCAAGTACGCGCGGTTGTGGAACATGCAGACGCTTGTGCGGTAGATGTTGCGCATAGAAACGGCATACATGTAAGTTGAAGTAACATATGTACAAACCTAATAGGGTGCTGGCCGGAATTTTGGTGTTACATAGAGGTCCCCTATAGTATGCAGTAGAGTCTAGACAGGTCTTGCGCAAACTAATGGCATAGTAGAATTCTGAAAACTGGCCGAAAATTCGGTGCTTAATAAAATAAGGTCCCCTAAATGCCATGCAGTAGGTAGGTCTCGCGCAAAATAACGGAATATGGGGTAGGATTCTGAATCCTGGCCGAATTTCTCATGCTAAGGGTCCGGAGTCCCCTAAATGGCATGCAGCAATGCGGTCTCAAAATAACGGCACATGATATGTCGTGACTGAGACTTTGGTGCTAGAAATCCCTTATTGCTTCACGCTACATATGTATGCAGTAGGCAGAGACGCCGGGTGAATTTGGGTGAATTGTCATGTTTTAGATCTGGAGTTCTTGATGTACTACGTACATATACTCCGTACGTATGGGGGTGGATTGACTTGGCGGGGATGTCACAATGATTGGTTTCTCCGTTTGGGGTTTCGGGTTTTTATGCAGGGTTCGTGTGTTGCAACGAAGCGTGAAGAAAAGCAAGTATGTATGTATGTAGATGGTGGCCTTCTCCTTCCTCCGAGTGGTCGGTCTTTATGTATGCTTGCTTCTTTTGGTCCCTGAGAATTCGGGATCTATGCGTAATGCGGGGTTGACGCTTTGCAACGGGTCGTACAAACTATGGAAAAGATAGTACACACTGTAGTCTGTATATGGTAGCTTCTTTCACTTTCGTAGTACATACATACATGGCGGGCCACGAATCACGATATGGTTTCACCTTTTGGGTTTTCGGGGATTCATGCAGGGCTTGCGTTTCGCAACGGAGCCGCATGGCAGCATTCTTCTTTCCATTCTTGAATGTTCTGGTCACACTGCACACCCCGCGCTTCCCCCGAGGGAGCCAGCCGAAGGATCATTGACACCATCACGGCCAGGGGGTGCAAAGACGTAAAGGAGCAACGAATGAGGGAGCAAGGCAACGTCTCCCCCGCATCAGCCCGAGTCATTGCCATACCTACGGCATATCCAAGGTACAGCGAAGGTGACTGTTGTGAAGCAATGATTCACGGAATCACGAATAGAGAGCGGCATGTCGCGCGTGAGTAACGTGATGTATTCTCATGAATTCCTCGTATGTAACTCCTAAATGCTGAGGTGGATATCATCCCTCTACTCCGTGAGTCCGTATGAACCACTGTCAAGTCCAGGTAAATGAAGAAAATGAAAATATAAATAGAAGATGAAGAAGAAAAAAGAAAGCTCACGGAAAAATGAACTGCAAAAACTACGCTAAATACGAAATATTTTCATCAAAACAATAATACCAACCCTACGCCAACCCATGAATAAAGTTTGGGAAAGGCCACCAACCAAAGGGCCTTCACACGAACGACCTATACCCTCTCCGCCATATGCTCAGTCGCCTGACTGTCGTGATCCGACTTCTCCATGTGTTGGGGACATGACTCTTCGCGGACTTTGCGCGACGTGTGGCCAGGGGGCACCCATCTCGAGCTCGTCCAAGCCTTGAGCTTGGGCTGGCCGTACATGAGATCAACATGCTCCAAGCTAAGCGTTCTGGATTCGTAGAGGAAGAGATAGACGATAAGAGCGGCTGCGATATTTGTCCCAAAGAAGACGAAGCCGAATGAATAGGATATTCCCTTTGTGGCGATGGGAGTGAGGAACCCAATCATGACTTTTTAAAGGAACGTGTCAGCTGGCGACGTAGATAGTAGGGAGAAAAAAAGGGGGGGAGTCAACACTTACAGTTTCCAAGCCAATTGCCGGCAGTAGCAAGCGATGCCTGCTTTGATCGAGTGCGCAAGGGAAAGCTCTCGCCGATGACGACCCATGCCGTGGGACCCCATGTCGCGGCAAAGGACGCAATGTACATGCATGCTGAGATGATCATGATGATTCCGGAGATGGTGTGCTTTTCGGGAGGCAGAGCCGTTCCAATGGCGGCGAAAATCAGCAGCCATGCAGCCTGCCACAGGGCACCGAGGATCAACGGCCAGCGACGACCAAACTTTTCCACGACGTACAAGCCAAAAAAGGTCATGAACACGTTGACGGCACCCAAGATGAGCTGCGTGAGGACAGGATCCTTGACATTGGCCGACTCGAAGATGGATGCGCCGTAGTAGAAGAAGTAGTTGACACCGGTCCATTGCTGCAGGAAATGGATGGAAACGCCGAGCAAGGTGCGGTACAGCACCTTGGGAATATCTGTTTTGGGCTTGAAACACTCCAACCAGGTCCCAGTGCCGACTTGACGCTCCTTCTCCAGACTTTCCTTGATTCCATTAACATCATCCTCCACGAGTCGGTTATCCGGGTCGTGCTGCAGACCTCGGAGGCGAGCGAGAGACGTTCGAGCCTGTTTCCAATCGCCGCGAGCAGCGAGCCATCGGGGGGACTCGGGGAGCACCAAGACGCCGAGTCCTAGTGGCAGAGAGAAGAAGACTCCAATGGCAATGACGATTCTCCAGGAGCCGCCAGGCGTATCGATGTTGCGCACGCCGTAATTGATGATGTTGGCGACCAAGATTCCAATAGTGACCATGAGCTGGTAAGATGCCACGACGGCGCCCCGGATTTCCATTGGCGCGGATTCGGCTTGGAACATGGGTACACCGACAGACAGACTTCCGATTCCGAGACCAGCGACGAACCGTCCCATCATGATGTGAACCCAACTAGTCATGGCCGTAATCTGAATGACATAGCCGGCAATGTACACGACCACACCAAAGAGCATGCTTTTGCGACGTCCCCACCAATCTGCGGTACTAGATGAGAAACCCGTATTAGCATTTTACGTGCAAAGTTGAAAGACGGAGAGATACTCTCACGGCTGGAGAATGTAAGCGTGGGCGCTGGGGAGGCAAAACTCACTAAGCTCCTGACAGAGCCCCAATCAGGCACCCGATACTCATGAGAGACACGAGCAGGGACTTGATTATGGGCACCCATTCCTTGTCCCCATCAGCGTTTGTCTGGGCGAAGCGAGCGGTGAAGTCTTTGAATAAGAGGATAGCCGAAATCATGCCGGTGTCGTATCCGAAGAGAAACCCTCCGATGGATGTTGTGGCCCCCAGCACGAGGGCCTCGACGCCGCAATTGACGCCATTGACTTTGATTGATCTACACAGGGGTTAGTTGGGTGGTTTTACTTTTGGAGGATAGACTCGGAGAAGAATAGGGACTCGGTGACGAAATTGGAAAGTCATAGTCTCATAAGAGGCTTCAGACGCCAATGTGTATGTAGGTATGCCAGGATGGGACATGTAGATTGTTAACTCACTTATTGCCTAACATGATCGACAGTCGGTATTGCCCCAAGATGAATGAATCTATCCCTCCAGAGCACAGTTCAATCCACAGTTCAGTGGACGTGTTTTCAGTCCACAGTTTTGTTTTGCCCTTGTTCACAGTTCAAGGCAGATGTATGTATGTAATCTGATCGAAGGCAAATGTGTCGGACACAATCCTCTTGGGGACAATGGGACACGATGATGTTTATACATCTGCGAACCGGGGAGTCTCTGACGGTTGACCCGCTGAATTCCCGCTTTCGCCAAAGAAAGGACCAACATCTTCGTTAGAAGTTCGTACAGTAGAAAGACCAGGGCAGGGGGTGTGAAGGAGAACCAATCGATCATAGTGCGGAATGCCGGAAGAAGAAGGGCGTGTGGTATGACTCTGGGGGGAGCAGCACAGAAAGAAAGGCATGTTTGCGAGAATAAACGGAAGCAGCCAAGACAGCATGGGATGATGCGTGGGCCGGAGCCGTTCTGTGGCCGATCAACTCAGCAACGGGCCGTTTATTGTACGGAGTATGTATGTACGTACCTACCAACATGTCAAGTTGAAGTCAACATGTCAACGACTCCACGAACCCCCACGAGTCAACTCCACGAGTCAACTCCACGATCCCGGGTCTCCGCGAAACGCACGTCAGCCCAGAGATCTTCCCCCACCTCCCCACGCTCCCTCGTCGTGGTTTGGATGGGGGGAGGGGGGGGGGACTTGGAGTTGCAAATTGCAGATAATCTTAGCTTGTTGGGTATGTAGGTAGGTACCTGTGCATATTCCCGCAAGCTAAGTTGTTCGCGACAAGTTACTCGGGTGTGCAATTCCCCCATGGAATTGAGGAACCCATCTGTTTGTCTCGACTTTTGTCTCGAATTCATCGTCACATATGACTTCACCATGTTGAGCCAAAAAAAAATTGGTCCAACTTGGGGGGGACCGGAGCGCCAGCCAACCTGCAGGGCCAGCTGCAAGGGCTGGTACATCTGCTGGCAGCTGTTCACTTGCAGAAAACGCAAAAGAATCGCGTGCGGCCACCGCGCCGATGACGTAGATGTCGCTGGGCCGCCTCCCGCCTCCCGCCTCCCCGTCATTCCACTTCCCAAGACTTTCCAAAAAATGCTTGCAGCGACTCAGCGAGGCACACACAACCTTACCGGGCCATGTCTTAAGCGGTGCGCCGCCAACGCCAACGCCAAACCCGCCCTGGGAAACGAAACGAACGAAATACCTAAAATATGACAGGGGGAGCCCCCGAACGGGAGAACATCCGGCGCGGCACAAATTCCTTCGTCGGAGCGGTTCGGCGACAAGGGACGGCGCGAATTGGGCGGGCCCGCTTAGCTGGATTCGCTCATCGTAAATTGCAAGATCAATCAAGATTCAATGGTTGCTAGGTACAGTAAGTCCGTAGATTCGCGTACGAATGGGCAGTTGTTGGATGTATGTACCTACAGGATCTAGCGAGTAATCCCGGTAGGGGTAGTGTTGAACGTACCTACCTGCGCTGAAGAAGGTGAGAATCATGTTGAATGTGCACTGGTGCAGAGTACCAAGGATTGCAATGAACAATTGTAGGAACAGGTGCCAAGGCTTCCATGTGTTACTACTGCATGCGGGCCTATTACTTCCCCCCTAGTGATGCCATTGCGAAGCACTCCGCTGAACTGGTGGGTCATTGTTCTGTTCCTGTGATAATCAATTATCAGAGACAATCAGACTTTTTCTTTCTTCGCCTTCGTCACCCACGGCACATATGTACATACCTACCTAGGTATGTACCTAGGTAATACGGAGTGCCGACTATGACATAACGATGCATCCATGCGTACATGATGAAATTGTGCAGCAACCGTTCGTCGGACCGACGGTATCGGTGTGATTCGTGAATCATGATGACTTTGCCGCCTAGGGCCCGCGCTGCATGCCCGTAAGCTGATGATGATGCCACTTGTGATGGACTTTTCGGCTTGCTTATGCTTCGATTCGTTGTTCCGCCTAAGCGCTTTCGGTTGATACGAGTTGTGGTCGCGCTTGAATGTTTCACTGCCAACCAAAGCCAACAGCAAGATGCGTAAGCAACGGGATTGCAGGGCCGAATTGGCGGCTCAGGTGCGAAAGACACGAGATACCTACGTATGATAACATATCGCATAACTAGTTTTGTTGAATGCAAAATCTTGAATTCCCTTGTTGTCGTCGGTATTGCCGCATAGCCATAAATGGTTTATGTAGGTAGATCGTGGATGCCACTACGATCTAGACCTCGCGTGGAATCGACGCAATCGACGCAATCGAACATGGTTCAGAACTAGCTGCTCCGTACTCCGTACTCCGTAATGTCCGTAATGCGTATAGACGAAAGAATTACCATCATTCTAGAACCTCTTGTCGTCATCGGTATTACCGTACAACCAGGTCGTGGTGCCTAGGCTCCTCATCGAGCTCCTCATCAAGTCTCCATGATTCAAAGCTTATTACACTCACTGACTGAGGCAGGTATGCAAAAAAGACAAGCTACGAAAAACTGCATCGCGTTGCTACTGAACTTGTACTGGGACTAGCAAAAAAACAATGCGGCCAGTGTGACTCGAACACACGACCTTCAGATAGGCATCCGTAGGATTGAAGTTTGACTTCAGTCTGACGATCTCCCAGCTAATCTATGGCCGCAAGGTTACGATTTCTCGCTGCTATTACACACTATATAGGTACACAAATCCCTGTACTACGCTTATGCTGTCACGGAGAGGTACCTACTTCCTCAATACCGTTCATCTCCCTCTCTTCACACCTATGTATTTGCATCGACTGACTGCGGCATAGAAACCGCGCCACAGATCAGCAATGCAAGCAATTGGGTTCGGATGTCAAACATCCTGAAAAATGATGACATCAATGTCTTCATTCGCGACGCAATGCAAGTAACGCGAGCCAGTCGATCAATCACTGCACCGAGGACCGACCGAGCCGATTCTCAACTCACCCTGGCCTCCAGGTTCCCATCCCAACCATGAACATATCTCTCCTTCTCATTTCTAGCGACGCCAGCGGCTCCATCAGCGAAAAACGTCATTTCTTCGCGCTGGTGAAGGACTCATCTGGTTGAATTGAGCCCCATGGGTGTCAACTTTCAAGTCAACATTGGGAAGTCGCCCAAGGGAAAAATCACGCAGCCATCCGTCGCATGAAGATGATGGACGGCCGTTCAACATCATCCCCCTGCGCATCCACCGCATACTCAATCTCCGGCCCCTTCCTGGCAAGAATCCAGCTTCTCATACTCCGTACACCCGATTTTTTTCCACGATACCTCGAAGCTTCGGTGACGCACTCTACCAGCCCACCTCGTGTCTTGGCTTCGTCCAAACCCCAGTGCACCGGCCGGGCGCCTGGCGATACCCCTGCCCTGGTAGACAGGGTCAACGCCGCACAGGTTGAAGCTTGTGCTCTTTCCGTCACGATCTCTACGCGCGGATGGTGGAATGGAATGGTGAACCGTGAAGTCACGCAGGTAGGTACTTCTGCCTGGCTTCGTCTTCCGGGACGAGCTGCTCGATGTGCTCAGTCTTCGATGTGGAGATGCTCCATCGGCGCCTCTCCGTGGCCCTCAACGACAGATGCCAAATGGCTGTACCGACTACCTTGTGCGCTCCAGCGCCCTGGAACTTACCGTCTCGTGAGCCGTGGCCCATACAGTCGCCATGAGCACCATGGTCTCTGTTTGGCCTCCCTTACTAGCGGTCCTACGTTGCTGTGGTCCAGCGCAGCAGCGCTTCTTCAAGCGCACCGCGGCTAGAGTTCTCCTCCGAGGAGTAGGTATGTAGGAATCCCATCCGGAATTCATGGCTGTCCAGATTCCGCTCTTTTTCTGCCGCCCGAATGCTTCGTATACCTACTGGATTGATGGCCTCTTCGACGTCCTTGGCCTCCCGGATGAGATCGATGCGCACGTCGAGGATGCCCAAGTTTTCTATTAGTCGGCGGGGTCAGAAATCGTAAAACTTGCCGAGACTACTTGATGGTGGCAGTTCACTCCAGTGAAAACCACATCGAAACAGATATGTACAAACAAGGTAAAGACGAAGATCTCGACGTGTTGATCGCACTATATCTTGTGAAACGCGACTTGCTGGTGACGTTCCCTACCTCTCAGATTTTGTATCCAGCATAGCCGCGGTATTTCCCAGTTATGGCCCGCAAACGAGGGATATATCCAATCTGATAGCCTCACGAACGAGACACAGCAGCACAGAGTATGTTGCAGCCTATTACAGCCCTGTTGTGTATAGGCGTCGTTCACATAGAGTTTAATTATCATGCATCATAGGGATTCAATTATCCGTAAAAGGTAGGCGTCCCATGTCCGACCAGAATAATCGATTGCGAGCTTGTTACGGGTTGTTCCCGTCTTCTGTCGCTAAAGAAGGTCTCTCAGACTCTCCCCGCAGGCACGGGAATTATACCAGACGAGGAAAGAAGCTTTTCCTGCTGGCGCTTGGGCCCAAGGTCTGGTCGTATCGAGATGTACATGTTTGCTTTTCACTGGCCTCCTATAATGCTAGGTATACATGCGCAGGCCCACGTTTTCCATGCTTTCGAGTGATGTTCTCTTTGGTCGTTGTTTCTCACCGTCTTTCAGTGGCCTCTCTTTACGTCATACATAATTTTCAAGGGCCTTTCAAGGTAACGTTCAGAGATATAGCAATGGTACACAGAGTAATATGTACGAAGGTTCATAATGCCACTTCTAGATCGTACATGCAGAGTACATACCGAAGTCCATACCTACCTACAACTCACACAGACACAAGGTATTTTCTTTCCCCAGAGGATAAATGTGCGTGCCTTTGACCCAAACTGTCCGGCGCATGTATCCCATTATATATGCCCATACTCATCTTTTTCTGTTTTCTGGAAAGGAACCAAGAAAACGATTATGCGTTGCGTCAGGCAGTCAATTGTTGGAAGGAAAATTTTGCTGTGAATGTTCTCTGTACTCTGTAAAAGATGTAAGTCTCATTCATATATGTACTGGCCCTCTCTCGCGAATCGCTTCTTTATTCTCTTACATATACATGTTTCGCCTTGCTCCATGTTACATCCCTCCCCCATCTGAGATCTCCAGAACCAAGGAAAAGACTGGCCCAAATCGACAGACTAGAAACGCCTAAGAGGCCCTCTCGCATCACCCGCAGTCGACGGTCTCCTCTGTCGTAGTCTGTAGGGTACTAGGGCCGCGCCGGGCGAGCTTGAATCCGCGACGGACTAGGTACATTAATATCCCGCGTAGTTGGGGCCTAGTCTCCGTTGTAAACTGTATTGTTATTCTCTCGGCCACAGCTATATGCGTAGGTAGTCTCATGGAGCCTTGAGGTCAATCTTGCACATGTAAATACCTAACAACATAGTCATACAACAGTGGAAAACTGAAGTGAACACTTTGTTTCAGTATTCACAAGTAAGTAGGTATGTATGTACTCCGTACAGACGGGAACAAGTAGAACGGGATGCCTATTCAGGCCCAGCGGCACAACGTGATCGGTAACCAGCCCATCAATGCGGAGCCACATCCGACAACATGCCAAAGATCCATGCCCATCCCGCCCCGTGATCACTTTGTCAAGAAAATCTCATTGTACGGAATCACGGATGTATGAGGGAGACAACTCCTTTCGTCCGCCAGCATCCCGCTACTAGCGGGTCGCCAATGCCGAGAACACGCCACACTGAACTGAATATACGAATAAACCACCACGCCACACGACCATGACGGGAAGATTACGATTTACGATGAGAGAAGTCGCGCACAGAACACGCAACACGGGAACATCACTTGATTATACATACTAATACCTATACATACTGACAACTGCGGCATTGATGCCACGAGGCCCATTCAGCCCACGATCGCGCGATCGCCTCCGATATTTTCCCCATCGGTGTCGTCCTTCAAAGGGGGAACCTGGGATGCTCTTCCTCGGGTTTCCTTCTCTAAGACCTGGCCGCGCGATCGCCTCCGATATTTTCCTCATCGGTGTCGTCCTTCAAAAGGGGGAACCTGGGATGCTCTTCCCCGGGTTTCCTTCTCTGAGACCTGGCTCCGATTCAATGCATGGCCCGTCACGGTACATATGCACCTAATTCGCGAACGCATGACACGCGGTGAGGTACACCGTACATACCAGTTGAGTAAGGCTTGTGCAAGTCCGAGAATCTTCTGGATCTTCACAATCAGAAACTCCCTGTCGCGGCGACACAAACGTGATGCAGCAGGCCCAGCCGACGCAAGCGCAGCAATCGACTTGGATCGCGACGGGCGATATGTACCTCGTATGACCCTGGCCTGGCGCCTGGGCGCTTATCCATGGAAATCGCGTGAGACATTCAAGAAGGGTTCGGCCCCTGAGCCGCGCGGGTATGTACCGATTTCCAACCAAATAAGGCCAAAGGGATACCCGCCGCGGGGACTTCTCATCTGGGGAAGAGTCTGGACGATCCGCCGCACTTTTTATGCTACATAATGCCGCGTCCGCAGCCAGCGCGGGGTTCACGGTGAGGCATTTCTGTTCCTGGATCTTGTCCCGGGTCACCGGTAAAGCGGCGCATCGCGTGGAGTCGACGGGGAGGGCTGAAGAAACCAGATCTTCAGTAATGGGTTTCTATGACGCCAGCAGTGTTTAGATACCGGTTTATTTGTCTCGGTTTGTCTCGGTTCGTCCGGGTGAGGGTGCGAGATGTGGGAGCCGGGTATGCGACGGGGGGACCAAAAAAGGTACGGGCCGCGGTTTGGGGTCCGGTGCATTGGCGATATGTGCACGTGTGCTATCTTTTTGGAGAGGAAGACGGAAATTGCGAAAGCAAAAAGAAGAAGACTGGATGAAAGTCCGCTGATAGCATGGCTGCAGGAAACATCGAATGCGTCAAGTCTGGTGGGAAGATAGACGACGGCTCGGGAAAGACGCAATCCCCTGCGTAGACCAATAGCGGCTGCAGTCCGCAGACAGTAATGTGAGGCAATCTACAAAAGCTGGTGACGGCCGTCCGGTCAGCCTCGCTCATTTTGGGTGATTTAAGGCTATCACACCCGGAACTTATCAACATCGTGTAAACAAGAGGCCGCTGCCACAAGCGAGAAACGAAGTTGTGTCAAGACTCACAGCGATGATCAACCATGTTCCTTCTTGACAGAAATTCGAGCTGGAAAAGGGGAATATGATTAGTGTCCTATTGTCTGGCTATGCTCTTCAACCACCATGCGTGAATGCGCGCATCGTTGGTCAGCTCGGGGTGGAAGCTCGTTCCCAAGATATTACCCTGCCTCACGGCGATAATGTCTCCCGCGTCGTTGCTGATATTTGCTTGTGACACGCCTGCCTTCATCCTGTCCACCCGGCCTGGCAGCTTGGCCAGCACTTCAACATCTGATCCTGACCCTGATGCTGACAAGATCTCCTCCACAACAGGCGCCCGAATAAACACGCCCGGAAAAGGTGAGCTTCCCTCTCCAAGAAACGGCAGATCCATATCAGCCTCGAAGCTCTCAATCTGGCGACCAAAGTGATTGCGGTGCACCCGGACGCCCAATCCGCCGATTAGCTCCTGACCATTCTTCTTGGTCGCATTCGCCTCATTTGATAGCAGGATCAGACCCGCGCAGGTACCCCAGACGGGCCGTTTCTGCGTTCTATCCAAAGCAGTGTGTTAGAGAGAAGAAGGAGGGCCAGTTCGAGGCTTGATTGTGAGATTGCGCGAATTGGAATAGTGAACCACCTACTTGACATAGTCACGCAGCGGCTCCAGCAAGCCCGATTGCGCGGCCACAAACGAAATGGTAGTGCTTTCGCCGCCGGGAATAATGAGGCCATCACATCGGGCTAATTCCTCGGCGGTGCGCACCTCCAATGTTGTGACATTGAAATGTAGCTGCGCGGCGGCGGCGCGGACCAAGTTGATGTGCTCGATGAAGCCCCCCTGGAGGGCCAAGACACCGATCGTGATAAGACTCATGGCGGTTACCGTTCGCACCTTCTGTGTACCGTCTGCTGTCGCCTATACCGCGTGGGACTCTAGATTTTCCGGGGGATAGAGATCCAGTGGTAGGAGAGGAAAAGACGGCGTGAATTTGTTTTCTACTGACATGCAAGCTTCAATAATACGACCACGCCGCTGCTCTGTATCAATTCGGCGAGGCCTTGGAGACGGCGAGAATCGGACAAGGCGACGAACGGCGGGGCCGCCTTCGGCGCTGCAGGTGTGGAGCTGCTGTAGCCTGCTCAGTGGCAAGTGGCTGCCTGTGAGTCGCAAGTTCGCAACGGCAAAAGGCGTATGCATCGCGAGTCGCGACAGGTGATAATAGGTATACACATCTAGATGCACACAAGCACAGATGGACGCTTTTCTGGTCTCCAAAGGCTCAGAGCGTCAAATCATAAGTGACACTTGAAACCAATCCAAGCATCCAGTTGAAAACCCCCATGATCAATATCCAGCCTCGTCTTCCGCCGCCACACCACCGCCACGCCCACGTCTCAAACAGGAAGTCCCTGCATCCCCAGCCGCAAGAACCCGCCACTTGGCATCGCCAATGCAAGGATCAAAGCCTTGTGTAGCCGCGACTGCACCACGCGGCGGAGCATCTCGAAAGGGAAAAGGCGCGAACTGCGAGTCTGCGACCGTTTGGATTCGGTACGTGATGCCGCCTCCAGATGAATGACGATGTCTTTCGGGATAGAAGTCGCGGCGGGAATTCCCGGCGGATACCGTACATACGTGCGGAGTAGACGACTTATTCCACTGTGCTATGCGCATTGCGCACTACCTAACCCACCGATGAGTCTCGGCACATGGGCTTTACTGCTCCTGTGGAAGAGTCCGGAAGAGTCTACCTAGGTGTGAGAGTCGAGATGTACATGTGCTCCTGTCCGCTTGACCACGCTACGGTACTGTGGGTGTGTGTTTTACTGTACGCGTGTTACTTGTCGTTGTCGCGTGATGATGTCTCGTGGCCGACAAGTGGTTTTGCGCCTTCAAGCATTGCTCGGGTCCATCATTGATCAAAGGGTCTTCCGGTTCCCATTCTTGGGTCTTCCTATTGGTTCCTACTCTTTTGGTCCTTCCCTTTATTGGCTGTTCCTTTCCTTCTTCCCATTATTCTTCCCCAGCCTTGGCAGCACCCGCCAATTTGGTGCCAATGGAAGCCATTAGAATTTAGAGCGCGGCGTCAAATCGTGGCACGAGGCTGTGGCCGGAGTCTCCGTTGTCGCTCGCGGATTGACTCGACTCCTCCTCGTCGCTCGAGGACGCAAAGTCGCTTCCTTCCTCGCCGCCTTGTCGACGCCCCGCTCACAGCCGGCATTGACGTCTTGGGTCCTGCATGCATGGCGCCCCCTCCACAAGCCTAGCTGCATTCGACCCCTCCATTGAAAAGGTGAAGGCGAAATTTAGTCCGCGTCGTCGCCGGTTTAATCTTTTCAAACCTCTTCCATATCTTTGCTGTATATCTTCTCTGCTTCCTCCACAACCTTCTTGTAAGTTTATCGCGTCAAACCCTCCCTGTCTACATCCACCAATCTACTTTTGTACCATACGACTTGAAACACAGCTTCTGACTCCAACCCTTCAGCCCATCGAGCCTCGAGTCTCACGATCCTCTACCCAACAACTTTCCTACACAATGGCCAACGACACTGCTGCCGCCGCTCCGGCCGCCAACGGCAATGGCGCCAACAAGTCGAGTTTCACTGTCAAGGCGGGGTTGGCGCAGATGCTCAAGGGCGGCGTCATCATGGACGTCGTTTCAGCCGAGCAGGCCCGTATTGCCGAGGAGGCCGGTGCCTGCGCCGTTATGGCTCTTGAGCGAGTTCCCGCCGATATTCGAAAGGACGGCGGCGTCGCCCGCATGTCTGATCCCGGCATGATCAAGGAAATCCAAGCAGCCGTCACCATTCCCGTCATGGCCAAGGCTCGTATCGGCCACTTCGTCGAATGCCAGGTCCTCGAGTCTCTCGGAGTCGACTATATTGACGAGAGCGAAGTCCTGACCCCCGCCGACGATGAGAGCCACGTCGAGAAGAGTGTCTTCAGCGTGCCTTTTGTTTGCGGCTGCCGCAACCTCGGGGAGGCGTTGCGCCGCATTGCTGAGGGCGCTGCCATGATCCGTACCAAGGGCGAGGCTGGCACGGGCGATGTTGTCGAAGCTGTTCGTCACATGAAGACGGTGAACAGCCAGATCGCCGCGGCCAAGGCTGCGCTCGCCGAGGGTGGCATTGTTCGCATTCGTGAGATGGCCCGCAAGCTCGAGGTTGATACCGCGCTTCTCCTGCAGACCGCCGAGCTGGGCCGCCTGCCCGTCGTCAACTTTGCTGCCGGCGGTGTTGCCACGCCCGCCGATGCCGCCCTCATGATGCAGTTGGGCTGCGACGGCGTCTTTGTCGGCAGCGGCATCTTTAAGTCAGGCGATCCTGCCAAGCGCGCCAAGGCCATTGTCCAGGCCACCACTCACTTCCGCGATGCCAAGGTCATTGCCGAGGCCAGCACGGGTCTCGGTGAGGCCATGGTCGGTATCAACTGCGGCAGCATGAAGCCCGAAGAGAAGCTTGCCGGCCGCGGCTGGTAGGGGAAACACACGGATGATGGGAAATCAAAACAAAGAATGCACGTCGATAGTACATAATGTGGAGCAATACCCTGGATGGATGGAAGCAAACCTAGAATTATGGGCGATTTGATGAGCAACGGAAAGTGGGCGGTGAAAATAGCGAAGATTGTGACGTCGAAGGATGATAGATCTTTTTGTTCTTTTTTTTTTTTTGTTTATATCAACATCTGGATAGGCGTTCTTACGATGTATGCTTTATGTTGTTCAAACCAGCTAGCTCATGAGCAAGACGAATGTGCATTTCAGCCAGCGACCATGACTGCGGAGCAACGATCTACTATGTATTTACATCCGTTTGCAACTTGTGGTAATTCTAATATGTATGTGCACGAAGCCCAATTAGTGCCGGGTTCATCTTGATTACTACCTTGGCCGAAGTAAGCTCACAACCACGCCTGCCGTTCGAAGCCTGGTCAGTCAAAAGGACCGTAATTCTAATGCGCCTTTATCACAGCAAGGCTGGTTTCAAACCTCGGATATCAGCGTGCCCTCACTCTGAGATATCCTCCAGCACTTATATCGACTCTTCCGCCCATTCTCAATCCGACGCTGAGACAACGAGAATTCAATCTACCGGTACATGCGCAGCATATACCAGAATGCCATGACCATGGTGCGGCACTGCGGTCCTCCTACGTTCTGGTTCGCCAACTCCAGCTAGCCCGAGTCAGAGACAACCTCGAGCCAGGTCAGCAACCGAACAATCGGCCAGACCTGATCGGCCGGGGTCTTTTTATCTGAATGTCAAGGAGTTGATACATGCTCGCTCGCTTTTGGGTACTCAACCATGCAGACGTGGCTGACATACTTACCAAAAGTGATGGCACATGTTTTTTTGGGGGGTAAACTATGTCGGCCACGTGCACACAGGAGAGTACCAAAAGCGAGGATCAAGTCATTGACCTCGAGATAAACGACCCGGGCAATCAGGTTCCGGCCGATCTGATCGTTCAGCTGCGCAATCCTGACCGGGCTCGGGGTCGTCTCTGATCTTGGGCCAGTTGACATTATGTGGCCGTGAGTACATACCGCGCGAGGGCCAAAGTGCCGCACCCACGGTCACAGGATTTTGGTATGTACATCCTCCCTCCGCATGAAACCTGTCGCCGCCTATACTATAATAAAAGAAAAGGGCCTAGGTGGACGTCGTCTTGATGATGAGTCACCCAATCCAGTCGGGACGTCTTACTGGCCACGAACGCGTCGATCACGAACTGCTCCAGCCTGGGAGAGACGGCGGGCGAGGTGAAGGGCGGCGCATTCCCTCCAGGGAGTCTCAGCGGCGCCTTCTCAGTGCTCACACGTAGAGCATCGCCTTAGAGGCGAGGAGTCCATCTTGATGAATTGGTACTGGTCGCTTGATTTTGATTGATGAACGGATGAATTGATGGTTTGGGTGGTGGACGCAGTGGTGATGGAGGGGGATGGAGATGTTTTGTTGACCGTGTCTGGCGTGTCGTCGTTGTTCGCAGCTGACACCACTCCAACAGGGCAAGGGCTGGGCTTGGGAGTTGGCGCTGTCATGTGCCACCATCTATCTGGGGGCTGCCGTTTCTTGATCAATCATGATGATGATGTCGCGTCGTTGTTTTGTCCCAGGCTTTAGGATCAGGATTTTTGGGAAGCGATATTTCACTAGAGTCAAGCGCCAAGACCTTTGAGTAGGCAAATGCTTTGTTGGGTCATCTCTCTGTTTTATCTACCCCGTCAAACCAACAGCCATACTCATTCAGATGTAAAGGGGTCAAGCGACAACAGAAATTGAAGTGCATGTGTACAAGTGGTAACAAGCTGCTTGAGAATTTATGATCAGAACGACTTGAGCATAACGGCAAAGATTTGTTTGAGAAGGTCTGTCAGCGAACATGGACTGATTTGGGGATATTCACCAGATAATGTATTGTGTTTCAATGCCAAGAAGCCGTCTTGACTCTTGTGTATGTACTCACGAGTCACAACATAACATGGTGTTCTTCTCCTTTCTCCTTGTATCTTTCTCTTTCTCTCACCTTGTTTCACTTTGCCCCCTACTTCTATCTATCTCTTCGAATCCGCGTCTTGGCTACTTTCATGTTTCCTTACCTTATACATACATACACCTGTATACAATAGAGGGAGCAAGGTTAAGGAGAGCTGGTCAGAGGAGAGCAAGACCTGCGGAAATATAACATCGAGGCACGCTTTTCTCCGCCTCCAACAACAAGTTCGAGATGCACGTACAAAGGCAGGCCAATCGTGACAGCGCAGCTACACGTAGAAACAAGGTACTGCAAGTCAGAGGTAGATACGTAGGATGTTAATCCACATATGCATCAGCAAACAACTCAAAACGACCAGACAAACTACCACGACCACCTACTTATCATCACTGAAACGCCCATATTGCACTTGTTGAGCATAAATTTCACTTCTCCAAAGATGGCAGCACGAAAAAACACAAGGACACCGTCGTCGAAACGCACCACGGAGCACGCACAGCAAGGGAAAGGGGGAGGCAACAGGTCTGAAAAATAAAGCAAGCATTTCACATTTTACTATCAACATCTTCTCCCGGATGACCGAAAGACCGGAAGACTAAAATCTCCAACGCCAAGTCGTAACTTCTTTCTTCTTATCGAGACTCAAGGAAATCAGCGAGCGAATTGTGTCATAGTATCAAATAGACAGCAGTGATTTCTTTGAACAAAAAAAACGTTAGACGGCCGGATAATGCCGACACGAGATAAATCAGCCCCGACGCCCCAACGTCTCCCTAAGTAGGCAAAGCCTTTCCGAACGGCTGCCGCAAGAAAGCAAGAAAATTGATATAGAGCTCTGCAGAAGTGCCTGTGCCTGAGCTTCGTTCGGGCCTTGAATTTTCATCTTTTTTTTCCCTTCTGCTTCTCCCTCCAGGCTGTGGATGTTGCTCAATTTTGCCCTCCTCCCCCTTTTCTCTGTCCGTTTCGGTAGGTCGAATTTGAGCAAAATAGCAACCCGATTTATTGGTTGTGTTTCAAAACATTGTTATTTCGTCACATCTTACTCACGGTGCGGTTAGCAAATGTGCAAACAGCTCGAAAGCGAGTACTCGAAATGGAAACTGTCCGTCTATGCACTCACCTGAGGAGGCACGACAGGTCCAGGGGGCCCGGGAGGACCGGGAGGACCCTGGGGGCCTGGAGCATGACCGCCAAAGTGCTGAGGACCATAAGGACCAGGTCCGTGATTGGGCATGCCCATGTAGTGAGGAGGAGGGGGGGCAGGACGATAGGGGGTACCAACACCAGAGTTGTTCTGTGATCGACCCCAGCTCAATCGGACACGAGAATTGCCAATTGGATATCCTTGCATCTGATTAATGGCCATCTCAGCAGCGTGGCGGTGAACGAACTGCACGAAGCCACATCCCTTGCCAGGAGGAATCTTGACATAGGTGATTTCACCGAAGCCCTGGAAAAACGACCGGAGCTCATCCTCAGTCACGTAGCCAGACAACCCGCCGACAAATACGGTGGTGTTGTTAGGGTCAGTGAACTGGTTCATTTGAGTGGCCGGGTTGTAACCGCCGTAGGGAAACCCGCCCTGCATAGCAGCAGCAGCTCCCCACATGGGCTGTTGATGGACGGCACCCATCATGGGACCACCGGCGTGGTGGGCTCCGTGGCCGCCAAATGCTTGATTACCGCTACGATTCGGAACACAAAAGTCAGCAACCTCGCCATGGGAACTTTCCTTTGTTTGAAATTGGAAAAGTCGCCATCGCTTACCGATTCTTGGGCGTAGCGGTAGAGATTCTCATAGGTCTGTTACCGCAGTAAACACCCTGCATCTCGACCAAAGCTCGCTGCTGGTCGTTCTCATCGGAAAATCGCACAAAGCCATAGCCTCGGCTCTGGCCAGACATGGCGTCCGTCATGATCTTGGCGGACTTGCAAGAGGGGAACCTGGCCTGGAACAGTGACACCAAGACGTATTCGTTGACTTCAGGACCCAGGTCGCCAACGAAGATGCTATACTCAGGGCCACGATCGTCACTGCCGCTCGAGAGTATTCCGTCAGTCTTGGGGCCCATGTGGTGGGTGCTTGGAAGACAATAGAGCAGTATCAGAGGATAGCTCTTCGTGGGGGATCGATGATGGTGACTTACCGTCGGTCAACAAGTCCACCGCCAGAGGCCCAGTTAAGTTTAAACTGACGAGAGCTGTTCGGGACCGAAGTTCCATTGAGACCCAATGCCTTGGTGGCAGCTTCGGGGGAGGAGAACTCAACGAAGCAGTAACCGGCATTTCTGTCATAGATTCATGGTTAGCAGGTGAAAAGCCCCCGTATTTGCTCTTTCCTCATGACTCCATGAGCTCCTGCCATGGACCGTACCCAGAAGTTTTGTCACGGATCACCTTGACGTTGACCGTCTCGCCAGAGGCAGAAACGAAGACGCCCTTGATGAAGTTCTCGTCCATCCAAGGCTCGAGCTCGCCCATCCTTGAACACGATGTCAGTGTCATGCCCACTTGCAAACATTTTTAACTATTCTGATATCATCTTACCAAAGAGTCGTCTTTGCCTGGTCGCCGACAACGCCAGACGGGGAGGGCACAACGGCCATGTCAGGCGCAGGGGGGGTTCCGTTGGGGAAAGACATTTTCGTAAATAAAATGGACGTAAAAGCTGTCGCGCGGTCAGCCGCCTTCACATGAACACGCAACTGTGGCAGGTGAGAACAAACAAGTTGAGGCGTGTTAGAAGACGCAACTACGTGGCGGTCAGTGAGTGCGTCAGTCTGCTGCCATTTTTGTTAGACTCACAGATGGCAGACTGAATCAGGAATCGTGCAAGATCTGCAGAAATCAATCGCGGGGTCCTATTGTTCTGGTCAGCCAACAAAGGACGGAGACGCCAGCTCAGCCGAAACGGCCAGTGGAACAATTGCGCTTCATCGACCCAGCCATACTTACCAGAAGTTCTCGAGACGAGGCGATCTGTCCAATGGATATATATTCGTCGAATCGTAACGGAAACCGAAAACGAGTCGAGAAAGTCGGTATCCAGACCAATATAGAGACTCCTAATGTAGACTTGAAGACAAGAATCTCAAGACGCAGCCACGCTAGGTGAAAACTTTCTCAAGTGAACGCTAGAAGAGTCCGCAATACGTCGAATGGTCAAAACAATTGACTCGTGCGTCAAAAGGCAGGGTGCGAAACGTCCGAAAAAAGAGATCGTGAACAAACGTAAGTCCTATCGATAATTCCGAGGGATCGTGATAAAACACTGAAAACGCTCTCGAAATCAACAGAAACCTGTGCTATCTGATCAGCATTGAAGCAGTTGTAAGATCTTGAAGCCGGGAGTATCCAGTTTCCCAATGTGGCTTTAGTGCTCGGGCGACGGGTGGTTGGTGAGACGTTTTGCCAATTCGTCCTCGACGTTGTGATCAACTGACGAACAATTGAAGCAAGATCAACTTGCATCAATCGCGGCAGCAAACGTGCAGAGCGTGTTGTGATGATGCTGCGATGTTCTGACTCCAGCGCGAGTTTCCATAAGGATCGAGGCAGGCAACTTGCAAGTATGCTCACGCCGCTGCGTGACCAGTTTTTGACCCAGCCAGCCGCATTGACCAAACGGATCGCGGCAGACGTCCCCTCCCATCATCCACATTGTGCAGAAGGATGTGGGATCTCAACGCGCCGAAGCAGCTGGCAAGTAGGCAACTTGTGCTCAATCCCACTTGGTGATAATCAGCGACAGCTGAAGCGGAGCGACAGACATGCCGAAATTGACCCAGACCAAAATCATTTGCAGCAAGTAAGAAGGAGCGAAAGTTTCAAGCACGAACACCGAAACTAACGGCTCGAGCTGACTGGTGAGCGCGGCGATAAGCTACCGTCGAGCGGTTGGACTTGGCTGGCAGTGTCGAGTTCGTCATGGTCACGAGTTGTCGAGAATGCGGTCGAGGATGGAAGATCGAGCTTGCGCGGTCGGCCACGTCGTCCGGGAGCCAAAAAAGCCAATATCGGAGTAGCGAGTGCAATGAGGAAATACAGAGAACTACTTACTTTTAGGCGCCGGCAAAAACAACCGAAACTCTGAGCCAATGTCCGAAACACGCGCAAAGGAAGAGAGTAAGTGGAAGGTAATGGGGACGTGAGGTGAGGAAGAGAAAAATCGAGACGCAGCAGGGCGGGCACGAAAGGCGAGCTTTTTTTTCTTGGACGAAGCCGGCCGGGCTTACTAGCAAGAGGCAGCACTGTGTGTGCGTGCGGGTGTGCGTGTGCGTGGGCCCTCGATCCGGATTGGACCTTGTCATCTTGGCCCAGGTACCTGAGACTGGTACCGATGATGGATTTTGGATCATGGGCCCCATCATGGCCCGGCTTCGATCTTCTGTCGGCTTCTGCCACGAGAAAACCGACACACCCGACGGCGGGAAGAGGGCAGCGCTCAACGCGTGTTGTGCATTTTTGGGGGGAACTATGTACTCCGTACAGGGGGACGCCCGGGTCACTCTCCAGGCAAAGAGGTACCGAGTGCCCCATGCGAGTATCCGGTACATACATACTTTGGTCGATGCCATTGCCAAGTCATGTGCGAAACACGCGCTGGAATTCCAAGCTGCTTTTATTATGGAGTAGCATACCTACTACATCTACTACAATCTTGGGTATCTCGAGCATCTTACAAGTTACCACCAGGGCCAGGAGTGATCCAGTCAACCAGGGCGTGTGAAATTAGAATGGACGTCGGATTAGGGCGAGCAACGCCAAAGTGCCGGTTGCTACGCTTCTCAGCAGAACTCACGAGTGATATGCAACACAGCCACCAAGGAATCCATCGCAGTGGCGACCTTAACGGAATGCTTCCATGCAACTCCAAGCACGAGACGTCCTGGTCCTGTGCTGCCGCATCCGTCAAGGGGATGGATGGCGCATCTTCTGCTCAGGCCACACAATGCCACACACAGGCGAGTTCGCGACCACTGGAGGAAGGCTGTGAGCCGGGACGAGACAATCAGATTACCTAGGTACCTACATAGTAGGTACGACGCACGATTGTCCCGGCCGAACGAGGCCGAATACTCCGTAGGTAGGTAGGACTCCGAAGGAGGTAAACAAGTTGATTTGCATTACACGGAGCACAGTGCATGTGCATATGTATGTACCTAGGTACATCTGTTTCGTGCATAATCAAGCGAGCCGGCTTTACCCACGTCCGCTTCCGGTCTTTGACTTTGAACATGGTTGTGCAACAAACAATGTACACAACTTTCAAGGCTTCATCGTCCCGTCCAGAGTCGCAAAGGATTGTTGGCGGGAACCTGCCATAAGACGGCTCACGCTCGCAAAGCTTATTTTATTTTTTATTTTTCATGTGTGCGAGGCCGCAAGAATAGGAAAAGAGCAAAAGGACTTGATGCACCAGCCAGGAGAGCCACAAATTCACAATAGGTAGCAAAGTCAATAAAACGCGGCTCACGAGTCACGACTCACGAGTGACGGAATACCTACATGCACTGGCATGCCGCCGATCGTGTTCTGTACTCCGTACCTACCGTATTTACTCAGTAAATTCGTCCAAGCCCGTGGGTCTGATGACCCTTGCTCGGACAGATTTTCAGCGATACCATTGGCCACCACCATTGGCTTTTGATTTAGCGAGCTCAGCCCGCATCTTTAAATTGAATATGTGTGGAGGAGCCAATGGTTCGCTGACAATCTGTTCGAGCAAGGGTCATCAGACCCACGGGCTTGGACGAATTTACTGAGTAAATACGGTACTCCGTACGGAGTTCCCATGGGCCACAGTAGGTACAAGCTACAACTTACAAGACACGCCTTCATCCTACAAGGATCGCAGCAATGTCATTCTTTCTGACTGGTTACCTAATTGGCCTCAGCACAAGAACATGGAGGGTACACCGTGCAATATTGGCATAGTCGAATCCACTTCTCGTTAGGCTCTCAGAGGGCGTTACGAAGGAATATCGATACGCGATAGACAAGGGCGCGACAATGTCTAAAGTACAATTCGTGTGCGTAGGTATTGTTTACTTCAACATTGCCTGGAACTCAAGGCCAAGTTCGTCGTGACTAGCCCGCCCTTGGATTTCCCAGAAGCGAAGCGTCTAAAGCAATGTTCAGTTCGCGCAACAGAGTCGACAGCCTCCTCCTCTCTTTTCTACATACATGTACCTACATAATATGTACTCCGTAGATCCTCTCTGCCGTATGCCCGTACCTGACAAGGGCGCCTGCAAAGGCCGAGAAGGATCCCATGTCCCGGCGCTTCGCCCATCGGCTGCTGGATCTTATCGCTGGATCTGCCGCCAGAAACTAGACCGAGAAGTGGCCCAGTCCCTTGTACACTGGGGGAGTGAATTTGCAAATCTGCATCCTAGGCTTTCCTAGCGCCCAATTACATAGCTATGGGTTGGTTTGATTGTCTTCCCGTTTTACAAAGTATCTTCGCGTCTCGCCCGCCACTTGCCCTTGCATGACGCTCCACCAACACCTGCATGGCTTGGTTTGTGTACAGTGTGGTATCATGTATGTACACACAATACATACCTCTCTGTACTCCGTACATACCTACCTATTCCCAGGCGATGACTACAATTGGTCTACGGTGTAGTCCAGCAGGCTTTTAACTTTTAAGTACATGTAACGTAGAGTAGGTACATACCTACAACGTGAACAAAGCTCGCTGAAGCAAACATTGCAGCGAGTCGTCCATTCTATGTAAATGAGTAAATGAAGAAGTCCGGGATTCTCCTGTACTGTGTTACGTGTACATATTCATGATTAAGAAGTATGTAGGTATATATGGTACATAGTATGTACCGTGTCTCACAGAGGGTCTCAGGGTAATACGCTGGTGTTGAGGTATGTATGTAGGTACAATACCTATTCCAGGACGGTCTCACATTATCTCTCCTGAGTCCTGAATCCTGATGCATTCGCAGAGAAGAGACGCAGCAGCCAAAAGTACAGCCAATTGTAGGTGCATGTGTTCAGACCCTGCGTGGGATTAAATGAGACGACAAAGCCATTGATTGACATGAGGAGACGTTGATGATGCGCAGGAACATATTTGTAGTAATCGTGATCGTCAAATAGGTACAAGTGGACGGAAGGACTTCTACAGAGCATTCCTACTCGGACAGCATAAAAGTACTAACCGGACAGCATTCCCCAGAAATCTCGTGACACTCTCCACTTTTTATGTATCCTTTCGCTCATAGACAGTGTTCAAGGAAAGCACACTGTTTGGCATTTGCGCATCAAACGCCACCCACCAAATTCTTCATCATCATCCCATCTTCGTTGTCGACCTCGCGCCTCATCAAACAAAAAGGTCACGATTCCGACCCGTCTTCAAGCTGTTGATCGTTCTACACAGGCTTCAACGTCGCAGCCGACCCTCCCCAGCCGCCGCCCCATAAAGCCAAGCATACGCCGTCGACAGTCACAGTTCGAGATAGAGGAGGCAGAGGCATTACGGGCCTCGAAGAGACAAAAGACCAAGACCACGCGAGGCCGCGGACGAGGCAGAGGCAGAGGTGTGGCATCGCGATCATCTTCATCTACCAACGCCTCGAAAACCACTGGACCGTCATCGCAGGCCCTGACCATGATCAGCGAGACCGGGCAAGTTGAGGAGGTCGTCCCGGCTACGCAATTGACTTAGTCGCCTGTAGACGCCGGCGTGTTCTGCTGGGCCACGAATGACGTACGTAAGGGTATGTAGATACAATGAAAGAAGAATTCAGAACACCGAAAATGAATTGCTAAAGTGAATCGCCGAAGCCTCCTCGGGGCGGCGTGGTGATGTTGAGACATGCACATGCGAGATGCGTACTCCGTACAGTTTGGTCATTTACTTCCCACTGTAACTTTGGGGGGATACACAGGAGCCCAAGAATTATGGAGAATGCTGTCCGGTTAGTACTTTTATGCTGTCCGAGTAGGAATGCTCCTTCTAAATTCTGTGCCCGAACACCCTACGTAGTACGGAATCTGCTTAGTCATGATATGTGGCGGCAACTTTCGCCCAGCTACCTAGGTACCTGGCCTTTGACGCCGCAGCCGCTAGGCACGTCATGCCCGTAGACATCGTCGTCAGTCAAGGTTGCCTATCATACCTAAATTATATTGCAAGTAGCTAGGTCTTGTCCGATTTCTATATCTGCACTTGATTCGCAGCGCCAACTTGTTTGTCGCCAATTCAGTCCATGAACTCTCGGAACCTTTTCAACAGCTCTGCCGCGCCTTCGCCATGTCTGCGCCGCCGTCAACTGAGCAGCGCGAACTGCAACTTGTGGAGAGCGTAGAGTTCAAGATACTGGGTGTGGCCAACAAGGAGGACAAGCTCCACCAGCTGCTCCAACGGTACTTGGCGCCGCTTATACTCAAAGCAGCGAGTGAACACGCTTCGGTCAGAGCAAGAGTAAGGATTTGGCTCAGCATCGTGCTCTAGATACGTGAAGAGTGGAGGTTGACTGGTAGACAGATCATCCAGATTCTTGCTCGGTTAAAAACCTTCATACAACCTCCAGAGTACGTCTTTTATCAGAAGATTTTCTTAAGGTGTCTTTCATTTCTTGGGGACTCATTCTTCAGACTCGAGCCCAAAATCAGGAACCATCCAGCCAGCTGCTGACCTTGGTATAAAAACTTAAAGGATTATACTACCCGTCAAGGCCCTTCTACAACAATACAAATCCAATGACTCGCTTATTATCAAGCAACTAGACTTGTCTTTTGTCATGCATAGCCTGGACAGGTTAGACATAGATGACAAAAGAGATCTTATTTCCATTGCCTTGGCGGGCTTTGCTAAGGATGAGGGTCAGCCGAGAGCTGCACTCATGTTTCATATCATCTTGAGACTCTTGCTTGACGTCCGTATTCCTCCTCGGGGAAGTACTGAGGATGAAGCTTTTAGGTCCTCTCTTGGCCTGACAGACGACGCTGATGCTCAGTATCTGGCCAGGAACCTTGGCATCTTTCTACGCCTACGTATGCCGGCGGTAATCTCGCCGCTGAGTCAGGCAAATCCAGCACTATCATCCACGGAGCTCGCGATGTTTCCTGTCGATTCTCCAGAGATTGACAAAATCTTCAATAGGATCACAGAGCTTAAATTGAAGATCATAACCTTTCTGGCCAGTGGTGCGTTCAAGGACGAAGAACGTTTTCTGCCAGCTCTATATGCTGCTTCCGGTGTCGACAACAGAGTATCATCTACGGCTGAGGAGATCCTCAAACGGAGCACTGTGTCTCTCGAGGACGAGTCGCTCATCAAGAGTCTGTTTCTTGCCCATTCGCAACTTCCGGCACCTTATCGTGCTCGCATCCTTGCTGTCTTATCGAGATCAACACTTGCAACCACCATGTCAGACAACATAATGGCCGTTGTGAATCTTGACTTTTTGCCACAGAGTTCCATGCAACCAGCAAGTGCCTTGGAGAGAACCAAATTGCACAAATCTTTGTTTCAATTCTTGTCTTGGGTGGCGCAAATAGGTCCTTCAAAGGCCAATTTCACCATTGGAACGCCACTCATCAAGGCCATGCGGTCCTATATAGAAGGCCAAGGATGGCCAGCCCCGGCGCAGACATCGAAGGACGACGACGCGTTGCGCTCTAGAGCTTACGAGACCATTGGCATGGTAGCGAGGAGTGCCGATATGCCATTTGAGGAACGCTTTGATTTAGGCGCATGGCTTTTCCGCTCCCTGTCAGAGGATAACACAGCTGAGGCTGTAGTCAATATCGACGGTGCACTCTCTAGTCTGACCGCAGCCATTCCCGCTAATATTGGTGGAGAGAATGATGAACTGAAGCGTATGCTTCTGTCGTACATGGCGTTGTCCGACGAGCCTCCTGCAGTGCGCAGTACGAGGCATGCTGCCGTGAAGTGGGCTAATCAATGTCTGCCCTTTTCGGATGTCGTCGGGCGATGGATCGATATCTTGGCCATCGCAGGGCGACAGAACGAACGAAATGATGTTATCGAGCAAGGTCACAAAGGCCTTGACCCATGGACGTACTACGCGCACATGGACATAAAGCCTCAGCTGCCCGATTGGAAGGAAATGACGATGACTCTGTTTGACTCCCACATACACCCAGAGGTGGACCTCCAGCAAGGAGGCCGTAGCCACAACGGGAATCTTCCAGATAGTCCCGTATTTCGGAATTTCCAAGGAACGAGGATACTGGCCTTTCCAGTAACACTCCGATACATCAAGCAAATGATGCTTCTCACAGCTCTTGGCGATTTCGAGGTCAAACCGGACTGGATACAAATCCTCGATGCTCAAATCACAACGGACATAGACACGCGAGATAAAGTTCGTGCTTATTTGCGATCTGTTGATAGTGCATACCTCGTTTACTACCTGAGAACATGTCTCAGCGGTGCATTCATTGAGGGGTCTCCCATAGTGGAAGAATGCCTTCGCTGCTTTGTTCAGGTCGCAGCATGGACGCCTGGTGGTCCCGTTGGCTATCTAACGGATGTCAGCACCAATCTATTACCGCTGATCAAGTCCAACAACAAGGAGATCCGATCACTTGCTGCCAAGGCGTTCGGTATCCTTGTCGCGCATCCTTCAAATAGCTCCGAATCTGTTGGAAACTGGATCACGACTTTGATGGCTCTGTTTGCTAACGCCGAATCTGCCATTGGTGCGGAAGCGAACGCTTCTGAAGGTGCCTTACTCGCCTTTGGTCATCTCTTGTCCAGATCAGTGTACTATGACAGGACCTTCCCTGAACCGACGGAATACCCTTACAACTTCTTATTGAAAGACGGCGTGCCTGCCTCCCTCAACGAAGCAGCGTTGGAAACCTTTTCACAATTATGGATGGCCAAGTTAGCCATTCCATCCACAGAAGGAGGGGACTTCTCTGTAGACAAAGTTATTAATAAGCTAGCTTCAGATGCCAAAAAAGCGAACGAGAGAGCGATTGGCGCTTTGGGGAGCCTGGCTATGGGCTTGGAGCAAGATACTGTCGCGGACAGTACCACTGCCGAGTCTTTCCCTGGTAGCCTTGGTGAAATACTGAAGCATCTCTTTTCACTTCACGAAATCAAACGGGTAGAGGTCCAGTTCACGGTAGGAGATGCCATCACTTCGGCCGTGGCAAGGTGGGAGTCGAACAGTGTGAAGCTTAAAATGGACGTTGAAGCTAGGGGCGTCACATTTCGTACCACCGCACGTGGCGATTGGGTGGACCGGGTTATCCAGAAGCTATTACAGGATTGCAAGGCGACCAAGCCTGCGCTTCTGAAAGCCTCTGGAATCTGGCTCTTTTCCATGGTGCAGTTCGGTTCCCACCTCAGTCAAGTGCAGGACCGGCTTCGAGAGGCCCAAACGGCCTTCATGAGACTCTTGAGCGCCAGAGACGAGCTTGTACAAGAGACCGCTTCGCGCGGCTTGTCGCTAGTCTATGACCGAGGCGATGCAGGTCTCAAGGCTGCTCTGGTCAAAGATCTTGTGTCCGCGTTCACGGGCAACGCAACGCAGCTTAAAGTAGAGCAGGATACCGAATTGTTCGAGCCCGGTGCGCTGCCTACCGGCGAGGGGGGTTCGGTCACGTCCTACAAGGACATTGTCAGTCTGGCCAACGAGGTGGGCGATCAACGTCTCGTCTACAAATTCATGTCTTTGGCTGCCAATGCCGCCACGTGGTCAACCCGGTCCGCGTTTGGCCGCTTCGGGCTCAGCAACATTCTCTCTGAGTCAGAAGTCGATCCCAAGTTGTACCCCAAATTATACAGATACCGATTCGATCCCAACGGCAACGTCCAGCGCTCAATGGACGACATCTGGAAAGCTTTGGTCAAGGATTCCAACGCAACTATCGAAGCTCACTTTGACGCCATCGTTCAGGACCTTCTCAAAAGTATATTGGGCAAGGAATGGCGCGTCAGAGAGGCTAGCTGTGCTGCCATTTCTGACCTCATACAGGGCAGGCCGTTTCCTCAATACGAGAAGTACTACCGAGACATCTGGACCAATGCTCTCAAGGTACTGGACGATGTCAAGGGCAGCGTGAGAGAGGCAGCACTGAAACTATGCATGACACTGTCAAATACTCTTGTTCGTCAACTAGAGGAGGGCAATCATGTATCTGCGGCTCAGGCCATGATGAAGGAGGCTCTGCCATTCTTGTTGTCGGACAAGGGCGTGGAAAGTTCTGTGCAGGACGTTCAACTGTTTGCAACAATCACAGTGATGAAAATTGCTAAACACGGTGGTAAAGTCTTGAAGCCCTTCATTTCCAGCATGATTCCCCAGCTGCTTGGGTTGTTGAGCACCATTGAGCCTGAGCAGATCAACTATGCATATCAGCGCGCCGGGGAAGCGCGCCGAGACAAAATCGACAAGCTCCGATCCCAAATGGTCAATCAGTCTCCGATTTCTGAGGCTATCGAAAATTGCTTGCGCTTCATCGACGCTGATGTCATGACAGAGTTTGCGCCGAAATTTGAGTCCACCATCAAGACTGCCATTGGCATGCCCACAAAGATAGGATGCAGCAGGGTCATCACGACACTAGCGACCAGTCATAGCAGCGATATTCAGTCGATAGCAGGCAAGCTGCTGCACATCCTGGAGAAACAGACCATGGACCGGAACGACGAAGTCAGTCAAGCATACGCCAGAGCGGCTGCTTACATGATTCGTGCCGCTCCAGATGCCAGCAAGGTGCGCTTCTGTGAGAAGTTTGTCGATATGTACTTCCAGGCAGAGGACGAAAGCCGTCGGCAAAAGGTTGCGGATGTCATCGTGTCCATGGCCAAGGTCTCGCCAGATCATTTCACTGCCCAGGAGACCATTTTGCTGCCATTTGTATATCTGGGCGCTCACGACATTGATGAGTACACCGAAAAGGTTTTCAAAGAGGTTTGGGACCAGCATGCCGGAAGCAGTCGCACAGTGACACGCTATGTCCGTGAGATTGTCACTTTGGTGGACCGTTGCCTGGAGACGGCGCAATGGGCACTTCGACACACTGGGGCCTTCACCGTAGCGGCCATGGCAGCAGATGTTGCAGCCGCGAGTGAGGCTACTGGTTCCATCGATGAATTCAACGCCAAGGCAATCTGGCCCGCCTTTGACAAAGCCCTAGCCTTAAAGACGTTCGCTGGGAAGGAAAAGCTGCTCCAGTCATATCCCAAGTTTGTGGAACGAGGTGAAGCTATTTGGAAGTCTGACAGTGCTGCTTCAGCTCAGATGAAGAAGATTGCCATTCGAGAAGCCAAGCGGAACAATGACGAATACCGACCACACGCATTCGAATGTCTTTGGAAATTTGCGAGAGCCCGTCCGGACCTCGACATGCTGAAAGACATTGCGGACATTACCACTCCATACCTCGACGACTTCAAGGACGAAGACAAGATGGATTTAGACGCCAAGGAGCATCAAAAAGAAGACATATTGTCCAAGACGACAAAAAGTGCTTTCGAGGCCATTGCTCGAGGGTACGCGCGATCCACAAGCACGGATATCAGAATCGCGCTTCGAGATATCATCACCATGTTAGAGCCCTATCTATCCCATGCGAAATTTGGCTTCATTAAGCGAGAAGTCTGGTATGGGTGTGTGCACGACCTCATGGGCGATGCGATCAAGTTTACGAGCGCCATGGACCCGCCTTCGTCGCCGTGCGGGGGTTCACAAGTCGTAGCATCGTACGTGAATAGCCTTGATATCGAGCAGGGAGAAACTGGAAACGAGCCTCAGCGCCTTGACAGGATCAAGGCCTTGTCCAAGATTGTGGACGCAAGGAATAAGGGTGTTTTTGGAGCGGCCGAGTTGCCGGCTTCGTTGGAGTCTGCGATACAGGGGGCTGTGAAGGAGGAGAGATCGCTGGATGTGCAGAAAGCGTGGAGGGGGTTGCTGGAAGAAGTGAAGCAGTCTCGGGGGTAGATGTATGTGTATTTGTGTATAACAAGGTGTTAATGAACTGAGTTCGTGATATACGTCTGAACACGGAGTACTTTCGAGAATGTGGTGGTGGGCCTGGCGACTTCGTTGGACTCTGCGTTACTCCGTACAAAGAGGAGACATTGATGAAAGTGCAGAAGGCGCGGAAGGGGACATTAAAAGAATCGAGAATTTATGCAGTTTTTTGGGATAGGATATGTGTAAACAGTGTGTAAACAAACAGTATTCGAATACTTTTAGATGATGACTTGATGATGGGCGTTTTCTTTTCTTTAAGTGCAGGGTAAGGATCGACTGTAGCAGTGACTCGTGACTCGTGACTCGTGAGTACCTAACCTAATAGCAACCCGCGGTGGGTTGCAACTTGCAACTTGCGTCATGCGGAGTGCCTGGACAAACCCCGCTACAATTCGGACGAATGACTTGACTACGCCGTCATCCTCGACCCTACTGTGACCTTCATCTCGTTATTAATTTAGGTAGGTGTCGGTTCCATCTTCCAGTCAAGTGCTAGCCGCGAGTCGCGACATTTTCATCTTCCCGACAAAGTCGCATACGATCGATGCAGCCTTTGCGTTTGCTGGAAGACGCTGTGACCGCCTTTCCTGTCTGCATTTTTTTCTTGTGCGCATTTCGGCCGACGACTTGACGACTTGAAATTCGCACGCCTTGCTTGCATCATCCCTCGAGCTGTTTTGGGGATTCACGTCTGGTGGACATCGTCCGAGAACATTTACATGCTGGAATCACTGCCTCACGTCGATCAACATCACATAGTGGATCAGAGGCCAGAAACATTTGGCGAAGCTATAAACTCGTACCTGCCGCCGAATCTCCATCTCGCACACTTCACGAATTTTTCACGATAAGCACCTGCGACGAGAAGGCTGCACGTCGACCGACGGACGCCACAAGGCACATCGCATTCATCGACGAGCATCCACGAGCTGAAAACCTTGAACCTACCATCGAGCCAGCGACAAGTCGAGTCGCTTTAGAACCGAAGCCGAAACTGAAACAGGAACAGAGATCGTACCAGAACAGAGGTGGCAACTATGGATGAAGCCATCTCTACATTCGTTGCCATCACTGGAGCGACGCCAGAAGTTGGAAGGGGTTTTATACAGATCACAAATGGAGATTTTGAACGTGCCGTTGGGTTATACTTTGAGAATCCAGAGCTCGCATCTGTCGTCAGCGCAGGAGTCTCTGGATCTGCGTCCACATCTGCCAACCCATCCTCAGCTAGGGCCCGCCAGTCGAATTCGGGTCGCCAGGATGCCAGCGGTATCATTCACATAAGCGACGACGACGATGACGTAATGATGCACGACGACGATGAAATTGATATTGGCGATGAGAGCGAACGGGCTGCTGTTCAACACGCTGCTGCGATGGCACAAGAAGTAGAAGATGCAGCCATGGCAAAGAGGTTGCAAGAGGAAATCTACTCGAGCGGCTCGGGAGACCCAGCAGACCAAGATGGTGTGAGAGCGCCGATTGCGCGCACCACCGAGACTCTGGTAGCCCCCGACCCTAGCTGGGCAGACACTCCGGATGATTCATCAGAACAAAGACTTCTTGAACTCCTCAGAAGCAGAAGGCACCCTCCCCGTAAGTTGTCACAAGTCTAGAAAATCAACCGACGCCAAGCTACCTCAAAAGCTCTTGGTTGGCTAATCTCAAGTCACTCTTGTCAGCTCGCACGGGTGGCCCCTTTGGCCAGCGAATTTGGAGCGATGGAGATAGATCCGAAAGTCCCGCCAACAACTCAGACACGAGTCGTCACGCTCGACGACTGGAAGATCTATTTCGACCACCCTATGATTTGATGTCCCGGTTATCTTGGGACGAAGCGAGAACGCTTGGAAAAGAGGACAAGAAGTGGATATTGGTTAACCTCCAAGACATGAGCGACTTCAACTGCCAAGCTCTGAACAGGGATATCTGGAAAGACACCGCCGTTCGAGAATTAGTTGCAGAGAACTTCATCTTCTTACAGTACGATAAGGACTACCCAGACGCAGAGGCATACATTGCCTTTTACTTCCCCAACCGGACGCACGAGAATCCGGACAACTACCCGCACGTTTCCATTGTCGACCCTCGCACGGGCGAGCAGGTCAAGGTATGGGCGGGCAAACCATTTCCTACCGCGACGGAATTCCACGCCGAGTTAGCTGAATTCCTGGACCGATTCAGCCTGGCGTCTAACAGCAAAAACCCACTTGCCACAGCCACGCCGCGCAAGCTCGCCGTGGTGGATGTAGACAGGATGACGGAAGAAGAAATGCTGGAGATGGCCATGCAAAACAGTCTAGCCGCAGCAGGCGGGGAGAGCAGTCGCACAACGTCAACGCCCAACAATGCTCCGGGTCAAGATGCCCCGGCAGCAAAGTCACAAGGACAAAGTAGTACCGATACCGATACCGATACCGATGGCAAGGGCAAGGGCAAGGGCAAAGAGCCAGCGGTATCGTCCGAAAAGAGCGCCTTCTCTCTCATCTCGAGCGGGAAACCCCACACGGAACCCGACAACGACCCAGCGACGACGACGAGAATACAATTTAGACATCCCACCGGACGCGTCATTCGGCGTTTCAATCTGCAAGACCCCATACGGCGAATCTACGAATGGCTCAAGGCCGAACCCCTGGAGGGCAAGGACGGGGTGCCGTTTGAGCTGAAGAAGATGCCTCAGGGCCAGCAGGACCTGATCGCGAGTCTGGATCAAACCATTGAAGAGTGTGGTTTGAAACAGGGAACAGTTATGATTGAATTCATTGAGGATTAAGCAAGAACGGCTAGAGTGAATTTATAAAGGGTTTTTTGGTATGGACACAAGGAGAAGGAAAGAATTTTCAGATAGATATGGGGCTTAACACTACCTACATACGGTACTTCAGTCCGTGGCTCGTTTTCATTTCTAATTGTAGCTTCTTATTCTTTCTTTCTTCCATTCAATCATTCCTACTCTCAGTACTTGCAGTGTAGAGAGGACTTGAACAGGTACCTAAGGTAGGTACAGGTGTAATGTGGACCGTGGGACAAATACAGAGTAAATGGTAGACAATTTGAGGAACAATTGTATGTATAGAGTTGTGGCATTGAAGTAGCCATTGGCTTAGCTCGTACTTGTTTCTTGCGTCAAGTTTTGAATTCAATGGGGACGCAGAGGCGAGCTCCTACCAAAGACGTTAAATAATGACGTTAGCAAGATAGCAAGTACTCCGGAGTATGTATGTACAGTGTACATACACAGCTCGAACGTTGCATCCATGGAACTTGGAAGCTTGGTTTCTACATCATCAATGGATTGTCATCGCGTGTCCAAATGAGGGGTGAATTTAAGTCGGCGCCCCCGCCAAGCCGTTGCGCAGACGTGGCCAATGAGCACTCACACAAATTGGCACTAGCGATTGGCCCTGGCCGCCCTGAGCCATAATTAGGGGGTCGCCCGAGCTAGTTCCACCTTCGACCAATCGGCCAAGACTCCTGGGCGGCCAGGCTGGGCCTGGCATTGGGAACCGCAGAACGCAGCAAGGGACGCAGCAGGAAGCGTGACAACGACGTCGTTGCCCGACCCCACGACTTCTGTCAACAGACCGTCCACCTGGCTTGTTTTGTTTCGTCCGGGCATGAATCCCCGGTTTTTGGTCTGAGTATTGGATCTATCATCTGACAATCGGCTTCCGCTTTTGTTACTTGTTATTTTTCTGATTATTTTGGTCTCTTTCTCCCTGCCTTGTGAAGATTGGGTCGGTCCGTTTCCTCTGATGCTTCCGTGAATTCCTGGCAAATTCACGGGCGCCACTGCAAGTGACTTTCAGACCTGGGACTCAAGGAGGGGCTCACACCATTATCATCATCATCACCTCCATCATCTCTGGCACCAATCGATACGCTCCCAAGGCATAATCATCCATCTTTCAGACGCCCCTGTTGCTCGACGACGATCACGACGGGCACGAGGCGAAGTACGAGACCGATTGCAACAACTCCATGCACGGGTCGATACCTATTGCACTAATATCCCCATGAATGCAACACCACATAGCAACGATTAAGCAGCACCGCAGACGCCACAACAGCCATGACAGCGGAGACATATCATGACGATGAGTTCAACGAGGCTCTGGACCCCGAGGCGTTGTACACCAAGGAATACTGCATTGGTTAGCCCAGCCAACAAGCTCCAAGATACCGGCTAGTATACTAAGTCCAAGCGCGATTAGGCGGCGGAAGTTTTGGCAAAGTTTACAAAGGGTTCGCCATGCCATCTGTTTCCTAGACAATACTTTTGCGCTGAATCACTCGGAGGCATTGATAATACTGCAGCCGCTGATTTGAAAACAAGCTTGGCTGACCCTCCTTCTTTCTTTGTGTAGAGTCGACAAGCGGACAGGCGAGGCCGTGGCCATCAAATTGATCGACATTGAGAATGCAGACGACGAAGTCGAAGACATCATACAAGAGATAGCCATCCTATCCGAGCTGCAATCGCCCTACGTCACCAAATACTATGGATCATATGCTAAAGGTGCCGAGCTATGGATCGTCATGGAGTTTTGTGCAGGGGGGAGTTGTGCCGATCTGATGAAGCCTGGCCTGATAAGCGAGGACTACATCGCCATTATTATGAGAGAATTGCTCCTCGGGCTGGACTATCTGCATGCTGACAAAAAGTTGCATCGAGACGTCAAAGGTTTGTATACGTCACCTCTGCTTTCCGCGCTTCTTCACGCATTAATTTTGTACGAAAACAAAAAAGGTGTGATACTCACTGGCTGGAGACTGGCTGACATATCTGCAAGCTGCCAATATCTTACTGGGGGCTGGAGGACAGGTCAAGCTGGCTGATTTTGGAGTCTCTGGTCAGTTATCAGCCACCATGACCAAGAAGAACACGTTTGTAGGGACTCCGTTTTGGATGGCACCGGAAGTTATTAAGCAATCCGGTTACGATCACAAAGCCGACATATGGTCCTTGGGTATTACAGCGTTGGAATTGGCCAAAGGCGAACCGCCTTTTGCTGACATACATCCCATGAAGGTTCTCTTTCTCATCCCCAAAAATCCCCCGCCTAGATTAGAAGGCAACTTCACCAAAGCGTTTAAGGATTTCGTCGAGATTTGCTTGCAACGGGATCCGAGGGAACGGCCCTCAGCCAGAGATCTTCTCCGGCATCCCTTCATTCGAAGAGCGAAAAAGACGACGTATTTGACAGAGCTCATCGAGCGCCACAACCGATGGGCTCTGACGCACAAAGGAGACGACGACGAGCAGTGGGATTCTCAGGATGGAGTAGATCCTGTGGAAGATGAAAAAGTGAATGAGGATATGTGGGATTTTGGAACGGTGAGGTTGGTGGGCGACCGTGGCGGTCTCGTGCATCGGCCAGCATTGAATGCCTTGGATGAGAGCGCGGGAAATGTCCGCCCGTCACGGCCCCTGGAGACTGCTGCCACTGCTGTCTCCGACGAGACACTCGACGGCCTGAGTCCGCCAAGGACAAGAGACTTTGCTTTTCAAGCAGCTGATACGCTCAAGGCTGCTACCAATGGTGGCGCTCCGAGGCAGTCGAGTCCACAGAGGAAACCGGTGACTGGAAATATGAGCGACTTGCCGCCCCAATCACTATTGCCCACGAAACCGATCGAGCGGCCGACTGAAGAGACAATAGAGACGCCAAGAACACCGCAAACACCACGGACACCACAGACACCGCAAACACCCATTACCTATCTGCCGCAACGAGCATTACCGCCGGCCCCCGACACTCAGTCCCCGGACTACGATAGGGAACTTCAACTTCAGTTACAGCGGGACATCAACATGCTGAACCTCAACATTGGTTCATCTCCGCTAGGCTTTTCACAAGTGACACCTCTCCACATGAATAGAGCGTCACCGCCCGTGCGACGAGCGTCACCTCCGACACAGCCGACCCCTCGGCAGTCCTCCATGGCCATTCCCGAGATTCCGCCATTTCGCGGCTCACAAGGGCAACGCGAATCTCCACAACAAAGTGAGCCTCCGCAACAACGGACTCCTCCGGTAAGCAGCTCAACACCGACATCGACGCCCCCACGCCGAACCTCATACTCACCAGCCCCATCCGGCCCGTCTGGCGTATTTGATGCATCTATACCGCCGACTTCATTTCCATCTCCAGCGTCATCGAATCCAAACGGTGAACTGGATGCTTTGAACGATGTGATATTTCCAGCATTAGAAGAAGCCCTCAAGAGGCGGCGACTCCGGCTGCAACAACAACAAAGAGGATTGATAAACTCTAATACTGCTGCTGCTTCTAGTACTGTGGCAACGAATATGCAGCGTTCGCAGGTGGCACACGATAATATAAGGAATCTGGTCTATAAGTTGGCCCATGTCTGCAAAGAAATTGATCAGATGGACAAAGCTGAACCGGTAGGGATGGGCCGCGAGGTGAATAGTTTCCTAGAGGGACTACTGGAAGAGATACTGGTGAGGGTGGAGCCATTGGATGAAGAAGACATGTGAGATGAACGACGGATGAGTCTCCCATTTTGAAGCGATGCATGGAGTGTATTGGGCATTGCTCGTGCAAGCAATGTGATCTTTGCTGGCATATGGAGGATGTGGGAATTGCCCTACAGCCCTGCAGCCCTGAGGACCGGAACTGAATTATCGATTGAAAACAGAAGTCTTTGTGTTGCAACAAAACAAAAATATCAAGAAGCTATGACGGGACAGGGCGAGAAGTGCGATATAAACCGTATTCGTTTTGCAGGAATGGAGTTGGGTCTTTTTACTTGCGTGTGTAGTTTTACGGATGCAGGTTTCTTGAAAGGTCAACTTCAGTGGTAGTTCATTGAATTCTACTCATGTCAATGGAGCGCTGCTTGAAAATAACATAGAAGTGTGTTTATGACAACAGAGTTCTACTACAATGAAAGTCGGAGAATAGGAAGCGCTTCAATTTAGTTCCGTGTCGTGAAAATCATGTGCCCAGCCAGATCCTGTCTTTCCCCGGGCGGCTCCTGCGGCTCTAAGCCTCGGAGCACTCTCGAATGTCCGCTCTTGCTCCGAAGCCAATGCGGACCGGCCGACAAGGGAAAGACCCATTCTCAAATCGGCATTGAACAACGAAGCCGCGCAGTTAGGTCATATGTATTAGGTATACATATATGCAACAAAGATTGGGACAAGGGAGAAGCGTTTCTGAATAGTTAGTACATACATCAGTCCCAGAGGACAAATTGACGCTGCAATGATACACTGTAAATGATTCGTCGGCGCAACGTTGAACGCGAAGAGGCGTGAAGTGGAAACTTGAAAGTCGTATCGTAAATCGCCGCCGGGGGGCCCCAGTTATTTTTACCTTAGCCGTATTCTTGGGAAAGCGGAAAGCCAAAGCAACCCCGAACCAGACGCCGCTTGTGACCGACGCCAAAGCTTCCTTTTTTTTCTCCTTCACTACACTTCCTCCTTCCTCCTCCTCGTCTTTCTCCTACGTTCTCTGCTCAATCGCACTCCTACAAATTTGTGCTTCTAATACTCACTTGCTTTGTTTACTTGCCGGTTGCGTCTTTCACAAAGCGCGATTTTTGTATATTTGCCTCGGGTCGTCGGGTTGCTATTTAGCTTGCGCTCTGGTCTGAGTGCGGATTACGAGACTTTTACGAGTTTCCTCTGTCGACGGTGATTTTTGTGACAATGCTGTCTCGTGGCTCTGCTCGAACGGCGCAGGTATGTGTTTTGGCGACTTCTGTTCTTCTGGGCGCTGCAATCCTTGCCTTTCCGGGCTTGAATGAGTCTTGCACGGCTGGGTGGAAGAGGGCAGGAAATTGGGCTTGGGATTACAAACTGACAGGTCGCTCTCCTTGATAGCTTCTGCGCGGCGCTGCTGGCCAGCACCAAGTTGCCCGATCCTTCGCGACGGTCCAGTCCGACATCTTCAAGCCTTCCAAGTTTGGCGGCAAGTACACCGTGACCTTGATTCCCGGTGATGGCATTGGTGCCGAGGTTGCCGAGTCGGTCAAGACCATCTTCAAGGCCGACAATGTGCCCATAGATTGGGAACAGATCGAGGTGTCGGGTATGATTGACGGCGCTGGCCGCACTGAAGATGCCTTCCGCGAGTCGGTCGCTTCTCTCAAGCGCAATAAGCTCGGTCTCAAGGGCATTTTGCACACGCCCATCAGCCGCTCCGGCCACCAGAGTTTCAATGTCGCCATGCGACAGGAGCTCGATATTTACGCCAGCATCAGCTTGATCAAGAACATTCCCGGCTACGAAACCCGCCACAAGAACGTCGATCTGTGCATCATCCGTGAGAACACCGAGGGCGAGTACTCGGGCCTGGAGCACCAAAGCGTGCCCGGAGTGGTCGAGTCGCTCAAGATCATTACACGCGCCAAGTCTGAGCGCATCGCCAAGTTTGCCTTTTCGTTCGCCCTTGCCAACGGCCGATCCAAGGTGACGTGCATCCACAAGGCCAATATCATGAAGCTGGCCGATGGCCTGTTCCGCAACACCTTCCACAACGTCGCCAAGGAGTACCCCACCCTCGAGGTCAACGACATGATTGTGGACAACGCCTCGATGCAGGCCGTCTCTCGCCCACAACAGTTTGATGTCATGGTGATGCCCAACTTGTACGGTGGCATTCTGTCCAACATTGGTGCTGCGCTCGTCGGTGGCCCTGGTATCGTTCCCGGCTGCAACATGGGCCGTGATGTGGCCGTTTTCGAGCCCGGCTGCCGACACGTCGGTCTCGACATCAAGGGCAAGGACCAGGCCAACCCTACGGCTCTGATCCTGTCCGGCAGCATGCTTCTGCGTCATCTTGGCCTGGACGACCATGCCAATCGCATTTCCAAGGCCATCTACGGCGTTATTGCCGAGGGGTACGATTTTCCTCATTCTTCCATTCTCCCATTTTGCCACTTCTCTCACCTCTTACTCGCCTTGTGCCATGGAGCATGCAAAGAAGAAATACGCTGACAATAGTACAGTAAGGTCCGCACGCGCGACATGGGCGGTGTGTCCACCACCCACGAATTCACCAAGGCCATCCTCGATAAGATGGAGGCGATGTAAATAGTAAGTTAGTAATAAAGGAATGAAGTTACTGAAACATCAATAATCGCTTCATAAAAAAAGAGTATTGTTATTTCACCACCCGATAATTCTATTCATACCACCCACCGCCTAATCCTAACCTCAACACCTAATCCTAACCATCCCAATTCCATTAGCTAACACCTAATCCTAACCACTAACCACTAACTCTAACCACCCTAACCCCTAAAATACTTCCTCACCATGTGAAATTCACACTAATTTCTGAGTAGGTGTTATGAATAGAATTATCGGGTGGTAGAAATAAAAATACTCTAAAACAAAACTTCCGAATACGATACCTTTGCTTATTTCTGGTCAACAAAACGCGGGAAATGGTAGCAGAGAATGAAAACGAAAGAGACCGCGTCTGTACGGTGTACACTAGAACTAGCTTTTTGCGAAAGAGCTGAGGGGGACGTTGAAAGAGTGGCAGCCACATGTTTTGATACCTCGAGAGTTGGGTGGACGGCCCAGGCGACGATGCTGGTAGCTGGAAAGATGTAGGGGAATAGGCCCTCGTTTTTGGCTAGTTGGCCTTCGTGGCGACTTTTGCATCCAATGCTTTGGGGAGGAGACGGCGTCGGGATTCGATGGAAGTAGAAGTGGAAGACTGGTGCAGATTTATAGCATGGCCATGCGAGCTGTTAGCTAGCAATCATTTTTTATTTTCTTTGTGCTGGGGAATCGCCTTCTATGAATGCAAATGTGCTGGATGATTGTGTAGTACACGATGCCCCACGGCTGTGAAGTGTCGGGTTGGTCTATTCGGCATCGTGATACTGCATCAAGGTACAGACTCGATTCGCTGCTGCTCGACGACGAATAAAGCGTATGGTACTTGTGCTAATCAGTCCGCCGTCACAGCATCATGCACTTATATCGAATTCTTCCAGTTCCAGAAGTGTAAGTCCAATATATTAAATCACATCCGGAACTTCCAATGTCAAGTCTAAACACCTGCGCGTACAGCAGAATGATCACAGGGCCTTCTCTATGTTTACATGTCGTGCAGAGACTGAAGAGGTAAGCAGCATGTGAGTGGAGAGATTCTCTTGTGGATGTACAGAACAGTCTACCGGTCCCCAGCCGCAGCCATGATGCGTTGAAAACCTGCCAGGTACTACTCCTAAGCCAGTAGTAGAAGTGAGGCATCCAAGGTGGTGAGGATGATATATTGAAACTTGGTGGGCTCTACATACTGACTCACTGAGTAGATGGACGTTGATTGAAAGGGCGATGGCAAGACGCGGAGTGGCATGGCGGGGTCACTGACTGGTTTTTTTGCCCCGCCTCCGTCCATCGCCTTCGTGTGACTCGTTTTGGTGACTTTGAAGTTTGAAGTCAGGCCCCGCGCTGAAAGCTGAAAGAACCCCGGACAACATTCTGCGCGTGAACAAAACAATTTCTTGTCTCCCCGAGAATAACCGCGTCACCGACACCGCCAACTTACCCTTTCTTGCCCCTCGCAATTCGCATTCGCAAGCAATGGCGGACAACCCAGCTACCTCGGGCGAGCCCGCCGTCGACGCTGCGGCCGCCGCAGTCGCCAAGCTTCACCTCGACGAAGTCACGGGCGAGATGATCTCCAAGACGGAACTCAAGAAGCGCCAGAAGCAGCGCGAGAAGGAGGCTGCCAAGGAGAAGAAGGCGGCTGAGAATCCCAAGCCCAAGGCTGCGGGCAACAAGAGCGCAGAGGCTGCTGAGAAGGAACTGACCCCGAACCAGGTGTGTGCCCTCGAATCGCGCTTTCAAAAAGAAATATAAATGAGAGAGAGGAAAACATGAAATAAGAGAAAGAGATGCCAATTTGTTCCAATACTACTTGCCACTTCGTCACACAGCATCGGAATCGTTTGGTGGGCTAATCATCACTCTTCAGTACTTCGAAATTCGGTCGCGAGCCGTCAACGAGCTCCACGCTCAGGGCAAGGCTTATCCCCACAAGGTAACTGTCGACCGCCTTGCCATGTTCTTGGAATGGCAGGAAGAGTGAACATTGTCTGACCAAAACTCAGTACCATGTCGACTACGATATTCGCAAATTCGAGGACGAGTTCAAGCACCTGAAGAACGGCGAGTCCGACAAGTCGCGAATGATCCAGCTGGCAGGAAGAGTCTACGTCCGCCGCTCTGCTGGCTCCAAGCTCTTCTTCTATGACATCCGCTCCGACGTATGAATTCGCCCAGGCACATTTCCCCTCGAACAACTGGTCGTTTGCTCACGCTTGGCAGGGTGTGAGACTACAAGTTCTTGCTCAGGCCGAGAACCTGGACGACAAGGCGCCGTGCTTTGAGGAGCAGCACGTTCACCTCCGAAGAGGTGATATCATTGGTAAGAAACAGTGCGATATTTTGGCATTTGGCTTTCTTTTATGCCTGTAGATGCATCTTGCTGATATATATGGCGGCCACAGGTATTCGCGGTTTTCCTACGCGCACCAACCCCAAGAACAAGCAGGGCTCTGGCGACTTCTCCGGTGAACTGTCTATTGCTGCCATTGAAGTCACTCTTCTGGCGCCTTGCTTGCACCAGGTGCGGAATCGAACCCGAGCATTTCTTTTGATCGCATGGACCAGCTAATCAAGTGAAATCGTGAATTTTCTCAGATCCCCGACGATCACTATGGCTTCAAGAACCCCGAAACCCGTTTCCGCCAGCGCTACCTCGATCTCATGATGAACGAGAAGTCAAGACAGATCTTCATCACGCGCGCAAAGGTCGACTCGTATATTCGTCGCTGGTTCGACGATCGTGACTTTGTGTCCGTGCAAACGCCCATGCTCAACCCCATCGCTGGTGGTGCTACTGCCAAGCCCTTCGTTACTCACCACAACGAACTCAACATGGACATGTTCTTGCGCGTGGCTCCCGAGCTGTATCTGAAGATGCTGGTCGTTGGCGGTCTCAATCGCGTGTATGAGATGGGACGGCAGTTCCGTAATGAGGGCATGGATCTCACCCACAACCCTGGTACGTCTTTGTCCATGTGCGCAGTCGATTCAAGCTACACGTTGTTTGCGCAATAGGCTAAACAGTTTACTCTCCTTTAGAATTCACTACTTTGGAATTCTACATGGCCTACGCCGACGTCTACGACTTGATGAACATGACTGAGGAGCTCGTCAGTGGCCTAGTCAAGCACATCCACGGCTCATACAAGACCGTCTACCACACCATTAAGGGCGAGGAGATCAACATCAACTGGGAAGGCCCCTGGCGCAAGATTGAGATGATCCCCGCCCTCGAGGAGGCTGTTGGAGAAAAGTTTCCCCCTGCGGACACTCTGCATACTGACGAGGCCAACCAATTCTTCAAGAAGGTCCTCGCCAAGACGGGCGTCGAGTGCAGTCCTCCTCTGACCAATGCCCGTATGCTGGATGCTCTTGTTGGTGAATATCTCGAGTCTCAATGCGTACGTCTATTCTTTCAGAATGTTCTGGTTTCTTCCGTCTGGAAAGGTAAAGAAAGCTGACATGAGTAAACCAGATCAACCCTACCTTCATTATTGGCCACCCCAAAATGATGTCTCCCCTTGCCAAGGATTCTCGCACTACCCCTGGTCTGTGTGAGCGATTTGAGGTGTTTGTTTCGACCAAGGAAATCGCCAACGCGTAAGTCATCGTCTTGTGTTACAACCGCCCCTTTAAATCTTCCTGCCCTCCTTGTTTTTCTAACTTTCTCGTATCACATCTGTCCTCCTATACATGTGCCATGGTGCTCTACTAACTCTCAACAGCTACACCGAACTGAACGTTGCCACCGAGCAAAGACTCCGGTTCGAGGAGCAGGCCCGCCAGAAGTCCCAGGGCGATGACGAGGCGCAGATGGCCGATGAGACCTTTTGCCAGGCCCTGGAGCACGCGCTGCCTCCTACTGGCGGCTGGGGCATGGGTATCGACCGCATGATGATGTTTTTGACTGACAATTACAGTATTCGGGAGGTGTTGGCTTTCCCTACCATGAAGCCTGAGTAAATCGGTGCACCAAAGGGAAAGAAAAGGAAGAAAAGTACAAAAGAATAGAAATACGAGAAGAAATGCGGTCGAGAAGATGGATCGGAGCTAGCGGTGCTATGTAGAAGATATCATGGAATAGAAATTCTGAAAGACAGTCTCTTCTTGTTTGCCCCTTTTTCGGTTATGAAATCAGGAGAGTTTGGTGTACAGGTCTGATGCAATCTGCGTAATTTACAGCGTTTCCGGTGCGGTAGACACACTCAGACGAGAACAAGGAGACTTTACAATTGTCTAGACAGGTGTGTATGTGTAAGGGTATCTACCACCTAGTTCCTATATCCGATGCCCAGTAACAGATGTCATCACAAAAAGCCCGTGACAAGCCATCACCAAAAAGATACGTAAAAAAAAAACAAGGATCCCGCCCGATCCAGAACTCACAACAACGCCGGTGCAATGCTCAAGAACAAATAGGAAGAAAGTAAAAGAAGATGCAGCGTGAAGAAAGCAAACGATGAAGCCCGGCCAGCTCTCCTAAAAAGCAATCCGTCGCTTTCGCCCCGTATACTTGGACGTAGCCTTGACAACCTTGCCCTTCCGCTCCTGCTGCTCCTTCTTCTTCACAATCCACGCCTTGGAACCCTTTTTCAGAGGCCCATTATTTCCAGTCTTGAGCCTCTTGCGCGCATCCAGAATATCAACATCATCCATACCCGCAACCACGCCCGTGATATCAGACGAGGCCACCCCCGAGGCCGCACCCCCCGCGACGACACCTCCCACCGTAAGCACCAGATAGAGCTTCACGTTCTTCGTCCCAGGATCATCCTCCAGCAGGCCAGCACCAAAGCCAGCCTTGACAGCAGCCTGAGTAATCATATTCCGCTGGACCTCATTCTTAGGATAAAACTGACACACAGCGCGGCCCCCGCGCTTCAGCGACGCATACAAGCCGTTGAAGAAGCGCGTGAGTCGTCCCGCGGGGGACGTATCGCTGCTTTCCGCACTGCAGAGCCACTGAATGGCGGAGATGCTAATCGCGGCGTCGAACGTACCAGCTCGGAAGGGCACGCCCTGGCCAATATCCGCGAGGAGTAAGTCCCCCTCTACGTCTCGCTGTAGCGCAATGTCTAGCATGGAGGGCGAGACGTCCATGCCGATCCAGGTGTGTGGGCCGCCTTCGGAGGGGTCCACGGCGGAGAGCATCTCGCCGGAGAGGCCGCTCCCGCAGCCGATGTCGAGGATGAGGGATGGGGAGGAGAGGTCGAGGAGTTCGAGGGCGCGGCGGGTCATGGAGGCTTGGATGTTTTGGATGCGCGAGCTGGTGGTGTATTTGCGGGCTTCGGTGTCATCGTAGTGCACGTCCGCGGCGCTAAAACAGGAGGGTAGATTTGGATTAGCTTCAGAGGTTACATCTTTGTAGGCGATTGTTCTTCATGTCGGGTTGAGTCTTGGGGTGGGATTGACGTAGCGGGAGCAATGGGTGCCTTGGTGTGTAGGGGAGCCTGGCAAACATACAGGGTGTCTTCTGGTCGAGACATATTGGGCGAGAATTGTCTGTCGTCGGATAGCTGTGGTTTCTGGGAGTGTGTGTCTTTTTGGAGGAGCTTCGTTTCCTGTTCACGCCTGTTCTGTATCGGTATTTGCGACAGATGTGGCCATTGAACTTCCGCGACAGATGCTGTCTACAGTCTGCCCCTCCTGTGCCATGGTGTTTGAAATTTCATGGCCGGCGTTATCGATAAGTATTTGAGTGGGTATGTTGCAAGGAGGTACCTGGTACGTACCGAAGCGCGGTCTTGAGAGCGTCTCGTTGGGAATTGCCAATGCGGTCATGAGGCGTCAGTGACGACGACAACGACGATCCGCGTGCAATGCATTGCACATTTAATCGGTCGAAAAGGCGATAGCTTGAATTGAGTTCTTGGCGATACGCTTCCTGCGACTGTACATCATCACGTTCAGTAAAGACATCAAAGGAATTCTCATCTGCCGCATGCAGCGCGTGGGCGGCTCCCCTGAACGTGTCCTTTCCAAACAGGCGACCTGCGCGCAGTCGCGTCTCAAGCTGGCCAACAGAAGAACAGAAGAAGTCCCCCCCATTTTCCACTCCCACCCCATGTCCTGACCCCATCCTCTTCTTTCATCTTCCAAAGAGCTCCTTGGCTTTTTACTTCCCTGACCATTCACCCAGTTGCTCTGATTTTTTTTCTTCCTCAACAGAGCCAGGCATGTGGATTTTTCCCTTTGTCGGCTACGCAGGAGCCGTTGTCGGCTTCTGCTTCCTCACCCTCTCCATCGCTTCGGGACTATACTACCTGTCCGAGCTTGTCGAAGAGCACACTGTATTTGCGAAACGCCTCCTCACACGCCTCATATACACGGTTATTGGCGTCCACCTGATCCTGTGGTTGGTGGATGGCTTCCCTCTGGGCGCGACCCTGGTGGGCATATTCGCGCATGTGGTGTACTTGGGAAACATGCGCAGATTTCCCATGGTGAAGCTGTCTGATCCCTTATTCTTGCTATCCTGCGGTAAGTTCCCATATACATGGTGTTTTTTTTTTCACTCAAACATAAAGCACGTTGTCGCCAGCTGGCACGACGCGCGCTTGTGTATGTATCGAGGATAAAAGCTGACAGCCGGAATATCAGTCCTCGTGCTGGTTGACCACTACATGTGGTTCCGCTACTTCTCCGACTTCCAGACGCGTGCCTACCAACGATCCTCATACTACGACCATGTCGACGTGCCGAGCTTCTCCATGATTGCCTCCTTCTTCGGCCTGTGCGTGTGGCTTGTCCCCTTTGCGCTATTTGTCAGTTTGTCCGCCGGTGACAATGTGCTGCCCACGATGGGAACGGAGCCCGTGCGCGGTGCAGATGGCAGAGGGAAGCCACAGGGCATGGTGAAGGCTTTGGTTGACTACGTGCGTGGCATGATAGGTGATATTGCGGGATCCAGCAGTCTCGGGCGGCCGTGAGAACTGAGCATGTGAGGATGGAGACATCGCAAAGACTCCCAAATATATCGAAACGAGGCCGGTGGTCATGACCAGAGGTGGCAGTAGCTCGACTATGATGTGTGTTGCTCAGCAAGCTAGTCGGTTGACTGGAACGTCATCCGTGGCACGTCGGTAAGTCGATGGCATTCTTGCATTAATTTCCCTTCCTCGATGTTCCATCTCCCTTCACATGCACAACAATATGCAGCTTCATGATGAGAAACTCCCTTTTATTGGTCTTGACAAGGAAAAAACCTTGCGTGACGGTCCATTTATAGTCATAGTTACACTGAAGTGCTGCCTTTATCCCTTGTTCTGCCTTTCTATCATCTCCAGCTTATTGCTAACGTGGGAACGTTGGATCTCAAGCAGTGCCAGGTTTCCAGGCATAAATGTGCCGTTTCGTTCGGAAGATTCTGCCATCACTGCATGTGTTAGCTGCTAGTACACGAACCATGCGTCAAGACTTCCTGACCAATTTGAGTCTGCCGGCCAATGCCCCTACGTGTATGATGCATCCCAGCTGCATAAGATCAGAGGGATCGACGGCCAACAGGGAATCGGAGGAACACCGCATTCAGCGGCAAGAATTAGCGGCGGGGCAATTTGTGTATCGAGGGACTTGAGACATGGCGCTGGGAGAAGCAACGCACATGCTGTCGTGGCAGTCCCAGGCGTGACGGCACCTACATACTTACATATGTACACGTGCATAATGTAGAATGAATATAAGGTCACGATGGATCTGAAATAGGGTTCCCTTTCCTTGCCGCAAGAGTCCGCGAATCCCAAGTACTATACGTACCAACAAGTCAAGCAGTCCAAGTATCCTGCTACATACATAGCTAGGTATCTAAAACTAAATCATCACTCCCGTGGCGATGTTTGGCAAGGGTTGGGGTGTGATGGGATGGGATTTCCGGAAAGCAGGAACACATGTAAAGGATGCTACATACGCGCATACGTAGATGGCATGACAGAATAGCAGGATACATGTACATACATATGCCATATGCATGCAAGGCAGACACATACATGCAAGGCATACACATACATGCATACATACACAGAGCGGTGTACAACAACAGGTACATTCATATGTTGCAATGTTACTGAGCGTCTGCCACGTACATACATCGCATCATAGACAGTTGCCCCTCTTGCTCCAAATCTAACTAGCTGGATGGTAGCACCGATGAGGATCATCGAATACCCAGTGACCTCTCCTCGGGCCATAAGAGGACATATCATAAAGATTGGACGGTGAGGATGTGATAAGGTTTAGAACGGACTTGAGGTATGCTCTATTCAATCGACAATCAGCTCCAAGTTGGAGGCATTCACAGCTTGCAAGCCCGCTTACAACCCGCAACAGCCCAATTACAAGTCTCCTTACAAGCACACTCACTCACTTATGCAATCTCCCCACCTGCCCCTACCCCCCTCTTCCTCTTTCACCTGGCCATCCCTTCACCGTCCTCTTGACGCTGGGAGGCTCTCGTAAAAGAACTCAACTTCATGTTCGTCATGATGCTCCACCGCAACGACTATTCTCAGTCCATACCGCCCAACAGGTGTTCAACGGCCCCTTGGACGTTGCCCCCGCTTCTGCGAAGAGCCGCCACATTTCGGTCAAAGTCAAAGAAGCCCATGTCGTTCAATTGACGCAGCTGCTCAGCATATCTCTCCTCCGGTGGTCTGGTATCGGGAGGGGAGGCTGGATTGGGAACGTTGCCACCACCCCCTCTGATTATCTGCACCATCTGCTGCATCATCTCAGGGGTCATTCCGTAGGGATTGCCGGGGTCACGTTCTTGAGGAGCTTGAGAACCGAAAGGAAACAAGGCAGCGAACGGGTTGGCAGCATTCTGGAACTGTGTGTTCTGAGAGCCATCAGTGCCTGCTGCCTGCGTCGTGCTTTGGGCATTGTGGGTTCCTGAAGATTGCGTTGTTGATTGTGGTCCGTCAGTGCTGCCAGGGTTGGCGGGCGTTGGTGAGGAGCCAAATGGATTACCGCCGCCCGTGCCGCTCAATGCCTGAAGCATCTGAGCAACATTCAATCCGTCATTTCCTCCCGCACCTCCCATGAGGCCACCAGGCATCGCGAAAGGATTCATGAAGGGATTCTGCCTTTGGCTCGGGTCACCCGCAGAAGGCGCGTCACCGCTTTCCGCAGCCTCAGGCGACGTATCGGTCATTCCGGGGGCAGGAAAGGCGGATTCGGCGCCACGCATATTACGCTGCATACGCATAGCTTGGCTCATCATTTGCGGGTTCGTCATCATATGTCTCATGAATGGGGATGAGATGATGTCCCTGGCGTTGGGTATGTTTCGCAGCATAGGATTCGACTCGATCAGCATATCAACAAATTGCGGGTTGCTCAACGCCTCGTTCATAGATTGCTGAACGTTGGGGTCGGACATCATGCGCTGAATGCGGTCTTCATCCATCGGCGGGCCCATCTGGAAGAGATATCTAGATTAGCAACATGATACGAAGATAGAAGTGATGGAAGCACAGCAGAAAGATAAAATCAAAATCAAAAACATACACCACCGTCGGGCCCGAAAACGTCCATCCCGGGCAAATTAATCTGGTGGCCCGCGTATCTAGCCCCAGTCAGACCGGCCAGGGGATCGTTCGGGTTGGTTCCTGCAGCGATGTTGTCGGGTACAGTCCTAGCGGCTGAAGCACCAGTTGACGACGGCGGTAGAGGATTGCTGGCCGCGCTCCTGACCATATGGATAGTGTTGTTGTGCTTGACGTTGTACGATCCAAGGGTATCGTCATTCTTCATCACTCGCCCAGAGTAGATGAGCCTTTGGCGCTCAATGGGAATCTTCTCGAAGTCCTCGCTCGCAAGCTTTGTTTTCAGCTCCAATATGGTGGCTGATTCGGGCATCGTCAAGGTGTAATTGTGTTCCGAGGACGTCTTCACCTTGAAGGTGATCTGGGCATCGCCACCAGACTCCGCATTATCGGCCATGGCGACAAGGCGGGGGAGGTTATGCAAGTTGTGAGTTGTTTGCGCTCCTGGGCGGGGAAGTGAAGTCGTCTTCGGCGGCGGCAACGATGGCGGGATGTGTAACCACTGGTCACACAACGTCTTGCTGAGAGCGCAAGTTTCGAGAATAAGTCGACGAGGGCGGTTCAGGAGAGGAGAGAGCCAGTGGCAGCCTCGCGAACTGCGTGTGCAACCGGGATTTGACTAAGGGGATCGATACAGATGACAGATAGGAGATGGAGAGAAAAAGGTTCGGACCAATGAGTCGTTGCCGCGGTGTTGCGTGATGCAAAAGAAGCGGAGGTTGAGACGGGCGAGTGCGAGAGGTAGCGCAGGCCGCAGGATGCACCTGCTTTGGGAGTCGGGACCAGACGGCCTAAACTGCGCAAGTCCGGCAGGCGAATGACATAGAACCCGGTGGTCAAGTCGGCGCCGAAAGATGGACCATGAACGCGCCTTCCTTGCGTTGAGTCTGTGGCCACTGGCCAGCGTTGGAACTTGGACGATGCTTGCTTGGCGGGGCCGGCTTGGTGGGGTCAGCCCGCGCCAACGGGATCATATCATCATGATCATCATGAGAAAGTCGGGACGAGCAGGTGGCAGGTGTGGCGGCAGGAGCGACCTCTGATTTGCTGCCCCAGTGCGAATTAGCGTCGAGCCACGCGCTATCTGCCAGGTGGTTGTCCGTCCAGTGCTATGTACCTCGATATGTACATTAGGAGGTAGGTAAATTGCTACACATGCGACGACCCATCGTGGAAGGAAATGAATAATGAATAAAAAAGGCTGTTCGTGCAGAGAAGCTGATATGGCAAGAACAACGCTGGGTTTTTACTGCTCTTCACCGGCTCAATTTCTATACATATATCCGGCGCTCGACAGTTACCCTGGGGGATCGGACGGAAGCCTCGATCTCTGGCCAGCGGTTGGCGGTTGGCGGCTATCACACGTACTTGTGGTCAGAGGGTGTTGTCTTATAGACTTCCTACAAAACAGTCTATCTCTTGTCCGCTCATCAAGTCATGAGTCTCCCAAGGAGCAATCTCAACCCCGAGCGTAGTATTCATCCTGCAGCTTCATCTTTTCCTTTTCCTTTTCTGCATCCTTCTCACCATCGACACTTCCTTGCTTCTTGTCTGCCCAAAACGCATCTCTGTCCCGTAACAGCTCGTCCGCCCACGCCCTCGTCTCCGGCAACGTCATCATCCGTTTCACGTACGCGAACTCGTTCAGATCGAGCGCACCCTCCGCACGCCGCTCATACTCCGTCATCTGTAGCAGCAGCTCCATCTTGTCAATGTCGTGCACATAGTGACTGTCCAGCGTCTTGCTCTCCTCGTATTCGTCCCAAATATCGCGAATCTCTTGGCCCACGGCCGCATCGTGCTTGTTTCCGAAGAGACTTTTCGTCAAAAAGTCCATGGTGAGGCTCTCGCGCCTGCTCTTCTCCGGCTTGGGAACTCCATCCACGGGAGTGATATCGCCAACAAGTAGTTCGGCCATGTCGTGTATGAGACACATCTTCATGCATTTCGGTAGGTTGAGGCGTGGTGCCAGCGAGGGGGGCGCGAACATGGATATGATAGACATGCGATACATGTGGTCGGATATGGATTCGCCTCTGTGACAGGGACCGCGAAAAGTAAGTTAGTGCTGTCGTACGACAGGTGCGGAAGCACAGAAACGTGAACCCCAGAAAGAAATCATACCTCTCTATCCCAAATCGTCTCCAACCCTCCCGCTTGGTCGTCTTCAATCGCTCAAGCGCATGGAAAAAAGCCAGGGGCGAATCGCCTCCTACTGTAGGTCTTCCCCCCGGGATTTTGTCCACAACTTTGTCCACCTCCCATTGTCCCGAAACATGGACCGTCGGTGTGAATCCAAGATCTGCACCACGGGAAGTCAAGTCAATACGTTGGACAAATGTGCGGGTTTTCTTCTGATCCATCCCACCACCAAGAAGAGTTCAAGTCGAGTCTCGGTAACTCTCGTCCAATCCAACATACTTGCAAGGTCCGGCTTGCCATTATCATTGGCGGCGTGCTCGCCTTGAGACCCCATGGCGACAAGTGCAAAGATCTTTGATAGTGGAAGCGGCGTCCTATTGAGGACGAATTTCTACAAAAGGCGTATTCCTCCAGTAGTCTTCTCGTTGGGGATAGATCGAATCGGCAAGCAAGGAAGGAGCTAAGGTCAAGGCGGTGGGGTTTCTGATCGTAAAGTCGGAACTTGGAAGAGGCCTCTGGGCATCAATTTATACGGTTCATGAGGGTGCGCAAGCCCGACTCAATGAGTGACAAGGTCGCTGCTGTAAGAATAATAGATAGTGAATACAAGCCTTGAAGACGCAAGTGAATGTAGCAGAAGAGCGAGCTCTTGGTTGAACGGCATGATTCGAAACGAGCGCTGCCCAGTGCCGCGAAGTCCGCGACCGGGGTGCACCCCGCTGCAGCCTGCGTAGGTAGGTTCACTGGTTCACTGGTTCGGGGCAAAAGCGCTTATCAAGACATTGTTGCTTATTACGGGCACTGGGCAGTTGTCTCCTACGACGCGACAAGTCATGATTGCAAACGCCTCATCAAACTACTAAGTGTGAAACGCGCTCATGTAGTCATGTATTCTACGCATCGAAATCGAGATACATCGTTTTATGAACCGCTGTGCATCGCTAATCATACAGACATCCAACCTTTCGCAATCTGGGTGACCACTGACTGTACGCGTCGGATAGTCAACGTACCCTTCACATCTCACCCATGCTTGCTAGTCTTAGCTCCCACGCATCCCGTATCGTCGTCATCCGCGGAAAAAAGTATCGCTATACGCTGACCAATGTCGAGTTCGTCTGCCAGGCTCTCGTGATCAGGAGGCGCCGCATTTGACGTCGTAGCTGTCGACTCTGCAGGCTCAATCGTTGACAATGGGCCCACAGCTTCGAGGAGCAGCTGCTGTCGATCTGATGCTCTACTTGGCTCCTAGTGCGGTTTTTAGCTCCAAGACAACTGCATGAGACAGGGGGGTTCTTGACATTGAACGGGCTGCCAAGTCCGACAGCAACTTATAAATTAGACGTACGTTATCGCGCTTCCGAGCGTGAAGCCTTCTTCTCACATCTTTTTGGCTAAGTATCCCCTGGCCTCTCTATGGCAAAACTGCCAGATACCGGAGAATTTGACGACGGATTGCGAAGATTACACCGCAACCGATACCCATCAGAAGCGTTGCCGTCCCTATCCAGAAACCGATCATGGAATCTGAATAGCGCTGATAGTCCGCCTCAACAGCCTCCGATATCTGTACCTGTGAAGGGTTCCTTCGACTAAGACGACGTGGCGTGAAATGACCGTCCAGTGTGTCCTGATCTGATGGCAGCCAAGACTAACAACGCCCAATATCAATATGCATGCAAAGGATGAATCAAAAGGACGGGAGTTGACCCCCTACATACCAGATTCTGGCTCAGCTCCTGCACCGATACCAGCACGGAAAGGAATAGGCAGATCCATATTGTTTTAGGCCACATGGCGAAAGGTTACAGTACTAGATTATGAGGACGAGTAGGTAACGAGCTGGTTGGAATGGCCGAGGAAACTCACAGAGCGAGAAATATGGCGGGAATAGAACAAAATATACCTATGCGGGAGGAAATAGGTAGCGATGCTCGTAGTTGGTTAAAAAAACAACGAAGAAGCAACAAAACAAGAAAAGATTCGAGTCCCGGTAACTGGTCAACCAAGCTCCAGAAAGAAGCGAGTCCCTATCCTCTTTCCAGCCTTCTCATCTTGGAGTGCGTGCGCCCCTTCCTGTCGAACACTCGTTCAGACCTGCCCATACGCAGCGCCTCGTCTTCCACTCGATCCCTCGTCCATTAAACCAATTCGAGTCATCAGAAATTGTCCCAAATGGCCTTGACATAGCCCTCTGTCAACCGCACATCGTTCCCATAGACTTTCTGCCATCCCGAAAACCCTCCTTGCAACACCACCACTTCTTGGTCCGGCAACCCCGGCCCTTCTGGCCCCTGCTTCTTCAATAGCGCCTCTCTCCCTTGCGAATACTTCATCGCAGCAGTTGGCCCGCGCTGTTGGCTCAAGGCGCAGTGGAAGACCACCATACGTTTGTTCTTGAGCTCCTCAACAAGCCTCGGCATTCTGAGGTCGAGCTGCAGGGTGGGAATGTTGATGCAGCCTTTGATATGGCCGCCGATGTAATCTACAGAGAGAAACAACAGTATTAATAACGGACCTGCCCTAGGCTAGGAATCTCCATCTTCTGTTTGACGAGTCCACAAGGACGACAAACCAAGAGGGAATGAAGAAAAAAATGTAACCGAAAAAACGAAGACACATGTCTCAAGGATTAAACAAGAGTCGGATCGTACCCCCGTCTCTAACATCAATAATCGCATAGCTTGGGTCTGATGAGACTCCCTCTGCGAGAATCTTCCCAGCGAGTGACTCGGCCGAAATGTAGCGCATGCTCGAAGCAACAACAGCCGATTCGCTGCGGTGGTGGCGGTGCGTTGGGCTTGAATGCAGGTCGTCGCTGGAGAAAAAACCTGTGGAGGTGCAAAGAGTTGGGCCCACTCAAGCCCGACAACGAGACGATAGGAACGAGAAGAGTGATCTGGTGTTTATTGCCGTGTGAAGCCAGAAGCAAGGTATCAAGCTGAAGATCGCGTGGCTTTTAAAAGTCCAGATTACCCCACTTTGCAATCAAGTCAGACGAGCAGCTGTGCATGAGGAGTATGAATGTAATTGTGCACGGCATTTCGGCTTACCAGACAGACATTACACGGCCACAGCAAACGTGAAACGCCCGCACGGTTCGTTTTATGACAGAATAGCTAGGTCATTCAGTACGAACTATTCTGCATGATTTTATCTCGATATCAGATATTGTAGTCTCGCCACCAGCTCCGTTCATGCACATGCGCGGAGCAAAAACCATAGTAAAACGCCATCGCCATTCGACATGGGGGCATCATGAACCCCAGATAAACTTGTTTTGCCGTCCAAAAATCCCCCAACTTCCGATTCGCCAGAATTCGCTAGATGAAACACAATACCACGAATAAGGGCAGGAATTGTACATGAACTGTTTTTCCTGCCTGCATGCAATGGATGCACCGAAAATAGTATGTGTAGACTGCTGTCCCTGCTTCCACACACCCTCCCGCATGGTACATAGTTTCTATGCCTTACCAAGCCACCCAGCGTTGATAAAAAAGTCAAAAATGCGTGCCCCTTTCTGCGAGTCAAGACGACATATTTCCTTGGCCTGTTTCTTCTTGAGAGTGCCATTCGTCTTGAGCGCTTCCCGCAGTATCTGTTCCTTGATCATGAGGTAGGGCTTGGGCTGTAATCGGATGACTTCGCACAGCCTGGCCTCCTCGGGCGTGAGAAGATGCAGATCTGCCGCCGTATCTTGTGTCAGCTGCAGCGGCTGCAAGCCCGAGATTGGTTGCGGTAGATGCTTGATTTTCGCCGGTTGAGGATGGCCATTGGCGCCGTTAGCGAGGCCGTTCGTCAACAGTTTGGCATCACCTCCGCCGGTTGTCTCGCGTATTGTCTGAGCTGCTGGATGGCCCGTCAGATCTGGCGCAACAAGAAGCGATGCACCGCTGGGCGGATCGGAGGCCGCCACCTGCTTTGATCGCTGATTCGTGGCCAGCCGTTCGCGGTCCATGGAGCCCATTGGAAGCGCCTTCTGGACCCGAGCTGCCTTTTCTGCTTCGTATTTCTCTCCGCTGCGGAGATCGCCAATCTTGAGGTTGCGCCATTCCTGTAGCTGGGCGATGGCCTGCCGTAAATTCAGTTCGTCGATAAGCCCTTGGTTGAAGTCTTCGAAATCCTTGTGGTTCATGATTCTCGCAAACGGCTTGGCTTTTTGTAGAAGGTCCTTCTCGTCCTTGGACCGCTTCTTCTCGATCTTGGTATTTTCTCTGTACTCTAACAAATCGTGCTCAAAGACCACCTTCTTTCGCTCCGCGCGTTGTGTAAGACGGCAGTTGTAGATATCCATCACTGTGAGCTTAAGCTCCATTTCTGGCTCCAGTTCGCCCGTTCGCGGGTTGATGCCATCACCGGGATCGAATTGCATGTGCTGCACTGCCTCCTCAGCCTCGTTGGCGTACTCTGTTTCGAATTCAAGACGACCAGGCATGAAGCCTTGGATTTCGTGGCAGCTGGGCACACTGGCCGTGGGCTTGGTCTTTGGCTGAAGCGCCGGTGCACTTTTTGACTTCTCTCGGCGCTCTTCTATCCTCCTCTTCTTTTGTGCCTGAAACTCTTCTCGTGGTATCTCGTTGGCGAGCTCACAGTCATGGGGCCGACAGCGCTTCGGGAGCGGAAACGTCGGCACATGCACGTAGGTTCGGAGGTAATGGTCGCGAACTTCATCCTTCTCACGAAACCCTCCAATGTGATCCGCTATATCAGCCCAAGAACCAAGGCCGTATATTTCCGCGCCTTCTAGGAGTAGTAATTCTTCATCTGCGCCCCAGTCTCGTTCGAATATGGGGAATGAATTCTGCTCGATGACTCGGTACTCGTGGCTCGTCGGATCGTGCGCATTCCGTGATTCTCCTTTGGCAAAGCAGGAGACGCATAAGTCGAAATCAGAGCACACAGGGTGGGCACATCTAATGCGAACCTATTTGTTGCGCGTTGCGCGTCAATAAATGACCCTTTGACTGGCCATTTGTACCACATTAACTGGGTCGGGGCTGTTGTGAGGACAACAACGACAACAACGACATACCGTGGATGTGATATCTGATGAGCACACGTCGCAAACGTACTTAACACCACCTTCGCCCCTCGTCACGGTCTTTTTTCGAATAACTCCCATTGCGCAAAAAGCCGGAGAATGTGGTAATGGTCAGGAGCTACTCCACGGCGCTACGCCGCTGCTGTGGAAGCTCAAAACAGTTTGAGCGACTGCGGCTTTAGACCGCGCCACCGGCGCGGGGTAAGCCGTTTATGGGTGACAGAATGACGGTACAGCTAGAAATGTGCGTGATCGAAAGGTTCAGGGTCGCGTGTCGGGGCCCGTTGATGGAACTGCGCGGCGTGGTGATGCAGAGTGAAGGCGGATATTCGGCGGATGTCGCGATAACTGCTGCGGATCATAATGCGCGTAACCGCCCACCGTTGGGCCGTTGCCAAAGCTGGGGCCGCATTGGGGGATGCAAGGGGGCATCAATGACAAAGGGCAACGGGGTTAGTCAGCCGCGGCTACCCGACTATCACGTGATGGAGACGTAGATGATCATGCATCATCTCAGATCTTCATCATGCAACTCAGACTAGAGAATTCAGTGAATTGAGAGATATATGTGTGTTGAACGTTTTCGTCTGTTACACCCACCATGCGGTCGATTGATAAATGGAGTTTGTAGGCCAGATAATCCTCCGATATGTCTGTCAACGGGGCTTTGAGCTATGTACATACACATACATGCCTTATTGTACATATGTATAGGTATGATACGCACAATGGCGACAGGAGTTTGAGAGAAATGACGAGACCTCCGTCTACGCGAGAAGCTCTTTGATCGGTGCGTCATCAATAGATTCGAGCGATGCCAAATCAGCGACGTGTAGCCTGTAGGTACCTCCTAGTCATCGAGGTCTGTGATCCTAAAAACAGCTCCAATGGCGTTAGGACTAGCGCGCCAGCAGAAAAACCCCTTGCCTTTGCCATTTGGTGGTTTGTCCCGACTTTCGAGTTGATGAACCCCGTACCGGCTAATTAGTACCTCGGTACGCATCTCTCAACGTTAGTTCGTCAGTCCGGGAAGTACAATTCGGATCAACCAGCAAACGGCGGCAACCTGCACCTCATACGATTTATTCTTCTCTCTCATGATCTTCGCAGTCTGATTACGTATCTGGACCTTGATCATCTTCCCCACGTTTCCCCGCATTTGCTGTTCTTAACTTCGAACCTTTCAACGGTCATTTTCAGCCCCGCCGTCGCTCCAATGCCGGACAAGATCCTGGACGACATTTCTCACAGGAGATACAACCCGCTCACTGACAGTTGGCTCCTGGTATCGCCGCACCGAACCAAGCGGCCATGGCAGTTAGTTGAAAGGCAATAGAGAATTCTTACTTTCGAGTCGTGCTGACGAAGACAACTTCTTCAAGAGGTGCGCAGGAGACGGCTGCCGCCAACACTCTGCCAGAATATGACCCCAAGGTGAGTCGCATTGGATGGTCATCCCAGTCTTGAGATGTCTAACCAAGCTATTGCATACCTAGTGCTACTTGTGTCCAGGGAACGCCCGCGCTGCCGGCGACACCAATCCCAAATATGAAAAGACCTTTGCTTTTGTCAACGACTACAGCGCTGTAAAAGAACAGCAGCCTGGTTACGAGCAAGATGCCAAGCCAAATGGTAGCGATACACATCCCCACCTGGATCCTGCTTGTCACCAGTTGTCTTCTACTAACGAGCCATGCAGATCTCGAGTCCATGCTTCTGAGGGCCCAGAGTGTCACGGGCGTTTGTTATGTCCTCACTTTCTCACCCCAGCATAACCTCACCCTGGCTGACATGCCGGCTCCTGAAATCCTCCCCGTCATCGAGCATTGGACTCAAATCTACGCAAACCATGTGGCTGCTTCCAATCCCTTGGCCAAATTAGCTTGCAATCTGAACATTGCACTGCCCAAAGATGCTGCGCCTGTTCCCAACGCCGAGTACCGCTATATGCAGATTTTCGAAAACAAGGGCTCAGCAATGGGCTGTTCCAACCCACACCCGCACTGCCAAGTCTGGACCACATCGACCATGCCGAAAGAACCCGAGCAGGAACTCACCCAGATGACTAAATATCGCGCCGAAAACCAAGGCCGTCATTTGCTGGGCGACTACGTGAAATTGGAGCTTGCCAAGGAAGAGCGCGTGGTGTGGCAGAATAACAGCTTTGTAGTGGTGTGTCCCTGGTGGGCGCTCTGGCCGTTTGAGGTCCTGGTCCTGCCCAAGAGACACATCCGGTGTCTCATTGACTTCAAGGCCGAAGAACGACACGAGCTCGCTGAAGCCATCCAGGAAGTCACCAGACGGTACGACAATCTCTTTGAATGCAGCTTTCCCTACAGCTCGGGTATCCATCAGGCCCCGCTGAGTGGAACAGAGGAGGAGATGGAGAACTCATACTTTCATATGCACTTCTATCCTCCTTTGCTACGATCTGCAACCGTCAAGAAGTGGCTCGTGGGGTACGAGCTTATGGCTGAGCCGCAGAGGGATATCACGCCTGAACAGGCAGCAGCACGGCTCAGAGATTGCGGTGGAGAGCTCTATCGGAAGAGCTTGAGGTAGAGATGATCAGAAGACGTGGATTCACAAGATTGCATATTAGAATTAGGCTCCCCTCTTTCCTGCCATAGCAACATTATCATGCCGTTTCTCTTCTCTGTTTCGTCAGGGCCTTCTATGACTTTCTTTCTCATGTCATTCATGCGATGGCAACAACTCTCCCCAACCAGGTGATCTTAGTTGATTTCGACATAGTGATCCCGCACAAGAGGCATCCAGATCAAGGCACAAGTTGCCAATGTAAAAGGAAACACTTGCGGCAACCCAAAAGTCATGCTCTTGAACATGAATTTCTCGGTGAAGAAATGGCCAAAAGCTACGATGTAGGTCCAGTATGCAATGTTATACATGGGGCCTAGATGCAGGTTGTAGGCGGCATAGCATCGTACAATCGATGTAATGAGAGTCCAGGTGCCGAACAGGCGGCCAGCTAGGGGCGTCATCTGATCCGTGGCTTTGGGGTCGTTTTGCGCCGAGACGAGCTTATCTGTCGAGTCCTCGGGGTTGTATTTTGCGGATGCGGCTCGAAGCTTGGTATTGGGTAGGAAGCGGCCATTATAGAGACGGCGTGAGAAGTGAAGCGTCGAGTACGTTTGGAGACAGTTGCCAATGGAAATGACAGAAAGCTGTCCGGAATAGCATTGTTAGTTCGCTGCGTGTCTGAGTAGGAAAAGGGGTGACTCTAGCGTACGACTAGCATGTAATATGGCAGAACGCCTTTGCCATCGGGCAGCAGAGATTTGACGAACTCCATGCCGCGGTGCCAGACGAGAATCTTGGTCCTATATGTAATGAGCTTTACAGAGTCGACGGAGAGGCGTTCTCTCTCTTTCCTCTCCTGTCGCGAAAATGCGACGAGTGGAGATTCTGGAGCTCGGCCGGACAGACCCCACTGACGTGGTTGACCGTTGGAGTCTGGGCTCTGGACAATTAACAATGGACAAACTACAAATCGTTGTCTGGCACGAGTCACGACATGGCCTTGTTAATAAAATCACTGCGAATTGCTATATCTGCCTCCAAAATCAAACGATAGTCGTGGTCTGCCAGGAGCCAAGACGCGACAGCGTTGGGATATAAACCCCTTTGTCCTGTTGCTCTTGGGTTGCTGTTGAGGATCTGACGCTTCTAGGTGGATGCGCCTCTGGCCGAGGCTCAAGTTCTCAACAAATTCGGCTGCACCTGCGCGTTGAAACAGAGACTGACCAGTAGCCACAATTGCTTCCAGGAAAAGATATAATAGTGCGACAAGTAATATGATTCGTATCGTTCTCTTGCAAATTATCATTGTCTGTTGAATGTGCAGTTCCGCCTGCCTGCCACAAAGCTTCACGCGTAGAAGCTCCATCATTGGCGGGATACTTGTTGTTGTCGCAGTCCAGGAACGCCAACACAGAAGCCGCAGGGATTGGCCAAGTACCTAGCACCAGACTTCGACATCGTCTGCCTCCGTCCTCCTGCATCGTCCCAGCATCCTTCTGTGCGTGTTCAGTAACAAGAGCACTGCCTCGACAAATTTTTCGCCATGGACAAGGTCTTAGATCATCCCGCTCTGGCAGCTGCCAAACCGTACGTTGAGCAGCTCCCGGCAGTCCCACAGGCAGTAGTTGGCGCCCTCGCCGGCGTCGGCGCCATTTGCTTGGGATTGAAGCTCTTCAGCTACCTGCGCCTCGTCCTGAGCGCCTTCGTCTTCTCCGGTCACGACGTGAGTCCTTGGAGCTGGCCCTTGCTGTGATGTGGATTGGTCTGCTTTGAAACTGACAAATTCCATTGCCAGCTTCGCAAATACGGTCGTGCCGGATCTTGGGCCGTGGTCACCGGTGCCTCTGACGGTCTCGGCAAGGAGTATGCCTCGCAGCTCGCTGCTAAGGGGTTTAACCTCGTCCTCGTTTCCCGAACCAAAGCGAAGCTCGATACTCTGGCCAAAGAACTCCAGGAAAAGTATCTTGGGAAAGGTGGTCTTCAGGTCAAGACTCTTGCCATGGACTTCGCCAAGGATGATGACGCCGATTACGAGCAGCTGGCCGAGTTGATTCGTGGTCTCGATGTAGCCATTCTGATCAACAATGTCGGGCAGAGCCACAGCATGCCTGTGTCTTTCCTCGAAACTCCCAAGGAGGAGCTCCAAAACATTGTCACCATCAACTGTCTGGGCACTCTCAAGGTCACTCAAGTTGTTGCCCCGATCCTCAAGGCGCGAAAGCGCGGTCTGATCTTGACAATGGGCTCTTTCGGCGGCTGGACACCTACCCCTTACTTGGCAACTTACTCCGGCAGCAAGGCGTTTCTTCAGCAGTGGAGCAATGCCCTGTCCTCGGAGCTGGCCGACGACCATGTTGACGTATATCTTGTTTTGAGCCATCTGGTTACCACCGCCATGAGCAAGGTCCGCCGGCCCAGCCTTCTTGTTCCCAATGCTCGCAACTTTGTCAAGGCGGCCCTCGGCAAGATTGGACTCGGCGGGTACCAGACTGCACCGAATACTTACACACCTTGGTGGAGCCACTCGTTCATGCTTTGGCTGATTGAAAACATTCCTGGTGTCAACAGTCCTGTCACGATTTCGTACAACAAGAAGATGCACGTTGACATTCGAAGAAGAGCTCTTCGCAAGCAGGCCCGTGACGCTAAGAAGCAATGAAGTCACCAACTTACGGAGCATACTTTTTTTAGCTTACTTGAAACGTCATGTGAAAAGGAAACAAGCCGTAGAAAGGGCAAGGAAACGGTTACAGAGAATATGACATCAAGCTTTGATGTCAGCCGATAAGGCGAGGACAGAAATCATGAGAAGATGGACTTATGACCTTGGTGAAAAAAGTAGTCGGAAGCAAGAGCTGCTTGCTGATTTTAAAGTGTCATGAAGACGTTGTACATACTGTATTAGAAAAACGATTGCTTGAGGCAGCGCGCGTTGCGTGCATGTGCATAATTACAAAGGTAGACAACGATGAAACAAGTAGTTTACGCCGAATGGTCCTCATGAAGGCTTTTTGGTAATTTTTCATGCAATAACGCTTCCTTGGTCTATGTATCAGGTGCCGACATCGCAGGCGATTGATCATGATGACTGCGAGGGAAAAAAAGTGTCTGCCGCAGTCATTGTCGCGAGTCACCACCGCTCCTGCCCTCTTTGTTCACTTTGCGCGACTCGCGACCCCTCCACCCCACTCGAAGGTCCCAGACTCCCAAGGAGCCACAAAGGCTAAAGCACACACGCATATTCGACGTCGACGCTCTTTCAATCAAAATACGTCCCGTTGCCTCCGGCATGCTGCGTGCTGTTCATCGACGCATAGGAACAGATATTCCCTTTGGCCAACTCTCTTTGCGCGCTTTTACAACCGCCTTCCCTTTTCAGCTTCCAGCGCCGACTTTTGCGCATCGTGGAACCAACGACAAGATGGCGAACCCAGAAGCCAAGGCGTCTCGCGCCCCAGCGGTCACGCTCAAGACGCCAAAGGGCACGAGAGACTGGAGTGGACAAGACATGCTTATGCGTGAGGAGGTCTTGTATGTTTTTGAGCTTACCCAAGGGAGCAATCTATGTCCTGGGATTGTGTACTAATCTTGAGCGTAGCAAGATGATCACGGATGTCTTCAAGAGACACGGTGGCACTCCTCTCGATACCCCTGTATTCGAACTGAAAGAAATTCTGTCTGGAAGTGAGTTTTGACGCAAGCGAACGATGTTTCTTCTTTGGTCTATGCTTTTTTCCCCTCGGTCTCTAACACGCTTAGAATACGGCGAGGACTCGAAGCTCATCTACGATTTGCAGGACCAGGGTGGTGAGCTCTGCTCTCTGCGTTACGATCTTACCGTTCCTTTCGCTCGATGGCTGGCTATGAACAACATCCAGTCAGTCAAGCGCTACCACATCGCCAAGGTCTACCGAAGAGATCAGCCCGCCATCGCTCGAGGGCGATTCCGCGAATTCCACCAGTGCGACTTTGACATCGCCGGTGTCTACGATCCCATGATTCCTGATGCCGAAGTTCTGCGCATCATTGTCGAGGTTTTCGACGCTTTGAAGCTTGGGGTTACTATCAAGCTGAACCACAGACAAGTCCTGGATGGCATGTTTGCCGTTGCGGGTGTCACGGAAGACAAGATCCGGGCGATCAGTTCCGCTGTGGACAAGCTGGATAAGATGTCTTGGGAGGATGTAAAGAAGGAGATGGTAGAGGAGAAGGGCCTGGAGACTGAGGTTGCTGACCGCATTGGAGAATACGTTCGCAACGCTGGCACTATTTCGCAGACTTTGGCCCTCCTCAACTCCAAGCCTGAGCTGGTTGCCAACGAGCAAGTCAAGAGCGGTCTCGCGGACATGACTTTGCTTGCGACCTACGTCGACGCCTTTGGTATATCTGACAAGGTGTCGTTTGACCTATCGCTTGCACGTGGTCTCGACTACTACACCGGCTTGATTTACGAGGTGATCAATCTGCCTCCCAAACCAGAGGAGGGAGCTGCGTCGGGGAAGAAGTCCAAGAAGGATGATCCCGCCAGTCAAGTGGGCAGCATCGCCGCAGGTGGCCGTTATGATAACTTGGTCGGCATGTACGGCAAGAGGCAAATCCCGTGCGTGGGTATTTCATTTGGCGTCGACCGCATCTTCACCATCCTGGAAGCTCGGCGCCAAAAGGAGGGCGCCAAGCTGAAGCGTGATGTCGACGTCTACGTCATGGCTTTTGGTGGCAAGGAGTTTTCCGGTCTCTTGCCTGAGCGCATGTCCGTCGCTCAGAGACTATGGAGCGCCGGTATCCGCGCTGAGTTCTCCCCCAAAGTGAAGCCCAAGCTTCCACAGCAGTTCAAGGCCGCAGAGGGCGTACCGCTGGGTGTCATTCTGGGTCAAGACGAACTTGCTGCGGGTCAGGTGAGATTGAAGAAATTGGGACAAGGAGAGGCCAAGGCCGGGGAAGACGAGTCGGGGAGCAGGGACGATGGGCAGCTGGTGTCGCTTGATGAGTTGGCAGAAGAAGTAAAGAAGTTGCTTCTCTAGATGGGATGGGGTTTGGGATGAAGAAAGAAGGTGAATGAAGAAGAATGAGGAAAAAATATAGAATAAGGCGACAACAAAATATGTTTGTGGCCAGAAGAAGATGGAACGTGGATATGTAGTGAATTCCCCATCCAAAGACATAGACACTGAAGCATCCATGCGCAGCAGCGCCCAGGCTCAGGCGTGGAGGTGGCTGTCGTCAATTTGAAAAACTGATCATGAATTCTTCATCCGCACTTTTGATGAAAGAAAACTCTAAATATCTGTCAAGTCGATTTCTCGAACATTTGAAGAGTCGATCGACGTGCAATGTCGAGGCCGCCTGGAGAAGTCTTCCTTGTTGGACAACGGCTGGAATGGCGCCTGATTGGGCCAACCAATAAGTGCCGCCAGTTCCCCCCCTGGTCGCGAAAAATCCCAGCTTGTCAACCTCCACAGCGTTGACCAGTTGTCTGCTTCTCGTATCCCATTTGCTTTCAGCGACCGCTTCGTACCGACCCTTGACTTGAATAAACTGAAAGAAAAGCTCTGGATCGCCCAGAATACCTCGAATCGGATCCTTGACGCGGTTCGCGACCCGACAAGATACCACAACCATTTGCGCCAGTCACGTTGACAGAGCTGATGGGAGCTGACGGAGCTTTTTGATGGTCCATTAAGTCGCGTCAATAACATTCGATCGCAGCGAAATTCCACCCTTTCACGACCCATCACGAGCAGGAACGGGATTATTGGTGACGCTGCTACGAAGTCGGAGCTCTCTCTGTCTTTAAAGACTCTCCGCTTCTTGGGCGAAGCTGTGTCCAAATCCGCACCATGTCGTTTCCGCAGACACCGGTACGGCCGCTTCCTGGCGCGTTCATGAATACGCCGGCCGTAGCTTCGAGGTATCAGACCGGCTCTGATCCCGTACGACGACAATTATTCCCCAGTTCAATGAATCTGCCATCAAACGGCCAAGGTGGTGCGAACCCAGCTGCCGGCGTTCCAACTTCGACATCATCGGAAACACAGGGCTCGTCAGCAACGGTGACGGCGACAAATACCGGAAGTACTGGAAATGCTGGGCTGGCTGCCACAAGCCCTCTGCCGATCCCGCGACCCGAAAATGTTCCGCCCGTTGTGAAGGCCGCGAAGGCCATCAACTCTTTCTTGCAGATGGATGAGAATTTCCCAGATCTGGATTCTTATTGCCGGCGTAAGACACGAGCCAAACTCTTGAATCCTTTGTCAACATGACGAGGTGGAAATGAAAGAGAAACAACAGTATGCTAATAATGGAATTTACAGAAGGCGCTTCCTCCGACTACGAGCTTCCAGGGTCCGAGTCACCCTGGGTTCCCTTTCACAAGACACAAATGTATCCCATTCCGAATCAGGTCTTCGACCACTACAACGCCGGAGAGCTCCAAACCTTGATGGGACTGTTCGCGGAGATCAATCACGCGTGGGTCGTTATAGACAACTGCCTGTACCTGTGGGATTATACGCACCCGGAGCCTGAACTGATTGGATTCGAGGAGCAAACACATTCTATCCATGCTATCGCGTTGGTGCCCCCGAAGCCTGGCATCTTCGTCAACACAATCACGCACATTTTGGTTGTTGCCACCTCTTCTGAAATGATCTTGCTTGGCCTGTCGGCTTCAGACACGCCGGCCGGAACAAAGTCTGTCGCTTTGTACCAGACAAAGATGAATCTTCCTTTGCGGGGTAACGATGTTCGTGTCATTTCTGGCTCAGCGGATGGACGTATCTTCTTTGGCGGCAGCAGCGACTGTGATATCAACGAGCTGTACTACCAGTCAGAGGAAAAGTGGTTCTCGAATCGATGCGGCAGAATTAACCACACAAACCCCGGGTGGTCATCCGTGGTCTCGTTACAGACCAGTTTCTGGTCTCAGAAGGAGCCCGAGCACATTATTGACATCGTGATTGATGATTCCAGAAATCTCGTCTACACGTTGTCGAGCAAGTCAACCATTCGAACGTACTATATGGACGGACCTGACCGGCTGTCCAAGGTCATTGAGAAGGAGAAGGTCCATTGTCTTCGGGATATTGCTCACATGATCACGCAGTCCAAACTACTCACCGATAGACTCAACATAGTTTCCATCAGCCCCATCTCGAAGCTCGAAGCATCCAAGCTGCACCTCATGGCGTTGACGGATTCTGGCTGCCGACTCTTCTTTAGTGCCACCAATGCGTCATCATATCTCTACGGATCACAGTCAAATATGGCACCACAGAGCATGCAGGTGCAGTACATCAAATTCCCACCGAGCCAAAATCCCAGAAGGGGTCCACTGGCACAGTCGAGTCAGGTTGGCGAGACAGTCGTGGAATTGGAATCGACCATGTTGCTGCCCAGTCGGCAAGGTGCTCGATTCGCACCCGGGTTCTTCTTGGACTTTGTGAGCAGCGCTCGCGATACCAACATCGATACTTTATTCGTATCTGGCCCTGAGACTGGACGAATCAAACGTGTGTCGCCCAATGTTCCCTTGCGGTATTTTGAACAAGCTAGCTGGATCGATATTGGTAGCCGGGCCGAGGCTGTCGGTCTCGTTACCAAACCATTTGCTGCTGCTCCTCAGCCGGTAGGCTTCGGGAATGAGCTGGCTGTCCAGTTTGACGAGCCGCCCAGCGAGTTTGCTGTTCTCACCAACACTGGCATTCACATCATCAGACGACGTCGACTGGTTGACACATTCGCGGCTGCCGTCCGAGATGCTCATGGCGATGAAGCGTTGGATACCATGACTCGTCGACTGATCCAATTGTACGGCCGTGTCGAAACTGTTTCCACGGCCTTGGCTGTTGCTTGTGGTCATGGGGGCGATTCAAGACCTGGTGTCGTACGCTCCATTGATCAAGCCACCCGGGATAGAGCTAGAGCGCTGTTTGTGGACTTTGGTGGCCAGCCGACCATGGCAGAGACTGATGGCACGTCACTGACGACCGAGTCTGTCAAGCTTTCCTCCCGGCATGACGCTCTCGCGCTGTATCTGGCAAGGCTCATCCGTAAGCTCTGGAAAGCCCCTGTCATCGCAACTAGTGTCTCTCCCGCGGGCGGGATCGTCATCGATTCGGTCATTCCACTGTCCAAGTTAGGCTCAACGCAAGAAAACCTTGAGAGTCTACGGAAATTTATCGAATCCAACCGGGGTCTCATCCAAGGCATGTCTGGACCGTCGGATCTTCAGAGGGTCTCGACCATGCACGAAGAAGTGGCGCTGCAAGCCGAGCATCAAGCTTTGCATGCTCTTCTGACGATGATGGAAAGCATGTCAGAAGGCATTTCGTTTGTGCTCATGTTGTTTGACGAGCGCGTGAGCGAAATCTACGCCATCTTGGAAGACAGCTCTCGACAACAGCTCCGAGAACTCACATACGAGAAACTGTTCTCCCAGACGGACGGAAAGGATCTTGCGAAGCTTTTGGTGAAAGCCATTGTCAACAGAAACATCGAGAGCGGTTCCAACGTCGAGACTGTAGCAGATGCCCTGCGACGACGTTGCGGTAGTTTCTGTAGCCCCGATGACGTGGTGATCTTCAAGGCTCAGGAGCAGCTGAAGCGAGCCTCAGAACAAGCCCCCAACACGAACTTGTTCAGAAGCTTGTTAGACGAAAGTCTGAAGCTCTTTGAAAAGGTTGCCGGTAGCCTTACTTTTGCCAATTTGCAAGCCGCGGTCAGTCAGTACGTCGCGATGCAGTACTACGCCGGAGCCGTTTTGCTGTGCCTGGTAGTTGCGCGTGAAAAGGATCGAGGCAACACGGCGTTGGCATGGGTGAATGATGGCAATCCGGCAGGAGATAGCCGGGAAGATGCTTTCAATGACCGGAAGCGATGCTACGATATGATCCACGACATTCTGACCCAGTTGGACGCTGTTTCAAGCTCACAGCCCGAGACGATTGACGGCAAACCGACGCTGATGACCACCAAAAGGGAAGAAGCATACAAGGTCGTGAACGGCTCCGACGACGAAGTCTTCCATTTCGACCTGTACGAATGGTATATCCAACAGGGTTGGACGGACCGTATGCTGGCCATCGACTCACCCCACGTCATCACCTTCCTTGAACGCCTGGCCGACTCACACTTCGAACACGCCGATCTATTGTGCCGATACCACACGCTTCGCGATCGATTCTTCGATGCCGCACTCGTGCAAGCACAGCTGGCCAACTCTGACTTCCCACTTGGAATCAAAGATCGCATCCGACTTCTTGCTCTGGCCAAGGGTAATGCAAGTGTCGTCACCGGGGAGGTCAGCCGACAGCACCAGCAGCAGCTGAATCATGAAGTGAGCGACTGGCTTGACGTGGCCAACATTCAGGATGACCTTTTGGAACGCCTCCGGGTGGACGAGAGATTTGATGCTGAGCGGAAGGCCGATATTGAACAGGACCTCGATGGCAAGATTCAAGATCTTTCTTATGTGAGTAACAATGAAGACGTGGCAACGACAAGTCATGGCGGTTTTCATTTCTCTTTCTCTTTCTGTTCCTGTGTTATTTCCCGTTGCTTGCAACACGACTAATACGGAGTCATGTACAGCTTTTCAACAACTACGCCGACCAGGCCGGCTACTACGACGTGTGCCTCGAAATCTACCACTCAGCCAACTACCGCAATACTACCTCCATCTCCACAACATGGATCAACTTGATCCGGCAAACCCACGAAGAAGTCGTGGCAAGACTGGAAAACCCAGACCAAGACATGCCCAACCCGCCAATGCCCTACGAAGCCGTCAGCAGTAAGATCCAAAAAATCGCCTGCCACACCTCACTCGACAGCTTCGTCTTCCCCATCAAGATGCTCCTCCCCGAGGTCTGCCGCTACGCAGTAGCCTACCAGCAGGATGCCACCATTGGCGCTGACCCAACGTGGCCTGCCAAGTTGTTCCTCTCGCTCGGTGTATCCCACGACATGATTGTGCGGGTCCTGGAGGGCATTTTCGACACGCGAGACTATGGCTTCAGCGGCGCGGCGCGCACCCGCATCATTGAGATTCTCGCCTTTGTCGTGAATGAGTGGGTAGCAGAGGTACGGCGCCGCGGCGGCACAGGCAAGGGCGGGTCTTTGGGACCGGCGATCGGGGACTTGCTGAGACGGTGTGAGGAGGCTTTGCCGCCGCCGGGACAGGGCCATAACACGGGGGGTGCGGAATTGGCTGATATCAGAAGGCTGGTCAAGGCGTTGAGGAGGGAGGTCGGGGGGTTAATTGAGAGGGCGCCGTCGGGGAGTTTGCGATTCATATAAGTTTGGACAGGATGTGATGTGATATCGCAAGGCAAGGCAGGGCAGGGCGCAAGATGCAAGACACGAACGAGACACAAGGTAACATGGCACGCAAGACGTGAAAAAGCAAGACTTTCTTTCGTTTCATGCGCTTCGGTTCGGTTTGGTTTTGTTTATTATTATTTATTTTTTCCATTTTTAGGGATTGTGTGTAGCACAGCTGGGGCCGGCGGGCGCTTTAAGGCATGAATAAATAGGTCGATTTGGTTTTCTTTCATCGTGTCGTATGTATTACATGTATGTACTTTCTCACTCTTTGCGGCTTACGAGTTCTCTGTTTATTATAAGTGGAGGCACAGACGGATGAGTTTTGGTTTCAGACATTTCACAATGAATAATCAGGGCAGGGATTTACATGTAGTTCGAGTCGCACGTTGATGTTGATATTTATGTTATTGTTGATGAGGGAGCTTCACTGCGACCTCTTTCTTGGACATACCTAAGGTACCTTAGGTATGTAAAACCCGCCACCAGCCACAGCCGTCGCACGGTCGCACACAACGTCATTCGAGCGAGCTGCGGAGACAAGGGGGGTGGATTGGGGCAGGAACTGCAAGCAAGGAAGCTAGGAGCTTATTCGCAGAAACCGAACCAACGAATTACGTGCGACTCGGTTCGTCATAAGTTATAACGGTTGTCTCCCAAGTTCCAACGTTGTCGGTCGACGTTTTCGGTTTCCCCATTGTGCCTCTGCTATGACTTGATCGCGCGCAGGTCGCTGTCGTCGAAAACGTTTGGGCGAAACTCCTGTAACGCCAATTGAGTCTTGAGTCTTGACCTGGGGGCTCTTTTTCTCGTTCGACTGACTCCCTAATTCCTGTGTCATTCTTTGTCTTCATGTTTTCGGGTCTATATTTCGGAATCGGCTTTCTTTTCTTCTCTATATAATTTGTCCGCCCACCTTTCGTTCGTTCGCTCTCGTTTGGCCTGAACGTCGCGTTGCATCCATCCGATGCGTGCCCTCCTAGCTGTGGTGCTGGGCCTGGGGGCCACGGGGGTCGTGGCCTCAAAGCAGCATCACGATCTGGACGGGTTGCCGGCATACCATTACAATGCGCCCATTAAGGTGGAATGCATGAATCGAAGCTCGTAAGTCCTCCAGAAGGGAAGAGAGCGAGGGAGTGAGGAGGCGAAGCAGGCGACCAGTTTTTTCTTTGTTTGGCTTTGCTTGCCGACCCGGGAAAGTTGCCTGTCGATCAAGGGAGTTTCATGGATCGACTTGAAATAAAGTTCCATGCTAACCCTCTGCTCTTCTCTTCCTACACAGGGAAACAGGCGAACACATTGAACTCTCCAACCATGACCTCGAATGGGTGCCCTTCCCCATCTGCAACGAGACAGGCAAGCCACTCGAATTCCACTACGGCTACGAGAACGAGCTCAACTGCACCCTCGACTTCATCTCCGACCCCTTCTTCCACCTGCTCGAATTCTACATCCACAACGACGCCCCCATGTCATGCCGTCTGCCGGCACGACCCCCCGCCGAGGTCGAGATCGTGGGCGAAAAACCTCGTCCCCAGGAGTATATCCCCCTGATGTTTGCGCTGGCGGGCACCCTGCAGATGAGCCACATGCACATCAGCACACACATGAACGTCTTGCTGCACAGCATGCCGAAGCACCACCTGCGACCCCATGACAGCGGCGTGCTCGACTCGGCCATCGCGTATAGCACCAGTCCGCTGAGCCACATGCAGGGAATGCAGACGGCGCGCATCATCCCGGGCGAGCCGCTGCCCCTGAGCTTCTCTGTGCGCTGGTTCCCGACGCCGCATCTGCCCAAGACGGAGGGCAGGGTGGAATGGCGGGGCCTGGGAGGCCACATCTATGCCAGCACGGTCTTTTACAGTTTCGTGTCGTTCGGTGCCGGTGCTGCTTTGGCGGGATTGTACACCTTGGGCGTTGTTCTGCCCAGGAGACTCAAGGGGCGGCCTATGGGTGGTGCGACTCCCCTAGGGTACGGGCTGAATACGACTGGTGTTGGCAATGGGTGGGGGTATTCCAAGAGGAAGGATTAATGTCGAGCGATTCAAGTGCTCGGGGCGGACTTTTTTTCTTAATTTTCTTGCTATTCTATTACATATTTCTTTTTCTTACAAGCTTGTTTGTTTGAGTTTGTCTCTGCATTCATGTATGTATGCTTGTGCATATGGCGGGAAACAAAAGCGGGTTGTGTACGAGATATGAGGGACAAAATATAAAGACGCAGCGATTCTTGACCGGCTATGCAAGATATGCTGGACTAATTTTACGATGGGCAGCGGGCGGGAGAGGCGTGTTTTAGGCTTTAGCTCTTGGGAGCATGAATGAAAGTCAGCAGCACAGAAGCTGGATTCATGATGCATGCTCTGGATGATAGTGTGTATTGATGTGGGTGGGTGTGTCCTAGACCCATGGAACTACCTTTGTCTTTGCTCTCTCACCCGCGCCTCTATGAAGCTTGAATGATATACTCGTTCACATGATATGTGTCTGCGTGCAAGATATACACAGACATGTGATTCAGCTCTCTCCTCCGCGTCTCCCTCTGCAAAACAATGGCAAAACATGCTACTTCGTTGCTCTCAGCGCCGTCGACTCCGTCGATTGTACGCGAGGCAATAACCTCAGAAACATATCAACAGCCATCACGGCCGCTACCAAGATGTTAGCTCTCTTTCTTCCTTCCTTCCCTCCTTCTTCGCTCCCTTCTTTCTTCCTACTCTCTCCCCATCTTCTAATATTTTTGCTCTCGTACAGTACTTGAGAGAGGAAAACGTGAAAAACAAGGTTAGGGGGGGGGGGGGGGGGGCAACGGTAACTCACGAACGACACAAAAAGGCAAATACGTCCCCCAAAACAGCCGTCCCCAGCAGTCACCACGCACCCTCTCCGGCCCCATATGCCATAAATCGCAACAACATGCCAAGGCGCCCATAAACGTCACGCACCCATACGCCAGGCCAGCCAGCTCCGTCGGACCAGACGTGCGTCTCTGCCCCAGCCCCAGTCCCAGCCCCTGGGAGAACTTCCAGACCAGATACGCCGTCAGGGGGAACTGCACGAGGGCCTCGACATAGAGAAATCCCTCTAGCCAGGGCTCGGGAGTCAGAGTGGCGAAGTAGGGATCGCCGGAGTAGCTAGCCCACCAGGTACGGAGGGAGAGGAGGCTGTGGAGGGGGGAGGAGGGGGATTGCCAGAGGGAGGGGGGGTATAGGGGGAGGAGATCGAGGACTGGCGAGATATTAGTTTGGTTGTACGATGTTTTTTTGCTATTTCGATTTCTTTTTGCGATTCCTCGATTGTGCGCTTATTCTTCTCAAGACTCGTGTTTTTTTTTTTGTCTAGGAGAGCGGATATGGCCGTCAAGAGAAACATGCAGCCCCAACGGCCCTTTACCAAAGGAATCGCACGCCAAGCCAGTATTGATTGATAAGGGCCTGAAAAAAAAATGGAGAGAGAGAGAGAAACGTACCCAGAGTCCCTACAAGTTGGACCGCCACAATGGGCAGGTAAACTTTGTCGCGAATCGAGGACGACATAGTGAGCTTTGGAGGTTACAGAGAGGTTTGAGGGTTCGGATGTTCGGCCGAGGGAATGGAATGATTGGTGTTGCAGTACTGTGCGGGTTGACGAGTACGTACTGTACAAGTGACACAGTGTAGCGCGATCGACTCGATTACGACAGCAAAACAACAACAGCGGCTGAAGAAGACCCTACGGTGACAGTAAACGACGAATAAATTTTAAAAATATCGCAAAAAGAGATGATTGATACTAGACAAAAAGTACTTGTGCAAGATAATAATATAAGAAGTGTCCCAAAAATGTGTAACATGAAAGAACAACACTATAGAAAATGTACAAAACAGAACTGTAAATGCATTATGCAACTGCCAAACCTCATACCCCCTCATCCATCTCCTCCACTGTCCACAACATCATCATCTGCCACCCCAGCTGCCCGTCCAGCCCCCTCCTCGTCCCCATCATGATCCAACACGTACTCTGCCACCTCCGCATCAGCTGCATACAGGGCCCAGTCCGCGCACCCAGCAAACCTGGCCTTTCCAGTATCCTGCCCGGCACAACCCCGCTGCGCAGTCTCGACGACGTTATACTGGGTATGAAGCTTTATCAGAGTATGCAGTGCTTCCCGGAGCTGGGCCGCGTTTTCATCTTTGTCTATGTCTCCATCTGGGACCTGACTCTTTTCCGTGTGTTTATATCTGTCCGTGTCCGTGTCTGTAATCTCACTCTCTGAGCCTTGCCCCGGACGAAGAACGCGGTCCGCCTTCAGTGCGTACTTGGCATGCCCACATACCATGGCAAAGTCAGCCACGTCGGCAGACCACGCATAGTCCGCCTGCTCGGCTCGTTTCAGAGGCGCGCAAAGCACCTGATGCCGCGGTAGACCAAATAGAGGGGCTGTATTCTTCTTGGTCTTTACCGGCTCTGCCCCAGTCTGCTCGTGGTTACCATCATCATGGACGACAGCACTGGTCATACGGGAGGCAAGATTGCCCCCTCCCATTGCCTGCTCTCCCTTGGCCCGCTTGGCAGTCTTGTGTTGTGGTTGTGGTGCCAGCTTTCGCTTCGTGGCAGGAGGCTTGGCTGAAAGGTAGTTCGTGTCATCATCGTCTTGAGCCTCTAAAATATGCGACAGACCTGCCTCTTCATCAGTACTTCAACATACCGGCTTCAAGACGGTCACCAGACTTACTCATGATTCCCTTCCTCTTGACCGACCGGATGGAGTCCTCTGACCCGAGGGATTCAGAGAAGCTTCTGTCCAGAGCCACTCGATTATCAGTGCCGCATGATTGGTATGGAGGGAGCCGAATCGCTCGTTCGACCTCTTGGGGGCCTGATGTTCGTCTACATCGAACGGGCCCTTCGACAAGCCCGTCCTCATCCCCAGAGACGGAGACATCCTGCGTACGACAGCGCCTTGTCTTTCCAGTTTGGCTGGCTCGGGGCTGCCGACGCCCCCGAGATGCGTTCATCCCTTTGCCATCATCTGCCATCAGCACGTGGCAGGCGTCCGGGCTGCCAGCGGGATAGTCAACAAGGAGGTCAGTATTAAGCGGATTGACTCGGGCCTGCCAAACGCGTGACGTGGCCGCCTTGCGCAAGTCGTGTGCTTTGAGTCTCTGCGCGTTCTTGATCGGCGTCGTGAGTCTCCGCGGCAGGCCCCAAGTGGACGTCGAGATTGAAATGGAAGGCGAAGACGAGAGGGACGTATTCGCTGCTGCAGCCCGCACTCTCTCTTCTGCCGTTGTCACCACCGAGCCGGGCACATGGCGAGGGAGCAAAGCAGGCACCTGCCTGGCAAGACTGAAGAAGACTTGTTCAATCTGCGCCTTGGACGCTATCGTGTGCCCTCCGTTGCCCCTATGCCCCATGGCTCCCCTGCTCTGATGTCTTTTGTCGTCTGCTCTAGTCTGCTGCATCAAGGCCTGCGAAGCCGCCTCGTCGATATCCTCGAGAACTCCTGACCACACAGTCCTATTGCACCGCGGCGTGACGTGGATGCCATCCCGTCCACAGTCAACATCCTGCGCGTCAGAGCCGGGAACGAGGCTCTTGATGGTCCCGAGAAACACGTCCTGCACCCGGCACTTGGTGTCCGCCTTCAAGACCAGCTTTCTCGCCCGCTGCCTCGCCCGCCGCACCACCTCGTCCACATCGATCCAGCCATACTCCGCCGCCTTGGCAATGGCCTCGCGGTCCAGCGTGTCCCGGACCATGGCCCCGTGCACCTCAAGATCCAAAAAGTCCATCTTGCCGATGCCGAACCACCCGTCCAGACCTGCCGCATACGTCCCCAGGCCCCTTGCGTGTAGGAACCGCGTCGCCGTCGCGATCCCCTCGCGCGAGATCTCATCCGTCGGCAATCTAGGACGGTGGACGTGCAACAGCTCCGCGACAGACAGCTTCTTCTCCCCCGCATGCCTGATGAGTTGTGCCCACGGAATCCGGGACACATTCTGCTCATACTGCATCCACACCCTGTACTCAGCCATGTACTCAATAAGGAAAACCTGTATCTGAATCCGTGTAAGGCGGAGGATCCGCGTCGTAAGTTCTGCAAAAGTGTAGTCGTCCCGTAGCATATGACAGACGAGCCATTGCATCCCCAACCCGAGGCCCTCCTAGGACACCCTGTTTGTGGCCGTCGTTGATCGCCACGTTGTGGTGGAACTCATGCCATGTATGGGAGAACAGCCTGCTTGGTCAACGTCTTGTACGACAGAAACATCATCGTCGTCGTCGTCGGAACCCCAATCCAAGTCACCCAAGGAGAACAAAGGCGCTGTCGTCGACATGTCTGCTTCGGCCCCAAGAAATGGCGGTGGCGCTGACAAGGGCCAAGATGCTGCGCCCCTAACCGCACGATGATGGTGCACACGGCAATGTTGTTGCACGCCTTCCTTCCTCAGCGACGAGGTGGTGATGGCAACGGCTGAAAGAGCTCTCACGTTTGTTGCCGCTGCTGCTTCTGCTGCTCGCAGTTTCCTATTCGTTTGCGGAGCCGATGCTTGTATCCTCGCGCCGCTCCTGCAACTTGCGTGGACGAGGACTCCTTTCCGTACTGCGCCCTGGCGGTGCTCCTCGCTCTCATAGCGCTTGGGAAGGCGCCGCGCAGATGCAGGTCGGAGGTTGAGGGAGCCACGACGGTTCGGCATGACCAATTGGCAAGGGCCGATGTTTCGTGCGTGTGCATGTGATGGGGGCGGTGGAATATAGGGGGGGGAACAATGACCAGTCGATTTCATTGCTTTATTCGCATCACGAGTGTTTGAAAAAGAGGGGTTGACGAGAGCCGGATTAAGTGAAGTGAGGCTGATCTGAGTTGTCAGTGAAACAAATCTCCGCTGTCATGTGATGTGATGTGACTGACAAAAGGTCCCAGCTTCGGCACAAGCACATATGTATTGACTTGATTTACTCTGTTGGAAGAGAGAAAATGAAGCAGGCAAACCAAAAGAGAGAACCGTGGGAGAGCAAGGAGTCTTACATATGGCAACAACACACAAAAATTGACGCCGAGAGACATTGTTTTTTAGAGCACTGCACTGGCGACTGACTGACCTTGATGACAGACACGAAGGCACGCGTTATGGACGACAGGGAAACGTCCTCGACGCATACACCATTCTGATCACTCGTTTCAAGTGAATTAATCCAATTGTATCATTTTGTTGCTAGCCTTAGCTGCTCTTATCGCCACGTGTGCAATGCAACTCACCGGGCATCATGGCCCTCTCTTCCCAGTCCACTGTCCCCCGATGCGTCGCGTCTCATTTGTCGCACAGTATATCAGATACGTCCAAAAATGGAGCAAAGGCTTCTCGATTTGTAAATCTGTCCTCGTCTGCATCACCAGTTTCCCCTTCGCCGCTCATGTCCTGATCTCTCATGTCTTCAAATCCTCTCTTTCGTCTCGACATGGAAGCTGTTGGCTGGTCCACGATTGGCGCCCCCGCGTCCGCACCCCTCAAAAGAATCTGACTCTGTGTTTCGGACTGGACGTGGTGCGCAGTCATTGATCTTGCTCGGACAACATCTTCCCAAGTTTGCAGCATTTGCTTCGCGTCCTCATCGAAAACGCAGCTGAGCCGTTGTAGCGTAAGAAATTGGGTAGCAGAGGCCGCAGTCTGCCCAAAGACCGACATGAGATAGGCAGCGGCAATAGTGGCAGAGTGGTAGTTGCCGGAATCGCACGTAATAAGGACTTTGCCACAACGAGGACGACGGTCCATCGCCATGTGCTGTCCTTGATCCGCGTGGCCCATGAACTGGGAGTTACACGATAGCATGTGACGATTTATAAGGCCAATTATCCTCGGTAATTCTCGAATCAGGTCAGGAAAACCACCGAGGCGTACGTATTCGACAGGAATGCCGAGTTCCTGTGACGCGCGATCGACACTGCGAATATTTCCAGCCATGCGCGAATATCGTACCACAACCATCATGGTGATGCCCTGACTTGTCAGAGATTCCAAATCGCGTATTGAGCTAGTCGGTCCAAGGTAGAGATAGTCCAAAATGGCGTGCGCTGCATATCTGTTGTCGTACGTCCAGGTTGTAGGCCTGTCCATTGCGACCTGTTTCGAATTCTGGGTAATGACTTGAAGTTCCTCGCTGGTCAATTGCGAATGGTCGACGGCTTCGAACGAGGGCACGAGTTCCATTACCGGGCCCCCGCTCGATCTTCGGGGCACGTTTATCTCGAAAGTCGGACCGGAGGGTGTCCAACGCGAGTAAGCTGCGCTTGGAACGACGTCTCTGGATTGAAACGGGTCCAGCGATCGTGGTTCTTGTACATCCGTCTCTCGTGAGTCGGTCCATGACGAGTCCATGGTGGCACTTATTCCATCCCAGTAGCCGGGTGAGAAGCGTGGAGACGCGTTGTGTGATGGGTGTCGAAGAAATTTTGGTGCCCGTGAGGTCCCAAGGCTAGTAGAGCAGGAGCGCGGTCGCCGGTCGCAGCGGCAACGGCCGATAAACTAGCGTCGCGATATATGCCTGCTGAAGCGTGATAAGCTGACAATATGTTGATGACGATGTAAATAGCACGAGGGTGGCCCGATGGCCGAGTTGAGAGCAGACGGATCGCAAGTCGGGGTGACGACCGACCGTGAGTCGTGACTCGTGCCTACCTCCTTTTGGGTCCCGCGACGCGAACCACGCGGTCGACGCTTGACCGCGACCTTGTAATGGGCCATGGGCCGTGGCGTTCAGAAACATGAGTCACTGCATCTGGGCATCTCATGACACTCGTAGCCAATCGGCACCAACGCCTGATGGAAATACGTAGACTAGAAACGACAGCAACGATTGAATGACATTGACATTGACCGTTGAAAGTTAAACGGTCCGCCGATAGTCTTGCAGGTACCTACGGAGTACTTGTGTGTGCAACCCACTACATTTAGCGGGGGCGGAAATCCGAGAACAAAGCTTTATTCGAGAACAGGAAAAGAAAGGTGAAAGTGCAGGTCTCGCGACTCCCGTCGTCCAATATCTCCAGGTCTGCTACAATTAATCCGACAATTGTTCGACGCTGAACGTACTGTCTGCTAAGACTAAATCAAAAGGATCAATCACATGAATTATAGAGCGTGCGGTATTGTGGGAACTTGTGGCTATAATCGGGGAGCAACGCGCAATCGACAATCCAGTCTGCTTTTCGTGACTTTGCTTACGCTTCCAGCCGTTGTACATAATTTACATATTTTACATGGATATCTAATAGGTATAATACTGATAAAAAAGCCTTCCATCTGTGGAAGAAAAATCTATGCCGTATATGCCGTACATGTCGTGATAGCCTTGACCCGATTCACCTAGTCGCTGTCGTAGCGTTCTCCTCCGCGCGCGATATAATCATACAACGACCGAAGATTTCGCATAGCCAAGTCGCTACATATCTTGTAGCTAAGAAAGTAGTTTTTAAAAAGCAGTCTACTGAGCATCCATCGTTGGTTCCTGTTGTTTGGGCTCGACATCATCGTCCACCACCTTGGCCGACTGGGCCCTTTGCGCCTCCATTCTCTTCTTCTTTCGTTTCGACTGGAGCTGCTCTTCTGTGAAGTCGAGGCGGTCCAGGGTTGCAATCAGCTTTTCCTCCACCAAATGCCGCACGTGGAATGCCAGCGCTTGGTCCCGGAACATGCCGGCATATCGATACGACAGCCACACGTATTGGTTGATGGCGACATGCAGCGCTTCCAACTTGGCCAAGTATTCGTTGGCGCCCTGCTCGAAGGAACTGAGTTCAACATCTAGGAATTCGAGCGGGATCTCCTTGATGTCGAGAAAACTGCCGGACAAGTTATTGGCCACCACCCGTGCAAGTGCACGGAGTACCTCCACGGCACCTTGAGCCCTTAATGATGCGGGAAGATAGCAGAATGTCAGGCGATCGTATATCGTGAGCGGAATGTCTTGGATGATGTCGGCAATCTCCAGAATATCGCTGCTGACGCCAAGGCGATATAGACGCCCAACTGTTGCGCTAGCGTTCATGCGCAGCATGATGAATGATAGTGGCGTGTCTGGTGGGAAGTAAGAAGCAAAACGTTCAATAATGCCGGCCGGAGGTTGAATGCAAGCATACTCAATATCTTCCACTGTCTTTTGAAAAGCACGTTGGACGCTCCGAAGGTCCGCTTCGTCCATGGTTGTCACCAAGCCAACTTTTTCTTCCTCCACCTCGCGCGCGCTCGATGATGATGATGCATCACGGGCACTCCTATATCTGCCTGCTCTGCCGCCGATTTGCTTGATCTCGGGAAAGGAGAGAAGCCGGTGCTGGTTGCCATCATACTTAGTCACAGACTCAAAGATGACGCGCCTGATTTCTAAGTTCAATCCCATGCCAATAGCGTCACTGGCAACAACAAAGTCGTAGTCGTTGTCGGGGTCGTTAAATAATGACGCCTGCTGGACTCGAACCTCTGGTGGAAGAGAGCCGTAAATAATGGCGCATCTACGTCCCGTCTTCGTCTCGATGGTACGCTTCAGAGCGTGAAGAGACTTGCGACTGAAGCCGACGACTGCATCGCCTTTCTGTAGCCTGCTGTAATCGCCCTGGATCGCCTTGCCCATCGTCTTCAGAGGGCTGAGTCGCTCGTATCGGTGAACTACACATTTGTCGCCGATACTAGCGCAGAGCGCTTGCAGAAGGGCGACGGTTCGGTCCTCGCCACAGACATGCACTTCCTTGGCCTGCACACCCAACAGCGCCGCCGTCCACGCATTGCCTCGTTCCGCATCAGCAATCATTTGAATCTCGTCGATGACGGCGACGTCGAATTTAGCATTGAGAGGAATCATTTCCACCGTACAGCTGGAGAAGTACTGGTCATGGCCCTCGGGTATTCGCACTTCCTCGCCCGTGATGAGAGCGCAGGGTCGACCCTTGGCTTCGAGTCGCTGGTAAACTTCGGTCGCCAGCAAGCGGAGAGGCCCAGCATATACACCAGACTTGGAGTTTTCCAGCGCCTTGAGCGCATTATATGTCTTGCCAGAGTTTGTCGGGCCGACGTGAACATGGATGGTTCGCTGCATCGTTCGCGTCGCCGGAAACCATTCGTGGGGAAATCTGAAGTCGACGAGACGCTTCTGGCTTTCTTGAAGCTCTTTGGAAAACTGCTCTCGCACCAAAAAGGACTGGAACAAGTACTTGACTTCCGTCCGGAGACCCTTCGAGTCTCGCTCAACAAAAGCGTCCCTCAGACTCCAAAACAACGGATTGCTGTCACGATGAGTAACGTTTCTATCCGCCAGAGCGAATGCATGATAAATTGCATCCTCGAAGAGACTGGCTTGCTTTCTGAGCTCGTCTATGCCCGTGTCGTTTTCCTGTGAAGCGGTAAGGCCTTCCACGGTGAGCTGCAGGCGGTGCAGGACCATTGACCGGAGCACCTCATACTTTCCACTATACCTATTGTTGAATGGTCGATTTACCCTGCCTGTTCGCGCGTGATCGTAGCCAAGCTTGTTGGGAATTCGTTAGACAAGAGAGGAAAGCTGGCATGCGGCCATGGAGCGCTGAATGAGGAAGAGATGGACTCACCGACTCTCTTCGCGCGATCGCGGCCAGATTCTCGAAAGGTCTGACATCACGGCCTGTTCCTTCACGATCTGTTCGGGCAGACCTAGGCTTCTTCGTCCTTGCCGACCGATTCAAAGGTGTGGTCGTCGACAAGGCACGAATGGAAGGTCCGGTGGGAAACCGAGCAGCTCTCAGAGCCACGGTTCGGCATAAGGACTTCATGACCCCTTTGGATGAGATGCCAAAAGCATGTTTCCCTACTATCATCGGCACGCCCACTTACAAACTTGGATGGAATGCCAATCGCTCACAGGTCAACGTCTCGCCTACGCGCGCGATGATGTGGCTCTGGCGCTCTCCTCGTTCTAGATTCATGGTGGCTTGTAAAAAAAAATGGTTGCGTCATCACGTGATCTTGACTGCTCAGTGGCAAGTGCTTGCGTGGACCATGACGTCGCACGGGGTACATACCTTAGGTACCTATGTACTCCGTACCTTTTCTTAGGTACCCCCACGGGCCACGGCCCACCCTTGCTCTCAACGACATCCGAAGCTCTTGTCGATTCGTCCTTTGCGAAACATCGTGATTCTACCCCGTCTCTCATCGATCTGGCCTGCGGTTTCCTTGTCGAAAGTCATCAGTCATAGCCCTCTAATTTATCTCAGAGGGTACCACCCTGAATACTTGGGCCATACGTCCCTATAGCAAATATGGCGTCTTCCTCATCGCCAGCCTCGCCACTCCTCTAGTAAGGGTCCTTGATCTCCTTGACCAGACCATTCGAGAAAGTCCGTTCCATCTGACATGCATTGCAGTTCCTGTATCGCGCACAAAACTACCATCTTGACAGAATGCACAACATCTGCAGCCTCACAGACCTCGTCGCTCGCGTCCCTGATTCTCCCGAAGATCGAGCACCGCACCCCACAGAAATTGACCTACACCCACGGCCAAAATCAAATTCACTATGTATCCGAGGCGCCATCAGAGTATCCCGACCATCCTGCTGCCGGCGGCCTCACCTTTCTCGTGATAGCCGACGCAGCACTGGGCCGCCGCGTGCCCTTTGGCTTTCTCTTTGAGATCCGCAAGCGCTTTCTGCAACAGTTCCCCGCGAGCAGCGACTTTTCCGAAATGCCCAACTATGGCGCGGGCTCGTTCAACGCCGAGCTGAGGAGCCTAATGATGGAATATGGAACGACGAGCGGAGGAAGAGATGATGCGATTGGTAATGCGCAACGGGAGATTGATGACGTCAGGGGCATCATGACTAAGAATATAGAGAGTCTGCTCGAGCGAGGGGAAAGGCTGGACCTGCTGGTCGACAAGACGGATAGGCTGGGAAATAGTGCCCAGGACTTTCGGGTGCGGAGTCGCGGGCTGAAGCGTCAGATGTGGTGGAAGAACGTCAAGCTTATGGGTCTTCTGGGATTGGTCATTTTTCTCATCGTCATGGTGTTGGTGATTGCGATCAAGAGTTCCGCACCATGAGGCGATGTGAGTTTACCGAGCAGAACGAGGACTGAGACGAGACTGGGATTCTTCAAAGAACTGAAATGTTTATATGCGGCGGGCCGGGCAGGTTCCAATGGACGGCGCAATGGGTGGCACGATGAATTGGCAGTTGAACTGCGTGGTCGAGGCACTTATGATTAGGAGATCACTGTGACCTACTTTGTTGCGTTTTCTGTTATTGTTTTGATTGGCAATTGCGCGGGTTCCAACTTATTTTTACTACGAGCGATTCTTTCTTTATCAATACCAACACCTACGATGTCTTATGCACTTATTCGATCTTCTGCAGACATTTAATTAGGGAATATTTGTTTCTTTAGTTGAAATTGCCCTCCCCCCCCCTCTCCATCTCAGAGTAAATTCAAATCGGGGGGGTCATCATGTCCCACATCGACAGCGCAAAGAGACTCAACCATGTCCCCAGATACACTTTAGATCCGAGCCATCACGTTCCGATTGACTGTGCAAGGGACTCCAAGGGACTCAGATAGACGGTCCCCTTCGATTCTGTGTTGAGAAACGGCCCCTGCCTCGAATTGCATCACCCGCTCCTTTCCTCTGCTCGTCTACACCGCCCTCCTCTAGATATGCAATGGTCTCTCCTCTCCCTCTCCTCTACCCTTCTCGTCCATAATCCTACAACTTGGGTCCATTCCTATTTCCATGCCCATACCCACACCCACGATCCTGAAGATATACATAGCCAAGCGCCACCGGACTGGCCACGCCGCCATCAGCTTTCCATGGCATCCCGCGTGCTCTCTCCAGCCGATCAGTGAAGAAGACGGGGTGTCGTGTCGAGCTATCATGTTCGAACTTTGGGTTTAAGCTTTGCAGCGCAGACTCATGGCGAGGCTGTGCGTTTGTGAGGTCCATTTTCCTCAGACTTTTCTAGGTTCCTCGCTTTCTTTTCCTTATCAGAATTCTCATAGATGTAGAAGTAGTGTAGATAGAGGGATTTTCTCTCAAGAAAGGCGGTACTTGGACCTATGGAGATGTTGTGTTTGTGCCGAGAATTGTTTCGGAGAAGTGTGTATGTAAGTTGCTGGGGAAAAAGGCGCACATGTGAAAGGCGGATGTCACTAGCCGAGGCGTAAATGATCGTCATGACTAAGCAGATTTCCCAGAACGAAGCTTGTCTGACGGGACGAGAATGAAACGTCAACTCAGAACTGTGGTGAAGAGGGACTTCCAAGGATGAGGCGAAGTGTGGGGTTAGGATTGAGGTACCGCATCGTGAAGAATTGATTGCGTGCTATGATCTATCGCAGAGTTGTACAGGTATATGGGGGGGGTACAAAGCACGTACCCAGTTGGTCGCGCCCATTCTTCTGTGCAACACATGCTCTTGTTTCTGGTATAGGTATTGTACATGAAGAAAGAAACCGTTTGCCATTTTTAAGCCCTGAATCATGCCTGCCCTACACGCATACCGTCTCTTGTAAGTATAGTCAACATCGTAACTTTTTCGACATGTCAGAAGCAAAAGATGAGGGGCGTAGAAGAAAGGGAAAAGGGATAGATCTCAATAATTGACTTGGAAGATTCTAAACTCCAAAGAAAGATGACCCATCGTATGCCCTGAAGCCAGGAAGAACGCCACAAATATCAAATAAGAGGCACTGGCTATGCCATTCATCACCCTCTTCGAATAGAACCGAACGTTTCAATCCTTCCCCGCTCTAGAATGCTCCTCGTAAAACTCCAGCGTCAACGCCGCCAAGAAGCCGGGAATACACCCCTTCTCACGCACCCAGAAGCTAATCTGGTCGCCTATCCGTCGCGCAAAGGCACTCTTAGGTCCACCTCCGACCTTCATAGTGCCCCTCTCGCCGTCAAACACAATCGAATTTTCGTGCTCATCCGTCTGTGAGGGAAAGAACGTGCTTTCGACGCGCATCTTGCCGTTAGGGATGAAAGTGACTGTCCATCCCAAGGTGGAAAAGATGGCCTCTTTGAATTCCTGGGATTTGGAGCCCCAGACCTCTTTGAGTCGTTTGGCGGATTTTTGCGCAGAGGCTGTTTCTGCCTTGGCGGCGGCAATTTCACGCTCCATCGCAGCGAGAACCGAGGTTGGTATGACGGGAACTGTGGAGTGATTGGTGCCGGGCCTGGAACGAAGCTGTGTGAGAAGATCAGAGTTCTCCCGTTTCAGAGCCTCCAGCGTGCTGCGCTTGATGGCCTCAAACTCGGAGGTAGGGTTGGACCGAAGTGATAGGATGCGCGTAGAGCTTTGCTCCTTAGCAGCAGATAGTTGCTCTCTGTTTGCCGACAGGTCTTTTTCCAGCATGGCAACTTTGGTGTGTAGAGTGGTGACGTCCTCTTGAAGCTTTCTGTTTTTACGTGACAGCTGGCCTAGTTGCTCTTGTGCTTCATCGTCCTCGGCATGGGGGCGCTTGGCTCCCGTGACCGGCTGTGGCGAAATTCCAGCGCTTGCAAGTTCCATCGCTGATAGCTCGCTATGCAAGCTTTGCACCTCGGATTTGTACTGATCGACAAGTGCCTCCAGCTCTTGGATTCGAACGGAACGTGTATCGTCGTGATTCTCCGGCTGCATGGTTTGATCCTCATCGTCAAAGGCCTTGACTTGCGCTCGAAGATATTCCACCTCTTTCAGCGCAAGAATACGCTGTCGATCGACACGCATGCGCGCCTTATCAGTCGACAATGTTCCAGCCGTCGTCTTTGCACTCTCGACTTGGTCTTTGAGTTGCGCTCGTTCATCCTGTAACGAACGTAGCGTATTCTGCTGAGCGCTCATTTCCGCGCGCAAGGCACCCAGTTGCTCCACGTATGAAGCCGTCGTTAGCCGCTCTTCTACCAACGCCCTTGCCATGGCTTCAGGCGAATCGAACTCATCATCTCCGCTTTCTAAGGAGTTTTTCAGATAGGCGGCCCAAGCCAGCCGCTCATCTTGCAGTCTTTGACGTTGTAGGCGAGATTCTGCCAGCTCTGTTTCAAGTGTCTCTGTCGACTGCAGTCTTCGCTGCAGTGTTCGTTTCTCTTCCTCTACGACCTCGACTGCTTTGCTTACAGATCGAAGGTGCTTGAGCTCGATCAACTGATCTCGATTGGTCGCTTCTAGGGCTCGTATATGCTGTACTTGCTCCGTAAGCTCCCTTTTGATAATTCCCATGGTCTCTGCATCTCCGCTTTGGGCCTTGAGACGCAACACGTCGGCTTCCAGTTTCGCAATGTGGCTCTCCTTTTCGGCAATCAATGAGTGTGCTTGCTGGACATTATCCTCACGAACTTGGCTTTCTTGTTCCAGCTCTTCTATTGAGCTTTGTAGTGATGTGACTAGCAGTTGCATATCGTTCAGCTTCTTGTCTGCGATTCTAGCTGCGTCGTCCTTTGCCGTCGAAAGGTCCTCGAGCTGTTCTTGCAGCAACTGAGCCTCATCTTGAGCTTCCCGTGCTTTCCGCTCCAACGCTTTGGCTTCCGCGGCCAACCGCTCTTTCGATTCTTCTAGTTCCGCCTTGACAGCCTCCACCTGGTCAACTGCTTTCGCTTGTTGTGCCTCGGCCGCTTGTCGTTGATGCAGTTCTTCTTGCTCGCGCCGTCTTGCTTGTTCCATTCTGTTGGATTGTTGTGACAGAGCAATCTCCTTCTCTTGCTCGGCAGTCTGCATTCGGTATTGCAGAGTGCCAATCTCGGCCTTGAGGGCCTCGATTTCCTTTTTGTATTTCTCATATTCATCTGCGTCGGGGGGCGCCATGTTTTCCTTACAACTCTCTGGCGATCCCAAACCCACGGAATCAGCAGCCTGGCTTTGTCTCGAAGGAGGTCGAACGTTTGCGTCTCCGCCCGTGATAAGGTTGTATGTGGGCTGTGTGGCGCGAAAGGAAGCAATCTGGGGATTTCATCGTTAACTTTTTGCCGACAGTAGAGCACACGCAGGCCGCGATATGCAATCAGGCCGGGTCTGAATCAAGATGAGGTTACGCACTCTGGAACGACTCTGAGCCATGGGGAGGGCAGAAGAAGCCGAAGCTCTCATTCTGCGTGACATGGTGCTTTGCGATGCCCGCGCACCAGGTCCTACGCCACCGTCTTGCGACGTTCGGCCACGCATATTGCCGTCCACTGCGCTACAGCGTCGTCGTCGATGGAGTCGCTGGTGGACCGTGGTTGGTTGTATGATCGCGCGTACAGCTACCTAAGCTCTCGCGACGAGTGCTCGTCGTCACGTGATCATTGTTTCTACGTGTCGAACAGATCACTCAGGAGTCAGGAATAATCTTCAACGGATCACCTTCTTGCAACCTCATGCATCGCTCTCGCTTCCATCGTTCCTGTCTCAAAACTACTAATGTAGCCGTCTTTTAGGTTGGTTGCCGCTCGCCTCTTGGGCCTCAACCCAATCATATTTGCAAACTAATCGGAAGTCTATCGAAACGCCATTTATTTGCCTTCGACAGTTTCAAAAACTAGGTACATAAAGTGCTTTGGCAGTACCTAGCTCGTTGAGCTCGTCCAGAACAACCGTTGGGACAGAGCAGATATGCCTCACAAGTACGAATCAGACGATCAGCAGCGCATCTAATGTTATGATCAGTGACATCAAATATACAGTCATAGGCTGCAGCACTGTGAATATCGACAGATGATTTGAGCTACCTAGGTGTGGACTATTGCAAACGCACGTACTCCGACAGACTCCTTGACACTTTGATAGGTACTGGCCATCAACATCTCTCTCTGAACTTGATCCCTTTCAACTTTGTCGCGGTTCCAGGACTCTGGACCATATGGCTGAACACCCTGTCAGTGACCTGCGGAGTCTGGACCACCGATCATCATGACCGATGGGATCGCGTCAAAGCTTGATGAGGAATACAGTAAAACTTCGACATAACGATCTTCAGAACAACGATAATCTCGATGAAATGATAATTCTTCATCGAATGTACCTACGGAGTGCTATTGCTGCATTTGGCCCATGATCGAATTATCGTCAATTGCGAGGTGACAAGGAGCTACTCCGTACACTTTACCTACTTCTTGCAGTGCCAGTTGGAACTTGGACCGGGATCACAGCTTCCACCGTTTCCGTCAACTCTCGAGGGTTTGGAAGGTGAACGTTTGGTGAATATGCACTGATAATTCGGACAGAATTCCATCCCATTGACGTCGGAGAGGCTCACTTCAAGTCACTGACAGGGGGTTGACAGGGGACCGCAGCCAATCACGTCGCAGCCTCACGAGGAGTACTTTACTTCGCCCGCACAATTAGCCTATGACCCAAAGTAGCGGCAATCACTGTCGTGAGTCGTGACATAGAGGTATATCCGCTCCGTCCTGCATCCCGATTTCCGAGACCAAACTTTTCTTGCGCTCGATAAGGAGTGAATAAATTACGGCGTAAGTGCTCAAGATAGAAAACCAGCAATTTCCTTTGTGAGAAAGGGCCATATCGCACCTATAGAACCGGTAAAAATTCAGCGCCCAAGACCGAACTTTCTTTGTTTTGAGTTCAATGACTGGTTACCAAAAAGCTGTAGGGTACGCGATGAAGCATTTTGAAGCTCTCCATGTCACTCCAAGTCACAACCAGTGTTGTCCATCTATCTACATCTATCAACCATCGCAAAATGTAGATAGATGTAGATGATTAGTCATCACGCCTATCTTAGATAGATAGTTGTAGGCTACATCTATCTACATGTAGGTACGGTAGATGACAGTAGATGGATGGTTTGGTCCCTGACTAAGCACGTTTTTCGAAATTGTTTGGACAGAGAATACCTAGACTGGCCCATTGACAGTCTGTCAGCAGCCTACGACTTGAATTATGCACATCATCATGGAGCATTGGAGAGCTTCAAAATGCTCAATCTGTACTCTACAGCCTTTGGGCAATTGCAGTCATAGAGCTGGAAACAGGGTAAGTTCGGTTTTTGGCAGGGAAATTAGGTAGCCGCAACCTCAGTCAAAAATTGAAATACCGTTGGGATAAGTGCAATGTAGCTCTTTTTCATGAAGGCAATTGTTGGTATTTCTGTTTTGGGCCACTTAAGATAGTAAATGGTTTACTCCTCATCAAGCGCAAGTAAAAGGTTAGTCTAAAGCGATGCAGGAAGGCTCGTTGTCAATCAAATTCAACTTGCTATTAGCCCTTCATTCAATTATGACTATGTAAGATTTAATGGTCATCTATTGCTTCAGCTATTTCGTCAATCACCAATTTACTCATTGCCTCAGCCATCTCAGAGTCATCGTCCATCTTGTGTAACAGCCCATCATATTCATCCTTGACCAGACCAGCCCTTAGCCAGGATCTTAAAGTCTGAGTGACAGCGATTGTACTTGCTTCTAGTCGAGATCGCTTTGAATCGACCATTGTGCCTGCGGAAGAAAAGGTCCTCTCACACTCAGCAGACATTGCGGGAATCGATAAAACATCAATCGCCATCTTCGCTAAACGAGGATATTCAGATCTGTTGCCATACCAGAATTCAAGAGGATTATTGTTGAGTGTATTCTTTGCCGGTTTCGTGGAACACCATTTTTCGTACTAATCGCAGACCACCACGATCTCGTCACCCGATCCATGTCTCCATAATGCTGGACAGATCTGGTGTTGGGGCCGGCGTCCGAGCATGTCAGTTATTGTCACGTTCGATGTGACGAGCTGATTAAAGTTTCAACAGAGGAAGAAGCAAGTCGAAGATGCACAAAATGGGGAAGAAGAGGACGCATCGTAATATCGTCGGTCCATGCGATTCTGATGCGAAATTGCGAACTTGCAACTTGCAAATTGCAAATGCTGCCGACAAATCACAGAATACAAACGCACGAGGGTGGGGCCCGCGGGGGTGGTCTACAGGGGTGGTCTACGTGGTCTACCGTTTCGTCTACGTAGATAGATTTGAGTAGAATAGATAGAGGAAGAATGGACCCACTAATAGATAGACAGATGTAGGCTACAACTATCTACTTCTACCACTCCGTCTACATCCGTAGATAGTTGGCCAACACTGGTCACAACCAACGGGCGAGGGGGCTGAGCCTCTCCGACGTCAATGGGATCTAAGAAGCCATATACTGGTGGGGGATTCAATTTCATCCCCCCCTACCTTACAGGTAGGGGGGGTCGCATAGCAACAAAATGCCCCTTAAGGTCCAAAATGAAAAGGTACATAGCTTCCCCGCCATTTCCACACCAAAACAGATGTACCTCGGCTTATCTCATATTTCGGCTTTGGTGAATACAGAATACCGGCTTTGGTGAATACATACAGAATACCGGGAGCCGCATCACGTGACGGCCGTACCAGCCGAACGTGCACATATTTTCACTTTCCCACTTCTTGGGTAACCTAGCTCTTTAGTCAAAATAAACATTCCATTTTGCCCCCCCAATTTGCTCAACAACGTTTGTTTTTTTTTGGGCCTCGCTGCGTGGCCCCCCCGATTCACTAGGTGGCTCCCCCAATCGCCGGTACCGGCACATTCGTCATCAACACGTGACAATACCTATGTCACTTTGCATGCGCAAAGGCCCAAGGGACGCAGCAATAGATACTCCGGAGCCTAGCCCTCTCAAATTGACGTGCACAAGGTCGCGCAAAGTATCATGCTCCTGCAACTTCTTGCGTCTCCTAATCCGCACCGCAATGAGGAATCCTGCTGGACAATCTAGGCCTCTTCGAATGCGGCCACGAGGGGGCGTTCCCACGAAGCAGACAGCTTCGGAACATTCCTAGCCGACCGAGGAGACGTCGTGACAAGAGACTCGGCCTTAATTCGCGCCCAGCGGAACACCCGCGTCAAGGTCTAGCTATCAGATAATCAGATCCTCGCGGGCCTCCGATAGTCGAGGCACCTGGACGTCTGGCGGTTTAGTATCGGGGATATCTCGACTTTCCTCCAAGCCCATGATCGATTTGTTTTCAGGGGCCGAACTTCGATTCAACTGGTTATCGATTTACCATGTCATAGTCTGGCCTTTGCCGCAGTCCCTCGAACCGATGAAGATGACCAGATTTTGCTCTTTCGTCGCCCCTCGAAGCGGCATAGCTATGGAGGAGGCAACCTGATGTACTGCAGAGCAACTGCATGTCCAAACCCCTCGGGCCATACTGTCCCCTAGTCATGAAGGCTTGGCTTCGGAACCCAATCGCATCGACGCGATTCCAGAATCCACGGTACCCGACATGGCACTGATTTTGGAGCGCAGTGAACCATTGCAGGGTGCTCCATCCGGACCATCATCATCATAGTCATCCCGGATGCGCCTGCCAACGCCTGCTACTGGATTTGCTGTAGTAGCAACAGCATCTAAGCCTAGAGATTGCATAGTTTAACCTTGAATAAACTAGATGGTAGACATCCTGATATGTACCAGTAACCTTCTTGTGTTTAAAGGCAGAGAACATTGAATTTGGCCATCATCAACACGTGACGAATGTGCCGGCACCGGCGATTGGGGGAGCCACCTAGTGAATCGGGGGGGCCACGCAGCGAGGCCCTTTTTTTTGCATCGCGAACAGGTATCGCGTCTCGACTCTCCCCCGCTTTCTTCTAGCGCGCCACACTACCAACTTTAGTACCAACCTTGACACAGCAATTGCAATCGACTGCGACGTTAAAATGGCATCCGACGCGTCAGACGCTGATATCACGAAGGCTGCGGCAGCCGAGCTACGTGTGGCCAAATGGGGCCCCATAACTGCTCTTGATGCAAGGGCTAGAGCCGCGAAAGACGAGAACAACAGACGAGAGGCTCAAGAAGAGGAGAACTGTAGAATCAGGAAGAAGGAGGTACGGATAGAGGTCGGGTTCCTCCGCTGCTGGCTACGAGCGGTTAGGGGCATGGTCAGGGCTAGCCTCAAGGACTTGACATTTGCAGGCGAGGCACTGGCGGTCATCTGGCTGACAACGGAAGACCGCCAAGTTCAGTTAAGGGACGATGGCTGGATGGGTCGCAGATATGCGTGCCTTCGTCAACTTCGCCAAATTCAGTCAAGGAGCGATAGCTGGGTGGGTCGCAGATATAAGAGCCTTCGTCGTACACTTCTCGGTCGAGGTCCGTCAGACAATCGGCCACCTCTTCGGTGGCCTACAGAATTCGACCTTTCGATTGTCAGGGCGGCTGTTGAAGATGTCGTTGATAAGGCGGAGGTCCGCCGCATAAGAGGAACACATTTGAGGGACAGATTAGCAGACGACATCAATCGAATAAGCGTCCCTCAGGATGGAGATGAAGTAGAAGAGGATGGAGAGGATGGTGAGGATGGTGAGGATGGAGAGGATGAAGAGGATGAAGAGGAAGTATTCTAGGTTTATTAAGTCGATTGGCAGCAAGTGTGGTGGTGGATGGCAATGGCTTCAATAAGCCGATATTAGTGGTCTATGCAGGAGCTTTATTGTAAATACGAAATGGAATTCAATTAAACGCAGATACACAATCTCGGCTGTTAATGTGCCCTTCTTCATGCTGCGGGCCTCGAGATGTAAGTGTCAGAGACTCAGAGGCATGAGGACAGTGGCAGAGCATGTGATGCACACCTTGTATACGAGCGGCAAAGCATGGGAGGCACACCTCGTATAGGAGCGGCAAAGCATGGGAGGCACACCTCGTATAGGAGTGGCAAAGCATGGGAGGCACACCTCGTATAGGAGTGGCAAAGCATGTAAGATATACGTATCTGAGTGGCGAGACATGTGATGTGCGCAGAAGCATATGCACACGGAAAGGATATCTAGCGATGGCCGCTCACATAGTTTGGGGAGAGGCCAGAGATCGAAACCGTCATCATCAGACCCCTAGCTTGTATCACAATACTATCTTGCAGACTCTTGAGCATACCTTCACTCCGTGCAGACCCTATACACCCTGACAGTAAGGTTCGCGATGCAAAAAAAAACAAACGTGGGTATTCTGTATTCACCAAAGCCGGTATTCTGTATTCACCAAAGCCGAAATATGAGATAAGCCGAGGTACATCTGTTTTGGTGTGGAAATGGCGGGGAAGCTATGTACCTTTTCATTTTGGACCTTAAGGGGCATTTTGTTGCTATGCGACCCCCCCTACCTGTAAGGTAGGGGGGGATGAAATTGAATCCCCCACCAGTAAAGCTAAGAATGCGAAGGAAAGGGAACGCGATGGACTGAGCAGAAACTGGACGCCACTTGGCAGCTCCGTCGGTAGGCACATTAGGCAGACAGTTGGACACGGAGTAGGCGCCGGTCTTCAGTGGATCCGGCACACAGCTAATAATTTTAGTGCGAGCCAGGATCCGAGGCAAATTTGAAATGGGGATATGTACAAGGTACATACCAGCCATCCTCCCGACTCCCGCATCGTCGCGTTGCTCCTTCGGGTCCAAGTTCCCACGGAGTAGGTACTCCGTGCGCTTGTTACAGGAACGCGGCGCCTCAATTTTACGTCTGCGAAAAATGGCAAGATTACCTAGGCAATTTGCAGGCGCTTGGATAGAATAGGTATGTACCTGTACGGAGTACTGGCAATTCTTTTAGCCACTGGTGTAGGTACTTCAGTCTTTTTTCGGAGAAGATGCAAAAAAGGCTAAAAGCTTTTGCGGCCTCTCGTTAGCCGTAGAAGGGTAAATGTCAAAATTCAACCTTTGGTTGCACGCGCCCTGCGTTAACCGAGCAGAATATACATGCTTTTCTGACTTCGAGGCAAGGGTCGGCGGATCGACGTTCTAGAATTCGCCATGTGAAAAGTTCTGAAGTGGCATTATGTACCTACCTATGACCATTGACAATCACGGAATCGTAATGGGAAGTCGGTGACTCTACTCCGTAATACGTATGCACCGTTCTTTTCCTGATCACCGCCTCGAGGAGATTGACGCGGTCTATACGGACCACTTCGTAGCCGTCGTTCACCTCCTCCGTTTTCGGCATGACACAACAATATCACAAACAAGTTCAGTCAGAATTCTCGCACAAGCACCGCAAGTCCGCAACAGAGGCAAGAACAAAGGCCACGAAGGCAAGCAGAGGCATGGACTTGCAAGTTGCCGTACGAATGCCAGAGAGTCCTCGCATCCTGCAGGACGCATGCGATGGATTGCCTCTTCGTCGCTCGCCGACCCCGAGATGTTCTACGCCATCTAGAACTTCTACATTGTATGTTCTAGAACTGGGCAGCCCAGGTTAGCCCGACTAGCGTATAATAATATGTAACGACGCCATCTACAAGTGCCATTCCTCCTCGGCATCCTCGCGGCATCATGACCCCAAACTGCCGATGGCAGTCAAGTACATACAGTACCTACACACATAGAGAGTCAAGAGACTGAACATTGCACATAAATAGAGGCTCTCACGTCCTACTTACTTCTACACAGACAGACACCATAGCCTCATTTTCCTTCTCTCCTCAAGTCTTGAACTCATCCTTCTTCTTTGGACCCCACAAGTTACAACAAATTGTACTCCGTATAAATTGCAAGCTTTCAACATGCGCGGCCTCGGTTCATTTTTCCTCCTGGCAGCTGCTGTCTGTAGCGCAGCCGTCGTGCCTGGCCCCGCCCCCGAGGTGGCGCAGGTGGCGCAGGTGACTCACTCTGAGCTCATGCAGCGTGCCGCCTCAGACAACATCGAACTTTACCGCCGCCAGAAGTGGGTTGGCTGCCTGTTCAACTTCCCTCTTTTCCACGTCAACCAGGACAATCGCCAGTCCTTTCAACCTCTCATCGATAATGAGACGACCCAATCGTTCGATCTGGGCGAGGGCATACATGTCAGCATCAACGCCGAATATGTGCAATCGGATCGCCACATTGGCCTCATCATCACCAACAGCAACATGCTCCCCCTCGATGGTTCCATTGCCTTGTCCAATTATCAAGACACGCGTGCCACGACAACTGCGCGAGTGACCGTCGAGGTCGATCATACCGGGGAGACGACCAGAACGTGCATTCGACTGCCGCGACTTGATGGAACCTGGTACCTGCAGAGATCACTTTGAGAGGCGAATTTCCATTTATAAGACAAGACACGCCATCATCTTCCGCGCCAGCGCCAGGACAGCGATCCTTGATTTTGGGATGATATGACACCCCAACGTTGCGTTTATTTTTTCGGAGCGCCGCGGGTCTTTGGCGGGCATACCGCGAGAGAGGGACGGCCCTAAGCTCGCGTCCCAATGGCGTTGTTGATACATATTTGCAACGCAACTTGTACGCTAGGATTCTCGATAACCTTGTGCTAAGCATGTATTTAAATGGTTCTGTTTTCGATCACGCAGTTGGTACTCACTTAAGATCAAGACCCTCAGATAATCATCTCTATTTGTTGTCTTTACACTCGTTTCGTGTCTACTCAGTGCGCCGTGTTATGACCGTCTAGATATCAAAGCAAAGCCGCACCTGCATACATGATACGCGTGCCAAGATGCAAACGATTGCAGTATCAGCTTCCCTCTCACGTCCAGGAACCGCAGCCTTTTTTTTGTCTATCTCAGAATTTTGGTAAACTCTGCTTGATCCTTCGTCAGTGCAGCGGCGTGTCATAGTAGCATAGAAGCGGTTGAACAGAGCAAGGATTTGGCCGCCAAAACTACCTAACGTTTGTTAAGTAGTCGATATTCGTCGCTGTATGAAAATGGTTTCTCAAGGTCTCACACGAGGTACGGACTCCGGTGGCAACAATTAATAATAACACGGCACATCTGCTGCGTCTTTGACTCGTAAAACTCGAAGCCGGCTCAGGGCTGAGGTGCTCTGTGGCAGAGGGAATACCGGCGTTTCGTCATGGCTCATGGGATGGGACGGTTGAGACACGTCGGAATCGCTTTCAAGGGTCGGCTGCAGCGCTCAAGCCTGCGTGACTGACAGTACTCGAAGACGGGTTCGCTGAACGAAGTCCTTGAAGTTATGGTTAGTTGATATTTTTGTAGGAACTTACCTCGGATGAAGCTCCTGAATAACTTTGGAACGAAATCCCTTTCTTTTGGTGGGTTGACGTTTTAAGTCCCCTGAGTCACAAGTTTCTTCAGAGGTCAATGCTTTGGCTTTTCATCCAGGCTTCGTTGAGTTATTCAGCGTTGAAATGCCAAAAATTCAGGTTGGTGAACATCTTGCATCAGCGGCGACCCCTTGGTCTGACCTTCCCGCCTCCACCTCGCGCACAATAAGAGACGTGACTGTCTAACTGATATGATGGTTTCTAATGCCATGCGCGCAAGATTCGGACCAAAAACGTCATCAGTGTGAGACATGTTAAGCTGGTGTTGTGGACGGAAGGGGAAGGAGAGTGCATCGAGAGATGGTGTTTGTTGCCGGTTGGCGGGGCAGTGGGCAAATCTTATAAGTTGTAACTTGTCAGTGGTCACCCAATTTTTACCAGGTACATACATACATAATTCCTCCGGCCCGGGCCCCGGGTTGTTATAGCGGGGATTTGTGCGAGACGGAAGGCTCAGGCCTAGGTACCTACTACCTATGTATGTACATATGCTACTGTCTACATATACGGGAGTATGTATGTACATGCCTACCGGATGCCGGGGAAGATCTTCATAGGCGAGAGAGTCACTGTGGGAGCCCTCCGCGAATACCTACCTAATGTACGAGCTTCCGGCCGGTAGCGTCCACGCCACACGGTCCGGGAGGCGCCTACGGCCCGGGCTAGCACATCGGGGCTGATGCGGCGGGCCATCGCGAACGATGGCCTCTGGGTTATGTACTCCGTGGAAGGTCCTGCGTTAACCGAGCAGGATATAAAGTTACGTACCGTCGAATATACTTACAATGGCGCTAACTCGCTGGAGTACATAGCCTTCACAGTCGATCAGTCGCATGTAACAACTTACATGTCCTAGGTATGGATACCTTACGGAGTACAGACAGCGGGAACATGGTGTCTTGGACTGACATGCGGAGTATGTATGTATATACCTAGGTACATACGGAGTGAGGATCTCGGCATGCAATTAGAGCCAGACATGTGGCATGCCGCATGCCGCATCCACAAGATGCAGAGATGGACCCTCGGGCCTCATGTCCGAAGGATCATCATCCGCAAGTTGTAAGTTGTAGGTAACTCCATTCGGAGGACTCTGTACATGTGATAGGTGCAATTTTTTGACATCGGGCAAGGGTCCCCGGTCGGCAAATCGACGTTACCCAATACATACAACTCTCGTCGTGTACATATAGCTTTGGGGGGGCATTACCTATGACACTCTTGAATCACGGAATCGTGATGGGAGTAGGGAACACTACCGCTATTTTCCTGATTACCGCGGCGAGGACATTGACGCGGTCTATACGTGGTAGCCGTCGTTCACCTACTTCGCATGTTTGGCATGATACAAAAAGATCACAAACAAGCCCAGTCAGAATTCTCGCGCGAGCACCGCAACAGAGGCAAGAACGCAGGCCACGGAGGCAAACAGAGGCATGGGATATTTGTTGACGTTGGCAGAAGAGCATGCCAGCATGAATATATCGCAAGAGCCTAGCTGTCTGAGTCCACATGACGGAGACATCACTGGTGAGTCGACAATCCTTTGCTGAGCACACCTCGAAATCTCGATGTATCGGGCCGAGGGCATCGACAGGCACAGCTGGCGGGCATACTACGATCGATCACATACCAATAGGTACATTCCTATACACTCTGAAATTTGTTTCGCCAGTTCAGACAATATTTCGTGAGCTGCCGGTAATCTCCCAGGCGCCATTCTCGAATCCCGACTGACCCGGCGCTGTCAGCCTTTCATGCCCAAGGCCATGAGTCTCGACTCTCGTCCACGCAGCGTTCTGGAATCCGAATTATGGGTCGGTTGTGCTGCTCAAGTATCGATTCCTGTTGTCGGTTGTCAAACAACAAGGCGAAAGGACTTGATATATTTCGAGCCAACTACCTATGTATGTACGATTCACGAACAGTTATGTTACATGTACTATACAGAGTATAGTACATATATTCCGTGTGTCAGTCATGACTCATGTGACTCATGTCAATCAGAAATTTGGAACCGTAACGACGTGGACGGTGCGACGGTCGACCGAATTTAGTCGTCAAGCGAAACGTCGGTTCTCGGCGAATTTGCTCTTGTAGCCTGGATGCACGTGGAAAGTTAGCGAAGATACCTACGGAGTATGTACCTAGGTGCTTTGAAGTCCGAAAGTAACTTACGATGAGAGGATCTCGATAGAAACTGGGGCTTGGGAGCTGTCACTGTCACACGTGCAGCGACGTGCTACACATACCTAATGTATGTGTGCCGGGCCCCGGCCCACCCCGGGGACGCCGTGCCGGCAAACGCTGTGCCCGGGAAACACTGTGCGGTCACCGTCAATGCACAGTGCTTGTCGGCTCTGCGTTTGTCGGCACATCTGAGATTCGCTCCGGAGAGAGACAAAGAGGATGACACTTGGTCCATGCACCTAATGTGTACAGCCCACACGCCTCTCGAGAGTCGAGCTCCTTGTAGAGCCACAGTCGATTAATATTGCGTTCTGAATTGACATTCATCAGTTCCTAGTCCCAAATATTGGCCCTTGTCATGGAGCCCCGGGAGTCTGGGACCTTGAATTCAATATTGGTATGTATGGACTCATGGAGTATGGACTCCGTATTATACACGGTTCCTTTGGCTCAACATGACTCCCGACCCCGGCATCTGATGAGGCAACTCAGTTGACAGTTGGGAGTTGGTCGTCCACGACTAGGTACCCTTATTGGCGAAGCGAAGCGGAGCCATTTCTCCATCCCCGAGGCTCTCAAATCTGGATGTGCTTAGTCAGAAAAGCTTGGCGAGATGATTGGCTCTCGTTGAATCCAAGATCTGGGAATGATTGGCTCTCGTGTGCTCTCGTGAACCTGCATAAGGTCGACTGTTGATTGGCCCGTCGTGAACCGGAGTCAGGTCGACTGTTGATTGGCTAGCTTTGCCCCTTCGCCCACGGCGTCACCATATTTAGAACGAGAGACTGAAACTTGACTTGAAAGACAAGAGACCCTGCAGGATGCCTGCGACGGCTCGTCTCTGCGTCGCTCGCCGACATCGATATCTCTGCACCATCTATGGAGTACAAGTGCCATTCTTCCTCGGTATCCTTGTTTCTTACTGCGATACATAATTGTCGGGCATTATCATGAGCCCACGCTGCCCACGGCATTCAAGTAGAGACTGAGAATTGCACATAAATAGAAGCTTGAACGGCCCCGAAATGGGCTCTTACGTCCTTCTTTACCACACACAGACACCACTGCATTATCCTCCTCCTCTTCTCCTCAAAACTTGAGCTTAACTCATCCTTCTTCTTTGGATCCCACAACAAATAGGTTGTAAGCTTTCAACATGCGCGGCCTTGGTTCATTTTTCCTCCTGGCAGCTGCGGTCTGCAGCGCAGCCGTCGTGCCTGGCCCCGCCCCCGGGGTGGCGCAGGTGGCGCAGGTGGCTCACTCTGAGCTCATGGAGCTTTACCGCCGCCAGAAGTGGGTCGGCTGTCTGACCAACTTCCCTCTTTTCCACGTCAACCAGAACAATCGCCAGTCCTTTCAACCTCTCATCGATCATGAGACGACCCAATCGTTCGATCTGGGCGAGGGCATACATGTCAGCATCAACGCCGAATATGTGCAATCGGATCGTCACATTGGCCTCATCATCACCAACAGCAATATCCTCCCCCTCCAGGGTTCCATTGCCTTGTCCAATTATCGAGACACCTTTTTCTCGACAACTGCGCGAGTGACCGTCCAAGTCGACCATAACGGGGAGACGACCAGAACGTGCATTCGACTGCCGCGACTAGATGGAACCTGGTACATCCAGAGATCACTTTGAGAGGCGAATTTCCATTTAGACAAGACACGCTATCATCTTCCGCGCCAGCGTCAGGACAGCGGTCCTTGATTTTGGGATGATATGGTGCCCAAGGTTGCCCTCATGTTTGGCATCGCCGCGGGTTTTGGGCGGGCCAATCGAGAGAGAAGAAAGACCTTTAACTCGCGCCTCAATTTTATCGTTGATGTTTGAAACGCATCTGATACGCTAGAATTCTCGATATAATCTTTTGCTATGTATCCAAGCCAGTTAGGTGGTAGTCATATACAAGATTCAGACCCTCAGACGGCTATCTCCATTGATTCCTTCCATACTCGTTTTCGGCGTCTGCTCAGTGCGCCGTGTTATGACCGTCTGTCCAAGTAAAGTCTCACCCAATGGGAACGTCTCCGGACCATACATGATGTCAGGTCGCTGATTTAGGTACGGACCCCGGTGACAACGGTTTATGCCAACATTTTCCAAAACCTTCTAGCATCATCCTCTTCAAATCGAATCCTTTTGAGGGAGCTCTTGTCATCCCCCGCCGTGTTTCGCAAATAAATCCTGATGAAAGGTCTCACAGCGACTAGGTATCAGATTCAGTGACTCATGGCCTGTACAGTGGGATCCGACACGTGCTTGATCTCTCACACTGCTACGCAGTCGCCGGACTGTGGGAGCGACCTCTATACATATGTTCCTAGTTGATGCTTCCCCGTTTCCCTTGTCATGACCTCGTGTGAAGTGGAGAGAATTACGAACTCGGTCACAAGTTACAACGAGACGTGCTATGTATGTACTTGCAGGGGACGGGCCACGGCGCGGAAACGGCGAGGCAGTCTGACAAGTGTTGACGCGCGGAATTATTCGATGACATCCACCGACATTTGACAAGTCTGTAGATGGATCTGAAGGTGAAACCAAAGGTTTTTAAAGGCTTTGCTGTGAAAATAAGCTTCGAGCGAGCATATAGGTACATGCCTATATATGTATACTTAGGTGCCTTTTACGAAGGGCGAAGTACATACATAGGTAGGTACTGTTTGCATGTGAGGATCAAAGGGTGAAGAAGTTGATTGAAGGAGCAACTATTAGAACTAGAGCATGAGGAATCCGGGATACATATATGATATAGGTGACCGGATGGCTGAGGATCACGTGATAGATAACGTGATACAGCCACTTCATAGCCAGATTCTAACACTCCCCCTTGCTCCAAGGTCAACTCTGAGGAAAGCCGAAGATTGACAATCATCCAGAGCAAACAGTTAGAACAAGAAAAAGGCAGAAGGAAAAAAAAAAAAAAAAAAAAAAAAAAGGAAACATTGAAAAGCAATTGCAACAGGAGATCCTGCTACCCTCGGTAAAAAACCCAGTGGGAAAAAGAGCGGTAGCGTTGTCCGGCCTATGCCTTGCCTTGAAGTTTCAAACGAGTGAATACAGGAACAATGAAGACAATTATGAAAACTCATTCCAGATAACAATTAAAACAACCAACATGGTTGTAGAAAGGTAATTGCCGGAAGCCGACAGACAAACAAAGTACATATGACAGTAGGAGGTGGCGTAGCCGCGTGTGGATCCATCGCTGACCAGGTTAGAAGGGAGGGAACTCAAGTCCTATAGCATCCCTGAACTTCTCGAAGGCCTGTCTGGGTAATGGTTTGGTTAGTCCATCCGCTATTTGGTCGGCCGAGGGCACATGTTCTAAATTGATCTCCCCAGCAATTTGCTTTTCCCTAACAAAATGCCACTGAATGTCAATATGTTTGGTTCTTGCATGGTGCTGGGGATTTTTGGCCAGTGCAATAGCGCCTTGGTTATCTCCAAAAATTGTAACTGCTGCAGGTTGCTCGTTGAGAAGTTCTCCTAATAATCGTTTTAGCCAAATCGCCTCTTTTGCGGCCTGGGTCTGGCCCATGTATTCCGCTTCGCAAGTCGAGAGTGCTACTGTGGGTTGTCGTTTGGATGACCAGCTGATCGCTCCACTGCCTAAGCTGAAGATGTAACCGGATGTAGAGCGTCGCGTAGAGATATCTCCGGCCCAGTCTGCGTCAGTGTTCCCGGTAAGAGGGCGCAAGGGTCCTTTGTATACCAATTGTAGATCTTGCGTGGCATTTAGGTAACGGAAAACGCGCTTGATAGCTGAGTTATGAGTGGATGTAGGGTTGGACATGAAACGACTGAGGCAGGAGACTGCAAAAGCGATATCTGGGCGGGTGCCGAGCATGAGGTACATCAGCGACCCAATGGCTTTGGCGTACCAAGAGCGATCCTGCTCAGTAGAACTGAAGGTCTCTGGTGCCTTGTCAAGTCTAGTATCCGTGGACATTGGTGTTGATACCTTTTGCTACAGCTCTCCATTCCAAACTCCCCCAAAATCTTTTGTGTATAGGCTCTTTGGTTGAGGCGGATGGTGCGATTCGGGCGATCTCTAACGATCTCCATGCCAAGGTAGAAATGACATTCCCCAAGGTCCTCCATCTCAAAGCGCTTGGAAAGAGCAGCCTTGAGCGTTGCAATCTCGTCAAGACTAGGGCCAGCGATGAGAAGATCATCAACATAAATGGCAATATAAAGGTTGCCTTTGAAGAACACCCCAAGGTCGGATGTGAGTGGCTTGAAACCCAAAGTGGCCAGGTAGGCAGACAAGGTCTCGTACCAGATCCTAGGCGATTGCTTCAGGCCATACAGTGCCCTATTCAGCAGACATACACGTCCTGAGCCGTCCTCAAGTCCCTCCGGTTGTTCGACATATACCAGATCGTTGATCAATCCATAAAGAAATGCGGTTTTGACGTCCATCTGGTGTAACTCTAAGTCCAATGCGGCGGCAATTGCGAATATCGCTTTGTAACTCATTGGCTTGACCACCGAAGCAAACGTCTCCTGGAAGTCCACGCCCTCTTCTTGCTCAAAACCACGTACAACCCAACGCGCTTTGTATCGTACAATCTCACCAGACGGACCACGTTTGATCTTGAATACCCACTTGGCGCCCAGGACTCTTCGGTTTGCTGGTCGGGGTACTAGCGTCCAGGTCTTATTGGTGTGGAGTGAGTTGTATTCCATTTTCATTGCTTTGCACCATCGATCCCAATAAGCTTTGTCTTTCTTTGCTTGTTTCAAGGATTTGGGTTCGATGACATTGGCGTCGGAAACTAGCATAATGGAACTCAAGACCGCGAAAAGGAGGTTGTAGCCATAGCGTTGTACAGTGTCGTCTCGATATTTGCCGCGGGTCGATCGAAAAGGAAGGCGGGAATCTTCGGAGTCAGGTGGACGGTCTTTGATAGGTGAGTTGTCTTGAGGTAGTGAGCTTGGATTTGAAACTGGAATTGAACTTTGTACACAAGAGTCTTGAGATGGCATGTCTTGGAAAGGATTGATAGGTCCAGCGTCGAATTCACCCTTGGGCAGAGGCTGAAAGGCAGCAGGGATTGGCGAACGTAAAGGCGGTGATGGAACCTCAGATGAGTCGTCAATTTCTCCCCCAGGCTCAGATGTGGGAGGACAGGCCGGATGTGTCGCCGGGCGCACTCTTTTACCAGGGTGTGAGGGATCAATGTCAAGAGGTCTTTTAGCTGACGTGGAAGGCTCAACAGGATCGCACTCCTGAGAATTGCAGTGTTGCTCGTCAAAAACGACATTTGATGACTTGATAACCACATTGTCTTCTCTGAGAAGGAGATATATGCGACTTCCTCGATATCCGAGAAGGCGGCAGGTGGATGCCTTTGGTGCGCTCAATTTCTCCCGCTGGCCAGTGTTCTTTGCATAGCACTTACAACCGAGCGTTCGAATGTGCGCGAGATCAGGTTTATCTCCATACCAACCTTCATAGGGAGTCTTATCATGTCGGCTGTGGGGGCTTCTGTTCTTGAGATAAGCCACTGATTCAGCGATAAAGGGCCAATAGGTGAGGGGAAGCCCTGAAGCGTCAAGGATTGCATGTGTCCTTTCAAGGACGATGCGATTCGTAACTTCTGCGACGCCATTCTGCTGGTGCTGGTCAGTGGCTGTGTACTCCAGATTAATGCCCGAACTTCGGCAGGAAGCAGTGAATTCCGACGACGTATTCTCGCCAGCCTGGTCAAGCCGGATCCGATGACAGCGTCGTTCCGGTCGTTCAACGAGGTTGAGCCAGGAGAAAAGAGCGTCTGATAGTTCTGATTTCTGTCTCAAAGGTGTGATTTGTGTCCAGCCGGTAAAGTCATCCACGAATGTTGCCCAGTAGCGTGCTCCCCCATATCCAGACACCGGGAGTGGACCGGCGATATCTGTGTGAATGAATTCTAAGGGGTAGGTCCCCGGTGTTGCGGGCTTGGAGTGTGGAAGCTCTTTTAGCCTAGACTTGATGCAACTGAGACACAAACAAGACTTAGGCAGTGGTCTCATACCGGTAGACATGTTAACCAGTTTCTTGAGATTGTCCTCGCCTAGATGACCCATGCGGGCATGCCATGGGGCGAGCCACTCGTCTTTAATGGCGTAGGCTGGGAAGGCCGACGATGTGTGAGATCTCGTGAACGCGGCACCCTCGAGTTGAAACCAGTACAGACCACAACTCTCCTTAGCATAGATAGGGCCTGACTTGGTGGTTAAGACGAAACTGTCGTTGGCGAAGTGTACCTTAGTACCGTTGGCCCTGAGTTGCGAGTGTGACACCAAGTTGCAGGCGGAATTCGGGTCATACAGAGTGTCAGGAAGTGTAAGGTAGATTAGACTGGAATCCGTACGACAAGGGAGAATGGCAGTGCCGATTTGCTGAGCCTTGTTGCTGGTACCACCGTAGCCGCTCACAGCAGGGCCGGTGTAAGGGCGCAAGGTGTCGCGCACGAAGTAACCGATTTGACAAGATGCGTGTTGCGTTGCACCGCTATCCAAGACCCATCTTTGAGCCAGATGGCCTTTGTCGTTAGCGACGGCAGCAGTGGCAGGCGCGAAACTCACCCCACACCATATTCCGATGTCAGTTGGAGGTGTCCAAGATATCAATCCTTGGTTAGCATTGTTAGGCAGGGGTTGCTGCGTGGTCGACTCGGAAGAGGAAGGATCAGACGTCTGCTTTGCTTTTAACTCATTTCGCTTGGCCTTCTTTTCGTCGCGAGCGCGCTTCTTTTCCGGGTGCTTGATCCAGCAGTTTGAGCTGCGATGCCCTGGTTTCTTGCAATGATCACAGAAAGGTCGTCCACTATGAGCACTAAGTGCGTGAACCTCTTGTGTCTCATCCTGACCCTGAAGTGCTTCTTCCTTTTGCGCGAGTTTGACGACTTTACGGAATGTAATGCCGTCGATCTCAGATCCATCCTTATTCGTGGTAGGTGCAAGGTTATTTTGGAGCCAGAACGATGACTTCCAGGCCTTATAGTTGGGTGTGAGTCCTTTCATGAATCTGCAAATGAGTTGGGCATCTGGTATGTTCCAACTATTTTCGAAAGCACGAATGTTATCCCTTGCCCTGGACAACTGATCTGCGTAATCCGCGATGTTCTTGCACTTGTCGAGCCTGTAGTTGTCCATGAAGTCATCGAAAAGAAAGGCCGCATCAGCGTTACCTTTCGGCTGATATTCTTTACGCAACTGGCGGAGGTATACAGCTACCTCGATCCTGGAGGCCTCGGCTAAAGTGTCGCGGGCTGAGGAACCACAGCAAGTCCCAATAAGGGCACATGCCGCTTCCTGCCGTTTTGCCCAGGCCTCTTTCTCTCTGCGCAATTGACGTGGAGTCATCTCTTCCGGGTCTCTCCACTTGGCGTTACGTTGTCCCTTGAGCAGATCGGAGTAGCCTTGTACTTTCAGGACGTCGGTCATGGCTCTCTCCCAAGATATCCAGTCAGCGGAGGTGTCGAGAGGCTGAGGCTTCTCCGCAAAGCTGGAAAGTGACTGGTTGGTCATTTTGTCGAGGTGTCGTAGGGATGAAGAATAGGAGTAGAGATTGCGAATGTGAGTAGGGCAGCGACAAGGAAGCGTGTTTGGCGAGAACAGGATAGGGTAGCGACAAGAAAGCGCGTTTGGCGAGAACAGGATAGAGTAGTGACAAGGAAGTGCGTTTGGCGAGAACAGGATAGGTTGACGGCAAGAAGATGCGTTCTGATGTATGACCGAAGAAGGATCTTGAGACAGAGGAAGTATGTCTTCGGCCTGACAAGCGGAAATAGATGGCTTGTACTGGATGTAGTTGCCAAGTTGCCAGATGACTGTGACATCCGGAACGAGGACTAATGATTTCGTCATAGACACAACTTCTGACGAAACGAGGAAATAGATGGCTTGTACTAGACGTAGTTGCCAAGTTGCCAGATGACTGTGACATCCGGAACGAGGACTAATGATTTCGTCATAGACCCAACTTCTGACATGCCCACGCAAGGACAGAAGTGCCAAGTTACCAGCTCTGAGCTGACTGTGATGTCCGGAATGGAAACTATGAAAACAAATAGTTTCGTCATAGACACAACTTCTGACATGCCCACGCAAGGACAGAAGTGCCAAGTTGTCGGTTCTGAGCTGACTGTGATATCTATGACAACTATGAAAACAAATAGTTTCGTCATAGACACAACTTTGACATGCCCACGCAAGGACAAAGTTGACAAGTTACCAGCTGACTCTGGTATCCGGGATGAAAACTATGAAAACGAATAGTTTGTTTCCGGACGTAGACTCTGACATGCCCACGCAAGGACAGAGTTGTCAAGTGTAACGCACGCGAGGACATTGAAGACCATTCCGCGTTCGCAATTTCTGACTTCCGCCATTGCTTGGACTGTATGAGCAGTCTTGGGGCTAGCGAGTTGCGATTGTAGGCAAGGATGGCGGAGTGATTGGGGCGTTAGCCGATTGCGGCCTGCGACCAACCATCCTAAAAATTTCGAGGCGTTGGCTATTATGACCAACACTTGAACTATCCGGAAGCTCCGAGTTGCTCAATTAAGGTCAACCCTAAGAACTTCCGAAAAACTCGATGACGATGCTGATTAAAGCCCACGCTTAGACCAATCCTGTATGCCGTAAATTCTGTCAAGGAGAGGAAGCGTTAGCGTAGGCAAGAGATGGCTTAAGAAACGGACCGAGGCGGGGAACAGGGCTGAGGCACTAGGCCGCTTTCAGCCACTGAACCCTCCAGCTACTTTTGGTCCTGCAACCATCCCGCAACCGTTCGAAAACTTCTTCGAGTGTTTCTCCTTATTCGAAATCATCATTCACACGAGGATTCGTTGACGATGATAAAGAATATGGGTACCAATCGGGCTAGTCCTCACGCAGTGGGAATTGCGCAATTTTGGGGTGTATAAGGTAGGAGGAGGAAACTTAGCTTATTCAGCCCAAAAGCGTCCGGGCTCATAACCTGTTTGCATGTGAGGATCAAAGGGTGAAGAAGTTGATTGAAGGAGCAACTATTAGAACTAGAGCATGAGGAATCCGGGATACATATATGATATAGGTGACCGGATGGCTGAGGATCACGTGATAGATAACGTGATACAGCCACTTCATAGCCAGATTCTAACAGGTACAGAGTACACGCACTACAGAGCTACCAACAAAGTTGTACAATGCGGAGTACGTAGTCCCTAGGTGCCCTTGAGCTAAGCCTGAAAGGGTGGCAGCCTGGCAGGTCACAGGTGTGACGTGTGTACCTAGGAAGGTACCCGTAATTATTAGACTTCACTCAACTCAACGGGTTCTCGTTCTGATCGAAGCTCCAATCTCAACAACCCCTCTAGGCTCTAGGTACATACTCCGTGGGAAGCAAGCCAACCGCTCTTGACTGCATTGCGTGATCTCCGCATCGGCAAGCCCTGGCCAAACTCTGCCACTCTTTATTGCTGCAAGAATAGCTGCTTTGAATACCCTCTCCCGCCAATTAGGTCGGCTTTTCGCATGGCGTCGGCATCCTCTTCCTGAAGGAAAACGACAACACACACCACGGGGGTTTTATCACGCATCTTCGTTTCTTCCTCCGCATTACTGATTGGACATTGAGACAAAGGCTTCCCATCGTCAACTGTTGCCTCGGCTCTTCTGGCTATATCGGCATATGCCAACATACGCATCCGCGGGGGCGTCCCTCATTCACTCTGTGTAACTATACAACGTTGTCATGGCTACCGTTGAGCTTGGCTATTCGGTAATAGACAAGCTGTCATCTCCCAATTGAGTGTTGAAGAAGCCGCCTTATCCCACTAACCTCGTCATGGTAGGCTGTTTCGGCATACGGCCGAGTGAGAGCGCCTCTTGCGTTGCGTTCTGCCCGACTGGTGCTGTCTAGATCTGCGCCATCGACAGGCCCTTTCAGACAGCAATACCTACCGATCCGTCCAAAATGCTATTCAACTTCTTTGTCCGATTCGACCTCTGATTCCTCCTCCTGCTCCTCTCACACAGCCAAACGAGACAGTAGCTCTGCGACCAGCTCTGCTAGAAAAAAAGAATCAGCCGGTGGAAAGTTCAACCTTTACGGCGATGATTGGGAGGACTCGGTCGATTTCGCCATCAAGTCTTTCGAAGACCTCCCCCACCGACTGTTCGGCGTCAATCAGCACATGATTATCAACTATGAGCTCAAAGAAGCTCTGCGGCTCATGCTGCGACAGTTTCATGCGCCGATCATGTATTGTTTCGCTTACGGATCTGGCGTGTTCCCGCAAGGTGACCTATCGCGCAGCGTCACAGAAGCCGAATTTCGTGCCGTACACCCCAAACCACCCGAAGCGCTGGTCAAGGCGCAAAAGGGATCTCCAAAAATGATTGATTTCATCTTCGGTGTCAGCCACACCCAGCACTGGCACTCCATCAACATGCGCCAACACCGCGATCACTACTCGGGCATTGCATCTCTTGGGTCCGGTCTTGTCTCGAGCGTGCAAAACTATGGTGCCGGCGTCTACTTCAACCCGTTTGTGGAAGTCAATGGCATGCTGATCAAGTACGGCGTCACCAGCATCGACAACCTCGTCAAGGATCTTACAACTTGGGACAACCTCTACCTAGCTGGCCGACTCCAAAAACCAGTCAAAATCCTTCGCGACCATCCGCAAGTGCGTCTCGCCAACCAGCACAATCTCATCGCTGCCGTGCGCACTGCTCTCCTCCTCCTGCCACCCCAATTTAGCGAGACGGAGCTGTACAGCACCATCGCCGGTCTCAGCTACATGGGAGATCCGCGTATGGCCCTGCCCACTGAGAACAAGTCGAAAGTCGCCAACATTGTCAATCATAACGTCGTCCACTTCCGTCGCCTCTACGCACCCCTCATCAAGACCCTCCCCAACGTCGACTTCACTACCTCCTGCCGCCTCGACGACGAAGACTGGATCCTCAACCCCTCCGCCGATAGCATCCTCCAACAGGACATGGACCCTGCCAAGCGCGCCAATAGTGTTCGTCGCCTACCCAAAAGCTTCCGCTCTCGCCTCTACTTCCAGTACCAGAAGAAGTTTGCCATACCCCGCGGCGAATTCAACGACATGATGCAAGCTCACAACGACGACGTAAGCACCTCCATCAAGCGACGCCAGGGCGGGCCTTTTGAAAAGCGCATCCTCCAAGACGACCCCGAACACCTCCGCCAGGTCGTCAGTCAAGTCATCAAGCAGACCGTCTCGTGGCCCAGCTCTGTCCAATCAGCAAAGGGTCTCATCATGGGCGGTTGGTCACGAACAATCCGCTACCTCTCTGAGAAATACAGCAAGTGGCGCAAGGGCAAGGCTCAGGAAAAGAGAGCCGCCGAGGCATCGTCATCGAAGTCCGACGAGTAGATTCAGTGGGCTTTTTCGGTCTTGTTTTTTTCTTCGTTATACCTTGGACCTCCATTCGCAATTTCGGAGGCTGCATTAGGCCGGGCGCATTACTTGGGGGAAAGGGTTAGCTATGGACAGGGAGCATTATTGAAGTTTTTTTTTGTCTTTTGTCAATGCGCATTTCAGGCGGGGGAGTTTATCTCATGCGTATTTTGCATATTACCAGCCAGGCAGTTCCCCTTTGTCTTGGAGTTTCTTTTATTCATGTAGATATGAAAACATTGGAGGGGTGTATGTAGATAGTTCCATCAGGGAAAGCAACATAACGTACTACGGATGAGGGGATTCGCAGAGCTTGCTTCTGAAGACCCGCAGAACCTTGGTCCTCGTTCCCAGAGTCACTAATCAGAGCTTGTCTATCAATCAAAGAGGTCAGCAGATCGTCTTGTCGACATTTGCTAGGGGTCGTTGGTAACGGCTGTGATGGAGGACCAATCGTCAACTGGCACAAAGTGTGCTTCGTGGAAGGATCTCTGAGCTCACATCAATGACAATGACTAGTCCAAGCCCATATCTTTTCTTTCGCGGATCACAAGTACTCGCATACACGTCTCGATCCTGACTACCTTCCCGAATATACATCCCAGCTTCAGTGAGCAGACGGCGCGTGCAAGAGGCTCTCTCTCGCCTATACTGGCTCTACTGCTCGACGAACAAGCCCATATTCACATCGTGGGATACGTCGAAACAGACCACCACGAACACAATCTAGTCCCATAGCCGTGCCAACGACTTCATACTTGAGACACTTGAAAACGTAATTTCGAGGCCTTCCTCAGTGGTGTGGTGTAAGACCACGAAAGCGCAATGGCCAATCCCGCGGAGAGGCCCGCACGAGAGGGGAGCGCCTCGCAGGCGTCGTCTGCTCACTGGAGCTATAATGCACACGAAGGAAGGTTATTCAAGACCAAGCAAGACCACGCAGAGGAAGGAAGCATGTCCAGCTGCCGAAAAAAATAAAAAAATGAAGAGAGACGAAGGTGAGAGAGTAATTACTAATAGGTTGCTTTGTGCTTTTGCTGAGCTCAGGAAAAAACAGATGGGGAAGATGGACAACAGCGGAGCGGGATGGATGAACCAGAGCAAGTTGCTTGTATTTATTTCTTTGAGCAACATAGTGGTGACAGGGAATGGCATTGGTCCGCGTTAACTGTGCAGGAAGTCAAGTATGCAAGGAGGTTGTATCGCTCAGTTTATTGTGTAGTTACACGCATCTTCTGTGCGTAAAGACTCAAGAGGGAAAGGGGGAGCTCATTGCAGCAACACAGTACATAAGTACTCCGTATTTACATACATACATACATGCATACATAGCTGCTTGTAAGTTGTTGATGCACGAGTTGCAACTTGCGGCTGCAGCCTGCAGCCTGCGGTTGGACAAGTCAAAAGAGTCGTAAGACCAAGTCAGTCACTGTAAGAACTTTGCCGCCGGGAGGAGTTGCAACTTGCCGTAATGCTTCCTAATCAACGGGCGCTTCCAGCCTTCCACCACAACGTTATTGACCAGCTTCTGTCGCATTATACATTCACAGGCGTCAAGGTACGAATACGGAGTACAGAGTACAGAGTACATATCAGGATTCAGGACACTATACCCCGGCCCCCATATGTACATGTAACTTTAGGTGTATATACATGCCTACCTATAGCACGATTTTGACAGGTCTCTCTAGGTACTCCGTAGTGCGGAGAATATTTTGAAGAAAAAAAGAAAAGAAAAGAAAGAAAGGAAGAATAGGTGCGAAGAGAGATACCTTGGGGACATAAGACCGCGGCTTGCATCACAGCCGTCGGCAATGCGCGATTAACAAGGCAGCCCTCCCCGCCCGGCGCCCACGAAGCAAACCACGCAAAACGATGCACAAAGTAAAAGATGACGTTAGTGACTGATAACATGAAACTTATAACAAAAAAAAAGTCAAGGAATGTCCCCCTCCCGGATGATGCGCAACACCTCAGTGATGATGGAGTCTTTCTGGTCAGCGACGGCTTTCCCATCTTTCTCCTACCATTCTCCTTTCCCATAGGTACTCCTCCCAATATATGTAACCAGCCTTTACCCCACTCCGCCGCATCTCTTCTCTTATTATTTCTGTTCATATAACAAAAAAAAAAAAAAGGAAACGATAGAATTCTTCCGATACGGCCCTTGTTCTACTTGCCCTCGTACTTGCCGCTCACCAGCCTGCGTACGACGGGCACATCTACCCATGCCTGACTACTTGAACTTCCGGCATCTGCAAATGGATCGTCATCGCTGGGTCCCTTGCCCTTGTCAAGATCGGATAGCCGCGATATTGAGATGCCGCTCCCCGTTAGCTCATCTCCTGATGCGGCATACTCCCAACGAGCTTCTATGTGGCCTGGGAGCGGGCATACGCCGTCTGCTCCGGTGATACGACACACAATCTTGTGCGCGTCCATGGTGAGAGTCACGTCGCCTAGGCGCCAGTATACTAGGTGCTTATCCTTTAGATGCGTACCGCTAGGTTTCGTCTGGGCTCCTATTGATCTGCCCTCGTATTTGGCTACTAGTACCACGTTGTGCAGCGTCACGGGAGCTGCAAAGTTGCTCGCCGGGTTGAGTTGGTATTGGAGCAGGAGACCCAATTTATCGTTTTGTGGCTTCCAAACAGGGGTGAGTGCAATCGGAGCATGCTGGCCCAACTGAAGCGGATCTGACTCTGCAGCAAATACTCTGTATGAGAATGCGATGGCCGTTTTGGTAAGGTGGGAAAGATTCAGAGCGAATTGATCGGGTTGTTCAAGTGACGCATTCTGAACAAAGATGCGGTTAGGCCCAATGCGCTCCAACTTGTGGAAATTATTTATTCGGATAGTTTCATGGCCTTTTCTCAAGTCAGTATTTTCTCTCAGTGTCTAATGCGCCACAGTTGATTGTGGTACCACAAAGAGGTGCTTTTGAGAAGTTGAAGATGAGGAAAGAAAAGAACTTACTTTTTTCGGAAGACGTTTCATGGTCGTTATTGACGAAAGCTAGCTCTCCGGCAATACTGGCGCTTGTGATCACACCATCTTCAAAAACGGCCGACACAGTCTCGATGATGGAGCTTTGGAGTCCGGGCCCAGTCAGTTCGGGGTGCTTGGCGTGAACAAGGTTTCCAAGTGAGTGACCTGATCGCACGGATTGGCTATCAGACGTCCCCGTGACACTGATTTCTGATGCCAAAGCATTCAATGCCGGGGACCGTGTGAAGGAAGGATTAACTGCCAAAGTCGGAGAAGCGGAGGCGGCTGACAAACCAAGCTCACTCTGGGTGGCGCTCTGCCCAGGTGGTGGCACGAATATGGTGTTTCTAACATCTCGTCGCCCTCGAATGGTATTCGAGCGTCGCGTCGCCGGGCCCAACTTCAGCGTGTTCACAACGTTGGATAGTGCGGCTTGCTTAGCCTCAGGATCCTCCTCGCCTACAGGTTTGTTCTGAATATTCAGCTTGAATAGCTGATCAGCATCCTCCGCAGAGGCTTCTCGTTGAGCTTCAGATATCGGATCATGCATCGCTCCTCGAACTGTGAATCCTTCCGAGTCCGTGGCCAACTCCCCGGGCCTGTCACTTTTTTGGACAGTGGGCGGTGCCGAGGAAGGCACGAGGCCAACAAGGTCGGCTGCATGTGTTCCATTCAAGCCGGTGTTGCCTCTGGCCTGGCCATTGAATCCGTTGGACTCGTCATGAATCCCGCCCTCCTCATTTGCAGCGTCGTTCTGAGATCGGGTCGGGGTGTCCGGGGTTTCGGGCAATGACGACAGACGTGCCGAATCGTGCAGGTTCGTCGACGAGGCACGAGGTGAAGGTCCTCTACCATGGCTGCTTCCAAGCCGGCCAAACGCAGTCCCGCCAGCCTTGCCGGGCGAGAGGGCTCCAAACCCGCCGTGAATGCTCTGTCGTCGCCGGCCGAAGAGTGTGCCGAGCCTTCGGAGTTTTGACTCTTTTGGTTGTTCACTGGGTGGCTGAGAATGAGCATCGTCCTCATGCTGCGACTGCTGAGAGTCTGGTTCTCCGGTAGCTGGACGATCCGAAGTGCTCGGGTTTAACGTGTCCGTGTTGGGCAATGAGAGAGACTGATCGAACGATTGGGCGCGGCCAGCGGTCGAAGAACTCCTGGCCAAGCCCCTTAACGTAGGCGGCGGAAGCCCAGCCACCATGGTGGATGCAAAATCACTAATCTCATCTTCGGTTTTGACCTCAACGACAATGGCCAGAGTCTGTCCGGCGATTCCTCGAACACGCTCCGCTTGATCCGCCTCGTGGGTTTGATATTGTGTGAGGATGTCTCGGAGATGATTGACGCGTGACTCGTCCACCTCTTGAAGCTTTTCGAATATGTAGGGTGCTGTTGATTCCCATTCTTGCTGTATGGCGGCTCTGTTGTCCTTTTTGCCTGGCTTTTCCATCTTCTTTGCCAGTGCAGAAAAGTTGCTCGACATCTCGTGCATGTGAACATAGTCTTGGCGTTGTTGATAAGTCCGCAGGGGTTGTTCTAAGTCTTCTTCGATCCTCTCAGCGAACATGTGATGCGACTGGGCGATGGTTTCGACAGCGTTAATGACACGAGACCAGGAGGGCTGGAATACACTGCATAAGAGAGCCGTCTGTCAGCTACATGACACTACCAGAAGAATCATGTCCATCCTCTTGATACGCGACAAAGTTTTGGAGAACAGCATGCGCAATGCTCAAGCAAGATCGCGCGGCCATGGAATGTAACGACGTACCCGAGCTCGGAGGGTGAAGAAGGGCCCTTGCTGCTTTGCGCGAGCCTGCGCAAGCTGAGGACATACTGCTCTTCAACACGACGGCGTTCCTGGGCAAGGCGGCATTAGATGCACGAGTCGCGTATTGTAACATCGATTTGCGGCATGCGGTTGACGAAAGATCAAGCATACCTGGAGCCAGTCCGCGATGTCAAGGTTGACCTTGCTGATGCGCTTTACCCGATCGTTGAGAGTCCGCGCCGCTTGACCGGGTTGCAGGCTGGCCTGGAGAGACAATTAGCATCCACGGCCTGGGTCGAATGGCAAGCAGCATGGTGAGAAGCAATCTGTGCGAGTGCGCGGCCACGATTGGGCCCGTGATTGGGCTGCAGCTGGACGAGTTTGTGGATGACATACCAGCATGGTAGGATACTCGGTCCTCGCCGTTTCGTCCATGACGGGCAAACGAGGGAGGGGACCGGGGGATGCGGCAGCGGGATGTGGGAAAGGATCTACAGATGCTCAGATGAGATTATGCTGGATAGTAATTGAGAGAGCGCATCGCGATGCGGCAGCGGAAAAGACTTGCTCAGCAGCACCAGAGGGTGACGGTAATCATGGCGAAAGCAATGCAGGAGGATGTGAAGCTGGGATGGGAATGGCACAGGATCGAGGCTGGGATCACCATTGGTACATATGTATGTACCTGGGCAATGTGTGGCTGGTTGGACGAGTGAACGGTGGGCTGATGACGGAGAACCCCGCCGAGTCGCCGGCAACTCTCAAGGCAACTTCCAAGGCAATTCAAAGTCCCGGGTCTAAGTGGGCAGGAGCAACGATGAAGCAGCGTTGAGAACGGCAAGTCCGGCAGTTTTAGCGTAGGAGCATGTTGCACTTTCTCCAGTCATTTGCCTGACCAAAGTTGCAACCGCAGAAACATGTCGCAAGAGACGTGCAATCGATTGCATGTGCTCCAAGAAAAGCCCACAGCCATGACTGCGGACTGGAAGGCATGCCTTTCCATTCTCGACAGATACACCATCATTCAACAACTGTAAGCCCAATTCTTCCGGGCCACCCGGTTGTTCAATTTTCTTCTCTCTCTTCTCAACGCTCCGCCGAGGATGTACGCCCCAGACTCACTCCGTGGCCGTCCATTGCAGTCAGGCGTCACTTCCTGCGGACAAGCGCAACGACGCCATCGCCGCAGAACAGCATGCCTTCCAGCACTCGTCATCAAAGGTAGGTAAAGTGCTTAAATCACTCTAAATCGTCTTTGTCGTCAAGTGCTACCCTCCACGGTGACGCACATTCAAACGATAATTAAGAACCGAGAACCAGAGATCGCATAGTTAACAAATTATACGCAGGATGAGTATGACGCAGCTGTCGACGAAGCGTCTCGCATCGCATTGTGTACTGCTTTGGCGCGGAAAGGGGGCTCAGATACCACACAAACGGGCATCACAATCGGTTCATACCACAACTGCAGGCCCGTAGCAGAGGGCGTCACCTCGGAAGTCTACCGTTCAGACTCACATGCTCTGAAAGTCATTACTGCTCTCCGTGTTCTCGAGCCTCACAATCCGCAACGTGAGGCGTCGGTTCTCACTGAGCTGCATGCCCTTCAACCGCCACCAGACCACATTGTCCGTCTCATCACCACATTTCGGGACCAGGAATCTCGCTATGTTCTCGCCTTCCCCTACCATTCACTGACTCTGGATGCGGTGCTCTCCCAAAGAAACCCGTCTGTTCTACCCCCGACAACCGATGTGGCGCGCATCTTTGAGGATATTCTCCACGGCCTGGCCTTTATTCACAAGCACGGTATCCTCCATCGCGACATCAAGCCCTCGGCCATTCTGCTGGATTCGCCCTCCGGACCAGCCCTGATCTCTGACTTTGGCACCGTATGGCACCCCCGCCTGTCTGCGCAGTCGGAGCCGGCTTCTGACAAGATCCTCGATATCGGCACAGGGCCCTATCGCGCCCCCGAAGTGCTCTTTGCGCATAAAGCTTACGGCGCCCCCGTAGATATGTGGGCAACGGGCGTAATGCTCGCCGAGGCAATCACCAGCCCGCCCCGGCCGCCTTTTGAATCAAGGTCCGCTCACGAAGACGGCAACCAACTAGGCTTGATCCTCAGCATAATTAAGACCCTTGGTACGCCCACTGAGGAGACCTGGCCCGAAGCCAAGGACTTCAGAGTCTCTCCCTTTGAGCTGTGGACCACGTTTCCCCAACGAACCTGGGAGGAGATCTTGCCCCATGTACATGCGCCGTTTCGGGACCTCGTAGCGGGATTGCTGCGCTTCGAATCAAGGGATCGTATGACTGCTGAAGAGGCAAGTAAATCATTCCATTTCAGCTGATCAACATGTGACTTCGATTGCCAACTAACATGTACTAATCGGAACAGGCATTAAATCACAATTGCTTCAAGAGACGAGACACACTGTCTGAATGCACTTGAAATCAGTGTTCGAGTCCTTTGTAAATAGAACAGGCTCTGTCTCCTCTTGTATTTTCTTTCCCGAGACATGCTTTTAGAAAACAACGCTTTTCTTTAAACCCCCCCCCAAATACATTAAGTAATTCGTAAAGCATAATGATGAAGAACAACAATACTCATATCAGCCCTCGCACATCTTGCCGTGACTCCATCCAATCCCATGCATGACGTCCCACCCCTCTTACTGGCGTCTCCTTGCCGTGTCTGCCCCCAGATAGTCAATCGGGTTTCTACACAGCGGACACGAATTCTGATTACTCGTCTGGAACCACTTGTACAGACACGTCCTGTGGAACAGATTATTACACGTCGTGCACTTCTTATCCGGCATGCGCTTATCCTCAGAGATGATGCTGTAGCAAATGGCGCATTCACTCTGTCCCTGCAGCGCGGCAATCATATTCCGCTTAAAGACCTGCAGTCCATCAATGATGCTCCCATTGGCAAGCGTAATGGCACCTTGGGTCGTCATGATCCAGCTCTGCCACTTGCGTTCATTGACAGCCACGCGACTGAGACTAGACACGGTAACAGGATCGATTGGATACCCCACGGGGATTTTGATAACAATAGCCGCCTGAGATTCATCGACTTCGTAGCCTGCGGTGACTTCACGAGCTGGCTTGGAGACCTTGACGAGGAGTTCCTTTTCGTTTCCTGACGCGGGGGGCTGTTCTGCGACCCAGGCCTGGACGTTTTCGAGGGTCTCTCGGACGAGAAGCGGGGAGAAGAACCTGGTGGTCCAGGGCCCGACGGCGATCTTGGTCTGCTTGGACTTGCAGTCAATGTACCAGGTTCGGAAGAGGCCGGGGGTGAATTTGAGGATGAGGTGGAATAGATGCACCAGGAGCCAGTGTAGGCTCTGTTCTCGCGTCTCTGACTCGGCGAGCTGGACGTCAAAGTCGCAGATTTTCTCGACGCTAATGTTTTCCTTGTCTGGGTTGAGAGGCTGCCCGACTGAATGGCCGAGGACGTCGAACATGAAGTCCAGGAGTGGGCCTACGAGTCTCTCGCTCTTCAGGTGTTGTGTGTAGTCGTCCCGGATCTTGAATTGCGAGGATGCGTACGCGTCGAATACGAGTTTCCACGACAGCAGGTAGCCGCGGATCGAGGTGGGAAAGCTAGCGAGCGCTTCGTCGGAGAAATGGTCCAGGGTTGGCGGATCAAGAAGGAGGGATAGCAACTCGTCGGGGAGACGTGCATCTATGGATTCTAGCTGTTAGTTGCGGAACGAGAGAACCGAACGAAATATGGTAGGATAATTCGGTTTTTTTTTCTGCCCATGCCTCTGCGTCGGCGTGTACGTACCTGTCTTGTCTAGGAGCGCATCAATTGACTTTTGCTGCTGATCCGCGGGAATCTTCTTGTGCAAAAGACTGAAAGCAGCTGTCTGGATATCGCGGGACTCGCAAGATATCAGCCCAAAGAGCTCTTCTGGCTCGGGAATCTGACGTATAGGGATCTTCTCCACTTCTCGGCACAGCATGCCGTCCACGATGTCGAGCGGTTGCGAGGACAAGGGCCGATCGACTCTGAGCAGCCCTATCAAGGCCTTAGACTTGGATGCTTCATGGTCTTGAAGCGCATCGACGAGATCGTCATTGGGCTCTGGAATCGATTCCAAAACCTTGTACAATTTCATGGATGCGTGAAGAAAGGAGAGCGCATCGTCCAGGTCTGTGCTGGTAGAACTCGCACGAGTCCAGAGTTCTGTGCAGAAGCGGAGGGTGCTCTCCCAGTACGATCCGTACACTTCTGCCATGCACGGCAGAAGGACCTTGAGGGCGCGGCAGATTGCTGCACTGAGACTGGAGTCGAGATTAGACGTGTCCTCAAGCCAGGACGTGATTTGTCGGACGGCAAAGATGATCCTGTTGTTGGCGACGGGCAGGTCGCCAGCCTCGTAGACTTGGCCCGTAAGTGCGAGCAGGGTAAGAATCAGGTCTGCTTTTTCGTCATCTGACGAAAGTGCTGCTACCAGACTGACTAGTCTATTGCAGAAATTGTTCACCGCTTTGGAAGACTGCGCCGCATCTCCAAGCCCACTGATGAGCCCTGAAGCTACCAAAGCCGTGGTTGCTTCTGCTTTTAGGTTGTCCGTGCCAAGGTACTTTTCTTCCACTGCCCTCGGAAGGCCGTGCGATTCGACCAGTGCTTGCAAGAGTTCACAAAGAACCCTGGCACTATATGCGCCGCGGGGAGACATGTCCCGGGATTCTTTCATGGCCAGCTCGAAAAGTCCCAGTACAATCGTCGAAGAGTTGGGGTAGTCGGCGCTCCCTTCTGGAGAAATCCAATTCTCCGCTTTGCTAACGCATTTTTTCAGCATTGATTTCGAAGCCATTATAAGCTCTCCAGCTTCGACGAAAGCAGTTTCGTCATCGAGGGTAAGCCATAGGCCGTCATCGTTCATCAATGACATCTGATCGGATACAAACAGCATGGTCAAACATTGCAGAAAGAGAAGCTCGACGTTATATTGGCGAGGGAGCTGGAGACTTTCCAAGTCTTGATCTCTGACTAAATCGCCGAAGTACATGGCCATTCTCAATGGAACGGATCGGCCGTCGCGGTCCCGAGGTATGGACGATGCACTTTCATCACGAGGAACAGTGCGTGGTAGTGAGATGGCGCCTCCAATATCACTCATTATTGACAAGGCTGGATCAATGGGCGAGTCCAGGAATGAAGCCAGGTGACCCATCCAGACATTGGTGTCGGGGAGGATATCCGCCCATGGCGCAACGCCAGACGTAGCGGCTGACTTTGCTTGAGAAACCAGTGTCGATACTCTGAAACCAATAAGAACATATTAGCAATCGTAAAAGGCGTTACTTCTCGTCCTCTTTGGAATATTCGATCAAGTCTCTAACTCACCCGAGTGACTGTGCACTTGCGCGCTCCAGGTTGGCCTGAATGATTTCCACAACCGGGAGTTGTCCCTGACTCTCAGCGTTGAGGATGGAAAGAATGGCCGCAGCCTTCGATGAGGTGGAATCATCTTGTATTTCGGATGAAGAGAGAAGCTGTGCTACAAGTTCTGTGTGCAGTGAGCCCTGGCTGAATGTGCTAGGTCGATATCGGGCGACCATGTCAATCATTTTCAGACTGGAGTCTGGCTGGGTAATCGACTTGGAAAGCCGATCGACCAGCTCAACGCCAAGATTGTGGCACGCTTCGTCTGACATCGCCTGATGAACAAGAGCAGTTTCCAGCAGATCCCAAGCCTCAGACTTGGAGTCCAGAATTGCAATGGCCTGTGACAGTAAAAATTCTTGCAATTCTTTGTTGTCCTTTGACAAGGGGGCCGCACGATCTTGCGAAAGCAAGGCCACCAGCATAGAATCTCGAGCTTGCTCATCAGTAAGATGCAGAGACCCTTTCGTCCACACAAGCCATGTCTTCTGATACGCCTCATCATGACCACCAATGGAGCCAAAGATACGCAGGCACGACAACAGAGACTTTGCAGAGACGGATGCAGACAGCTGATCCATACCATCTCCAGCAGCAGTCTGCAGGAATGTGGCAAGATGCTCCCCACTTCCACCCACGAACAGATGCGGTGATGTGCTGAGAGCAGACTCTAGTATCTGAGAAGCGCCAAACGGCTTCATGTTGCGGCTTTCGAGAAGTGCAACGCATTGAGATATGACTCTAGCAGAAGGGCCAGACGTCTGATCTGGTAGATCCCCCGCACTGTCGGCTGTCAGTGCTGTAGTTATTTCACCAACAAGTCCAAACCACCGCTGGCCTTGTTCTGCGATCCTCCCTTGAGACGACTGGTATTCCTTGGAGACTTCAGGCAGCGACCCAGAGATGTTGGTGCACAGCACGGTGCTGAGGCGCTCCAGTTCCTTGGCTGACGCCTGGACAACCTCGGCAGAAGACTTGATGACTGCTAGGTGCGCTTGTACCAAGACAGACATGGCGTCAGGACCTGTCGGGATGCTGTTCGTGTCGGGATCGGGGAAGAGAAACTGTTCCAGAAGTGAGAACAGCTGTTCTTGAGCAAAGGCAAGTTTCGCGTCAGGAGGCAGTTGATCCATGGACCTCCTGGCAAGGCTGATGAAACATTTCCATGAGTACGACGTATCGTTTCGTGTTTCTTCTCGATGCGTGATTCCTGCTCTGATGGATGTGAGCAGCTTTGAAGCCGTTTCGAGATTCAGTGCGTCGGCCGGAATGAGGGCCAGAAGTTGGTCAAGGGCCTCCCAAAACTTGGACGGACTTCCTTGTGAGCCTTTGGCAATGAAAGCCTGAAGGCGTGAAAGAGAGGACTTCTTATCATTCGAGGCTGAAGACCAAATGGAAGCATCTTGCTGGGTTAGTTTGGTCAGGGCTCTAACATATTCCAGTGCAGATCCTGCCTGGCTGGACTTGAGGCCACCGGTGACGAACGCTTGTTTCGTTTTGACTGATGTTGCATAAGGAAGCTTCCGATCCAGACATGTGAAAAGGAGTTGACAGGCCGTCTTTCGAACGGCCGCGTCTTTGAAGGTAATGGTCTTCCACACCGCTTCTTGGCTGAAGTACTCGTCGTACTTGTTGATAGCTTTCTGAAGTTCTGCATCGTCGACCCTTTGAAGCAGGCCCATGACGAGGGATAGACTGGAAGCGACGACACGGTAGAACTTGGCCTCGGCGTCCTCGGAAGTCGTCGATCGCTCATCGCTTAGCGTGTCTTGCGTTTCTCGAATGGCCTCGCAAGCGAAATCCACGATCTGGGACTGGCATCTGCACCAGAAGGCAGTCATTTTCTCGGGCGTGGTCAGAATGGAAGAAAGTCCATCAGTCGCAGCTCTTGCAACAACTCTATCGCGGTCATACAAGCCGGCGAGCCACGGGCCGACAATCTTGGGAATATGCCGCTCCATGCGCTTTCGCGCAGATCGTAGCAACTCGGACTGGAGTGTATGCGATAGCTCTCGTACTCGTCTAGAATTATCTATGGAAATGCGAGCATAGACTTTGGTCTAGCAGATAATGTGAGCCGATTGGTGCATTTACAGAAGCACATTGATGTAGAGAGTGTCAAACCTACCCAGACATCGAGAAGGGCTTCTTCCACGCCACCGTTCTGTTCGAACGGATGTGACTGCGCATAGTGAACGAGGTCCTCCAATCCTTTTGACTTGGTCGTGCTGTCCTTTTTCAATATATTCTTCAGCGATACGACCACATTGGGGTCTGAGATCGCCGCGAAAGAGGGCGGTTCGGCGAGGTACGAGAGCGATCCGGTGGATGCTGGGCTGGTGAAGCCAAAGCCACTTCCAGGCGCAGCGAAACCCCGCTGCGCGCGCTTCATGGCTATGGCAGCGGATGATTCTCGAGGCTTATGACCAGGAGGTCTCTGACACCAGTGCCCTTGGCTACTTGCTGGAAGATGTGGCCGCCGTTGCGCGTACGTCGTGGATGGTGGCTTGGCCGAGTGGTGTTTGGCCGATGGTGATTCGTGAGGCGAGAGTAAACGATGTCACAGACTCAATTTGGTGGAGCTGGGAGCTCTTTTTTTCCAAGCTGGAGAATGACGCCAGAGTCCAGACGAGCACTTATTTATTATGGGGCCGCCAGACAGGAACAAGAACTCGGCAATTTCCGGCATTTCCACAGGTATGATACATGATCACTTCAACTTGTAAAATTGCGTTCGATTGTTGTCAACGAAAGAAGACCCCGTCTCGCAGACATGATAAGAAAGATCGCCCAGCCAATAACTTCCGTCGGGTGCGATCTCTGACACCTCACTCGTTTAATTCTCAAGACAGGTTCGGCGATGACGCGTTTGGCGTTGGCCTCATCCCCGAAACGATCAAGCGACTGCTCTGTTATTAGGAACCTCTGAAGAAAAAAGACATTTTCTTGCCGACAGGGGACGCTTAAACTTAAAGACCCGATAGAGCGCAATCTACTAGGTGTGAAGCCTGGGAGGAAGCTCTCTTAGGAAATATAACACGTCTGACGAAGCCCGAAGCGAATTACCGATGAAAAGACATCCAGCTCCGTGAGAGCCGGTTCTGAGAGGGGGACAAAGGAGCAGCCGAGTTGGAGCGTCAAGCACTGCGAGAGCTGGCCGATATTGGTCCGACAAGACGGCGAAAAAAATAGAGGGAGCTCAAGGCTCGTGAAGAACTGCCAGAATGGACAGCGGATTGTTCCATATCTAGATTATGGAGGCTATGCGCCAGCGACAGGTGTCATGGCAGAACTGCCACGTCGACGCGACGACGAAGCACACATATAATATGGGTCACTCCAAGCCAGCGCAGCATTTGGCGCTGTAGCTGGCCATTCAGGCACCGAGACTCGCCAATAACTGCCCCCTACCATCCAATATATTACTCGTGAGCTTGGTGATCAATCGACGGAGGAGGATGAGGCTAGTGATGGCGCTGTTGCAGATTCCCAAAGCCATCGCCATTTTCATCCTCCGTCGATTGAACACCGAGCTGACGATCACTATACCATTACCGGGTGAGAGATGGCCAGCAGCAGCGTCAAACTGGCAGAGAGATCAGCCTCTTGCGTAATTCAGAATTCAGGCGGCGGCAGCTAGCTTCGAACAGCATCAATTTCAGGCGCCAAACACGCCCGTTGAAGCCGACGATATGGTTTACGTTTGCTATATCAGCGTGGTAAATAATGCGCTAGTCGGTCAACAACGAGATACTCAACGAAACGGTCAAAACAGCCTGTCTTTGGGAAATTTGAGTAACCAAAATGATCCAAAGTCTACACTTTTTGGCAGTCGTCGAAAAGAGCCCGAAAAACTCCCTTTTTGCTTGGCTTGGGCCTCCGGTACGAGCCGAGACAGCCGCTTCTTTCAATTCAGGCTCAACAACACGCGAGGTTTTGGCTCGTTCCTAATTCTACGTTTGGGCGACATTGTCCACCTCGAGTTCTTGAGCCCACATCCATATCCTCCAGCAGCCGGGCGCTTAGCACGTTACGGCAACAGACCATGTAGCTTTTTTGTCGGAATCGCACACCGCGAACTATCCTCGGAGATTTCGGTTTAGGCAGGATCACACGTGAGCTGCGACCCTAGCCCCCTCGTGCGCTTTTCCTTTTCCGACTCCCCTCTTCGAGATGAAGACGACGGTGGCAAGGAATAGAAACCTCTGAGACCGTGTTACATACATGCTTTCATTTGCTTTCCCATTACGAATGCAACACTGATAAGTATGGAGGAACGTGGAATACCTGAAATTCAAAACTGAGCTCGTGAATCCGAGGTATGGCTGTTCTGTCTCAGAAACCTGGCCTGGGCCTTGACTTCGTCAAATCGGTGAGGTGGGGGATCCGGCCAATGCATCGTGGCGATGGCTATGCAAGTGTGAGGACGAGGCTGTTCTCGATCAGTGTTGGATTCGTAAAGGGAAAGCAAGCAAAAGCATGCATGCAACACGGTCTCAAAGGTATCTAGTCAAAGTCTGTACTCGCGCTACAGGAAGAAGGGAAAGTGTTACGATTCGAGCTTCTCTCATGTGTCACCGCAAGAAGAGACGTCTTGTCGTTACATCATCGTACGGGAAAATTTTAGCGGCCAGGCCGGATTAGAGAGCCGTTTCGCAACTGAAGATCCGGGATGATGATGACAATCTTGAATTGCGCTTCATCTTGCGATACTGCTGGTCAAGGGGCCGATATAACCAGCTTCCTTGGGGATCCCGCCAGCTAGTACCACTTGCTGACAAGACTTGTCCCCTGAGTGAAGAACTGCAACAAGTCCTTGAGACTCGCAATTCTGTCAGACCTCTGCAAGGGTCATCGCGGCCACGCGTCTACGAGCCTTCATTCGTTCGCATCACCGACATTCACTTATTTTTGCCCTTTACCTATGTGTACCTTTCGAGCCTCTCTTATTTGTTCAATCACTAGACACTTCTGTGATTCCCTTCCATTTGATGAAGAGAAAGTTTGCCTGTGTTGGAACCGCACAACATTACAAGGTAAAGGCTCGTCCCCTCGTGCCCCTCCCTGCTTTCCTCTATGGGTAATCTGGCAGAAAGCAGAAAATTAGGTAGATGAGGTCAGCCTTGTTTGCTTTATTAAGATTACTTTTCATAGAAAACGCTCGTGCCACTTTCGGCATATCGATCTTGCGCAGCCTTTTTTTAAGGCGAAGCATCAGCTGTAAATTATCTGAAAGACAAATCAGAGTCAAAGACCGTTTTCATTCGATGAGCATTGTTGAGCAATACCTACTCTTGGGCATAGTATGGCGACAAATCAAGTACCAGGGAATCGGGATCATCAGCTTCGTCTTTCTATTTATGAAGGAGCTTGGACGAAGCGACTACGGCGCTCGTTCACATACTTTATCCAATTCAGTTTTGATATTACACCACTGGCCATGGACACAAACAATGATATTGCGCCTGGTGTCAGAGCGCAGTGAAGCTCCTGACATTCACTCACTCTTCGGTTGAACCGTGCACTTGACGAGTACCTAGGTTAGGTAGGTAGGTAACCCGGCTTGCTCCTGGCGGCAGCTTATGTACCTGTTGAGGTCTAGATCTGCATCGAGGTACATGGGCACATATGTACATACCTTGTATACGAGCTGACCAGGGGTCAGAGAACGCCCCAGGAATAGCGCGATGATTGGCTCGATGATTGGCTCGACAATTGACAACCAAGGACTGGCCCGATGACGGGATCTTGATTCTTGAGCGCCTACCTGCCCGCAGCTCGTGCACCACAAGCATAGATCATCTCGTAGTCTTTTTCAAGTACCTAGCTCCTAGCTCGCGAGAAAAAAGAATTGGGACCGTGCTGGACTGGACGTGATGCTTCGTGAGAAGCGCATCAAGGGGTTGGTTTATCGTGATGAGTCGCGACTCGTGAGTCGTGGCATCTGCCTTCCCCACTCGACGCCCGATCGATGGTGAGGGGAAGCTGGGGTAAACAAAGTTAGTGCGTCACTAGGGCCCTGATAGTGTGGTCGGTCGTGTGACTCGTGGAGTCGTGATTCAGGAATGCAAGACCTCGACCTGCTTTGATTGTGCATATCTGCTGATTGCGGGACCAGAGGCTGGATCGAGGAACAGAATTGCACTTGCCGCTGGCAGGCATTTTAGTGGCATTGACGGCGAGGACAGTGTTGACTCTTGAGGGCGTTGATGGAAGTTGATGCTTGATCCTTGCTGAACCGCTGGTAAGCGTCGCGGTAGATCACTGTCCAGTCAGACGCGAAACAATGTGACGCAAGTTGCAACGAGTGGCTGCGAATCATTCCCCGGCAAGCAAACCGACTCTTTCCTTCAAGTTCTGAGTTCCTCGTGCCAAACCCCGTCCAGCTTCTCCATCGTGCACGAACCGCTTCAACCTCAACCTCGGGTCTGCGTGGCTCTCCCTCTCCCCGCGAGCCACTTCCTCCGTCTTTTCTTCGGCAATTATTTCGTTCTTCGACGAAGTGCTCGGCTCGATCTATCTTCTTGGATTCTGCTGCTCCTCACTTCTCAGTGGCCCTCGCTGTTTCCCATCCTAGACAGGCGCTGACGTCTGATTGCTATCGTTCGGACTCGTTCCATCAGCCGCCCCGCATCGCAGGTACCCACAAAGGTGCCTCACTCGGCTCGCCTCAACGATTCTAGTCACATGTGGTCTTGTTAGTGCTCAACCCAGTCGTTACCTTCGCTGCGCTGGTGTCTGCGTCGCGGTAGGTTCTCGTCACTCTTTCCTTTCTTCTCTGCATCTTCCTTTTTAGTCTATCTTCCCTCTGCTCCCTCTTCTTTCCTGCTTCTCTTTTTCTTACTTCTTCTCCCCCTCCACGGTCGAATGGCCTCGTCTCCGACAGGAGAGCTTGATTGAGATAACTTCTGGCACTTCTGGCAGTAGATTCCTGGCTCACACCGTACACGCAGCACAACTGACACTGGGGTGATCGATCCGTCGCCCAGCAGGACAGTAAAAAGGAACCATAATCCTTCGTGGGCCTCGGTCGCAGGAACGCGCATCGTGGCCGTCATGTTGGTCAACGGTACCTCATCTCGATGTCACGTTGGTGGGTTGGCATTGGCCTCCCGCCGTGCAGCCCGTACTAGTCCGCTTTTGGCTCCGTCGGCGGTCCTGCTTCGCTCGAGACAAGGCCATTGTCGAGCAATCAGCTTCGCAGCATGGGCTCGGGGTAGAGAAAGAGGTGGAAATGGCCATGTGAGACCTCACGCTCGTCCCGGCCTTTACGAACATCGGTGCATAGACTCGTCAAATCGCAAGCTCCATAGGCACAGTAAGCCCAGTCACCATCGTGCGCGAGCTATCGTGAAGACGGTAGTTGCCCATGTCGCCAACGGCCCCACCATCACGCCGGCCGGCTTCAAGTACGTCGATATCAAAGACATCAAGTCTTGGTCCGATGAATTCTCGGGGGGGTTGCCTCCACACAGAAACTTCGAGCATATCGAGCATGAAGCCATCGATCGTCTGCTCGGTGTCCGCAAGCATCACAACTCCCAATCTGTACACTGGGACCCTCTCAGCAGAATCCGCAAATACCTGAAAAGCAACCAGTCCGAACGCGTCACTGGTGAGGACATCTTGCGCGCAAAAGAACCAACAACAGTCCAAGATGCGGGTATCTCTAGGCCAAATGCATCAAGTCAACGCGCTTCGAAAGCCTCACAGGTGAAGAAGGATAGTCTGCAAAAGTCTGATACTCCAAACGTATCACGACAAGCTACTCCTGAACATGCATCCGAAAACTACGCCGACCTGCACAAATACAAAGCGGTGGAAAACGACGAGCCGGATGGTCTTACTGAGCTCACATCAGAGGAACAAACGAAAAAATATCAAGATTTAGACAAGTACGCGTCGCCCCATACTTCCAACGATGTGGCCGCTGCTGCGTCATCTGCGCCTTCGTATCATGATCTTCAGAAGTACAAGCCTGTGGAGTGGAATGAGCCTGATGGCTTGCGCGAACAAACACCGGAAGAGCTCTCCAAGAATTATGACGACCTTTCCAAGTACGGGCCTGCGACATGGAATGAACCGGATGGACTGCCCGCGTTAACGCCGGAAGAATCTTCCAAAAACTACGACGATCTTGATAGATATGGCTCTGTGAAGTGGAATGAACCCGATGGACTGCCCGCGCTAACGCCAGAAGAGTTGTCCAAGAATTACGACGATCTCGATAAATACGGCCCTGTGAAGTGGAATGAGCCCAACGGACTTCCAGGGCTTACACCAGAAGAACTATCAAAGCAGTACGATGATCTGAATACGTACAAAAAGCCCTTTGGGGTCCAAGATGCGCTTCTCGAGGCTCACGAGGCGGCCCAGCAAGATGCCACTCCAAGAGCAGAACCTATCGCTGCCAAGGTGGATAGGGTGGAGGAGAATGCACCGGCTGACCCGGCCAAGAGCTATGACGACTTGGACAAGTATGGGCCTGCCAAGTATAACGAACCCGATGGCCTTCCGGATCCCACACCGGAAGAGCTTTCGAAGAACTACCAAGATTTGCACCTGTACTCACAGTACCCCAACACTGGTCCTGACACCCCACGAATTCATCCCGAAGAGGCTTCGAAGCAATACGAGGACTTGCGACTATACGATGACTTTCCGAATACAGGGCCTTTAGAGGAGCGAATTCACCCTGAACTTGCTTCCAAGCAGTACGATGATCTTGACAAGTACCCTTCTTCCGGGTATGAAGAAGCTGACAAGACTTCGCATGTTCATCCGGAAGAGCTCACCAAGAACTACCAAGATCTAGATGAATACCGGGTTTCTTCATTGGACGCCTTTGACAAGAAGTACCCAACGCATCCTGAGGAAGCGTCCAAGGCTTACGATGACCTCGGCGCCTATGAGCCAGTCATGCATAATGAGACTGTGGCAAGCAGTCTTGGACCTTTTGAGAAGATGGCGGGTCTCGAAGAGAACACGGAGCTTCAGACAGCGGCGGACATTCGAAGTGACGTGCTGCGGAGGGCGTGTCGAAACAGCAAACGCACTTTGGCGCAGAGGGCGAAGGGCCAACCCGAGCAGAGCACCTTGCCCGAGAGTAGCACAGATAGCGCCAGTAACCGACCCGTTTTCGGAGGTAACTGCGGCAAGTCTCTCCCTGAAGAGGTTACAGCAAGGCGTGATACGTTCGCAAGGTCCAAAGCCCCGTCGTCTCAGAGGACTCCCGCTGCAGATGCTAAGCCTTTTACGTCCCCTGGCGCTCTGGGCCACTTGGCGGAAGAAGAAGTCATATTCGCGGCTCTGAATGAGAGCTTTCCCAGCGAAAGGGCGAATGAGACTACGAAGGGGCAGCCAGCTCTGAACCGAGACTCAGGTACGCCTGGTAGAACGCCACTATTCTCCGCATTGGATCAGTTGGAGAAGACGCGATTGAAAGAAGACCCCTACTCCAAGGACCCTCAAGGCCTCGAGCTCAGCTACACGGACGAACACGCCGCTCCTACCACATCCCCAGCATTTACTCGACATTACCAAAACAGGTCGGAAGCGGAGACTCTCGAAGCGCAGCCCGTCTCGTACAAGGTTCTTGCCTACGACCCTAGCACACAATCGATCAGCATCGCCGAGACGTCTTCCGGAGTGAGTGACACGTCAACACCCGCGAGCCCAGCCGATATCCTGCCCCACGTTTCGAACCCAGCCAAGTTCTTCCCCTATTTTAGCAAGCTTCAGGCGGAGGGGTACGAAATCGTATCGGGGGGTGGCGATGTACTCGTGTTTCGCAAGGTACGGCCGGGCACAGCCGCCTCGGAGTCTGTACATCACGAATCGGTCCAGCAGCAGTGGGTTTATGCTGGACAGGGCTCAGGGGTGAAGGCCGGCAAGAAGAAGAGGAGTTTTGGGCGTAAAGTTGTGCTTGGCACGGCTTGGGTTGCTGGAGGTGCGTATGTGGTGAGTGTGGCGGCGGAGATGTTTTCCACGGGCGGTAGAGGGCTGTAGGCCGCTGATGGTTATGTCGAGATTGTGTGATTACACCCTGGGTGTGGTCTCTAGTGTCTTCTTCTTTCGAGCTTACAGTTGCACTTTTGCTTATTTGGGGCGCGGGCGTGGGGGTGTCAGGTTCAGGTTGTGGGTTTTTGTTTTTTGCGTGCTGACTCTGCTGAGCAACGTGATGATGTGAGACGTTTTATTAGGTAGCAATTTGAGCGTTTCTTGATCGTTTGAGAATAGTTTGCTGTGAGCTTGTCAAGACTCAATAGCTGATAACCAGTTTGTCAAGTAGGTAGTCTGCCAATCCGTCTGAATGGTATATTTTCCATCTATCCATCCCGAGTCGGAAGTCCTGAGATCTTATCCCGTAGTTTCAAACTCAGTATTCAGTGAGAATGAAATACATTCTCTTACATCGCTTCTGTCAGTCCCTTCGTCCTAACATGCCCAGCCGTGAATCGTGATATAAGTGGTCATCTCACAGACTTCCTTTTCCCAAATCACGTAGACTGTGTCAATACACATTCGTTGTTTTTTTGGGCCGAATCACATCTCAGAGATTAATGCACACAACACAACCTCTAGGTTCCAAAACAAAAATGATGAAACAGGTACACTAATGAGTTAATCCACACGCCACTTTCTAGGTCAAGTTTCAACAAGTCAACAAGCCAACAACACGAACAAACATAAAACGTACCCCGATGAGAACAAGAAAAGCAACAAGTTACACAAAAAGCAAAGAGCAATAATCTCGCCTCGCGAGTCGCCAGAGTCGCCACTCACTGACTTGACTTATCCATAGAGATCACTTGATACTCAAATGTCAAAAAAGGCCAACACCTACATGTTGTAACATAATGGCTCATGATGATCCCCCCCCTCATCAATAATAACCTCTACTGTAGTCTGTCTGTATTTACACCCCCTTCTCCGTAAACCCACTCCCCGTCTTGGACTTCACAGTCCCCACCTCCCTCATCTGCATCTCCCGCTTCTGCTCCTCCCTATTCCAGGACTGGCGTCTGTTGAAAGGCTTCCAGGCTGTGGCGGCGGCCATGACAGTCGCAGTCGCAGTCGTGGTCGTGGTCGTGGTTGTGGTCGTGGTATTGACTGTAGGGGGTTTGTGGTCCGAGGGCGCTGCGCCTGTTTATTGTTACTGTTAATAACTTGTTTATATACACGGGTTCCCCAAGGCAATGGAATAGAATGGTAGGTTCGGGAGGGGACCAGTCACCACTGGAAGTATTGTGTGTAATGTGATGTCGTGGAAGGTGGAGGAGGGAGAAGTTACCTTGGGAGGAGAGGATGGGTAGGGCTGTTTTTTCGGACATTGTGATGGGGTGAGTATCCACGGATGGATGGGGTTGTGTACGAGGGGGTTTCGAGCTGTTGAGGCTGGCTGGGGGGGGGGGGGGGTTGGTGTTAATGTCGCGGGTTGGGGAGTTATACTTGGAGATGGAGTTGCTATGGAAGGGGTGATGGAGTAGTAATTATGGAAAGACTTGAGGTGTAGTGGGATTTGGACAGAAAGTTGAAGTAGCCTATAGAGCTGAGGTAAGTTGAAGTTGGACTCCAAGGTGAGATGGAGTACCTAGAGTTGAGTCAGGGACATGGAGTCGAATCAAATCACTGTCATGTGCACAATGCATTCAATGCGCTGGCCAAGTCGCCACCATAGGGTCACAGGGTGGTTTATGGCGGGGTGGCGCCTTTCCGTGCTCTGGCCCCTGGGGGACAGCGTGATGCAACAAGCACTTCATTCATATCGTCACAACCTATCACTACCGCCATCTACATAACCATCCCACAATTTTACCAACCACGGACCACGGGCCTAGCAAATATCCCTCAAAGCTCAAGGGCATACGCCTTCGTCAACACCTTGACAACCATCCTAGTAGACATCCCTGAAAGCTCAAGAGCAAACAATTTTTTAATTCATCAACACATCGACAACAATCCAACTCTGCCAAGTCTGCACAGACTTATACCCAACACACCCAACTCGTGCCACCGCAGAGGAAGACAAGAGGGAAAGAAAAACAAAAAAAGCAGCATCCATCGAAGAACCGACGACGAAGAAACACAAGAACAGAGACGCCAAAGCTATGCATTTCCTCAGACGGTATAAAAAACAGGGGGGCAAAGGGTGTCACAGGCAATTCGCATTGCCTCATTGATTATGTACACGGAAAACAAGCATCGACACGTCAGCATAGGGGTAATAATGGTGAAAACACAATTGCGAACAAAGGCACGAGCGTTTTGCACGAGTCGTTGGGTGGCTGGATACGCCGTCTCTCGTACATCTCAAGGTGTCTTGGGACGCTTCCAGTAATATTGCTATTAAACGATAACAGTGAGCGGAGGAGCAAGGGACGGGCGTGAAAATATGTGGAACAGACCTTGTGCTGCTTGCGGCAGTTGCGCAGACTGGGCTTGCGCGCGGAGTCCACAACCCGTCGTCGCTCGAGGTCATAGTCCTGATCGGGCTGGTAGTAATACTCGCTATCGAGAGCTTTGCCTGCAGCGTCCTTGCCTTGACGGGGAATGATGCCAATGCAAGGCGTTGCTTCTATGGTGGCGCGCAGAACGTCCTTGGACACTTCTGCCTTGTACACGTCAGGCAGGTTTTGCATAATGCTCGACAACGGCGTGGATGCGAGGCGCGAGAATGCCAACTGGTTGATCACATGGTTGGTCACCGCGGGAGCGACCTCGATGGATGGCGTCGGCTTATCCTCTTCCTTCACTGCTTCGGCTGTCTCCTGATGAGAGACTTCGGCAGTGGGCGTCGAAGCAGCAGGAGATGACGGGACGTACTGCCTCGACTCCTTGATTGTTGCGGCAGGGAGAAGGGCACGTGGTGAGGGATTAGCAAAGCTCTTCTTGATGGGAGATGACGGCATGGGAGACAGATCAGCTGCGCTCAATGTGTCGTTTGAAGAGACATGGTGCGGCTGACGATGCTGAGGACGAGGCTGTTTTGGCATCTTGGTAAAGACCGAGCCTAGGCGGTGAGAGATACTGGGGCCAAAAGGACCGAAGGAGTGCAAAATGGGGTCGTTTTCCTCCTCTGCGTGGTGCTCATTCTCGTCATCTTCGTCGCCCAGCTCGCTTGAGAAACTAGCCGTGACGTTGGTCATCATGCTGGCACCCGCATCGACGGCGGCGTCGTCGTCCCGTCTTGGCAATGGAAGCTCCGGCTCGTCTTCGTAAATTTGGATGCCATCCTCTCGTACCTCGGCCGTATTGGGGAGCAGAGCCTGTAGACGCTGTGAGCTGACAAGGCCCCTCGGCGTTGGACTTTCAGGCGATTTGATGCGGGTGGTACGTCGCAGGGGAGACGACAGCAGCGCGTGGTCTCTCTGATGCGAGCGTGGAGGAGAGTCGTCCCAGCTCGAGTCAGACAAGTTGGCCAGACTCTCGGCCGCGACAGTACTCCGCTTCGGCCACTGAATCATGACGCGGGCACCCAAGACGTCGACAATGTGTTCAGTACCTTCGGTTTCGCTGGAGAAGATATCTCCTTTGCACAACTCCCATGTGCGTCCCCGACAGTGCAGCTTGAGCCCGTTCCAGCCATAGCATTCAATTTCAATCTTGTTCACTTCCAGGGGGCTTGCGGCTGAGATGTATCGTGCCTTGACGTGCACACGCGACACCAGGCGGTTCGCAGAGAGCTGCAACTGAGATGAGTTGGAGGATCTTCCCATGGTCACCACGCGGCCATCTTCAGGGAGCTCGACGGCAGGAACGGCGGACAGAGGAGCGCGCCCAGAAGCAACACAATCCAGGCCAGGTGGAGGCGGCGAGCTCGACAGGACGCCTGTGGCGGATGTGGGCACCGGTGTGGGATACTGAAGATGTGCTTGTCCCCGGTTCTGGCGCTTCAACGGCCGAGGAAGGCCTGGTGACGAAAGGGGCTCAAAGGCAGGCAGTAAGGACGGTGCAGGCCGTTTTGTGCCAGTGGCCGGTGCCCGAGTCCAGGCGGAAGCAGAGACAGACGCAGGAGAAGAAGCAGTAGGAGCAGCAGCGGGAGCAGGCAATGCAGCGTCGTGGGTCGTCACAGCGTCCACGGCAGGGGGCGGTGTTGAAGTCATCTCGGTCGTCTGTTTCTCCAAGTACCAGGAAAGAGAATGCTTATTTGGGAAGACAATGAAAATTAAAATGGTGTTCTGGTGTTTGGTGCTGAAAATGCCGTTTGCGTGGATTAAAAGACCAGCGGAACGCGTAAAGAGGTGGTTTGCAAATGCACAGCCCACTTACACGCCAAACGCGCTTCTGGCACGGTCTGGCGGACAGCGAGGCGACGCCGCAGTGAGCAGCAGTGAGCACGGCACAGAGCTGATGCTGAAGGGCAGATAAACCGTGGCCGGACGAGCAGTCCGCAGGCGTCGGCAAGAGGCAGGCTCACGATGTTGAGCCGGCAGATGCGGCTGGGTGGCTTTGGAGTGAAGGCAGAAGAGACGAGGAGGAGTAAGAAGGAGCGGGTGATGAGGCAGCAGGATGTTTTTTAAAAGAGCGTCTGGCCGGAAGCTTGCAAGTGGGAAGGTGCGAAGTGGGCTCAACACGACGCGATGGGTCACGCATCGCGTTGGCGTTTGGCGTGTCTGATCCACGGCTGTTCCAGGCGGTTCCAGGTCGTTTCAGCGCGGTTCAGCACTGCGCTGCACTGTAGCAGCACTACGAGCACTGCTAAGTTCCAACCACGCGACAGAGTTCCCACTATTGTGAATTTGTGATAAATTACTGAAACATACAGACTCCCAAAAAGGCCAACTGTCGCGCGTGCTTCTGCTGCAGCGTGCAAAGAAGACTCATTCCTGCTTCTCTCGTGCAACTTCAAGCACGCAAACACGCACAAGCCTTGGATCCCTCATGATTCATCCGGCCACTCGCGAGCCAACCACTGCAGGCTGCAGGCTGCAGCCACCAGCCTCTGCCGCCGGCGCGTCTCCACTGGCTCTGGGCGCGTCTGCAGCTACCTAAATTACGGTGCCTGTCGTCCCCGAACCGCCCATTCGCTTTCTCCTCGCTGCTGCTTATTCGTAATTCGTCCTATGTACAATCATCAACTAGTCCCGAAACGATTCTGCCGACTTGTACACTTGTGTTCACTGTCACTGTTGGGCTTTTCCATCGCGTGTTTCGTGGTCGATGATTGGCTTCTTGTCGACAACTCGAGTCTTTTTGCGCGCTTTGATGTAAAAGCTTATTGCATTGCATTGCATCTGGAACAGTTTGCCCTAGCTTGGCAACGACTTTCCGCGTCTTGTTTTCTCAGTCTCTGTGTGCCTTAGGCGGAGGGCTCTAGCCTCTATGACATCGAAATACCGAGCAACTATGTAGTGTCGGTTCCTCAATGCTATGTACACCTGCGTACACTGGTCAATTTCCACATGCGCGTTCTTGAATCTCGATGAGCGAGCGGACCTCGTGAGAAGTTAGAATAAGAAGGCCCTGGTGATGCTATATACCACCTAATCGATGAGCGACTCATCCGAAGTCTTCCAGTTCCAATGTCCCATCGTCACCTTACTTCATCGCAACTCGGGTAGCATCACTACATTAGTACTCCGTACATGTACCGTTGATTAGGTCAAGACCGGCGTGATGAAGCTGCGTCTGGTTTGCGTCATCTTTCTTCTTTGCCGTTTCTCTTTCCTCCTCGCCAAGATACTGTCTACAATTAATGCTTCCCGTGCCAAGGCAATGCATTCCTGCGAGCATTCTCTAATTACTATTCGTACGTTGCCGCCGCCTTGCCCTGCGGCGCCGGGTTTGTGTGGAGAGTCGGTTCCGGAGCCGACCGGTGTCTAGTAGAAAATCGGGGCCTTGGTGGAATTGAGACAAGGCGAAAAAGATACTGCCGTCGCCCACCGCTTAAAAAAATAGGCTTCAACTCAAACAGTCGCCTCCCCGACATCCTTCCCAAAGACGAGGTTGCAGGACTTGCACGCACTACATCTCCTCGAACAGCAACCATGACATCGTCAAAAGAGATTGCTGCCGCTGGCTCCAATGCCCTCACGTCAATAGACCCCGATCAGGTGCGTTATACACCGACAATCCGAGTATTAAAACTTGGAAAATGAAAGGAAAAAGAAAGAACTTCTCTGCTAACGCAAGTGTGCGACATAAACAGACCCTGAAAGCGTCCAAGGCCCTCCTCGCACATATCAAGAAAGCAGCTAAGCAGAGCGCAAAGGATGCAACTAAGCGCAACCTTTTGGAGGATGAAGATGGCGAGGTCGACGAAGATACCCCCATCTGGCTGACTCTCACTACAAAGCGACACATTGCCGACAAGGCTCGCCTACAGCCAGGCAAAATTTCCGTCCCCCACTCACTCAACACGGATGAAAACAGCACCATCTGCGCCATCACCGCCGACCCTCAGCGCGCTTACAAGAATATCATTGGCTCTGACGACTTCCCTGCCGAGCTGAGCAAGCGCATCACGCGCGTCATCGACTTCACCAAGCTCAAGGCCAAGTACGGCCAGTACGAAGCCCAGCGCAAACTCTTCTCTGAGCACGACATCTTTGTCGCCGACGAGCGGATTATCAACCGTCTACCCAAGGTTCTCGGCAAGACCTTCTACAAGACCAGTGCCAAGAGACCCATTCCCGTAGTCCTGCAGGCCAAGCGTCCCAAGGTCGATGGCAAGCGGCCCAAACGTGCGGACAAGACCAAATCCACAGAAGAGGACGTCGTCAATGCCGGAACGGCTGCCGATATTGCCAAGGAGATTGAAAAGGCCCTGAGCTCCGCCCTCGTCAGCCTGGCGCCCACGACCAACACCGCCGTTCGCATCGGATACGCCCACTGGTCCGCCGAGCAGATTGCCGACAATGTCGACGCCGTCGTCACCGGCCTTGTGGGCAAGTGGGTGCCGCAGAAGTGGCGCAATGTCCGCAGCATCTACATCAAGGGCCCCAACACGGCTGCCCTGCCCATCTGGCAGACCGACGAGCTCTGGGTGGAGGACAAGGATGTTATTGCTGACGCAGACGCTAAGGATGCCCAGGCCGAAAAGGCCAACGTTGGCAAGAAGCGCAAGGCACTTGCTGGCGGTGCCACCACCACCACTGAATCCGAGTCCCCGGCGCCCAAGAAGAAGGCAAAGAAGCAAGCCCCGGTTGTTGCCGAAAGCAACGACGACAAGTTGGACAAGCAGATTGCGGAGCGAAAGGCCAAGCTGAAGAAGCAAAAGTCTGCTGCCAAGAAAGCCATGGATGAGTAATGGGGTTAAAGAAGGGATTCTCCATCGGATCTAATCACAAGCTACATGGCGAGCTGTGTCTGCTGCATGTTGCTATTTTATTCTGGCTGGGCGTTATAGGGCGTTTTTGTAAACTGAGAAAATTGACATGCTTGGGCTTTCTTTTCCGGCTCTCGCTTGCCATAGATACGGCTGAATCGTTATGAACATGAGCAATGTACTTGTGCCGTGCCATTGTCTCTTGCAATACTTTTGTGATGTGGACGTGTGGCACGACTGAGAATGCTTCCGCTACCAACAAGGCATACGAAGAGTAAGAGTGAGAGAGAAAAACCACGCCTGCGATTTGAGAGAGGGTCTCACGTAAGGACGGACAGTTTGACTTACCGGTCAAGAAAGACTTAAAGAGATTGAGATGCAGAAATTTTTATAAAAAAGACAACAAAGTGCTAGTCAAAAGTTATCTGAAGAAGCACCATCACAGCTCTTCCGACTGAACATCCTCCTCATCCCCCGAAAGAACCTTCCCCTTATACGGCCCCAGAAACTCCCTCATCGTCTGATTTAGAACTTCCTCCGTGATCTGCATATGCTCCCCGGGCACACTCCGAAACTTCAATCCCCCCCTCTCATCCAGGACTCTAAGCCCCAGCCAATCCTCCTTATACATCGCCCGGTCTCTCAACCCGATGGCACGCCCCTCCGGACTAACATCCCCACCAAACCACGCCGACTCCTTCGGAATCGACACCGTATCATTCTCAAACATATACAAGACGAGGTTCTCCAGACGCGCCACATTACTCTTGTACTTTGCGTTCTTGACCTCCCGCTCATTATTTATATCGGCAAGATAATTCGAGTGCTCGAGATAAGACCGGTATTCGTCGTCGTCGTCGTCCTCACCCTCTGGTGCTGTCGTCACAGCAGGACGAAAGTACTGCGCCGGCACAACCCTACTCTGCACAAATGACCCCCACACATTATACCTCAACAGAGCCATCGCGGTCTTGCACACAAAGTCCGAGGCAGCGCAGTCGCGAAACGAGGTAATCCCATTATGCTGGCTCCCAAACGTGATGAGGTTCCGCAGGGGGGGCTTGTTGCACCGCTCGAGGTATCCGCGTAGGAATTGCCCGCCCTGGGAGAAGCCGATGGCGTCTACGGCTGGAGCCGTGGAGAGAATGGGGTGATGGGCGAGTTGTGTGCATACGGTTTGGATTTGCTCTGTTACGTTACCGAAGAAGGTTGCGCTGCGGTCGTCGGGGGTGTTGTCGGGGGTGGGGTTGATGATGTGGACGAGGATGCCGGGCGCGATGGTGTCGGCGAGGTGGGCGATTTGGGCGAGACTTTCGCTTGAGGCGGAATCGCCGAGGCCGTGCCAGATGATGAGGGGGAGGGGGTTGTTTGTGGTTTTGGAGTAGGTTGAGGGGTTGGAGGCGAGGGTGGTGCCTAGGAGGGCTGGGGTGATTAGAGAGGTTCGCATGTTCTTTGATGCTTCGTTTGATTCTTGTTCTTCGATGTATGTCTTTTTTCGTCTCGCTATGTATTTCTCTCTCTCTCTCTCCTTCTTCAGTTCGGTTTGCCTTCCCTCTCTTGCTTCTTTTCTTGACTTCTACTTCTTCTTGGTCTTTCGTACACTAGAAGAAACACAGGAGAGATAGAATCAAGGTTCGCTAGTTACGAGCCTCTTCGAGCATAGAAGCATAACCTTGGGATTGTGCAAAGAGCGTTGAATATGTGTGTGTTGATTACGAGTGATGACGACGATGCAGTATGTACCTTGCTCTAGCCGGTGACGTTGCGGACAGGCGAAGCGCGATGACAGACAACGAGGACCGGCATTTACCCGGCTCGCGAGCGCCAGGGGCACGGCTGCGGCGGGTCTTGGCGCCTCTTGGCGCGCTGCATGGGCCAACAAGATCGGCCTCAATGACGACATAAGCTCCATACAAGATGAAGTCGAATTCGATGTCATAAGTTCATAACCCCTGAACATTAGCGACGACGGCCAATTGGTTTTGTCTTTTTGGTGTCTTGTCCGGATTCTCACTCCTAAGTCCTGGCCCTTGGTCAGCCTCTGTTTCTTGTCAAGTGGATACTGAAACAAACACTTGTCGTCAGCGGGACAGACTCCAATCCGTCCTGAACTTATCTTCTGCCCCTCACCTCCATTGCCCCTCCATAAATTTTCAACCTGGCCAATTCCAAATCCGTAGCATCGAGGCTTGACTTCTGTTGCCCTCCACGAAACTTGAGAACCCGATCCAACCTCACCTCCCCCAAAAAAACACCTGAAGCGCAAGGAATCGGCACAATGGGATCTGTCAATAGCGAAACTCCGGCGCTCGCCACCAACCCCAAGTTCATCTTCTTCACAGACTTTGACGGCACCGTCACGACATCCGACTCGAATGACTACATGACCGACAACCTCGGCTTCGGCGTCGAGAAGCGCACTCAAGGCAACAAGGATGTTCTGTTCGGCAAGATGCATTTTCGTGACTCGTTTCAAGAGATGATGGACAGCATCACCACGCCGTACAACGAGTGCATAGAATTACTCCTCAAGAAAATCAAGCTGGACCCCGGCTTCAAGGAGTTCTACGACTGGTCGCGCGAGAACAACGTGCCGATTGTGATCCTCAGCGGTGGCATGACGCCTATAATTCGGGCGCTGCTGGATAACTTGCTGGGGCCGGGGTGGGACATTCAGATTGTGAGCAACGATGTCAAACCCCGCGAGGGAAAGAGCATCAACGAAAAGGCAGGCTGGACAATTGAGTTCCACGATGATAGGTACGATTTGCGGGAGTTCTATTCCAAATGACCAACCAACCCGAGGGAAGCCACTGTATTGACCTTTGGTGTAGCGTTCACGGCCACGACAAGTCCATCGAGATTCGCAAGTACTCTTCGCTGCCCAACCGACCCGTCATGTTCTACGCCGGCGACGGTGTGTCTGATTTGTCGGCGGCCAAGGAGACTGACTTGTTATTTGCCAAGGCTGATAAGGGTAAGTCCGATCGGTCATGAAGACGGAGTGTGGTGATGAACTTTGGAGAAATCCAGTAGCTGACCCATTTGCGCGAGTTCTAGATCTGGTTACCTACTGCGAAAACGAACATGTTCCTTTTGTCACTTTCAGAGACTGGACCAGCATCAGCCAAACCGTCAAGGATATTGCCGCTGGAAAGATTACAGTTCAAGACGCCGCCAAGGGACGTATCTGAGCCATGTCAAAAAAGTTGAAAAAGAGTTCTCAAAGTGAGAAGGCAGGAAGACCTCCAGCGAAATGTACAACGGTTGAAAGAAAATGCTGCATTGGTATATTATAATGCATTTATCTCATTGGACCAGAACCGAAGGGCGTGGTTATATTCACGAGATAAAGGTAGTATTCACGAGACGAAAAATCGCGGGCGAGGGGGCGCATACAGAATTAGCCCATCATAGACTTTGAATAGACATTAACTCTGGCCTGGCGTGGTCAGTATCGCATGTTGCTGATTCCTTGGATACAATGAACGGACATCATAACCGGGGTTCAGATGCGTTAGACTGTTGTCTTGTATACCCTCCATGCTTCCGTCCAAGCCTTATCCTATCCACCACTCGATCCTTGTTTCTGCAACATAATGGTCTCAGTAGAGTGTATGCGTCCTTCACATACATGTAATCGAAATCGAGCTGGCATCAGGATCGGCGAGTGACCTACATACACTCTACATGTGAATCCGGAGTGGAATGGAGAAGAGCTCTACCTATCTTCGTAGCAACAGATATTGAATTGCTGCCTACATTGTCCCCAAGTTCGTCGGCATGCACGCTAATTTGAAACAAATCGCCCTACCTATTTCAACAAATGCAAAGGCCCTTTCGTGTACAAAGTGACCTGCAGCCTGCTGCGTGCATCATGTAGGTGTGGGCCCTTGCTGGAAGCGCACCTAACCCCGCGTTGGACCAATTTTTCCAACCTTTCAAGCTCCTGTGATTTCACACTACACGTCCTTTTTGCATCAACGACATACTTCCTCATCTCTTGTGTTCATACTTTCTTTCCCACGGATTGATCGCCCACCCCCAATCGCATCAATATGGGCAAACCCAAGCGCAACGTCCTCGCCGCAGCCGAGCAAACCCTCACCCCGCCCCCCGCCCTCGAGCCAAACCAGTTCCTCGTCCGGGTGGCCAAGCCCCAAGGCAACAACCTATACGCGTGCGAATTGCCCGACAAGACGCCCCTTGTGCTGGAGCTAGCGCAGCGCTTTCGAAATACAATCTGGATCAAGCGCGGGGGTTTCGTCCTGGCGGAGCGGTATGCCGATGGCCTGAGCGAGGGGCGCGCGGAGGGAGAGATTGTGAATGTGGTTCGGGATGAGAAGCTTTGGAGGAAGCAGACGTACTGGTATGTATAGATATAGATGGCCGGCTTTTTGCAGCTTTGGGGCAGCTTCTGGGCAGTTTTGGGACAAAAATAGTAATGAACGGCGAAGCTAATGATGATACTACGTCCTGCACAAACAATAGGCCCAAAGAGTTCACCAAAAATTCATACAATATCAGTGATGACGACGAAAACGACTCGAATGTGGGCAAGATGCCACCGAGCGACTCGGACGAAGATTGAGTTGTCGCGACTAAGCGCAGAATAAAAAGCGTTGCGCCGCGGCGCGTGTACATGCATTTCGAGCGTCACCTCGTCTTCTTTACCTCCTTCCTGGCCATGCGATCTCTCGACTCGATCGGCTTCCAAGCACGGTTATATACCAAGACGACTATCAAAAGAAGCACGTTGACCACGGCAATGGAGCTCAGGCTTGTGCTGGGAAAGGTATTCCACGCGGCTTCTTGCGCCACCACGAGCAAGAGGATTAACGGGAAACTGAGAGAAGCCTTCCAGAGCAGATAGGGTGTCCCCCATGCGAGATAGGCATAGAACTGGTAGTGAAGGGACCTGGCAAAGACCAGGCCAATTACGTTGGCTGAAAGGATGGTCGTCATGACATAATCGGGAGTCACTCGTCTGGAAACATGAAGACCATCCTCTCGACTGAAGGGCGATCTGCCGCGGAGGAGAGGACCGATCAACGAGGACAAGGGCCGTTGCGTAGGCTGAAGCCATCTCGTGGTGATGAAGAGCAAGAGGGCCAATGCATGCAGTGTTAGTAGTGCTAGAGCAAACGGCTTGCTCAGGAACACTTGTTCGTCCAACATGCGCCAATTGACCGTCCACTCATATTTGAATTGTCGCGAGAGCTCAAATGCTCTTCCAAGATAGCCCTTGGGGTTTACCGCTAGAAAAGGCAGAGCAATGAGAAGCTGGATCTGCGCCATGAGGAGAGCCAGCCGTAGACTGCCGCTGAGCCCTTTGCCCAAGAAAAGCACCACCGCCACGGCCGGTAGCGAGAGCAGCAGTGACATCTTGATGCCTAGGCCCCAGCTGTACGCTATGCTGCCGAGCGTCCATCTCCGATTCTGAAAGTACCATATCGCGAGCCAGAAGAAGAAGGCGGCGAAGCAGTCGTTGAAACAGCGCAAAACATATACGCTGTGTAGACGCTTGGAAAGCACCAACAGCGGGAAGATATATGGAGGAACCTGGAAAACAAGTGTCGTCTCATCAGCATCCACAAGATAAGACACAAGATTTCTCACCCACTCTCACACAACACACTCTCTCACATTCACAGTCTCACGCTCACTCTCACTCACACACACACGTGTGTTGAGTCACCTTGTGAAATGCATCACGGGGAAGACGTAGATCAACCAACCTTTGCCTTGGAATAGCACAGCATAACCACCGCCAACGTAGCCATGTACAGCACAGCAAACAATTGCTGCGCGAGAAGAATGTTCTTTCCATGCCCCGTCAAGTGGTAGAGCGCCGTGTAGGTGTAGACATGAGCAGCTGGATATACCAGGGGGCCGGTCCCGCCCTCCATCTTGGTGTAGTCTCGCTCTCCCTCGACAAATTGCGCGACCTGCTGCATGTATGCCGTCCAGTCGATTTCGGTATCTAGGCAGCATCCTACGTGTAAGCCATGTTATGAACACCTGCATGAATGTATATATAACCAGATTCTTCTCTTTTTTCCTCCTCAAGGGCTATCATATTGCATTCTTTGTAAAAACAAAGATTGAGGTCTGTCCAAGGGGACGATGTAGGGGTATTATGCTCACAGGGAATCTTCCAGATGATCAAGCTACATAGTACGGCATCGCCAAGCCAGAGCGCCCAGGGGACAAACTTGGAGAGCGCATGGTTACCGAGCGCGACGTCGAGAGCAAAGCGGCGCGCTTGCTTGTGCAGAGGCTCCTGTGGCGGCGCCATTAGTGCTGGTGCTGGTACTGCTTGGTGTTGCACACCATCAGTGAGGGACAAGACGAAGGCAGGAAGAAGGGTTGATCAAGTGTACCGCGTGCGAAGAAAGTCGCGGACGCAACGCAAGTTTGTCTAGGGAGTTTAGCTTCGCAGCTGTCAGGAGCTGCGGGGCACTCCACGTGTTTGAACTTTGGTGGTTTTGGAAAGGGTGCGTTTATCGGGCACCAGCTCTGGCGTAAATGGCACCAAAAATGTGGCGCGCCGTGGCGTTCGACAGCCGTTACCGGCCGCGCACGCAAATTTACATACAAACCACGTAATCATTGTCTTTGAGACTGGCAGAAAAGCGTCACGTGATGTGCACCACCCACACAATTGGATACCACTACATATTTTATTGAAGCTATCGCGAGACTTACTGAACGTCCGACAGTGACTGCATTATATCTTGTGACGCCTCAAGCAGTGCCCTCTGCTCTTCAAGCCTTTTTGTGATATATTCGTCAATATCACCCTCGTAATCCGGTGGTATCTGTGTAGCAGAAATCCAACCTGAAGCATCTTGACTGCACATCTCTTCGTCAGGCCAAGACGGCGCTTCATTCCCGGCTTCATCGCACGTAGCAGGGCCCGGCGAGGCAGGGGGCCACCTTCAGCGCTCTCACCGGCGTCATCCTCGATATCTTCAATTCGATTGACCGCCCTCATATACGCCCGAGGCTGTACAGTTCCAGGCTCATAAGAGTCACCAGCTTCTAGCCTTTGGAGCCCTATAGCTGTTGTAGACAATCGGGTCGTATCGATCACAGCGGGAGTCGTTGAAGATGGTGCCTTTGACGCATTCAAAGTCTCGTGATGTAGCCGAGCCTCAGCTTCTTCAGCAGCCTGAACGTGCTCGAATAAAGAGAGATCTCGCCGAGCAGTCCGGGAGACATCGGTACTTTTATCTACCGCAATTGAGGGCATAAACGCCGCGATCTGTTTCCAATGAGAGGATGACAGATGAAGGTGTTGATTGAAGGAGCAACTATAGAACTGGAGAGGTCCGGGAGTTATATAATGACTGAGGCCGGAGATCACATGACTTGGTCTCTGGGGCCTATTGCCAGGTTCTAACACGATCAACGCGAATCTCGAGCTTGAAGAGGCATCCAGTCATCTGTGAGCTCGTATTTGGTCTTAGTCGGCCGGCCGTGCCTTGCTGTGATCGATATCGCCGGCCTTTGCAGCATCGAAGCTGAATTCGCGATGGATTCGTTGCATTTGGAAGGCTTCGATGTGTGACAACACTAAAGCCGAGGTCCTCACACGTAGAATTTATCGCAGCCTTGATAGCTTCAAGGCTGCTGAAGGTTTGGCGATAATAAAGGGCTTCCATAGTCACTTACAAGCGGCGCTGCAGTCAGTGTTGGCGGGCGTGTATCGCGACTTCGTGGATTTACAGCTTCAATTACCTGGTCTCGCCTATTCCCTCTCACCGCCAATTTGGGTGGACCGGGCGATGTCGGTGACCACCGGAGCCCAGCCACATTTTTGGTGCCATTTACGCCAGAGCTGGTGCCCGATAAACGCACCCTTTTGGAAATTGCTTCCATTCTACGGACTAGGAAAGGTACCTACCTATACCTAGGTATGTACACCTAACCTGCGTACCTGACCTCATCAAGGCCGTCTTCTGCTTTTCGTCTTCCAACCTTCTACATGCGCACAATTCCCTTTCTTTCTATTACAGACTGCAGACGCTACGTCGCATACTGGGCCTCATTTCTATGTAATGTTGAATTTTTCCTTGCACACGACCATGCAGAGCAATGCCCATTTGTTGGCCTCACACCAAAACTCCAAGCGAGAGCAACGGGGCTTTCATCCGCCTCATGGCTCTCCAATTCCCCTCTGAATCTCCTTCACCAGCTCGACGACACCCTCAGCGCACCCATACGAAGCCTGATACCCCCATCCTGAGTGTCCGTAATTATGCACGACCCAGGTGCCGTCGTCCAGCTTCTCGCTCTCTACCCGGACCCCCGATGGCCTGTACGGCCTCAGCCCGGCAACGTGCCTGATGACGCTCAAGCCCGCGATACCTTTGCCGTCCGCAATCTCGGGGCTCATGTCCACGATCCGCTGCATGATGCGCAACCCAATGTTGGGGTCCGGTACAGACTCCCAGTTGCCAATGTCATAGGTGCCCCCTAGGATGGTCCCCCCGCCCGCGGGACGCTGCATCGTGTACAGGGTGCCTGCTTCATCATCATCTGTCCCAGACGCCGTGTACATGGTATGGAACTCATTGCGCACAAGGACAAGCTGGCCCCGCGAGGGAGTCATGGTCTCGTCGTTTACGCCGCCGAGTTTGCGGGATCCCAGGCCAGTTGCGTTGACGAGGATCGAGGCCTGCTCACCCGTGTGACTCTGGCGTTTGGCATCGTGGATGTGCGTCACGATGGAGCGTTTGAAGACGACCCCATTGCGGAGGCACTGTCCCACAAGCCAATGGAGATACATGCTCGGGTTGATGCACACACTCTTGAATTCGCAACCCGAATCGTGGCCCGCTGGGATCTCGGCTGCGTCCAAGGCTCTGTAGTCCGGCATCATGGTCTGAAACCACGGCTCGCGACTAAACAAGGCCTTTGTGGGACGTACTTCGCCTTGCATATCCTTGTCTCGTCTGATGATGCGTGCGGCTAATTGGGCCCTCTTCCAGGTCAGTACACGATTAAGTTCGAGATGGAGATGGCGCTTGACGATTAATCGAGTAGCCCATGGATTTCGTGCCTCACTTACTCTGAAAGTGAATGCCCGCTTCTGGAACGTGTTCTGCAAGTCTCTGCATTTCTGGCCAAGTCTGCCTCTCCCATCTGCTACCCTCGCTGGTCGACATGCTGTAGCTGTCTCGTCAGCGCATCTCATCTTGTCACGAAACCCCTTTCCTCCTTCGTATTCTTTGATCACACATGAGGTGAATGAATGAAACGCCAGACAAGAGCACTGAGAGTCGAACAAGGTCTCAGGGAAAGTTCCCTCCCACTCACGGCACAAAGTTGGCTCCAGCCCACGGCGAGGCGTATTCGATGTCGTAGTCGCCGGGCATGTGCTTCGCGATGACCGTTACGGCATTGGCCTTGTTCTTGGAGAGCAGCAGAGCCGAGGTCAGGCCACTGACGCCTGCACTGCTTGGTGTTAGCCTAGACTGGACGGCAACCAAGTCACTCAGTTGCTTCTCCCATTTCCTCTTGTTTCAATTATAAAACATCTTGTCTCTTTACTCATAATTGTTCTTTTTCTTGCTTGTTCCACGTTTTCTTCCTCTCCAGCGCGTAGTTGTATGATGTATCTCACCCCACTACCACAACTATATTCGCCATGGCGTTTGTAAGGGCGTTGGTTTCGTAGCTTTGTTTGCCCAGAGAAACAGAACCGTCGGTCTCCTGTTGTTCGCCTTTCTCTTCGATCTCTCGTTCTGGCTCATAAACCAGAATCGTCCAGTGGGATTATTCTTGAGAAGGCGAGGAGCGTGACCACCGAAGCTCTTTTAACGGGGAGTTCTCTTGCCGATTTCGCTGGATGGGGTGATTCTTATTCGACTATGTTAGCTAGAGAAAGGGGGGCAGCACAAGTACGACGCATTTTCTTATCATAAAAGATGGAGTCATGCAGGTGCCAGGAACGGACATCAATCTACGTAGGTATACTCCAGTACATGTGTAATCAGCATTCAGGAAAGCCCTGATGATGATGGGCTGACACAAGAGTACATGTATTGTTTATGGCCCATGGGGTATGCGTAGCAGTGGCGTCGATTGGAATTCTACAATTAGGTGCAATCACGCATCATGTGCATTTTGGCTTATTCCCTTGGGTCCCATCTTGCTTATTCTTTTTTTTCACTGCAGCTTATTAGCACATCACTACAATGCAAGTTATTTAGGTAAGTGGCACTCGTACTCCGTAGTACTACGAGCGCGGTTTCTGGGCCTTATCTACTTAATGAGCACTCCATGTGGGCATGCGTCCCGAAATTTGTCTTGATGAGCCCGTGAGTTTGTCAGAACTGTTCAATCTGGACCATGGTCATTCGTCGACTGTTCTCGCAGGACATGCCACTGTTTCAGTTCAGCCCGAACGTGATCTCCTCGGTCAGCGTCTGGCCCTTTTCGCAACGGGGTCTCTCGCGCGGGAGGCGTGTGGCACATACAATATTTTGTGTCGGCTGGCAAATATCTCGGAGATCTACAGCATCAGGTTAAGCTACTCCCGCTATGGCAATATGCCCTGATTCGCCCTCAATTACATCAATCAAAGGGATGAACCATACAGGCTGTGCTCATCCCGCTATCAAAATGTTGTCAATGGCTCAAAGATTGAGTGTTCCGATTGATATGAGATCTTCCAAACGTCTCTCCGTAGTCAACAGTGGTCAATTGGCCAATTTGAGACTGGAGTTACAATGTTGCGATGCCCAAGAGTGACGTGGCTCGCGTCGAGCGAATTTATCGTATGACCTGCCTCGTGTAGAGCTTGGTGTGTCTCGGTCTCTTCTCTTGCGAATTGAAAGGTGATCTATGGAGAAAGAGCTGAGCGAATGCATCGGTTTCCAAGTCGTCAAGAGTCGCGAGGTGACAGGGCCGAGGAAGCATAGGAGCTTGTCAGGACTCAGGAGTAGGTAGTAGGTACAGGCCACTGTAGGTCACCATGGCCTGGCAGGCTGGATTTCCCCAAGAGCATCTTGGAATCGGCGGCCCTGTGCCAGCCTCCAGCAGGGGTTGGCCTGGTTGGTTTTGAGCCTTTGATTCAACCCAGTTCTCCCAACTCGTCATCTCTACTCCGTCCAGCTCCCTTGGATCAACTTGCTGTCAGTGCAGTGTGTACAGATGTGCATATGTATGCACCTAAGTATGTATGTGCACGTTTGTGTTTAATAAATAAAAAGCCTGCACATCCAGGCGTCTGTAGGGAATTTTACTCCGTAGGCCGATGGTCCAGAATCCAGATGGTCCACTTGGCGTCGTTCCCAATGTTTAACGCCCCATGCCATTGCGCGTGCGCTCAGGGGAGTCTGGACTCTGGACCCAAAACCCCAAGACATGTTGCTTGCAGTTGCGTGCCGTCCGAGGTCTCTCGCCCGGAGTCTCAGACGACCTGATACGAGGCTGGGGGGAACGACGACTGGGCCTCGGGTCACGGCTGTTGAGGCAACTTTGGGCCAAATGAAGGCGTTTGACGATGAGCGATCGCACATGTGGCAACGGGGGCTCATCTGAGCTTCGCATCTCCTTACAGATTTTGGCATTCGGCCAATCAGACTTGTCGTGGCCAGGTACTTGTACATAGGTACCTAACATACGGAGTATGTATGTACATACATACGTACATAGGTACATATGTACATATTTACCCACGGAGTACATCCTACGGAGTTTTTGGACGGGGGGCGGTTCGTGACGACGCGTTGGCGTTCGTATCCTGGCGCATTTGAAAATTTCCTACGAAGATCCATCTCCCGCCAAGTTATACCTTGTAACCTTGCCTTGGAAGTTGGAGGTCTTGAAAGGTCCTGGAAGATCGACAAGGGCTATGCATAGCATGCGATGGCATAGAAGAAACGAAGCCATGATTCCCATGCTTTGGGCATCATGAGGGGTACCTATTATGAAAAGCCTTCCACGGGATTATGTATAGTTGCAAAGCTACTCCGTACTTGCATGAGGAAACCAGGCCCGGTGTCCGTTTATCCTGCCGGCAGACGGTCAGAGCTTTAACCGCGTGACTTCGGAGCGGCAGGAACATCAAGATTCAAGATGAGGCCGGGTCCGACTACGGAGTACATACAGGTATGTACTCCGTATGATCGATTCATGTGGACGGCACATTTCCGAGCAAAGTCAGGAACAAGGGGCCGGCAAAGCGCCGCATGACAACGATGGTCGTCCATCTTGGGTTGGAACTTGGGTGCCGTTGGCCCGTTGCGTTGCATGGGAAAAGGGCGGCAGGGAGCCGGGCTCGATGCATGCAGGTTCCTGCAAAGCCTTGCCTGGACCGAGGACATTGTGAAGAGCTCATCTCTGACAACGGCCAATCACAGCCGCGGAAAACCCTTCAATGCGATCACGGGCCGAGAAAACGCATTTCGACTGGGCTAGAGCTGCCGATTGCTTACAAGTTACAACTTCTGGTGAACTTTGTTTCTTGTGAATCTTGCCATTCATGACTTTTCTTGAACATCGCTGTCGTTACGTTGTGCAACATTCGAAGAAACATGATTCCCATGATCACGGCTCAGCAGAGACGAAATATAGTACTTGCAGCCGTCTCTCCTCTGTACGACTGATCTATGTTCATGCATCAGTTCTTCGCTCCTTAGACTTCGCTTGGCACAGTCTTGGCACGGTGGCATGTTGGATCCAACTACATAGGTACTCCGTACGCAGAGAAATAATAATAAGGAAGGCCAGGCTCCAGCATACTTTATTAAGCCAAGTATTTATCATTTATGTATGTAGTTACATACTCCATACCTACTCCGTATGCTGAAAAAAAAAATATGTACATACCTAGGTATATTCGTACCAGTATAAATCACGCTCATCGTCTTTGCCGTTGGATCTGCGCCATCCTTGGTCACGTATCCAAGTCGTATCACGCTGAGTCGCGGGTACGATCCCGAGCTATTCCGTTTTGCTTTTTTCTCTTATTAAGGCAAATGAGACCGGCTCGGTAGAGTTGCAAGTTGCAACACCACACTGCACGTCAAGTATCATGGCGGGCATCAGCACAGGAGACCACAGTCATCGAGAGGAAGTTTGGCGTCAGACATGATTCTTCGTGACGATTCAATTTCCAACTACTCAGGCTGTTGCTGATACAGTAAGTGGTACACCAGGCAGGCAGGTACGTGACAACAGATGGTATCTGACTTCCGATACCGATACATATTCCGTAAGAAGTAATAAACGAGGAACATGTACCTAATGCAAAGTACATACCTACAGGCTACAGGCTACAGCTACTCCGCACCTTGTGTGCGTTCGACAAAATCTGTAGGTCGGTAATAGGTATACATATCTCGACCCTCGCGCTCGTCGCTAATTTTTAGCCGCCTTCTTCTTTCGGATTCAACACCAGGCACTCGTCCGAATGGAAGACCGTCAACTTTCTGCCGCGTTGTCTGCTATATAATCTTACATTATGGCGGTTCCCCCGTCGCCTCGCGCCCCTAGCTCTACATGTAGGTATGAAGCCGTGTTTCGATTGGCTAGCTCGGGCGAAATGCCTCGTGCCATTTAATAAAGCTCACAGGTGGCATGGCACCGCACATGCGCATGCAGGCCCATAGGAGGTAGGTACTGGTAAGCCCTCGCGAGCCGCAGGCTGAACCAGGCCACGCATTCCGTAAACGTCTGGCTTCTGCGCCCCTTTTGCGAGTAGAACTCTACTCCGTACTCCGTGGTCAATGATCATAGGTATGCATCTACATACCTACATGTACTTCGTACGGAGTAGTATGTAGATCACGGTATCGTAGGGTTGATGCCAGATGGAGCAAGGTCGATAAATCGGCCAGAGAGGATGCGGGCATCGGGGCATCGGGGCATCGCGAGTGGATCTGAAAGCAAATTGATGCAAGGCCCATCAGAACAGGCACAGGGTCCCCAGTCTCTCGGCTGTGACTGGCTCTGCACTGACCAGGGCGCCCCGCCCCGAAACCGAATTTATGAGAACAAACGGTATTCCCTGCGACGCCCAGATGGCAGATGCCCAGATGGCTGATCTAGGCCTGCGTTCCCCGGTGCCCAGGCGTCTTGTCCGCTGTCCACTTGCCCTGTGTCTGTGACTCCCCTGTGAGTCGTGCACCCACCGTACCTTACTACTTAGGCACAGTAGGTACTGTACAGTAGGTACAAGGTAGACCGTAGTCCAGTCTTCGTTCCCGGGGGGGCCCTGTCCCCTGTCTCTGTTCAGTGCTGCTCTCTTCTTCCCTGCCCAGGCTGCCCTACCTTCGCCCTTCAGCTCCTCGCTTGTCCGCCCAAGCTGCCCGTCGGCGGTCGCCCTGTTCCCCTCATATTATTCCAGCTCCCGATTTTACCTCCCCCAGATTTCTCTTCTCACTCATCCCTCAACTTTGCCTCCCAGTGCTGGCACAGTCTCAACCGCGCCTTCCCACCAGTCCGAACTTCTTCACCGACACTCTTCTGGGCCGCACATGTTCCATTCGCCGTGATCTGAGCGACCACGCCACTGCCGCTACAACCTTGCGGGACACGGCAGCATCTCGGGGCCACGCTACCTCAGCACCACCTCAGCACCACTTCAGAACCACTTCAGATCAGATCGCCTCCCATTGTGCATCAACAGACATCACACGAATCGCTTGGGCAATCTCCATCGCCGCATCCAGAACGCGCCTTCCTCGCTGCCCCACCGCTGTGCACTTGATAATCAGCTCCTTCCTCGTCGCTTTCGCCACATCGACTGATACTCGCCTGAACGCCCATTAGGCCCATTACCATTACTCACCTGAGTATTCTTACTGTACACTCACCTGAACGCCTGACATTATTCACTTGCCACCACACTGTCACACCCGACTACAGGCTGCCTTGCACGTTTTGGTAAGTGTGTCTGCTCCCTTTTCGTGATGGCAGCGCGACTCTATGCTCGCTTCATGACTGACTTACCGTGCGCTTCGACAGCTTGCAATAATGCTATCAATCGACCTGCTGGATCCGCATAGAAGTAGTACATCATCGAATACTGTTTATTTCAACTAGCACGCATTGCATGAACAACAAAACGACGGTCGACCATCGAGACCGGGAGACACAATGACCCTTTGGCCGTTCCGGCGCAAGAGCGTCCGCAAACGCTCCAGGACTGGTGCCACATTCTCCGACAACGAGGTTGCTGCGCTTCGAGCTCAAGCCGACGCTGGAGTGGCAATTTCTACAACCCTTCAACCGAGATCGGAACCTGCGAAATTGCAACGAAGGCAGCGAGCCTACAGCTTCTCTCCCGGCCGCCATGACTCAATCCGTATCGAGCGAACACGCGGAAATGTTGACCGAGAGCAGCCTCAGAGCGGTAATGCGGAGGATTGGGGTCGCACACCTACCTTGCATCTGACGCGACGGAAGAGCAGCAAACGACGTCGCGAAGACCATGACCGCGAGGCAGAAATCAGGGCCATGAGTGCCTTCATGCCTGCGCGATTAGCCACGAACTCTCATGGACGCTCTCGCTCGAAACAGAGCACAAAGCGAGCCAAGACTGGCGGCGGTGGTATTGAGCCCCAACAAGCCCATTCTTCCTTGACATCTCTGCCGTATCCTACTCTTGTACCCTCAATATTATCGGCAGACTCCGATGTCATTGCCTACAAGCTATCGGTCCTCGGCTCATTGGCACCTCGACCTACGTTGAAATATACCTCGCGCACCCGACCGTCATCATGCTGTCGCACTGCTGCATCCGGGGTGTCTGAACACGTGAAGCAGCCTCTCGGTAACCGGAATCCGATTCAGAAGGATTCTCTCGACTCGAGAGAGCGAATCGATCATCTCGCTGACGATCTTGGCGCCAAAGATCTGAGAGAGTTGATGGAAAGGGACAACCGCCGACGAGAGAGAAAACGTGCGCAGGATCAAGAAAGAGTACAAAAGAGGCTGAGTCGTCGAGTGGAGCGCACCAAGAAGGAAGAAGCTGAGGCGAGGATGTCTGGATCGCCGCCGCCTGAAAACTTGGAAAGGGGTGTCATGGGCCGGGAATTAGCTGGCTTAGGTATCGAACCTGCATCAGCCGTCATGACATCTTCAAAAAGAAGAGAATGGGATACTCGGCCTGAGTCTCCCTCAAGTTCCGATGAGAAGGGGCGCACGCCCCCCTTGGAAGTCTTTCACCGCCCCGGATCATCGCCCACGAGCGATGAGGATGCACCGGCAGGGAAAAGGTCAATTGCCGGCCCTGCGGAGATTGGCGAGACAGTGTCTGCCTTGCCAGAAGGCTCCTCCAGACTGTCTGGCTTTCTCTACTCCAAGAAGTCGCGCTCCAAATCGACCCTGGAATCGGAGAAAGATCGCTTGATGGACGGAGAATCTGGCCGAAAAGACTCGGAAAGCAGCACCAAGACGCCGAATCGCCTGTCATTCACCTCCCTGCTCAAATGGGGAAGCAAGACCAGGAGGCACTCTGGCCCATCTTCTTTCTCCAACACGTCACGAGAGGAGACGGCGACGGGCGGCTCGTTACACATCAGTGCGCAGTCCAAGGCCCTGGCCAAGTTACAAGGCATTGACACTCCCCAGCAAACACATTGCTGGGTCAATTTGTCGGCAGCCGCGGCTCCAAAGCGAACCAAATCCAGGTTCCGTGAAGATTTGCCAGACTTTCCCATCTCGCCGCCCGACTCGAGAGTACAATCGCCCGAGGCTGATCCACAACCTCTCCCTACGGTTGCTGAATCGCCAATCCATACGGCACCTCCCTTGACCCCCCCTCGGTTGAGATACGATGGCTCGCGCTCAGCAGAGAAGCTCGCACCCATGGCGCACAAGGAACCAAAACTGGCCATATCCCTGGCATCGATCGACTCGGAAGGGTCATGGCTCTCTGGACGCGTCGGTAGCTCCAAGGTACCCAAAAAAGTGATCGGTCCAGCCAAATTCGACCGCCGAGACGCAACCGATGAGGCCCAGCCACTCTCAAACGCTGAACTGGAAGATCTTGACATAGTGGGTGATGGTTGTCCCTCACCACTCGCCGCTGGTCGGGATCCAGGTGCTACGACTGGCTCCTGGGAGTCAGAACGACCGCCGAGTAGTAGTGATGAAAATCTATCGGTTGCGGATGACTATCCCAAGTGGGGCAGTGTCGGTGCGAAGCCACAGGTGATACAGTATCACCATCATCTCGGAGAGGCGATGCGCAGTCGCCAAGGGCTGTTAAATATCGACTCCGGAGATGACTGAGATGCGCCATGTTTAGCATGTCTGCCCTGTGTGAGCGACATGTGCGAGGCTCCGCCGTATACGCACGTTCATGGTGGGGATCAGCCGAGCCCGAGCCTCAGCTTCTCACTACTATCGCCACCGGTCATGGTCCCCGGAGTTCAAGGCTCAGCCTGGATTCTCCACCGTATTTATCTCAAATCGGGAGAAGAATGAAATATTTGCGCCCTCGCAAGGCCCACGAGGCTAGGATCGGAATCGCACGAAAATCGAGCCGTGCAGTAAGACAAGGAAACCCCAATTTTCTGGATATCACTCACCGAGAACGAGCGTTTCAGCCTACGGGAAGACGGTGAAAGAGACATGGGGTATCAGACTAGAAGAGTGTCTTGAATGTTTGGTATTCCTATTCCGAATTATGCAGAAACAGGACAAGTCCTAGCTCCTGCGCGAGCTAAAAGCCTCTAGCAGGAGCGACTCTGCTTGCGTTGCCACACGGAACGTCCTCGACCTCGCCAGAAATTCGCCATTTATCATTGAATTGGATAGCATCAAGGCATCTGATGAAATATCCTGTTCGAATTACTCTACGATGCTGAGAAACTTTTGTGGACGACTTTGCAACAGAGCCCGAACCCGCGCTTCGACATCATCATCATCTTTGTAAGCAGGGCAGATATGTCGCAAGAATCTCGCGTGAAATGACTCCAGTCACTTTACACAAAAAGCTCGGTTATTTCCTAAGGTAAGAAGTTTCGTCAGTCACAAGTCCATGGCACACAAAAGCGGTTCTGTTCTGTTCATCCACATAGATGGAAGAAGAGGGGATGCAGTTGGAGCAGAAGGCGGGATTTGTTGTCCGTCGTTACAAAGTTTGCCGAGCGGGGTTCGGCCAGTAAGAGGTGCGTGTGCGCGTTTTGCATTCATTCGCGCCCAACAATTCGCAGCGCAGATGTAACGTACTGTGCTCCGCATCTACGGATGGGTTATGCTGAGCACGGCACATCTACTACCCAAGCGTACGGGCGCTTTACATTCTACGGAGTACTGCGCCAAAGTTTCTCCGCAACAGCAGATGTGCGCTGCTGTACCCTGCCATATGGAAAGCTGTATAGATGGACTGTGTTGAGCGCTTCACATTTACGGCTCAAGGTTTTGGCTGGCTCGTTTCACGTTTCAATACTTCGAGATTCTCCGATGCCGCAGACGTGCGTTGCTACGCTCCGCCACGTATTGATAGCCGTCTCTGAATATTCTGTCGAGCACTGCACATCTATCATTAAGAATTTGGGGGGGTCATGATACCACTCCAGGCTTCTCCGCAACCACAGATGTGCGTTGCCTATCGACGACTGACGTTGGATGAGCTCTATTGAGCAACTTTACACCTACCACCCAGGCTTGGTGGTTCATTCTACTACTCTGAGATGTCCCGGAACCGCAGATGCGTGTTGCTGTGCTCCGCCACTCTTGGGCCACCATCTTTCGATGGACACTCCACCACCTAAGCGTATGGGTGGTTTTACATTCTACTACACACTCCGCGTTCCTTGCGGATTTTCTTTGTATCGTCTTTGATTCTTTATGTACTGTTTTGTACTTTTCAGATACCCTTTTGCTTTTTTTTATGTTTCTCCTCGTCGACATTGCTGCTCAGGTCTTTGTCCGACGGGTCGCATGTGCTACGGCGCCTCGGCATGTCCGCACAAGGCACCGCGAATGTTGGCAAGCGGCTTGTGGATAAGGCTGTGCTTCACTTGGGTCTGCTTTATTCGATTCACTTCTCACATGCTGGGCGTTGTATTAAACGGCGGTCATCACGGCTGGTCATCGCGGCAGGTCATCACGGCGGGTCAAAACGGCGGGTCAAAAACAGCGGCGAGCAACTGGTGTTGCCCTTCTTTCCTTTATTTTTCATTTTTAGATACCCATTATTCACGATAGACGCCAGGCCACCTGGACGTGGCTTTTTTGTATTATATCTTAGATGAGGACAAAGTCTCAAGGCTATGCGTTGAGAGGCCGTCGGGGGATGATTGCTGCTGGCGTCCTAGAAGGTTGAAAAATATAAAGATGCCCAATCAACAGGCAAGCGCTGCCAGTAAACCTTATTCACTGTCCTTTTTTTCAAAGAGGTAACTCTTCATCCACAGTTCTATCATGTAGGTACAGGTACCTAATGTATGTAGGTACCTTGAAACAGTTACGGATCGAGCGCGTGGTTCGACCCACACCACCATCACAGCCAATCACAGCCTCCTTCCGCGCTGAAGTCGTCAACTTCAAGTCTTCTTCCACCCAATCCAGCTAAATCATCGCCAGCAATTACATACAAGCCATCACGATCTCAGATCAACCGATCTGCCTACCTCCGAACATAAGCCCCCCTTGAAGAAGTCAGAGCATGCATTCAGCCGCGCTCTTCTCCCGCACGGTTGCGGCGGTCCGCCCCAGTGGCTGCTCAGTAATGCTGCAGGAACCGCTCTTCTCGAGGAGGGCCTTTCATGCCTCGTCGCAGAGGCGCGTGGTGCAGAAAGTTAAGAGGTACGTTTCTCGTCTTCCTTTGTGCCTGCCCTTTGGGGAAAGCTACTGGATGAATTTGTCGGATGGGGGTGCTTGTCATGTGGATAGGGTCACGGGTGACTATTATTGAAAAGATTCCGGATTGTATCTGCATCGCATTCTCATCTACTACTGCACTGTACCAAGGTCCTGTCTTTGAACTATGTGTCGCTTCTTCTGTCTGATTTTGCATTAGTTTTGATCACGATCTTTCTCCGGGGGGGTGTTCGGAGTGTTTTATTTGTTTCGTACCTTCGTGCTTCATTGTTTTCTTCGTTTTCCGTAAAGCATCTCTAGTTAGAAGATACTTGTACGTACATTTACGCTAACTTCAGAGGACTTGGTCCCTCGGGTCCCTGTCTGCAGTATCACAGCTTTTCAAAAGGCTGCGGAGCAACATGAGACGATGCTTGTGGGGTGTTATGCAAAGTCTTCGCCTTTGTGTGCGGGGTTGGAGGAGGTTATTGAACAGTACGGATGAGTTTGCGTTTTCTTTTCTCTTCCTGGGACTTTTCTTGCTCTTGCTGTGTTTCTTCGTTGGGGCTCATCTTTGCTGCGTGCTCTGTTTTCACTGGCTCGTTGTATGGCTGCAACGTGGTGTTGTTCCTTGCATATTGCCGTTTACTTCTCCTTCTTTGTCTTCCCCTTGCTTGTATTCCTCTTGGGCCTTGCGTCACAAGAAATTCTTGCTTGACAAAATACATACCACTGCGAGTCTTCTCATTCCTATGTCATTTGTCCCTTTTCCTCACAATCCTATCACACTTACCTCCATATCATTCAAGTCTCGACTCTGCCACTTCGATTGTTTTCTTTGTCTTCTTTCTTTTGTTGTTCTCCAGTTTCTTCTCCTTATTCGACCTGCCGACTCATCTGGGTCAAGCGGCCATCTGGTTCAAGGCCATCTGGATAAAGCGGCGAACCTCCATTTCTCTAGCGTCTGTCCACCCACCTCATTGCTAACCTAGTCAACTTCACTCATCGACAGATTCTCTGAGGTCGAAGCCTTCAAGAAAAAAGTTCACTTCCTCAAATTTGATTACGACGAATTATCTTCACTCAGGAAACCTCTCCAAATACACACCGTGCCGACCTTTCTCGTGTTCAGAAATGGCCTTATGGTGCGTTCGATGGGGGGAATAGGACGGGATCAGGTTCTCAAGACGCTGAGGCAGCTTTCGCAAACATGGGTCCATCCTCGCGACACTTACCGTTCCCATAACCGTCGTCGTCGATGAGACTTCTCACGTGGCTTTGTGATTTTGGCTTTCTGATTTCAGGCTTGGGAGTTTGGAGTTGGCGGTTCTGTGGAATAGCAGATGGGCGCTCTTTACTGTATCACTAGTCGCAGACCTTTTAGTTGTCACTGGTCAGCGGAACACTACAGGCTCCTCGAGTACTTATGGTACCCCGACGAGACCTCTTCACGACTCTTCCGTCTCATGGAGTCTGATGATGACAGGGACATGCATTTTCATAAAATGTATCTAGTAAAATCTTCGAATACGGGTTCTTATCCCGACACGAAAGTTTGCCGTGGTGCGTGTGGCTTGCCCGCATTCAAGACGTGTTTCATTGCGACGAATGTCTAGCTGCCTTGCAAAGAGACGAGCACGTGGTGTCTTCCACAGTCGGCCACATCTGTTCATTCACCTATGTATCGATTGAACCTAGGTATGCTATGCCATGTTGCCGTGAGTTGTCACCTGTTGACGGATCATGAAACTTGTCTTGGCAAGCATCACGTGGCGCAATCGTGTTTCCATAGCAACGCAGAGCTGCCGACGTGACACCCCACATGGCATCCCATCGCAGCGCGCAACGCCACAAAAACACGAACGAAACAACTCGTCCAAAAGAACGAGTATTCGAATTATCCTCATAGACCCTCATCGACCGAAACAAGACGAGAACGTACCATCCGCGCAATCATGGCGTACAAGCCGAGAATGAGCATCATACCCACAAACCAGCAAGGGCGCTCACGGAAAAAGGAGGACGATACTGACGCCATCATGCGCCTTTCCGACAGCGACGTCGCGGGCTGCATCTCGGATATTGGGATACCCATGACAGTTGCAGATGTGCAGAAGCCAAATCCCGCGCAGATTCAGCAAATCTTTGAGTGGTTCGCCGAGGTGTTCGTCAACTCGACGCGCGAGACGGTCGAGCCCGCGATGCGCGCCGCCGCGGAAGACGTGTGCGGTGACTTCTCCGACGTGATTCCCCCGGACACGCGCAACCTCATGGGCTTCTTCGTATCGCTACGGCGACTTCTCTACGAGTGTGGCATTGTCGACTTCTCATTCAACGATCTGTACAAGCCCACCCACAGCAGGATGAATAAAATCTTAAGCTACCTCATCAATTTTGTGCGCTTCCGCCAGTCGCACACCACCGTCATTGACGAGCACTACAACAAATCCGAGTCCATCAAGATGCGCATCGAGACGCTCCACCTGGAGAAGCAGAATAACGAAGATCGCCTCCAACACTTGATACACAACCGCAAGGCCATGGAAGCTGAAGTCCGTGACAAGACTTTGCGCAACGAAGAGGTCAAGAACCAGCTCCTCGCGCTGAAACGCCAACAGGAAAAGGTGGCTGCGCGTCTCGAAGACGCCAAGCAGCGCAAGGGCGACTTGGCCATGATGCTCCAGCAGAAGACGCAAGAGAAAGCGACGCTCAAGCAGGAAAGCAATAAGCTACGGCCGTACATGCTGCAGAGCCCCTCGGCCCTGCAAGAAAACCTCGCCGAGCTGCGGGAGATTCTCAACAACGACAAGGCGCACATTGACGCGCTGGACCGCCGGGCACGCGCCCTACAGACGTCGACGGACTCCTTTTCCGTCGTCTGCGCGGACGTGGCTGCCTGCATCAAGATTCTCGACGAGATTCGCCAGGAGCTGGCCAAGGAGGAAGAAGAGCTGGTGCGTAATGCCCGGCAGAGGGATGCGCTCTCAGAGAGGGGCAACAACGCCAGGGACGTGGAGCGCGCCGAGACGATGCTGCGGCGACAGCTGGCCAAGTGGGCGGAGCGAACGGAGAAGCTGCGAGAGCAGAGCCAGGCCAAGGCGCGGGAGGCCGAGGAGAAGATGCAGGAGCTGCAGGCGGTGCATCGGCAGCAGACGGAGGAGCATACTAGGAAGGGCAAGGACATGAATGTCCGGAGGGTGAGGATAGAGCAGACGGAGAAGAAGGTAAGCCTCCCCCTGCTGTTTTTTAGTTTCTCATTTTCATTTCCATTGTGCACTTTCACATTTACGCATTTTGCCCTCTTTCAAAGCAAAAGACACTCTCCTTCTTTCATCCTTCCATGTGCTTCTCCAGTCCGTGTTAGCTCCCACTTCTACCGTCGGTATTCCTCCTTTTTCTAACATGGCCTGCCCTCCTCAGATGCTGCATCTCAAAGAAAACATTGAAAATGAAATCCACGCCGCGCACGACGAGTATCTCAAGATGGAGTCGCATATCAAGTTGTACATGACGGAAATGGAGCAGTCGCTCAGTCAGTGATGATGTGGAATTTACCCAACACAGAGGTGTCTTGAGTTGGCGACAAGCCGTTATGACTATATGAAAGGAGCGTTTAGGATTAGGTAGTCGACATGAATGATGGATGACAAGGGTTATGGTTTGGCGTTAAGGGGCGAAAGGACGGGACGGAGGTGCGGCGGATCATGTCGCATGTATACCATGAAATCTAGTACTTGAGCCAGCGCGCGATTGAACGTAATGAATTTGAAACAAATTTCATAATAGCGTAGATCGGAGGACCGTGAGACAGAGACATGCACATAGACACAGGGTATAAAACAGAAACAGCTTAATAGAAACCCACTGGACCGCCTATCTTGAACCACTCCCCCAGCACATTCGTAACCCGCACCACTGGCCCAGCCCACGAACCATCTTCCCTACGCACCGTCCTCGACAACACGGGAAGCCTCTCCGCCAGCATCTCCGACAACTCGCCCTGATCCTCGCCCTCGTCTCCCTCCCTACTCCGCGGCTCCAGCAGCACAGCCCTACACCCGCTCCGCCACGCACCCTGCACCAATATCGCCGCCGAGATGCTCAGCCCCTGCGCCGACCACTCGGCACCATGCCGATGCAAGTCCAGCAGCCCATAGACAATCAGCAGAGGCGGCTGCACGAGCTTATCAGCACACACAGAGCGAGCCGCCAGCGGGGAAGGGGTCGGTAAGGATGAAGCTGTCCATGTGGCCAGGTACGCGCGGAGATGGCACACTGTCGGGGCAAACGCCATGGTCATGTGGCGCGCTGCGGCGATTTGCATGAGAGGCGCGCGCAGGAGCGGCGGGTGCTGGTCTTTGGAGCTGTCGATGGGGTGCTGCTGCTGCTGCTGCTGCTGCTGCTGGCGCACCTCTTGGATCAGCGCGGCGAGGAATTGCTCCTTGGGCCAGCCGATGACTACTGTGATTTGGCGTGTGCTGTGCGAGAGGACCTCTTGGAGGAGTTCTGAGGGCGTTCGTGGGGGGAGTAGGATGGGTTGATGGGTGCCCGGGGGGGGTCCGAGGTTCATCATGGCTGGGATCGGGTGCTTGAGTTTAGCTGTAGCTGTGTTTCGGTGGTGTCGTGTCGTGTTGGTTGAAGGGAGTTTGGCCAGATGGTAGAGGTTTTTCTGGACCGGCAGCCGCAGCCGCGTGCAATTTGTCGTCGTCAGTCGACAACGGAGGGCGAAGAATGGACTCATACATACCTCCTTGTAAGTTGGAGGGTGCGCATGAAGTCGTTCAACTTGCTGGTATTGGGTTGGCGGGCCCGCTTCTGTCACGAATTCCACAACCTCGTCCTGATGGATGGGCTTGAACCAGATGATTACATCGAAAAGGAAGAAGATGTTTTTTCAGCTTATGAGAAGCTTGTCTGGAAGCAATCATTGGCACTAGCTGATGGGCGGGTTGGCGAAAAGACTGGGAAGCATTTCGTGACGACATGGCGCCTGTATGGTATGGGCCAATTAGGATGAGTAGGTACCTCCTATTGGGCGGTAGTCGCGGTACCAACCTGTGCCGTCACCCGTGTTGTCGTCGCGAATCTACCGCGGGAATAGCGTCTCTCTACACAGGCGGACCCGCTTTCACCAACACCCAAGTTCCAACGTCCAACACCCAAAACGCCAAAAGTCTCCATTGCTCGTTTCCGCAACCTCGGCCGATAGCCTCAAACACCCCCTTTCCGCTTCAGCATTCCCATTTCCCATCCCGTGACGCTTGCTCTCCCGTCGTCATTACATATCGAAATAACACAACCATGGCACCAACCAAGGACATGCGACGAGCAGACCTAAGTAAGTAAAGCCCCGGGAATCCCCAAACAACTCCTCCAGCCCGCGATGCGATGCGATGCGATACGATCAAAGGAAACTCCTTCCTGTTACCTGCAACATTGGCCCGCGCAAGTCGCTAAACACAACCCCTTTTTCGTGCTCGAAATTAGTCGTTCCCTACCAAGAACCCACGCCGTCGAGCGACAAGGCCGAATTCTCATCTACCATTTCCTCGACGCTGCCCATGGCGGCTATGTTTACCCGAAATCGATACATAGGATGGTATGTGCGAGGGAAGAGCTGAGCACAACGCTGGGCATTGTATCAATGTTGGGACTGTATTCGTTAATCACGGGAATACGTGGTGTATACATACATATAATATGCGCTATGTACCTCCCGGAATGTACAATGTAGACGGAACAGGAAACGGGCTCATCATCTCAGAGTGGCTGACTCCAACATTCGCAGGGCGGCCGTGGTATTCACAGTCCAGAACTGGCTAGGCGAGAGTCAGGACTCGAGCAAGAATTCCTCCACGCCAGGGATATTCTCGGTTCTCATGTCCGGTACAACGACCCCAAGTCCCCCCCCCCCTTTTTTTTTCGCATGCCCATTCTTCGTGAGGAATCGTTGGAGTCGTTGCTTTGAAAGAGGTTATATTTACTGACGGGTTCTGTGGCACGGCTTGAATTGTAGTCATGGCGCTCGGTGTTACGTACATGCCCCTATTTCTGCCTCCTGTGAAGGGCGCAGCGGGGACTTCAGGCACGGAGGCTCCTGCTCCTGTTCCCGTCCCGTCTTCATGAGAAGTAGACGGTAGGTGTGAGAAGGCACAGGCGGGAGGTGTATATAGAGCGCAGCGGGGGATAAGCTCGCCAACAGTGGTTATGAGGCTGTGCTGATGCCAGATGGGTAAATTGATTCATCACAGGAGAAGAAGAGAGGACTCGGGTCATGAAGGCGCATGCGATGGGCCTGTTAGGGGCATCTTTTGCTCGTGTGTACTAGGTACATCGTCCTCTTCTTTTTCCATGTGCACTAGGTATATTGTCTTTTCAAGGAGTTCTTGGTGTCGTAAGGATAGAAAGAAAAAGAGTATGCATACAAATATCAAATGTCGACGAGCCTATATTGTCCTTCTCTGGTTCCAAAGAAGATGCTCATTGCTAACACACAGATTCGTTGTCCCGCTGATTTGTGCACACGACGCCAGGAAGCCGACAAAACACAAGGGGAACGTTTGCTGTCTTGGACACGTGGCTTCAGGACAGTTTCATTATCTAATTTCATCCTGCCTAGCAATACCGCAGCTAGCATCGCATTGCATCGTCTAAAAAAATATGTTGATCTTGATCTCATAATCTTGTGTCTTCTGTGAGTATTTTCGTCTCTTTCCCAGTTCTAGGAGTTCTGAAGTTTAGTTCATGAGGTGCCCCATTGCGCGTACCGCCGTGATGCGTACTGTATTCTCTCGTGTTCCTCCCTCCGTTTGCTTCGCATCTCTGTTTTTTCTTTCAAGATCGCCAAGGGCGTCGGGTACCAATGACGATTCAACCAATTCTCAAGTTGTTCCGTACGACATAACAATTTCAGAAACAACTCCCCCTTTCCGCCACGACCAAATTTAGGATACACAGCAACGAAAACATCTACTCGTAGCATGAGTCCGAGAGAGAACAAAAAGGAGAGGAAAAAACACTAGTCAGGCAGTCTCACTGCATAGAACCACCCTTCGTCCGTTACATACCACCTGCTATCCCCCATGTGGTCGATAGTAAATCGGTTGCGCTGGGTCCAGTTTCCGTCAACCTCACGCACATAGTAAAAACGAGAAGGGTCATCATCCGCGGGTTTGAAATCCTGAGGCTCAAAGAGGCGGTTGCTAAACGCGAACTCGAGCTGACGGACTGCTTCTTCGTGAGGTGTCTTGCCTATACCCGAGACATCGGGAATGGCGTTGGAGGAGGTAGGATTACCTTGCATATATGTCATGGGTACTCCCGCGTGTACGCCCATGGGCATGCTGGGCCCCGGAGGCATCGCGGCTGCAGCCATCATGGGATTCGCCGCAGCTGCCATCATGTGCTGCTGGCCGGGCATACCTTGAACGGCTGGCATGTAGACCTGACCGTTCACCATGACGGGCTGAGATCCCGGCATGGGCATGTACGAGGGCTGGGAGATGGCGTAGGCCTGTTGGCCGGGAACGTGTCCATAAGCTGGCTGTATTGATTTGGTCTTGGTTAGCTATGTGAAACCAGTACGACGAGACGAAAGACAGCTAGAAGTGAAAGAAAGGAGGTCCAAAAACAAGCAGTAAAGTGATGACGTATCCTAGATAAAACAATTGGTGGCGCTACCATCAAGTTTTATGTAGGAGATCGCAGATCCGGAGCACATAGATTCACCGACAGGTTCATCAGACGGATCCGACACAACAGCTACCATCGGAGTAGACATGAAACAGAACGAAGAGAAAGAGAAAGGCGAGTTCAACTTGTTTTCGAACAAACGTAAATGGAACAAGAGGCACTTGCGTAGTATGCACAGATTCCGGGGGTAGTTGTCGTCAGGGGCGGCGAAACACACACAGCAGCAGCGGCGACGGCGACAGTGGGAACAAAAGGAGAAGAATAACCAACTTGAAAAGACCCATCAAACCGGGGCACATAAAGATGCTGGATCGGGCCATACGTGGTGTCCGGCACAGGAGGCTGGAAATTCACCCCCGTGTGAGGCGCCGCACAGTTCTGATAATCAGCCATATTGTTGTTGGTCTGACACTGGTATGGATGAGCGTAGGGCACGCCTGGCTGAACAAAGTGCTGCGCGTGCTGCTGCTGCTGCTGCTGGTTGGTGAGGGGATGCGGAAAGGGATAAGAAGGGAGGACAGCACCAGAGGCCGTGGTTGATGAATAGGTCGGCTGGCAGTTGACACTGCGGGTTGGATCGGCAGCTGTATACCAGGTGGGAGGACGGTTCAGAAATGGCAGCCCAGAGCCAAGTTGAGGATGAGAGTCAGGCTGAGTGTTTTTGTTTTCGGCGGTGGTGGTCTTGTTGCCGTCGCCGTCGCCGTTGGACTTGTCTGGTAGAGGCGGCGTGGAAGGGCGCTGGTGTTTCTTGGACTTGTCGTCAAACCGAACGTGTCGAGGTAGCGAGTCTCTAGACTTAGAAGCCGGTATCTTACGGCTGGAAGAGTTGGGAAGGTCCGAACCCGCCTCATGCATTGTTGTGCGCGGACGAGATGCGAGGCATTGCCAATGGCACGAGGGCAGAGGGCAGAGTGCGAAGGAAGCGCCGTGAGCATGGGCGATGAGGCCCGATGGGAGAGGTTGGATGAAAAAAGGAGAGAGACGAAAGGGGAGAGAAAAATCAAGCCAACATCAACACCGTTTATGTAGGAAATTGAAGATGGAAAATTCGCGCCTCACGCCCGAGAGCACTGAGGAATGACAAGAGGTAAACAAAGAGAGAATGAGCTGAGAACGGCGAGCTCAAGCAAGTTCTGGTGCAGGTTCACAGCTCACTTTGCACTCACTTTTGCTCCTGCTGTTCCAATCTCGCACATGCCAAGATGAGGGGAGGGGGTATCAAGGGTCGACTAACACCAACACCAACGGCAACGACAATGGCAATGGCAATGGCAATGGCAATGGCAATGGCAATGGCAATGGCAATGGCAATGGCAATGGCAATGGCAAGCTACTTACTGCAGGTTGAAGAGACCAGGCCGTTCCATCGTGCACCCAGGTGGACTGCTCCGGCATGCTATCGAGAGGATCTTCGTATTGCGTCCAGGTCCAGGGGAAGCACGGAAGACACATGGCGGCGTATCAGTTCAGTGTTGGCGGTTTGAAAGGGCGACGCATTCGGGAAGCAAGTGGCTTAGGGAGGTAGTATGTACAAGGGAAAGTTGTTGATGACCAGACAATAGGATATGCTTGCCGGCTTGAGCAATTTGCTTGACTGGAATCTGCCAGCTGATAAGCTGCGTGCTTCGAACTTGCCTGCATCATGGCTCGCTGTGAATATCAAACTGTGCCAACCGGCTCACAGCTCCAACGTCCTTTACGACGGCCCGTCTTTGCCGTTGGTTGCCCCACCCGACACCGTTCGCGTTTGCCTGACAACGAATTTCGCCAAACGGCACGACTGACTCCAATAATGTGAATTGTACACCAGACGCCTCATCCTGTATGGTCTAATACTCGCTGATTACCTGATGTGATAATGTACACTGGTCCCGATTTGTGGATGGAGAGGCCACCATCCATGGCAAATGCTGCCGAGCCTGCTTCGTCGGCTTACACAAGGGGTTTGCTTCCGGTGCCTCTGCGTCCGTGCTCTCCTCCCTCTATTGGTCCCCTTTGTTCACTACCCGTCCTCTTCAAGACATGCCACCTTTTGACGGTTTTGGCTCGCATATGAGCGAGACTCAAGTTGGTTGTTGATCCTAAAGTCGGCTTCAAACAAGTTGAAGCGTCCATATTTTCGCAATTAGATCCATTATCGTGTTGAACAAACGAGACATGGATTACAAGTTCTCGATGGGCGCCTCAGGCTCGGGAACAGGGAAAAAAGATCGTCGCACAATCTGTCCAGACGTTAGCCATAAAGTTCGTGCAGCATGGGAATTGTGAGAGCGTCCAACTTACAGCCCAGGCCGCGGCAACGGAGCCAACCACACCACCAGAAATCAGCATGGAGCGACCACCACGCGTGCTTTTGAAGACCATCCCGCTGAGAACGCCCGCAGCCACAGTGTTAGCCGCGTCATGCTTGCCTCGCAAATACCCAATTGACGAATTTATACAGTTGTATACAATGGCGACAACACCGGCCGAGTTGCCGAGGAATGGCCCTCTTCGGGTCATGCCGTTCAGGATGGCGTTCATTCGCAGCTTCGGCGGCTGTGCAACAGACTTTTGGAGTCCATCCTTTAATCCCCAAAGACCTCCTAATGATAGGCCAGCCAGATATGTGATGCCCGTGCCGTAGCAAAGATCGTCGGTAAAGCCTCGTGACGGCAGGACGGATTGGCCGCCGGGTAGAGCGGATAGTGCAGAGTCCTCGAGGGTCAGGTACTCAAGAGTATCCTTGTTCAGCCCGGCAAGGGGATGCAGTTGTGAAGGATCGGCAAAGGGAGAGCTCTGAAGGAAAGACTCTACTCCTTGTCCATGTGAGGGATCAAAGACAGCCGAAGACGAAGGCGCCGGCGCATCGAAGGTGTGTGTCTGTCCCTGGCGCTGCTCCTGGCGAGGCTTCTGGCCACCAGTGAAGGCGTTCCACAAGGATGACATGATGACTGGGCTCCCGTCTATGATTGCCGTGTAGTAGGTGATTTCGACACTACGTGAGTGATTGTCAAGGGTCGTTGTCCGTAGGGTCGTCGACGACGGGGTTGGCCAAGAGAATGCAATGATCCGAATTGTGTACTTGTCTGCCTGCTTGGATGACTGCCACTTCCCAAAAATCTTTGCGGCCAGTCGCGCGCGTCCTCGATTGGCTGGTCCGTGCTTGGGCTGGCCTGCTGAAGGTCACGTGCTGCTTCGGATCGCACTGGCAGAAAGAAACCGCATGCCACTCGGCTCGAGCCAAATGAAGGAAAAGCAGGTGCAATTGAGCGATCTAGGTACTACGTCGACGTCATGTTGGAGACTTCAATCAGAAGACAGCGCGGTCTTGATTTCAGGACGAGCTGAACAAAGCACGACACTGCACGAGTCGTCGGTCTAGGTATGACCATTAACGGCACGGTGAGATCGACCCCACGATGCAGTTTGAAAACCCGTCAGACGCGACAGCAGAAACGGACGCAGTGATCCGGCACCCCCAGGAATTGAACCAACTGGGTTGCCAAGTTATAGCAGCTCTTCACATGAGCTCTACGATGAAGGAGTACAAGTACCATTATCCATGATCCAAAATAGGGTTCACTCGTGGCATGTCGCAACCACCTCAACACGGACATCAACAAATCGTAAGTACGTGATAGGTAGGCAGTTACTTTGCTTTGGGAGACCGGGAACGGCCAAAGCACCCACTGAGCGGAGTGTCTAGCAGCAAGTCGCCGTAGCGAAGTCTTCCATAATGAAATTAAGTATTAACATGACGGTTAATAGTTTAATCCCAACTGATGATGTAGATAGAAGAAAGAAAGAAAAGGGATTCGTACGGGCTGGCGCGCTTTATATACCGGCACGAAAAAAAAAAAAATTGGTGGTGGGGCGGACCAAATGTGGGGCGGGCAACAGATTTTCCAAGCAGCTTTTAATTGAGGAGGACTCCGTACACATGTACCTACTCGTATGTCCAAGGCAATGCTCACCCATAAACCTTTGCGTAGAGTTACCGGCTCTGCTTCACAGCAGATGCCACGGCGAGGACTCAAATCTAGTCAATTGACGTCTTTTCGGATGAAATCGAACAGTCTTTCCCATATCGCATTCCCTCGAAATGTCCCTCTTTTAGACACAAGGGCCATCTGTCTGTAGTGGCATGGCTCGGACACTAAAATGGCTCAGAACACGTTTTGATGAAGTGTACTCCGTATTATGTATGCGATTTCGCCTGAGCAGAAGCCTTCCATCGTCGAGAGGTATTCTTCTCTACTCCTTCGACATCTCGATCCTGATTCACGACATGAAGTCTTGTTACAGGCTTCGCGTGAGTCACATCCTCATTTGCTCAATCATCGCATGCTGTACTCCGTACAAGCTACTAGGTACATATGTACCTATGGAGTATAGGTACCTTACAATGTACATATGTACATACAGTCAAACCCCGGTATAACGATGCGTTATAAAACGATATCCTCACCTTAACGATAATTTTGGGCCTCATTTTTGAAAATCCTCACAGAAAACCCATCCGATAAAACGATATTTCGATATAACGATGGGATTTTGGTCACTTTTACGTTATCGTTATATCGGGGTTTGACTGTACCTCAGGCGCACCGAAAACACCAAGAGGCAATCAATATCTCGCGTTTAGCCGATTTATCCTCGGAATGGCCATGACGTCACTCATCACATCACGGGCCCAACCTCCCTTCGACCTGCCGTGCGGATTAGAGAAGCTGCTGGATGGAAAGTTGCTCCCAGGTTCCTGATGCCCAGAACTTTCAAGTGTACTACCTATACAATGCGTATGTACAATGAAACGGTGGATTGACTTTCAAGTCCCAGCCTTCGTTTTTGGAGCTGGAGGCTGGAAGTTACTACCAAGGAGGGAACCACAGTCCACAGATGTACCTATCTACCTAGTGGTGTTGGCACTGGGCGGAAGGATGACAGCTGGCCAATGGTGGCTATTTACATCCGAGAGCCGGACTTGAAAGGGCGCTCTCTAACACCTAAAAGCATCGGTATCTCGTCGCACGAGTGCCACTGCCTAGAGGTAGTAGGTGTAGGTAGTCACCGATTTGACGTTTCATAAGCCATCCTCCACCAGCCACCGACCGGCGACAAGCCATCAATCAGTCCGTTCACCAGCCAACGTTGAACGGGATTGGATGCACCTCCCTCTTCAGTGGGACAGACTGCAAATGCCGATATGGTACATGTACATGTACCTACCTCCTAAGGCACATGCAGATGCTTGTGCGAGCGTCCGTGCCTGACTTCCTCTTGATAAATGCCCAGAACCCGGACAGCTTCAGATGATTGATATTTTGAGCTATCCCTTGGTTCTCTTCTGAGCCAGTCTTCGTCCCTTACATTAACAAAGACGGACCGCAGTCGTCCTTTTCGGCCTTCACTTCTGGACACCAGCGCTTGCCCACCCTTGCATCTGCCCTCACGGAACCATATGTACCCTTTTGCAACAGACGTTTCCTCGAGACATTGGCATCCTTGCCATTCCAGATGGAATAGCCTCGTTCACTCAATAGTCAGGCCAATCCCTTTGCGCAGTAACTCGCCCCCATGAGTCGTGCTCAGCAGTCTCGCGAATCTGGCAGCGACTCATCTTCCATGGCATTCCAGTGTTGGGCTGGGCTTGGCAACTGAAACGAAAAAAGTCCTTATTAGTGTCAGCCTGTCCCAAGCATTTATTCATATCACTTTGTCATTTCTAGTCAACTTCGGGCACTGCGTCATTATTCTCGTTCCTTTTCAACACTATCGCCAGACAAAAATTTTCTCGCCCGCCCTAAGCCGTCCCTGAATCCATTATTCTTGAGTCGCGTGCGGAGAGTTTCTTCACCAGAGAAACCTGATAACATCGTAAACACTGTCTTCTCCGTGGTATCGGATCATCAAGTGTTTGGAACCTCGTCCCGACTTTGGACACAACGACTCACGAGTGCCCTCTCTCTCGAGGCGCTACAAATTTGCCCCCGGCGAAACATAAAGATCCGGATCCGTGGACCGGGGTATCCGCGTCCGCCGTCAACTACCTGGTAACCTTGGAGTCCCGCTCTTCCGATTCAGCCATCATGCTCAGCTCTCCATCCCGCACACAATCCTCCCAGGGCCACGATGACTTCAGCAGCAGCTCACCGAGGCTCCGTCGATCAGTCACAGGTGATGTGAGAGCTTTGGCGCAGACCAACGCCGCCACTTCGAATTCGACGACGGCCTTGCCCGTATCATCATCAGAATCGCGTTCAAGCTGGCCTGAGCCCTATTTGCCTTCGAAACAACAACAATCTCGCTTGCGAATGTCAACGGTCCCAGGCGATCACGGCACATCTGACGAAGATAGCGACGGGTCGCTCTCGTCTCCGGCGTCGACATATACTCTCGAGTCCTTACAAGCACAGCGACGAGCGTTATCTTTAACAGGCGACAAGCCATCCACTATTTCAAGGGGACCGACCTCACCCCGACCCGATACCTGGTACAAGAGGGGCAATAAGAACAACGCACATCAGCATATAGAGGCGCAAAAACCCTCAACAATAGAAGATATGATCCCAACACAGGTTCGACCATCTAGTATCGCGGCGCCTGCTTCCACGTCAGCGTCCGGCGAATCTCGATCGAAAATTGTCTCAACACCCTGCCCATCACGGTTCTCTTTCTTCAACATGTCTGGTCTTAGAGGCCTAACGGCAACGAATCCGGTTTCGATGCCCAAAGATGACGAACTCATCAATATGGACATAAACGCTGCACTGTTGTCATCTGAGGGCCCAAGGAATGGAGAAGCCTTTTCTCCCGCCGCGTTCAAGAATCTTCAAATGAACGCTACTGGTCTACTGCGAAAATTCCAGTCCGCTTATCAGGACAAAGCCATCGCTTGTCAGGAACTTAGGGCCGAGAGGGACTCGCAGCAAGATGAAAAAATGGAGATGGAGACCCGGGCGGCCCGTTTGAAGATGCAACTCGAAGACATGGCTCAAAAAGCCGCCGAACACGAGATTATCATGCAAGCCCTGATGCAAGAACTCAACGAGGAGAAAAGACTCCGATCGCAGGAGAGGACGGCAAGAGAGAGTGTTGTTTTGTCTTCCGGAACATCCGCCATCTCGGAAGACCTCGGTGCTGAAGACGATCAACGGAAAAAGCAATATCGACGAAGTGCCGGCACCATAAAGTCTGAAGACGCGGGCTTCGAAACAGACGATGAAAGCATCGATCAACTCAGTGTCTTCTCTCGGTCGCGAAGCCCGCCTTTGGCAGCGAGTCCTCTCGACGGATTAAGCACGCAGAGCGGCACCACTGCGCCCCATGTGCCGCAACCGCCCAGGTCAAATAGGCTGGAACCTCCTCGTCCTTCAAGACAATCGCAACCACAGCAGATTTCGACCTTCCAGAAGCTCATGAAAGGCATTGCTGGCGATTCTATCAAATGCCAAAACTGCCAAGGCCAAGATGCAAGCGTGGCCTGGGACACCGCCAGTCTCCTTCGAGACGAAAATAGAGGCCTGAAACAACGGGTCAGTGATCTCGAAGCTGCCGTCGAAGGGGCTCTTGATGCTGTAATGGGGGTGAATATGTAAATGCGTGTCAGGATGACCTGATGTGAAGAAGATACCCAACTCACTATACAAAGAATGCCCGGATTAGGCAATTTTTCTATGAAGAATCTGGCGTTGGAATATCGTTGTGGGAATATTGGTCCGCGGATTCAACTGGTTTGATGACAAAACGCAGGATATACATATATACATGGTTTCTTTTGTTGTCATAAGGACGCATCATGAGAAGTAATTCGTACACTGGAATCTGAGAGAACAGGGGCGTACCCCGACATCATTTCAAGCCAGCCATAATTGTCAATAGAGTTAGTGAACCCTGTTTCACGAGTTGTTTACATGTTCTGCAAACTCTCCTACTGAGCACATGCCGTTTCGAAGGTTTCATCGAAGGTTTAGAGGGGAAGCAAATGCAATGATAAGAGCTTAATCTGACTAGCATTCAGTGGCTTGTTCTGTTTGGCCATGCTCGAAATGAGGCGTCATCACAATTACGCTGCAAGTGAAACCACTCGTGAGGATCATGAGAAGACAGCAGTTGCAGTTAGAAGTAGCCGGTCAACCTAGCATTAGTGTTGGTATACATGATACGAAACCCGAATTGCCTGAGAAAGATGTGGAACAAAATAAAAGGCTCTTGTGGCTCTTACGACTCCTTCGTCGCCTGTAGCTTCTATGTACACTGCTCTTTCTTCCCCCACACTTTTCAGCCATGCTAGTCGTACATGGCATTGGTTCTGAAGACAATGATCTTGCCTTGGCGCTGCTTTACCGCATCTGTAGCCTTGGCAACAATGTCTCTCTTCATGTTTCTCTCCCGCGATCCTTTCTTTCCTTTTTCTTTTTTCCTTCTTCTGTTCTTGTTCAATACTTCTTCTAGCAGAGCATTCTAGTGGTGCGCCTCGCCATGGTGTTCATCCTCCATGAAAAAATGCTCGTAAAGGCAGTATCCGGTGAAGGCGACTGTCGCAGTGCCCAGACCGGGTAGGGCGTTCTTGAATCTGTTCCACCGGGTGAAGTGGGCGGTATATCTCCATTCCTCGCTACCAAAACTCACGTTAGTCAACCTGTTCACAGGGTCTTTGTTTCTCTAGATCCTTCCTTTTCCGTGTGCGTTTGGAAGTGGCAATGCGCGAGGACTGAGTGAAGAAATGGCTGTGCGGGGTCGTAAATGGGGGCCTTTCGATTGATTCAAGGCACGTGTAGTCTCGCGCGTAGATCCCTTTCGAACTGGACTGGACGTACGCTTTTTCCCAAGGGTCATATCGCGGCTGTCCGGCTGCGTTCTTGTATGCTTTGATGTCGAAGCCAGTGATGCTGGCCTTTGTAATGCTGGAACTTGCCCCGCGGGCCGCTAGGAGAACTCTGTTCAATTTGGGGCAACGGAGATGAATGTCAGCTCAGCTATGTCTTCCATTGTTTGTGGCGTCCGCGGACTTCGAGGTCGGGAGGTTGCAGGCGGCTCGTCTGGAGGGCATGTATGATGGCGCAATTCGTACCTGGTCGGAAGCATGGTGTCAATTGGGCTTCCTTGCCTCAAGGGAGAGTTCACAGGTGATGGAGAGGTTTCAATCGAGGCTTGGTCGCAATGAAGCGTCGTTCGGAGAAGTTGGCGACGGGTCTTTGGCTTATCACGTCGTCGCTGGCCGGAACAACATAGTTGCTGGTGCCTGCGCAAAGCGGGTGCACGGGCCATGCGGCCAGGTAGACCGGACTAAGCAAGGGTGGATTGGCCCGCCGCCTGCGTCAATCAACTCGACAAAGCAACTTTGTGACCTCGACGGCCCGTCTCTTCTAAGTTCTGTCTCTTTCGCTGCACTTATTCATTACTTTCATCATCTTACCAACGATAGTACCATTCCAAACATCGACTCGACTCAGCCGACGACCTCCCGCTCACCTGCCGCTCGCCCATTCCTAATAAGTACCTACGCTCGCGCGTCGCTGACCACATCTTTCCCAAGCGACAGATTTTCCACACACGCTGCAAGATTCCATTCTGCTGCGACAGCACAGGTGCTCTCTGGTCGGGACACTTGATATATGGTAGAAACCGGCGACAGACCGACTCTGTGATCGCTGTGCGAGTCCTCCAGCACAAGAATTCGGTCATTTCGACAGGCTGCGTTTTCAGCTGCGCCTCAGCGACCACCGGACCTACCTTCACCCCGCGGTGACTATTGCCAATGAACGGCCATACGTGGCAGAACAAGTCCTACCCTCCTCCACCGACGCGTTAGAGACCGCGTCCATTAAGTCACCGTCCACGTGGGACGCAGTCGGAACAAAGTCATCGGCCTTACCTGTCTCGCCCGCCTGGTCTTCACTTGCCCCAAGTGCCGCCGCAGCCGCAACAGCTTCAAGTTGGTCAGCCCGTGACCTCGTATCATCAAAATTACAACATCTCGACACATAGAAACAAACGTTCCATGCCGCCGCAGATCAGGGGCTTCAATGCCGGCCCAGGCGTTGGCGCGCCTTTCCACCAACCTGGATTCCCCTCCCATGGCCAACATCAAGGGGGTCCGATGGGTGGCAACCAATATCTTAACGCCAATGCTCAGATGAGTCCCTTTGCCGGGGTCAATGGAAATGCCTTTGGTGGTGGTCTCAATGGCGCAGGCGGCTTCGCAGACACAGGATTTGGTAGTCAAAGCGCCCGTATGGGATTTGCTCATGGCCCAGCAGGCTTGCAACAACCCCAACATGCCCAACAGGTGCAGCACAGCATGTTAATAGAGCAACCGACTCTACGCTCTCAGCCCAATAAGGGGAGGATACGAGAAGTGTGGAAACATAATCTACATGAGGAGATGGCTGTGCTGAGAGACTTGGTGGATAAGTATCCGTATATCGCTATGGTATGTTATTGCATCTGCTGGCCGTCTGTTCTTGATCGCCGGAGCCGCAACCATCTTGAGGGCTCTTTTGCAAATATCCTGAATCGTAATTCGCTAACGTGGACGGCCCGACAAATAGGACACGGAATTTCCTGGAGTCGTCGGCAGGCCAATGGGTGGATTTCGAGGCAAAAGCGACTACCATTATCAGTGCCTGCGAGCCAACGTGGACATGCTCAAAGTCATACAAATCGGCTTGACACTGTTCAACGAGGATGGCGAGACACCACCCGCAAGGCCAGCACATGAGCCTGGCTTGGGAAATGCTGCTAAGCGAGTCACAAACCCAGGGCCATTCCCGTATTCATGGCAGTTTAACTTCAAATTCTCGCTCAAAGACGACATGTATAACGAGAAATCAATCGAGTCCTTGCAACAGGCTGGCATTGACTTTAACCTCCTCGAGCGCGATGGAATCGATCCCCACGAGTTCGCCTCCTTGCTCATCCCGTCAGGCCTCGTCTTTTTCCCAGAAGTTAAATGGATCTCATTTCATGGCGGCTACGACTTTGGGTATCTGACCAAGCTTCTCATGTGCACCCCACTTCCGAACGACGAGGTGGACTTTGACCACAAAATGAAGCTGCACTTTCCGACCACCTACGATGTGAAGCACCTTATGAAGTACGCCATCAAACGGCACAACGGGGGTTATCTCACGCTTATCGATCCGATCAGCTCGGAAGTACTCAACAAGTTTGAACACAAGTCGGGCCTCGAAAACGTTGCTGAAACTCTCAAAATTAAACGAATTGGTGCCGCGCACCAGGCCGGATCAGATTCCCTTCTTACTGGAAAGGTATTCTTCCAAATGCGCGAGAAGATTTTCAACGGCGATATCCCCGAAGCCCATATCGGCAAGGTATGGGGACTTGGCGTTCCCGAGGGGACACTCGGTGCTGCGTCCTTGATAGCTCAGGGCGCAAACGACAACAATATGAATGGCGGTGGCGCTCCGAGCACTCCCAACACAGTGCCTGCAGGTCTGGTCAACAGTCCCGCCGCCGCCGCTGCTGCTGCTGCTGCGCAGAATGCTGCCCAGAACCACAACAATATGTCGCAGATGGGGCCCATGACGCCCGGTGGAGGAGGAGGAGTCTTTGGAAGTTTTGCTTTTGCCGGTAACAGCAGGTAGGGATCTGCGAACGGCTGCCAATTACCTCCTCTGCCCTGATGAGAAAAGATTTGAAGGAGAAACGAAGAGCTATGGGACTACATTGTATACAATATTTTGCGCCAACAGCGATTGTTTGTTTGAATCGCGTCTGTGTTGGAATCCGAAAGGCTGCCTCTCCTGCCGGGCTCTCCACCACGGTTTCCTTGCTGTCTCGTTTCGGGTGTATGTGCATTGAATGTCCCCGTCGGATCCTATAGGACCTGTTGGGTGATGCACAGACGGCCCTTGGTGCTGATTTGTGCCTTCATGTTCGGCGATAGCACTTTGACTCAGAGCAGAGCAGCAGAGGGTCTAGCCGGACAGATGGATATGAATGAATCTGGTTTCGAGCCACTCTCCTGCCAGCAAGGCCTCGGGACCACAGAACTCTTTCTTTCTCTCCTCTGATGCTTCTTTTTTTCGTGTATCTCGGCGTTGTCATCTTCAGGGTTGCTTGTGCTGTTTCCTATTTCACGTTTTGGGTTTGTGTCACAAGCGCGCGGAGAGGTACGCAGAGCGTGGGAACTGGGTCATGGACTCATGGTATTCGGTACCTAGGTATGCAGCGGGTTCTTATGTTCTGATGAAAACAAAATCCTTGTTCTTGTGGCCCCTTTTTAGAACCTGGGCTCGTCGTGTTGTGCATGTGCCGTGTTGTGTTGTGGGGATGATCATAGATGATAGATGGGACTATGGTTCGGAACAAGAAAGAGGCGCAAAGTTCATCAAGGGCAATGTAATCGGTCTCGAGCCGTATGTGCTTTCTCTATGTACTTTGTATCTATAGTAGAATTTTCTGATGAAAAGACTACTGCCAGTTCACTAATCCGAGCGACATGGTCAGGCAATACATGTTTGTTGCATCTTCTGTACTCCGTACATGTTAGTAGCAAGGCACGATTGCATGAAATTACATAACGGGTTGCTGAGCCGCGACTGCGTGCCCGTCTCAATCGTACGAACTTTTACAAGTTACCACCTAGTACAGTACTCTTTAATCTGTGTGTTAGGCCCATATATCTAGTCGCCGTCTTGGTATCCCACAGTGAGTGGAAATCCTGATTCCCCGGCAGTGAGCACCTTAGGTCCAAGACTTGTGACCTTAGGTTAGGTAGGTGAAGGCGACAACTTTAACATCTAATGTACATACGAATCCATCCAGTATGTACGAATATGTGATTAGCTCAGATAACCGCAGCACTCACTTACTCACTTCGTTGTTCAAAACAGACTACACACGCGAAGGCTACTTCCGTACAACAACAAGACTGCGTAGAAGATGACGTGAAGAGAGAGAGTATCACGTCTCTGCGGTTGAGAACTGCTAAAGGGACTCAGGGAGTCAAAACAGAGTTAAAGTGTGATGATACCTATTCCAGGGTATAGCCATTCCAGATCTAGCTCTATGTACATTAGCTACTTCTCTTTCTGTAGGAGAATGTAAGTTTACTGTTTATCGAGAGATCCGAAAGCATGGAACATAGCAGTCAGCAATGGATGATGACTACATACCTAGTTAACTATACGTATATGGGCTTCTCGCTCTCGTGCATGTGCCGCCATGCATGCATGTTGTGTCATGCACATACCGGTGGTCCGGTAGCGTGAAGTCCAGCACAATTCCTCTGCACTGTACAGAGTAGACTGCCCGCGAACGTCGTGTTCCGTCTTATCGTAAGATGAGTTGTATGCACTCCGTACGTATACAGAGGACAGAGTACATACTCTGTACATAGGAGGTACCTAGGTATATATCGCTCTCGAAGAAGTTGCGGAGTACATAACTTGTAAGGAACCAGTCTAGATATGTATCTAGCCGCCTCGGATGTCCGACCTGTCACCAGTTCTCATACCAAGGCACTGCGAGTGTTTCCGGAATCTGCTCAGGCTATTGCAGATGGAATCAAGTTCGTGAATGCCCACATAAGCAACGACGAGAGCACTTCCAGAATTCCTCTCCCTAACCCCCCCAACCCCGATAATTAGGCAAAACTGAAGGAAGGTTGTGCCGAAGCGTCAGCGGAGGCGCACCTTCCGGGTTTGCCTACCTATTCTTTTTGGTTAACGGGGTAGGAGAATGCGCTAGTGTCGCAGAGCCACCTCTCATTGGCCAGGCAGTCTACTCTCATTGGTCACTGCAACACAGATTGCACGTGAGCGTTGCGAGAACAGCGTTGGGACTCGGGAGAAGAGCCCGCGGCAGCGCGCCCCCGGAGGGGGAGTCTTTTCATTCAAGCAAAACACCAAGACCTGTTCTGTTATATACTCATCCCCCCACCGATCAAAAGATAGCCATCAACACTATCCAGAACTAGCATCTCATACATCGAGATGGCCTCAACTGCCACGGGGCAACCGCCCCCAGAGTGTCACCGAAGGTCCCCCGTCGGATCAACAGATACGTAGCCATCGTCGTCGATCAACACTATCCGCGATTAGCATCTCATTACACCGAGATGGCCTCAACTGTCACGGGGCAGCCGCCTCCAGATGATCCTCAGCGACCTGAAGAGCCAAGCCTGCCACAAGCCGATCCTGGGCCTGACTGTCGACGGTGCTAGAAATGCTGAGGCGAACACGGAAGGCGCACCTTCCGTGTTCGCCACCTCCGGAGAGTCGCTGAAGGCAAGAGGGCAATAATCTCTTGCGAATACCGGTATGCTGTGCCAGAAATGCCGAGACGTAAACACGGAAGGTGCGCCCCGCAGCGTCGTCGAAGGCACAGGGGGAGCACCTATTCCCTTGCGAATATCGGTATGCATTTGTTCATGCTTTCGTTGTCCAGGTTCATCCAAAACTTTCTGCATATCATAACCAAGCGATCAATGTCACGACGGATTTAAATCAGCAGAAGAACAGCATCTTGATACACTAAAATGGCCTCAGATACTACGGGCCAATCAATGCCAGACGATCCTCACCGACCTGAAGGCCCACGCATGTCGCCACCCGGTTCCAGCGTTGAGTTTCGGAAGTGCTTGAGATGCTTCAAAACCAAGCCACTTCAAGACTTCAAGTCCTGGCGAAAAGAAGGATCTTATGTGACAGGATGTACCGCATGTCGTGAGCACGAGCAATCGCGGAGGCGTGTAAATTATAAACATATTTGTTCTATATTGTTACAGATGAAAGCGGCTGACTATTATCATCAGGTCACGCCAGGCGTTCGAGCAGTATCCGGCATCAAGAGGAGCATTGATGAGGTTGACAAGCCTCAAGAACAACGCATACCGACTCCACAACATGTCTCCAATGCGGCCAGAGCTCCTCAGTCATCGCCAGTGCCATCTATTCGGCCCATCGTACCCCGAATCGCTGCCGCCGACTTGACTCCAGAAGGCTCGCCACATTACTATCCCCGAGGCGTGCGACCAGATGATACGCCTGCGATGCGTCGAGTACGTCAAGATCAGGTAGCTATCTCTCGAGCTCACCGAGTGCAGGCTCGTGACGACTTACAGCCGTCTCCGTCTCAGACACCACCCCTGCAGGAAATCATGCGCGGACAGCAAGAGCTAGATGCCATCTCTCGGGGACATGAAGAGGAGTTCCTGGCTGGTGGAAGCCCCTCACCAACTCCGGATCTTCGCGACCTCCTGGCTCAGCAACGAGGTGGTGTTGCACCGTCGTCTTCAGGTGTTGTGCCGTCGTCTTCAGGTGTGTGCCGTCGTCTTCAGGTGTTGTGCCGTCGTCTTCAGGTGTTGTGCCGTCGTCTTCAGGTGTTGTGCCGTCGTCTTCAGGTGTTGTGCCGTCGTCTTCAGCATTCGGCCCACAGAATGCATCTGTACCGAGCCCATCTGTGGTACCCCGATCATTCCCATTGAGAGAAAGTCTTGGATTGAATTTAACCCATCATATGAATCTATTCCTGGCTCATCTCTTTGGCTCGGCTCAGATGAGTCTACACTGCCGCCAGCGGTTTTACCAGAAGTGTCATATGTTGAAGGCGTCACAACACTTGATGATATCGCTATCTCGTCTGAAGACATAGCCCGTATCGAAGAGTGGAGTAGGCAGCTTGATGAAAACATACAGGAACGTTGCTATCGCTGCAACACGGTCTGGTTCAACTTGGACGTCAATGAGGAAGGCATTTGCAAGAACTGCGTCAAGGTAGATACGATCTACCAAGATCCAAGGCAGCAGGCTTGGACAACGTGGACCGGATATGCCAGAGCTGTGGTCTGCTGAGAACAACCTTGATCTGGGTGAAGTTCCAGCCCATTTACCTCCCCTGGACCAGATTGAAGAGTGGCTGATCGCTCAAGTACACGTCCACGTCCAAATCTGGACGTACAGGGGGTCGCAGTACTACTACAAGGGGCACATCGTCTCTTTTTTGAAGGATGTCGGCAGTGTATACAACACGCTCCCCCTATTGCCATCAGAGCTCGATACGTAATGAAAGACGCTAACCTCGTCACGCATATTGCAGGACATTTCGGGCCCGACGAGCAAGCAAGGCTGCTAGTCAGTAAAATTGTCCCCATCTTCCGCTCTCGCCGAGAGTTCTTCCACAAAAGGCAGCTATGCACACGCATCCAGTTTCAACTTTCCATTAACTGTGGCATATGCCATTACGGTGCACAAGTCCCAGGGATGCACTGTCGATAAGGCGGTCACAGACATCTCGGGCAAGGACTTCACTCCAGGGCTTACCTACGTCGCGATCTCTCGTGTCAAGAGTTTGCAAGGCATCATGTTCGAAGGCCCCTTTAACATGCCAGACATCACGACGAAGCCCAACACGGACCGGCTAGCTGATCTCAAGCGTCGCAAGGCAGAGGACGCGATGAATGGGCTCATTGACACTAATATGAACGAAGAGCTCATGACTGCTGGGATAGACAATGATGGGGACCTCAGTGATGCAAGCAGCGAGAACCTCTACGGTGCCGACGACATCTACGGTGCTGGTTGAGGAGGCGTCACAGGCTAGGCAGATAGGATCATAGGATCATAGGAACGAGGTGGTAGGTGACGTAGGTACTTAGCTTTCATAGAAAATTTAGAATAGAATGAATTGAGCTGGTAAAAGAAAAGCGGGAGACGTCGCCTTTAACCGTGTTTCTACCACCTGCTCAACAACGCTGACGCACGCCAAGTCCACCCACCTTTGACGAGAGGTGTATGGTTGGTATTGTGACGAAGCGAGCGCAGCGAGAAGGGCCCGCGGCAGCGCCCCCGGAGGGACGCCTCGGAATTCCCAAGACCTAAACATACCTCCTAACCTAGGTAGGTACCTAGGTACATACCGTACCTATTCCAGAATGAGAGCACGTGACTTACGTCGCAAGTCGCAGACCCTTCCTCTCAGTTTTGCCTATCTCTTGGCGCCTGGCACAGCTTAGCGTCGCTGCATTTTTTTTCATGGGCCACTCACGAAGTATGAATTTTTCTTTCCACGCCTTCATCGTCGGTTGCTCGCTAAGCCGCGCTATGACAGCAAATGACGTGGCGAGCGCGCTTGCTCACGCGTTGAAAGACCCTGTTCGCCAATGGTGGTATGCTTCACGATTCCATCTTGAATCATCGCCCGGGAACCGGTTGCGCACAAATAAAGCGGACTAATACTATTACTGTGGCTGCTGGTAAATCGAACAGCTTATCAAATCGATTGAATAACACCAGACCAAGGAGATGCTGAAATTGTGTCAAATATTTAAGTTGACATGTCTGGTACAGTATACAAAATCTGGAGTCGTTTATTTTGACCAAAGAGATAGGTCATTCGATGGGAAGGAAAAGGTCTTCTTCGCGTCTCACGCACCAGCTCACGACTGGCTTGTGACCTGGATACACTAGGTAGGTAGGTAGGTAGGTAGTTGTTCAGGATACATGACCTTTCCTTCTTGTTGGACCAGAAGATATGGCCGTCATGCGGTTGGGGCGTTACCCGAGATACTCGTTCGGGTCACACTTGTCACTTGGCCCAATGATGAATCTGCGATAGAGCACATCACGAAGTGCTTGTGAGGCTTTGCCTGAACCATAGTGTAGTTTTCCTGTCCGATCGCGCTTTTTGGGTACCGCATACATACACGATACGGCCTTGAGTGTGTGCCCATGGTTTGTGATGAGTCTCTCAATGCCATGCTGATACGAATAGCTTCCACTCAAGAAGCGACGGTCCATACAAGGATGCGCGGTGGGAATCGCGGCTTTTCAATTCAGTCGCCTCTGCGCTGTGTTTCGTGGTTAAAATCGGTCGTTGCGGCGGTATTTCATCTGCTCTCGCTTTGCTGAAGACATTCGCGCATGCCCAAGGCTTCTGGGAGCCTTTGACTTATAAGTCATTTCCAACTCGGTGGTCCCCTCCCAAGTTCCAACCGCCGTCGTGCCTGGAGCGACGGATGGTCTTGCAGATACCGAGGATCCCTCTTCGATCGCCATCGGTGCAGCTGATTTGCCTGCAGTAAAGTTTCATCAGTCGCGAATACTCGTGCGAAGGCGTCGCATGCTTTCGAAATGGCTTCAAAGGACGTTGTAGTGCCTCCATCGCTGCTCGCGGATGAAGGTGCATTGAAATTTGACGCGATAGCAGGTACCTTTGTACTTAACTTAACATACCCGGCCGATCCTCGGTTATCCGTACATCACTACAACGAATTTTTCAGGCAAATCAAACGTCACGTTTTTGGTCGTAGTCAACGTACTGTAGCTAAACTTAAAAGCGAAGGCCGTCGCGTCAGCGATAACGAATTGTTCAAAAAGTCATCGCAACCGATTTTTCGTGCGGTTCCTCTACTTAGGTAGTTCATCTTATCGCTTCGATGGCTCCTACAACGCCTGCCAAGCCTACGAAGCGCAAGAGGGTTCCAATCACCATTGGCCAACGAAAGGCTCTTCGAAAACATCACGCCGAATATCCCTCTCTCAAACAGACTTCGCTAGCGGTTTGGTTCGAAGAGCAGTTCGGTCACCGCCCCTCTCCGGCCACAATATCCGAGTCCTTATCGGTCAAATTCAAGGAGTTGGATGATCCAACACAACACTTCAAATCCTCCTCAACTAAGCTCCGAAAGGAGCATTGGCAAGAGCTAGAAATAGCCTTGCTTACATGGCGTCAACGCTTCGGAGCAGAGGATACTATCGCAACTGACCTACTACGCGAGGTAGCCAACAGCTTCTGGAATAAGCTTCTTGTTTACCAGCGCAAGGAGCTCCCAGACTTCAACAACGGGTGGCTCGATAAGTTCGGCAAAAGGCAGGACAAGAAGCATGGAGAATCTGGCGCTGTTGACGATTCTGCTGTTCTAGACCAACTGATTGCTGCCCGGTCAATCATCGCTCAATATAGGCCAGAAGACGTCTACAACTGTGATGAAACCGGTCTCGTGTGGAACCCAACCCTCGAGAAGGCTCTCTCAACACAAAAAAAAGCCAAAAGCAAGCCATTGAACTCCCAAATCACTGCCCTTTTTACCTGCAATTCTACAGGCACCGATAAGCCACCTCCCTGGTTTATTGGCAATACTATCAAGCCTCGGGCTTTTGGAAGGAATCGGGTGATTCCCAGTCATTTGGAATGTGTATACAAGCACAATGGAAAAGCCTGGATGACTGGCTGGATCTTTCGAGAGTATCTTCAATGGTTTGATGACTATATTGGTCAAAGTAAGCCCGGAAAGGAGGTCCTTCTGCTGATCGATAATTTTTCAGGCCACGTTGCTGCTGTAGAGGCACTGGATCTGGCTCAAAGTTCTTTAAAACATATCAAAATTGAATGGCTGCCCTCGAATATCGCCTCAAAGTACCAGCCCTTGGATCAAGGCATCATCAAGGCCTATAAGTCACAATACAAAAGAAGATGGCTCTACTACATGCTGGATGAATATGGAGCTGGCAGGAACCCTCACGAGACTATGGATATCCTCAAAGCCATCAAATGGTCTCTCACAGCATGGAACATGGTTACTCCTCAAACTATAGCCGATTGCTGGTACCGTTCGACACTTATTGCACGGCCAGATGATCTTCTTCGACCCCCTGTTCCGTCTCAACCTGCCCAAACTGTTGAATGTATCGCAGAGATCTCTGCTCTTCTCACCGAGCTTAAAAAACGACGCCGGATTAAAAAGGCCATGTCTGTGGAGGCCTTTTTGAACCCTGTAGATGAGCTTGTTTTTGATAGGTCTGTGGCATCTGACGACCTGGTTGATGACATTGCTTCTCAACTCAACCCTTTAGATCAACATCAGGTGGAGGATGAGGGAGAGGAGTCCTCTGAACCCGAGACACCAGTCCCGATTCAAGACGTCCTTGAAGCTTTACCAAAGATACGTCTACTTATAGAGCAGCAGGAGAAGCCAGATCCCTTGGATCTAGGTCTTCTCCATCAATTGGACTGTTTCGAATCTAGGCTGCACAAGAGAAAATACGCTGCGGCAGGCAGACCCCGTTAACATTCGTCTTTACCACTTTGAACACTCCCCGCTGAACCTGCTCGTATAGCGTATACAGCACGTATTCAATTCAGATTAGAATAACGGACATTCAGCATAACGAAGGTCGCGAGACCTAGAATGAAATCGGATATCTAAGGTGCAACTATGTGGAGCAGTAGGAGGCTCCGAAGACGCTGCCGCTTGTCTTCTACCTTACCTCGGTACATCGTTTGGTAAATCCTGGGAGAGTTTGTGCGTGTGAGGCAGATACTGATCTGGCTCTCCACGCCCATTGCTGGCACTGACGTCGCCAAGGACTATAGCAGGCAGTCACACCGGCCGAGGCGTTGAAAGCCTAATTATGAAGAGCAAGTGGCTGGGACAATGTTCAGATGCGTGAATAGGTATCTGCACAAACGTGTACATGAGTGTAGTCATACGCAGTGGCGTGTATACAAGTCACAGAATTCAGAAACTCCGATCAATGTGTAATTGAGTACAATATTCGATATCTATTTAGATATATCATAGGCATCCCGAATGTCACTGACTCTCGCTCGCAGCCTCGCACTTGTGTCCATATCCTCGGAGCTCTGTTTCCCCGCGCTCCTAACTGGTACGGCTCCTAAATACATAAATGGCTGCAAGAGGAATGCAATTGAGACGGGCGCAACTGACACGGAGCTGCAATCAATTCGACAGAGCTGCGCAACAGTTGCTGCAAATTCCACGACAGCGCAATTTACACACAGAGAGATGCAAGGCCGCGGGCGTGCCATTCAGCCTCGGCCCACGGCCCACGAGTCATGGCAATCCGGCAAGAGACCGGGAGATCGGCAAGGGAAGGGGAATCCGGCAGGGGAAGACTCCGGCAAGGGGTCGGTCACTGGCCCTGATCAAGCCACATACATTCGTATGACGCGCCCATCAACAGCATCTTTGGAGGCTGAATCGTGTACTCTTTTTTGCTAGGGTGCAAAACGTGCAAAAGATGAGCAGGAAAATACTGTGTACTTACATACATATATGTACAATGTATGTAATAATAATAAACTGCCTATGATGGCAGATGGATCCCTGCGCTAAAAGTGAATATAGAGGCACCATCTCGTGGGGTGACATTTACCGCCATTTACCCTCCTGCCTTCATACAAGCTCCTTCGTATCAACTCGTTTCCTATGCTCATTTCCCTGGGCTATATTTCCCTCAAAACAATCTCTTTACCCTTATCCTGACAACAAGACGTCCAGCACTGCCGTTGCCGCTGCGAAAAGTCTCCTCATCTTAGTGACCCAGAGTGTATCTTCGTCGTGCGTTGTCGGGCCTGTGAAAGAATTCGATCGAGAGGTGTATTGTATTCTTCGTGAAGACATTTAGGCGGCGAAGGTTTTGTTGGCAGTGTCTCAAATCCATCAGCTCATAAGTGCCGGAATCAAAGACGCGGTTCCTCTTGTACAGCTAGTCTCATTTCTTGAGGGATTTCGGTTTCGCTCGTCCATATTGATTTCAGGGACTGAGTCCTCCTGTTCCGGCTGTTTGAGGATCGGAGGATTTTGGTTTGAGCTTTGGTCGCCCTCGACCATGTCGTCACGTCGTGTCGTAGAATAGGTATCGTTCTCGAACGAACTTGTGGAGCACCTTGCCCCTTCGATTCTGTCATCACGAATCCGAATTGCCGGTAGTTACTTAGGAGGTCCAAGGTAGTCATCGCTCTGCCGGTGTTGCTCCGCTTTCGACCTTCTGATCTTTCGAGATGGGTCGTGCCAGCCATGTAGATAGTGAGCTATTTCGTCGAGGTTCTCATACCTCTGGATCTGTTATAAGTTCCTAGCCGTCGTCCGCTCTTGAACACGTTAGAAGGATAACTCACTCGAAAACTCTTAGCCTCCCGTCACTACAATGAGAATTCTTATCGCGCTCGGCTTTGCTTGCGGAGCTCTGGCAGTAGCCATCGGGCCCGTCCAATCTTCCAAAGACAACCGGACCGTCAATGGCGAAGGGTCACCCAACCTAAAAAATGCCGTTGCGACTCACGAGTAAGTTCTCCAAGCCTCACTGTCTGGCAGTGTCTCCCTCTGTGCATCTCCTAACCGCGCTATGCCCTCATCATTGATGACTGACTTGTTTGTCCCGACGCAGAATCACCCATCAGGACGAGGAATTGTCATCGTCCAAATTGAACAAACGAGTCGGACGTGGTGTACAATTGAATGATATTCAATTGCCTCGTCGACCTAATCCAGAGCCCGTCATATTAGCCGGCGTCACAGTCTCGTTCATCATGGCTAGCCGTTATGTTCGAGCACAAGGCACGAATCTTCTGCAATATTATGTCAAGAATATGTCCTTTCACAACCAAAATGCTCAGCGTGTGGCCGTTCAGGCTATTGCAAACGGAATAAACTTCTTCTCTTACCGCTTGGGCGACCAAGGGATTCGTGCGGGGACACCTCCGGATGGAGCTGCAACATTCATGTTGGTCATTGAACCAGTACCAGATGGCGAGCTTTAAGTTTTGCGTTCTCGGCTAGATCGTCCGCGCCGTGGTGGTGGAAATAAGCGCCTTAGCGGGCACGTCCGTTGTTGTGCGTTCAACGTTGAAGACCCTATGCGGTGGTAATAGGCATGCCTCGTAGTTCCATACTGGATGATGCTGGATCAGCGTCGGTACCCGAGAATGGAAATAGACACACTTTTTCTCTCGATACCACGGGCTGAGCCTTGAGGGGAAGACTGATGGGTAGGCTAAGTTCTAACTAGTCTTTCCTTGGACCTTGTCGCGTAAGGCCCCTTCCTGTTGGCGCCGAATGGTCATCGAAATACCGGATGTATATCTTCAACATTGAGGATAAGAATTGTATTGAGTTCGGAATGGGAAACTGGTCCAGTGGTTTAGGATAGTTCTCGAAACAGCCCTTACATGGGTTTACCAGGGCCAGTATTTGGGGCTTGGGACTTATGGTCGACATGTGGCTCTGTAGAATCTGAGATCTCCATAGGCGTAGTTGACCTCTAATCTCTTGAGGGCAATTCGCTTATCTCCCTGTAAATGACTTCGGATGGAGATCCCTGAATTCCGGAATCGGAAGTGCCCCTTTGTCTAAATATGCACCGATCGTGCTCATTGCTGAATGCTCTGAAATTGCTCAGAGCAGACTGTAGGCCAAGGGTGCCTATACGTACCTATCACACAGTAGTTACTAGTGATAGATACCATTACCCCTTGGAGAAAGCCCGCCCCGGGCAACCGTGATGGCGCTTCATGTTTGACTCGTGCACGCGGGAGTTCCACGTGGTGTAAGACATTCTCGTAAGAATTACATGGCCAATATCTTCATATCGAGACTGTTCATCGGTCTCTTGATGCAGATGTTGTTTGCGCTGAGCATGAATAAATGTCTCTACTTCGTGTTCTGGGTCCTGGGATTTGGTAATGTCGCTTGTCTGTCCAGTCCTCTGTTCAATAGGGCTTTGTTCAAGCTGTTTTCTGGAGTCGTTCTGAACATACTGCATTTAGTGAGCGTGCCCGTAGCCCCCTCCCCTTTCAGTGGGTTTCCACAGACCATTTCGTCCACTTCAGTTGAAGGCTGCAACGTCTGTCGCTCATTCAACATATGTAGCTTGAAATATGGTCTGGATTATGCTGCTCAGTGCTGACAGTGTTGATAAGCCTCCACGTACGTGTCAAATGGAATCCCATCAACTTGCTTGAGCTGGTCAAAACGTCGGTGGGGGTGGTCCAGGGCCAGCTTGACTCTCGCGTATTCTTCCCGAGTCGATCTGCGTTCTTATAGATCGGGAAGTAGTTGAGGACGCGTGGCTTCGTCGTAGGTCTGATATGTCAGTACTTCGGGTTGGAAGAAGCCCAATTGAGATCTGGACAAACTCAAAGTAAGGCGTGTCCGACAGTTCCGCTGGTCATTTAAGGAAGGCAGTGGGCACTTGGCATAGAGTCCCACAGACTCGTGGATCTGGTCACCTCTGTTGATGACATCTCCGTTACAGTGCTGATCGGGTGTTCAAAAAACCCCACTGTAGGTAGATGGTTCGTGAGGACTGGGCGAGCGGTTGGTCGAGGAGTATGTGCATGACCTCCTGGGCACCGATATCGCGTTCTGCGACCACCATGGAGTTCATGAGCTTGTTAACAAAGGCAGTAACACCTTTGTCTTCTCTTGTCCAAGCGAGCCTTGACAGCAACGACGTTGAAAACCGTCGGCACCTTATTAACAATGATTTCGTGACGCGCTGCGCAATTTTACTCGCTTCTCCATGACTATGCCAACGCCGCCGTCAACACACGCTGCGAGAATGAAGCGCAGAGCGAAGTCGACTGTACTCGCCAGGTTGATCGTGATGAACGCGGGGAAGCATGGCTGTTCGTGGGGAACCATGAAGACAAAGCGCACGTCAACTGAGATCCTAGGCGCGAGGTCGGCACCGGAACACTGGCTCCGTGAGTTGCTACGCAATTCTATTTTTGCTATCCTCTCCATGACTTTGTCGAGGTCACCACTGACCAGTGGTGTAACAAGGGCCTCAATATGGGTGTCATTGGTCAAGGCTTGTAACTTGTAAGGTCACGACTCACAACGGAGTGAAGACTGAGGACAACATGGGATGTCGAATTTCGATGCTTGATGAAGAGGCTTGTTTTTAAAGTTTTAAAGAGGCTTGTTTCCTCATGCTTGAAGGGCCCTGCAATCTCTGTGCGGAGTCCGGACCCACTCCCTGCCACTTGTCCCACTCCCAGTCTCCCACACCCCTGACACTGGGAACTTAGAACTGATGAGAAGATATCGATTCAGAATACAATCATAGACTTTGGGCCTTGGCTCTTCACGGATCTGTGGGGGTTTCTTCTTCTTCCTCTGAGTTCTTGGAGAGCTCGCGTTCTTATATTCTGATATACAAGAACTTCAGACAGACAGAAGTAGAAGTGCCTGAGGCCTGCGGATGTCCTTCGAGACTTCGAGCCTTCGAGCCGCTGCTCGCTTCTCAATCTCATGGCGGGCGTTCTGGCTCTTGGCTCACGATGTGCAAGTGTGCTTACACGTGTGACAAGAGGTGAAGAGTCAGGATCGTGCACCGTCACTCAGCACTGTGGAAGTAAAGGACTCGATTGCACAAAGCGTAGCGTATAAATTTCCCCTGACAACGCCTTTTCGGTTTCGGACGGCCACGAAAGATTACCTACCTAGGCAGCGAAATCTTGGTGTTCTGATGCAAAAGCAATTTCGTGTGCTCCTCTGTTCAGACTCTGATTTTGTCGTTGTATACACTGTGTGTGCTGGGTCGTCGCCGTACGGTCGGGGCCTTGAGGGGAGATGACGAGAAACTACGAAACAGGACAAGACACATAATTTTTTTTTATCGGGGGCAATACAGTTAGAAATCGGTTCCAAGCATTCGCTAACCGTGCAAGCAAACTCTTCTTTAATAGATTGTCTCGTTCATGAAAACTTGCAGTATGAGCATCATCCCATTCGCCATGTCATGCTATGTTCCGCGCCCTATAGAACCCATTCCTTGAACGCCAATGCAAAATGCAAACAAGATGCGAGGAGAAAATGAGGGAAAAGAAGTAAGAGAGGAAGGGGGGCAACATCAATGCAACCGCCAAGAAAGATACAATGCTTCCTCGTCGTGCGTACGCCCAACCACGATGGGTCTGTGTGCAAAACCATGCTTTTGCTTTGCTTCTCCGCAGCGAAAAAAAGAAGTCCTATGTGATGTAAACCTTTGTCAAGCCCTCGGTCGAAAACACTTCTCCCGTGCGCGGATCCTTGACCAACTTGGGCGGCAAGCCTGCCTTCTTGGCTTGCTCTTGTAAGCTCTGAGAACCGTACGCCCTGCCGTTGGGAAGGAGCACCAAGTCGTGCTCCACGTGACTCTTGGTGTGATGCGCATATGGGACATTCTTGGCCAGCGCGTTGAGTTCCGTCGAGCAGATGGGACATACGCCGTGTCCGAGGGTAGACGTGCCTTCGCCGTAGCGACTGGCAGTGGAATGGCACGCGGGTGTCTTGAGCGCTGAGAGGCCGGAAGAGAGGGCAACGTGGAGGAGTGGCACGGCCGGGAGGGCGAGGAGGTTGTTGTGGGCGCTGGTGAATAGGTCGGCTAGTTCTTCCCACCTCGACGGTTTGTACAGATCGCGGTAGGCGACTGAGGCGGCTTCGCCGGGAGGGAAGGCCAAAAGGCCACATACCTGCTGGACCTCACTCGGAAATGTTGGCCAGTATGGCACGAGATATTTCTTGGCGTGTGCGATGGCCTCGACGAGCTTCTCTTTGGATTGAGTTCGTATTAATTCAATATATTGTTGTATTCGGAGCATGAACTCTAGTTTGCTCTATTATAGTGAGAGAAAAGGTGTCAGACTAGGTTAGTCATACTTCCTCTACATGGATAGACGCCGTTGCTGCGCCATGCAGTGCATTTTGGGAACTAAGGCGAGAGGGGGAAAAGTACCTCCATCTTTCGCAATTCTTTCTTGTTGTCTGTGCACCAGGCGAGTGCTTCGGTGATGCTTCCACCCAGGAGGGATTCCCTGATGCGGCTCATGTTGATAAAGGTCTCCACGTCAACCAGGTCTCGCATGCGCTTCTCGTCGGCCATCTGACTAGCAGTGCGGTTGAAGCCATGGCGCAGCAAGTAATCGGCCACGAGTCTATCGAGCCGGCGGCGGCTCCAGGCCTCGTACTTGACGTCATCTACGCTGCGCATAGTGTATAGTTCGTCGAGGTGCGTGATGCGAGCAGCGATCTGGTGATGCAGACGAGACTCCTCATCAGCATAAGATGTGAGTTTTCTCTTGACTCCTTTCATTCGAGTGAGCATGGAGTCGATGCTGCGCACGACATCCTGCTGGGAAGCTCGCCCAGATACGGCGGCCGTGGCCGACTCCTTGAGCAAGGTCTTGAGTGCAGACGTATCCTTTTCGATGGTGAAATGGGCGGAACGAAAGTTCTTTCGAAGAAGCTCATGCGGCAGGCGTAGAAGAGGCTGGTCCTAATATAAGATTAAAGAGTTAATCAGTCGGTCCAGGTCGTTGCGTGGGATGCGCTGGCGGGCGATGGAATGTAGAACGACCGTCTACTTACTAGTAGCAAGTGCTCGCTGTGTTTGAGTATGGACGGTTCATGGCTGGCCATGACGGACAGTCTGGCGAGGCGCTGTGTAACTTTGCGAGGGCTTAGGAGAGGTGTAGGAACCTCTATGGAGAGGAGGACCGTCTTACGTCTTCTGATGTGGCGATAAGTGCGGTCCAAGCCAAGGCCATGGAGGATTATCGTCGATGTGAGCCACGGTCCACGGCTCACGATACGTCCGCAAGATGGTCGGCTGCTCGGGTGGGGGCTAGAGGGGCCGGAGGGCTGCCGCTATCGATAACAGTGACATGCACGACCCGGCGGACCCGCGATCGCAAATGCAGGATGCGGATAACAGATTGAGACCAGACATGAGCCTGCGACGCCGTTTATTACCCCTACCATATGTACACGGGCTGCTACATGCGTTTGGGCCAATCGAGGTTACGCGAGACGAAGATTCCGCCCTTTGGTCACCTGGAATCGGCAGTACGGCCACAGCAGCGTAATCGCCCGAGTTGTAGGCTGCAGGCCGCAGATGTCAGAAGCGTCCCGCTGCCCGCATCACGCGATCCCCCCTCAGCCCGCGCACATGCAGAACGGACTCACTTCAGATAAGGCATCCCGCACGAGCGCTGAGCACAAGACCGTTCCTCCCAGTTGCCCTCTCGCACGAGAAAGCTGCGCGTATGGCGAAAGCTCCCGAATCGCGACAGACTCACGCGTGTTGCCGTTGTAGGTCTCCCGCAGACGAAGCTGATCGGGAGGGGGCCCGACTCCCGAGTCCCGAGTACGTGCGGGGTACGTATGTATGTACATTATGTACATAGCTACATAGGTACATAGGTACTCACGTACCCTTCCGTATTCTGCTTAGCCCTGGGAGGGGTAGCCACGGCCGTCGATTGGCTGCGCTGAGCCCCGTGCGCCAACGCAGCCGCTATGATTGGCTTTGGCGATGTTTTGGCCTGAGGCAGATAGGCGCTGTTGACAGAATGCAAAGACCTTCCTATTTATCACGTCCGCGTCGCCTCAGCTGCACGTGTTCCACCAGTTGACCCTTCACCCGCCGCGTGACTCCCAAACTTGACCAGCCGCCCCCAAGGCCCAGACAAGACCCGGTCCCAGAGTCCCAGACCAGCGAAAGACCAGAAAGTCCAAGGCAAGGGAAGCGCGCCTTCGTCCGTTCCGCCACAACGTCCCATCTGCAACTTGGTCCTACGCTGCGCATCGCCGTTGTAAGCATAAGAATCTTGGGTGAATTCTCTCTGAAGTATTTCCCACAGTCTCCTTCATCTCTGGCCTTTTCATCCCTTCTTCTTCTTCTCCATCACGCACACTCTCGTTGCTCCAACTTCCTGCGCGTCTCCGTGTGCCCTTGCTGGAAGCTGCGGGTCTGCTGTGATTTAGATTCGACGCCCGTCCGGCGCGATATCACGAGATCCATCACGCAATCCACGTGAGTCGAAAACCCGTGATCTTGGGACTTTCACAGAGCACATGATCTGCGAGGTATGTCCACCCATTGTCCTTGATTCAACACGTCAACACCGTCCTGGATGCGGCGCGGCGACGCCCGATGCATCTCGGCTTTGTCCCGCGACGCGTCCAAAATTTGCTCACGATGCTTACGCCTGCCTGGCTTGTGCCGCAAGAATGGTCGCGTCTCAGGCGTATCACGCCGTCGAGTGACGGCTTGCGCGTCTGATGAAGTCGTCGAAGCCATAGAGACGTGATGAAGCGTTGACGGTTCTTGGCCGACTCACATACGCTCTATCGCTGTGTCGTCGTCATGGACTCGCAAGGCCATTGAGATGAGACACATTCACTCCGGCGCGTCTGCGTCCGCGATGTTTGTCTGTCAATTTGCACCCATCGCGCGAGCTGGCGGCACAGCCAGACAGAACGACGACTCAATCTTTACGGCCCTCTTGATCTTTGCGCATATTCGTTGGCCTATGAGAGCAATTTTCAATAGTCTAACGCACCTGCTCACAGTGGTGAGGCTTCCAAGTTACATCAGCCAAGAATTCCCTTCCGCTAGGGCACTCGACATTGACCTTCGAACTCCTCATCCTCATCGCCATGTCTGGAGCAGCCGTATCAGAGCAGTCAGACGTGTCCAGTGTCGGCGGCTCACCCGGACAGAAGAGAAAGCGGGAATTGGACAGCCCGGGCACGCAGCGACAGAAACGCGGCGGCGCTCCTCCGGCCACCATGTCCGCCGACACTGCGGCATTCATCGAGAATGCTATTGAAGCCACGCACGCAGCGGCAGCGGCGGCTAACGGCGTCAGCGTCGCCGACTTTAATGCTCTGCAAGCGGCCGCTGCGGACCACGCGGAGGCAGCGGAAGCAGCCAATGCATCCGATACCGCCAATACGATCAATGCAGTTAATGCAGCGAGTGCTACGAGTACCGCCCAAGCTGCTCTGGGCATGTATCCTACTCTTCACGTTCCCCCGTCGACGGAAGAGCAGTTCGCAGCACAAGCGGTTGCAGAGGAAGAGCAACAGCAGCAACAGCACCATCAGCATTCCACTGAACAAAACTTCCACCATACCGATCTTCCTCTTCCGGCCATGATTGATCCATCAACAGGCGATCAGCAAGCTCTGAATGGTCTCCCACCTGCAGGAGGCCATCGATATTCTGGTTCGGCATCCGCAGCCAATTCAAACTCCAACAAACCCGCTGTGGGCTCTGAAGAGTGGCACAAAATGCGGAAGGACAACCACAAAGAAGGTGAGCTACCAATCTTTTCTTTTTCACTTTCAAGCTCTTCCTATATACGACGCCTGGCTGGTTGCTCTGGCAATGATCTCCACAACGAGAAAGCGACCACCCCTTTGCTAACGATTTTTCCAGTCGAGCGACGGCGGCGCGAGACAATCAACGAAGGCATCAACGAACTGGCCAAGATAGTCCCCGGATGCGAAAAGAACAAGGGGTCTATTCTTCAGCGGACCGTCAGTTTCATCTCCCAGCTCAAGGAGAATGAACAACAAAACATTGAAAAGTGGACTCTGGAGAAGCTGCTTACGGAGCAAGCTATTACAGAGCTTAGTGCCTCCAACGACAAGCTCAAGCGTGAGTGCGAGCGACTGTACCGGGAACTGGAGACGTGGAAACGGGTGGCACAGAATGCTGGCCTGGAACCACCACAGCCAAAGGAGGAGCCTGGGGCAAGCACGTCGAGCTGAACGGACGGCCCCTTCCGTGTTGTTTTGTTATATGTAATGGTGAGTAAAGAAGGAACATGTCGCTGTTCTTGAGTGGGCGAGTTTTCTTTTTCCTGATTGCTTTAATACTTGGGGTTTCACTTTCGCCTTCTGCTTTGCAAGGGCAGGCTGTCCGGTGCGACCTTCTGCTACATGATGATATACTGGCGCAGGGTAGTTTATCCGTGTAACTTTTTACTTGGTCTTTTCTCCTTGATCTTCGGTTTGTTCTTCCTCACTTGCTTTTGTGGTTGGATCAGTGTCTTGTGTCAGATGCGCTACTTATACGCATAAATACGAAGCGAGAGTTTACAATAATGCTCAGACTCACCTCGATTGAGGGGTTTGCGTCCGTGATGCGAGTTGGCGAGGTCAGCACTGAGGAATGTATGAGCCTTGCCCCCAAAGAAGGCCTGGACATGTCGTTCACGATCTTCTAATCTTGGGCTATGCTTTCGTTTTGTGGTGTTGAGCTACTGTACCTATTCGTGGTGGTTGCCCATCCTGCCAGCTCGCCAAACCATTCCAACCGAACACGAACACCTCGCGAGCATTGTCCTACACGCACGCAGTCAACATACTTGAACAAGCACCAATGTCCTACGCGCGCAGCCAACAAGTTCATGTATATGTAAGCCTGTAGGCATCAGTCACCATAGCTCATGATAGGTACAGTACCTAGGTAGGTACGCGCGCAACGCCATAAATGACATATCACGTCCAATGCCGTTTGACCACAACACACAGACCAACAGCGGGCCGAGCCGCCCGAGCGAGAACCCAGGGAGAAAAGCTCAACCTCATAAAGTTCAAAGGTCCCGGTTCCCCCACAGTCTCGGGCTGGCATCTCCACGTGTAGAAGCGAAGGAAAAGTTAAAGACCAGAAATCGTGGGAAGGGAAGTGAGTTGTCAGGATTCGTATGTCATATGTGACGTGTGCTGGGGGCTTGGGGGTGGTCATGGAGCGCTCGTAAGGCTTAGGCTTCCGTCGGGCCGTGTTTTGCACGGAGCAGTGGGCGGTATGGTATGGTAGGTATGTAGATATTGGGGAATATGTACCTAGATTTGGGGTCTGGACGATACCCTATGTGTGTTCTGGATAGGCTTTTTGAGACTGCGTTTTCGGGGCTCGCTATCATGGCATGGTTTGTGTATGGAGTGGGGGTTTCATGGTATAAATGTTCACGATATGGGTTCTTCGAGCTGGTTCTTGGCTGTGTATTCGGGGTCTCGTTTTTTCGACCAGATGTTCTCCATGGAGTAGTGCTTCTTTATGACTTCGGTTATTTGAGCTGACTGCCTTGTCAAGTTGCGTAAGCGCGAGATCTTTGTGGATGGGAGGATGACGTTATGCATAGTCATCACGTATGGGCGACATCAGTCCTCAGTCCTTTGGGAGAGCCGCTACCGCTACTTCACCAGTTACCTTTTTACTCGCTACCGCGTTTTGTAGGGTTGATGGTGAAACTGCAGAGTGAGGCTTTGGAGTCTGTTCGGTTGGAGTGGCATAGGTACTCGGAGATGAAGGAGTGTTTGAACTTTGAATGGGTGATTGCTTTTGGGGTGTATGGGTTCGCCTCTTCTTCCAAGGATTCTTCGCAAAGGCGTCGTGGTGAAGGGATTGAAGTTTGGGTGGGCTAAACTTAGACACGAGATACCGAGCAAATTAACAATAGACAGCACGCTGAGTATGTAAGCATATGATCATGCTTGATTCGTATGATACAACGTCAATGCTCCACGCGCGGCTCTCATCCACCCGGGCCGCGACACAACAATGGGAAGCTATTTGCAATTTGCAAATCCTGATCAGATCTCTGTACCTCGTCCTCTGTCATCTCTCTCAAGCCGGACATCTCTCACCTATCACAATGTTCCCTAAAGTCCTTTCGGAGCCTTCCGATCGACTACATACGTACATCATTTCATTTTCTCTTCATTTACACCCACCCCCCCTCTTTCTTCACAAGTCTTGAAGTTGTTCTTCTGCATACCTACTACCTAGCAATGAGAAAGCCACCCAGCCTCACTCATACGGTACATCACAAAACCCTCGACAGCTCCCCCAAAAGCCCTCTTCAACACGAGAAAAAGAAAACAAGATACACATTTCAGCGTGACTGGGCCGTCGTGCCGTTGGATAGGGGTTCACATCTCGCGTTCAACGAATGCAACGCGGTCGCGGCAGAATACGAGGAAGTCGCTGGGGGTCCCACAATCTATGATGGAGGATGAGATCTTGACGTGCAACAAACTTGACACTTGACACATAATAAATTGTCAGTTGTGAAGGCTATGGCCAGCGCGTGTATTGGACAGAGCTGGGCGCACCGCGATTACAGCCTACAGGTCCTCATAATCTGTCTCACAAGTCATCTCCCGTCCACACATCATTCTTGATCTTCAGCCCTTGTCAGTACCAACTCCAGTTCTCGTTGTATGTTTGTTTCTTTCCCATAGGGTATGTACATATACTCTTCCCAGGAACTCAGGAGCTGCAGTTCTGAGTTGGAACTTGGGATTCGGGAATGATGTTCAAGGGAAAACCGGGCCCAGCGTGGGGAATTCGCGTGGCTGGGGTGTGGAGCCGGCTCGCTTCTTCCCAAGGCCCAAGAGTCAAGACATTTGTCATGGATGATGGGCCCATCAAGTCGAAGCGAAAGCCTAATCATAGAAAAACAGGCTGCCCCCTTCATCGCGAGCGGGATCCAAGTCTGCGGCCCGGAGATTTATTCCTCAAGCGCGCGACCCCCCCTTGTGCTTCCCCAGGGTGTTTCTCATGCACCCCCTTTTTGTCTCAGCGTGGCACCCCCCTTCTCCCCAGCTGGCCATTCGCGGCCTGCCACCTGCAGGCTGCCAGACTCTCCGTGGCAGTTTGGGTACATATGTACATGTGGCAGTTTGGCACGCAAAGGGGCGGCAACTGCCCGCGCCGCGTGCGCCTTCCTCTTCAGTTCTCCCGGGGCTACCTACCATGGTTATGTTGCCCACGGTCAGTATCCGGCAAGAGTGAAGTTGGGCGCCGCCACAACACATGGCAGAGCGGTGTAAGCGGGGAGGGGGTCATCGACTACCTACCTAGGTACCTTAGATGAGGTATGTACCTATGTACATGTACATGTACATTGTTATCCTGTATGATCCCTTTCACCTTCGTCATGGGATGCTGAGAGCTGTGCCGATACCCATGGAGCGCCCAGGACAACCCATGACGCTCGTGCCAGCCAATGGTAGGGCACCAGGGGTTAGACTGCCTCGTGCGGTGCAACTTAGTAAAAAAACGCCCGTGTTGCACATCACCAATTGTGACTTCACACACAACACACACACACACACGTTAACACGTTAACACGCGCGCACTTTAGATACTCACAAAACATCGCAAAGGAAATCGCACACACACCTACAGCCGGTTCTTCCAGCCATTCTCGTCTGCCCCCCCCTTTTCGGCATCCAGGCTACCGCGCGCCGAGAAGGCGTCCGATAATCAACTCACCACATGCCGAGCCTATCGCCCTCCCAAGTTCCAACAGGGCCGAACCGACACCCGACCCTGCCTAGGTAGGTATTACGGCTCTCGCGAATCCTGCCAGCGTATCGTATCGTTCTGACGGCCCACGCGGATGAAGTGAGGGGTCACAGGGCGGGTATGTAACGGGTTTCCCTGGCTTGTAAGTTGTGTCACTGTCCATGGGGATAATTCATCATATCCCCCAGACGATCCTTGCTCCTCGGTCGCTGTTCCAACTTCCAAGGTTATTTTGTTTTCCAAAACGTCGTCCGTTGTGTGTGGCTGGAAGCAGCTCCGAACACCTCTTTCTTCCGCGGTCCCTGCACGGAGATGATGCGCATGCCATCACATGTTTGTCTGTGCTTTCGTGGATGGAACAACTCGTGCCAACGTTGCCCCTTGCCCCTGAAGCTCGGCTCGGAGTTCTAGTCTATGTATCAGCCCTTTGAAAGAAGGACTCTCGTGGGACTCGTGCTGCGTGCATGCATGCATGCGCTACCTGACCTGCTGCAATCAAGGGCCATCGAGATCAAATTTTGGCAAACATTGAACAACATGTGTCAAGTGCTAATATCTCGGGGAGCTCACAACACCAATGCCAATCGACCTGCGTGCCTTCGGGAACTGCCAAGGTCTTGACACATGAAAAACTTCAAGCAGCCTTCTATGTATGTAACATTGTCATTGTCATTACCTACATACCCAAAGTTCAAACCAAGGCCCAAAATTCTTACCTACCTACCTATTCGCCTGCCTGTCATTCTGTGATTTTGCCGCTACCACCCCCGACTCTTCCAGATTTCCCCCTTCTCGGACAACTTCCATTGCCCATGAATGCGAATCGAGTTTTCTGAGTTTTCTCCGGCTCTTACGAAAGGCCCGACGGCCCGGAACATTGGGGCTTCAAGCTTGGGGGGTGGAACAAGAAAAAAAACCGCCAATCGACAACACACCATGTTGATTATCATTCATGATTCAGGTGATACAACATACCTACAGTCCCCACGATGCATGCAATGTGCGCTCTTGCCAGCCCGAGGCTCCTACCCCTCCCTTGCGTGCGCACTGCGTTCGTGCGTTCGTGCGTTCGTTCGTGCGCGTAGAATTCGTTTTAGATTTTTTTTTTTCTTTCTTTCTAAGACTTGTAGATAGATGGCGGAAAGGGGGAGTGCTATACCAGGGGGAGGGGGAGGGGGAGGGGGACTGACCGCGCTGTTGTCTGTGCTTCAACTTGTTTCTAGAGACAGACATCTTTACATGGATGATGGGGTAAATATGTACCTGAGCACATGCCCTGGCAAGTCGCAACGCGAAATCATCGTCACATGGAAAAAGACAGGAAGACATTTGGTGAGACTTGAAAGGGTAATAATAAAGATATGTGAATACGGAGCTCAGCTACCTAATCTAGAAGCGGGCACTTAGTCTCCACCAGTATACTATTCTAAGAGGCATAATTATCGTAAGTACCTAGCTGTGGTTTGAACTTTGGACTTTGAACACTCCCGTCCCCGTGGTCTTCATAGTCCAGCGCCTTGTCGGAGTATACATAGTAAGGTAGGTAGGTACATAACGTCTTTCCCGTCGGGGCAGTGGGGAACCAATGCATTCTGCGGGACATGGAAGGGAGAACAAAGGGGAGGTACCTATGTAGTCTAACTTTGCAAGGGGCCTCATTGCGTTCATCCTGATTCAGGAGAAGGAAACGAGACGAAAAGTGTCGTTGCTGCTCCCTGCGTCGAGGGGTAAGTCGCAATTAAGCGAACCTGATTCAAATTTACCTACAATTCTCCATTGCGGCTTTTCATGGGAAAAAAAAGTAAAATTTGCCGTGGCCAGACTATATCCAAAGTACATAGCTAGCTATCCTGAAAATAAACACAAAACCCGCTCGCTACAGACCATTTTTTGGGGGGTATTTAAAAAATTAAAAGGGGGGGTTGTCGCATCACAGCGCATACATACTAGAGACCGCCAAATGCATGTGTGCTAAGCTTCTACACCGTCAACCACCTGCGTGAAGCATTCGAACACCCGATCTGGGATCGCCAGGCACATAATACCCTCCTCCCTGATGGGAACCAGGTCCCGAAGAGTGCGGCATGTCTCCGGTGCGGAACATGGACGCTCCCCCGTTCGTGTCGTACTCGGAACGCTCCGCATCTTCAAACGAGTGGTTCAGAAACGTCGGCACAGGATTCATGCTAACCGTCGACCCTATGAAGGAGGTCTGTGGTGCGCTAACTTGAGGGGGCGTGTACGAGTACAGAGCTGCCTGTGATGGGCCAGCGGACGTGGTTTGCTGCCATTGGTACATACTGTTGGAAACAGGGCTCGAGTAGTCGCTGAAAACCGACTGACGCCTGCTGTTGTCGTGAGGGCTGGGTACCAAGTCCAGCGTCATGCCGGGATTGGAAGCTGTAGCGACAGGGTGATCAGTGACAGTATTTCCGCCATTATTCTCAAACGGGTGTGGCTGACTGGCAATCTCCGCAGTCATACTTTCTGAGTGGTAAGAACGGTCTCGCAGTGGGATCTCACTCATGTAAGGCCCATGCCCACCGTGCAAGCCCTGCGCCGGAGGCAGGCCCGCCGTTGGTGTATGAGCAAGGCACTGCTGCTGCTGCCGGACGTCCGCTTGGGACCGGTGCATGTCATCTCCGTTTTCCTCAAGTGACGGACCGTCTTCATTGTCCGAGACGTAAATGTCGGGAAATTTGTCCTCGGCCATCACAAACACCTCAGTGTCAATATCTAAGTCCTCGCATTAGTCCTCGGCTCTGCCCCAGCTCATCACTCGTGACTTGCCAAGCAAAGCAATCAAGCCACGGCAGAAGAAGATTATGTACTCACCAAGTTCGCCACTTCTGTAACGCTCCTCCTGTCTTGCCACCTTGAATATCTCGGCCAGATACGGCCGTTTCTTCGCATTGGTATCACATTCCATGAAGAAGGAGGAGAGTGCCTCGTAGGTAGTCTCTTCAAGTTTCTTGACGGTTAAGCCGAGCTTTCGCATATCACAATGCTGTTCTTCACTGGGCTTGATGATCAGACTCAGAATGTGAGCAAGTAGATGGACACGTTCTGTAATCAAGGTTAGCTGGCACATTCCGCACGACTAGAGGACGCTAGGTACTGGATAAATTATGGTCGAACCTCGTTTGTACAAGTGATCTGGCTCTTTGTGCCGGACCTTGTCTTCTTTTGTCGTCCCCCACGGCTTGGGCCACCATTCTGGCGCCTTTTCGTCGCTGCCAGTATAAGGATGCGTCGATTGCTTCTTTGGCTCGACGGCTTTGACCCAAGCTTTCGCAATCAGCTTGCAAGCAGTCTGCTGGCAGTTCTTGAATCTTTGTTCGTAAAAAGTCCACAACGCGTCGTTGTCGCTAAGCTTTATACGTCTGCGAGGGGTGACATCAATGGGGGGTTCGTCATCTCCTATGGCCGAGCTGTGAAGTCGGGCTCGTTTCCGTGATTGCCGCGCCGAGCCTGACCAATCCTTGTAGAAGGAGCTGCTTCGCCTTTCGTAACCTCGGGTACGCCCATGACTGCCTTTTTTGTGATCTCCCATTCGAATGCCGTCATCGAGAATTGGATTCGCACCTAGAGAGAGACAGGGAAAAGTCCCAACCGGAAAATTAGTTTCGTGTGACAAGGTCATGTTTCCTGGTTCGAGTTCCATTCGCAGGGTGTTTGTGTAGAACTAACCGGTGCCAAGGCGAGCCATCACCTGTTGAAACCTGTCGATGTCGAAAAACTGCTGAAGAATCACATCGCTGAAATTTTGACCTGGACTGATAAACGTCACTGCTTTGCCGTCGTCACCAATCGCGGCAACAAAGTACTGCTGAGCGGCGATGCCACAATACGATCGGAGAGCCTCTTCGATTTTCTGCCGTGGCGCCATGGCTTCGTCAGCATAGGATACCACACCAGGATTCCTCCAAGCTGGCCTTACCATAGGAGGCTGTCTGCGCACGTCGTACGTGTCTTGGAATCGTCCTGTATCGGACGCGTCCATGGCATAGCGGTCGGATGGGAATGGTTCAGGCCGCTGAGACGCATCGCCGAGAAACCTATCAGCCTGGAAAGAGGGATGACGAGCACTGGGAGTAGGACAGTAATGATGCTGAAACGGCTGTTGTCGAGGGAATGTATCCCGCTGCCAGTCTCGCACCATGACTAGGCTAGGCAAGGAAGTCGTGATGAACGAGAAGCCGTTCTATTCACAACAAAACAAAGATGAATGCGACAGAAGTGTAGACAGACAAGTGATTTCAATCGTCAGCGGGCGGAAAATGGCGATTGGAATCCACCGCCGTGATATTGAAGACCAAATAACAAACTAGAGATAAATTGATGGGTAGACGGGACGACGGGTTCCGATCGTCTACTGCAGCGACGTCAGACGTCAGCGCTGCAAGCAAATCTATTATTGCACCGATGATGTATTTGTATGGTCAATTACTCACATACTTGTTGCTTTGAATACCTAAAGGGAGTTGTATCCCGTGTAAGTGGCAACTTTTGTCCAAGCGTTCGCTATGCTTTTCAGTTCTAAATGCTGTATGTGCCCCGAGCTGTTATTTGACGTTCTACCAAATGAGAGACCCGTTTATTGCATACCGCGTCGGATGGTTGGCTTGATATGATGCGAACGAGGCAAAGTCCTGCAAGTTCTGCTGCAAGTCCTACTCCAGAGTCCACTGGAGGCTGAGGGAGCAGTAGGCCTCGGTTTAGATGGTACAAGTAACAAGGTACTCCGCACGCCCAGTGTATGTTGTGTAACACAAATGAGATTTGCGACTCACGGGCCCAATCCGCCGGGGTCTCAGGAAATTAACAGTAGTGTCCAGGTAGGTCCGCAGTCTGTAGACCGCTCTCTTCGCTGAGTAGGCTTGAGTAGCGAAAGGCGAAGTATCTCCGGTAGATGCAGCAACAGCATGCAGTATGTACAGCGTCTCCGCCTTCCAGCCGGCTTGAGGCACGGGAACGTGAAAGTGTAAAGTTTGCGAACAGTTGGAGTGCGAGGGCGGCTTGCTATTGAGAAATGAAGTTGAACTGGTTACTGCTGCAATGGTCACTGTCCGAAACGCTCAACCTGCTCGAGCTTGTAAAAAGAATTTGTACCAAAGTACTGGAAGAGGATGGGCAATCCACGTAGTCGTCTGGTAAAAGTAAATAGTCAAGACGAAGCCGAGTGGTTGTCAGGGGGTTGTAGAATGAACTCGAGACAGCGCGCCAAGACCACTATATGCGATCCTTGTCACCCGTTGAGGCTATACGTGGCGCAAGAGGGGGGCCAACCCTTGGAGATATCCGTAGTTCCGTGGGAAACCCGGCAAGAACAGCGTGCAGACCGCGATTCAAATATGATACTTCAACAAAGTAGTTGTGGTCTCGACACACTACAATAGCCAGGTGGGTTTCCCTCCAGGAGCGTGTAGCAAAGATGAAAGTTCCAAACACGACACAGATTTTGAGTCTTGATCAGAGGAAGAAAAGATGGTTGACAAAGGACAGAGAGGAAGAACGGAGAGATGCAGATGGGGTGGAGGGAGTATGTATATGATATAGAATCCAAGAAGAAAGGAGCACCAAGCAGCCGGTATTCGTACGTGCTGGTTGAACAGACGGCCCGGGGAGTACAGACAATGAATGAACATAGACCCCTCACCCCTCCCCCCAAGCAGAGGACCCTGCCAAATGTCTTTTTCGCGGCTCTGCTACTCGCAGATGCTCAAGAGCCGGCTAGCCAGTCATAGATCGGTACCGGGCTGTCACTCGAATTACAATATTGAAACCAGGTCTTGAACTTCGTGGTACCAGACTCCCAGACTCCCAGAGACTGGAGAAGGACACCCGAATTGTAGGCAGTGAGCAATTCAGGTATTGACTAATGCCTCTAGTCCGTCGCCAGTGCTGTACCAGAAGCTTCGCGCAGTAGATAGGGACGAGACATTGGAACATAAAGTAGAAGAACGACAGATGACAAGATCTGCTCTGAAAGCCAATTGCGTCTGAACCGGGAGCAGAAACAGGAAAAGGACCTCCTGATGCCCGCATGCCACCGACAGCAGCATTGAAGGGTGGTACGGGTGGCAATCGTAGGTTGTTGTGACTACTAGAGACGAATGAGATGACTTGAGGTAATACGGGTCAGGGTTCACGCTGGCTGGGTCGATGGAGGAACGAAGGCCCAGATTCTCCTCTCCAGACAAGGACAAGGTGCGAGAGAATTGTCTTGTCCATGGGCCAACTGGGCAGAGGGGACCCCCGTAGAAAGAATCAGTGGGAGGACCAGTTCCTCTGCACTACCGGATCATCGAATCAAATGTTGCAGGCTCGCTATCGACTAGCAGAGGTATGTATGTAGGTGCCAGGTGGAAATACGACGCAAGTCGGCATTGCGTCCAACGGCAACAGTTGCGGCCATACAAATAATGGGTTCTTTTGCAGGACAGGAGCGGGCGTAAATTCAGGGAGTACCAGACTGATTGGGTTGCGACAACGGGCAGGGGTGTAGTCAGGGTACATATGTACATACATTGTAAAATGGAGAGAGCTTCTTGGCTTTGGTGGGCGATGCGCCAGCCCGCCCCTCGTCAAGGAGACGGGCAGAGATCATGGCGGGAGAGAGCTCGGATACCAATTGGCGTTTTCCACGGCGGTGACTGTGATGGGAAGCCGTGGCGGAAATGCGTGGTGGAAGCGGCATGGTCCGGAATGACCGCTTTGCATCGCAGCACGGCCGGCTTGTTGAACATGCATTCAACAAGTTTGCTACGCGCACAATGGGGCGCAGCAGACATCACGTCTATATCGCTAGTATCTCCAAGTGTCTTGCGCCATGTGTGCGTGCCGACGTGAAGGCGCTGAGATGGCGTCATGGGGATTCGACGAGCGTCGAGAAAGACCAGGACAGGACAGCGCAATGCAGCAGTGGCCCGACTTCATACGCTGGCGCGGAGAGTGGCGACTGAAACTGTCTGGTGCTGATATCTATGCGCACAGAAGAAAGCCTGTGCTACGATGCTACGCTCCATTCAGTATTTGTAGCACGAGAAGCGTAACCCAGGGCTTCCGCGGACAACTGACCATTTTGCATCTCGACATGGCCATGCTGTGAGAGTGGTGCTGGCTCTTGTGCATCTGTCGGCAGGGAGGGCGACGCCTAACGCGTATCCGAGATTTAAGCTGATGGCACGCGTAAGATGGACGAGGTATGGCCCATGGGCTCAAGGCTGGCCAAAGAGCGAGTCGTGGTGTTGCAGTCTGCAGATGATTTGTGCTAGGTATAGGTACCTGTCTAGCCTATAGCCACGGAAGGCGCTTCGGCAGCCTGATCGTGCCTGCCGCATCGCGTCTGGGATTATGAGGTGTCATCACTGATGCCCACTGCCCAACCACTTAAGACTAGCCGCTCCTTCCAGGTTCCTTGCGCTGAGATGCTCAACACGGCTCGTTACAGATCATTGGCAAAGAAATAGAGTGCTTGCCTCAAGAGTCACACTTTGTTTAGGAACTCGGTTGTCAGATGCCAACGCTGTCGTTCTCCTGGTCCTCGAATGGTCTCACGAGCCTTGGAGTCTGGACAATAGCCCTCGCGATGTAGTTTCTTCAGCCGTTTTTCTTTTTTTGCACGGCCCCGCTTGACGGGCACCAGTCGCGCCAGAATTGCCTCCTTCCTACCTACCTAATGTACAGTACCTACCTATGTAGGTACCTACTTGTGCCTGGCTAACTGGCTAGCTGAACCACGTACATAGGTACCTACATTTTTAGCCCGACGACTTTGGCGTGGCACAAAGACATCGTATCCGCTTTCAATGCGCCATGTCAAGAAGGGTACAGTACCGGTACCTGGTGCCCTCTGCTACTCGCGAAGCGCAGATTGCCTGGTGATGGAAATTGGCTTCACAACACCTCGCTAAAAGCAATGCCGACTACACAAAGCAGTCTCTATCCTAAGTTAACTATGAAAAGAAAGGAAATAAGAGAAGGGAATAAGAAACGAAACTGAATCGGTGGCAATATGGCCCACAAGAACAGTGAATGCAGTCAGCAAAGGGGTGGGATGCACAGAGCGAAACACAACAGGGGCTGACAGCAATTTGAATGAGCCAAGTGCACCGAGCATAAAACATCACATCGTCTAAACGCCATGGCCGAGATTCTTCCAAGTTCCTATTTAGGATGTTCCAGGGCTGGCCACGTCCTGCGCAAGAAGTGAAAAGATGTACGTAGGTACAAACTCTGTATGTATGAGACCAAAGGAGAAGAAGAGGAGAAGTGCCATGGCACCCCGGTCATCTGGAACCAGCCAGGGCCCAGGGTCCCCCGTGAATATCTCCGATGCAAGTCTACCGAAAGCCAAGATCGCGCTTACAGACACGAGCAAGGCAAGTACATACCTGTCTCACGAAGTCACGGTTCACCACTTGTGACGAATCCTGCCTCTTAGAGATATCTTCTTGCTGCCAGTGGCATGACGCGCCGGTACGCTGGAGAAGGCTACCTATGTACTTGACATGAGGCAGCCATGATCAGAGAAAGCAGCAATGTAGATCTGGCGTCGCGACGGCTCATGAGACGTGCATCTCAATGACGCGCGATAGTCACACATAGGGGAGCACGAACGCTGCCGAGTGAAAATAGAGCATCACCCAGGAGATAACCCTAAGCGATCGCTCTCCTGGGTGATGCTCTCGGAGCATTGATGGAAGAGTCTGTCGAACACACGTTTACGGTTTGCTGGTCAGCCAGGGCCCAGCCCCCACTCTGATCTAATGTAAGGGCAACGGCCTTCGCGTGCTCTCGTTCTTCAGGGTGGTCGACCCCCGCGAGTCTAACTATTCGACTAAGTACCCACCCAACGCAGTAGATCCACAAAAATGGGGCTTTGGATACGTCAACGCCCCAATGGCCGCGTCCACGATAGGTAACAATTTTCTTCTTTTCAACCGTCACGTCAACACGCAAGCTATCAACACATCAACAGCACCATTGATATAACCTCTGCGGCTTCATTCTTTTGTTATCATATCGTTCTTTAACCCCTCCATCGAAATGTAAAACAATACAGTAGTTTCGCATGGCGCAGCAATGGCGAACACTTCGTTGGCGAGCCGCCTCAATTTGAAACAGTTGTCGAGTTCCTCTTCTCGCTTTTTGCTCAGATGGGGTGCTGATAAGGGTGTTGCTTTCATGAAGCGTTCATCCAGTAACGTCGCTAGATCAACGGGCAGATGCAGCCAACATATTACCGGCTCTATTTACACTGAAAAGATATCTGACATGGAAATGCAGGACGCCCTTGACCCAGTGCACGACCTCATCCGAAAGGAACGGCGGCAGCCCGCCCGCAACAAGCGTAACGATTCCGCTATGAATGGAGATGCTTCCAGCGTCATCCCGTCCACTAGGGCACTGATCAGAGTACCTCAGAGGGCTCACGGGCATCGAGGCCACAGCTGCCGTCAAGACGAGCGACGAAGGGCGTACCGGTCCCAGTTCGAGCTTAAGACGTGTAAGAACCGAGGCAGAATGGGTTGAAGCGCGAATGATAAGCGGTGGGTACAGAGGCCGAGGCTCTCGCGGAATATCAAGTTGACACGGTTACAAAGCCCGAGATCATGAAGTGAATTGCGCAGCCGCCTGCGTTCCTTGTCTCCTTCTTAGCTAGCCGCCTCTCAATCAATATTCGTTGCTCGTTTACATGCTTTTTTATGTTATATGAACCTCTTTGCACTGGGAATCTAACATGCAAATTCCGAATTGCGAGGATCGCGATCTTGAGCAGCAGCAAAGTTGATAAATTCGACGAAAGACGATTGCTAGTGCGGAGACCCGACTGTGATGTTTTCGCGTGGCGGCGTGGGTGTGTGGGTGTGTGGGTGTGTGGCAATCGAGTCCACTAACCAAATCTGGTCAAGAGTGGATCTACTGCGTCGGGTGGGTACTTAGTCGAATAGTTAGACTCACCCCCGCCTCTATTAAGACATGGAGAAACTCTGATAAGATCACAGGATTTCTACACAGGTACTCCGTACGAGGTACCGAGTACCGGTACATATGTACATAGACACAAAGCCGAGTTGCCGTGGCAGCCCGGGTCTGCCCAGTGCCAAGTCAATGCCGCCCCACCAGTGACCACACATCGTTCGTCCCAACGCCTGCGTCCTTGACGGTGACCAAAAGTCCAGCGGACCTCAACTTTTGCTTCTTGCCTCGGCTTAGGTACGTATGAAGCTTGAAATGCCTGCGGCCTGATTGGCTGCTACTAGTCCATGCATAACAACACGCTTGTTGCCACTGGTTGTTGGGGATTTGTACTCCGTACGGAGTACACATACATATCTCCTAATTCTTCCTTTGCTATGATGGACCGCGGTTCGGCGCGTCATGAATCCCCTAACCCACCGTTGTGACTGGGATTCTGTCAGTCGCTCTGTAATAGAATCCATCAATCATGGCTTGCCACCTTGACACCCACGGTCGCTGCTCACTATGCCAGAATGGGTCGCTCAACGGATCGGAGAGATTGAAATCCGAGATGACATAACTGTTCATGTGCCTACCTACCACGTCTCCATGGTTGAATTTTGACTTGGACAGAAATCAGAATCCCTCAGTGCCGAGTTGGTGCCTGTTGCCTCAAGTGTGAGTTGAGCTCAAGAGCTGCGTCGTCAAGAGATGGAGTCGTTGCATGTCTCGAGCTAACTTTGCCCACGGAAAGCGAGACTAGGCAGGTTGATTGACCCTTGCCACGAACTGCCGAGCTTGGCTGAGGCATTCTACCTATCTCCTGCTGCCGCTTATGATTAGGATGTCATGCATTTAGTTCGTGCTTGCAGTTCATCTCTATGAAAAGACATGTGCTCCCTTGCCTTGTCGCTGCAATGAAGACCTTGACCACGAGACCGACAAGTACAACGTTGACATGGACCCCCTGCCGAAGCTTGTCCCTAGCTTATTGCAGGGATGAGGCCTCAAAAAGACTCCCGCGCCAAAATTAAAGTTTCCGAGCCGCGGACTCGCGGTACGGCCCATGAGGACCAAGTACCTACATACATACATACTTGGACGCGGGCGCTTTGCTTACCCACGAGGCTTGAGAAGGTACCTCCTCGTGGGTGTAAGCGGGGTCACTCCGACAGTCCGACTCACGACTCACGACTCACGGCTGCGAGACCAACGATAATACCAACAGCATGGTTCAGACCACGAGACTAGAAGAGCGAGAACCTATCGACCTTGACGAAATGACACCCGTATGCGTGGCCAGTCTCGAACTTCAAGACCACACACGAGACAGTCTGGTACCCTTGACGTCGTGTTTTTCTGTTTGGCAGTGGGCACCAAGCAAGCAAATCACACTCTAGCAACACTTGCATCATGGCGTCGTTTTTAGTTAAAGAGCACGACTTCACTACAGGTGCTCGGGAGTATTGCCCCTTCACGAACATGTGCGTGGGCGACATAAAAGGTGCCAATAGAGGGCGTCATTAGCCCCTTCAGGCTCATGTCTTGATTCGATTTATTGCCCATGTATGTGGCGTACAGAAAAAGGAGGTGAGGAAGAAGGGGAAAGAAAAAAGTACATGCAGCGATGCGTCACGCCGCATCGCGAGAATCGATGCTACCAAAGATGCCACATGGAAATACCGTGACAGTGGCTTCCAGTCAGGCCAATTCATAAGCCACAAAATGGCCTGCTCCGAATAGCAAGCAGCCTTCACTGTTCAGCTCCCACCGATCCCACACTTCACTCAACTCCTCTCATGGTTTCTGGGTCGTTTAGCCTCCGAGCGTGACAGCCCTACCGTTGATGACCCCCCCGCCTTTGGCTCCGTTGATGTTATATTACCAAGTTCATCAAGTGGGTATCACAACTTATGAGCAACTCTGTAAAGATGGAGACAAATAAAGAAAAAAGTGAAGGAAATAGAAAAGATGCACTACAGCAAGGCGAAGATTCCCACCGTCAGAATTCAAGAAATATCTATTAGATATTAATGACCAGAGATAAGAACATACCATCAATATGGCAACCCGCTCTCGAGTAGCAACCACGTCAAAACAGGATTGGCCCTTATCCATGTGAAAGCTCAGGCGATGAGCTCGCCGCGCCGAGCAATACTCTTGTGCTTTCCAATGTTGCACTGAAAACAGCGTTCAGCTTTCTGCAAGCCTCATACCCAGACTCAATATCAGGAGGCAAAAGAGGCTGGTCGTCCTTTGCGTATACTTACTTTCAGCTGCTACATAGGACGTCGTACATGGGGCCATATCGGAACACTCTCGGAAGCAGAGCCCGGTGCCACGAATGGTTTCAGAAGCTCAAAGCGGCCCGTCTTCACATGCATTATTCCTTTTCATAGCAATCACCAGGTCTTCCACTCCCCAACCTATGTACTGCCCGACGGGACTACATCCTTCCCCCCCCCGGTCTTCCCCGCCCTCAAAGAATATTCAACCCTACCATTTCAGCTTCCCCCCTCTCCCAACCCAATATCGTCACCTACCTACGTGGCTCATCGCGTGATTACCTACCTACTCCCTCCTCTAATAAGGCCGGCCCAACTGCCAGTCTTCCGTTCTTCCACAAACTTATCCCCCGGCGCTCGCCGATGCTGTGCAGCGTGCTGCGTGCTTGCTGTACCCCGCACGCCCGGGAAAGATTTGGAAACTCTCATCCATCCGGGCTTACAACCCCTCCCCCCCCGTTTCGGTATTCCCCCAAGCCCCCTTCCTCGGGAGCACCCATGTTAGGCATACCCATCGGTGTACTAGGAGGTTAAGTAGTCTAGTACCTAGCCAGGGCCAAGCATACTGAGATACTCCAGTACGTGTCTGTACATGCTTTTGCCAAGGATGTGCTTTGCCAAGGGATGTCTAACGAGGAGTGAGTTTTGCCGTCCCAGTGCGTTGTCCTCGTCCATACCACCCAATGCTATCAAGAGGCGTTTTTTGGGGGGTTTTTCGCTGCGGGCGCAATATCCGTAGGGGCGTTTTCGTGAGTGTGACTCTGTGGCTGGCCATCCGCGGACTTCTTCCAGTCTCTGTTCTTGTTCTTGCATTCACGTGTTCGATCCCGTGGTGTAACGAAGACGCCCGTTTGTTTCTACGGTGCGTGAGGAGGGGGATGGGGGGTGGTATGGGAATAGAGCGGTGAGATGTAGAGGGTGTGCATGTACGTTGCGGACCGCGGTCTGGGTCGTGGTAGACATGCTTGCTTACTTTTGTGATTTTTGTTTTCAATAAACAGGTAGTCCCTCAAGGGTAGGCAGGTTGAGTAGCGTGTTGTTCCAAGATCCGTAGGACATCTTGTCGTGAATAAAAAGTGCATGAATATGGACAGCAGGCCTGAGTAGAATGTATGTATATAGGACAGCGCAAGGTCATATAAACGTCATGTATTGTAAATAGCCCAAACGCAGTGTAATACATGATAGTAGATCGTCTAAGATTCGAGTGCATGAATGCTTGCTGTAAACGCCCCCAGTGCCTTTTTTCATTTACGCCTTTTACTTGATTTCCAACCCCGCCTGTTTCATCAGTCCATAGAATATGCCTTGTTTCTTGAATAACGCGCCTGGTGTGTCAAATTCAACCACCTCGCCCTGATCAAGGACAACAACACGGTCGCTGTCGATGATGGTGTTGAGGCGGTGGGCGACTGTGATGATGGTTCGGTTCGCAAACAGAGGAGACCGTAGCGTTGCTTGAAGCATGGCATCGGTTTCGACGTCTACGGCGGCGGTCGCTTCATCCAGCACAAGAATGTTGGAAGGAGTCAACATGGCGCGCGCTAGGGAAACGAGCTGTCGTTGACCTTGCGACAGGTTGGATCCTGCAGCAGACTTGTTAGACAATACTCATAGTTGAAATTGAGGACTTGCTCTGTGCATGCTAGTAATATCATGTAGTGCGGCACTCACCTCCTTCGTTGATCTTGGCCTCCAGACCGCCGTCCATTTCAACAATATGCTCTTTGAGGCGGGCGTGTTCTATGCCGAATCATGTCAGTATCCGTCTCTACCTATGTCAGTGATGGAAGCGCGGAACATACCGAGAACACTCCACAGTTCTGTATCGTCGTGGACATGTCCGGGATCAAGGTTGTCACGGACTGTGCCCTCAAACAAGGCAGCGTCTTGGGGAATGATAGCCAATCGCCGTCGCAGGTCCAACAGCCCGATGCCGGATGTGTTCACTTGGTCAATATCGATGTTTCCCGTTGCTGGCTCGATGAGACGGAATAGCGCGAGTGTCAGAGAAGATTTGCCAGCTCCTGTTCGGCCAACGACACCAATCTTTTCACGAGACTTGATGTCCAAATTGATGTTTTTAAGAACAAGATCCAAGCCCTCGCGATACCGGGTGCTATAGTTCTGGAAATCGACCTCGCCCCTGGCAGGCCAAGCAACAGGCGGACGTCGCTCTGCAATGATTTCAGGAGCTTCACTCGGAAGTCGGGCATACTCGAGGACGCGCTCCACGGAGACAATGTTGGTTTCCACCTCAACGGTTTGTCGAACAATCCAGTTGAGGGACGTCGTTATCTGAAGAGCATAAGACATGGCGAGACCAACAGTGCCTTCTCGGAGTCCGCTCCTGTTGGACACAGAAATGATGGCAAGACCAGCAGCCGCAAGAATCACTACACCACCTATGAATTCGAGGCGAACAGCCAACCAACGATTGGCACTGACTGATGGATAGTACGCTCGCAAGTTAGCATCGACGCGCCACTCATTCTCCAGCACGAATCGTTGCTGCTGGCGGAATGCTCGAATGGTACTGACACCGCCCAGTGACTCCTGGAAGTGAGCATAGATTGGACTGCGGCTGACACTGTCCAGTCTCTTCAATTCTCGAGACGTGCGGAGATAATATCGCTGAATCCAGTAGTACGTGAGAGCAAGAGGCAGAATCAACGCCATGAAAGCTGGCGTCGAGAAAGAAATGACCCCCAGTGTAAAAAAAGATCGGGCAACGTTGACAAACAACATGTTGAAAACGCGAGCCAGAACCTCGTCGACACGATAAATGTCGCTGGAAAATCGGTTCAAGATACGACCCGTCGGCGTGGTATCAAAGAAGGACATTGGTGATCTGAAAATGGCATTCGCCATGCGCTCATGCAATTTCCGTGATGCCTCGATGGAGCAGAAGATCCACAAGATCAAGGTCTGCACCACAGTAAGCAATGAGGAACCAATACCGAAGGCGAAGTAGATGCCAATATATTTGCCAACATCGTCGTTGGAACCAGTGTCTTCGTTGTGTTCAGACCATGACTTGAGCCAGAAAGAACCGCCAATACCTGCAGACTGCGCCGCCAAAAGAGCAGTCATGTAGACAGCGACAGCAACAAGGTTGTTCTCTTTGGCGTATTCACCATAAACGGACCATTTAACCTTGCCTTGCTCCACAAACTCCTTGACTTGTTTGGTTCTAGAAGAGCCGGCAACTTCTTCCTCCGAAAGCTTGCCACGAGGCCCCTCGAAGCTAGCCGTACTCGCGCGCCGCAGAGTAGCCATACTACCGGTTCGCGGCTTTTTACCCACCACCTGACCACTCTTGATAGGTTGCATTTCTGGCACGTCCTCCGCAGCTTCCTCCAGCTCCTCCTTATTCCGGCTGGAGCTGCTCTCGCCACCGACAACCGTTGAAGTCTCACTGGAAGGCGAACTGGAGCTGCCCGAGGCATCGGACGAGTCGTGGCCAGCCGTCTTCAACAGATCGGCAACCAAGCCTTTACTGGCAATGAGCTGATTGTAGGTGCCCTTTTCGACAATCGATCCATCTTTGAGCATGGTGATAAAGCTAGCCTGGCGAAGAACGGGAATGGAGTTTGTCGCGAGGATTCGCGTCTTGGTAGACAGTAAACCGCGCGGCCCGAGTACATTGTCGATAATGTGGCGACCAACATGACTGTCTACAGCAGACAAGACGTCATCGAGAAGATAGATGTCGGCCCGAGCATACACAGCACGAGCAAGGGACACGCGAGCCTTCTGTCCACCACTGAGAGAAATGCCTCGCTCTCCGACAACGGTTTCGTCTCCGTCTGGGAGTTGCGCAAAGTCATCTAGGAGCGCGCAGGCCTTGACGGTTTTCGCGTAGAAATCGGCATCATATCGGTACCCAAAAATAATGTTTTCTTTGACAGTTGCGTTGAGTATCCATGGCTGCTGCGAAGCATAGGCAACAGTGCCTCTGACCTCAGCAGAGCCCTTGACCTTCCAAAGATCTCCGAGAATGGTCTGTAGGAACGACGACTTGCCGGCGCCAACGCGGCCAACGACACAAGATAGCTCACCCTTGTAAGAAGTAAAATCAATGTCCTTCAATACCTCCTTGGTCTCGCGACGATTCCACGAAAAGGTCCCGTCACGAATGATGACGGTCTCTTCACCCATCTCTTTGGGGCCTGACTTGACTGTGACAGCCTCGGATTGCAATTCTTCGGCGGTAAGAAAACCAGTAAGACGGCCAATAGCGACTGAAGCCTCGACGATGGAGGTGATCACCATGGGCAAGATTGCAAGAGGAAAAGTCAACAAGTTGAAGAGAGCGAGCGCAGGGAAAATGATATCCGTGGTCAGTGGCTTGTCTTGTGTAAGCACGTAAACGGTGAAAGTAGAGCATGAGACAAAGAATGGCGCAGTATTCCACGTGAAATTGGCAAAGGCCTGGGTAGCGCCGATTCGTCGCAAGTTTTTGAGCTCTTGCTCATTCCGCACGTAGTTGAGCTTATTCATGAATGCAGCACCCCAAGCATACAGCTTGATGCTTTTCATATTGGTGACAATTTCGTTGATGAGCCGGCTTCTGGCATCTTTATTCTTCATCTGGTCCTTTTGCAAATTCTTCATGATTCTGGCAACCCATCCCTGAGCTGGCATCATAATGATCATGACGACTATGCCAGCCATCATCGACCACCCAAGCAGGTTATAGAGGGAGACCATGCAAATGATTATTTGGAAAGGGGCAGACCAGACCTGATGCAGGAACTGGGTCAGATCTGAGAGACGCTGCGCATCCACGGCCATATAGTTCACAATATCGCCAGTCGTCTTCGAAGACCGACCCTCATTTGATAGTCTCAGTGACTTGCGGTAAATCATGGAGCCAAGGCCACCTTTGATCCGCATGCCAGTCTCATACGATTTTTGGAAATATTGGTGCTAGGATAGTGGTGTTAGTACGAATATAAAAACGTTTTCATACATTTTGGAGCTTACTTACCACCATGGTAGTTTGAAACACAGAGCAGGCAAACATTGAAAAAGCAATTGCAGCACCCTGGATAACAGGCTGAGGGTCATCCGGGGTGATGGAGTAGGACTTGACCCAATTTAGTAGCAATCGCAGCAGCTGCGGTTGTATATATTGCGCCATATCGTTGCCAACCTTGAAGAAAGCTGCAACTGCAAATGGACCACCGTAAGCACGGAACAGGACCAGCCATAACGAGGGCGACTTTGGGCGATGCTTGAGCTCATGAGACCAAGCTGCCTCGAATGATGCACCGGTCGTTTTGGTCTGGTCGGGCTTGGCTAGGCCCCACAGGTCGCTCTCCGTCAAGAAAACCTTGTAGCCGTACTGCATCATGGGCGTCATCCAGGAAAAGGTCAGACGTGAGAAGATGGTGGCATATTCAACAGGGCATTGCTCGTCCTCCGATATGGCTTCGTAACCGCTTGGGACATGTTGGCGAGGCCACAGCCACTCGATCCCGAATTCCAGGATCGAAACGCCGTATCCGATGCAGAATGTAATAAAGTATGGCAGATTGACGTCGTAAATTTGCTGGGAAATCAAGGATCGCAATTTAACGGTGAAGGAGATGATGGAAAGTAGCCAGTAAAAGAGCACAACGCCATTAGCATGGCGAAGGCGCGAGTGTTCTATCCATTGTATTGAAAACACGAGAGCCAAAGAAAGAATTGTCAAAAATGTCGTCAACACGCGAAAGTCGCCAAACCAGATGCCGGGCATGCCAAGGATTTGGATAACGAGCTGAACAGCAAAGTCGGCAATAATGAAGCAGAGAAGAGACTAGAAGAACATTCGATATTAGCCACTTGCATCCAAGTTCACGCAAGCACGCATCGTCGCATCACGCAGAGACTCGGACTTGTGCACATGAAGCAGCCATCTCACCTGCTTAATCCAAAAATGAGCATTCTTAGTAGCCTCGCCCTCTAAGGGCTTCTTTTTGCGCAATAACCACCAGATGGCCAAGGGTCCCAGGATGAGAGCATAGACCGAGACGGTAGCTAACCAAACATCGATGAAGCAGGGAGTGAAGTCATATCGATATCTGCTAATTGGACCCCAGCCCTCTTCGTTACCGCAGAGAGGTTGCTTGAACCCAGAAAAAGACAAGTAATTGCTGCCAAGCTGCTCCAGCGGCCGGAAGCCAGTGAAGGAGCCGGTGAGCTGGAGAGACTGCAGCTCGCCATCGGAATACATGGTCGGGGGTATTACGCGGAGTAACGTATTGATGCTGCGCCGAAATGTCACCGCATGCTCAACCCATCCGAAATCGGATCGAGATCCGCCGGGAAGAATCTTGCGCTCAGGATGAGAGCACCTTGATCGACGCGACAAGTCTCGAGCAGCAGACTATGGGTTCCAATGGTAAAGTGACGTCGATGGTTGAGGGTGGAACAACGGGTGGCTGTTGGACGACTGAGTTGTGCCTAATTGCCCGGAAAAATGCTTTCGGAATGGGGGTAGGTCGCGAGACAGGTGAAACTTGAAAGAGTCGAGATGATTGCAGCCTGGATGAGCAAAATAGAGTAGAAGCAAAAAGAGAGACTCCCCCAACGGAAGCAAAAAGTAAATGGCGATCGCCAGTCAACGAGCGAATGACGCGGAAATGCCCAAAGTGGCTGGGTTTGTCAGCGCGGACGCTACGAGCTTCCCCACAATCAAATGTATGATGCATGACTGTGTACATGTACATATGTACCTTATGTACCTAGGTACCTACCTCCTAGTACCTACGGACAGAAAGAAGAACGCTTTCATCGCCCGTTCCGCAACGCTTCAGGTCACGAAATTTCTCCTCGTTCCAATGCTCTGCTATTTTGAATAGCTTCATCACTGCTCCAGCGCTCGCAAGTATTCCAGCACCCGCTGAGCCAGCCATTCTCTCGCAATCTCCTCCAACACTTGATGGCCAGCTCCGGGGATTAGACCCGACAGTGGACTCACCAGTGGATTCGCTTTCTGGTATCGCTGATTCTCCTTAGCTTGGTCGACAAACTCTGGAAGAATCTCTTCATTGCCAGAATGGAGAACAAGCACAGGTTTGTTGAAGCGGCTCCAGAACTTGCGAACCGTCTCATCGTCCAAATCCGAGGAGAAGTAATCGTCATCTCCGCTACAGAAGGATCGATCCAGTCAGCATAGAAGCAAATAGACGGCTGGATGACCGCATCGACAGAGAATGTTCCATACGTACCCTTTCGCCACGAGAGAATTGAACCTATACGCGGTTATAGGCGCACTGAGGTCTTGGGGCACCTTGTCGTTCGGAAGGCAGTCATGGGCTCTTCCTTGTGCAATCCATTCGTTGGCTAGGGCAAGACTGTCTTGATAACTAGGGAAGATGACGTCCATGGATTCTCTGTCGGAAACGGGGCCTTGCATGATGAAACCATCCACGGGAGGGTTGCTGTGCTTGACATAGTCGGCATACTCCATGCAATCCTATTTCCTCCTACCGGATTAGCAGTGCCCAGACGGGGACGAGACTGCCGACTTGTTGAAGTAATGGGTTCAAGGTTTATCAAAGATGCCCTTGTGCGTTGTTGAACAAACCTGGGACCCTGTAGAGTGCCCGAAGAGTACAATCTTCTCTTTGCCCAATCCTCTCAGGTACTTGACGAGCGCAGCTATATCCTCAACATCGTCCGTTAGGCTAGTCGTCCCAAAGCCGATGAAGGAGCTTCGGAGACGGATTTCAAAGACGGAATACTGCAGCTCCTTTCCAGCGGTCTCCAAATGTCTGGCCACGGTTCTTATATACGCCACCGAGTGAGGCCCATCGCCCAAGCCGCCAATGAAGATGATGGCGTTCTTGGATGTGACGTCGGACCCGAGCTCGTACGCACAGGCGCCGCGGGTAGGCGACTTGTACGGGTGCACCGTGACAGGAAAAGGGTTCGATGACGCCATCAGATACAATGCTTAATATAACAGGAACTTGTCGTGTCTTGGACAACCAGAAATGCATTGCCCGACGCACCGGTTTTGTGCACGATGTCCCGAGGTTCCCGTGCATACACAGTGCGTAGACTGTGAAGGTCTTGATGCTGCCTGCACTGTGCTGCCTCGAGCGCGATGGCGATCCACTTGCTCATGTGAGATGCTTCATCGATAACATGGGGATATACTGCTGTGTCCTGTCACTGTTATCTGTTCGGTTTAGCGCAGTAGGCCTGAATCCTCAATTCAGGTATTTTCATCTCAGCCACTGCACCGATGGCAGCGGCTGGCCGTTCTGCCGTGTGAGGTAGACTCTGTACACCCTCGAGATGGCGATCCAGCAGCCCGTGGCAATGGAAAGCCGGCAGGTCAGCTCGGAGCGCAACGACCTATTTCAGAAGGTAAATATCCTGTGACGAAACCTCGGGCCTCTGATATGCAATGAATCCATTCGCTAACTCATACAAGCTGAAGCCATGCTGCGTCAAAGTGAGCCAGCTGGCTATCCGGGAGGCCCAAAGTCCAAACGCGCCTCGCGAGCTTCAGGATCTGACAAGCCAGCTTGTAGACATTCTCAACCGACAGGCCCAGAGGAACCCACTGGCTCTTGATGAAAAGCTAGCCGAATACGTCTTCTTTCCCCTGTCTCATGTATTCCGTCAATTGGGACAATATTCTGCCCTGGTCGCGGAAAACTGCATCAAATGCCTTCGAGTGCTCATTCAACATGGTTGGAAGTCCAAGATTTCTGCACAAATGGTGCAGCAAATATTCAGCTTGCTTGTGTTCGTCATTGATGGCGTCCCTGGTACCGATTCGGACAAGAAGAACCGTCATGTCCCCGAAGAACTGCAGCTTGACGCATTTTATGCATTGTTGTCCCTTATCCAGACTTCAAGTCCATCTGCCAGCGCCATGTCAGGACTGACGGAAGGAGATTCAATGCTTGCGCTGGGTCACGGCATCACGGTCATGCTGGATGGCGCTTCTACTGGCCCCAGCCCTCAAATACAGACTGCAGCACTCGACGTGCTCGAAATCCTGTACGCCTCTGTTCGTGACCAGGCAGCGTTGGGCAACTTTCTTCCCGGAACTATCTCTTCCGTGGCCAGAATTCTTTCAAGCCCAAGTCGTCACAAAGCTGCTGTATTGGCGAAAGGCTTGAATGTCGTGCAGACTGTACTGACAAAGGTACTTGGAGATCTGAGGACGAGGTCTATTCTGCCAAAGAAGCCATCGTCGGACGACGGGCAAGTTGCGGCGACCCCAGAGTCCGAACCGGGCAAAGTTTTGACGACAGCATGGCTCAAAGCTACGTCAGCCCAAGTCAAGCTCGCGTTATCAAGCATGATGAAGCTACGGACTCATGATTCGCAGAACGTTCGGGATGCACTAGAGAGACTGTGCATTTCAGTGTTGGATGAATGCCACAGTTCCTTGTCAAACTGCACGAACCTCTTGGTGGAGACTGCCATCATCTTGGACGATGGCAGCAATGAGATAGCTTCATTCGAAGCAACTTCAATAGCAACTCAGACAAACCTGCGCTATTTGGCCAACATATACCCTGACCTCTGCGATACAGTCAAGACTGCTGTGTATAGCTGGATGTCGAATCTGCCCCGTGTCATGCAATCCGGCGACGAAGACGCGAAAAAGGCTTCTGTGCACAATCTCTCCAAGGGCCTAGAGCTGATGCAAGGTCTTTCCGTTGAATCGTCGACATTAGAGGAGTCCTTGGGCGATTCTCTACGCGACAGCATTGTCTCAGTCATGCAGACTTCGAAACAGCCACAAGCAACATCACACCTGCAGCTACTAGACGGATCCCAACATAGCAAAGACATGTCGTCGGAGCAAAAGTTTGCACCTGTCCTCATGGCGAGTGAAAGTCAACGACTGTTGAGACAAGAGGTCGTAGGCCTCATGAAGGCTCTTGGCTCGTCATCTTTGAAGGGCTCGCTGGCCTCCAGCATGATGGAGCATGTACGCGAATCCACGTCCACCGATCAGATTGCTTCTCTCTGGCTATGCCACGAACTGGTAAAAGCAGTACATGTATGCAACGCCGATTCGGATGCCTTCTTAGACCTGTCTGCCTTTGCGGACTCGTCGGATGACATCGGAATCATCTCTGAAGATCTCTACTCCTACTCGGTGCAGGTCCTTGAATCCCATGTGGACTCGGATCCAGCAGACTGGCAGCTAGAAGCTTTGGCGTTGGAGGTGGTGGCTTACTCTGCCATAAGCCGAGGCAAGGCCTTCAGGCAGCACCTTATCGATGTCCTCTTCCCAGTTGTCACGTTCTTGGGATCTGACAATCAGCTACTCCAACAACACGCCATTGCCTCATTGAACAGCATAGCTCTCTCGTGTGAGTACGCGAGCGTATCAGATCTAATTATCGACAACGTGGACTACATGGTCAACTCTGTCTCTCTGCGACTCAACTCCCTCGACGTCTCGCCCGCATCCATGCAGGTTCTCATGATGATGATCCGACTCTCCGGTCCTGGCCTTATACCCTACCTCAACGACGTTGTCGATTCCATATTCTCCGCGCTGGACAACTACCACGGCTACACACTATTAGCTGAGAATCTCTTTTCCGTGCTCAAAGAGATCGTCGACCAAGCCGCGCGCAACGCCAAGCGCCTGTTGACAAGCGCAGAGCAAACCAAGCACAACCACAAGAAAACAGCCGAGCCAGTCGCCAGTCCAGACGACCTCATGGAGGAGCTCAAGCGCAAAGAAGCCAGGCGACTGCGAGACGAAGCCGAAGAAGCAGTCATAGAAGCAGCCTTTGACAAACCCGCCGGCCAACGCCACCCTACGCAGCCTTGGAAATCCGACATCCGGCCAGACGGTGAAGACGGCGACGATCAGCGCCCGCCCTCACCCGAGGCAGAAAAGCCCGCCAACTCGCCAACATACGAACTCATCCTCCGCATCACCCTCCTCACTCAACACTATCTCACTTCGCCGACCCCCCAGCTTCGAAGATCCCTTCTCGAGCTCCTCGCCACCGCAGCACCCGTTCTCGCCGGCGACGAAGACCGCTTCCTCCCCGCCATCCACGCCATATGGCCCGTCGTAATCGAGCGCCTGCGCGACTCAGAACCCTTCATCAGCATAGAGGCCTGCCACGCGCTCTCAAGCCTCTGCGAAGCAGCAGGCGACTTCCTCAGCTCTCGCTTCCGAACAGAGTGGCCCGACTGGCTACGAGACTGGTGCTTCAAAATCAAGAAACAGGCCGAGAACTCTCGACGGCACTACACGCCCCTATTCACACCACCTCGCAAAGCAAACAAAGGCGCTTTCCAAGAACAATCCACCGCAAGCTCCATCATGATACCCATCCGATCGGGAGACGGGTCCACCGTCACAGGCAAAGTGATAGACGGCGCACATGGTGCCTCTTCTTCGTCCCGTCTGACAGGGGGTCTAGGCGAGCATGCCTCCCCCGTCAAGATGTGGGCTGCGGTGGTGAAGCTGCTTACGGCGGTGGTGTCCCATGTTCGCATTGATGAGGTCATGTTTGAGGACATGGTTGAGCTTTTGGGAGATGTGCTGGAACAGGATGAGGAGGTTCGTGGGGCGCTTGAGGTGTTGAATGCTGATGGGGTTAGGCAGGCGAGGTGTAAGAAGGGAAGGGTGGAGGTGCTTCCTACGCCGGTTGTGGAGCGGGGGAAGTCTGTAGATGTGTAGTTTCATGTGGTTTTACTTTTTTCCCATCACTGCGTCTCGACTCTGCGGGACTTTTTTATTCCCCTTCTTCCTGTCTCCCCCTCTCTCAGATCTTGTGCCTTTATGTCAGAGCTGTACGTATCTCCCTCTCGCTTTCTGGTGTCATCAATGCGTGATATTATATGCCAGAGGCGTAGTTTTCTATGTTCTGGCCTCTTCTATCTATAAGGACGTCTATGGCGAAGGGCTTCAAGTCCGCCTTACTTTCTTCCGTCTCCAATGCGTTGTAATCTTGTAATCCCGCTGGGTCCTATTCACCTCCGCTTTCGGCCCCAATGCCGCTCTTGCCTTCTTGTCTTCTTTGTCCCCATGCGCCTTGACTCTGTACTCACGCAATCGTATCCTGGCACAACGTGCCTATCCTGTTGAATGCCCTCATCGCGTCCATCTACATCTTGGCATTCCCCGTCAAATACCCCTCCACCACCGCCGTCATCAACCGATTCGCAATCGCCGTCGCCGGCGGCACCCTCAGATCACCCTCCCGCTGCCCCTCAGGTGCTGACGCAGACATATTACTCCCCTGAGCGTGCATTCGGGACCTCTCCAACGCAGCCGCAACCTCCTCGACCGGGAACCACGCTGCGCTCTCCAACTCCTTGTCATTCAGTGTGATGGCCTCCCCCTCTCCGGGCAGCGCCTCGGCCACCGCGCCAATCATCAGACTGGATGGGTACGGCCACGGCTGCGTCGAGTGCACCTGCACGCGCCCGACCCTCACACCCGCCTCCTCCCAGACCTCTCGCCGCACAGCCTCCTCGACTGACTCCCCTGGCTCGAGAAAGCCGGCGAGATTGCTATGCCAGTGCGGCGGCCATCGTGCCTGTCGGCCCAGAAGCATGCGCTTGCCGTCCGAAGACACCACAGCGGCAATCATGGTGGGATCTGTGCGTGGAAAACAAATGTTGGAGACGCCGTGCCGCGTGGGACAGTCGGGCTGTTCAACGCCCGTGTCTGAGCCGGGAGGGCAACCTTTGAGGTCAGTAGGCGGACACACGCGCTTGTAGCCAGCCTCAATAGAAAGATTGGCATGGCCGCAGCCTGCGCAGAAGCGGTGTCGCGTGTTCCAGTCCATGATGGAACGGGCCTGTGCAAACATGGAGGCTAGTATATAATCAAAATCACCACTGTTAGCTTTTGTGTTCTCAGAAAGAAAGAAAAAAGGCAGAGAAGCCAGGCTCTGCATGGAAAATAAGAGGCCGAGGAAACGGCAGAAGGAAGAATGAAAAGGGATAAGAGACATGATTGAAAAGAAAGCACACACCCGCCTCAGAATGCAACGTCAGACTCCTCGTATCCGACGCAACCCAAAACCCTTTCTCCTCCTGACTCTTCAGCCACGCCTTCTTCTCCTCCCTCCTATCCCCCCTCGTCGTCGAGACGTCCACCGCAAAGTACGGCCGCCCTCGAACATCACCATGCTCCGACGTCTCCCAGACGACCTCATTCTCGTCGGCGTTCACCTCGCTCTCCACCCCAACTCCATTCTTGGTCGTCGTCGTGCCCAGAAACAGGACCTGCATCTCCGACGCCACCTTTGACGAGTCAAATGCCTTGATGCGGTCTGCATCGCTCTGCAGAAATGCGGGATGGGGCCCCAGCACGCTCTTGATCTCTTGGTAACTCAGCAGCGCGAGCTTCTTCTTGTTCACCACGAGCGGGCTGAGGTTGTCAAGGGCAATGTAGCGCGCATGGGGGCTCGTGGCGACGCGGTTGAGGAAAGCGACATCGGAGCGCAGGAACGAGTAGCGGTTGAGGCGGCTGCCGGAGAAGTAGTTGATGACTTCTTTGCCGAAGCGTCGAGTCAGCATCGAGGTGTCGTTGGTGAGAGCAGGGTGCTCGGGCATGAGAGGGGGAGTGGTAGTCATTGGGGGGGATGATAGATCAAATAGGCGTGCTGGGCGAGTGCGTGGTTTTGCAGGTTATTCATGCAGGAACGCAATAGGTACATGCGCGCGCCATCTGTCGTAGCCTGTAGGATCATGGTCCATGGAGCCCATCCCGACGAGAAGCGCAATTACGTCATTACATTAAAAGGGTCTCGACTCTCGCAGCAAAACCTTTGTGGAGGTCTTTGTGGAGACTCATGATGAGTAATGAATCTCCTCAGTTCTTCACTCCACACGTCCGAGACTCCGGGCTTGCGGTACGCACGTGGCATTGAGAAGAGTGACAGCTTGGCGATCACGTCTTGGGACTTCAGATCAAGGCAAGGAATGTTTGTTTATTCATACTGCAAAGACTAATTTGCACCCCTGGTACAAGGTATAACCCAATATCCGAACCGACAGCCTTCTTGCATCATCAAACGCTGATCAACAACCTCCTCAAGCTGGTCCAGCAGCATCAACATCATCGCTCAAGGCAGGCGGTGCCATGGCAGCAGATAGACAAGCGATCATGGCGCCGAAAAAGCTATTTTCAATCCCTTACTGTTAGATGAGAACCTGCCAACTTTCAGGATGCACTCGACATACAGATTGAAGTGGCACATGGCAACGGTGGCGGCGCCAGGGAGACGCCCAGCTGCTCGGAGCATAAACGTGCCAGCCAATCCCACGAAGCCGGCAGAGTGATGTTTCATCATATCGTTCGACCGGGACACAGAAACCGAAGGTTTCATCCATCCCATGACGACGACGGGGATCAAGACCAGCAAGGTGACCACGATGCCGCGGAAGACGTATAATGGGTCAACCGCCGTCTTCTTTGTGTAGACGATCATGTTGGCCAACATGGTGGACGTAGTGAGGATGCTAATGACAGCTGCGGCGGCCATGAGAGGATATGTTCCCCAGGCGGCCATGTTGCACTCACTGCCTCCGAATTTGCATTCCACGATGTGCACGTGTCTCCTTGCCTTGCGATACGTGACCAGCGACATGACGAAGAGGATAAAGCTGGTGATGGTATACGAGGCCACGAGTAACATCAAGAATATCTTGGATAAGTTTGTTGGTGTCTTGAATAAGTTTGTAAGTGTCTTGAATAAGTTTGTTGGTGTGTTGGATACGTTTGTTGGTGTGTTGGATAAGTTTGTTGGTGCGTTGGATACGTTTGTTGGTGCGTTGGATAAGTTTGTTGGTGTGTTAGATATGTTTGTTGGTGTGTTGGATAAGTTTGCTGGTGTGTTGCATAAGTTTGTTGGTGTCTTGGATAAGTTTGTTGGTGTCTTGGACCAGCTTGTTGGCATCATACTGGCGGTGCGAGATTGCGATGAAACACGATGGGATTGTACAGTATAACATGAGATGGTGCAACACGCGGGAGGAAAAGAAGAAGAAGAAGAGCTGGCTATCCGTTGACTCTGGTCCGGACAAAGTTCCTCTCTTGCGTTCTTGCTGCCGGTCGCTGAGCAATTGGGAAGCAGGAGCGAGCGATGAGCGTCGAGCTCCATGTAGACACCTGGGCAAGCGCGACGAGGGTGCCATTGCGAAGCCAGAGCTATCAATGCTCAGTAGCGAAGTACATATGTACATACTCCGTAGGTAGATGATAATAGAAGCAAGATCTTTCTCACGAGCAGCCAGCGGCCGGCAATCGGCAGTTGCGCACATGAGGCTTTGGCCCACCCCGGCTATCGCGACCAGACTGCAGCCTCCAGAATGCTCAAGCCACCCGAGGCGTCCCCGAATCCACCCGCGGATTCGGCTTCTGGGTCCGCGGATGATTCCTCTTTCATTTTTTCTTCTGTCACTTTTTATTGTGTTCTCCCTTGTGCACCTTGTGGCCCGTTCGATCTTCCTTTCATCTGGAAGCTTGCCTGGAACACCGTCCACATGGCTCCTCCTCTGGACGGTCTGCATCTTGATGTCGACGCCGTGTCCGGCATCTGCGGGTGAGTCGCCCGATGCGTCATACACACATGCAATGCAATGCGACGCCGGCACCCGTTGTCTCGTCCCGTTACACAGTGACACACCACTTCCGGCCATCGATTCCTCGCTAACGTGTCCTCCCGTATCTTTCAGGTCCATCTCGATTGCTTGCTGGGGTACGATGACAACTATACCCGTCTTGCGCCGTCTCCGCGCTGTCCCCGCGTCGTTCTCGTCCTCCCGAGTCGCATGCGTTCCCTGAACCCAGACACTGACTCGGCCTCCTATCAGTGCTCGTTTTCACGCCACAATTGATCGCAAATTGGACATGCGGCTCTGCCGAAGCCCTTTCGATCCAGTTCATCATTGTGTGGCTGATTGGAGATGTCTTCAACATCGCCGGCGCAGTCCTCCAGGGCGTCCTGCCCACAATGGTGCGCAACGTCTTCTCAACGTCCAGCCACTTCAGCTGCGTCTTGGTGCTGACCATGATACACTTCGCGTAGATCATTCTTGCTGTCTATTATACCCTGGCTGATGTCGTGCTCCTGGGTCAATGCTTCTACTATCGAGGCTTCACCTGGCGCGACGAACCATGCACCTCGACGTCCGAGCCTAGCCGCGCCCGTGCTGGCGACGCCAATGCCGATGCCAATGAAGGAACCGCTTTGCTGGTAGATGCTAGTCATCACGAGTCTGACTGGACAGGCTTATCGCCTGCTGTGCCGCACATCTCTCACGCCGATCCCCCTCCTCCAACGGTCTTACAAACGGTCATTTGGAATACATGTATTGTCCTCATGGTCTGTGCTGCAGGCATTTTGGGGTGGTTCCTCGGCCAAAAGGCTAAAGTGGGTGAAACAGAACCGTCTGCAGGACGAGGTGAAGACTCTCTCACGTTCAGTGTCTGGGGTCAGGTGTTTGGCTACCTTTGCGCCGTCTTTTACATCGCGTCCCGCGTGCCCCAACTCATCCTCAACTACCGGCGCAAGACGACCGAAGGGCTTAGCATGCTCTTTTTCATCTTTGCCTGTCTCGGTAATGTCACCTATGTCTTGTCCATAGTTGCCTACGAACCCCGGTGCGAGCACCGCCAGTGCGAGTCGGGAGAGGTTGGACGCATCTACGGCAAGTACATGCTGCTGAATCTTAGCTGGCTGGCGGGCGCATCGGTGACTCTCCTGATGGACTTTGTCGTGTTCTGCCAGTATTTCTACTACAACACCACCCACGGGGAAAACTTCTCACGGAGTAACGATCAGGGCGAATATGTGCGGAGCATCGACACCAATACTGTCTCTGACGGTCAGGCACGTCCTCAAAGAGACAATACGGCGTACGATCATCGACCTCTGCTCCAACGAGGCGATTCCGTCAACGCGCTGCCATAACGTCAGCTATTTCTTTTCAAATCTCTCAACCTTCCTTGTTATCTTTTGGCATAAATTCTTCTGGTTCGGCGTTCAAAAGTTCTGTTTTCATCTTTGCCGGGGAATTTCGTTTCATGGCATCAATGGGGGCATGCATCAGGATAGAATCATAGAAACGAGAAATGCCGACATGTTCGTTAAGCAGCCTGTATAGAGAGACGTGATGCAAGAGGGGTTTGAGTATGCGATCTAACCACAGTGCAGCGCCTAACGTATTGAATGTTCTAACTTTTTCTCACGGCTGTTAAATCACAAACCTAGTGAGAATCGTTCAATACAGTTAACCTGAAAAGTATTCGCCATGCCTCTTAAAAGCCAAGCATGCCATTCACGCGTTACATATACCCGTTCTGCCCGCTTTGCGACTACAATTAGGAAGCATATATAATGTAGCTCAGACCATTCTCAGACACATACGACCATACCTACCAGAGAATTCGGGATCCCGTCCGCTCTCCCATAGACAAGCTGGTAAGGGGCAGATTAGTAGTTGGGTCGGTGACGACCAGCGAACACCGGCTGTTGTATGTAGTCGCAGACATTCATTTTTTGGTTCTTTTGCTTTTGACTCTTTTTGACTGTTTGACTTTTATCAGTTCTCGCGCGACAGCCATTTTTGTAGCCATCTTGCTGATAGGGATGAGTTGGCCAAGTCGTGTTGTTGCCAGTTATGTAGTTGGTACGATTGACTTGCAGAACCGCACCATAAAGCACCGAGCGAGTACCCATACTCTGCACTCTGTATGTGTATAGCATCATGTATTCCCGTTGTATGTATGTACTTCATATATATGGAACTGACAGGTCTGCGCCCCTCCATGCACCCCAAATCACAATGCACACAAACCAAGAATCGATTGCGATGAACAGCGGTGCCGGCCATATCCCATACCTGCCTGCGCTGCAACATATCCAAAATTCAAGCTGAATCTCCTACATCGTGCCCAATATAGAATCTCCCATCGTCGCATTCCACAAGTAAATGATCGTTTCAGTACTTATATCTTATATAAACCCAAAAAAAAGAAAGAAAAGAAGAAAAAAAGACTAGTGACAGTGACAGTACAGTCAGTAGGTATCCATCACTGATCAGGCCAGCTGCACAGAAGGAAGATATCTAGGCCCCGCAAATCCCTTCGCCACAACACTCTGAACATACACACTCTTCACCCCGTCGAACCGCGTCCCCCATAACTTGAGGAGGATGAATCGCCCCGACACAGCGGGAGTGAAGCGTATAGTACACTGAGACTTCTTCCTATCAATGGAAAACTTGGCATGCGGGACGAGTAAGCCCCCGCCCACAGCTCGGATGGCGTCCTGTGTGGCCGAGTTATGCGCCTCCCAGGCCTCGAACAGAGAAGTGTCGTAGGGGTCTCTTTCTCTTTCTCTTTCTCCTGCGCGGTATTCATCGCGGGGCGTATATTGCGAGTCGGAGGAGTTTGATAGTTGTTGGTCCAAGTAGTCGGTGAAGTCGGTGGAGATTGGTGGCAGAGCGGTATCCGGATCAGAGTCCGAGCTTTCTGTTTCAAAGGGCAGGGACCCGATCCGGTTGGGGGGTCGGCGGAGTGTGCGGGGGACTTGCGAGATACCTTGTTCGTCGTCGGAGGTGCGTTCGGTGGTTATGTGGAAGTGAGGTTGGTAGGACTCAAACTCTGGTGGCATGTCTGGCAAACGCCATGGATGCCTGGTGGAAGCGACGTTCTGTGAGAGAGAAGGGGAACGCGAATGGTGGATTCGAGTCGATGAGGTGCCATCGTTGTGGTGACGGATGGAAACGATGTGGCGAGGGGTTGCGTCTCGTTCTGATGGCGGCCGCGACGCTGCGGTGTCGTCAGATTGAGGAATATCGGGCGGGTCTGTGTACTGAATCTGATAATGGGCAGTGCGGCTGAGGATGTCGTTTTTATCCATTGATATAAAGACCATGCCTTCGGTCACACTTTGATAGAAGAAGGGTACATATTAGACATAGGCGACGAGACAAGAAGCACATGCGAAAATCATAGCAAAGACGGCAAGGGAGGGATAAATTTGGGTTGGAAAAGACATACGGATGCGAGAATTTCTTCCCCCCAGGCATCTTGATGACAAGCTCCTCTAGAGCAAACACGGTTGCATCCTGGTGTCGCAGCACGATGTTGCACCGATTCCCCGTACTGCAGTACGTGGAGACGTCATCGTTTAGGATGTTGTCGGCAGTACGGAACGATTCATTGGAGAACATGCCGCCGTCACAGCTGACTATTTCCATTCGCAGGCGGCCGGGCTCAACTTGCCCATACCTGCCATATCGGAACCCTCGGGAGATAGGCACGGGGGGGTTCGATCCAACTCTGCGGCGTTTGCTCCGGATATTGTCGTCATCAGAGATGTCACGAGATCGAACCGTGGGGGATGTCGTCGACTGCAGCAAAGGAGTCATAAGATGAACCTGGGTCGTCATATCGAGAAGCGTTCGGAGCTGGGTGTTGGCCTCGTCAAGGTGGTCCAGCTCATCAAGAACTGCGGGCCGAGCCATTCGTTCCCGTTCAGCGGCGGAAATATAGATCGGTCGCGAATGGAGCGCACGGCGAGAGGAAGTCAGCCAGGGATGATCCATGGGGTTCGAATCCTGGTCGTAGATGTTCCGAATGCGCTCTGCTCTTCGAGCTGCAGTAGACCAGTGCCTCGGTGCAGACCGGGTGCTCATTGCCAAACTACTCAATGAGGCCGACCCGGGTGGTGGCGAGACTGCTCCGGCTCCGGGTCGCACGAGGTCGCCGTTCAAGGTGCGCAACGGCGGTAATCTAGGCGCTGACCTGGGCAGAGGGGGGAACTCGTCTACCTCATCTCGAGGGCGATTTTGTTCAAGGCCGCTCGAACCGGCCCCCGATCGGGAGGCCATCGCCGGTCGTTTTCTTCGAGGCGCACGAACTTGTCGCTGACGAAAGCGACGGGATGTCGCGGCAAATTCGATGTGGAATCTGCCCTCCCGTCTCTGGAGTCTAATGTCTAGCTTGGGAACCGAGGCGAACCGGCTTAGCAGTTGTATGGCGGAATGCTGAGCGTCGGCTGAGGTCGGATGGGATCGACTGGAGTCGACTGAGACAGCAAAGGCCGGGCGAGGATGAGGAAGAGGGAGAAGAGAGGTCGCGTATGGTGCGGTAACGGAACGCTTTTGTGAGGGGCGTTGTTTCAATCCCACACCTGTTTGTTGGCTTACGACAGCCAAGTGAGCTAACAGCGTGTAACGTATAGCTACATAAAGAAAGATTTTTGGCCCGTCCGCCACCCGCAGTCGCAAGACATTGACATGTGAGCTCACTCAAGAGTCAAGCCGTCGGATAAGGGCGCTTCTTCCCTGGCATTCTCCTGGAGTCTGGAGCACGCGGGGTCCGTCCACGCTTCCGGATAATTCTCATGAGGTGCCATGGTGAGGATGAGATGCAAGAGTCGATGAGCTGAAGATATACATATTAGTTGCAGGGACCCGGTGTCAAGACCTTGCCGCCAGGGACTCGACGTGCTAAATTTAGTCGTGAATCGTGATGCTGTTCATCGTGCTAGGTACGGAGTACATACGTGTACAAACCAGTCTCTTGAGTCTTTATACTTGACGATGCGGAATTTGGGCAGCCACAGCCCCGCAGACGACGCCCTTGCCGCCGTTAATTCGTATGTATTCATACAGAAGGCTCACAGGTCACAGATTCACAGCGGCATCTGCCAGCATTTTACCCATCTTGCTACATAGCCCGTCATTCGCGTCAACCCTGGCATCCCCTTGGTCGCACCACCAAACGGTGCTGTGTCTTGGAGACGCCAGCCAATCAGACAAGCCGGGTCGCTTATTACGTCAGCGAGCCCGGCGAATCAGCGATTCACTACGCAATGGAGCCATTTCGCGAAACGCGAGACAAATGTAGGCGCCAAAGCAGCATCCGACAATGAATCAAGTCTGAGGCAAGATAGGCTGAATCGGCTTGCTCTGCGCGCCGTCTGCAGTGACAACTTGCAGTTTGCCCCTCGTGCTTTTAACCTGCCATCAATCCAGCTCGTTCAAGTCGCTCATTTTCATTTCGGCCTCACTTTCCCTTGTCCGCTCTCCCCTCACTTACCAGTCCCGACCACAACCCTGAACCCGAACCGCGCTCGACATTACATGCCATCTTAGCCGACAACTTCACCCATCAAGTGTATCGGCAGTCTGGCTTGCGATGGATAACCAGGACTATGAGCAGGTCCACGGCCAGCAATATGCCGCCTTTGGGACCGACCTCGACGCGATGTCGGCGGCTCGACCCGTGAATTCCAACGGCAATGTGGCTGCGCTCGAGCAAAACCCGCTTCGGACCGCGTATCCCGACGCGCATGCGAGCATGATGGGTCGTCCATCTTTCGGTGAACATGCCAGCTCGAGCGGGAACGGCATGCCATTAGGCGGCAGCACATCGAGTCTTGTGTCCTTGGTGATGCCAGGCGACGGTCACCTGGAGGCTCCTCCCACCGTGGTGTCTGCCGGTATGCTCTGTCCACTACGCCCTTCCGCTCTCCGCTCTCCCCTTCTCCTGATGCTCTCTTTTCTACAAGACAAATGTAAAAAGGAAAAAAAGAGAAATGGATACAAGGAACTTGATTGCCAATTGAGTGCATGGGCACTATGCTGACGGATCCATTCAGATGATGTCGCGCTTTATGACAGACAGATTCGACTCTGGGGCATGGCGGCCCAGCAAAAGATTCAATCCTCTCACATACTTCTCATAACCATGCGAGGTCTCGCCCACGAAATAGCCAAGAATCTTGTCCTTGCGGGTGTTGGATCCATCACTCTCCTAGATGGTGCAGCCGTGACGGAAGCCGATCTAGGCTGCCAGTTCTTTCTCTCCGAAGGTGGCGAGAGCGTCATCGGCCAGAATCGCGCTGAAGCTGCTAGCCACGCGCTCCGCAGACTGAATCCCCGCGTTCAAGTACACGTAGACTCTGAGGGTATCGCAACCAAGGGGCCTAGCTATTTTGCGGCGTATGATGTTGTCATTGCCACAGATCTCGACCCAGATGCCTACAACATCATCAACACGGCCACGAGAATCAACGGACGAGCCTTCTATGCCGCGGGCACGCATGGAATGTATGGCTTCATCTTCAATGACCTCATCGAACACACCTATGTCATTGAGCGTGAGGCCAGCAACGTTGCCACCACGCCCAAGCAGGAATCTCGAACTCGCGCCATTCTCGATGTCAGGACTAAATTCCAAGGCCCCAAGACGATTGAGTCTGTCACGAAGCGCGAGCTATACTCGACTTGGTACCTGGCAAGTGACGTGGCTGTTCTGCCTGCCGAATATTCCTCGTCGAAGCGACGATTAAAATCGGTCACGCCTGCGCTCTCATGTCTGCGTGCGCTCTGGGAGTTCAAGCAACTGCAAGGTGGCCGTCTACCCAGCAACAGGGATGACCTGAAGCTATTTACGCAACTCGCGACGCAGAAGCACAAGGCGCTCAGCTTGCCGAGCGACACTCTGACGCCGCAATTCCTCCGAAGCTTTCTCCAGAACCTCGGCAGTGAAATCGCGCCTGTCACGGCCATCCTCGGCGGCCAGCTAGCCCAGGATGTTATCAACGTGCTTGGGGCGACGCAGCAGCCCATCCAGAACACGGTCATTTTTGACGGCACCATGATGGCCGCCCTCATGTATCCTCTCCACCCACAGCTAGAGCTCGGCGCAAGTCTCCTCTCTGTTCCCAAGGCGAGGGTTCCCGCAGAAAGCCCAGTCGATGCTGTTGGGGCTTCCATGGCCGCCACGAATGATGCGTCCATGTACGGTATCGACAACGCCACGCATCATCCCATGGCCGGGAACGGCTCCTTCGATTATCAAGGCGTCAATTACCAAGGCGCTGGCTACCAAAGCGTCAATTGCCAAAACGGCAATTGCCAGGACGCCAACTATCAAGACGTGAACGGCAGCAGCACAACTCCAGCTTTTAATCCCGTCTCCGCATCCCACCAAGCCGATTTCCAGTACTCCTCAGAAGGGACACGACCACACGATTGATTCCCAACGAGTCAACCTCCTGCCCCTGGCGCACCAAAACAAACTCTCGCTCAGCATCCGATCACTCGCTTCTTCTACAGCACGATGCCGAAAAAAAGCCCCTCGCCGCAGCTCTCTTACATCAGACTACCCAATGCAGACACAAAGTATATACCCTCTACTAGGAATAGGCAAACGCAAAGCAAGATAGGAGCCAATTTACCACAATTTTCGAAGCGAGTTATACAAGAAGAGCAGATTCTTTCAGCATACTGCTACAGGTGAAGGAGCAGGATCGCCCCATCGTCTATAGACACACGTGTCACGGCCCCCTGACGTCGTGAATCTAAAACACATCACCAATTCACCATAATGAGATGACGGAGTAGCTCAAGCAGGTCAAGCAGCTCCATCTGCAGCTGAAGATTTGATATGCCAGGTCCAAGGAAGGGGTGTCAAGGTGGAGGGAAGTAGCTTAGATGGAGTATGGCTCCGATGCAGTGGATTGATTGACTACCTAGCAAGGTCTGGCGGAGGCTGCTGTGTGCTGCTACATAGGTATCACGGTGTACTCTAAGCAGTGAGCAGTGAGCAGTGAGCAGTGAGCAGTGAGCAGTGAGCAGTGAGCAGTGAGCAGTGAGCAGTGAGCAGGGGTGGAGGTTGTGGAATGCCCTTCTGCCTTGCTATGTACCCTGGTAGGGCCCCCCAAGGATATCTTCCACGGCGTTCTTCTTGCCTCGGGGTTTTCGTGGTGTATACATATTTATAGAGCACGTTTCTGTCTCTGGTGGCGAATCGCGATGCTACGAGCCGCGGGGGGGTCTAGGTATGTACGAGGTATGTATTTAGTCAGTTGGCGTTACGCGTAGAATACCTACTGTAGCTTGGGTAGGTAGCCTTTCGATTTTGTGGTGCATATATATATACATACACACACACACACACACACACACACACAAGCCAGATCTTGGTGCACTCACGTGTTTTCTATATTTGTGTATTTATTAACAGTGGTCTCTCTATGGTCATGGCTCTAATGATCAAGAAGACTTTTGCAGGGGGGGCTTACTTGGCCGGTTAGGTCAACTAGGTATGTAGTATACAGACAGCTAGGGCGGGTAGTTTATCTGATCATACATAGGAGCTAGCCGAGAAGATCTCAATGCCCTGCCCCATCATCATCATCGTCATCGTCATTACTTTCTGTGTTATGCTACGCAGACCGTTACTTCTGGTCAGACGTCTGGTAGTTACGCGTTTAGTACTAGGTACCTCTGGCAGAGAAAACTGAATCACATCACAACATCATAATATCAAAATGTCACAGCATCAACAGCATCACAGCGTCACAGCATCATCCCTTCAGCAAAGAGAGATGGATCTCAAAGAAAGTCCACGCCAAGATATTAGATTACGCAAGAATCAAGATATACACTCTGCTATGCACTCGTATTTCCGCACTGCGGCCCCTTTTTCCTTCAGAATCCTGAAATCAACATGTGCTTTTTGGTAACGAGGGCTGAATATCATGCTTCTTTCTTCATCTTTGCCTGCCGAATAACTTTTTCGCGCGGCGCCAGTACATAAAACGACTCAAACCCCCCAAAAAAGGCCCGTCACGCCGCTACCGACTTCGCAAATAGTCAAAGACCAGTATCATAAGCAATAACGGACAATATAACTCAAAGATAGACCGCAACCATAGGCCAATAAAAACCAGCTGAACATCGTGAAGCCTAAATAAACGCCAATTCAATCCAATCTAATGTCATACCATGGAGTAGAGTGAAGCAGAGCCCTCTCCAACCCAATCCTCCTACTTTCTTCTGTTTCCCTTCCGACACAAGAGGGTATAAGTGGCAAGTGTGAATAGGAAAGCCAACTGGCGACGAAAAACAAATCCCGCAAAAACAACAAACAAAACATTAGCTCCCTCATCAAAAGAGAGAAACCAAATGAAAGAGAAGAAGAGAATTTGACAAAGCTTGCTTCCAAGAAAATGGTGCACATCCTGGGCCAATCAGCGAGGGATATTCCAATAGCAACCGTTCGTCGTACATTCCGTACACCAGAATCCAAGACTCGTCTTCTCACTGCCATACATCTCCGTCGTCGACACCTTGTCGCCCTTCTTTGGCTTCAACAGACTTTTTCGCGCAGAGGTCGCAGTCCACGGCTAGCTTCTCAGTGGCTTTCGTCGCTTCCTTGGCCTTGCGTCGGCCGTGACATGCTCTGCATATTTTGCCGCTTTATCAGACTTGCATCGTCGAGGACGCAGACGTCGCTTCAATGGCTCGTCTGACACCATGCAGGCTTCCAGATTGGGCAGATTGGGAATCGCGCCAGAGACATAAAGACTCTTCAGCCCAAATGGTTCATCAGGCATCTTGGCTGGCACCATTTTTACGGTCGAGGGCTGTATTTTGGTCAAGCTCTTTTGCGGACGCAAAGGTGGTAGTATGCACGGCGCGGGAAACGGAATCGGTTTGTCTTGGGGTCGATCTGTCACCGTCTTCTTTTCATCCACCTGGGTCCGGTCCGGATGCTATCTGGGCTCGTCCCTGTCGAGAGAAGAGTCCCCCTTGTCCTGTCTGGGCCGCTTGCGGTGCATATTCACGTTCCAGCCCCGAATAAGCGTTGGGCCAGTGCTCCGCGGCAGCTCTGCTGACGCGCCCGTCTCTTTGTGGTCGTAGGGTATCGTCTTCAGCTCGGGCTTGTTTGACCACGCGCGGTGCGCGGGAACAGGAGCCGGCTGTAGTTTGCGATACTTGTTCGACCCCGCGTCTGATGAGCCCGACGGCGTCGATCTATGCCGATGAGCTGATCCACCCGTAGCAAGGCCCCGCGGAGTTCCCGGAGGACTTTGTATCATCGAGCCAGAGCCAAGCATACCAGAAGGATTGCCAAAGGTAGGGGACATGATCGTTCCCGAAGGAGAGCCCATGTAAGACATGGTGTTCTGAGCTGGGTTGCTCAGGAGTCTTTCACCAGACATGGGCGGCAACGGATGAGTCTGGCTCGAGTCGGGGGGAAAGTACGACGCACGGTGATAAGGGCGTGAGGAAGGAGGAGGATAGTACGACGACTGCACGCTTCGGTTCACCTCATAGAAAGGGTCATCCGACACAGAATGTGTGCGGCTGCGCGGCGGTCGCAGAGGGGGCAAAGTCTCGACGCTGATCGGTTGAGAGAAGGACATTCTAGAGCCCGGTGTGGAAAGTGGTGGTGGCGGATATGCGTTGCGACTAGAATGAGCCGCATCTGCCGGTGGTAGCGCTGCAGGAAGAGGTTGCGGCTGCTGCTGCTGCTGCTGCGGCGGCCAGTAAATTCTGCTATAAGGAGACTGTCGGGTATTATCTGGCCCGTATCCGCTCAGACGACGAGGGTTGTAGCCCGGATCGATCGGTCGAGGATCTGGCGGATAGGCACTGGTGTGAACAGCTGCAGGTGGGGGTGGCGGCGGCGGCGGCAGAGGTGGAGGGGCATAGTACGTGGAACGGTCTGCCGTAGACCGCCCAAGAGAAGGAGTATTTGTCTTATACTCGGGACGAGGGATCGGGACGGGGTAGCCTTGTCGCTCCTGTGCAAGGCCGCCACCGGGAGGCAGTGAGATGTGGTCGGCTTGACTGTGAGTGTACAAGGGCGGCGGCGGCTCGAGGCTAAACCTGGAGCTCCTCGGAGCATGGACAGTGGGGACGGATGTAAGAAGCTCGACTTGCTTCGTGTCCATTCGAGGTTCCAGCTCGGCCGGAGACTCGGCCGGAGGCTCGACCTGAGGCTCGGCCTGAGACTCAGCCTGTGTGTGCGCCGTCAAAGTCGAGACCGATGGAGGCGGCGGTGGTGGTGGTGGTGGTGGAGGGGGAGGAGAAGCAGGCGCTTCAGTCTTGCCAACTGCAGCAGGCAGTCGAGGTTCCACGTTGCAGAGCTCTGCAAGAAAGTGAAGATCCACGTCGTTATTTGCCGCGGTGGGCGGATCCGGCTTGGAGTCGGTGAAGACGTCGCGGATAGCATCGTACCGTAGAGCCTTTGGGGTTGCTGGGACTGCACGAGTGACCTCTTGGGCAGCAACGAAAGCAGAGGCATACGTCAACACGGACATTGCTGACAGCACCGGGCTGGACTGGTCGTCACCGAGTGCCTTGGTAACAGAGACAACTTCCTTGCCCTTGTCCTGAGCCCCCAGCTCCTCGACGACGTGCTCACCGTCCTCCTTCTCTTCTTCCTCCTTCTCCTCCGCCTCAGTCTCCGCCGCCAGCGTCTCTCCCTCCTTCTCCGTCTCACTCTCCTGCTGACGCTCATCCTCGTTCCTGGAACCTGTCTGGGTACCTATCACGGTCTCCACGCCCTTGCGCCTCGTCTCATCGTCTTCCGCCACCTTCTTGTCCTTCTCTGCTTCCAATAGGATTTCTGAGGCACGGGGTGGTCTAGCTTTGAGTTCTCTCTCAGCTGTACCAAGAGACTTGGAGATGAGCTCCTCGTTGGACTGAAAAAATTCTGCGACTGAAAAGTCGTTGGGATCAACTCCCAGCGTCTTGCAGAATCGGCGGAGATTAGCCTTCATTTTTAAGCGGAGAGGCAGCTCTTCGGAGCGTTTCTGGTTGGACGTCGACTGATGCGACCGTGATGCGTGTGATTCACGTCCCGAGGGGTTGGCAATGAAGACATTGGGCCGTCCCGGCATTATGTAAGGGGCGGGAGGCTCCTGCTCGTTTATACTACCCTCTAGGAAGATGCCATATTTCGGATGGACTTTGTGTTTTTCGACTAGATCCTGGTCAAAGTCGTCCGGCTCCATGGTGGAGAAGTCGTACCCGTTGCACCACTGGTCGTAGTGAACGTGTTTCGTATTGGGAGTATCAAGATATCTGCCTCGCTTAGCAAGAGTATGGCCCTTGCTCGAGTCGTTCGTTGAATCCCTGAAACCAATCTCCCACTTCTCAAAGGTAAAGGGCCAAGGCGCGAGAAAGCGATTAGTGCCGCTCTTGTCGCGAGCTGTGGCTCGCTGACTATATGCATAAACGCCATAGCCATCTTTCGTTACAGCAGTTTTGGGCAGGGGAGGGGTCTTTTCACGAGCAGTCTGCTTTCCTTGCGCCAAGGCCGAGACAGGCGCGCTGGTTGCACTGCCATCGACCAGAGGAGGCTCTGGCGACACAGAGGCGGATGCCTCTTCTCCGTTGGTGGGCTCCGGTGCTATGCTCTTGTTTGCATTGGCGGCTGAATCCAACAAGCCTACCGCGGGCTGATGCTCCTCGGGCTTTGCCGTGGGTATCGGCTCTGGCTCGATGGCCTGACTATCTTCCGTGTTGCGAGTCGCTCTTTTCGGAGTGGTTTGACCGTCAGGCTGATCGACAGCTTTGCGTTTGACGCCGGCTGCTGCGCGGCCTTTACCTTTGCCCCGTGTGCTGGAAAAAGCTTCTTTGGAAGCGACCTCGGCGGTTTCGACTTGGCGATGCTTCTTCCACATAACAGTACCAATGACCCGAGAGGGGTAAGGTACAAGATGACCATTGTGATGGCATTCAAAAATGCCAAAGTCATTGTCCAATTCCGCATCCGAGATGGGTTTGTACTCATATTGGTCGTCGAGTACCTGGCGAATAACAAGTCAGCAACAGAGACAGCACCAAGAGGAACGCAGATAGATTTGTGATGCAACTGGAAATGGGAAAAGGCGTCAAGATGCGTCAGGGGAAAAGACGAGATGTGATTTGTATTGCAAGGCCCATTTTGTTGAATATTGGGATTGAGTGTGGACGCGATTTGGGGTTTGATCCTTCTTGAGTTGTTTATGAACAGCGAATTTGTATAACTCACATCAACAGGTAATCCTTGGGCATGAAGTGCTCCGAGAATACGAAGGCGATTTTCTTGACCTTCGTAGAACGTCTCGAACATGTCCTCTACAGCGTTCTGGAATAATTGGGCATGGTGTCAGCAGCAGATCAAGAACGCAAAATGTGGAAGCCATGACATGGGAAAGGTAGCATGGTCTTCCATCGCAAGTGAACCAAAAGAGGGAGGACTAACCTCAAACGCTTGCTGGACAAGATATTGTTCAGCTTGGAAGCTGTGCTTGGCAGCCTCCAACTCATACTCCAGGCGTTGGTCGCACAGGTGTACCTTATGGTCAAGGTTGTCCTGAAGCTGGTTGACGACGGCTACATGTTCGCCGGCCAGCTTATACGAATCCGGACGCTGCAACATGTCGTCGACGGTCCGCTCAGCGAGCTCCTGCAAGGCAGGCTTCAGGGCCAAAGCCACGGCCTGATAGTTGGCCTTCAGGTCCCGTTGTCTCTCATAGGCAGCCTGTACACGCGAGTCGGAGAAGTTCTTGACTCTTCCTCTGCGCGTGACGCCTCGACCACGAGAGGCAGTGGTGGGCTTTGAAACGGACGCATTGGCGACACCTTTGCCGCCACCTCTGCCTCGACCTCGACCGCCTCGTCCGCCCCGGCCACGGCCACGGGACGATACGGCGGGAGGCTCGCACGCGGGCGGAGAAGTCTCAGAAGCCATGGGGAAAGACACAGCAACAGATCATCTATGTGGCAGGCGTGGACTTGAAAAGACGGTCTCAACCGCAGGCAGTGAGAGAGCCGTCAGTGCCAAGTGGGCACAAGAGGGTATGTAGGAGAGTGATGTAGGTGACGGAGGTGAAGAAGCGCGATGACGAAGAGTGCTGAAGAGTGAGAAGGTGTGACGAGGAGTGATTAAGAATGATCAAGAATGATGGAGAGCGGTGGGTGATGAAGAAATGTGGCGAAAGCGTTGTAGAAATGGTGTAGAGCAGGGCTGGTGATGGGAAAGTATGCGTGTTATAGAAAAACGAGCGTGTGAGAGAGACGGGAGTGCGAGTGGGCGTGTGTGGGTTGAACAACTTGACTGCGTCCACACCTGCTCCGTCGGCGTGTGCGTGTGAGTGGTGGTGTGTAGTGTGGCCTGGTGCCCGCCGTAGCAGAGACGCAGCAGACGCAACAGACGCAACAGACGCAGCGAAATGCAACAAGTTGCAGCCGATGCAGCAATTCCAGCACCAAGCAGCAATCAGGCGGAGCCACAGGAACCAAAAATGCCGAATGCTGGATCGACGCTGGAAGCTGGATGCTGGATGCTGGACCGGCAAGAAGACGGCTATGTGCGAAGTAGCAGCAAGTAGCAGCAGCCGCAAGGGGACGACAATGGGCAATGCAGAGTCTGCCACCGCCGACTCCCAGCCAGCGCCAAGGCGAATGGAAAGAAAAAATAGCGAGGCCTGTCTCTCAACGGCAGCACAAGAGTTGGCCGGGTGCAAAGATGATGCCAGACGCGGTGCGCGGAGAGGGGGTTCAACAGCAGGACTGAGAAAACGCTGATGTGTAGATGCCCTTGTTCGCGGGCGGAGGCGAGGCAGTGGGAACTTCAAAGGGCAGAAGGCGGACGGATGAGACAGAACGCAGCCGCAGCCTCGAAGGGGACGCGGGAGGGGCGAGTGCTCCGGACCCGCGGCAGCCCCAAAGACAAAGTATGTATGTACCGCGCCGCCCACGTTTGGCTGCCGCGCGACCTGCCCGATAGAGAGGCCCAGTTCTGCCAACTCGTGCCAGTGGCGCCAGCGGCCAGTCGTACGGCCAGCTGCTTGCTGCTGGCTGTCCGTGGTCAAGATGAACTACTAGCAGGTGAACGACCGGTGAGTGAGTGAACAGGTGCAAACGGGTCTGCCACCAGCTGTACGGCCGCCGGCCAGGTCACGAGCCCCAAAGAGGCAAGCAGTCAAGCGAGTAAAGCAGGGAAGAAGCCAAGTGCAAAGGGGAGGCGGCGGACCCAAAGGCAAACGCAGCCCGTCTTGTACAGCTAGTATGCGCTGCTCTTGCTAGATAGGAGGTACCTAGGTATTGCGCTTTGCAATCAGATGTTTGGGCGGCTTCGAATAACAGTCAGTCTCATTGAATCCAGCACATATCACATACTATGTACTCTGCAACTAGCTGTAAACCCCCTCTCTGCTCTGCCTCTGCTCTGCCTCTGCTCTGCCTTTGGTCTACCTCTGGTCTGGGCCGGTCCCGTTGCCAACACAACAAGTCGTATCTACTTTTGGTCTGCCGGTCGTCGCCAATTGCAGTCTTCCGCCGCTCCCAGCTGGCAGGTCAACAAGTACATGGGTTCTCGGCGCATACCAGGCCTGATGAAGGTCAATCTTCTAAGTCATCGCAGCAGCTTCGTGCCACTTCCAGCTCTAGTGTCAGCCTTCTTTCCTGCTTCTCCTTTTCCCTGCTGTGGCACAATTCCGCGCAACATATCAACATCCGTCTATGTTCTGTGTCCCGGGCGGTAAAGAGATGCCCCCACAGCCACCCTTTCATCGCGATTCACAGGAAGACGGTGCATAATGATTGGCTACTCTCTGCTCCCGTCGCCGGCATTAGTTCTGATCTGGCCAAGGGACGGCCGTGATTCACGAACCGGCCTGATTGGCCCGGAGGGGGGATAGTCCGGCTGCGCGAACGGGCTCCACCTTTGCCCTGGTACATGTACCTAGGTACCTACTCCGTATGTAAGTCGTGCACATGTGCAGCATGGAAGATAGGGAACGGAGACAAAAATCCCAAATCACCCGGGCAAACAGAATCGTACAAATTGGGACGTGTCACAAGAACGCCATGTATACAAGTCGGCGAACTCGAGGTGGTAGTTTACCTATTTCGCCTAACAAGTCATGACATGACATGCCGAGGTGTCACGAAGCCGCGTGGTCTGTGTTGAACATGATGCCGCTGCTGCAATGATATGCCCGCGCCAAAGCACTTGAGATGCCGGATATGCCTGCCGTACATGATGTCGTCCCTGGTAGGTCCGGCGCGGAACTTTCTGAGGATTCGGGATGAAGATGCGATGGCTGCGGGACGGTGATGGGACGGTGATGGGACGGCATCTCAGCGGCGGCACGAAGGGGTGAAGTCAGATGCAAACGCCGAGCATGCTAGGTTACAGGTATGCTGGTATTTTTCTTTGGGGAAGTTTGAGAAATCGAGGGGTTTGGGAAATGATAGCCTCGACACTTGACCGCTAGACAGACCGTACTACAGACAGGAAGAGATGGCTGGACGGCTCGATGGATGGATGGATGTATGGATGTATGAACGACTGGCCATCAGAACACCTCTCAGATCAAAAATATAGGCCGTACCACCCACCCAGGGCTAGCTGACGGGACATGTTACCAGTACACGATGCATGCATCGACATTAGTACTTCCTTGGACAACATTTTTCGAAGACCCGGTCATGCAATCACACGATAGCATGCGGTCACAAGCCGCGGCATTGGCTATCTGTCGTGCGAACAGCATCATGCACGCGTGGGTTGACATTGCTAGACTTGCCATGCGGGTTCCAGGTCCCAGCCGCCTCTCGTCATGCTCTTTGGTTTCGAAATGAAGCAAATCAACGCCGTGATCTATCATGATCGAGCGAGTAGGATATGTATGTCCGGAATGCATTCCGGAGTAAAGGCCAATAAGGTTGGCGGATGCAGCAGCATTACACTGCAGTTTTTGATGCAAAATCCGCACGCAATCCATTCCATTTCTGCATCGCCGAGCCCACCCCGCTCTTGCCGGCCTGTCTGCATTCCCTCGAATCGAAATCGCCTACGCGCCAAGAAGCGCAAGGCGTAAACTCGAATGGATCGTCCCGCAAACATGCACGTGAGACCCCACTTTAGTGCGCAAAAACCCCGACCTCATTTCATAGGACCTCGCCAAGTTCAGGGTCCCTTTTGGGGAAGCAAGCACCCCGTCTTTGGCCCGCTGACCTATCAACAGAATCGGAGTGGGGTGGACCAAGGAAAAAGGAAAAACAAAAGTGAAAATTAGGAAGCGACTAGAGTGACCTCATTGTCCGAAAATTGCCCACTGCTAAGCCCACCCGCTATCGCGTTGTACACGAGCATCTCCTGATGCTACTCTTCTTTTATACTCTCTTTGCTTTCAAATCTATATCCCTCAGTCTCAGAAAAGTAGTATCTCCTACCAAGCGCTTTCTGGCTGGCCCGCAGTCCCTGCTTGCGCAGCAGTAATTACGCCGTTGTGCGGGGGGTCCTTGGGCGAATGCCACATCGAGCTGAGCGCATAGGATCAAGACAGTGACACACAAGGAAAACAGAGGACTTGTGTAAACATCTAGCCAAGACTTGGAATTTCATTGAGTAAAAGTTCCAAAAGACTTCTTGAAATTAGAAAAGAAAGGAATACAGTCCAGCCATGGCTAAGCGGCGTAAGCTCCAGCGCCAACCCGCCAGGCCACAGAGCCAGAAGCCCAGGGCCAACCCGCGCTCCCGCAGTATCAGAGACGAGGATGGTGTGCGCAAGGCAAAGACACCGCAAGCATCGGCCAAGAAACGTCAACAAACACACCAGAATGAACAGCCCATCATTCCTTTTGATCCTCAGGATCGCATTCTTCTTATTGGGGAAGCGGATTTGAGCTTTGCCGCCTCCATCATCAAGCACCATGGCTGCACGAACGTGACGGCCACGGTGCTGGAGAAGAATCATGGTGAGCTTGTGGCCAAGTATCCCGCTGCGGAGGAGAATATAGCTATTGTGCAGGGCACAGAGAGCAATGCGGCCGAGGTTCAGACGACGCGGTCAAAGAAGGCTCGCGATGGCCATAACGATGCCCAAAACAACGACGACAACGACAATGATGACGACACCGACGACGATGACGACGATGATGATGATGAAAAAAGTAACAACGAGTACGAAAGCCCTCGACACAATTCCACACCGTCAGAAAAGCAAAAACCCAAACCGCCTTCCCAACGCAAACACAATAACCGACTCCTCTACAACATCGACGCCACCAAACTCCCCATCAGCCTCTCCCGTCCACCCCATCACCACATACTCTTCAATTTCCCCCACGTGGGCGGAAAATCCACCGACGTAAATCGCCAAGTCCGCTACAACCAAGAACTGCTCGTCTCCTTCTTCAACAGCGCCCTCCGCGCTCTCGCCCCCGGGGGCAGCATCATCGTCACCCTCTTCGAGGGCGAGCCCTACACGCTATGGAACATCCGCGACCTAGCCCGCCACGCGGGTCTGCAGGTCGAGCGAAGCTTTCGCTTCCAGGCGGCCGCATACCCGGGCTACAAGCACGCGCGGACGCTGGGCGTGGTGCGGAATAAAAAGGGCGAGACGGGCGGTGGGTGGAGGGGCGAGGATAGGGCGTCGAGGAGCTATGTCTTTCGGAGGAAGGGAGAGGTTCCGGAAGTCAAGAGGAAGAAGAGGAGGAGGGTGGATGATGAGGATGAGGATGGGGATTCGTCTGAGGGGGAGGGGGAGGGAATGGGGATGGAGTGAAGCGAAGAGGGTGGACTTATATTTGGCTGGGTGTGCAGCAGGGACTTGTATCGATCTATAGAGTACTCCATACTTGGTGTACCTGTTATTTGGAAATCTTGAGAAGAATGGATATGGTATCAAACTAGCCCCCCGGCTGCCAGTCTGATGTACATATTTGCTTGTTGTCAAGAAGACCATGAAGACCAAGTATCTTCATCCGCGTTACAAATGCGTAGGTACATTACCATACATACATGTGCATACGTACATACACAAATGCACAGACAGGGAGCACAAGCATGAAGAACCACAGAGCACAGACTCAACAACTTACAAGCAAGTACATACATACATGTGTACATACGGAGTATCGCCCGATCTTTACCCGACCGTGCCGCATTTTCCCGTCCCGCTTCGCTGGTCCTTGATCACCTCAGATCTGTACTCTGTACTCTGCAAGCGCCCGACATTACAGCCCCCCGATGCGAACACGCCGGGCACCTTGGCTTGGCACTGGGCAGTCTGGCTTTGTGTCTCCTTCTCAGACTTCATCTATTTACGGAGTACAGTTCCCGCATTACCTACATGCTATGTACATGCTGTGTGCGCTCCCCAGCCTGTGCAGCGCCCCTGCTTTGTGTGCCATGTGGGAAGGGCTTATGAAAATGAAGGGGTGCGGCCACTTGTTTCTTCCCCCCCTTTTTTTTTGGTGCGAGGACTGTTTTCAATTTTGCTGATTTTGGTATGTATGTCGCTTTGTTGCTGGTTGGTTTTTTTTCCTTACTGTGTTCGTTGTGTGGTTTGTTCGATAATACGGGTATGGGCGCCACGGTGGAAGGGAAGGCCTTGCTTATGCCTGCCTGTTAAGTCCGCTTTGGTGCTTTGCCTACATACACCTGGGGATGAAGAAGTGCTGCGAAGGGGCCTTCGGGCTGCTTCTCGTGAACTCGGTCTCGAAGAGCTGGAGGAGCGAGGAATCTCATACTCCCGGGAATCAAGAGGCATCAATGTGCTAATTGCCGCTCTGTAGTAGCAGTCTGTGGCCCTGTGCCCAGTCGATGCGGTTATATTGAGTTTACATCTACTCACGTCCAAATCATGCTGCCACGACATGGAAGCGGAAATCCAGCTGACGCGTCACGAACCATGTATGATGTATCTATTTGGCTCCCGTTGAGCATACAAGACTACCTAGTACCTAGTACCTACAAACTACGATGGCTCGGGTCGAGCGAGAGTAGCATCAAGACATCCTGTGTCCCGCTTAGGGTTGGCGTACGTAATGGGAAATATCTAAGTTCGGAACATTAGTTACGGACTGAATTGCGTCCGAAACTGAGATTACTGCATTTTTTGGGGGGCCCACTTAATGTTTTTTTTTGGGCCAATCCCAGATATCCTCTGGGGTGGCCAGTGAGTCTGACGCAACCTTTTCATTGTGCTTCATTATGATATCATCAGGATATGATGGCCTGGGCTTTGCCCATGCCTCAACAACATAGGTGTCAATTGTTCAGGATAGCTTGTACAATGTGTAATCTTCTGATATGGTGCGACGGGATCGGGCAACTCACCCAGATGGCGGTGTTGACACCCGCGATTGGCTCCTGGAGCCGGGCCATCGCACACGAGGAGTAAACAATTCATTACACAAATGGCTCAGAATAGAAATACCAACGATCGCCTTCATGACAAAGGGCTACATCGCACTTATCGCAACGGTCATTCAAATGAGATCGCGGCTATGTCCTAATTTCCGTCAATTAAACGCCCAAGACCGAATTTCCATTGTTTTGAGCTCGATGACTGAGAGGCGTAGGGTAGGTACGCGAGTGACGCGTCACGCGACGAAGCATTTTGGAGCTCCTGTTTTTGAAACCTCCATGTCACTCCAAGTCGCGATCAACGAGTCACTTCACCGTCACATAGAGTGAGCCTCCTGACCGTCAATGGGATGCGGCAGTCAGGTGATAGGGCTACTCAAGATACCGTATACACTGGGAAAATAGACCCGGCAGCGCGCTTTGACCAGGTCCACAAACCTGCAGAACATCCCTATCGTGACCAGCAATCTCTGCCTCATGTGAAGGTATTTTTGGATGGCATCCCAGCTATAGAGGTCTCACTTACGGAAGTTTGGCACGGGTTATGTGGAGATTATGCAGGTTCATGGACTTGGTCAAAGCGCGCTGCCGGGTCTATTTTCCCAGTGTATACGGTATGCGCGATGCGGCGATGATCGGAGACACGGAGTCGCGACTCGCGATATGTTAAGTGCAAATGGTCTGCCCAATAGGAAGCCAGAGATGCCCCTATAAGTGGGTCCCAGAGTTATGGACAGTGTCAGAATCAAGTCACAAACGTTTGAGGTGAAATACAGCATGTTGTACGACCGTAACGTTCCTGACGGTAATTTGCACAACCCTAGTCCCGCTCTCGTATACGCCTCCGCGGCATAGTAAGGCAGATGGGTACTGTAGCATGTAGCATGATGCATCAATGTTCCCAGGAGCTACCGCCCCGTCTGCATGCGTCTGGGCTCTTGTTGATACGCGGCAAACGACCAACTACGAGTCGTGGATTGAGCGAGAGTAGCATCAAGGTCTGTTATCCCGCGTCTCGCTTTTGTATTCTCCCGAGTCCCATGACATAAGTAAGGCGGGCATGCGGCCGGCACGCATCGCCGAGTCGCTCCGAGGAAGTACATGATCAACTCGTCTACCGCTCCCAAGTGCCGCGCCATGTATATATGCCGTGAACTCTCGCTGATACGCGACAAACGAGCGACTGCGATTTGTGTATCAAAGTGAGAGTACCTAGCACTAAGGCTTGCTATCCCTTCTTGCGGCGCAATAAAGGCGGGCAAAGGCAATAGGCACAACTGGGCCACGCTTCGAGGAGTCACAACTTACATGATCCAGGAAATCTGCCACTCGGAACTCCCAGCATCCGCGCCGTCAATATGCGCGACAAACGACCGACAAATACCTGTAGATTGAGAGAGTAGAATCCAGGCATGCTATCCCGTCTTTCACTCTTGTATTCTTGTACCTATTCTTGTATTCTCTCCCGCGACACAGCGAGGTCATGCAAGTTGCAACGGGCACGCATGAAGTGACGATACGCAGCGTGAGCCACGAACCGAGGAGCCGCATGTCCCATGTGACCTGTGTTTCCTGCCACTCTCTTTTTTTCTTCCATGCCAAACGGAGTGCCGCCGTTACGTTCACCGGTAGCTAGCATGAATTACATATGAATGATGACTTACGATGGCTGGATTTCGAATCGCCACTTCGCGCGTCACCAGCACTCGCTGCCAGTGCCAGCAGGACATGCAGCCACGACTTGCGCTGCGCATCCTCTGGACCTCTCAAGCCTTGGTGCGGCTTCCAGTGATGACTGGCATATTCTTTGTGCTGGAATCGTAAATGCAACTCCGAATTTGATCTGTGTTCGTTTCTGTTTTCTCATGGACTCCCAGACGAGCGGTGTGAAGTGTTGCCGTTTCTATAAGGTCGTGTGAATTTCCCAGATGGGCAGTACCGATTTGTTGAGAAGCCGATTTGTGTGTGTGTGTATGTATGTGTGTGTGGCTGATAAGTATACCAGGTACCTGCCCAGAAGCGCAAATATCAACCCACAATGAGGTACAACTTTGTCGTCCAAACTTTGGCCTGCCTCATGTTAACCGCATGAACTCAAAACGGAAATGCTCCGGCAAGATGGTATGGGATGCTGCCTTAGATGCATCACGGTTGCATCATGTGCGAATCGGGGCGGGTTATTAGCCGCCAAGGCAGATTTGACTGACCCCGTCTTGATACATCCCCTAGACGGTTTTAACGCTCACTTCAGGTCACGCGCTCCACACCCCCCTGCTCGATAAGTCGTGACTTCGAGTGACATGGACAGTGGAAAAATAATTTCCCCCGCCGATGTAGCTTTTTGTCACTTGAAAACTGTCGGTACTTCTAGCTTTGCGCCAATTTTGCGGTAGGACTTATGTATCACTCATCACGCTGCAACATGATTGGCTGCAACCCCCTGTCAGTGACCTGAAGTGAGCGTTAAAACCGTCTAGGGGATACAGTACATACATAGGTACCTACATACCTGAACCTGAACGGCGGTTGCCGGCAGAAACAAAGGAAAGATGCCGACATCGCGAGCGAGTCCCGCGCTCTCAACGCTGTTGTGCGATGTACATATTGCGTTATAAGTCCGCCATGTGGCACTGAGAGCAAATCTTTCAAATTCCGAACACTTTATTCACCTTACCCACCGGAGAGGCCGACAGAATATGTAAGTACACACATATGTACATATGTACATAGGTAGTAGGTATGTACAAGGTTAGGTAGGAGGTACCTAGCCAAGGCAAAAGTTGTCGTCGTGTCGAGCAAAAGGCCCACTTCAACTGGCGAGCAAATTTCCTTTTCGCCGGCCAAACGACCCCGCGACTCACGACTCACGACTCACGACTCCACGAGGGACTCGGAGCCTGGAGGGAGCTTCTCCGCCCAATCGACCCGAAGTATTAGTACCTAAGGTATCCGTACGGAGTACCTAATACCTACATAACTGAGTAGCAAGTCAAGATCGCGCAACCTCTCTCTCTAGGTGTCACCGTTGACGGGAACCACGGTCCACGACATCGATGTACATACATAGTATAAGTGCTACCGCTTCAGCTACATATGTACACAGCATCACGCACACAGGTACGCGAGTTGCTCATCTGGGCTGCCACTTGCCACTTGCCACTTGCCACATGCCGTGTCGCCCTTTGTTCTGCCACACGCCATCGCGATCCTTCTAGGTACATACCCTTCTTACATTAGGTACCCTAGGTACCCTCTTACTTAGACCGGAAACTCCATCTCGTGCATTGCATTGCGCGCGCGACTCCATCACAGACGTCACCAGACCCCGCTCGGCCGTGTAAGAGGCCTTTCCCGTCTCTACGGGTGTTCCGCGCTGCGTTATTTTGTGTTGTGTTGTGTTGAGTCCACGCCATCTCTTGTATCATGTAGCCAATGTTATCAAAGAAACGACAAGGAGAGCGGATTCGTGGCATCTTCATCTTCATAGAACTTTTATATAGCCACTGTGAAAAATAAATAATAAAAGACAAAGAAAACAAATGCGTTCAGAGGTATTACATGGGTTGACTCTTTATGATGGTTGTTACTTGCTAAAACAAGCCCCACCAACTTCCCGTTCCAACTTCTGTGTGTAATAGCCCCTCACGCGCTTACAAGTTACAAGTTACATGTATGTAGGTAGGTATTAGGCTGGGCCTTCCAGCCCTGCCCCCCTTCCCCCAATGCACATGGTTCGATGTCTTGGATCCCTTTGTTCAAGTTGCCTCTTCTAGGTTCTAGGTCCTGTTCTGTGCAATCGGTTCTCGGTCTCAGGTTCTTAGAACGGCCCCTCTCCAGAATGTGCCCCCCCATTCTTTGAGACTCCAGGGTCTTCTAGTCGCCAATATACTACAGAAGAAGAAGAAGAAGAAGAACACGCGAATCCGCGAAGAAAAAGACATCACGATCACGGTACTGCAAACCATATAAGAGGAAAAGTAAAGAAAAAAAATTGAAACAAAGGGACATCCATGTTATTACGCCGCTAGTGAGCCCAACGGCCCTCGCTGCACATTTCTCCAGCCCTCATCTCTCTCCCCGAGTCCCATGCCATGGCCCATGGCACAGAGTCCCTATGTACCTAATATAACAAATGTAATCAAGAACAGAAACACGCCCCCAACCCAAAATTCCCGCGCTGCCGCGTTTTCTAGTCTAGGAAGATATCCATCCCACTCTCCAGTGTCCACATCATCGCATCTCTCATCCTCGTTTTCGACGATCTTGCCCTCTCTTGATAGATCTAGATCCGTATGGAAACCACAACATGTATAAAAAAACAAGTAAAGCAGAACAAAAAAAAAACCATGTGTACATAAGTTGATCCTCCTTTATGCTATTGCTGCTAAACAAGCCCCCTCCGCCGCCGCCCCCAAAACAAAAACTCCCATCCCATCCCGTGTATTAGCCTAGCCTTACGCGCTTGATATGGCCGTTCTGGCCGTGTATATAATATCCCCCCCCCCCCCCCCCCAAAGAACTGCACATAGAGCCCTCATTTTTTATGTGTTCTGTGTATCCCCGGTGCATATGTACCAGGCTGAAAAGTTGCTTGTCCCAAATGTCGTCGTCTTGCTTGGCCTTGTTTTCTCCATTGTGCCCTCAGAGTCGCCCCGGCTGTTAACACGGCCAAAGAACAAAGACAAGAGAAAGAAGAGCCGGGACGTCGTGGTACTGCAGCAACAACGAACCGTAGAAAAAAACGTAGAAGCGAAGAATTATACCCATCACGCCGCCACCAGCGCGACCCCCTTTCGCACATCGCCCCTCCTGCCCTCCATACCCTTCGCCCGCAACGCCTCATCCTCCAACCGCTGCGCCTCTTCATTTTCCCGCATCAGCGCCTCCTCCTGCTCCTTGAGCGCTTCCTGCTCGTCACTCATGGGCTCCTCGACTCCAGAGTCAGGCGGTGGAGGCGGCGGCGGGGGCGGACTCGGTTCTGGCACGCCCTCGACCTCGACGCGTGTTCGTTTCGAGCTCGGGCTATCGCACGGTGTGGCCGCTAGGGATACAGAGTCGCGGGCAAGGTCTGCTTCGCCCTCGCGCTTGCGCTTGCCATCTTGGCTACTACTGAGGGAGTCGACTTCCATGTCACTTGGTAGGTCGTCGTCGTCGAGGGCGGCGGGCCGCCCGTTCATGTCCTTGCGGGGGCCGTTGGCATCTTTGGAAGAGCCATCCGGGCTGGTGCTGGGTTGGGCTTGGTGGCTTTGGGGGCTAGCGGCGGGGCCCTGCTTCTTTTGGTGCTCGTCGTACTTTTCCACGGCGCGGGTGAGAAAATCCTTGACGTATTTCTTTATTTTTAGGGTCTGTTTCTCGGGGAGGGGTGCGGTTGGGTCGTTGACTCTTCTGTTTTTGTAGTCGGACGCGACGAGCTTCTTGGCGATTTCTTTTCCGAGTCGCTTCAGTTCGTCTTTGGGGAGCTTATGTCGGAATTTGTCCATGACGGCTTTCACGGGGGGGAATATCTGCGAGGTTTGTTAGTGGGCATTTTCCCAGAAAGACCTCATATTGGGTAGAAGACGACCGGCGAGTGGACCTGGAGATGTGGTCTACATCATGAAAAGAACCAAAAGAAATTATTCTAGCGCTGCCACTACAACTTACTGTGTTTTCGTAAATCTTCATCTGCTTGTCCATGGGCAGTGATCTCCACTTGTCCTTTTTGGACTCCCGCGTCGGTATCTCGACATTGGAAGGCGGCGCAGGCTGAGAAAGGACCTGTTTGGGAGTTCCCTCCTTGGTCACCCGATCGATGATGCTCTGAATAGCCAGCTGTTCCTGAATGGCCTTTGAAGGTGCCTTGGGACCGTCATGGACAGGCTGGGTGGGTCGACTCCAGGTTGTCTTGCCCTGCTTATTGTAGTAATAAGTCGCGCCCCTGGCATCCTTCGCGGTGAACCAACCCTCGGGGAGGGGGCCAAATCGTCGCGGTAGCCGAATCACGCTGTGCTGGAAGGCGAGATTGCGTTGTGGTATGCTACTCTTCGGCCCTTTGGGGGCGTCGATCGGTCGTGGTGATGCGGTTTTGGGCGTGGACAGCGCCGTCTCTTCCTCACGAGCTTGGCCTCGACGATCGTCGAAGAGACTCTGCACGGGAGCGTTGGGGTCAACCTTCCGCCTCCGGATGCGGTATGCCATCTCCAACTTGCTCCATTCCTCGAGCAGCTTCTTGGACTTGGACGCCACTTCGTCGTGGTTCGACGTTGTCAAGCCCTGGATCGTCGTCTCAATCTTGGAATCCTGAATCTTGTTCCTCGTCATGCGAGGGAATTTGTCGAGAATGTCCAGGACCTGGAGCACGACATTGTCATCCTCGATAAAGGTGTTGAGAGTGGTCCGCAAAATCTGATAGGCGTGCATGCGCATTACAGAGCGAAGGACGCGATCGTCATTCGAGAGCTGTATACGCTCCAGCAGCTTCACGGCAATCCACTTCTCCTTGCATTGCAACAGGGCAGCCATGACCTTGCGAGAGTCGTCTTCGTCCAGACTACGAGCCGAGATGCTCTCCACATACTCTTCGTCGTCCTCTTCCGGTCTCTTGCGCCGCGGCTTCTTGGCCACCGTGGTGTCCCAACCGTCGCCGTCGTCGATGCCAAGAGCCTCGACAATGGCAGTTGGTAATTTCGTGGCACGCTCTGTCTGTGTCTTTCCACCGATGAAGCCGACACAGTTGGCCTCTCCGCAATAACACGGTTGCGGCTCAGCACCGTACCGATCAACATTATAGTTGAAGACCAACTCTTCTCCAACCCTAATCTTGCGCAACGCGAAAATGCCCATCCGCAACTTGTCCCCGACCACCCACTTGTCCACATAACAGTTGGGATTACACGAATGATTACAAAAGCGGCCCAGGTTGCCTTTCCGAGTCGCATCCACAAATTCGCTCTTGCTGAGAGACATGAAATAAAAGTGCTTGATGCCTTCCTGATCATACTGCAGCATGCGCCGGCGAAATGTGGGTTCATTAATCACTTCGCCAATGTACTCGTAGATGAAGTCGTTGGGCTGCAGATCCGAATCTGCTCGTAAGCCGTACCCCTTCTTCTCGGTTTTGATGACGGCCACGTTGGCCCACTCCTTGCGTTGAAAACGCTGATTTTGACACCCACCCCCGCAGTTGCCTGACGTGGCGGCGCATTCCATTTTGGTGGCTCGATTGATGCAATCCGAGTCTTCGCCGCAGGCTTGATTCTCTCCTTCACCTACAGGAGCACGTACGGTTAGTATACATTCGAAAGGCATGCAAAGTGACCTTCGAAACCTTGCATTGTAAGAGGAAAATATCAAAGGGTGAGCAGAGATGTTGCTCTGAAAGAGAAGGAAGGAGAAAGGAAGAAAACAAACGTACGCCATTCGTCGGCACAGTCGCAATCCAAGGCGTCATGGTCGGTCGATCCAAGATGTTTTGACCCGTAGAGACAGTCTCGAATGACCTGAAAGCCCTTACAAGAGTCATCTGTAACATTTGGGAGATGGTCGAAAAGCTGGTATTCAGGCTCGACGGTCTTGTGCGAAGATTTCCGTGTCGATCGGGGCTTCCCTGACGCCAGAGCATGCAGTCCCTCGCTTTCTCGTTTGACACCATTGGCCGACGTCGGAGAAGCACTCTGCTTGGCCGACGATGAGGTGGGCACTGAAATATCCATGGTGTCTAGTAGTTCGTTGCCGGTGGTGCCGTCCTCAAGCTTGACTCGACTCATTCTGCTGATTGTGTGCTCGTCATCCCGCACAACGGCATCAAGCTAAAAAAGGAATCAAAAGGCCGGTGCCTATCCGAGACGTGTGCAATCTATTCTCTTTCCTGTGAATAAAGGGAGCCCGACCCAGGACCTCTCGTTGATGGATTGCGATGCGGCGTGGCAGAGGGAGGCGCGCACGTCGCAAAAAAAAAGGGTTTGCGTAAAGGACGGAGCGAGGGCGTCGTCAAAGGGGGTCGCGCGCGCGATGTGCAAGCAAACGCAGAGATCTCGAGAAGCGAAGACACAGGCTGTGACAAAGGCCAGAGTCGAACGGCATGTGGTATTGGACCCGCGGGCTCGAGAGGGCGAATTGACTAGAGGTGGCGATGGTTGGAAAGATGATGATGCACCGTGAAGGGAGATTGGGTGTTCTGCGTGGAACTTCATTTGCGTGGCTCTTCTGCGTGGCTCTCTGCTAAGACTCTGTGTGGCTTGATCGGGACTCTAGTGGCACCCGCATGGGGCCACGCCCGGCGTCCTGCCAGTGCAAGTGGGCGCCGCCGGCTACAGTAACGACGTTCGCGAGGCAGGACTGCACGCTGTGCCTGCCCCGGGACATGATTCACATGAATCATGCGTGCCAGCTGAACGCTGCGATCACCGCTTATTATTAGGCCAGCTGTGTTCATGCAGAAAACTACGTTCACGTTGACACCATCCGAGACTTCGGTCATTGGTCATGACCGGTCACTGATCTGATGTTAGGCTTCTTCGAGCTGGCACAGTAAATACGACGATGCGTTGACGGCATTCGCAAAGCAATGCATAGCACTCTGTATATATACAAGCAATACGCACTGCAGTTCTAATAATATCCGAGTCTTGCACTCCAATTCTCGTCACATCTTAGCAGGATAACACAGTCCCTCCCCTTGATTCGCTAAAAATCTAGCTGTAATGGCAGGACACCGGCTCATCGTTGGGCAAAGTATGAGCAACAAAGCTCACGCAGCCCTGGCTGCCACCAGGCTGCAGCACACCAGCGTCCGCCCAAATCCTCCAGGCGCCCTCGATAGAGCCGGGGCAGGCCAAGAAGTCGTTGCCGGCAAAGGTGAGATCGCCGGAAGCATTGATGGCCCAGCCCTCGAGCTCGGAATTGCGTGGGAAGCCAGAGCCCTCGTCGACGTAGCCTGTGATGCCTTGGCCTGTGACATGGCAATGTTAGCATAGATACGATGAACACACGGGTCAAGACTTCACCACGCAAGCGTACCCATGCCGGACCGGTCAACAAAGATCTGCTGAGGCTTGTCGTCCGAGTAGAGGAACAGTTTGGAGCCTTCGATGAAGAACGTCGCTTGGTCATTCTCGCCCTCGCAGGTTGCGTTCTGGTTGGCGAGGTCGAGCAGCAGGCCTCTGCTGGCGGCGCCCACGGCGAAATCCTGGATCGGGCTCGAGGGCTTTACTGCCACGACATCAAAGGTTTGGGGTTTATCGGTCTGAGCCGTGGTAGGCACGGCGATGGCAGAGCCAGCCAGGAAAATGGAGGAGACGGCGGCAGAGAACTTCATGTTGACGGTGATAGATGATCGTTTGTTGTGAGTCGTGATCGTGGGATGGACCAGCGGGGTGAAGAAGGCGTGCCATGGCACCTCCTTATACCTACTTGAGCCGTCAAGGACCTTCCCCCATGTTCGTGGCGGATTGCCAGTTCGCCAGGCCACATTGAAGCCAGGGGTCGATCAATGTCACGAAGTTGTCCCTGTGACTCCGTGTCGGCGCAGCAATGCCCGCTGTCGCATATACGATGGATGGGAAGACGTATGGAGAGGCCATGCAGGAGATGGATGAGGGGACGACATTAGGCTCTTCTCTCTGCGCGGCCCACAAGCCAATCAGCATCTGCGCTTCGCTTGTTTCCTCGCTCATTCCGGTAGGGGCTGAGATGGGCTGATGGGCTGCTGACGCTGTACAACTATGTACAGAGTCAGTGCAGACTACCTGGTACGGAGTACATGCAATCCAGAGGATGGCTGTGCACGATGTCCTGGCGGAAGCCGGTCAATGCCGATGACGTTGAGAACAAAATACGAGGAAATCGAGGCTTGAACCCTTGGCTCAATTAATATGTACAGCACCAGCCCCGAACTTGCCCGCAACAGCCGCGGATAGAAAGAAACTCCCGTTTTCCGCGTCCCTGGACCCCGCCACTTCACGGACTCACCCGCTTGACCCCGCCAAGAAATATTCTGCGGCTATGGCACCTAACGTCGTGATCTCTGACTCCTGCCGGCCGGCTTGGCTACATATTCGTGTCCATTGATGCTGCCATTGGTCCAGCTGATGGTCTGTTTCTCTGGACGCCTTGTGTACTCTGTAGGTGGTTCGCGAAGCCCCTCCGACTTTATCTGTGACGACATGGCGAGGGGGCCTTGTCGGACTCGCAAGTGACGAATGGCTGGGGCCATGTCGCCACGGGTTATCCTGTTGGAACTTGGCTGATACCTTATAATAAGGACTCCGTACATTTGGTCAGTCAAACCGTTGAAGTACTAGACACCACCCATTATGTACTAACTTATTAACCCTGTTGCCTCCTTATTTTCCAATCATCTCGACTCCAATCTTTCATGTCGCCAATTGGCATTATAGGCGAGCTCTCTTCGCTTAGCTTAGGATCTCCGCAGAGGATGGCATGTTTGCGGTAACCTGCCTCGACCACCTTCTCATTGAATATGGACGTTCCTCCGGGGGTCAGCAACGACCAGGAACGCTCATTTCGGCATCTTGATCGTTGCTCAGGCCTTTTCCACGGAACTTGTTGAAGCAATTCGCATTTAGAAGCTGTGTGACACTACTAGGTAGTTACTGCATTGTTAAAGCAGACTTCCAACGTAAGCCGGGGACGAAGAGATTGGCTGCCAATCGTAACATCGATGGTTCATTGGCATTGACATCCGTTCCTCACCTGAAGGGTGTTGCGCGGTATACCTATATGCCAGCTGGCTCGTCTTCTGTGCAACGCATGCGGGAGGCACTAGTGTCGGGCGATAGGCATGTACTGACAGACCCTATTATGATGAGAGGAGATGATTACTATGTGAGATCGTGACACGTAGAGTTGTATTGCCGTCATTTTGTCACACAATAAGTGTTCGTAGCGAGACGTCGACTGTCGGACTGCAAACGGCGCAAAAGAAGCTGCCAATTCTTCGCCTTGAAAGGTGGGGTCCCGGCCCTTTGAAGTTTGAAAATTGAACGCCAACTCACTTTGCAATGTACATAGACTTATTACATGTGGCAGAGCATTGCGAACATTACGAGCATATGCGGAAGGAGTGATGCAGTCTCTATAAAAGGCGGTCGAGACCGCTTTGTCTTCAAGTCTCCTCCGCTTCTTGTGTCTTTGTTTCTTGATGTCTTGATGTCTCGATGTCTCCGTATCCTACTACTCCATGTCGCAAATGCGCAACTGAATCATCCGCCTGCTCCTCAAGTGACAGCATTGGTGTGCTCGAGCATTGTGTTCCCCCTATGCTGATCTCACAGTCAGCCACGAGTACGAAATCTGGCCTCGTCGTCGCCTTGCATGGCCTCCTCCTACCTATTGCAACGAAGCGCTCGACAACGCGGATGGCTATCCGACGCCGACTGTTCGAAGCGCCTCACGCGAATCGACTGCCTGCGCCGGCGTACGTATATTGCAAAACGTCGACGGTGGCAGCAGGTTTATTGAAACGAGAGCGGTTGATGAAGAAGGTCTTCCGAGGCTCTGAGCTCATGACCACAGGTCCCAAGTCACGGGCGTGATTTACGGCCAATTGCACGAATAGGCTGTCTTCCGGAAACCCGAGCGACAGTCTTGACCGATTTCGAGCCGTGATGAACACTGCTCACGGCCGCTGATTGGCATGGTAATCGGCACTACCAGCTGGAAGGTCGCGCCAAACGTGCCGATTGACTGCTGAGTTCGCGACGCAACGGCAAAGGAATGGGTGAAACACGTCAAGCGCTCTGTGCTCTGGTCGGGAACGCGCATCAGACTGCATGTCAGTGGTCACGACTCACGACTCACTGCACGACGAATAGAATGTCCTACATTAGCATCTTGCTGCAGGTGGGGTTGGTATCACCGCCGTCAACTACATACAAGGGGGCGAAATTCTCTCAGTGACAATGAGTGTTGCGGCCTCGCCATGGAAACTATCGGCTTGTCTTTCCTCTTGTTGCACGTCTTGCACAGTCATACGGCCGAATCAGAGTAAAGGCGCCAAGAACAACGACTGGATGGCGAACCCGCTGCGTCTTCCAAGTGTCCAATTTGTCCGATAAAATATTGGCAACTGAGACGCGTTTCGGGCCGGGTCTGCCTGGATAGCTGGACTTATGTACCGAGATCTATCGTTTCTCTCCCGGTCGAGGCAATGCGAAGCACGTCAAAACATGTCAGTTTCAAGGATTTTCCATACTTGTGATGATACCAAGCATCCACGCAAGTCATAACTCCCGGGCCCCTGAACTTGCTCTGTGTGTGACGCAGGCGAAGCTCTCCAAATCGCCAGCCCATGGATCTATTCTATGAAAAACTACATGGGTAGTACACATCGGCCAGGGCTTAAGTCTTCGCCGGCTGGCTAGGAAACGGGTTGCCGCGTGGCAGAGAACGGATGTCGAGCCGACTTCTGAAGCACATGCAGGCAGGCACTGACCTTGGAGCGGGCCAAACTTATAACCCTGCTGGCAGCTGCTGCACGGTTTCGTCGCGTACGGAATCACGGATCCCTTCACCTGCGCCGCTCGAGTAATGATGACAGCTTCCGTCCTATCATCACGACTCATAGACCCATGCTCGTTGTGACGCCATGGCCAAGTCGACGCGCGGTACTGCCAACAATAGAGAAGAGGTGAACCATCTGCCGCCGGGCCAGATTGTGTAGCGCGGTAGACTTATTGTTGATTCGGTCGCCTCCCACAAGAGACACAGAAAGAGCAGAAGCACAACATGTCTGAGAGCAAAGAGCCGTCTTCTCAAGACTTCGGGCAATTACCTGATACTGTACATCGCATCGCCGGCCGCAAGGACCCAGCCAACGCGCCGTTACGCGCGTGCTGACACTTGGAGAAATCCCCTGAATTTGCAGTCTTTGTTTCCGCTCCAGTCCTTCAGTCTGCTGCGGTACAGATCGGCCATTGCACAGACGCCTCACGTCTCACCCGTTGCTGTGTTGTTTCCATTCTTCTAGTCACCACCGTTGCACGACGTGATATTTGGGTCTTGTTGCACACCTGCCACTGATCATCTGGCCAGTGTCTCTTCCAGGAGCTGCTCGCGCCAGGAATTGTCGCCTCTCTTGGTCGTAAGCTTGCGTCTGGAGCCGATACCTACACGTGAGGAGACGAGGCGCTCGCGTTTCCCAACAACTCTATTCCCGACAGGTGTGGTTACTGTGACTTGCAAACTAGCGAGTAGCTTTCTCATGCGCCGCTTGGTCAACGACAATTGGCGAAACAGCTTGCGCAAATAGCTTGTTGTCTTGGATTTTGCGTAAAGACTGTTGGCCTGAATTGGTGGGATAATATCATAATAGCGACACCTTCCCATTCTCCTGCCATTCGGGTCACCCCGAGTTCACCTCTGGTCTCAATAGTGACGCTGCCAATGCCTACCTGACCAACACTGGCAGACTCCAATCTCCAATCTCATCTCACTGTCAGGCCGTCTTTGTTTGCGTTTGGCGTGTTTCATTATCCGACACTTCCTTTACATTTTAGCAGGCCAGTATAGACTATGGATCCCTCATTTACGAGGGAGGAAAAGGTACGTCTCATCCTCATTCGAACAGAATCTCTGAAAGGCAATAATTGACATGTTGCGACTGCGACGCAGCGATTTGTGCTTGCTGAGATGTTAAAGTCTAGCAATATCTGCGTTGAGACATTGTGGCAATTCGTTAAAGCGAACCAGATTATACCTGTATGGATCGACATGCAAGTTCCTCTAGGTACGCCTACAGTCTTGTGTTTATCCATAGATATCCTGACTTTGCTGAGGATCCTCATCTTTCTAATTCTCTGACAGGTCGCACTTTGAGTCAGTGCATCCAGGTTGTCCAACAGATGGCGGAAGCGCCTCCTCGACGGGAAAGTCCATCGACCAGCCGTTCAGGTGAAGTCTGTCGCCGCCAACAGCCTCAGCTCACACCAGAAAGCAGAAACCCTCGAAACAAAGGTTTGCCGTCGAGCACCTTGGCCCAGCTTGCAATTCGTCCGCGGCCTCCTGCAGCGCATGATCAAAACTTGGTCGTCTCTGCCTCTTCGCCCGCCCCCGCCGCACACAGCCAGCCTCGAAAACGAGGAAGGCCGTCCCGAGCGGACAGAGCAAAGAGCCTGATCCCCAATCTCCCACCTCATCTCGATCCTCGTTCACGATCAAACCCCGGGTACCGTCCCATCTTGCCCGCCGCCGCACTGCCGCCAAATAGTAGCTCACTACGACCAAGTCCGAGTCTCCCGCATCCCCCACAGATCCTTCCCGAATCACCCCATGTGCAACGAGAAAACAAAAGGCGGCGCGTCGAGGATACCGCGCAGATGCAGCAGCCCGTCTCTACCGCTCTCGAGAACAACGCGGCTCCTGCAGTATCCAGTGGCGCCATCTAGCGGTTCGCGCATGAGATGCCGACCGCGGCTCAAGTCGTCCACTTGTCTGGTGACGAACAGGTCTCGATTTCGCCCTGCGCACAGCAAGATGATTTCTTTCTTGGCTACCACTTTGGATCGCACCCGAACGCATAGCTCCCGACGGAGTACGACGTCCTCGGATGCGGCCGCTGACGTTGAAAGCAGGCCATCTTGTCCAGACGTGTGCCGGAAGCATTTAGCTCATCGGGCGCTTTGCTCTAAGTTCTAACTGCACAAGCATTGCATCTCGGACGCATATATCTCGCATACAAACAATTTGTCGCCACTTAGCTCGAAAATTGGAAGCCTCGGTTTTACTCGAAAACCCCAGCATCGAAAACTTGAAATCCCGTCGGGATTTTTACCTCTGTTGTCCGCTGTATGAGAGGTTTCAGACGCCAGCTCTTTTCCATCGTGTCGCTCAGGCGCTCTCATATCTTGTATCTTGTTACAAACAAAAGAAGATGACGCTCTGATGCCCACGATGAGTTTAGGAATCAGCGGGATGCGCAAGTAGCGAGAAGCTCTTGCGTGTATATCTCCACGCAAGGTGACGAACTGGCTGACTTGTGTTCCCATGTTCGGAGCCTTGTTGTTCCCACCCTTTTTTACGCTCTACGCTCTACGCAGCAGTACACCTCTTGATCTGATCATCACGAGATAAGCAGATTTTATTAATGCGGCTACTTTACCGGCTTTTGTTCCGGCACGCTTCCAGTTTCAGATTGCCGACGCGGCAAACTTGATGATGAATTACACGAGGGACGTGCGGTGGTTGAAAACAAGTTTTGAGGGTTTTGGGTGCGCATGATTTATGACTATTTTCCTCTCTGTTTCGTTTTACGCTTCTATTTTTGACTTGCGTGGTTGTCGCCTTGCCAGATATTTCTGCTGCTTGGTTTTTTTCTTTTTCTCTTTCGCTTTCGGTCATTGTAATTGTATTGATTTCACGTGAAGCAGGCATCTATTCTTAGGACTGGCTTTGTGATCTTTTCTTTTCCTTTTCTAACCGTTGAAAATTGTTACTCTGTTCCAACTATTTCAATTCTTCCTCTTCTTCAACCATGACAATTCTTCTCTTTCCAGCCGTTCCAATCCTTCTCTTTTTTCAGCCATTACAATTTACTCTCTTTCCGAACGTTCCAAATCCTTCTCTTTCTCAACTATTCCAATTCTTTCTCTTTCCGACCGTCACACATTACAATCGACCTCTTATCATACTTAGCTCTACATTTCTTATGCTCCTACCCTCACGGAATGCTCCAAATCTTAATCGCAATGTATTAAATGGTAATTCACGGCCTCTTTTGCACGAATTTACGTAGAATAAATAGTTGGGAGGTGACGCCGTCACGCCGGCGGTCCACCGCACCATTATTATCACCTGTGCATACATACTTTTCTTTCTCTCCCATTGTCCAGACCGACTTCTGGGTTGTGTGTATGTATTACACTTTTGAGGTATGTAGGTGGCTTATTAGGAATCGGATGCTCGTCTCCACTTCACTTCACTTTAATTCAATTCACTCGCTTTCGCTTTTCGGCACGGACTCTCTTGTGGTCTGTGGTCTGTGGTCAGTGGTCAGTGGTCACTGGTCTTCTCGGAATCGGAATCTTGTTTGTCTAGATAGGCGCCCCGTTGCTTGTCGTGGCATAGCTTATTAGAGCTTGTACGCAACTTATACCGCGTGATTTCGTTCTTGTGGCACTCTCGTCTGTCTGGAGACCTATTAAGTAACTAAGTTGGAGGGCATGTGCTCTTCTGATGTTCCTCTTCTCTGTTAGTGTCCAATCCAGTGTCTGGAGAGACCTTCTTCTCTTGCTCTCCAGATATCTCTATGTACTGCCACAGAGCCTAAAGGGCTCAGCGCTCAGGGAGGCATCTGCTCATTGCGGCACTACTGCTTGTCTTGAAGCGTGACCCTCAGACCCTGTGTTTCTTGAATCTTGAATCTTCCCCTCTTGTAAGTTGTGTGTGACTGACGCCTTCTCAATCCTGCTGTGCGAGTTCTTCTCAGTCTGGACTTCTGCCTGGAGAAGCTGAAGAGCCAAATACCAAAGACAGCACAAGCCGAGGTCTTAGTTCGGCACGGCCACGAATCCATGCTTCATCTACGGGTATATACCTACGTGACAGATTCATTTGCGTGAAGCCTTACTTTCCGTGAATTGTGATGACTTTAAAAAAAAAAAAAAGAGAGACGTCGATCGTGTAATCCAAGCGCTTATATGATTCCATGATTTCATACACGATTCAGTGACACCGGGTACGCATCCATACATGCCCACAATGCCTACAATTCGAACCCCAAAAGAAATTTGTTTCGCTATTCGTGGGCGCCATTCGGAACAGTACGACAGTTCATTCCTATGTACATGTTCACGATGCCTCAGAGGTAGTGCCTGCAGATATAGAGCCAAAACACAGTAACACTAAAGAGCACTCAACAGACTAGAGGCACTGGATCTGAATTGACTCAAGGGTTACAGCAACGCAAAGCCAACGAGCCCAAGGCTGTGAAATACAGCAAAAAAAAAAAAGAAACAGGTCGATTACCAAGCATCATAAAACAGAGCCACATCAAAAAATCAGAACAAACAAATTCCCATGCTGCGTTACCCATGAATTCCCATGTGGGATCTTCCAAGTTCCATTGCAACAAGCCCTCCTTATTAGGGTTGCACAATTCGTCCTTTCCCAGTTTCCCTCCTTCTCTCTCTCTTCTCTCTCTTTTCTCTCTTCGCCCTTGCATGATCAAATATACACATCTTATAGGTAGAACACCCTTAGTACTTACAACGCCTTAGCAACCTTCTCAAGCGCGCCAATCAAAATATCAACATGATGCTCCTGAAACGTCAACATGGGCCTCAAACGAACAGCCTGCGCACCACTCCCCCCAATATTCACACCAAACTGCTTCGCCTTGGCCAAAAACGCATCCCGCTTCGGATTATCAAACGCAATAAACGTACCCTGACCCTTGCCGCGCAGATTCTGGAAATGCTCCGGATGCGCACGAGCAAGGCCCTCGAGCTGCTCGTAGAGATACTGCCCCACGCGAGCGGTGTGGTTGACGAGGTCCAGGCGATGAATCTCGTCGATAATGGCGCGGAAGAGCAGAGCCTTGGAGGGGTCACCCATCCAGGTGTTGAACTGGCGGTAGGGCTTGTTGGGCCGGAGGTCCGTGGAGCTGTAATAGTAGCCTGCAGCTTGGGCCTTTTTGGAAAAGGTGACCATGTCGGGAGGGTCCTCAAGATTCCAGTGCTCGTGGGCCCAGAATTTACCTGTGGCACCGACGCCGGTCTGGACTTCGTCGGCGATGAGGAGGACGTTGTGCTTGCGGGTCAAAGCGCGCAACTTTTGGAAAAATGCAGGACTGGCATGGTTGTCGCCGCCCTCGCTCTGAATGGGCTCCACGACGACGGCTGCGGGCGGGAGGTGCCACGTCTTGAGGAGGTGCTCGACCTCGTCTAGGCTGTCCTGCTCGGCTTGAGCATTTTCCGCCTCGTGCTGATCTAGCGGATACTTGAGCTGAGGGAATGTCGCCTGGGGCCAGTCAAAGGCGGGAATGTCCAGCTTGTGGATGGCCTTGGAGCGGGTGGTCGACAGGCAGCCAAACAGACGGCCATGGAAGCTCGACTTGAAGGACAAGATGGACAGCTGGGCGGAACCGGGTGACTGGTTGTTCATGACACTTTCCATTTCGTGCGTTGTGAATTCGACGTCCGGGCCGCCGCGCTCCTGCTGGCGCTTGTACATAAAGGCAGCCTTGTACGCGAGTTCGTTGGCGTCGGAGCCGGCCATGGCGGTGTAGACGTTGCTGAGACCCCGAGGGGCCACCTTGAGCACACCCGACTCCAAGATGCCGGCCCACGTGTGAGAAGGAAAGTTGCCCAGCGCAGGACGATTGATGATGGCGTCGACCATTTCGGGTGTTTGGGCAGCCTTACGAAGCGCGGGGTTGTTGTAGCCAACGGGAATGGAAGCAATCTGGGCATATCTTTTTTCGTAAGGTTAGCGAAAGCCAGATATTCCGCCAGCAAGAGTATGGGTAGATGCTGGGTGAAAGACAGAGAGAGGCTCCTTATCACCTACACATCCAGCAGCATGTTCCCATCCGGGTCAGCCAAGTAGTTGCCCACGCTCTGCGTATAATCCGCCATCATGTTGATGCTCCGCGTGTCAAAGACGCGGTTCAATTGCTCAATGGCCGCAGCGGCCTTGAGCCCGGGAATCGGAGTCTTCAGGACCGGCACGCTCGGTTCATCTGGGTGGAAGGGTTTAGCAGCAGAAGCCATGCGGAGAGCACCACCAGCACTGCTGAAGGACCTCGAAGCGTGGCCAGCACGCAAAAGGGCCGGAGTGAGAGTAGGTCGAACCGGCATGACGACGAGAGGCTCTGGCGGGCGTACGTGTAAAAGAGGCGAGGCGAAGTTTGAATTGGCGCGATTCTTGCTCGCTCAAGAGTCAAAACGAGGAATGCCGAGCAGTTAGACAGCAAGGCAGTATTTCAGAGAGTTGTGACTCGTGAGAACCAGGCTGACGGCCGCCTGCGGCACTCCAAGGGCTCTTTCCCTTTATCAGTTGCTCACTCATGGCTTGTCCACGGACCACGAATGCCCGCACAATCAATCGATCGGCCGCCAATTGATGCATGCGCCGTTGAGTTGTAGTGGATACATGCAAATGCGGGGGCCAGGGTCGCACCTGCCTGCTAGATACCGGTACATCTGTGCCATCACCTACGTGATTGGTTGTCTGCTGGGCCGCGGCTGCAAGGCTACGAGACAATTGGCTGCTGCGCCCACCATGACGATAGGTGGGGTGCCCGGGTCCGTCATTCCGGGCTTGCCATCGCCTTCAGTGACGTTTCAGTGCAACCGGCCGCCAGCCGTCCTCGTGGCTCGTGGAAACGGAGTTCCGGTGTCGGTCCATCCAACTTTGCAAGGTACCTACATAGGTAGCTACTCCGTACTCAAGTAGGTAATCATTGCTGATCAGCATCTTGTTACTTAATGAGTGTTGCGTGACTTCACCGCAAATGACCCAGCTGTACGCCACTGTACGCCATCGCACGCCACCCTGAGATACCAACCAAGACAACTTCCAAGACACCCACCCGTCCGAGATAGCATCCCAGACACCTGCCCATGTGCATGTCAGTATAAGTACCTAGGTACCTATCTCCATGACGTTAAACCCGTGTCGTGAGCCGACCCACAGACGACCACCAAGAGTCAATTGAACAATTCTCCTCCGCAACAAGCGCAGTGTCACGTCTCGTCTCCTGCATCACCCCGGCACCAATGCTAGTTTAAATGCACATCGTGCCATCCAAAGCTGTGTCATTGCAAACCTCCTCCGAACCAAAAGTATAGCCAACAGCAACCAGCTGACTGCACTCTAATTATGCTGCGAAACGCCTAGGTATGCTGAAAAATGAATGAATCCGCCCCTTGGCAAGAAAATCAAAAAAAGAAAACAACATCCGTGCGCCAATTCTTCATGCATGCAAGGATGACAGTGGTCGGGGAAGCCCAGAAAGGAGAGAGGCAAAAAGCAAGAAAGCAATTGAGAGAAGTTTGAGAGGAAAAAGGAACATCGTTAGCAAAAAAGAAAGCAAGGCATAAACAAGGTAGGTACCTAACAGACGATCCGCTTCAAATATGTATGTATGCATCCAAGACCTGCTTCCGCGCCAAGGCCTTATTCCCCTTCTTCTTCCAGTTCTCGCATATACTTGACAAACGTTTTCTTGTGAATCTAGGCAACAAGGTTCCAAAAGGTTAGTCATTGTCACGTCACAAGCCCGCCGAAGCCAAAAGGGAAGGTTTCAATTAGCGCGGGGGATCCCTGGACTAAGCAAAGTTCTCCACTTACCATGCCCCTGAAACGACCATTTTGGGAAGCACAAATGTATCGCAGGCCCAGTTTGACAAAGCACTCGTACACGAGATCCATGGGGGAGCGAATGTCCAGAGAGACCGGGGCCTACAAGCCAGAAAACAAGTCAGCCAACAGAGTTACACAACTCGCTCGGATGGAAAGCAAATAAATAACGATTGTATACGCACAGGATCGATATAGGGAGTGAAGTCGGTAGGATCCACATCCTCGATATCATCGTCGTCGATGCTCGGAACTTTTTCCATGAGACATAGATCCGTTTGCTCGTTTTGGAGCTGATCTAGAGCGAATTCGAGATCGGGTGCAGGAATCAGTCCCACCAGGATATCGTTTCGGACAATTGGCAGCCCGCCGTCGAGCTCCCCGGCGCGGTGCAACAGCTCGAGCTTGGAGCGAAGAGAGGAAGCCGGCACAAGAGGCGAGGTGGAGATATCAATGACTCTTTCGCGACGCGTGCGAGGAACGATATCAGCCAAGTCGCTCGTGAAAACTGGCTTATGTTTGTTGTCCAAGAAGGGATACGCATTCATGTTGGTCAACAGTTCCTATTTAAGACTTGTTAGAGGCCTCCCTATCAAAGACGCGACGCTAATCAAGATCAGCTTACATAGACACTGTTGGGTTCAATGGCATCAGCGGTCCATTTTGCAACCAGAATCGTCAGCGAAAAGGGAAGCACATAGTCCAAGCTTCCCGTTAACTCAAACAGAATAACGGCCAAGGTAACCGACAGCCTGGTCACACCACACATGGTCGCACCGGCCGCGATGAATGCATACACGCCGGGCTGGATGCATGAACCGTCGGCTGCGGTAGCACAATTGCCAAAGATGGCCCAATCGGGAACGGCGAGCACAAACCACTGGACCAAATGCCCAATGATTCGGCCCAGCAGACCGCCCACCACCATGGAAGGGATGTATATACCGGCCGGTACTTTCTATTTGCTGTGCGTTAGTTGGTTTTAGACAGAGGGGGAAACCCGCGTCCCAAATTTTCGGGTGCAGATGTTGCGGCCTAACGAGTAAAGTGACAGGGGAGTGACAGAGAGAGGAGGGGGAACAAGCCACTCACGATGCCAAAGGTAATGACAGTAAGAAATCCCTTGATGAGGAACGCCACGATCAAAGTCAATAGAATTGACGGAATATCATTCACAGACCCCGGACACAGCCCAAGCTCATCCGTGTTCTCATCATTCCCGTCGCACGGCGACGCCAAGTTCAGCAGCAGCTTCGCAACCGGCTCCTTCACCAGCGGGTTCCAGAAACTCAATGAGCCCGTGACAAGCGCCACGAGAAAGACCTCCAGCATCGGATGCGACTTTATAGAATGAATTCGGCGGAAGCTCTGCGCCCAAAATTTGGACGCCTTGATAAACAACGCGCCCAGAGCGCCGCCCACCACGCCGACAAAGACGAAACTCACGAGCTCAAAGTATTCCCAATCGACCAGGTACCGAACCTGGAACATGACAATCTTGTGCGTGCCGTACGGGTTTAGAAATTTAAGGGACAGTGCGGCGATGATGCAGCAGAAGAATGTTCGGAAGAGCGTTTTGGCAGGGAAAAAGTACGCCACTTCCTCCAGTCCAAACAAAACACCGCCCAGAGGGGCGCCAAAGGCTACTGCAACGCCGGCGGCGGCCGCGGCAGAGAGAATTTCCCGGCGCTTGGCGTCGTTTTGGTCGTATTTCGAAAAGAGCCGGCAGGCTATGTTGCCTACACACGTGGCAATGTGGACATAAGGGCCTTCCTTGCCCAAACTTAGTCCGGACCCCACGCTCAGAACCAAGGCCACTGTTTTGATCACGAGCGTCTTGAACCCCAGGAATCCGTGAAGAACGAATCCGCTGAGAATGACGCGGACTTCCGCGACACCACTGCCCGCAGCCGAGTAGTACACCATGGGCGGGTTCGCCTGGGACGATTCGTCACTCGAATTCGGGCTTGCGTCTTCGTTATGAACGCTCACATCGTCAGTGCCCACGCGTCGCGGAACAGCGGCCAGGTTCTCGTCAAGCGTCGTGAGTTGGTACGCCGAGGGCACCACCGTTTTAGTCTGCAAGGCAATTAAGCAAGAAAGACAGGCGAGGCTGATGACGAGTACCCAGTATATCAAGAAGTCGGTCCATAATTCACCCATCGGATTGCTGCTAAAGGCTTGGGACCAGCTGTTCCAGTCATCACATGAGCCGTGGGGACAGCATTTCTATGAGCTACGCGTCAGCCGTCTTGCGTGTCCTGCCTTGCCTGGGGCTTTCATCCTCCCGGGACAAACTCACCTTTTCGTTCTTGTACCAGGCCTTGGCACAGTAGCCGTCCTTGAAGTCAAACACCATAACCTCGGCCACATCGACGACATAGGCAATCAGGGCTACAACAAAACCACAAAGGGCGCTCAAAATCCAGCCTTGAGAGCCATCGAGAGCCACGCGAACTCGGCCCCAAAAGTCTTTTCGGCTACGCAGAGCCTTGACACGATGGGAGTCGGCTATGGCGTCGTGAACCCAGTCCGTGCTTGTGAATTGATCATACCATACTCTCTCGTGGGGAGCAGCGGCGCCTTTGAAATCCGCCACGGAGATATTTCGATCGGATAGAGCCTGCATGAATCTCTGTCCCCAAGATCCGTGTCTGCTGTGGTGTCTACTTTGGCGCACGCTGCCTGCTCTCATTACAAAAGAATTAGCTAACGGTCGACAAGATGGCCTGCCAGTTTCAGCCGCTTCGGGGCATTTCCTTCTTGAGACCTACCAGCATAACTATGGTTTCTAGTCAAGTGTGCAATTCGAGGTGAAGGCGCGCCGCCATCTCCTCTCCCCCTAGGTCGGGCTTTGTTAGAGATCAGCGGGGAGCGCTCGTCGAATTCAACGTTGGGATTAACAACAGTTAGAAAGTTGGGCCGACGAGTTGCTTTTGGTGATGCCGGCGCTGAGCCTTGGCTCGCGCGGTCGTCGGCCATGGCTAAGTCGGGGTTGCCTCGGAGGAACGCAAGAGTAGCACAAACTCGGTGTTTTGAATCTTGGACTTTTCTTTCCGTTTCCCCTGTTTTTCAGTGTTGTTCTTTTCGGTTTATTTTCCTCGTCTCTTTCGATGTTTTTTTTCTTCTTCCCTTTTCTCTCTTCGGTTGTCAATAAGAAGTCGTAGGGCCCGTCAGGATGAGGATCGCGCGGCTTGTAGGTGAAAGGATTATAGAAATGCAGAGGCTGGAAGACGTCAGGGTTGAATATGCGCGTTGTCGGATGCAGCGTAGAACGACCAGCTCGCTTATCGTGGTTCGCGTTTACCGTGATGCGCACAGGATAGGATGGTGGGGGTTTCAAGGGTTGAAGCGACGCCAGCTAATTTACAATGACGAAAAAATGGACGACTTTCCTCTGATGCTTGCCCCGTTGCATAGCGGCCGGACAGTCGCAGAACTTACGGAGTAGAAGTCAAGGGGGGCAAGAGAAAGCGACGAGGGTTCGCAAGGCACCCAGAGACATGCTACCTCCTGAGGCAGACAAATGCGCAGGTACTCAGCAAAAAGTCAGTAACGGTCAAGAGTCAAGATGAAGGCAAAGGTCCTACTGCCGCTTTCAACGAGGCAACGCAGGTGATAGCGACCAGACGAGCCTCGAGGTTAGGTATGTGGCTCACGTGAAGGATGCACGTCACGTAAGCCTCGATGGAGTCACGGAGCTGCTCGCGCTGAGACCAGACCCCTGCCGGCCGCCACATGAGGAGGACCCTTGTCGATCCTCCTTGACTCCTTCAAGTCGATCACGTCCGACTCACGCTGCATTGGCGATGGAGGAAGAAGATGCAGACGAAGCAACGATCGTGGACTCTTGCATGCTGCCGTGCCGTGCCGTGCCGAGTTGCGCCTCTCTCAGCGTCGGACAAGTCACAACGGTCAGCGATTGGTGCCGCACCCCCCGGTGTAGGTAGATGTACTCCGTATACATAGTTCAATGTCGTGCAAATTTGGGAATGGACCGAAAACGAGTGGCCCCAACGTGAGGTGTGTGTGCCCTTTTGGAAAGGCTTGAGAGCTTCGCTTGTTAAGTTTAGCAAGTTGGCTCGATGCAAATGACGCCATAGCTCCAGACTTCGTCCAGAGAGCCCCGCGAACCACCAACCAGGGGCACCAGGCTGTCACTAGGCGTTTGCTAGGCCACTCCCGACCGCCCTAAAGTTCTAACAATCGCCATCAGGAGGCAGACTCATGCACGCGCCTCTTCGAGCACCAGACCGCTGCACTGGGATGTCATCAATGCTCTTTATAGGTAGTCTCGACCCCGACTCGAGGCAGTCGATGGCGTTGCATCCACTCGCCTCGCCATCTTCAGGGGTCTTCCGTGCATCGATAGATCCACAGTGCCATCCACTAGGTACCTCGTACCTAGGTACCTAACGCAGGTATTACTAGAGGTATATGTATGGATGTATGAGGATTGTGAAGAGTGCGAGACGCGTTGTCCCGAGTTGTGGCGTGGGAGATACCTACCTCCTATGTAGGTATATGTATTTGTACTCCGTATGGTGGCCTGTAGGCTGTGGGTGGTACCTCGACATAGGAGGTAGGTACCTACGGAGTACACACGGAGTATGTTATCGTTTGCATGATCAAACCCATGGGCCATCAGCGTACCTATGTACATAGTTGCATTCGCTGGGCGGTTTGGACAATGTCACGGTTCCGAGGTTCGTGGATGCTGTGGGGCACGCCAAGGCCCAGTCTTGCAGCTCAAAACCTTTGTGTGCCTCTTTGAACTTCTCTCTGTCTACGAAGTAATAATATGGAGAGGTAGGTAGGTATGTACGCCCCCTTTTCAAATACCATGGCTGAATTCCCTTCTGATGTCTTGCCGCCCAAGGCAATCTACCCAACTAAAACCTCTTCATCGAAGCTATCATATTCTTAGTCACGCGATCGGTATGCCCTCATTGTCGGTCGGTCAACGCGCGAGAAATAAGGCAGGTTAGGTCTATGTACCACTCCTTACGCTTGTAATGCACAGCTTCTCGGATCTAGACAGCAACCATAAAGTCTTGTCGCTGCGGATTCTGCTTCGTGACTCTTGTCAAAAGGCTTCAAGATCAGTATAGCTGTGATCTTCGCAGCCTACGCTGTTAGTTCCATGCTCCTAGCAGCCACCCAACAGCTCATCCAATCCATCGGCAGCTTCGGCCAGAAGACCAAGTCTCAACAGAAAGTCCTCGGCAAGCTCATGTTCCGCTGTAGAACATCCGGGCGAGGATGAGATAGAATCCGAATTCTGTCCGATATCTTCGAGCCTATTCGCAGCGGCTTCCATCTGAATTGTACCTGTCGAGCAAGTAGGTACAGTATCATGTATGGCGCTTCTTGGTACTAGTAGAGGTACAGGTGCCTGCCATCGGAACTTCCTTGCCGGTCATTTTTTGTCTTTTCTTCGCGGCGAAGCAGCAGAGGACTTTGATACCCAGATGAACTTCTTCGTTGCTCTGCCGCGCAGAAAGGTAAAGGTCACACATAAGTTGCGGTCGCATAACATTTAGAAGCTGCATATTGCACCTTTGTGTTCGATAGGTCACAGCTACTCAAGAGCACAGGCGCGGGCTGGAAGTTTACCAGACGTCCATAGAATGTAGGGACAGAAAGAAGTATTCAAAACTTCAAGTTGACCGTGCGTCTCGTTGATTTTATCATTGTTCTACGTGGTGCCTTTGTGTGCAGAAGCATCGTTAATCAGGCGCCAATCAAGCACCAGATTGGCAGCTTATGTATTTGAATCACTTGAGCCATTGTTCCCATTCATTCTAGGCCGATCGTTGTTTACAATTTTGCTGGTGCTGAGCATGTATGTACATACCTAAATACCTGTTTATCGTGGTCCTTGCACAAATGACTAAGCTGGCCCCAGTGTTCGAGTTGGCAGGCCGCATCTTATCTTATCGCTTCAGGAATTTTTTTGGGCAACCGCAGCAAAGACAAACCAATGTCAAGACGGGCGCATCTTTCTACATCTGCGTGCTGTGATATTCTGACCAATCCACGGGCGGCGCATATCAATTCGCATTCAAAATCCCATTCGGTTACCTTGTCCGATCATGGCGAAAAAAAGAAAGGGCTCCGGTCGCGATGCCGGTCCAAAGGGCCCCAAAGAGCTGGATCCAACCGATGCGCGACTTGGCCCGATTTCTACCTATAAAGATGTCGCCGACTCGGAAGACGAATACTTCATTAATCAGGATACTATAATGCTGGAAGACGAGCCAGGTTCCAAGAGAAGAAGAAAAGACGAAGACGACATGGAGCTTTCCGACGAAGAACTCCTGGCCTATCAGGATTCCGACTCGGAAAAGGACTCGCAGGTTGATCTTGAAGAGGATGAGCAACCACAGCCCAAAGGGAAAAAGGCATTCAAACGGAAACCCCGGGACGGTGAAGACGAGGAAGTCCCGGGTCAAGAAGAGGAGGGGGAGTCTGGCTGGTGGGGGTCCTCCAAGCAAGAATACTATGATGCCGACAATATCGAGACCGAAGCCGATGCCCTTGAAGAAGAAGCTGAAGCCAAAAGGTTGCAGAAAAAGAAGCTCTCTAAAATGAGAGAGGAGGACTTTGTCTTTGACGGTGGCGAATGGCTTGCTGACCAAGGCGAGGCCGAGGAAGACGATGAAAAAGTGGTTGAGGTACTCAAGGACATTGACATCACGCCCGACATGAGCGCAGAGGAGCGGTCACGGCTTCTTTCAACAAGGTATCCCGAGTTTGCGCACTTGGCCGACGAACTGGAGGAGCTGCAGCCGGTCCTGGCGAAACTGAAAACAGAGGCTGCTGGTGACCAGTCGAGTACGTCCATTCACGTTATAAAGTACTGGGTTCTGGGTTGCTACATCGCCACCTTGACCAGCTACTTTGCTGTTCTCACATCTCCAGCCAGAGATGCAAGTCAATTACAAAAGACACTGTCGCCCGCCGACCTACGAGATCACGATGTCATGGAGACCATTTTGCAGTGCCGTGAGGCTTGGAACCGGGTGCAGAAGCTGAAAGAGACTCAAAGTGTGGACGATACCGTCACGTCGCTGGCGACGGAGATGGATGGCGGATATGGATCGGATGACGCCTTGGCTTCATTGGAACAGAAGAAAGCGAAGAAGGCGTCCGCCAAAAAGGACAAGGCCGTGGTGGCGGCGAGAGAAGCCAAGAAGCTTGCAAAGGCCAAAGCGATCGAGAGCAGCGTCGCTGATCTGTACGACCTACCTCTTCCCTCTGGCAACTTCAAACGGAAATCAAAGACTACTTCAAAGGAGCAGGATGACGACCATTCCGACTTTGGTGAGGAGGAAACGTTGGATGCTCGCGCCGCAGCAGACAAAGCCGCCCGCAAGAAGACTCTCAAGTTCTACACCTCGCAGATCGCCCAAAAAGCGAACAAGCGCACTGGTGCCGGACGCGATGCCGGAGGAGACATGGATATCCCCCATCGAGAACGGCTCCGCGACCGTCAAGCACGACTACTCGCCGAGGCCGCGAAGCGAGGCAAGAAGGATTCCAAACACGGCGCCGACCTCGGAGGCGACAGTGATGGCGAGGATGACGCCGCCGCTGCCAATGCGATACGCGGAGAAGAAGACGAGTACTACGACATGATGGCACACAAGTCCAAGAGCAAGCGTGACGACAAGGCAGCGCGCTACGCGGCCTTTGCCGCCGCTGGCAAGGCAGACCGAGTGGTGGAGAACCATGAGGTCGGTACGGATGGCAAGAGGAAGATTACGTATGCCATCGAAAAGAACAAGGGTCTGGCACCCAAGCGGAGCAAAGATGTCCGCAATCCAAGAGTCAAGAGGAGAAAGCAGTACGAGGCGAAGCAGAAGAAGTTGAAGAGTATGAAGCCTGTCTGGCAGGGTGGTGAGCCCAAGGGCGGATACAGAGGCGAGTTGTCTGGTATTAACACGGGAGTGATCAAAAGTGTTAAGCTGTAGAGTGTCTTTCATATTATCAATACCATAATGGCATGTTCATGTCGTACACCTTGTACATAGCGCGATTACATTGGCCGTAGCCTTGATATTTTATGTTTCTGTCGCCCATGTTCGTGCCTGTGCAGATCAGAATACGACGCCTCATTGAACAATTAAGATAATTGAACGAAATGGGTTTCTAAAAGAAGCAAAGACAGAAGACGAAGAGGAAGGAGAATAGAAGGACGAAATGAAAGAGAGTTGTTTGCAAATAAGAAAACATGAAGAATTCAAAACAAACCCATAGAACAGCGTCCAAGCAAAGATTGGGTACATCGAATGCGCTTTTGGAGCGGCGACGTGAAGGCTCCTGAGAGTCAGTCCTCATGAGCTCCTTGCCCCACTCAGGCCATCGTGATTTGAATGCAGATGCCAGATCACGTAGGACTCAGGAGCATCTGCCGCTTCGACCTCAAACCAACGCACCGCGCACGTCGACTTTCCCCGTTCGTGCTGTGCTACACCTCACAGCCTCAATTGCCTCTCGGTCTGCTATGTCCAGAAAAGCCGATTGTGATCCGCCTGCATACCACCCATCGCCGCAATGGCGTCGACAAACCCCGACCCTACCACTCTTGGGAGCTCCGCCGACATCTTCTCCGGAAGCTACACTCTCCCTCAAATCAGATCGCTTCACAAGTCGCTCCATGTCCAAATCGAAGAGAAGTCGACTCGTCTACGGACCCAGGTCGGGGGCTCCTATCGCCAACTACTCGGCACCGCAGACACAATCGTCCACATGCGCGGCGAGAATGAACAAGTACAAGATCTCCTAGGCAGAATGGGTGGCCGTTGCGGCCGGAGCATCATCTCCTCCAAGGCCACGGGCCTAGCGAAATTCGTGGCCGCGCGAGAGCAGACATCGGGCACAACAAGGGAGACAGCCCGGCTGAAACTCCTCGAGTGCTGTCGTCTCACTGCCGGGAGAATTCTACAAGGAGGGGGCGGTGTTGCGGACTTGCAGATGGACAAGGGCGAAAGATTGGTCATGGCGACGAAGATATTTGTCATCAGTCGGTTGCTTGTCAAGAGCCTCAAGGAAGGGAGGCCCTCGGAAACAGCGCAGCAGGCTGTCGATGCTATGGGTAAATCACTCGACTCGCTGCGGAGACGGCTTCAGCGGACTATGGAGCGATTACTGGAGGAGGTGGATGCAGATGCGGATATTGACGATGTGGTTAAGGCGCTCTGCGCATACAGTCTTGCTAATAGCTCGGGGGCGAAGCATGCTATCTCGCATTTCATTCGAGTGAGGCAACGCGCCATGGAGACTACGCTCGACATGGATCACGAGGAGCGAACTACGGCGACAGCGACGACAGGACAAGATGTGGTTCGTAGTCTCAGACTCTACACGAAGACAATACTCGACGTCCAGGCCCTGGTTCCCCGCAAGCTTTCCCAGGCTTTATCCAGCCTCAAGAGCCAACCACTCCTGGCGGATACATACTTGAGAACCATCGAGGGCTTACGACTCGACATCTGCAGACGATGGTGCAGCGAAGAGATGCAAGACTTTACACCCTTTATTCCACACGATGACCTAGACAGCAATCAAGCGAGAGAAATGCTAGCGAGTTTTGCCGAAAAAGGAGCCAAGGTGGTTGTCTCCGGTCTGGAAAGAACACTTCACCACATGCTGGACTTCAATTCCATCATCGACCTGCGCACACAAATGCTGCAGCTCTGGATCCGCGACGGCGGCAGGGCAAGAGGTTTCGATCCGCAGGACATGCAAGACGCCCTACGAGAGACCTTTAATGCACGACTCGTAGCCGTGGTGGAGGCCAAGGCAGCGAAGCTCCGACTCGTGGGCTCAGAAATCAGCGCCACGCTGCAAGGATGGCAAGATGGCGTGTCGGACTACAACAAGGGTCTATGGGACGACGACGGATACGATGCCGCGCTGTCCAACGGCGCGGTCCCGTTCCTTGAGGAAGTTGTCTCGCGACTCCATGGGCGCAACGATGCCGTGTCCAAGGCATCGCATAGCTATGCATCGTGGTTCCACATCATTGGCGATGTCAAGGCCGTGGTGGAGCAACTTCGCAAGCAGCGATGGGATAATGACTATGATGAGATTGAGGATGAGGAGACGATGGAGACAAGGCAGGAGGCTCTCAGCAGGGAGGACCCGAGGAAGCTGCAGGATACCTTGGATGAGACGCTTGATGCTTCCTTTGCGGCTCTGGAGAAGCATATTCAGCAGCTTTGGGATCAGCATAGCGAGCATACCTCCAGTGGAGCCATGGCCATCTATCTCATTCGCGTCGTACGAGATATTCGCGCGCACCTACCCGATCGGCCGGCGGTGAAGAGCTTCGGTATGTCCATGGTGCCTGGTTGGCATAGCCGAGTGGCGGCTCTGGCATGGCGTCCCGCGGCTGCGACGTTCATCAGCAAGGGTCTGTCGGACAAGAGCGTGGTCATGAAGCCGCTGTGGGAGGGGCAGCCACTTCTTCCGGGTCAGCCCTCTCCCAGTGTCTCTCACCTTCTACGCGACTTGTCGCTGGCTATGACGGACCTGGGCGTTGATTTGTGGACGCCCGCCGCGACGGGAACGCTGAAGAAGCAACTTGGAGAATCGCTATGTGAAGCGTGGCGCAAGGAGTTGGAAGACGTTCTCTCAATGGACGGGGAGGGGGATACGAGAAAACAGGTTGAGGAGGAGGACACGGAGGACAAGGAGAAAGAGGAAGAAGGAGAGCAAGGGGATCGAGATCAAGATAAAGACGCAAGTAAGAGCAACAAGCCGAACGACAAGCCGAACGACCAGCGCAAGGAGGAGCCAGCAGAGCCAAACGAAACGAGCCCCACGGGCAAAGTCCACGACATATGCACTCAATGGCTCTTTGACGTGTCCTTGCTGCAATGCTGCATTGGCAAGACCCAGGGCGACACAGCAAGCCACTACGCTGAGCTGGCAGAACAACTAGCCCAGCAGAGCGGATTAGACGAGCCGGCAAGGAAGAAGGTGGCCAAGATGGCGGGTAACTATTGGAGAAGGATAAACCTGTTGTTTGGCTTAGTGGCATAAAGGTGGATGCATATGATGATGAAGCAAGCTCAACACACGATCTATACTCCGTATATCTTTCGCAATGAACTATGGCCACATACAAGCACGACAACACATCATCACAGCTTATGCCTCTTCGCACCACTCGCCAGCTTCCGAAACTCTTCCTGCGGAATCCCTCTCCGGAAGCGATCCAACCCCGCAAAAATCTCCTGCACGTTCTGCGCATCATCCAGGGGCCTATCCAACCTCCTCAACAACTTCTTGGTCTCCAAGACGCTCTCCCCGTTCAGATGCTCTCCCAGCTGCTCCTCCACCTCCTTCAGGACCCTATCCCGGAAGCACAACGACCGACGACGGGCCTCCTGCTCTCGGTCCCCGCCCCTGCTACCACTGCCACTGCCACTGCCACTGCCACTGCCGCCCACGTCGAAAATCTCATTGACGAATCCACACGCCTTGAGAACCTCAGCATCCATCTTCTTGCCCATCAGTAGCGCCTCATTAGCCCTCGCAGCGCCAAGACGCCTGGCGAGCGCGCTCGATGCACCCCCTTCGGCCACGAGACCCAGTGATGAAAAGGGCGTGAAGAGATAGGCGTGCGGGGCGCAGTAGATGAAGTCTGCCCAGGCGATGAGCGCGGCTGAGAAGCCTATCGCAGGGCCGTTGAGCCCGACGACGAGGATCTTGGGGTGATGGGAGAAGGCGTGCGTGATGGTGAGTTGGAGGGCTGCGTAATTTTGAAACCACTGGCAGTGATTGGGGGTGTGGAGGGTTGGTGCTTCGCGGGCGGCGGTCGCGTCTGCGCCTCTAATATAGGGAAATTTTAGTAGTAGTTTTTTTTTCCGTTTCTTTTCCTTTACGTCCAACTTTACACCTCCTTTTTTTTTACTTTGTTTCATTACAAGGCCGTCTTTTTCACCGATGGAAGCTTTGTCCTGTTCGTTCTACCTCGCTTTCCATATTCATGCCGATTTCCACAGGGGATGATCTTGTTGTATATAGGGGTGGTGGCGTTGAAAGGGTAGACAACAGAGCAAGGAAGGGGGGTTAGGTATACAACAACACACACAAGTACATATAAGTTCGAGCGGAAAGAAGATTCAAAAGTCGAGCCAAGAGCAAGAATGAAAAGGAACGACAAAACAGAATAGGTAGATGATTAACTTACGCTGAGTAAAACCATCCCGTGCCCGTCAGCACCGTCGTTACGACCTCGTCCCGCGTGGCAATTTCATTCAAAGCCACCGCAAGCGCCAAGTATTCATCGTGGCTCAGCGCACCGAGCTTCTTCTCGTTGCAGATGGTGAGGATGGCCACGCGGCCGCGGTATTCAACGCTGATGGTCTTGTTTGAGTTCATTTTTTCTGTGCTGGAAAATGCGTTGGGTGCGTCTATTTCCTTGTCTTTGCGTTTCAATTCCTCTCTGGAATTCTATTTCATGGATTGTCAAGGGGAGATATCAGAGTTTCAACCCGATTTGGATGAGCAGTTCCTCAGAAACAAGAGGAGAGGACTTGGGGCAACGAGAACGACAAGAGTGCAGTCTTTTCAAAAAAGTCTATACTCGTGGGTGCAACCTAAAAATGGCTCACTGTGTATCAGCTTCTTGTCCATCTTCTAGAGAGGGGAAGATTGGATCAAGATCCGATCGCCAAGCTATTTGGCGGCATCGAATGCCGGGGCCAACCCTGTGAGGCTGTGACTGGTATGGACTGATCTCCGGGTCTATGAAACCATTTGTCAGATTTGGTTTCACACCAGAAGGGTGGGTAGCCCGAGGTTGATTACGCTACATACCTAGGTACCTACCCGCCTCATATCTTGTAAGTTGTAACTTGTCACACGTTCAATCTTGCCCCACATGGTGCATAGCAGTACCTTCGCGCGGGACCCCCATTTTGAACAAGGACGTTGACAAGCTTTTTGGGCGGCCCACAAGCCTATGACCCCACAAGGGTGTGACTGGGTAAGTACTTACCTGAGAAACCAACAAGCTTGTTCAAACGGCCTTATTTCCCTAAGCTTGTGGCGTGCGTAATCTTGTATGACCACGCAAGCTTGTGCGAACACGCAAGCCGATGCGTGTACAAGGTAAGGTCTCTAAAAGCTTGGGCAAATATATAATCTTACACATCTGCGATGTTCGGCATTCACACAAAAATTTTCACAGTAGCCAGTTGGTGTGGAAAATCGCTTGTCAATTGTAGCTATATACCTAATTGCAGAAAATATCTACGAGCCTTCGATTAAGCTACCGACTCTCGTTCGTTACCTGATGGAGGCCGTGTCCCATCTCTAAATTAGGCCTTGCCCGATTGATCGTGAAGCCTACCTCTTCTGATCGCCGCCCCCTACTAATTCCGTGACACCCGAGTCCATTCACAGCCGACGCCTTCCGTGAGGTATTGCGGCTGATGAAAATGCTATAGCCGCGGTGCTGCTCAACAGAATCACAATTCTTTAATCATGACGCACTTGCCTGGCTTGCCACCAAGCGATGCAAAGCCAAGTCAGACGCGACACCGCTTTTGACCGTGCATTAGGAACTTACCAAAACGCCGGAAGTAGCCTCATAAGCAATTGTGAAGCCGACTATTTGCCTCACCGTGAAAAACCTCAAGGGGAGACAGGTTGGAAGGTAGCTTACCGGCAGCCAGGTCCATCCATTCTTGTCTGTCTCTCTGCGTAAGCTCGTCTCTCGCCAGGCGCAGAGTAGGCTCGCTAGTGTAATGAGCAACCGACCACAGAGAATATATCGGGATGATTGAGAGCAGTACTATCACGCCATGATCAGCCATCAATTATAACAGTCGTGATGCGTGGGCATGGGTAGGCAGGCAAGCATCTCTTACGCAGAAATCCGCTAAATCGGGCAATCCGAAAAATACCCTGGCAACTTCCGATGAGCTTGACGCGTAGCATTGACTTGGTATCGCGGCTATCATGTCAGTAGGGGATCCTGTTGTTTGAGTATCAGCGCATATCCTATAGCCCGCGGCGGGAATTTTGTCCGTTGTACGATGGGAACAGAACACGTACAGGCGGTGTTTCAATATCGGTTTTGTGTGCACCCATATCTTGGACTCAACTCAAACTCAGAAGTTACCCAGCGATCTCTCTGTGACTCGACAGGCTTTTATCATCGAGCATGAGGCAAAGGGACAAACACACGAGGTCCATTTCACGGTGACGCCTGGCTGCTCTCGTTAATCAGTTCTTACTAGCTCCTAAAGCTGTCAAAATCGTGGGCGGGAAAGCGGACGGCTTGATACTACCTTCTGTTAGAAGTGATACAGCTTTCGAAGACTGTTGTTGGATGTCAGTGGCAAGTGTTTCAGGAGGGAGTGATCGGGTGGGTGCGCGATGAGGAGAATTTTGCTTGATGTGTCTTTTTTGCCTTTATTAGGGCTTGCGTCACGCGTGTGCGCTGTGTGGGGCAGGTTGATATGCAGCAAATCAATTCGCACGATTTAGTCTGTTTACGGGTACCTGACGTCACCGCTGCCAACTCTCTCACTTGTCAACCTCAGTTTGGGCAACACTGTCAGAGCCTCAGAGGCATGAGGACAGTGGCAAAGGCATGTTGATATGATGCACTACGAGGGACAAAGCATGTACATAATGCATACGTATGGGAGTGGAAAATCATGTGACACATACGTATAGAGTGGAAAAGCATGTGGTATATACGTATCCGAGTGGCGAGACATGTCGCTGTGCGCAGAAACATGTGCACACGGAGAGAATATCTAGCGATGGCGTAGTTTGGTGAGAGGCCAGAGACTGAAACCGTCATCATCAGACCCCTAGCTTGTATATCAAATCATCAATACTACTCTCAGTCTCTTGAGCATACTTCACACTTGGCAGACCCCTAACACTCTGACAAGCACCCACTCAGTTCACTGCAAACCGCGACCACGCCTTATAGAACTTCGATGGTTCATGATGTTGAAAATGCCAAAACAAGAGAAACGATTCAAAACAAATCTGAGAAAGGCGAAATGTACATATTCATTTTCCCACAGCATGTTTCAATATAGAATAAGACTCAAATCATCAGAATACAGCGTGCCACGGGCTGCACAGGACATATTCGACTGTATAATGATCAAAAATATCCATATAGGGTAACGTCACGCGCCCAATTACGTCATCTGAAAGTCGAGAGTTCGAAGAAAATTTGGCAATCTTGATACCCTCGAACGCGCCTCACACGAATTCGTAAATTTACGGACATAAGTGCTTCAAATCCAATCCCACCGCCCAAGCTGCCCTACCATAAGTCGTCATTTTATGTGAGTCCAGGGTAGGTGATGAGAGTTAAGGGGTTAAGGGGATGAGGCACGAGATTGCTCGCTAGACACAGTATTCGCAATTTTCTCACGGATTGAACAGTACATTTAATTCTGCCGTTGTGACCATGCATTGTAATCATATCAAATGAATGACCCTATATACCCATCAAAAAGCCCTCCAAGGGCGACAGCTTCGTACAGAAGGCGCGGTGAGTTCACCATGAATGGCTTATCTCGGCGACTATCATTTTAAGGAATTTCCATACGGCCGTCCTCCTTTTGCGTTGCCTGCCGTTGGCAGGAGTTCTTCAAGATGATCTTTCCCTCGCCCTGGTGAAGTGAGGTCCAGATCGCTTGTCGGCTCGTTCGTGTCGTTCTCCTGTCGCATGAGTCGTGGGGCGATTGGCTGATGGCCATCATCAATCTTGCCCTCATCAGGGGTGGCTGTCCTTCTAGCGCAGACTCGCAGCGCTGAGTCTTGACGTCTCACAATGGGGGAAGGGGGCAGAAAACGACAAGCTTGTGTGTTTGTTGCAAAAGCTTGCCAGTGACAAAAGCTTGCCACAACACACAAGGAATCGGGGCGGAGTCATCTGCACAAGGTTTTGCGCGCCGACACGCTTAGGCGTCCATAAGTGAAAAACAAATCGCCCCCCGGTAAGGGCGAAATCAATGAACAAGCTTGTAGGCCGCTCCCAAGCTTATGCGTGCAACCAATAAGCTTGTTCAAAATGGGGGTCCCGCGCGAAGGTAGGTAATGTTACATGTACCATGTTGATAGCACGTTGATGGCGATGAACAGCGGAGACGATGACATCCATGATGACCATCTCGGCCGGTAGGATAGCAGCTAGGCAAAACGCAGACGGCCACAATTGAATACGTGTGGTAAAAGCACGGACAAAATTGCACAGTGTATGCAGTCTGATTCTTGGAAAGCAACTTGGTCAACGGAGGGATTACAACGAAACAGCGGTAGGCGCCTTGTCTTAAACCAGAACCGCCCGATACTCTGCGTAGCCGGCAAGACTTTAGTGCTAGTCCAGACAGAAACACCATGTCGAGGGAAGTAAGTTAACAGAAATGACGCGAAGAATCCAAAACAAAAAAAAAAAGGGCACAAGAAAGGGGGAGGTCTCCTGGAAAAGCCCTGGCCAAACGCCGCTCGATGCATCAGCAAAACAGATGCTCTTCCGTCATACTCCCCTAGCCCATGAAGAATAGGCGCCAGTCTCCAGTCTACTTGCGACGCCGGACCATCGACTTCTGTTTGGGGAAATCCAACGGCAATGCCAGTTTGCCCAAGTAAACCGCGTGTCCTCCCTCGGCCGTCTTGCTCACAGGCTTCACCCGGCCACCTATCTCACGAAAGTAGTTGTTCATGGACTTCTGATCCAGTCGCAAGTCATCTCGCAGGTTTTGTGTGTCCACTTCAAAGTTGTCCACAATACAGGCGTATACGCAGCAGTGTGCCATGAGAAGATCAATGTGGAATTTTCTCACGACGCCAGCGTCGGAGAATTTTCGACGAATGTTTTCTACAACCGCTTCGGGGGCGGGTTGCAGCAGTTCTCGCAGCTTGTCTCGTGGTGGGACCTGACGTGTGCCTCGTTGCTTGCCTGGCTTGGTGATCAAGTAAAAGGTGAGCACGAAGTTGAAGTACCGAAGCACCCGCAAGCGCGTGATGGCGTCGTGATTGGTGGCGATGGCGTTGACTCGAGCGGCTACAAACCGCGAATTCGTTTGGATGCCTTCTCTGTGCTCGGCTTTCTCCTGCCATTCTCTGATCGGAACGAGGTTGAGAATATCACTTCCGATAATCGACTTCGGATCGTAGACATCTTGGATCTCCTCAGCCTCAAGATTGGCTCTCGGCACAGGCTTGGCTTCGTTCACCGCTGCTTGCAGCTCTTCTTTGGTAGACATCTGCATGGCAAGTTTACCAACAGACTGCAGGATTGCCTTTCCGGCTCCATTAATCTCCGCTGGGGCTTCTCCAGGCTTCATCTTCGCTGCAATCGCGTTGAGAGCATTATCGCGAATAGCCTTCTTCGCTTTCTTGGTACCGAATGTTTGGCCTAGGTCAACACGGCGGTCCATCGTGCTCTGTTCAGACACGTTAGTATCAGTGAAAGCGCACGCGTTCATATAGCTGTATATCTTCTTCTAAAGACAGAAGTGGCCGGAAGGGACAATGCTTTTTTCGTACCTTGTTCGCCTCACTCTCGCCCGTGGTTCCTTCAACCTGCTTCGCACGCACGAGGCCACGAATCACCATTCTCTTGGCCTCGACTACGTCCAGCTTTCCTGTCTTAGGGTCGTAGACGCCGACAAAGTGGTTAACCAGCGGCGCAGATTGCCTTGGTCCTTCTTCTCTGGCTGTGTAGTCTAGAGTCTGGTGGGAATTCGAGTGCAGCAGAAGTTCCTTGGTGCGCCCATGTTTTGACTTCGTTTTGGTGCTGTCTCGGGCTCGATACGACCGGAAGGCGAGCTTTTGTGGAATTTCAATACCCGGAGTTGTAGCTGCAGCCTTCGTCGTCAGTAAGTTGACAAACGATTTTCCTCTCGTAACAGAATTCTTCAAGTTTCTTACCAACTACTGGCGGACAAGTCTCGGATCTCAGCACCGACGAGACAGACGCTGCGGAGACTGGCACATCCAGCACAACCTTCTTTTTCGGCTTCCCTGACGATTCTCCATCCCGCTTCCGCTTCTTGGTGCCTTCGCTTTTCATTCTGATAGGACAGGATGTCGAGCCAGAGGCTGTGACGGAAATGGTCAAGTCGGAGTTACAGACAAAGAATGTGAGGCCTCTCACATACCACGGCTTTGCGCGCAATGGACGCCGTCCAGAAAAAAAAGTCGAGGTCCACCCAAAGAGCGGCACTAAAGATCTGGGCCGTTTATTGCCCGAAAGCGGTGAACCGTGAGGCGGTCTCATCGATAGCGGGTCAGCGGCATAGGCTTAGGTAGCTCGCTTAATATCGTGCGTGTTTCGCACAGTTGTCGACAGCTGACGACGTCACAGGGAAATGAGCTCAATTGGATCAAGCAGCAAGAGGTACGAACATGCGAGAACGCACACAGATGCGTCCAAATCAATTTCGCAAGGTTCTTTTGATTTGTTCGTTCATGTCCGTACATCCTGTCTGGGAACATTGGAGCATTCACGAGTTACGGGATCACATTGTTGCGCAAGAGCAATTGGAGGAGCAACTTCTGCTTGTAATTGTCAGAGCAACGTGCTAGTCTGGTGTGTAACAAGCGCACTCGTATGACAGCTCGCCCCTCTTCAGCGATCCCTGAACGCCATCCTAGTACCTGACCGTTTCCTTGGCTGTCTACCCATCTCCCACCACGCCCATAAATACACGCCGTAGCTCGAATTGGTGAACGGAGCCGCCTTTCCAAGCTTCGTTTGTTAAACATGTCCTTCGGGACGAGGATTCGTAAAAGTTCATGAAAGATGCGTCAAGTCAGGTGATAGTGCGAGGCGTTTACTTGCTGTTTGATTGTGAGTAACAAGATACAGATCGTCATGGAAGAGTCGAGGCAACTTACGATCGCGCCCTCATCTTTCTCCTCTTACGCTTGAGGCGACGAACGCGCTTCTTTCTCCACTTGGCTCTCATCTTGAACGATCTGTCATTTTGTTAGACAAGATGATCCGCGGTCGAGTGGTGTGGGCAGCAAAGGGTCAATGCATGTTGCAATGCAATGAATGCCATTGCCCAAAGCCATGCGCAACCGCGCACTTCGAGGCATTTACTTACCGGTTCGTGGATGAGAATCGTGCTTGAAAGAGAAGCAACAAATGGAAGAGCGGGGGAAAGAAATCCAGAAGGTTAAAGCAATGTTGAATGTAGGGCATGAAGCCCGCTGAAGTCACGTGTGCGCATTCCAAGCAAGCTCTTGCTTGGCCCGTGCGCCGGCAGCGAAAGTACATACGTATGTACCTATGTACTCCGTACACCTACAGGCTACAAGTTACAACACGCTGCCCCGGTACATTCTACCTGAGTGCATGACGCATCACATTGGGAAGGAGTCAGAGGACCGGTAGATGGCAACTGCCTCATCGAACAGTTTGACTGCCTCACGAAGAGATTTTTTTTCGGTGCAAGACTATGATTTAGGCAGGAGATGTAAATTTAAGCTTCATTCCACGTTCGTAGGCAGAGTTTCTTGTCGGAATGCCATGATTAATGCACACTGAACATACTGCTTTCCGACCACTCTTCGACTTACACGCTTCACCATGGGAGACAGCGCAGCAAGTCTCGAACGCCCCCAAACGCCTGTGACCCAGCCCGTCGCCCGCCTCGAATATATTTGTTGTCTAGATGGACGGGTGACTAAAGGTGCGAACTCCGTCTTGCACTAGTTTGCTCCTTGGCTGGTAAACCCAGCTAATGATGGCTTTACCCAGGCATTATATCCATTAGAGAAGGTGACATTTTCAAAATCGGAAGAGATCCTGGGTCAAAGTAGGCTTTTCCCACTACGAAGGAGTGAAACAAAGCTGAAGAGGTCTAGCGATTTTGCGATCAAAAGCGATCGAGAGAAACTGGTCTCTAGAAATCATTGCGAGATCTACACTGTGGTCTATGAACCAGGAATCAATCACATATATGTGCGTGATCGCAAATCATTCAACGGAACTTATGTCAATAAATTGCTGGTAGGGCAGGGCCCCGACCTTTGCTCTGGCTTTCTCTTGCAAGACGGCGACATTATTGAGATACTTCCGTACTGGAAATTTATTCTTCACCAAGAGAACAGTCCACCCAGTGTTGAATTGAGCAAGATTCAGCTGGCCGAGTCCAGGGTAAGTACATTGAGCAAGCAAACTCTATAATGACCAACACTCAACTCGATAGCTTTTTTCGGACAAATATTCAATCTCAAGACGATGTATCGGACAAGGAATAGACGGGAGTGTATTTTTGGCGGAGGTAACTGCCACACGAAGGCAAATTGTTTGTAAGGTCATGAATCTCGATGAACATCAGAATCGCCTAGTTCGTGATGGTTGTAGACGAAAGCTACAAGAAGCAGATTTACTGCGACAACTGCGACATGTTAGTGGATATCTTATGCTTGATGCTTGTGCAGACTAACATGTTGTGCAGCCCAATATTTTGGCATATATTGATTCAATCTCTTCGCCTCACTCTCTGTATGCACGATCACCAAATAACTTTTACACGGTACCCGAGCTAACAGCAGAAGTTTCATATTTACAGAGCTGGCCGCAGGAGGCGATCTTATGTCCCTTATCAACCGGCACAATAGATTGAAGGAATTCGACTGCCGAATCATCATAAGGCAAGTGCTCAGAGGATTGAGTTATCTTCACAGCAAGGGCATCATTCATCGCGACCTCAAGCCCGAAAACATTCTTCTCGCATACTCACCCAAGATGGCCTACCATCGGGTGATGCTCTCTGATTTTGCGACTTGCGCGATACCAAGGAGAAGCAGACTTAAGACGATGGTCGGAACAGCGAATTATCAGGCACCGTAAGTTTGGGCACCAGACCCGCAAGGCTATACTGATCCTCCTGTCTGACGCTTGATTAGGGAACTACATACAGCGCCGCATGACGACCAAACACCGGCCGTCGACATGTGGGCAGTGGGCATAGTCACTGCCATCATGTTGACTGCAAGCTCGGAGACTGACGAAGTGATTGCCAAACTCTGCCAAAGCAGCCAAGACATTATCCTTCAATATCTGAGATGCGACATCTTCCGTCCGGATCTTAAGCTTAGTAAAAACAGCAAGAAGTTTGTGTGGCAATGCCTTCAAAGATGCCCACAGGACAGGCTGACAGCTTTCGAAGCCGAATGTCATGACTGGCTATGCACACCAGTAGAGCATTTGAGGTTCTTCAAGCAACTAGATCGTAGAGTTCTCGGCGACTGGAAAGTCCAAGAAGAGTTTTCACCGTTACCTTTGCAGCTGCCCAGCGTTTTGATGAGCTCCTTGGCTGCGGAGCAGAATCAAGAAGAGCTTTTCAAAAGCTATCTCTGCCTGGCTCGTCGCCACCCGCTTCTGCAATCAGAATTTCCTCGACATTTGCGAAATCTTGTCTTCAAAAACGAGTCGCCCATAATTTTGTCCGGCAGTCAACCATTTACAAAAGTAGTGACGAAGCTTTCTCACGGAGCGCGGGATCATGGCTCAGGCTCGACATTGATCTCGGAGACCACATTGGCAACTGACGCGGTGGAGTTTTCTCAGGACATGGCACATCTGTCAAATCAGCGCCTCGATAAGCCGGCGAAAAGGAGGCTGTCCGAACCCTGTCACTTTGATCAGGAGATGAAACCATTGCGCAGGAAAACAGACCGGTGATGACGCATGGAATGAAGGCGAACCTGCCTAATTTGGCATTAATCTCTCACTCCATGATTAGGGATAGTCCTGGCCTGAAGATGTTTCGGGGCCTTAATTCTTGCTGAAGCCTACCCACAAAACGCACCTGTTTGCACGAAGCCCTCATGCGAGGGCAGCGAGGCCGTAGCCATCGAGCTCAAAAGTCGAGCTCATAATATAGAAAACAAGAACAGGCCAAACATGCGATGCCAAACCAGCCACCGTTAATCGTAGCCATCAGCGTCAGTCATAATCACAATGCTTCCATCTGGCCCAATCGAAGGACATTATACGTACCCTCCGCTTCTCGTCTATTGTTGCCAAAGACCAACGGCTTCAACTCTGGCCACCTCTGCTCATCCCCACACTTACCGTCTCCTTCCACGGTCAACGGACTCAGCATGTGCCGAACCAAATCAACCTGCTCGTCCGCATCTCTCAGCTTGCTCAACCTCGACAGATCAGCCACTGCCGTCTTCAACTCATCCCTCGTCAGGGGCCTCTCGCGCTCCTTGATCAACGCCTCTGCGATTCTCGCTCCGTCCATCTGCGCCCTATCCACACCATAGGCCACCATGTTGCCCCTCCTCACAACGATGACCTGATCCGCCAGTCCGCTCCTATCCAAGAAGCTCGCCGCACCTACCAGACCCCCGTACGATTCATCATGAACCGTCTGTGGTGTCAATCGCACGGGCAACTTCCCCGACTGCGCCTCCGGCAACTTTTCATAGTACCGCACCAATATCCCCAGTCTGCTCAACGGCGCAGGCACCGCCAGCAGCACCACCTCCAGCCTGTAGTTCGCCTCGCTGAAGATGCGCACCAGGTCCTCAAAGTCAGCGGGGTGACGGCACGCGCTCTCGACCAGGACGTCCATGGCTCGCCTGACCACCTCCTCTGCTGCCATGGCTAGCCACCGCCTTGCATCGGGGCCTGTAGCCGCGGAGGCGAGATGCGGCGCTGATAAAATCAGGTGCGCATAGTCGGGATGGTAGATCTTGTACGTGTCGGCGATGAGGTGCGCGGGGGCATTTGCATCAGGACGCACGACGTGCATTGCCGCGAGGATGGCACGCGATATGCGCGTCTTGCCCGCGCCGGTCTGGCCGACTGTCAGGACGGCGAGAGGCCGGCCGCGAGAGGGAGCATGGTGGGAGGGCGAGGGATGATGCGGGAATTCAGCGGGCAGGATCTGGGATTGGAAGATGTGGAGCGAGGTTTCGGACGCGAGGCGGTGGGCGGAGAGGGAAGGGGAGGGCATCGCGATGATGTGCCCCTTGTTGGGAGGGCGGTTCTGCTTGTCGACTTCGCCCCGAGGGAGATGCGAGAGGGGTGAGAAGCGGATAAAGCTGGTTTTTTTTTTACAAGATCTCTTTCGGGGGGGCCGAAGAGTGCGAGGCGTCGGTATTGTGATGAGCGTCGAGGCCGTCATTACACTCTTGCACAGATCGAACAGGTTTTGACGCGGTTGCGCCATTTTAAGCAGGTCTGTACCGCCTAAGTTCCTACAGTACATATGTTACATGTACCTATGTACCTCCAAATCATGCTCGTTTATCGCCCTCGAGGCTCGCTGCAGTACCCAGACACCATCGTAAAGTAGACATCATTCTGAGCCTGGTGGCCGTTTAGGTACTCCATCGCTTCAACGGGCTGCGTATGCAAATTTTGGGCCGACCTGGAGTGACATGCCGAGAGTATGTAAACAAAAAACCTTCATCGCGTTCCCGACGCGTTTTGGCTTCAACTATTGGACATGGGGCCAAATCACGTGACCCATAGCCATATGATCCGGTCGGTATCATCGCGTGAGTCGCGTATCCCGGATCTTTTCAGCTCTGAATTTTGATACAGTAGTTGCTCGTTCAGTCAACATCTTCACCAGTACTCCTCATATGCAAGTATTGACTAGTACGGCTCCTCAAAAATCATGACCGACTCATCAGTTCAATCACATTCCTTGAAGCGAAAGCTAGCTGCCCAGCAATCAGGCGACAATTCTCAGTCCTTGGAGCTGTCTGATCAAACGCCTCCAATAGTGCAGCCTCCAGATGACCCTGTTGTCGTGTTCCAAAAATTTTGCCCTGAATACCTTGTCGAAAAATGGGTTACTTGGACAAACGATTGGGTTTCTCATAAAATCAATCATCCCGAGGATGCCGCCAGCTCAAACGATGCCGCCGGCCTAAACGACGTCGCTGCCTTAAACGACGTCGCCGGCTTAGACAACTTCGCTGCCCTAAACCACTTCGGCGGCTTCAACGACTTCGCCGACGCAGACGAATCTAGCGATGAAGCTGACGACGTCAGTCTTCGTCGATGGGTTCCAACGTGTGCTGCTGAACTCTATGTTTTCCTGGCATTTCTAACCTATATCGGACTTCATCCGGAACCCAATTTGTCGGATTATTGGAGGGAAGAACCACCTATTGGACTTGGGCCTGGCTGGCCGACTCATCGCATCCACAAGTTCATGACGTATCGTCGGTTCAAGCTTCTATTTCGCAATGTCCGCGTTTTTGATCCTTTCGACGCACCTGACGACAATCTCACCCGACCAGTCTCACGCGTGAGCAACTGGCCTGATCCTGTCCAACAGGCTGCGGCTGACCTCTTGCAGCCGGGCCTGAAGATTACCTTGGAAGAGGGCATGGTTCGCTTTACTGGAAGATCTGGTGCGGAGGTTACTACCCCTAGGAAGTCAATTCCCGAAGGCCTTAGGATATGGGCTCGTGCTGCTAATGGCCATTATATACGTTGGATCTTCCGCCTGCCGGGTCATCGCCCAAAGCTTCAGTTCCCCATCGAGCCCGGTAATGCCTCGACACAGAGTGTGGTGTTAGACCTGATGTCGCTCTCAGCAACAACAAATCATCAAGCCTTCTTTGATAATCTCTTGACCACAATAGAGCTCCTGGGGATCCTACGTGAAGAAGGCAATGTTCCTACCGGAACAGCCCGTCTTACTACCGGCATGTGGGATCAATTCGTGCGGTTAAAAGATGTCGATAATAACCCCAACGTCGATTGGCTCTATCATGCGCTAGAGGCAGCCCCAACACCAGATAATTTGGTCAGCTTAATTATCAGATGATTCTCCCTGACTAATTGCATCTACTAACGTGCCTTTACCTTACATTAGATCGATCAAACCGCGTGGAAGGACAATGCTCTCGTGTTATTCATGACCATTTTCTTCTCTGGGCTCGCACGTGGGGAGCTGCAGCGTCTCAAACTTCCCCCGTCACACGCTCGGGCCCGGCCAGTGGTGGACTTATATGGTGACGAGGCGCGTGAGGTCCTCTGTCAGCCGTCAGTTGCTGTCGCCTATAATAAATACCACATGGGGCCAGTAGAGATAGGCGATAGGGTAAGACCCATCCACTACGCGCGCCGAAGTCTATTGCAAGCTTTGTCTTGGACCTTCTTCCTTGAGATTATCCTTGTCGACACATTCGTTTTCCAGCGAGAGGAGGAGCGTGGCTTTAGTGCCCCGGACTCACCAGGCCAAGCTAAATGGCGACGTCTTGTTATCGATGGTCTCATTGTACAGTTTCATGCGGCCAGTCAATCAAGAAAGCGTTTTCGGGTCGGTGACGAATTCACAGCCATTTCACAGCATGAACACGTCCGAAGCACAAAAAGGTCTCCCTGTTTAGCTTGCCAGGGCTATAAAGTTGGGCAACCTCGATCACGGAGCTCAATACCAAAGAAAAACTCGACCTCAGGCGGAAAGGAGGGAAATAGTAGGGGGCCACGATCTCAGTCAAACTGGCGTTGTGATAAGTGCAATGTGGCCCTTTGTCGATCAGGCAATTGCTGGTCCTTCTATCATCAGCCAATTATGCAATAAAACTTCCGGTTCCCCTCTTTAAGCTTGTCAGGCTCATAAGGTTTGGCAACTTCGGTCACGAACACTCAATCAACGGAAAAGTTTTAGTTGAAGTTGCGACAAGTGCGAAGGTACTCTGTGCTCAGGTCTTGTGTCTATTGATGTGATGGTGACTTCTATCGTCGGGCTAGTTGTCCAGTAGTCTGTAGAGCTTGTGTACCTACTACGGAGTATGTACATACCTCCTAATACCTACAATCCCTTGGCAAAAATAGCCTCACATTCACGCGCCAAGTTGTGGGTGAGAATGTGAGCTTTTTTTACGCCCCCAACTGTACTCATCAAGCAGCAATCTGCAACCCCTGTCAATGGTCTATAATAAAATGCTGGATAGCCATGGACATTGTGTGTCTGGTCTTTGGGTTACGCTAGCTGCGAGGCAGGTGAGTTGGCGATTTGTGAGTGAATGACTTGCGACTAAAACGAATGCTCCATCTTGAGATCTACGGCGTAATTTTACACTGCAGTTCTCTACTCAAAGGTATGTAATATAAGCTTTGGGTTGAGCGAACGAGTGGCGGCTTGATTCCTGTGATACTGATCAAGTTCATTCTACTCTCCCTCGCTAAGGTTCTGCCACCAGACCTGGACAATGCCAAATAACAAAAACTACAGCCACCACAGACAAGGGCTAGGGCAGACCGAAAGTCTTTTCTTTGAGTGTGTATGGACTGAAAATTAGACGGGGGCTAAAGAAAAGGAGTCAAGGACCAACTACGGTGTCACAGATCAAGACTTGGAATGAGGCAGATTTGTGATACATTCGGAGGTATTGATTGAGAACAAAATAAAGTATAGACAAAGGAAATCCACCGTATACAATGATTGAGAACAACAAAATATAGGGACAAAGCGAAACTTAGACCACCGAGTACAATGAGCTTCTATGCCCCATTTACTTTATAACTCTCCTTTACAACAATTGGCAGCTCATCAATCTCTTCTTCCACATTGAAAGCTCATCAATTTCTTTCTCCTTTACATTGTAACCCATCAACAGAATCTCTGCGATTTTTCCTCCACCAATTCCCTTTTATGACTCATCATTAATAAGTGTCTGTTCGTTGAGTCAAAGATGGTCATCGCTGCTTGAGCCGTTTGATATCGGTAATCGAAACCCACGCGAGGGTTGTAGCTCCCGGAGTTTCGCGGCAAGGCGATCATCGTTCCGCTCAAACTACGCCTTGTCATGTTCTCGGTCCATCCGGGAACACCGGGTCTAACCCCAATATACTGTGTAACAGCGTTGTCTCGACTGCGCCTTCTCGAGAGCTGGGCCTCTCGTCGCAAAGGTCGCAGGAGATGGGCCAGGTCTGTTCGACTTTCTGGCAGAAGACCCAAGTTGTTGTATAGGGTCGGATAATGGCGATGACTTTGCTTGTGTGTCGACTTGAGAAAGCTGGAACTAGGACTGGAGGATGTCAATTGTTTTTTTTAAAAGAGCGTTTGACTCATCCGAGCAGGACCTCGACCGTACAGTGCCTTGAGAAGTCTCTCTAGCGTGGCGGGCTTGGCCATTGTCCGCAGCGATTTGCCATTTGTGTTGAGCAAGCCGTGTAGAGAATATTCTGGTTGCTTCATTTCATCAGAGGACGGGAGGTAGTTGCCTTTGTGTTAGCCTCTTTTTTAGGCCCAATCCTCACCTCAAAGCGTGTCGCTCATTGCTGTTTCCAAAAGAGCAAAAAGGGGGAAGGGTGCTGAGCTTACACAAGATTGTGTCTGTTCTGACGGCCAGATCATGACTCGAGAGATGTACTCTCTACCGTCATTACTGAAAGACTGTCGTAGTCTTCTTGTTCATCTTGGTGAAGTAGTACCCAAGATCCTGATCCACCAGAGGTGAGCCGCAAAGAGGGGCAGCATGGCAACCTGAGTTTGGATCGAAGAGGGATTGCACACAAGAGAATGTGATAGAGGATGTGAGAAGAAGATGCAGCGAAGTTGGGTGTGAGGAGTCACCCGAGACCATCGAGGGTGCTGAAGTAGGAAAGGATCATTTCGTGAAAATAGTCTCGAGATGGCCAAGTATTGTAGACTTGAGTATGGCGAAGAAGAAGAAAGGACTTGAACTTGAGCAGGCGAGAGCTCGCATTTTATAGGCGTTGATTGATTTGTGCGTGAATCACGATTCACGACATATCGGACAAACACACTCCGAGGAGAATATGATAGGCTACCAGAGACTCGTGAATCCTCTCGCAGCTGTTGACAGCTCACTTGGACGTCAGTGAAGCGAGCCTCTCGTTTGTACAAGTCGCCACACCCACTCGGATCCCTCGATGGAACGAGAAGGAAATGGAGAAATGGGTGAGAAATTCAGGACAATGTCAAGGCGATGGTGAAGGAAGCCGTCTCGGAGGCATTCAACGCTCCTCCCCCCCAACGTGGGCGTCGGTCGTGGCCCGTAGCGCCCCGACCAGCAACGCAACACCTCGCTCCTGAACGAAAGACGCGGCAGCAGAGCTTGTCTGACGACATCGACAATATCAAGGCGATGGTGAAGGAAGCCGTGTCCGAGGCATTCATCGCTCCTCCTCCCCAACGTGGGCGTCGGTCGTGGCCCGTAGCGCCCCGACCAGCAACGCAACACCCCTCCAATGGCGGTCCCCGCTCGCGTCCATCGCGAGGTCGTCGTCAAAGGGTCTTCCATCAGCAGTACTGTCAACGGAGCGATCCAGGCACCGGTCGCCGTAGCCGCACGCCACCTCCAGAGCGGCGACACCGTGGTTACATTTCGAGAGCTAGACGCGTGGGTGAAAACGGCGTTTGGCCCGGGTTGCGTTGCTGGTCGGGGCGCTACGGGCCACGACCGACGCCCACGTTGGGGGGGAGGAGCGTTGAATGCCTCCGAGACGGCTTCCTTCACCATCGCCTTGACATTGTCGATGTCGTCAGACAAGCTCTGCTGCCGCGTCTTTCGTTCATCGAGGCGTCCCCTTTCCTTGGCGTGTTCAAGCCCTTCGTTAAGGACGGGGGAGAAGGTTGCCCATGCGACTTCCGGCGACGCTGCGCCGAGACACTCGATGAAAGTGTCGTACGGAGTACACTTTCTTCATAACCTTCGATAGTTTTTATAGCGACGGGATAATCGAGCCTTGACTGTCCATTTGACAGCGAATTGGCCAGCGTCGCGTGGCGGGCAAATTTTCAGTTTTTCGCGGCAATTACAAGTTAATGTGCTTGGGGTCGCTATAGGCGCCGAGTAAAATCGTACATGGCGCGCAGTTGTTCTCTGTTTGTGAAACTTCCAGGGACGCGCCAAGTCACGTGCTAAGTCACGACCTCCATTCTTCCACCGTCCGCAACACCCCCTATGACATGACGCCAGTCATCAAGGAGAAGCAGGGCTGCCTCATTCCCAAAACCGCGAGGCCTGCCACCATCGGCGATATCACGACGTGCCATCCACCGAAGCAACACCGTCCAGACACCCCATTCGATTCCTCCTCTCCTCAACAACGATGGAGTCAGACTACGCTCCCAAGTTTGCCCCCTTCTTCGGCATGGTAAGGGCATTGATCCTCTCTCCGCGCTATCTCCGTTGGATGGGGGAAAACACGGCCAAGCGCTCTTGCTAATGCGATTTGTTCTACGTAGGCTGGCATAGCCGCGGCCATGGTCTTTGGATGTAAGGCATCTTGCACGAAGCTGTACCCGATTCAACATTTACAAGAGCACCTGTTCTAACGAGTCGCTACTCATGATTGCAGCTGTGGGAGCTGCGTACGGCACCGCAAAGTCGGGTATTGGCATTGCCGGCGTGGGGACGTTTCGTCCCGATCTGATTATGAAGGTGCGAAATGGATCTTCTTCTTATCCTCCTCTCTGTTGCACGGGATATGATGGAGAAGAGTAGAACTAATTCTTGGTTTCTCTAGTGTCTGATTCCCGTGGTCATGTCTGGTATCATTGCGGTGTACTCGCTAGTCATCTCGGTCCTTATTGCGCAGGACCTCGCGCCACCATCTGCGTCGCAGAGCTACGCGCTATTCTCGTTCGTTCCGAGCCCACCTCTTCCGATCCTGTTCTCGATCAATTGAAACGCTGTCTACAAAAAAAAGAAAAAAGCGATAAGGCGTGTGAGATATGGGTTCTAATCTCGTTTTGTTTGCTCATATCTAGTGGCTTCATGCACCTTGCGTGCGGACTGTCCGTCGGCATGACGGGCCTTGCTGCTGGATACTGCATCGGCGTTGTCGGTGACAAGGGCGTCCGCGCTTACATGGAGCAGTCGAGAATCTTTGTTGGCATGGTATTGATTCTGATCTTTGGAGAAGTCCTTGGTCTATACGGGTATGTTTTCGCGGATTTCTTGTTGCTTATTCCTTCCTTCATCGATGCTAACAGCAAACAGCTTGATTGTTGCTCTGCTACTCAACTCCCGAAGCAAAGGTTGATACGCGGGAATTCTGCTGGTGGTATCACCGCATTGTCGTCCATCGCTCGACTGTAGTATCAAGCGCGTCAAAATAGCAAAATTGAGGGCATATTGCTTTCACAACGAGGCATGTGAATGCGTCATACTAGCTGCATTGGGCAAGGCGTTCCGGGACTGTCTATAGAGTACATTTGTGAGGTAGAGACAAAAGGCAGACCCTTTTGTCATGTAGTACTTATGCGGGGGTTTCTTTCTCTTCTTTCCTTTCTCTGAGGAACACTGCGTGCTTCTGTTGAGGTGTAACATTGCATGAGTATTTTGACAGCGATCATGTCACAACGGTCCGATAAGCACTACGTTGACCGTATCCCTGCCATGCCGTCAGGCATATTTGCACCGTACATGTCACGAATCGGGCTCATTTTGGTCGAGATGGTGTCAGAATTGAGTCCTGAAAAAATCACGCATGATGTGAAACCTTTGCTTCCTTCAGAGTGCAAATCGGTGGTGCAGAACTTGACGCTCAACTCCGAAGAGATGATAGTATACCAGATATATTCAATTGCGCCGTTATATGCATCATAAATTCATCAGGCATTTCGCAATGATTGTAAAGAAAGAAAAGAAGTGTAGAGAATGACCAGATCCCCCAAGCCAGCTGGAGGATGGAAGTGGAAGCGCAACCCAAAACACAAAGCCCCCGCAGTTAGGGTTCATCTCCTACGTTGGCAGCAAGCGCCCTCCGATTCTGCGAAGAAGCTTCTTTCGCTGGACACCCTCAAAGTCACGACGGAAACGAGCCCAGCTCCTCTCACGCTCTTCCCAGCCCCTCATTTGCGCTAGCAGACAGTCAGCCAAGTTGTACTCCCCTACCTATTCCCATAACGATAAGAGAGAAAACGTGCAAAGACACAATAGAGGACTCGTACGAACCTAGGAGCCAGTCCCATTGCCTATCCTCTCGAAGTAGAATGTCGTCTCCCGTCTCCCGAAGCAGTCTATCGCGACGCGCCTGCGCTGCAGCCACCTCCCCCACCAAGTACGGATCCTCCAAAGGCCGCGCCTCAGGCTGAGTCGTCTCTGTCTGGTCATCCGCGATCCTCTCAGTCGAGGTCTGGGCCACGGGCTCCGAAGATGCAGCGGCGTACCGCCCAGAGGTGATGCGTCGCTCAGCGACATTGCGGTAGTGGCGTGCTGCAGGAGCGTTGCTGGCAGACCAGGTCGGTAGGCGGAAGCTCTGAATAGATGTAGGGCTTTGCGTCGGGACTGGCGGCAAAGGAGGCAGACCAATGGTTTGCTGCCGAGAGGTAGTCGCTCTCTGACGGCCTGGCGCGAATAACGGGGTTGAGGTACTTGCCACGAGGGTGGCTGTTCGAGAGGCCGGAGGGCTATATGGCGGGATGACCTCGCTGTGGTTGTAGGGAAGAGTATGGTAGGATGGAGCATCGGAAACTGTGCCATGTTATCAGCATTGACTTGACTTACTAGGTATGATGAGACTGGTTGATGTATTGACTGACTGTACGAAGGGGCGGCGGAGCGAACCGAGGCGGTTTCAAAGTCCTCGGCGCTGTATCGTGGTGCTGCAACAGAGTCGGCCATGTTCAATGTTGGATTGTTAAGCTATAACTAGCTTTTCTCTGTGACGCGAGTTTTTGTCTTTATGTCTTCGAAGTGTACGTTGCGTGATAATCACCATAGAAGGAGAGTCGAACTTCAGTTGGTTTACACAAGAAAGTTTGGCGTATATCTTCGCTGCCAGTTGTATATAGGAACTGTGCAGCTGGCAAGATCAATAAACACGGATCCCAACCGCTGTGATAATGATATGGAAAAGTGATAGGAAAGCTGTCGCCGTCGACTGCGGGCGACTTCTGAATGATTACGTATCAATACGTCAGAATGAGCGGAACAGGGAAGTCAGGACTCTTTTAGCCGTCGGCCTATGTACGGCGCATCTGCTGTAGCGGTATGGCAGGCTGTCACGAGAACGACACGTGCAATTGTCGGGATTTTTGGAAATTTGTAGGGGTCGCGTTCGTGCGATGGGAATAAGGTTTGGCTAATAAGGGGAGGTAGACAATCGTGTGGCTCGAAAACAACGAACGGCGTGGTTCCTGACAAAGAGGTTGACGAGGGGAAGTGAGGGGAATCAAGTAGTAGGTCCAAAATAGGAACGTCAGTGGTCACAGGCGGAAGCTACAGTACCTCCCTAGGTAGTATGTACACTCACACACACGAGAAGAGGGGAGGGATGAAGGCGTTGTAACTTGTACGGCACCGGGCGGACTTTTGGCAGTCTTTGCTTACATGTGGAGGGGGAGATTCTGGGCCCGGACGAAGCAAACCTACCTACCAGGGTAGGTACCTGGTTTTGATACTTGATAGTTGATACGCATGCGGAGTAGGTACATCTATACTCTACATAAACCTGGTGTAGGTAGGTATGTATGCTGATTCCGTGGCGGTTCCAGCGAATGTGTGTAGGTACCGCTGTGACGTACTTCACAAGCACAAGCCACTTGGCAAGGTGGCATTCCACATGCCAGACAAGGCTGAGATCGTCTGCGACTCGCGAGGGGCTGGCGGGCTACGTTATGTATTTAGGTACGTGGCGGCTCTGGGTATCGCGTTTCCAGCTGATTGCATAGATATGTACATACATATGTACATGCATGCATACATATGTATGTACATGCATACCTAGGTAGGTACGGAGTAGGTACCTTGAATATATTTGCCTCTCCAAAGATCTAGGCGGATCGCGGGGATTGTTACCTATGTTGGTACATAGGTACCTACATACATTAGGTAGTCTCAATTTTAACTCTCAAAAGGGACTGGATCAACAATTGCTCAATAGGTACGTTGGTGCTTCGGGAGGAAGAACCCCGTTTCAATTTTGCTGCGCTATTCGAACGACTCGGTCAAACGCAGGTCCAATCTGGACCTCTCAACGACGATTTGGTCACTCACGCTGGCAAGAACAGGATCATCAAAGCCTGCAAAGACGCCGGAATCCCGATTGACCCTCGGTCACTTATCAATTTTCAGTGCCCTATATGGCTATTAGCGAAAACACCTCAACAGGTCGATCACGATGAGTCCAGATAGCTCAATCGCCTGCCCATGCCGCAAGGAGAGCTCGATATCCTCATCTTGAGGCCTCGCTACCTGCTCATCAGCCTCACATGATCAACCAATTTCGCACCCAGGTCCACGTGCGACGTTTGGTTGTTCGCCAATGGCTCCGTCATCTGGAAGCGAATCAATCAGGCTATGGCGATATCACGATCGACGAGGAGGTTCTCAGCCGATTGCCCGACAACGGCGATGTGAACGCCGAACTTCAGACGGAAGACGTCAATGCAGTCGATCTCGGGGAGCTGATCCCCGAAATTGATAATGATGCTCCTCGTCGTTTGTGATATCACTGAAGCCTGAATGATTCGTAGATGATGGAGCCATTGGCGAATAGCCGTCACACATTGAGCCGGGCGCAAAATCAGTTGCTCATATAAGCTGATGAGTCTGGCGTTGAGGCCGCAAGATGAGGAACTCGAGCTCTCTTGGCGGCACGGGCAGGGGGTGGTGCACAGTCGGCAAATTCTTGGGGAAGCTGATGATATGACCGCAGTGATTGTACTGCGAACACTCTCCCAGCGGTATTAAGGATCGGTATTGAGGATGGAGATGGCGCGTCATGCCCCCGCTCGTTGGTATTGCGTAGTTGTCTTGCCAAAAGTTCTGGAGTACAACGACTTTGCGCTGCGAACGCGGACCTAATAGTACCCGAGGCGACAGCTCGCTGTTGAGTAGGTGAGCCAGAGTCGTTGTAAGGGAAGGGGCCCACTGCTTTCCAGCCGGCATTTCGTCGAAGCCTGGTGCTTGCCAGCTAGAGAGGTGTCTGATTACTCCGTATACCTAGGTAGCTCTGATATCGTCCTGACTCCTGACTCCTGACTCCTGAGTCCCTGACCTGAGTGGAGTAGTCCTCCAAGGGGGAACACGAGGAACCTGAATGTTACGACCCGTGACGCCCCAGGCGGAGGCTGCAATCAAAGCCCACGGTGCTCCCTTAAGAAGAAGGGCGTTCCTTGCTTTGGAGACGGCTTCCTTTACCGCCTCATCGAGATGATCTTCCGTAGATTGCGATCCCTGTCATCCGCGTTCAGTTTCGACTCGCATAGTCCCTGCAGCGCATGCTTCTGGATCTTCCGCGCCTCATCCAGCGACGCCGCATCGACACTCTTGGTGAATATGTATGCCGTAACCTTTGATCATTGACGACAGTTGTTCCCGCAACGAGACGGACGCGCCTGCGTTTTAGTTTCCAGTGTGCGTGATGGTTCGAGGCCGCGATGACCCAAATTAACCCCCCGGAGAACGGCACCGTCACTATAGGGGTTATCGGACTTACCGCTACACCTTCTTTGGACCCAAAGTTGGTCTTCGGAACGAATTCGCGGAGTTCTCGTGCTGCAGGCAGGCGAATTTGGGAAATTTTTCCATGTTGTGGATGCTAAGATCAATTGGCTTGATTGGCGACGCGTCCACTCCCCCCACCTTGGCCAACCCACACCAAATCGCGTTGGTCCAAGTCTAATAACGCGACTTCAAACCGGCCCATTCTTGAGCATCGCCAAAGCCGACTCCATTACTCCGTACACTGGACGTCGATCTGCCAGAATATCTCTTCTCTGGCTCCAATTCCCCGGCAAGTGGGAAGTATCGTCTTCTCTACCACGCATTACTTGTACCATGCCAAATCATTCCAACAACTCAGAGGATGGATCCCCCTCTCCATCACTAAGCCCAACCCCATCCTCTTCGCGGAATGGCGAGGCGCCCAGTACGCCGGGCTCGAAGCGGAAACGAACAGGCACTGTCGCTGCCGAGCCGTCCGCCAGCCGCAAAAGGTCGGAAACGCCCGACGACAACATTGAAACCGACGTGTTTGATCCCGATCAACCTCTGCATGAGCGCCGACAACTGCAGAAAGAACTGAGAGATCTGTTGAAACAGGTCAACGAGAACGCAGAAGAGTATCTACAAGATGACTCCCGTGGTCTGCGCGATGCCATCTTGAAGGCCGACGAGCTTGCCAAAAAAGTGAGACAAACCACCGAGGCCGCAATCGATTCGCGACTGCTCGTGAGCACCACCGATCTCTCGTACCGAAAGGCCTTGCGGCTTGCTCATGGGAAATATTCCGAAGGGATCGATGTCGACGAATTTGTTTCCAAAGCCATTACCTACATGCGACACGGTGGCGGTATAATAGACGACGAGGCCCCTGACTTATCGAGCACTCAGCGCCAACGCAGGACCGTGACGCGCCGGAGAAGTGGTCGACACGACGATGAGGACGATGACGAGGTTGGCGACGATGGAGACATGATGAACTGGCCGCACCTTGGCCGATTTGCCTGTCTGCCGAACATCCGGCGGCCCGCGATGCCGGGATTCCTGCTGGGCCCGCTATCCGTCGAAAAGAGAGCACGCAAGTTAGCTAAGCGCAGTGCTCCTTTCCGGCCGGAAGAGCTGAAAGAGACAAGGCCCGAGGTGCTCAATGTGGATGAAATGGCAAAGAAGGAGAATGATCTCACTGCCATGTGCACAGATATCCTGCAGCGGCTACACTCGATGCAGGCGCAGACGCAAGAGGCCGTGGCGGACTTGATCGATGATGACATGGAGGATGCGGAAAAGACGAGGCTCATGCACAAACACGGCCTTCGAAGCACAGGAGGTATCGACTTGATGCGCTTCGTCGTCAATCCTTACTCGTTTGGTCAGACGGTCGAGAACATGTTCTACGTCAGTTTTCTTATCAGGGATGCGCGAATCGAGATTGAACTAGACGAGCATGGTCTTCCTGCTATTGGTGCGTGTGATGCTGCTGGTCTCCCCATTTTTACCGTGGTCATATGTACAATGGAAACGCTAACATGACCCTTTATTATGATTGTGTAGCACCCGTCGAAAGAGATCCCAGCGGTGACGAGACTCAACCACGCCATGGCGCATCTAAGCACCAGGCTATCCTGTCCATGGATGAAGAGACCTGGCGGGAAATCATTGATGTCTTTCAGATCACGCAGCCGATGATACCTCATCGTCAACAAGCAAGCCAAGATGAACCAGGAGCAAGGGGCTGGTACAGTTGATGCGAATGTGTATTTTGATTTTCCCGCGCAAGTGAAAGCGTGTTTTTTTCTTTATTTATTGGATGAACTTCTTTTTGACGAAGATGAAAAGCGTTGAGTGGGATCAGAGGAGGTATACCCGGACATGGCATACTCGGGGGAAGGCGGAGTCGAAGCCGTCCAGTTTAAGTCCAAACAATCACGCCGTTCCGAGGGAGCACCAGGTGACCATCTACTCGCGCTACCACTGCTGCTCTCCTGTGGCGTGTGGCGGATGAACAGCGACGACAGACAGGACCAAAGTCTATACAAAATTTTCTGTCGGAGCAGTGGCTGCAGTGGACTACTATACACGACCTCGTTTGGCCAACGATCCTCTTGGGTCATGTTAATGAGAAAGAGTGACCGAGACATAAGAGCCAGCATCTGCATTAGGATTCAGGCCCATATCCACAAAAACCCTTGGTATAGGTACGTGTAAAGGCATGGCTGTTCACCATTCTACCGCATGTCGTCTGGTTCTCCTGTCACGTGGAACGCGGTATTTGACTACAGGCCTATGGGTAGATGAGGAACGTGCGGGAGGTGTGACGGATGATGGTATTGCACAAGAGACGAACTGTTGCACAAAAGAGTAGCTTCATGCAATCAGGATCCGTTACAGGCTCTGCTCCAGATGGTCTCAATTTGTGCACGTGCTCGTGAAGATGATATTCACATTGTTGTTCTCTTCATTGTCCCTGTTGCCTCCTTACAAGTCAAGTTTGAGAACTCCCCGTGTATTTGAGTGGCCGAGCAAGTTGCATTGTTTCGCTTGAATCTGCCGTAGAAAGAAATTCGCGTGATGTCGTTACTTGTCGTAGGAAATGTGGAGGGAATCATGCTTCACTCGATTTCACCTTTGGCTTCATTGCTTGGGAAAGCCTGAAGGCGAGATATCTTATGAGCTTGGTTTTATATGAATTCGTCGCCATTCTGTTGCTCTGCGTCTTCAAATTCCTATCTGTTCGAATGGTAGCTTGCCTCTATCGGAACACAATCGCTCGACTCTTGCGCGTTGAACTTACCAAGCGCTGTAAGAGGCACGTGTAACGAAGGTCGACATACAAACCGTGAAATTCAAACAATGCGCCCCGTAATGGTGGGGCGGTACGGGCGGCTCCCGCGGGCTGATTGGTGGTCGTGCCTCGTAGGTACGCGTAACGCGACACTTGACAGACGTCACTCTGCTTGTACCACTGACCAGTTGCGATAGGAACAACATTCGATGCCGCAACGACATCCTCACCCTTCCGTCTCGTCTCGCGTACCCAGGCACGGCCCTTTCGCGAGAAAGGAATAGGAAACGTAGCAATAATTGAAGAAAAACGCTCAGAATGCCATGAGCCGCCATCATGGCTGAGTATGGGAAAATGGACCCATTCTCGTTCGCGGGATCCAAGGACATCGACCATCCAGTCAGTGTTCGAATGTATGCCTTCCTACCAGCCTATAATTCTCGTTGCTCTGCTGCAAGACGCTTCTCCCTGACCGTCAGCCTAATCATAAATTTGCAGAATCAACCTAGAAGGCGAGGAACCTCCCGTCAAGTTTTCCACTCTCCTCGAGAGTCCGCATCTTCGACATATCGGATCCAACACCAGGTAGGTAGCTTGCGCCCGTCAGTACCTGCAGTCCCATAGAGCACATACTGATAATACTTGACTACTCAGTCCATATTCGGATCTTTTTGTGACCGTGCAAGTTTGGGCTGGCTCGAAACCCCTCACTGTGCCGGTGCAAACAGCATATAAGCCCTTTCGATTGGAGCGAAAGTGCGTCGCGTCGCGAGCTCTCACCACCGTCCGTCCCTCTCTAGGGTCGATACCTGTAAAGTAATACTGACGAGCATGATTTTTCAGGTGGAACGAGTGGCTGGAGTTGCCAATCACATACAAATCGCTCCCTGCCGATGCTCGCCTCGCCATCACAATATGGGACCTCTCACCCACGGGCGGCAAGACAGCCATCGGGCACTCAATCCCATTTGGTGGCACAACACTGTCCATGTTCGATAGCGATAATCAAGTTCAGAAGGGACGACAAAAGTGTCTACTCCATAGACACAAATTTGCCGATGGAACCGAAAACAGCACCACGCCGGCGTTGATTGCGACTAAAAAAAAGGCGGCCCTGCAAAATGGCGGCGGTGGCGGTCTGCTCCTCGACAAGGACGCCGAAGAGTTGGACAGAATGGAGAAACTGTTCAAGAAACACGAAATGGGCGAGATTCCTCGAGTGGACTGGCTTGACCAGATGGTGTTTCGAAGCTTTGAAAAGAAGGGCCTCGTAGCAGCAAAGTCGTCCATGAAAATGCTCCAGCGACAACGAGCTCTCAACCGAGACGATTACCAAGGACGTACAGACAACCCTCATAGCGACGATGGTGACGAAGAGGACGCAGAACGTGAATCTCGCCGTAATTCGCCCTCCGCGTTCTTGCTCAATGTTGAATTGCCACGATTCGATTTTCCCGTCGTGTTTGCCGATCACGAGTATGATGCACCGCCAGTATCAGCTCTGCAGCCACTTTCAGCATCTCAAACAGCTTCGCCGCATCAATATCGGCCTGAGGTCCAGTTTGGTCCTGGTATCAACGCCATGGGGGAGAGCTCTGACGGAGGACTCGGGTCGAGGCTGATTAGAGTATACGATCCAGAAGTTGGGCAGAGAGACAATCCAGCCGAGGCGAAGCACAGGCGGCTGTTCCGGAGCTCACATCGCCATGGAATCTTGGACAAGGATCTCAAACCAAACTCCAAGGTCCGCGACGAGCTCAATCTCATCATGTCGTACTCGCCGACGCATGTCTTGTCACCCGAGGAGGCTGATCTGGTCTGGAAGTTTCGATATCATTTGACTCGAGACAAGCGAGCACTGACGAAATTCGTCAAATCTGTGAACTGGACGGATCAGAGCGAGTCTAAACAGGCCATACAGGTGCTCGGCCGATGGACCGAGATTGATGTAGACGATGCCCTGGAGCTTCTCGGCCCGTCATTCGACAACTCGGCCGTGCGATCGTATGCGGTGGATCGTCTTCGGAAAGCCGACGATCAGGAGCTCCTACTGTACCTCTTACAGCTTGTACAGGCTCTCAAGTACGAGCATATACCCACCGCCGACGCGGACGACGCGGACGACGCGGACGACACGCCAGACAACACGGAACAAGATCAAGATCAAGATCAGGAACAAGAACAAGAACAAGATCAAGATCAAGATCAACAACAAGAACAAGAAGAACAAGAAAGCACCCAAGACTCGTCCTCCCTAGCACGCTTCCTCATTCAACGCGCCGCGGCCAACTTTCTGCTGGGAAACTACTTTCACTGGTATCTCATGGTCGAATGCGACGATCAAAGTCCTGAGCAAGGTATCGACAACAGAAACATATACCGCAAGGTTGCCTACGACTTCATGCTGGAGCTGGTCAATCAACAGCCCAGCGGGGTTGAAGACCGAAAGACACTCCTGCGCCAAGCCGAAATGGTGGCCGTAGTGTCCAAGATTGCGAGCGAGATCAAGGCGTCGGGCGAGTCAATTGCCAAGAAGACGGAGCAGCTCAAGAAATCCCTAGCAGACCCCAAGAACGAACTGCTCGTGTTTGACCCCCCCTTGGCAATGCCGCTGGATCCGTCCGTCAAGATCACGGGCGTGGTGCCGGACCAGGTAGCTGTCTTCAAGTCCTCGCTGAACCCCATCAAATGCACCTTCAAGACGACGAGCGGTGGCACGTACCCCATCATCTTCAAGCTCGGAGACGATCTACGACAAGACCAACTCGTCATTCAAATCATCACGCTCATGGACCAGCTCCTCCAAAAAGAAAACCTCGACCTCAAGCTCTCGCCGTACAAGATCCTCGCGACTAGCACCACGGCCGGGGCATCTCAGTTTGTCCAATCGCAGAGCCTCTCCGCCATTGCCAGCAAATACAGGACTAACCCCGCGCTGGCCTATCTCCGACACCACAACCCCGACGACAAACAGCCCCTGGGTGTGCGACAAGAGACTCTGGACACGTACATCAAGTCCTGCGCTGGCTACTGCGTCATCACGTACATCCTCGGCGTGGGCGATCGCCACCTCGACAACCTCCTCCTCGCTCCGGACGGGCATTTCTTCCACGCAGACTTTGGCTTCATTCTCGGCCGCGACCCGAAGCCCTTTGCGCCGCTTGTTAAGCTGTCCAAGGAGATGGTCGAGTGCATGGGTGGCGTCAATTCGGACCTGTATAACCGCTTCAAGCAGTACTGTTTCCTCTCGTATGCGGCCCTGCGCAAGTCCTCAAACCTGATTCTGAATCTCTTTGGGCTGATGCTGCATGCGAATATCCCGGATATACGGCTGGAGCCGGACAAGGCGGTCCTGAAGGTGCGGGAGCGCTTTCATCTGGAATTGAGCGAGGAGGAGGCCATTATGTATTTTGGGAACGTTATTGAGGGGACGTTGACGGCATTTGCGCCTGTTGTGATAGATAAGCTGCACGAGTGGGCTCAGGCTTTGAGGGCATAGTCGCAGCAGATGTAGATGGGACGGGAACGAGACGAGAACGTCTACATATGTACCTGCCTGGCAGGCCGCCTGCCTACTTTCAATACGGACGAACGTCATAAACGATTAAATGCCTTGTCACCTGATGAAGCCTGCTACAAATTCGTATTTTACATCTGCCTAGACACCTAGACACACAACATTCTCTACCGGGCTACGAGATCTCCCGAGTCCCTAGTACCTAACTCCACCTGAGTTCATGCCCCCGAATTTGGGCCAAAGAGTCAAGCAAGGTCTCAACAGCTATCCGTATCCCTCCGGACGATAACATTCCAATCTGCCGGCAGAAACGCCTGGCCACGCACGTATTGTCCAAAAATTCCCATGGGACACTTCTCCACGATGATGCGGGCGGCGTCGGCAATCTCCGCAAAGCTACTTAACTCAATGTCTTCGGATTTCTATACCGGTAGGTTAGACCAGGAAGAAGTAAAAGAGAGAGGATGGAAAAAGGAAAGGATGAAAGAGAGGAAGCAAGACATAGCGAAATGAATAAGGGAGGGGGGGGGAGACATACATCATTGCACCACCAGATGGCGGCCAAGTACGAGCAACTAACTCTCGTGCACTTCTTATGTCCGGGACCGTTCCTCGGCTTCCCCGGAACCTTGGACAGGTACTTGATTCCCTCTTTAATATGCGATGTCTCCGCATACCACCAACCATACGGGCCGCCGCAGTAAAACTTGAGGTACTGGTCTCGAGCTTGCACGTGCGCTGCATCAACGGGGAGAGGCTTCCTCGCTTCCAAGTCTTGGACCCACCGGGGGTTTATATCGTTCATTTGAGAGGTGATTTGTTCGATTGTGCCATTTAGGTTGATGGGGGTTTCGCCGGGGGCGAGGTGGATGTCCCAGGCGAGATCTGCGACGCCGTAGCCGGGAAGGGGGGCTTTGATGGCGAGGACCTTGGTGGGAAAGTCAGCTCTATATTGACGATTCGGTTCATTTTAATGCTTTTTTCCCGCTCTATTCAGTTCTTCTCCTGTACTTCTACCTATGCCTCTCCTTTCTTCCATATGATTTGCATTTCTCATGTTTCCATCATGTTCCTTTTCAGAACCAAAGGAACAACAGAGCTCTTTGCCATAAAGGCAACAAGTCTTACCTTGCTGGACACAGCACCGAGGAATACAAGAGTTTTGAGGAATGCCATGATGGATCTTGTCGATGACTTGTGTGAAAAATGGTTGTGGGAGGTCTCGAGGCTTGATTCGAGTCTAAAAGTCGAGCCAAGCATTCCTTTTTAAAGAAGCACGATGGACAGAGGGGGCCGGCTACGGATGTCATGAACAAGGCAATCTCCCACAAATGCCGCCAATTCAGAATAACACAATACAATACAATACAATATGTACAACAATACTACCTAGCATTTCTGGAGCGAGATGGGCCAAAACTTACCCTCTGGTGGAGAAAACCTTTCGTGCTCCAGCCAGACGCTGCCCACGATGCCTCTTCTTGCTCGCGCCCAATGCGCACAAAAGCACGGAGCATCGCGAGGGCTCTTATGAGTTCAGTGCTCTCAGAATAGAACTTCATCTACGGAGTACCTACGGAGTATATAGGTAGGAATATATAAGTTGACAACTCACTGGCGCGTACAACAGAGCGCACAGCGGCCCGGGCCCCAGGGGCGTATGCTAGCTAGCCTTATTGAAGAGTGCCTCACGTTTCAGGACATGGAAATCTCCGCTTTCCCGTGGTAGATAGTCGTGTCAATCAATAGGAAATTAGGAATAGATAGAGAAGAAGAGAGAAAGGAGAGGGAAGGAAAAGAGCCACAACCCACAAGGGGAGGCTCTCTTTCTCGACAACAAAAAAGGGCCTTCATTTCTCGTTGACGCTGTGTACTACTTTTGCAAATATTGAGCCTTTTCTTTTCCAGCCGCTTCGGCCTCTGAGAATCCAAGTGGTGAAGTCGTGAGTCGTGCAGATTCGAGGTTCTGGACGCTACTCGAGCGACGCCCGTGTGTAACGTTACATACATGTCGCGTGGTGACCGGTATTAACAACATTGGTTTGTGAGAGACTGTCCTTGCTCCCGAGATTTTCCTCTTCGTCGTTGAAAGGAAGCCAAAAGTAGGTACGACGCAAATGGAGCAATCGAATGCGTGTGTTCTCCCAAATGACTCGAGCCGATCATGGGTGACCCAACTCTGCGGCGTCGGTTTTTGTCGCCGTCACTTGAGCCCGTGATCTGTCTGCCTTGTATCGGGCATAGAGCACTCTGCGCCCTTGCCGAGGCGCCTCGATCCTTTTTAACGCTGGTGCCTGGAACTTGTCATTTCTGACAGACAACTCGCCACAGAAAATCTAGGTAGGCATCTCGCCATCGCTGCTCTCAGACACTGCGTATACTCGGTAGACGGCATGCCGATTCGCTGCTTCATCCAACGAGCTGGGTCCGCTCACCTGGTTGGAGATTGATCAGATTCGTTGTTGGTCGACCTCTTTCCTCCTCATCTTCTGGCCGAGAAGTCGCCATCAAAGCAGACTTGCAGGATCAAGATCGTTACCTCATTACACCTCATGTACCTACAGCCAGGTTCCAGACATACCTAGGTATACTAACGGCTCATCATGATGCTCATGTGGACTTGTAAGCTAGGAGCCTGCACGATTGGGTGACGAAAAAGGTACTTACCTCACCCTGAATACTATGTAGGCTGTAGACTGTAGCTATTACTTGACCAAGCCAACGGGTTGCAGTCGACTATCCCTCCTCACGAGTCACAGCATTTGTTATAACCACTTCACTTATAAAGAAAACGATGGAAACCCATACGTTGTAGTGTTTCATACATCATTAAAAAGCCCTGGTTTTTCTCTTCAACAATTGGTACAGCAACCGCGTACAAAGTAAAGATGCAAGCATCGAGGCGCCGACCCGCCAACGCTGAGAGGGGACGTGTACGACGTCTATCTCGCCCCGTCGTCCATCAACCCTTGTGTACTGAAGCCAGGTAGCCTAGGCTTTCGAACCATTCGAACCGAGAGAGTTCCTTTCAGTTATCGCTACCAGAATGACATGTATGCCAGAGCCAAGGCAGCTTTTGCGACAAAGTATTCGACGAGGTCCTCCCCAGTCTGGCTGATTGGACAAACTTTGAAGCAGTTCAACGACAATCCAGGTCCGATTCGAAGTACTATTGTAATTGTTGAGAACGAGATAACCGCCCCAGAAGCTTTTGATGCCGAAGAGGATACATATAATAGTACTTGAAATCGGAGCTCGATTGTCGTTGAAACGCTTCGCCGAAAAGCCAGACTGGGCCGGCATTCCCTAGGGCCTCTCAACGCGCCCTCCTTTGCGCGATTTTAGGTACGTGTTTGACAGGCTTCATACCCGTAAGTTGTAAATAAGTCGGACTTTGGGTGGAGGAAATTCGCGCATTGTTTGGACAAAAAATGCCATCAGGTATACATCAGGTTTAGACAGGCCATGCTGTTGCCGTAGGTAGAGGTGCGTCGAGAAATCGGGAGAATGATGTGGTTGGATTGCCGGTTGGCGGGGCAAGTGGGCAAATCTTTTTGGACTGCGAAGAATGAGTGGAAGTCTCGCGTCGACGCGTCGCTTCATGAGATCCTCCGATTGGGCAGAATTCTTCCTTCAACACAACAACGTCAACTCATCAACAACGCAACAAAGTCATCATTATAGAGCTTCGCTTCCAATCTGTTCATGTCTACCATCGATCCCCCCACCGAATTGCCCAACAATGCGGCTCTCCCGCACGGCGCCGCGACGGCCGAACACGTCGAGATCACGAATGACGACGATACAGCCATGAGCGAACACTTGGAGGGCGCGGCAATCCCCCCCCTTCCCCCTTCGCCTCAATTCGCAACGCTCGAACATCTTTTTGCCTTCTTGCGCCATTGGGGTGCCAGTGAAGGTGTTGCGTTTGTGAAGAAGTCGTGCAGCAATGTGCGCGAGGTCAATGGGCGACCGCAGCCAACGTATTGTCGGATCGATTGCGACCGGGGCCAACGAAGACCCTCTCAGTCTTCAGGACTTCGTCGGAGAACGACAAAACTTATTGATTGCCCATTTCGACTCCGTGCTAGCTGCCGCAAAGCAATGAATGATAATTGGGTCTACGCTGTCATACCGGGACATGAGCATCACAATCACGGTGTAGCAGACGACGCTGTAACTCATCACGTTCTTCGTCGCCGTACACCGGAACAAAAGACTTTGCTCCGCTCGCTGTGTGCGATACAGTATCTTCAGATCCGCGATATTATTGATGTCATGCGGCGGCAGTACCCTCAGATCTTACTCACAGCGAGGGATGTCAGCAATGAACGCCAAAGACTGCGTGGGTCAAAATCAGCTTCAGAGAGTAGGGAGGGGCTCGGTTCGAGTGCTGGTGGCTCACAAGCGCAAGCAGAGTTGGAGAAATCGCGAGGGACACCCGGTGGGCGCGGAGGTCGAGGTCTATCCCGAGGAGGCTTAAGTGGACGCGCCAGTGCCACTGTAGCACCATCAACACCGGCAATCAACGAAGAAGTGTCTCCTACTTCCTCGTCCGACGATTTTGCTGCGAATCAGACCATTGACGATGTGAGCGATATCCCTTCAAAGTCCAACTCAGGAAGCTTGGAATAACAGGTCGAATGGGCATAGTGTGCACTGTCGGCAGGAGACGCAGCGAAAATTTGCCTTGAAGCGAGCGCGGCAGCAGAATTGATGGATTTGACAAAGGACTCGAATTCTTGATTCTGGTAACGTTAGGTTTGGCGGGGGAAAAAAGCAGACGGCAATTAAGTAGGTAGTTATGCACAAAACGTGGGCGCAGCCGTCTGGCCACTGTTCTGTGCTTGTATATGCCCCTATATACCCTGCGATAAGTAGCAATCCATGCGTGACGTGATACGAAAGGGCTCTGGTATTCCACTATCTCATTGCTATGACTGGCTAGGTCAAGGATTGTGATGGACGAATCACCTCAAATTCGTCTACTTCAATCCTTGGCCTCACCAGTCACAGACACATGATGCATACCAGAGTACCAGAGTCCTTGATCTCGCCCGTCACAGACACAAGATACCAGAATAAGAACAGCAGAAACTCTTTACTAATTTCGTTGTGCATGCATTGCTTCTTAGTCTGCTTTAGCAATACTTGTGTGATTTACGCGTGAGCTACAGCGACACTACTTTACTCGTCGTCACTGCAGGCCAACGATCTCCTGTCCCGATTCTCTTCACCACTACAGGAATAGCTGGTTTATCCTCCGCCCAACAGCCCTCATAGACCCAACACTGAACAGAGACCCAACGTGACTCCCAAGAAAATACATATCGAGAAGTCTCGTCGCGCTCTCAAGGACTAACTTCTCTTCCATTGACAACACCTTGACCGCTCCCGACAATTGAGCTGTTGTGCTAAGAGTTACCGGCGTGACTTCCGCAGCCGATGCAGCGATTTTGATGACCCGTTTTGAAGAATATCTTATGGTACACGGATGCGCCTTGGGCAAATTATGTATGCCATGCATGTAAGGCTAGGACTAGTTCTGCGCGAGGAACGCTCGAAGAATTGGACAAAGGCGTCCTTCTTGACAGAACACGAAAAGAGACCCGAGAAAAGAAAGGAAATAAAAAGCAAAGAGAAGACAAAAGCAACACGAGAACGGCAACAATCTAAGAGGAAGGGCAACTGCCAAGAAAAGTGATACATAGCTCATTTCAGGGTATCCAGATATCCGAAACGCCAAACCCAGAACAAGAATATCGTCGAAGACTTGACAAGTTCGTAACTTCGTAAAAATAGAGATATGACGTGCCTGTTCGACCCAGACATCATATCATGTCGACAAGCCCAAGGGATCGCCACCCATCAGCTGACAACCAGTTCCACACCAACACCGTAGACGAGACGAACAAAGTAGAAGAAACCCCGACGTGAGAAGAAAGCGCAATACCGAAAAAGGGGAATATGAAAAAGAAGCGAAAATAAGAAGAGAAAGAGCCACGAGAAGAGATGAAGAAAGATGAAGAACAGACAGCAAAGGTAACGAGTACGAAAGAAAAAGACCAAGAGGTAGAAGAGAGGTTTACATTCATTTAAAGCACCAAAAGACCCAACTCACACACATGGTCGTGTCATGATGGTGAACTCCCCCCCACAGCCCGCATACGTAAACCCCCTATTCACAACGCCCTTGCCCACCAACTCCGTGGGCATCTCCGCCGTATTCTGACTCCCGAGCCCGGTGCGGAAATTCTCCGAATACCCCCAGCAGGAGACGGTGCCGTGCTCGTCAATCGCGAGAGAATTGTCCATCCCAGCGGCGACAAAACTGGTCCCAGCGGCAACGCCCGGAATGAGAGTAGGATTCAGCAAGATGCGCGGCCGTCCACGAGAATCAAAGAGACACTTCTCGTTGGAGAGCGCAACAGGGTCCATGCCGGACTGGCTGGCGTCGCAGCGACCCCAGGCCAGGACCTGCCCATCCTCAGTGCAGGCAAGACTGTGATGAAACCCGGGGGCCATGTGGCGGATGGAGTAGCCCTCAAGACCAGGCACCAGAGTGGGATGTCCGATGTGCAGGTTCTCGTCATTGGCGGGGATACCGGTCTGGCCAAAGTTGTTGAGGCCCCATGTCCAGACGTGGCCGTGGCGATCGAGCGCGAAACTGTGGTTGAAGCCGGCAAAGATGCTGACGATGCCCTTCTTGGGTAAGTCGACCATGCGGGGCGTCAGAGATTCGTGTTGATGTCGCTGGACAAGTCGTCGGGCGAGTTGTGCTTGTTGGCCGGAGCCCCATGCGTAGACGTCCCCTGAGGTCGTCAGCGCCAGGACGTGGTTCATGCCGGCGGAGAGATGCTTGATGTTGCGGAGGCCCTCGATGCGTACGGGTGAGGCTTGGAATCTTGCGTCGTAGTCGGGCGTCTTTGTCTTGTGTGTCTTGTGCGTCTTCTGCATCTTGTGTCGCAGGAAGCCGTATACGCCGTCGCTGTCATGGAATGTGCCCCAGCCATAGACGAATCCCGAATCTGTTAGTGCAAAGGTAGCATTATCCGTGGCGGCGACTTGTGTCATCTTCAGCCCCAAGTGCGACAGCCCCTCCACGGGGAGGGGGATGCTTTCTAGAGGATTCAGGTCTGTGGCGTGCTTGTAATCGATATCCTTTGAGTGCTCCCATGATGAGGTCGTGTTTCGGCCGAGTGCCCTCGAGTCATTGAGCCCCCACGTCAGGACGCCTCCGTCGTGAGTGAGCGCGACGCAATGTCTAACTCCCACGGCCACCTGAACAACACCCACTTCATCTGCGCGCAGCAGGTGGTTCACGCGAGGCTTGTCCGCCACAACCGGGTTCTTCCTATCATATCTGATGCTTCCCAGGCCTAATTCTCCGTTCTCCCCGCTGCCAAAGACAATAACGTCGAGCCGCTGTGTGGGCGCGCTGTTGATGGGCCCGCCAACAGTCGACGGTGTATTGCGTGGTTTCCGATACGAAGAAGGCGTCACTTTACGTCGTTTTACCCCCCCGGACGAGGCTTTGGGCTGCAAAGAATCGTGTTGCCGAGTGTCCACGCCCTCGCTCAGCTTCCTCTTGCGACTCGACGAGGTGAGCAGCTGCGTGATCTCAGTCTTCCATGACCTTGTTGCGTTGCCAAGCTTGAATGCCGCAAAAGATGCGCTGGAGACCAGTGGTAGCGACTTGAACATATTGCGGACTGTTCTGACGACGGCATTGCTTTCCGGGGTGCCTTTGACGAGGGTGTTTTCTTGGCTTGTCGTCAATGTCAAGCTCGGATGTTGGTTCTGACCAGTCTTGTCGAGCTGCGGCCTTAGGCGCATTGGAAAGAGAGACGCGGGTATTGTAGTCTGTGGCACAGTGATTTCCGAATCTGGTTCGTGATCTGGTTCGTGCCAAAGGGTTTCTGACAAAAGAGCCCTCTATTAGTAGGTAGGTAGGTATGTACTGGGTTTCGAGATGTAAGCTGCATCTGGATCGAGCGTCATTGCCTGGCTGCCTCGCGAGTCGCGGCTCACCCCACATAATTTCCACGCGGCCGAAGCTGGTTATGTCACTCCTCTGGTCTGTACCCAAACACACTTTCCATAAGAGCCCTCACTTCATTTTAAACACGCCAGTCCATCTCACAATTCTTCATATAGCCCTTCAGGCTTTGCTCGTACGCTTAACCCCGCCATGACTCCTCCGCTGAGCACACCTGCCATAGTGCAGGCCATGGCCGATGCCCTTCCCACACACAAGCCAGACGACGACACCTCCGACCTCGCCAGCACCTACGAACTCATCGCTCTCCTCGTCCACGCATACCTCGCATCCCTATCATTTAGGCTCTGCGGCTTCACCCAAGATAAACCCAGTCGTGAGTTATCTTATCTCCCTCTTACCGCATCGCCCACGATCTTGTCGCCCATTTCTGGCAGACCACCCCCGGCTCGCTTTCTCAGGCTAATCCTTGATAGCCGAGTGCGAGAATCTTGCACCAAGACTCCCTACGGGATGGAACTCGGGCTTCGGCTCTCTCAGCTTCGTGTACAAGCACAAGCAGTCGTCTATGCAGTTTATCACGCGCGTGGACCGCATGGGAAGCAAAGTCGAAGTGAGGGCTTTGGCCGTCGGAGATGAGAACATTCATCGCTTCGAGCGGTCTGTGCGGGATGTTGTCCAGTCGAGTGCTCTGCCTATTCGGATTACCATGGTAGACGGACAGGAAGACCGCAGCGATCTGGCGGAAAAGCTATCAAAGGCGTTTGTCTCAGACGAGGCAATTACTAGTAAGCAGTCCTCGCTTTATATTCTCCGTTCATCATCATCATCTGTTGTCGTCGTTACAACTCTTAACGCTCATTGGCCCCTTCTCGCCCTTGTAAGCTAGCTCATGTGGTTTTAACGCCCCCGTTCCTAGGTATCCTAAAGGATCTCAAAGTGAACATCATCCAAAAACTCATCCCGAAGCTCCAAATCCCTGGCTACGAAGAAACCGCCGAAGCCGAAGAAACTGCTCGCTCAGAGCGGCGAGACCAGGAAGCCCGTGATCCGCGCCGCCCGTTCCAGGCCCCAGAACCTCGTCCCAACATGCCGTATCCCCGGCCGGATCTCCTCCCAGAGATGGCTCGCCCCCGACCGGGCGCTCCAGTCGGAGACTTCCCCCCTCCCGGCTTCGAGGACGAGCATGAGATAAATCGACCGCTGTTGCGAGGAGGACCATCCGGCAGCCAGGGCCTCTTCAATATCGGCCATGATGACCTGAACCCGCCCGGTCTGGGGCCCCATGATCCTCTGCGGGGGTCCTTTGTTGGGGGTGGTCTGCCTCGCCCGGAGGGCCCGTCGGGGATGTATCCAACGTTTGACGATCCCCTGTTTATGGGACAGGGCTCTCAAGGTGAGGGCTATGATCCACAGGCGCCTCCCGGAGCGCGGTGGGATCCCTTAGGTCCGGGGGGGCACCCTCGATTTCCTGGCCCTGGAGGGCGCGGTGGAGGAGGGCCGTTTGGTGGTGGTGGAGGGGGAGGATTCGGGGGAGGGTTTGGCGGAGGACATATCATCTAGAATTGGGGAGCCAACTGAGAGGTATGTACGGAGTAGGTGTGTAAGGATGCAAGATTCCTTCGTCGCGGAGGACAGGGAATGAATGATGTATGAGAAATGACACTTTGCTGCCACGCATTGGAATTTGTGAAGTCCGTTATGAGCTATGCATGTTGAGGGCGCATATACCTGGTGATGATATCAAAGAGTTAAGTTTCTGTGCGGTACAAGAAGAAATGCCCTAATTATTAGTAAAGTTACTGCATAGCTAGATGAGATTGTATCACACTGGTTGTCCCGGCTACATAGATGAGATTTGTATCACACTGGTTGTCCGTACTAGGTAGGTATGTATGACTCTTACAGGGCACAGTATACCTTTTGATGATACCGAAGCGCATATATGTTCTCTGCCTTTTTGTTTCGCAAGGGACAATAATGCCAAATAATGCCATATCATGGAGCAAGCGTGCCAACGGAGAAGATGACCATATTCACAAATTTCTCAACTCTGTGTTCAAGGCATACATGTCTCATAATTGCGTTCATTTCTATAACTGACTGCGTTTTTACTCGTAAATGATGATGCCAGACATCATACATGTAGCAGACGCACTGCAAGCGAATATTTCTGGCATATTCTTCAACTACTTCTCCCCAAGGCTATGGCACGAGATTGTCATCGTTTGCAGCCAATTCTTCCACCGTGGTGATCTAATCCAGCCTTGCAGTCCAGCAACAAACAAGCTCCTTTTCTCTGAGCAATGGATTCCCCCTTTTCTATATTAATGTGCCTCTTCAATTTCAACAAAACAAGCAAGCTTACTGGACGGAAATGGTCACTATTTCCTTCTCCTTCTTTCCAGCTATGGCGATCTAATGCTCGTGGAGTACGTACGATAAGACTCCATTTAAACTCCATATCAGAATGCCTTACTGCTGGAGGCGTTGACAACTTGGTTCAGTCTGGACTTCTCATCCTCGGACAGCAAGGCGTACCATTCCTGGAAGTTGGCAATGTTCTCATGACCGCACTGCACGAAGAACTCTCTCAGGTAAGAGTATGTTCCATCGTCGGCACGACGGGCCGGGCCACCTTCCATATAGGACATCAGATCCGCCTTGGTCGAAGCTAGGCCGAGATTAATCGTGTCGTCGTCGTCTTCCCATCCGTCTTCCTCCAATTCTGCGTCAAACTCGGCAGCTGCGGCCATGGCGGCCGCTGTAGATGCCGACGCACCTCCACCTGAAGCGGAGGCGAGCTCGTCCACGAGGAGTTTGACAATTTTGAGAGGCGCAGGAATAATTGTCCACTTATCGGGATCTTTTTGCATCAAGCAGTGTGAGAAACATGACAATGTCATTTGGGTGAGTGGCGAGGAGAGGAAGAGGGGTGGGTGAGGGGAAGAAACATACTTTGCTTCGACCGTGAGCGGGTCTTTATTCTGCCGTCATCGGCGCCTACAATCATGTCGCCTTTGACGCTGATTTGAGCCACCCGGGGATCGTTCAGTGCGTAGAGCTTAGACAAAGCAATGACACTGTAAAGAACCCAAAACAACATTAGCACTGTACTACATCAACTTGGCCAAAATGCAGGGCAACTCACTTTTGCCTGATCTCATCATATCCTGCAAAGCTGGCCGAGTTCTCCAGCCATTTTGATAGAACCACCTGCAAGCCACTATCACCGTTGATTTGGATCTGGCTCAAAAATTCAATGACATCATGTGCTCCGTGAAGAGACAGACGGGCGAAAACTAGTATCAGTGACTGAATAAAGGCGGCCGCTTGAGCGGATGCAAGTCGGTTGGCCACCGCCTGGAGAAGCTTTGGCAGGAAGGGTCCGAGACGTTCCTGGCCGGCCTTCTCGACCAGTTCCGCGGTCAGCCCGCCAACTTCGGATGCTGAGTTATCTTCGAGAGCGGGCCCAAGTAGGCGGTCGACGATACGCAAGCAGACCTCAAGACCAGACGCACCGTTTCCATCTTGCCAGTTAAAGACTTGTTGGTGATCATGAGAGAGAATCCACTTGACGGCCTCAGAACCAGGTCGGAGGATCTCTCCCTCGTTGGATTCCATCAACAGGCGTGTCAATTTGGGCAGCACGGCGGCGACGAAACCGTCTGGGAGGGGCTCGGATCCGTTCTCCACGAGCACGGCGAGTAGTTCGGTCGCCACAGTGACAAGAGGCTCGTCCTCAGTCAAACTGGCCACGTCAAAAGCCCCAGTCAACGTTGGCAGCGTCCGACCGCAAAGTGCCTTGAAGGACTCTACATCATTGAAGCTGGCAACGATATCTTCAAAGGCCTCCGATATGATCATGGTGATCTGGAAATTGCTCGCACCCAACTTGGCAAGCATGAACAACAAGTCAATACTCAAGATATCATCACGGAGCGTCACTTTGGTGTCCAAGTTGATGGCCGATCGCAGTGTCTCGGAGAGAACGACGAGAAGCTCATCAGCTTCCTCCATATCAGAAGGGTCCTTGCCGTTCATATATGCCTGAATGGCTGTGATGATGGGAATCTGTCGAACAGAACCCACGTGGCCAGAAGTGATCATCCCCTCAATGGCTTTGATACAGGCGACTTGGACTACCTCAGACTCCTCATTGGTGATGACATGGATCATGCGATCCGCTAAAGTGGGAGGCGGTCGGAAAGCGCGGCTGAGAGTACCAGCCACCATATAGCCTCGGGCACGGATAAGAGGCGCACCGGGGTTTGTGATGATGAAGTGGACAAGCTCGAGATAGGCGCTCGCTATGGCGTCAGGAATCGTCTTGTTCATGTCTTGAAAGTCGTTGAGAAGCATCGAAAACAGAAATAGGGCCGATTCTTGACTTCGCCAAGCCGGCCCATCGCCGGGGAAGAGCGACTTCGTAAAAGCAAAGAGACCATCAACAGCCTTTTCGTTGAACCACTCGCCCAATTTGACCACCAGGTCTCCCGCAGCCATTCTGGCAGTGTAGTTGGCAGTGACAGACGTTTCTTCCGCCAAGTACAAAGAGCAGTCGATATCCCATAGCTCCTCCTCTTCCTGAGTGACACGGGCATAACAGACGAGCATTCGCATAATGTCCATTACCCAAGGCACATCTTGCGCAGATGCGTGAGCCTGCAAATGCCCTTCCAGCTCTGCCATTACTGGTGGCGACCGGAAGCACTGGTTCAAGAAGTCCAGCTCTTCCAGGATCAGAAAATCCAGAGTATAGGGGAGGCTATCCGAGTCCTCTAATCGACTTTGGGCATTACCCTTGAGGATATAAAGCTGCTCGTGTGCTCCTTGCAATAGACTCAACTCCTCCCACACGGCACTGAAGAATACGGTACTCTGTGGGAGCAAGAGGTTGGGGAAAACTTTGCGAATCCGCAGTAGAGTTTTGACTACTTGGACCTTGAGAGCAATCATGTGACACCAAGTGTCTTCTGATTGACCAGCATTGCTGAAGTCGATCTCTGGCAAACGAGCCTTCAAGACATTGGTGAAGAAAGGGTTCCATTGAGCCAACAGCTCCTCAGCGAAAGCTTTGACCTCGGCGGCGTGGTCATCCTTGATCATATTCATCAAGTCGAAGCACCCTCGGAAAACGGAAATTGCTAGAGCCCGCAGCACTGGCTTGCGACTCTCGTTGAGGGCGACCTCGGCCAAGGCTATGGCAATATCCCTAGCCATGGAGAAGAATTGATCCTCGCTCAAGCTCTCTTCCACCAAATCACCCAGAAGTCTGAGGGCGCCGTGAAGCTGAGCATCGGTGCCGACGGGTACGATGCTAAGGATGGTAGGCAGCAGGTTGGGCCACTGCTCGGGAAAATCGTAGATGGCAATTTTGCCGACCGCATAACTAACAGCAAAAAACCGTCAGCATCTAGAATTGAGGCCTCACGGGAATACGTTGGCCCAAGAACGTGCCTAGCCCGCGGCTGGAACAGAAATTACCTGGCAGCAATCTTGACCTTTCGGTCTTGCTCCTGGCTCAAAGACAGATCGAGCAAAGACTGCTTCAAAATGGCCCTGGTGTCGTCGGAGATGGGGATGATGGGTTCATCGTCTTGGTCTCCCACAGCCCAATTATGTTCGATGAACTGCCGCAAAGAACTCAACGCTGCCTGACGAATGTTGGTGCTGACAGAGGTGTGGGACGCGATCTTTGCCAGCGCCACGGGATACGCAGGACTCGTTCGCGCACGCTTCAATTCGATCTCGGCCTGCTGTCGGGGCACTTGTTCCAACAGCTGCGTATTGGCGAGAATCTGAACAAGTTGTTCCTCCATCTTGCACGCAGTTTGTTTACGCGGTTCGTTTACGCGGTTCGCGAACGCCCGTGCAAACCTCGGGCGAAGTTGAGTCGATCGGGATTAGGCAGACAAAGTCTCAAGCTAGACGAAGCCCTAAGCTAATAGCAATGTGGGAAGCGGAGGTGCGGAGGCCGTCGTAGGCAAGATGAGATGAGCTGACGCGTTTTCGTCGGGGCGATGAATATTATGGGGTTGGTCACCGGTGCCAGCAAAATGGCCAACAGCAAGTTCAGCAACAGCGTCGCCTCGAGTTTTCTCCTGATCGACGAGGCGGTGATGGCAGCGACATGCTGCGGGCCAAAGTAAAGCGCACTCGCGCGGGGCAGGCTGCAGCGGGATCCACTTGTAGAGGGGTTGGCGGATAATGGATTGGTTGGTCATCGACGACGATCGTTGGTGGGAAATGTGATTCGAAATGTGAGACGAAGCAACAAAAGAAGGAAGGAGCGGCCCTGTCAGGTTCTAACTTGCAGCGGGCAACAACGTGGATAGACCCAAGCAGCCGGGTTGCGTCTCCGTCTTCGTGTCTCCGGTTTTGCTCACCACTCCAAAGTACAAAGAGTGGCTTATGGAGTACTACTGCAACGCATGTCGCTATCTCATGAGTCACTTCACGAGTCCCCTCGGCTGGCACCCTATGATAGGATGGAACGCAAATGGACGCCACGGCGGCCTTCTGCAGCTGCAGTTACAATAGCTCGCGTTCCAGAAGAAAGGGACCGAGGAAGACAACGCTGAGTTCCCAACTTCACACCGACAGTCGTTCGACTATGTACCTAGACCCAGACCTGATGCAACCTCCCTTTGACGATACATTCAATGTTCTGGTTCGTGCAGTATTACATACAATGTACATACATTAACATACCTATAGGTACTCAACGAATTGTCGACACGAGGCCACAAGCAGCCACGAGTCACGACGCATTCAGCCAGTCAGCATCTTGAAGAGTACCTAGCTAAAGTGTTCACGAACTTAATTGTGTACCTAGGTAATGTACATACATACATACAAGATAAGCGCATCTTGCCGCGATTCGTGCGCCCCGTCGCCACGATAAGCTCCGAATCCCGATCGGCCGGATAGCAGGCCATTGATCAAGTCAGGGGCTCCCGTTCTAGGTATGACCTGGTATATTTACCTACAGAAGTACCTACTCTTGAGTCTTTATTCACCACTTCACGTCCGTGCAGACGCCTCCGAGCTCAATGGTCGGGCCAAGATAGGCTGAACTCCCCACTAGAAAACGCCATGCCGATAAGAACTGCGATTCCCGGCACCGGGGTCAATACCTAGTAGGTACCTAAGGTATGTAGGTAGTACCTAGTGAAGTTGACGTAGGCGCCTGCCGATGAAGCGAACACGTCAATTTATCTTATATAAGTCCATGGCTTGCCTCCCGCCTAGAGCAGGATGACTTCACCTGCGCATTCATGAAAGCCAGTGGAGGGTGCTCACAAGCAAGCCGATTGAGAGTGTAAAAATAACATCCTCCCTCCGGCCAACCACATCCGCGGCCACGCGCAATGCCTTTCTCACAAAAGGCCAAGAACTTGGCCGACAGACTCGCTCTGAAGTCTGAGGAGGGTTTGACGCCAACTCAACTCATGGTACGTCGACGTGATTCCGCAGCGTCGATGCCGTTTCTAACTTGTACGCTCATGGCTGGCTTCTTGACAGCTCACGAACCATGACTTGAAACCGGTGGAATCCCAGCGGCGACAATGGGGTGCTTGGAACTTTGTTGGTTTCTGGATCGCCGATTCCTATAACATTAATACCTGGATGATTTCATCTTCAATGATCATTGCTGGACTCTCATGGTGGCAGGCTTGGATATGTGTTTGGATTGGCTACTCCATCGCAGCATTCTTTGTCGTCATGAATGGTCGTGTGGGTGCTGTTTACCACATTGGCTTTCCCGTTGCAAACCGCGCCTCGTTTGGCATTTGGGGCTCATTATGGCCAGTCTTCAACCGAGCAGCCATGGGTACGTCCCACTTACATGATTACTCAAACCACCCCCCTTCTTCTGGGCCAACCCTTTTTTTCTGTCTCCTTTCGTTTGCTTATACAACTTCATTTATTCTTGCAAGGACTTGACTAACGATCGGTCTTACACTTTAGCGTGTGTCTGGTATGGCGTTCAGGCATATATCGGTGGAAACTGTGTGTACCTGATGATTCGATCAATCTGGAAATCTTGGGATCGCAAGGCTATGCCAGGGCCTTTTGACCCGAACGTGAGCAGCACACCCGACTTTGTCTCCTTTTTTATTTTCTGGCTTTGTTCGTTGCCCGCAATCTGGTTCCCGGTCCACAAGATTCGTCACCTTTTCACGGTCAAGGCATATTTTGTCCCACCAGCCGGTATCGCCTTCTTGATCTGGGCTCTCGTCCGAGCGGGAGGTGCTGGACCAATTATCCGCAAATCCAACTCTGTTCATGGCAGTGATTTGGCCTGGCAGATGGTCAAAGGCATCATGGCATCGATTGCCAATTTTGCCACGCTCATTATAAATGACTGCGACTTTACAAGATTCGCTCGGAAACCAAAGGACGCCATTTGGTCTCAGGCCCTTGCCATTCCGTTTGGATTCGCATTCACATCGATTATCGGCATCTTTGTATCGTCCTCTTCGAGCGTCATCTACAATGAGCCCATATGGAATCCTCTGGACGTGCTGGGCCACTTCATTGACGACGGCGGCTCTGCGCAGCGATTTGGCGTCTTTGTGATTGCACTAGCATTTGCCGTTGCCCAGCTCGGCACCAATATTTCAGCAAACTCAGTCTCAGCAGGCACAGATATGACGGCCCTCTTTCCTCGGTACATCAACATTCGACGTGGCGGGTATATCTGCGCAGCTATTGGTCTTGCCATGTGCCCCTACAACTTGCTGACCAGTGCCAACAACTTCACGACATATCTGTCGGCGTATAGCGTGTTCCTCAGCTCCATTGCCGGCGTCATGTCCACGGACTATTATGTTGTGAGAAAAGGATATCTAAACGTCAAGGGGCTTTATGATGCGCGAAAAACAGGGCCATACTATTACACATTCGGCATTAACTGGCGGGCCTACACGGCGTACGTTGCTGGAATACTCATTAATGTGGTGGGCTTTGCTGGGGCCATTGGCAAAGACGTGCCGAAAGGCGCAACCTACCTGTACAATCTGAACTTCTTTTGCGGCTTCATTGTCTCGTCGATAGTGTATTGGGCGCTGTGTACCATGTTTCCCGTACCAGAAACGAGCGAGAAATGGTTGGAAGTCGCGGATGATATTGACGACTTGCAGCTGTCGTGTAACAACGACTCCAAGGACGGGTTCGACGAGGAAAAGATGGTTGCCGGACATAGCAAGGGTAAAGCGACAACGAGGAGCTTCTATAACGTGGTAGACTAGGTTAATAGCCTCGTTGGTGAACTTGATCCATCTCATGCTCCAATCACGACTCACGAGTCAGATGTGACAACTTCTACTGCCCAAGCTATGCCTCTCAGTTATGACCGGTCACCGGTGTCATGACTTGCACAGAAAGGATCACAGTCTGAAGACAGCAAAAGTTAAAACACCTTCCAAGCAACCAGAAACAAAGGATAGGTAGGTACTCCGTAAAAATTGGGCCCACATTGCAAAAAGATATGCTGCCCCGTACTGGAATCGAACCAGTGATCTTGTCATTACTAGTGACACGCTTTACCACTGAGCCAACGGGGCATATGGCATATAGATGGTATTAGATTTGTTGGAATACAGACTCTATAGCTTATAAAGGATAGCCACCATAAGCCCGCTCGGCGCCGCACTCATATCACAGGCTTCGCGCCCAAACAGTTTCGGACAGATTCCAGAGAGAAACAAACTTGACAAGTTCAAATGAGATTTCTTGAAGTTGTCTCACGCAAAACAGGCCCCCGGGAGAACTAGGGGCCTGGCGCAGGGAGCAGCGGCAACTTGCAAGGATCGGACCGGTATTTGCCTCGCTAGATGCAAAACTCGGGTGTGAGTCGTGAGGACTCGTGACCCAAGCCGCAAGCGTAGGCAATGGGCATTGTCACGACCTGTACAGGCAGGGCGTGGCAACGCACTATGTTGTATATAAATAATAACCTGGATCAAGCTGCAGACGTGCAACTTGGTCACTTGACCTCTTGCCACTTGGGTGGAACGGGTGGTTATGTTGCCACGCCCTGCCTGTACAGGTCGTGACAGGCATGTATGCACATAGTTAACCTTGCTCAATGCTTTCTATGCGTACATGTTCGTCAGCCTCTGTATTCCGTAGCAGAGCACATACAAGGACCTGGAATAGGCTGGGTGGTAATTTCGGGCCTTCCTGTTTGAACATCTGGCCGCGCGCCGCCATCAGAGTCCTCAATCAGGTAGGGTAATGAAGATGGGAGATGCGTTGTCCTGCGACCTTCGCGATAACAACGCGGTGGTGATTGGCTGGTTGTATGAAACGAGCATTGATTCGCTGGTAGGATTCTCTTGCTAGTGATCACTGATTCATCATTTGTAGAGAGGCAAAGACAACGAACGGCTTGGTTTAATTGGACTTCCTCCAAGATCATTTGCGGACCAATACAGCAATACAGGATTGAGGATACCTAGGTAGATCCTACATCATGATAATCTTATACGTATCATACGGTATACCTATGTCACATGTGGATGCGGGGATATGTGTCACTCGTGAAATATTGACTGTAATGTAACGAGATGGTTGTAATTTGTATCCAATCTTCTCATCATACATACTCGTAGATGGGAGTCCATTTTTATGTTGCAGCCACGAGTATGTAGACTCATCATGGTAGGAGGAAATGCGCTAGCCTCTAGGAACAATTCGAGAAGCTGAAGGCGGACATGGCTGTCCACTCCAGCAGTGGAAAACCCTTCGTTCGTCAGTCAAAGATGACACGCGTGTCCTGGCATGCCTGACCAGGCGCGTCGACCAGTAAGGTGAGACATTGCTTGGCTCCGAGCCCACGGAGCTACCTCCGTATGGCGATCTGCCGGTCCCGGCATGTACGGAGATGTACATAGTTGTAGCCTGTAGGTACTTCGTATGTATGTACGGGATCCCAGCATCATCCAGGTACATGAATATTGGTGTCGGATAGGTACTCCGTACATACCTCCTACATGATATATATCCCCTTAACGGTCTTAACCCTCACTTCAGGTCACTGACAGGGGTCGGAGCCAATCATGTCGCAGCATGATGAGGGGTACATGCGTCCTCCTGCATAATTGGCGCAGTGCTAGAAGTACCGGCAATTTTCAAGTGACAAAGGTTTTCGAACACTCCACACGTTACTCGAAGTCACGATCGTCCAGCAGGGGGGTGTGGAGCACGTGACCTGAAGTGAGGGTTAAGACCGTTAAGGGGATGGACTCAGTACGTGTCTGTCGTCAGTGCCACCCACGATGATGGTGGCATGGCCACTCGGATGGGACAAATATCTTGGGCTCGCAAGGTGGCCTGGTGTCACAAGTACGAAACGTCGCTAGTCTTCTTGCTTGAAGTTGCGCCAGCATGCAATGATCGTCTGCGCACCGCCTCTCCCCTTCCACCAGCGACGATGCTCGCGAAGAGCACGACATCGAAGCTTGTTCGATCAGAGGGGCAACGGCGGCAGAGGTGCATCACGATTCACGACCCGTCAGGAGTCAGGACTCAGGACTCGTCAGGACTCAGGACTCGCAACCATGGTGGGCCCGAGCCCCCGGATCGTTGTCGAGCCTCGACTCGTCAGGTTGATGCACGATGGCCGATGCCGAAGCCACTTCATCCTAGGTATTTTTCCGTGGCTCGGCTCCCACCCCAGGAGTCAGGACTCAGGACGACCGGCATATCGGCCCAGCCAAAGCGATAATAAGCACCCGGAGGGACAAGCAACGACCCAGGCAGGCTTTTCCCTTGCTTCTGGCTCTGGCTCTGGCTCTGAATCTGATCTCTACTTCTGCTTCTGCTTCTGCTTTTGCTTTTTCGTCTTCGCCAACACGTGCCTGCTTGCTTTGCCTGCCTGCCCGTCGTTATGACTATGAAGCGCGGCCTACGCACCACGTCTCCTACTTTTGCGCTCGCCCCTCGTCAGTTCAACCTCCCTACCACAGAGGAACCTTAGGAGAAGCTTTGATACATACCCCGGGGCCACGGCCGCAACCTGCAAACGTGACGGGACGAACGTCTTCTGGTGGGACTGCGCCTCGTAGATTACCGCGGGGGCCGCGTTGGGCTGCAGCAGCATCGGATGCTCGCCAACAGAATTACCAAGCCATGCCACAACTGCCGCCGCCGACGCCTGCGCTGCGATCGTTCGTGGCCGACATGCCACAAATGTGCGGCGTCGAAGCAGGAATGTCTTGGATACGGCAAGGTGTTCGTCTGGGCACCGGCCATCGACTTTGATGAATCTCCAAGGCCGCCTCATGTTTCTGGACGCAGACTGAGCAGTCAAGGCCAACATCAGCCTCGGGTGCTTGATGCTCGAGCCCTCGGCGCGGCTACAAACACACACGAGGTAGAGAGCATTTCGGCGGTTTGGGCACAAGAGGCACTGTGCGGTAACCACGATCGAGTCGTTGAATGTCATGATCAAAGTATTCAGCAGGCTGGTGGCCCCCCAACACGTCCCGGGGACCCATGCGAGGGTGAGCTCGAGAACCAGCAAGCATCACCATTCCTTTTGTCAGATGCGAAGCTCAGCCACGATGTCACGAGCTCGGGGAAAATGATGTCTGATGACCTCATCGACGAGTGCAGCTCGCGTGAGCTTGTCGAACCATATCAAAGGCTCGAAGGGCTGGGGCTTTCCGCTTCTGGCACCCTGATAGATCCCCTATTTCAGGACCTTGACCGGAACTCGAGGTATTATCTTGCACACTGTACGTGTCTCGTGCGTGCCGTCACTGCCGTGCCCCAGATCTGCCTTTTCTTCTGTTTTCTCTTCCTTTCGAGTCTCGTTGCGGGTAGAGAGACAAACACTAATTTGAACGTTTCCATCAGTCGCGGATAGCGTATGCAAGGATTTGGTCGCCAGAGACACACCTTACAGTAACCCATTTCGGGAACTTATTCCTTTAACCCAAAAACACCCGTTTCTTCTCCAGATCTTGATCGCAACTTCGGCTATTCATTGGTCGAATAAATTCCGGCCCAGAGGCGCGATTCCCCCAGGTTTACCGGATCCTGGCGGATATCTCGCCCAGTTGCGCTCACAGCATCTTTCCTCCCGACAAGCGCTCATCGATGCCCTGACAGCCAAGCAAAAGGCTCTGGGCTACCTTCGCCACGTTCTCGATGCTTTGGACCCTGCAGGAAGCGAGGTGGTCTTGGCGGCTATGCATTTCTTAGTCAAGTTTGACCTTATCGATTTGGATCGAAACAATGACAAAGCCTGGCAAGTGCATATGAAGGGCACAAGCATCATCCTGGCACATTTGGTCCCCGATTCGATCAGCCATGGCTCGAGTCGAGTGCTGCGCGATTGCGTTTTGGCGGATTGCTTCATGTAGGTAACATGAATCTCCTTATCGTCTCGGTCGCTCATAGAATTTGGGGAGGGGGGAGGAGTCCAAGTCGTGATCGTCGATGGGTTTCCAAAAATTCTAGTTCTTTTGCAGAGAAGGCTAACCGGGAACTCCCCCAACCTACATAGTTATCACATCCTAGGATCGACACTTGCAACTGGAGCAATGGCATCCCGCATCGCTCGTTATGCATTCGAGCTACTCCCCGTCATTAAGCGTGTCGAGGTGAACAGCTATCTCTCATGTCCGCCAGAGTTACTTCAGACCATTCTCCACGCGTCACTCTTATCATACGAGACGCCCTGTACTGACGGGAGCCATTCGGCTTCGATGGCAGACCAAGCTCTCAAGCTTATTGACGAGGCTCTCGCCTTTGACATCTCCGGCTGGGCAGACCGGCTTCGTGAGATGCCCGACGTGTCCGACATTGACAGCCGGATACACATAGCCTCTGCGCACCGCTCCGCAGTGTGTTTGTATATCCTTCAGGCGCTGCCGGTGGTGCGAGCTGTCCGTCCGATCGATACCATGGTCCTTGTGGGCGACATATTCGGTCATCTCGGGCAGATTGACGACAGAGATCCGTACTTCAAGGCCACGTCGTGGCCACTGTTCATCGCCGGGGCGGAGACGCGCGAGGCAGACCATCGAGCGTGGGCAATGTCTCGCATGTTTGCCATTTGGGAAATCTGTCCGTGGGGCTACATCTTTAAAGCAATCAAGATGTTGAGAGCCACGTGGCAGATGCAAGACTCGGGTGCTGGATCAGGCGTCAGCTGGCTCACAGATCTGAAGAATATGGGATTCGACTGCCTCATTGTGTAGACAATCCCGACGAGGCAAGTGCAGCTGCTTTGTGTGGGACAAGTACAGAGTTCAGGCAGAGGGTGCAGCACTGCAGGGCATGGGGATGATAGGGCTAACAGCCTACGGAGTACAGCTACTAGTTGTGTAGCACGAACACGGAGTAACTTTGCTCTCTAGGACGAATACAAGGGCTCAGAGCGAATTACAGGGCGAAACTAGACCATTGGCCCCAAATTAGGTACTTAATTCTATGCTGGCGCACAAGACCACACATCCTCCAGTCTCTGTCTCGATATGCTTCAAGGCGTGATTTTGCTATTTGATTCTCCCCCCTTTATTATGCATGTCACATCGAATGGTGGCAGTAGCAAAATGGCATAACGCCATCATACCCCAACTGGCAACACATGGCAAGTGTTTCGTCTTGAAGGCCCGATCCCCATAGACGAGAATGACTCGAATTTATTTGACCGAGCCCCTTGGCTACACATTTCCTACTTCCTCTTTCTGCATACACTACTTCAGCAGCTCATCAGTAACAAAACCTAGCAGATAGCAGAATGTACAGACGTCTAGAAGTCATGTCGGGGGCAGGACCTAGAATGTATCTCATCTTCCTCGTACGAATCGACAGCTCCAATCGCATTGACCACCATGAAAATTCGAGGCTCTACAATTTGAGAAAACGAACTGAAAACAAAAAATGAACGCAAAAAAAAAAAAAACGAACAATGCAGATTCTGTGGTCTTGACTATGCCACATGTGAAGCAATATATGAGACGCATCCAGCGCCGACATGCGTGTAGCTAAAGACAATACACGGACACGCAAGTATCATTTGCGCCAATAAATAAAGATAGGAAGACACCTCAACTCCGTGTCATGAATACAATTTCGTCGTGGTCTTCGTGAAATAGCAAAATCATCCCACATGGTCTTCGCTCCCATGTGTATGTAGAAGTCCTCTGAGAACAGAGAACGTTCTGCAGTCAGCTTTGGAGCCTCGTGTCGGAGCATGGCAAGTTACCACCGGCGGCTAGCAAGGGGTCAGCATATATATTACGGCTTATTAAAACGAAACTCCATCCATGACACTGCTTACCTGTACGCAGAGTTCGTATTGGTCGCTCTTCGGCGTTTTGGCTGCTGAAGCCTGGTGTCGGCATGTTCCACCCGACGGCGTTTGTTCGATGTCTCTGGGGATCTCTGCTTGACTGGTCGACCCAGCAGCTCCGCTTCGAGAGAGTTCAAGTCGGATGACCGAGAGGAGGGCGAAGAATGCCGCGACGTTCGGGAGTCACCAGAATCTCGTCTCCGAGCTGCTCCATGGCCGTTTCTCTCCTGCTGCCTCCTGTCGGCCTCTCGTGGCACGTCCAAAGTTTCCCAAAGGCATTCTTCGTCTAGCTCGGTATCGAGCCGGCGCTTTACCGACCTGTTTTCGTCCGCTTTGGAAATCTGATCTGAGCTTCGTCTTTTTGTCGCTCGCTCAGAAAGGATGCTTTCCTGTTGTTGACTATGTGAGCGCTTGCTGCTGCTTCTATCATGGTCTGACGGTGATGGCGGCCGGTCGTAATCATCCAGATGTCCAGCAGAGCCATTCAGGCGCGAAGCTTCCGGGCTTTTTCCGTTTTGCGTCTCATCAACTTCAACCTCCCCCTCGCTGACACAAGTCTCCTGAGCTTCAGCTGAGGGGCTCGTTCGTTCCTGTGATGAAGCGTTCTCATCAGACTTGCTAGCCGTATTCTGGGCGGGAGAAGTCGAAGGGGCTGCATGCTCGTCGGAAGGCTGTCTGCCGCCACCACGACCTTCAGATTCTCTCATCGGCTGTTCAGCTGCAGCAGCCACTGGGGATTGCCTCCTCGTATTTGAGGGTCCACGACCCTGCCATTGACCTCGCCATGAGCCGTTGGACCGACTGTTTTCGGGAGAGCGCTGGAATTGACCGTCGTGGTCGTGATGAGAGCCATAATTAGCTCTTCGTTGGTTTGGATAGTCGTCCGACTGTCTCCATTCTCGTCCCTTGGTGTGGCGATCGAGCTTTCGTTTGTTCCGGTGGTCCTGGTAAGAGTTCATCTGATCGTGACTCTTGGGGGGTTTGGGCGGGAGCGGATGGGACCCTATTCCCGCAGGGGGCTTTGGAGGCAACGTGGGAGGCTTCAACGGGCCCGAGTCGGAGCGAGGCCCTAGCCTTGTCCGTGGCGGCGTTGAATGAGTAGGAGGCGATGAATGCGGTGGGGGAGGAGAGCGTGTCCAGCCATGATTGTGAAGCTGGTGCGGTCTATACTCGTGCCCATCGACACCGTTGGACGGGTATTGGCCTCCGGGATGCGAATTGAGAGGCAGAGGTGATGGCCCTGGTGGTGGCCCTCTATATCCGGACCCAGGAGGGCCATAATGAGCCGTGGCATGAGGAAGGGGAGGAGTTGGGTACTGTGGGTGAGGATACCCGTAGGAAGGAGGATAACCGCCAGTATATGGGGGAGGTGGCGGTGGCGCTGGAGGTGGAGGTGGCGGCGGCGTGTTATATGAATGGTATGGGGGAGCCTGACCCGGATATGATGAAGAGGGAGGAGGTAGCGGTGGTTGTGGTGGTGGCGGATGCGGGTGCGGGTGTGAATGCAGGTGTGGATGAGGGTGATGATTTGGCGGCGGCGGAGGCACATGAACTAATGCTGGAGGAAACTGTGACACGGGAGGGGCATATTTGGTGATGATGGGCCCTTTTGATCGTTTACTCGAGCTCGAGCTCGAGCTGGCGCCTTGTCCTTTGACGTTGGACGGGCTCAGATTGGACGAGTTCCGCCAAGCAGCCAGGCCTCTGAGAAGAAGTGAGAAGAAGTTAGTTGACATGTTTGGACTTTTGGGCTCAAGATCAACAAAACCAGGCTCTGCTTACGCGGGCGTTGCTCTGGTCGGTTCTGGGCAAGCGACTGCCCAGTGACCTACAAGACCACAATTGTAGCATTGGGGTTCATCCGGACGGCCGGGCTGGCCAGGCGATGAGTTTGGCATTTCAAGACCATGCATAACACACACAAAGTCGTGAAAGCGGGACAGATTTGCGGGCAGGATGTCGCGGTGACGATTTCTGGCTCTCACAGCGACGCGTCGAGAAATGTGGCCGGTCCTGGCTCAAAGATTGCGAAGCTGTCGCCCGCGAGTCGTGGGTCACTCATTCGTATTCACCAGAACGAAACGTCCAATGATCGGCCGATGTCGCGATGGTGACAAAGCCAGTCCAGGCGGATTGGCGGACAACGTTTCACGAATATCCTCCCCCTGGCCTCGTTAGACTCCGTGAAGAGGGGCCACATGAAATTTGATGAATCGAAAAGCTGGGAAGGAAAATGGTACTTGAATGCGGCGGAATTCGCGAGACAGAGCATAGCCTGGGGATTCAAGCTGAAGCTTGAGGGAAGCTGGAACATCACGTACCACGTGAGACTGAGCACAGACCAAGTCGCTTTCACGCCAAGAATCATGCGGACGTCGTTGAACGTGACGCCATCCGCCGGAGTTCAGCCGACATCACAGGGAACTTGGAAGTCTTTGAACCACATCTTAATTGCGCGATCGATCCTACGATTCCTACCTGATTGGGCCTTGTTAAGAAGCAAAGGCCAGTTATATCCAGAAGAAGGACAATCAGGAGGACACATGGCTCTCTCGCCACAGTATAAGATGTAAGATGTTTTCTAGTGCCTCAATCGTAGGTTAGGTACCTAATGTACATAGTACCTGGGTGCCTACGTACGTAGCTCCCTCAATCGCTCGCTAATCTCACCTCGCATAAAATCTGCAATCCCCAAAATCCCTCCTCCGCGGGCTCCCACTCAACTTGTTTCCTTTTACATATGTACATACATACATATCTAGTCCGAAGCCCGTCGTGACTCGTGTGTTCATCGTCTGCCAGGAGACTCCCAGGGTGGGTCACCCCTCTCATCAATTTCTCAGGTACAATCTACGACGGAGCCACCAAAAGGGCCCGTGGCGCGGCATACAATCACAATTCCCGACCCTTTTGCAAACGTCAAACCATTCAAGTCGTTCACCACAAGGAGGGAACGGGAACAACGCCAAAACAGTCCGCGCAACGTTCGCCTTTGCCAACGATGCAGATCTCTGCGTGAAAGCCTCCCTCTCACAGCGACGGCCGACGACGAAGGCTCCGATCTGCCCAAGCAAGCAACCGCGCGAAGAGCTTTCAGGCACAACCCCCGACCATGTTGATGCATATATCGATTGCACCTCCAGATATTTCCTCTGCACGGAGTAGATATCCAAACGAGCAGACCTGAGAAAGGACACACGACGTCCCGCCCGCCGTCTTCTCTTCTTCTTGTGTGCCAATCTAGTATCCTTTCAGATTGAATCGTTTAAGAATACTATTGCTGCGCGAGCCGGCGCCATCACATCACAAGCAACACCATGCCTAGCCTACCAGGTTCGCAACTCCCAGCTGCTTGATATCTCACCGGGCATCGTATGACGCAACAAGAGTCCTAACGAAGCGGATGTAGCTTCTGTCGACTTGGATGAGTGCATCTCGCGCCTGTACAAGAAAGAATTGTTGGCAGAATCACTTATTGAAGCCATATGCGCCAAGACGAAGGAATTGCTTATGCGCGAGAGCAATGTCGTCCACGTGCTGGCTCCTGTTACCGTTGTCGGCGATATCCATGGACAGTTTTTCGATCTTATCGAGATATTTAGAATAGGCGGCTATTGTCCCGATACGAATTACCTTTTCCTAGGTGAAGCCACACTGCCCCTTTCCCCCCCACCCCTTCTCTTCAATGATCTTCTGAAACTCATTATCGGGAGCCTGAAAACGATGTGGATATCGAAATCTCGACTGGCTCCGAATACTTGACTGGCTCTGATTGCTCCCCCCCCCCCCCCCCCCCCGCCGCTTCTCTACACTTGCGCAATGACAATGTGCTAACCCCTTCTACTCTACTGACACAGGCGATTATGTCGACCGCGGAATGTTTAGCGTGGAAACCATCTCTCTGCTCGTTTGCCTAAAGCTCCGATACCCAAACCGCGTACAGCTCATTCGCGGAAACCACGAATCCCGAGGCGTAACGCAGTCATATGGCTTCTACACGGAGTGTTCGCGCAAATACGGAAACGCCAATGTATGGCATTACTTTACCGACATGTTTGATTTTCTGACATTGAGTGTCGTCATCAGTAACGAGATTTTTTGCGTTCATGGCGGTACGTTTACCCTACCCCATCGCCGTTCCAGCTCATTGAACCATACACACACACACACACACACACACACCACGGAAACGAGAGAGAAAAATGACTAGACTGACCTCTTCCTCCAGGCCTATCTCCATCAGTCCATTCAATAGACCAAATCAAAATCATCGACCGATTCCGCGAAATACCCCACGAAGGCCCCATGGCAGATCTCGTATGGTCCGACCCAGATCCCGACCGAGACGAATTCTCTCTCTCCCCCCGCGGTGCCGGCTATACTTTTGGAGCGCAAGTCGTCAGAAAATTTCTGGCCGTGAACAACATGTCTCATATTCTCCGGGCGCACCAGCTCTGCCAGGAGGGATTTCAGGTCCTGTACGATGACAGACTGAGTACGGTGTGGAGTGCGCCCAATTACTGTTATCGATGCGGCAACATGGCCAGCGTGCTGGAGGTCAGTGATGGCGGGGAGCGATTTTTCAATGTCTTTGCTGCGGCGCCGGAGAATGACTTGCACAAGGATGCACCAGCTGATAAGAGCGCCGAGGGGAATTCTTTGCCGGATTATTTCTTGTGATGGAGGGCCCAGAGAAGTTTGGACCTTTTTGGGATGTTGCAGTTCGAGACTTGCACGTGGAGAGCACGCCAGAACGCCCGCAGCGTCTGATTTTGTAAAGCGTACTGCTTCTTTATGGCAGTATCATTAGCGTCTGCATAGTACACATCTTACCATACTAATATGAAATATGAAAAGATCATTCGACTAATCATGCTCCGTCGATCCGCTGCATGCACGCCTTCTCAACCGTTTCTCGGTTTATCTACTCGCCCATAGCATACCTGCTTTTGCCCTTTCTCTTTAGTTATTCTGTATCTCTTCCTCTCGTCATGGAGGTCTATCTATAAAAACAATGCAATGCAAATGCCTCCCCTGTGCTATGATTCGCAGGAATTTTCATGTACCTCCTTACGCTGAACAAACATATGATGCTACCCGCGCCCCATTGTCTGGCGACAGAATCTGATGATGGACTACCATTACCAGTCTTTGGCAATGTCGAAGCTCCACTCGAAACCTAGGTGCTGCTTCCCATCGTCATCAACGAAGCTGGAAACGGCGCTGTAATGGCCCCGGGCGAGCATACCAGAAGGTGCTTCCTCTTCCTGGACTATATGGAGCGTGTAAGTATATTTTATCTGAAACCACGGTCTCCGCTCAATGCCTCACGAGCCACAACCGTAGACTTACATTTCTTCACGTAAAACGGTTGCTCGTCGGTGCTGGGTGCATAGCTTCCCTGCGAATGGAGAAGCGGGTTAGCGCGAGATCTCGATTCATCTGGTACATACTAGCGTTGGCAGTATGTAATGAAATTGATCAATGCATCCGATTTCATAAGGGAACTATCTTACAATCATCTCGGTGTCTTTGGACACACGGATGCCCTTGCGTTTAACGACTTGAACGTAGTGCAAGCCACTGAGGATCTCGTGCTGGACTTTGAATTGAGCGCTCATGGTGAATCTGGAACCCTCCTTGATCTTGAACGGCTTGTCTTTGAGACTGTTTTCGCTTCCCGGGGCGGAAAGATCGATCGTGACGGGGTCGCGTCCCGCAGAATCCATGGTGAGAGCCTGGATGATACAGACACGAGGATCGTTGGGGTCGGAAATGTCTTTGCCATTGCCTAGACCGAGGGATTGCTTGTATCGCTGAAGAGACTCGTCACCAGCGTCTAAATCAAATTGACCCCATTAGCTTCAATGCATGACACGAAAGTTGAAACAACACGCCCCTATGATGAAGATGAAAGAGGTGGCCCTGAGGGTCGTTGAAGGCCCCTGTGCAGCTGTGCAGCTTCAAGTTGCTTATGGCGGCAGCATGCCGCAGCAATGCAGAAGATACGATGCGACATACCCATCTGCTGGTACTCAGCCAAGCTCTGCTTGGGTTGGGAGAGCTTGTAGCCGGTCGGCTCGGGCAACGTCTCGTCGTCGTGGGAGGCCATCTTGAAAGGATGTTTGGTTGTGGGTGTCACCGTCAGTCGATATCTCGAGGTGTATGTATTGGACAAGCAGAGCGTAGGCGCAAGATTATGACGAGACTAGCTGGAACAATATACACGTGGATGAAAAGATGATGATTCAAGCAAACACGACAACAAGAGAGAAAGAGAGAGACGAAATGGCAATGGGGATTGGACGAAAACGAGGTCGGTAAAGCAACCTGTGAGCCTTGCCGGGGGAGCGAGCGCGAATTGCTGAACATGGAGGGGCAGTGGCACTGTGGCAGCCATTCTGGTGGGGTTTGCGTGGCGCGGCAGGTGCTTGATTGGTCCACATCAAATCTGAACAGGGACAGCCTTGCACGGGGCAAGCCACGGGCAGGCGGTCACTGTTGGTCCCATTGCGCGTTGGCTTGGACGGATCATGGAATCGCGGAGGAACGAAATCATGGAGCAGAAACAGCTTTTGATGTGTGTAGATTGAATTGATTGGACAGGCTGACACTGAACGATTGACGTTGTCCCAGGCTGAATGGGCTCACATTGTACGTACATACTGTATGTGCCGTCTCGCCGCCAAACCCGCAAGGCGTCGATAGCGTCCCATCGATCAGATGCTGCTTTGTCCAGGACAGAGTCCAGACTCCAGGCAGACGCTCGATCCAAGAGACCAGCGAAACAGGCTTAGCCGCCTTCCTTGGCCCGTCGACCCGCTTCAGAGCTTGGGGGTAAACAAGGCTTGGATCCATAGGTGCATAGGTACAATGGTACCTACATATGCTGAGGATAGGAACTCCACGATGCTGAAACCAAGGGGAAGACTGGTACTGAAACTGACAATGTATCTGATGCTGCACCTTCATGTTGAACACGGTGCGCTGAAGCTAAACCTGGTGCTGAACTGATGGCGGGATGGGATGTACGGAGTAATGCGGAAGCCGTTGACAAACTCGGTGCTGAATCCGATTTTTAACGCCTTGAGCAAGCGCCGGATGAAGCGGGCAAGACATCCTGGGAGTCGTTGCTGTGTGTCTCGTGTTGAACCCTCAAATGGAGAATCAAAGACATGCTGTATGATACAGTGCACCACTGCACATACAGAGCCGGACGGGTAGGCGCGGTGCCGGTCCAGATGCCGGCCCAGGTACCGGTGAGACGGTGACGTGTGATGTGTACATATACATACCTAGGTACATACTCCGTATATGGCTCACGGCCTCCAAGTGTCATACATATCGTCACCAAATCAACTCTGGCTGAATTGAGGAAGAAGTTCAGGAAAGTCATGCGGTCGCGCCTTCGCTTCGTGCTGGCCGCTGGCCTGGCAACTAAGCTTTATACGTACACGTAGTCACGTTATGCTTTGGCTGCTTTCACGTTAGCCAAGCGTGCCCCACATGGACGGCTTGCATTGCGCGTTGGTTGGTCCGGTTTTTGGCAAAGGTATCTCGTCGCAGAGCCAGGGCTGGAGAATACATGGGTCAACGGTTCCCCCGTATCCAGCGTAATTTGCGCGTCGACGCCAGATTGGCTCCTCCACGCTCCGTCCACGAGACAAATCCCTCCCACATCCCCGTCTTTGCGGTTTCTCGTCCGTTCACTCTGCACCTGAACCGCAGGGTCGATATTCATATCCATCTGGCTTGTCGCGCCTGTTGCTTCCCGTGACGAGGCTTGCGCTGTCGTTCCATCTTTTGCTCTGTTTCTCTTCGTTTCTTCCCTGGCGATAGCTTTCGCTCGCCGTCTGACCATTCGCGGTTGCGTGCTCCAATTGGTATGCTGTCCTCACCCGCTCATCCTTGTCTCCATCGTCGACGCGCCGCCGGGACCCAAAACACGCTCGAGAAAACCTTTGCGGCTTTTACAGCAGCAACAGCAGCCACAAGAGACGGCGGCAGCGACAGCGGCGATGGCGACGGCCACTACAGTGATGAAGAAACTTTTACTTACCACCTCGTAGGCCATTTATACCACCGCTTGCGCATCTGTCTCCTGAGTCCTGACAGCCATCCTCGGAGGACACGTTCTCTCTCCCTCCGTGTTGTCTGAGCGTCGCGACGCGCCACCGACCGCCGATTACCACTCACGTTGGGAGTTTCAAAGATGGCAATTCCGACTGAACGAGGCCTGCCCACGCGGCACAATCCGCTACTGCTCGAAAAGATTCCTGAATGTACGTCTGCTTTTGTTCTGCACTTTTATCCCTTGTCGCCTCTTTTGAGCGTTCCACCTCATTGCGCCGCTTCATGTACTCACTCAAGCACATCGTGTTCGCGACAGACTTTGATCTCGTTTCGCGACGTCGTCTGGGCCAAACGAAACTTACGCCCAAGATGGTCGGGGGAGACGAGGTGGATGAATCTTCACTGGGTGTCTTTGACTACGCGCATCTTCGAGCTCCGCTTCCCAAGGGGATAGTGTCGGGCATCTTCAAGTCAAGCCCGACGAGCTACTTCCTTATGCGCCGAAGCTTCGATGGCTACGTGTCAGCGACTGGCATGTTTAAGGCTACCTTCCCGTACGCTGAAGCCTCTGAAGAGGAGGCTGAGCGCAAGTACATCAAATCTCTGGCGACGACGAGCCCCGAAGAGACTGCTGGCAATGTCTGGATTCCTCCGGAACAGGCATTGGCATTGGCTGAGGAGTACAAGATTGGAATCTGGATCCGTGCCTTACTCGATCCCGCCAAAATCTCTTTGTCTTCGACTTCGAGCACCGATTCGCCGCCAAAGAGCATTTCGGCACCCCCAAAGTTTGATCTGGTCAAGGCTCAGAACAGACTGGCGCCCCCGTCCGTGGCGAACGTGACTAGGAGCACACGCAGTCGTCGGTCTGCAAGCCCCACCAAGACCACGAAACGAGCGGTCGCATCTCCCCGAAAGCGTGCGGTCAAGTCCAAGGCAATGTCACTTGAACCCTCTGATGATGGAGCCGAGGTGAATGGCAACGTCGAGGAGGACAAGAAGAGCGATTCAGTGATGCAGTCACGCGAGTTTGCGCCTGCTCTTGCCTTGGACCCAAGAGTTGAGAACGCGGCTCTCAAATTCCGAGCGGACGAGACGACTGAAGATGACGGGGTCCATCAGGGAAAGCACGCCACCAGCGAGGTTGAAGTTCCTCCTCTGCCCAACGCCGGCAGCCCTCCCACCGCAGAGGAGACAGCCAAGATGCTCGAGGCGGCAAAAGAGATGGTGCGCATGGGCAAGGATGAAGACGAGAAACGCATGGAGGAGCAAAAGAAGGCTCTGGAGAAGAAGGGCAAGTCAGGCAGCACTGCCCTCGTCGGCTCTACTACCAAGAAGAGTAAGCGCAAGGCAGCCGACCTCTCAGTGGACGAGAAAGACGAGGACAAAAAGACGGATCAGTCCGCGGAGACCACGCCCGAGGAAGACGAGCCGCGAGCCAAAAAGGTCAAGACGGAGGCCGAGGTGCGAAAAGCCAAAGTCAAGAGCAGAGCCTTATTTGGCATTGGCGCCACAGTTGCTGTCGGGTAAGTTGAAATCCTTGTTTGGAAAGCATATCTACATGTGCGTTGATACGATTATTGCTAACACAATTTGCGAATAGTGCTCTTGTTCCCTGGCTGGCTAACTTCCTATAGGGGAGGGAAAAGGGAGGTGTTTTTGCCACGCGATAGACAGCGCATGGACGGCGTAGCTTGGTGCTTGCAGCTTTCTTTGGAATAGCAATTCAAACAAATGGAACAAATGGAACAAATGGCGGGAGGAGAAGGGGAAAACCCCCAAATATTAGGGCCTGGCGCAAATTGAATCATTACTTCATTCTTACTTTTTTTTCTTCTACTCTACTCCTCTTCTCTTCTCTTCTTCTTTGTCTCGTTTTTTTTTTTGACTCTGTCTCTGGCTTTATGTCTTTGGGGATGGGTTTTATTGTCTCCGGCTTATATGGCTTTTCTTTTGTACGGTTGGAGGGACACCTTTTTCTTCTTCTTTTTGTATTGTCTTGTGATTTGGTATTGGAAGATGGAGGAGCTGTGAGTGGCACAGCACGTACGGAGATGAGGATACCCCGCGCAACCTTCCCCTCAAACTGCCCTTCTCTTTGTCGCTCACAAGATACATTGAGCTGCTGCACAATGCGTTTTTTGGGTGGTCTCTCGTAACTTTTCGTTGGAGATGAGATGGGACGAGTTTCTTTGGATTGGTGGCGCAGATTAGGTGGGAGGGACGGATGGACAAGCTAGTTAGGTACCTACTTATAGTCTATGTGTACATTCCTAGTCCATGTGTACTGTACATTCTTAATTCGTGATGACTACTTAGTACTTGCATGTCGTATCTCGTGTGTTGTCTGGGTGTTTATACCACGTCACGAGAATAAAATGTGAGGGCTTCTTCTACTTCCTTCGTATCTAGCCAGCTCAACACTGGACAGCATCATCGAGAGAAAGCGTGTCGAGAGTGGCTGGTGCGTTTCAATCAGCTATACCTAGCATGTTTTCTAATCTGGAGGACAATGCGGATACTGTAGAAGCAGCGATCGGCAATGATGCAGCCAAATGACCACTCGATCATGCTTTGTAACCCTCCCATGAACTCTGTAGATAGATTTCCCTGTTTCTGTATGTTCATCGCCTTTAGATCGTAAACCCCGTGATAGGTGAGCCGCAGTTTCGCAGTCATCAATCTCAGTCGGTGGCCACGGCCGTTCCAGTCCGCAGTTCTTTGTTACGCAGCCGCGAGTGTCTACGTGGTAGGCAGGTAAGGCAGTCGTATCTGCGCAAGAGGCTTCATGCCGCAGAGACCAAGGATGGATGGGACAGTACAGCATGATGAAGAGCAGCGACGAAAAGCAGGATTGTTTTGAAACATTTGCCGACTTAGTTCGCAATGTGGAGTCATCTGCGTGAATATGAATGGCCAGTTTGATTGGTGATCTACGGGCCTAGCACGTTTACCCCAGACTATTCCGTGCCGAGTCCGATGAGATGGCACATGACACATGACAGTCTAGAGTCTAGACTCTACAGATGACATGACGTTGCGCGAACGGCTCCCGCCGGCAATGGACGGCTTCAGAAGTTCAGCACCTTCAGCTGCCCCACCACCAACAACCCCCGATGAACGATGAGGTATGGTAGGTATGTATATACCTAGGTAGGTACGCATGTATCGCGACCTCCTCGGCCTCGATCTGTAAACCCTCTCCATTTATTTGCTCCAAGGCTCCTGAATCTAGAGCTCTTGCTGTACGTCTTCTTTCCGTTCCTTCTAAACCCTCCAATCGATCATGAGAGCCCCTACCGGAGCATGTACGCACCTGAGCCGCTGCGCGAGGGTCACGAGATGCACGAGAGGCACGAGGGGGTTTGCGTCAACGGGGAGGATGCGTGAACGATTCGCGTTTGTAGGATTAGGACAGATGGTGAGTTTGATTGTTCCCTGAGTAGGCCTGATTCCCTGGCCTGGTTACATGATTTGATTCCCTCGTCTACTTCCCTGGCCCGAACTCCCCATCATACATACATATGTAGTGATACAGCCAACACAGTCCTCATACTCTTATTAATACCATCTCAGGGCTACCCCATGGCCCAGAATCTTCGCTCCAAGCTCCAACCCACCGACTCGCTCTGCCTCTTCGACGCAAACCCCCACGTGATGAAGAAGCTGGAGACAGACATGAGCGCCGCCACCACTGGGAAGGGCCCCAGGACGGAGCTCGCAGACAGTGCATCAGCCGCGGCGCAGGACGCTGTACGTTATTCAAAGAACCCAGGCCATGTTTATTTTCCATAAAACGCCCTTTGCCTCGTGTATTTGATTAGTTTACTTCTCGCGCGCTGATATTGACGCGGCATTCACGGGAGTTTAGGACACGGTCGTCACGGTGCTGCCCTCCCCCCAACACGTCCAAACCGTATACGACGACATCCTCACACACTTCTCCTCGTCCTCTTCCTCCTCGTCCTCGTCCCCGTCCCCCTCCTCCTCCCCCGAGACTCAACCCCAGCCACGTCTCTTCATCGACTGCTCAACCATCGACCCCTCCACATCCCGCCGCGTAGCCCAACAAATATCCTCCTCTCACCAAGGCCACTTCGTCGACGCCCCCATGTCCGGCGGCGTAGTCGGCGCCTCAGCCGGCTCCCTCACCTTTATGCTCGGAGCTCCCCCCGAGATAGTCCCTCGGGTACAACCCACGCTGCTCCGCATGGGCGCTCACGTCCTACACTGTGGAGACCAGGGCGCGGGCCTGGCCGCCAAGTTGGCTAATAATTATCTCCTCGCGCTGAGTAACATTGCTACCGCGGAGGCCATGAACCTAGGTATGCGGTGGGGGTTGGATCCCCGGACGCTGGCCCGGGTTATCAATCTAAGTACGGGGCGCTGCTGGCCTAGTGAGGTGAATAATCCGGTTCCGGGGGTTGTGTCTGCGGCGCCGGCCTCGCGTGATTATGAGGGGGGGTTTGCCTTGTCGCTTATGAGTAAGGATTTGCGGTTGGCGGTCATGGCTGCGAGGGAGGCGGGTGCTGTGATGCCGTTGGCTGGGCCGGCGTTGGGGGTGTATGAGGCGGCGGGGAGGTTGGAAGAGTGTAAGGGGCGTGATTTTTCGGTGGTGTATAGGTATTTGACGGAGGGGGCGTCAGATACAACCTCGGAGGAGGACGGGACTTGAACTTGGTCGGGATGGACTTGTGAGAAAGGGGGAAGATGGGTAGCAAGCTCTTTTTGCGCGGACACATCGTTGCCTGGTGACCTGCGTGTTGGCTGGCTGTATAGTGTTCTCATCGTGAATGGAATAGTACTGCGCTGCTTGGCCTCTGCAGCCGGGAATCACCCGCGTCTCGTCCATCACCATTGTCTTAAGCCTACACGTTATAGTGCCTATGATGCCCGTTATTTCTTGACAAGGAGGCCCTCGCCTTCTTTACCATCGGCGTCATCACTTTCCTCTTCTTCCTCGTCTTCATCTTCTTCTTCTTCTTCGTCGTCTTCCTCTTCCTCATCCTCGTCGTCATCCTCATCCTCATCTTCGTCCTCATCTTCATCTTCGTCGTCCTCCTCGTCGTCCTCGTCCTCATCCGTCGATTCCTCCGCCTCTATCTCCCCTTCAACCCCTTTCTCATTATCTTCCGCCAACCAATCGTCGAGCGTCTTTGTTCCAACACCCTCACCCAGCCCATTAGCCTGGCCAGCTTGTGGCGGCCTCGACGAGGCAGCCTGATCCAGCATATCGCCCGCCGGCACAGTACTATTTTCACCGTACCTAGACGATGCGCTGGCGTTATCCTCATCTCGCAGCCGAGGATCTGGCTCCCTGCCGGCCTCCACCCAATCCGGAAGCGTCTCATAGCCCTTCAAGCCGTGAATGCCACCACCGCCCGCCAGCACCAGCGTAGACGAGCCGAGAGCGAATCCCTTCCTCGACTCGGATGGGCTTGGTGCTTGGGGAGCAGGCTTCGGGGCCAGAAGCATCAGCGTGGCGAGCTGAGGAACACCAAGCAACGATTTGTACATCCTGGCCCGGTCTCGCAGTTCATACGAGGTATCGTATCGAACAAGGCGGACGAGGTAGTCCCAGAGCCGCACAATAGGGTGCTGCTCATCATCCACGGTCTGCTGCGTTGAATCGTCGGCATCCGTTTTACTGGCCCCCTTTGTCTCGTTTTCCCTGTTGATATGATGAAGGTAGACCTTGGCGCCGAGAACCAGGATCTGCCGCTTGGCAGCCTCTGATTCGCTTGAGAACCCCTTCAACAAGATGCGCAACACATCGGGTGCCACATTATCCTCACCATTCATGCCTGAGAATTCTCCAACGAGCCAGATGATCGTCGCCCGGGCCTGCGGGTCAGTCGCGGAGTCGAGGTTTTTGGCCAGGCGCACGACCGTGCCAGCGTGGCTATCGGCATCTTGCTGAATCAGGTGCCGAATCACAGTTAGGGACTCGGCAGCCAACGTGCCATCTAAGCTGGTGATTTGGCTGAGCAGCAGCCTGAGACACCGGGGGGCTGTCTTGACGTCGGATTGCGCACAGCGCCCAATGGCCCGCACCGCGTCTCGCACAAGAGCCTTGTTGGACCCCTGCGAAAAGTGCTGCAGCTCCTCCAGAATCAGGCTCTTGACGTGCGGCGGACTGTGCGGGAAGATGATGGTCAAGACCTCCAGCTTGAGCTCCCACACCGATGCGGGGTCTGTGGCCTTGACGAGGAAATGGCTGGCGTATGGGACAAAGTCACTCGGCCTCATCAGACAGACAGACACGATGTTGTATAGGGCAAGCCGCTGAATATCTTGTGGTCCGCGCAGAAGCGCAATCAATGGCCCTACAGCAAGCTTGACGTACTCTGGTGTGCCCACATCAACGTAGCATCGCGCCACTGCGACGACAACTGCCGAGTTGCGACTCTGCAGTAATGGCTTGATACTGTTCAGCAGCAGCATCAAGTCACCACAGACGGCACCGTCTTGTTGTGCCTGCCCCCTCGTATCTGACGAATCGGCGTAAAAATCATCGACATTTGTCTTCTTCTGCTGCTGCTGCTGCTGCTGCTGCTGCTGCTGCTCCGGAGATTGAGGTCGAGGTCGAGGTACATGCTGCTTCTTCAGAGGGGCAATCCTTGGAAAACAACTCCTCGCATACAACGTCATGAGCCTCATAGACGCCAGCTGGCTCCACTCGTCCATGTCCACAATCTTGCGTACCAGTGCTCTGTAGTGTCGGTGGATCAAGTCAATTCGGTCGGGACATATCTCCAAAAATGCCGAAACTGCAGCGCCAGCCACATAATACTGCTTATCCCCCAGCAGAAGCGAGAGGTAGTCGATAAGCTGCGGCAGCTGGCTCGGGTCAAGGCGGTAGCACTTGGGGATCGAGAGCGCTGCCGCCTTTCGCACGTACGGGCTCATATCGGCGACGCCCTTCTTGATAGCCAACGACACAATCTGACTAATAACTGGGACTCGGATGCCGGACATGGTCTTGAGTGCCAGGGCTCGGACGTGCGGGCTCGGGTCGGAAAGAGACTTCTGAATGGTGTTGATGGACAGTAGTGCCAGGTCAGGCTCCTGCTCTGCATGGTGAATGAGGTAGATGTACACGAGCTTTTTGATTTCGAGGTTCGGAGACGCAACGTTTTTCACCACTGACGAGAAGAACGGAGCCGTATTTTGATTGCGATACATCATCTGTTGGAGGAGACTCTATGATTAGCAGATCCGATCAGGCAGAGACGAGGTGGTACGCACCGATATGACTCTCCGCAGTCCTTCCAGAACCTCTCTGTCATTCCTACTGTCGAGAAGCTTGCGCATCTGGTTTCGATCGAGCGGGCGAGAGCTCGAGCGGACACTACGCGTGGCTTGCGCGGCGTCGAGGGTGAGCTCCCTTGCTGAGGAGTCCCAAGTTAGCCTCGATGATGCGGGCACAGGCAAGTCGCACATAGGTCGGGACCGAGCGGGAAGGGTGCTTTACCGGTCTCCATGAGACTCGAGATGCTCGCGATCGACTCCATGGCTGTGGGCGAGGCAACTTTGAGGCGTCGTCGCCTTGTCTCGTATCTCGTGTCTCGTGTCTCGTGTCTCCTGTGCCTCGGTGATAGCGTCGAGGTCGGTCTGATGCAGATGGATCCAGATTCAAGGCCGTCTAACTTAGGTATGATTAAGTTACTCCGTAATCGTATGGAGTGTGTACCTAGGGCGCAGAACTTAATATTAGAAGCGACTGCCGCTCAAAAGACACGCCAAAAGGTACATCGCAGCTTTGTGACGTTACCGAAGAGAATGATATGCTGGAGCCTGGAGGTGCGTAATAATAAGCAACAGCGCTAGCTGAGTTCGGCGACGTCCCACTTTCTGATTGGTTTCGACCGCACCTACCTAATGGATAGGTTACAGGTACCTGTTATGTGCGATTCTTAACTGGTAGATATACATACTTCTCCTTACGCCCAAAGAAATACGAAAAAGGCTCGAAATCCAACTCCAAAGCCGTCTCATGTCGCGAAGACGACCCCTAAGAAGAAAACACCAAAGATAGAATTCAAGATGGCCGGAACAGCAGCCAATGTAATGGCCAATTCTCGTTTACGTGATCCAGAATCGCAGGATCAAAGGTGGGTTTTACGGTATCACAGGAGACGACCATGGCTTCTCTTCATCTCTGACTGCGGAAATCATGCTATGGATTCGGAAAGATAAAAAAAACAATGGTCTGTTGTGGAATGCAGCTGAAAGCACCTCGAAGAAGCTTCGCTCTCTGCAAAGCGATCTATAGCATAATTGCCATAGTCAGGGATGCAGAGTAGCCTTGGTCGTCTCGTGCGACATCGTTAAACGCCACTATTGATCCTGAAAATTCTAGATCACGCAATCGAGCATTGGCTTCTGTTCCGGCCATCTTGGGGTTTGCTTTGAGAAACTTCTTCTTGGGAGTCGCTTTCGCGACATGTGACGGCTTTGAAGTTTAATTCCGAGCCTTTTCCGTAGATTTCTTTGGGCGTATATCTGCACACCAGTTGGAAGTCGTCCGAATCGCCAGCATCGTCGGCATAGGTTTTAGCCTGAAGTCCACTCTGAATTAAACAACATCTAACTTGCCAGCCACTAACGCTCGTGCTGGGAGCGTTTGATCAAAGAGATTTATGATTATCGAATAGAGAGTTGAATTGTAAATATTCGTGAATAGTTCCGGCGCGCCCATCATCCCGCTGTTTCCATTGTCCGACTGGATTTTGTCATCTCATGCTCGTCAACTCGATTACGCCCTGCTTTATACACATTACATTATTTACCTCTTCGTCAGTTATTTGTGGAAATCCCCCTCCAGCGTGCAGCCCTGTCCTCAAGGCACACGGATGACTACTTTCCAAGCCAAGGCCCCGGCTTCACGGATCGCACACGCGAGGCAGCTCCTCTTCCTCCTGCTGATAATGGCATTCCATCCTCTCTGCGCACAGACGGCTCTGACCATGATTTCCATGTCGGAGCCGAATTGCATCTTCTGGGACTCCAGGTGCATGCGAGCTGCTGCAGAGAAACTTCCCTTTCTATCTGATATCGGCGAGGAAGATGGTGTCATGATCCGCTCGAAAGCTGGCACTTGCGGCTGCTCTGCAAAACCGGTAATGCAGTCGATGACGAGTACCCGGTTCGATCCTGACTTTCCGAAACTACTTACAGCAAGGAACTCGGAAAGCGGCGTATCTGGTTTCTGAATCAGCTCCGAGATATGCAACACGGTGAATTCGTAAAAGTTGTGAAGTGGGTGACCTAAATGTTGTGTTCTCTGTGATCAGCCAGGACGAAATAATGACGGAGAAAGGGTCAAGAAGAGGCGACGCACCGGTCCTGAAGCCAGACTTGGAGCCGTTGCTCGAAACATCGGCAGGACAATCCGCTCTCTGAAAAACAAGTGTAGGACTTGTGGGAGACTTGACAACCTTCACTCTTTGCGAAGGGGCACATGGATGTGCCGTCACAAAGTTCACATCGTACGTAAGCGCGACTTGGTATTCTTCTTCTTTGCCTTCACCGACGGATACAAAGAACTTGAGACGCGCCGGGTACGATTTCAGCTCGGGACATTTGGTGCAGTGCTCAACTGTTGGCGTTGGTACCATCTCGGACAGTGGGGTGGCTGTAACAGGCTCTGGAGGGGAATTGAGGTCGAGGGACAAAAGTTCTGCGTAAACCTTTGGCGGAGGAGTGTCGTATTGGTTCTCGTGTGGAATTATAAAGTCGCCAGCCTGGACTGAACCTTCTTTACTATTACCTAAGATAGATGACTCGCGCTCAACCTTTTTCTTGCCCCATAATCTGGCCTTCTTTCCAAGTTGAGCCATGTCATCTACTATGTGTGTGAGATCATCTTGTTTCCTTTTTGAGAGCTTCCATGTTGGAATATATACTGATTCACACTTACCGGCCACGTCTTCCGCCTCTATTGTGAGCCATCCATCCTCGATGCCATCCGGCAGAACGTCTGTAGAGATCCACCCCATACAATCTGCCGCCCCTTTGCCTGCCGCAAGAACACGACCAACGACGCAATTACTGCTCCAAAAGCTCTTGCCCGAATACACGAAACCTCCGGAGAGATTGGCAAAGGGACCAAGCTTTGCCATGGCTTCCGTGTCGTTTTCCAGAAGTGTCGCCATGAGATAGTGGTACAATGAGTCGCCAGGTAGAACCAGTCCGAAAACATACGATTTCGTAAGCCATCCAGATTCGTGCAAGGCTGCTGCCAGTCTCCTTCGTTGAGCGTGAGCACGACCCTTGTGCTTCCCATGGTTGCATGTGATATCCCAAGCTCCGTAATTGTATGATTGCAGCGATTTAATGGAAAGAGAGCTTGTTCTTCGGCCAGGGGCCTCTTCAGCCGCGAGCTGTGCATTCTCCGAGATCCTGGACTCGTACCTGTCTATTCCCGGCCACATCAAGCGCTTGGCGAAATGGGTCAGCCCATCAACCTGGCGTTGACCATGCCGCCCCTTAATGGTGAAGTGATAGGGCGGTACAGGACTCCTTTTATGGTATCTGTTTGTCACCTTGCTCGCCAGAGTCGCAAGCCAGCTGCTACCACGCCGCGGTTGAGTCGGGCGCTGAAGTGGAACGTCTTCTTCCTTGACAATCTCCACATTGTCCAGCCAGCTTCGCGCCAACAGTAGGGACCATTTGACCGTTTGAGAGGCCGCACGCTCAAAGTGAACGACATCAATCGGACGGATGCCGCTAACACCTACTTCTATGCCTTCGGTGACAGCATCTAACCTGATGAGCAGCTCTGTGGCGAGCAATATTTGCATCAACAGCCAGTACTTTTCCTCTGAGCGTTCCCGCGAGTCGTCCGTGTCGTGAATTGCAGTGCCATCATCAAGCTCGTCGCCGTCATTTTCTCCCCACAGAACTTGCCCCAGACGGATCCTCCACTCCACGCGAGAGAAATCGATCCAAACGTTGGCGACGCCGAGGCATTTTAAAAGAGCACGGATCTGGTTGTGGAGCCCATGATGGTCGGCCTGATCGGTGACGGCACTGGTGGGCCGCATGAAGTTGTGAAATAGATCCTTGTAGGAGTCTGTAGAGGTCCTCGTCTTCAGATCATTATTTCGATAGATGTCGCTATTCTGCTGAAGTCTTTCCAAAAGTTCTGGCTCGGCTATCCGGTGCAACATGCCGTTGTGCGACATCATATGAGTTCTGGCATCCACAATCACCCTGGCCTTCGTTCCCAGACTCTCAAACCCAAACTGCTCCTCTTCGAGCGAGTCTCCTGTGGGCAACTCTAGAGCCGCTTGATAGCCCATTGTGCCCTTTTCCAAACCCGACATGCTCAGCATATTGGGGCGTTCTCGACATTTGACATGAAAGTGGGCCTTGAGTTTATCATGTTCCTGTCTCTTGGCCGCAGCATCATGCTCAGTGTCTCTGGTAAGATGTGGCCACGCTGTGATAGCTCCCCAGGCTTTATCTTGTATGGGAACATGGTCCGTCAGATCTCTAATCTCCAATTCTTCATCAAAGACAAAGGCGACACTAGGATGAGGGGCGCCGTGAAAATGGGTTTCTTGTCGGGCGAAAAATTGCGGTGCGCCAGAGAAGAGTTTCTCGATATCTTCGTCGGTCAAACTGGGAGCCATGGTCTTCGTCAGCGTCACCGATGACTCTCAGCAGGAGCCATGAAATTGCTATACGAAACGATCAGAAAAATGCAACGGCGTAGAGTTTGGGGCCTTTTTGCCGTTGAGACTCCGACAGAGACACCTCGCGAAAGACATTACCAGTGAAACAAGACAACTCGAGTCGGGCGACCACCTCTGGGGCGCCGGCTGAGAGCACGACAAGGAACGGCAATGACACCAGTGGAGCTCTGGTCAACGCCGGCAATAGTCTCGCGACGAAGAATTAGAAGCACCTATCGTAGAATCGAAGTTCGAGGCCCGAGGACAATGAATCCTTGCCCACGTATGCTCGCATGGGCAGATAGTGAACAAGAAGCCTCCACAATCAGCAGACACGAGAGACGGAGATCGAGGGGATTCGGTGAAGAAGCTGTCCTAACTCCGCCGTGGGAGCCACGGTGGCGTGACTTGTCGACCGACCAGACCGAGGGGTGGATGTGCGATACGCGAAGGTACGTTATGCGGGATGCGAGATGCGGGATCGGGGACTCGGACTGGATGCAATACCAAAAGACGTGAATGCGCAGAGAGCACAAGTCTTCTGCTGATGTCGAACTTCGTCACTTGTTTGGCGAAAGGAAAAGTCTCATGCCATCAAGGTTCTGGTAAGCTTGTACCTGATAGGTATGTGCTTGTTGGTGAATGCACATGTGGTCCAAGCCTCCAGAGTCCAAGGCCCCTCCTTATCCGGTTGATTTCCCCGCATTCTGGCACAGTACCTAAGGGAAACCGCGTTGCACAACGCAAGCAATCAGTCAAGGACTCAAGGCATGTATGTACACACCTAACCTTAATGTATGTACGGAGTATGTATGGAGTACGTATGGAGTATGTACATAAGAAAGCGCGATGGGAGAGCGCGCCAGGCAGAGCGGATGGCCAGGTAGGTACATGTACCTAAATGTATGTACTGGCAGTCTAGCACACGGAGCCGGATTCATGCGGCGCTCGGGTAAACCACGACGGCCTTGCCTTGCAACTCAAACTTAAGCTCTAGCTTAAGTTCTGGGTTAGGTGCTACTCAGTGCTGAAGCTCACGCTGGTGTAATAATTACTGCAACTTCAGAGTACATAGAATACAACTCATTGGTCGGTGAGTTGTTATGTACGTACGAACCTTACGTGTGTCCATAGTAGCTCAGTTCTTTTCCACCTTTTGCCAAACCTCATGGTTGCGCATCAAATAATCGGTCAGTGTTGCCTGTATGAACGATGTGGGAGAATTAAATATATGCATTACGACAACCTCCATAGGGTATCATTAATCCTGTACGCCGTACTACTTATTACAAAAGCCCCCCCTCGGCTGAAAATGCGTGCTGTCACTGCTGTGCTGTGTGCTCCAAAAAAATAACCGAACATGCCCTCCAGTTCCCACCAAATCCTCGCCAAAATTCCAACGGCAGATAAGATCCTCGCGTTGTGTTTATCTTCATGCTGATGGCGTGTCGTGAATTACGGTGAGTATGTATTTAGCATCTGGCACGATCACAATCTCCTGTCTTTTCGTACGTAATCGGAGAAGGCGCAACGCATCCTGCAGCAATTTTGTTAGCCAAGGAAGAGAGAATGGCATGCGAATATTTTCCGTTACCTCCTTGTCCATGTCTTGTACGAGGTGAGCCGAGGCGTTCACGTAATTCCAGATCATGGCAGCGAAATCCTCCACCCCCTGCGACTCGCTTGCTTCGGCCGTCGGTGCTTCATTGGAGAACGAGGCCGCTGTTGCAGCATCCCGAGCTTTCGCTGTTCGCAAAGCGGACAATTCGCCACTTGTTTTTATGATAGCACCGCTTGCTCGGTCGAGGACGATACCGGCTCGGACACCCGGCTTCGTTGCCAGACGACCGAGCTTCTCCTCTAGAGCATCATGGCCGTTCTTCTGCGCAGAGGTCAGCACATTTTCGCCGGAATACTTGGTGTGGAATATTTACCATAAGAGACTCTGTCATGATGCGTGCACCTCTGCTGATAGGGAATCGCCGCTGTATGCGTCGATGGAGGTCGAGTTGTCACAATGGGCAGCTTCGCTCAAGACGACAACCGTCAAGCTCGCGGCTGTGGGTGACGCCTGAACGTGGGCAAGTGACGCACCAAGGACCCACCCCGAGTTCTGCCGCGGCATACCGCCAATATTTTCGCGTCCAGGGCCACCACAGAAGATACAGAAGAATCAAGATTCAAGATCCATGTAGCAGTTGCCCATCCAGTGCTGGAAAGATAAAGACCTTGGTCATCCTCCCATTCTCAACCTCCCATTCTCAATTCAACAGTCACAACAGCAAATCCCTGCTGTGCTGCTGGAGATAGGCGCAAACCCCTCAAGACTCTGAATAAACAGCGGTTCCTTGGAACCTTACAAGCATATCACGATGGGCTCCAGTACAAAGAAGAAGAAGGAGAAGCAAAAAGACTTCCAAGTACGCAGCTCCTTCACGTATGTTGATTAGAAATTAAACTAATACACAGTCAAGAAACCTAAATACAAGGTCGGGAAAACACAGGCCAAGGCTTCGAATTTCACAGACACGAGCTTCAAGTCTAAATGTACGAACAATCCCAAGACACCGAGATTGAGCTCAACATGGCCAGGGTACTCACTCGCATTTCTTTAGCAATTGTAATGGGGCATCAATCCTTGTCCACAGAGGCGCCAGATTTCGTCCAGCAGTTCAAACACAATTTGTCATTGGCATCGTCTTCGAAATCGGATAAACAGCGTCGAGACGCTCTGGCCTACTTGACGAGTCAACTATCCACCTGTCCCCCAACTAATCCTGTAGGCACGAACGCTCTCCTCAAAAAGCTGCTTCCCCTGGTCTCCGACACCTCTACTCCAGTTCGGACTCAACTGATTAAGCTTCTGCGGGCGCTTCCCGAAGATGATGTCAAGCATAGCACAGAGAATGCATCAATGTACATTCGGGCAGGGATGACGCACTTATCTGCTGATATAAGCAACGACGCTCTTGGGGCAATGGAGTGGCTTCTCGAGGTAGCGGGATTCGAGCTGGTCAACTGTCCCGGGGGCTGGGTAAAGACATTGAACACATTTTGTGCGATGATGGGCTGGGCCGTTACTTCTTCCAACGGCGGCTGGACATCAGCTGCTCGAACATCCATGAAGCCTAAAGACGCTCAAACGCTCGCGAGGCAAATCAATTGTCTATCAAAGTTTCTCGAGACTGGATTGACAGATGAATCGTCAGAAAAACAAGTGGCTCCGCAGTACTGGGATACTCTGTACAAGATACCGAGAGCGCCCAATGCCTTTGATTATCTCAATTTGTCAGGCGCTCGTCGTGATGAAGAGGGAGAGATGTACTCCAACCAAGAAGCGCGTCAGCATATCTTTCACAGAAAGTTTCATGACGCTGTGAGAAAAGGACTAGTCCAAGCCAAGAAGGAGGGCGGTGCCTCGGGCCGTGCCGCTACTTCCATGGAGCAATTATTAAAGGTCTCCATGGCTGGTGTTGAGTGGTCCACTGCATTGGATATACAAGACCTTCTTGACTTGTGGTGATTGTTGTTCAACATATAGGTTACATCGTTGCTGACGAAGCACCGCATGTTTGGCTCCTCTCTCACTCACAGCTTTGAGTTCCGGTTGTTTTGAGCGCTCAATACAGATGACGAGGACAACAACGGGAAACTACATAAACAAGCTGTAGCGTGGCTCTCTCACCTGTTATTCATACACCAACGTCCAGCACGCAGGGGGGTTGCAAACTCCGTATCTGCTCACGCGTTTAGCTGGGCGATGGAGAAATAATGTGCGATCAATATGGCTCCTCTGCCCCAATCAAGTTCTGGGATGATCAGCATATTAGGATCACAGGCGCTGTTCTACTATACCAAGACTGCTAAAAGCGATAGCCTTCTATATCAGCGCAGGTGTTTGCGTTGAATATACCCGAGACGTCAGTCATCTGCGCAACCCACGAGGCTTGGAAACTATGTACCTCAAAACCCTACCGACGGCATACCAGGTGCTTCATGAGACTAGCTCACCAAGATAGCTGCATTTTCATCAGAACGGCTCCTAGTGCCTACTATCTTCCCAAGTGTGTGAGGTCATTCATGCACTGCATGAGCTATGTGTGGCTCATCCACGTGCAGCGAAACACAAGGCCATTGCCCACATTGTTCTCAATCTAATTGTGTCACTTGCCAAAGCGGTTCGAAAATGATGTGAGAGGATGCCCTCCAAAGATTTTAACAAAATGACTTATGTAAACAGATTATGCCCGACATCTCACAGCTGCCAGACAGGTGGCACTGCTCCGTCAGACTTGACAGCTGCCGTAGCGAGCTGCCAGTGTTCCTGGTAATTTATTACCGGCACGTTTTTCTCCTTCTCTACCTCCTTCTTTCTCCCCTCTTTTTTTCCGTATCGCCCCGTTTCTTCTCCCTTTCTCGAAGCAGTCGTCAATATGGAGGCGGGCAAACCAGACAGCGGTGACTCGGCCGCTTGGGTCGAAAGTCAGAAGACCGACTATACCGCTTTTTCTGTCGGCGAAAACCCCCAGCAGTTCGATGGGCAGGCCAAAATCTACCAGTGGGATGAAGACTTTGGAGACGTTGGTCCCAAGTTTCCAGAGCTTGAGCTGGAACTTTTCGGTGATCCTCAAACTCGCCACGAACGAGCAGGGCTGGACTTTTCCAAGTTTGTCATTCGAAACAGTTGTGCCTTGGCATACCTATATTATACACGGTAGTGACTGACTTTGACAGAATCGACCAAATCGAGGTTGAACAGGAGGGACCAACCAGAATCCAGCCCATCCGCTCCTTCGCAGATGCTGGCCTTCATCCTGTTATGCTTGAAAATGTCAAGCTGATGGGCTACGATTTCCCAACCCCTATCCAGAAATACACTATTCCATCTTTGCTCCAGGATCACGATGTCATTGGCATTGCGCAAACTGGTACGTACAGCTCTTGATCCTCTCGCTTCACTGCATCTGAGACTGAACATTGCGGCGGCAAAAGGGTCGGGCAAAACTGCCGCCTACCTGATTCCGATTCTCAGTAAATTGATGGGAAAAGCCAAGAAGCTCGCGGCGCCCCGTCCCAACCCAAACACGTTCGTTGAGGGTGTCGACCAAGTGAGAGCTGAGCCTCTGGTACTGGTGATCGCACCCACTCGTGAGCTGGCCGTGCAAATCTTCAACGAAGCCCGAAAGTTCTGCTATCGCACCATGCTTCGTCCTTGCGTCGTTTACGGAGGATTGCCGGTCAGAGAACAAATCGGTCTCCTGAATCGAGGTTGCGATATCCTCGTCGGCACGCCTGGACGTTTGGTTGATTTCATCTCCCGACCTAATGTTTTGACCCTTCGACGTCTCAAGTACATCGTGATAGATGAAGCCGACGAAATGCTCGAGGCTAACTGGGAGGATGAACTTCGACAAATACTGACAGGTGGAGGTAAGCCTTCCACAAGATCAAGCTACAATAGCGGGGCAAGAAACTGATAAAGGGGCATCGCAGAGCAGGACGAAGGAAATATCAAGTACGGCCTGTTCTCAGCAACCTTTCCCAGGACTGCTCGTGAAATTGCGAAAGAAAATCTGTCGGCAGCTCACGTTCGGTTTCGAGTGGGAAGAGCTGGGAGCACTACTGTCAATATCAGGCAAACTGTCATCGAGGCCGAGCGCGAGGAGAAGCGGGACATTCTTTTGAGTCTGCTCAATCAAATGACAGGAGTGAGAACCATCATATTTTGCAACAACCGCCGCGAGGTTGATAATCTGGATGACTTTCTTTACAACATTGGGCTTCCAGTCACGTCGATGCACGCTGATCGGACCCAGAAAGAGCGTGAAGCTGCACTGCGTTCTTTCCGATCTGGCAAAGCTCCGATACTGATTGCTACTGGTGTGACTGCCCGCGGCATCGATGTTCGGAACGTCATGCACGTCATCAACTATGATCTACCATTGATTGAGCATGGCGGGATTGAGGAATACACGCACCGCATTGGTGAGGAATGAGTTTTTTCTCCTTTGTTCTAAGAAACGGCCACGGATCTGATTGTTGACAACATTATCATTATAGGTCGGACTGGACGCATTGGGCATCGCGGCGTCGCCACTTCCCTGTTTAGTCCTTCTTCTGATGAAGGCATCGCCAGTGTCCTCACCAGAACTCTTTTGGAGACTGGACAGGAAATTCCAGAGTTTCTTCAGATGTATGTGCCAGAGGGCGACGCGGCCACGAAGCCAAAGTTCGAAACAGAATCAGATTTCGATCCCCAAGAAGCTCGGGAGGCGTTGAATGGCAACGACGACTTCGAGGACAATTCTGGCTGGGGCGGCGTAAGCAAAGAAGAAGAAGAGATGGGTGCCGCGACTGGTTCCGAAAAAGGCCTGCTCCCCGGTCTCTCCGCTGCTGGTAACGGTGAATGGGCAGGTTCGGCTAAAGAGATTTCACAAGATAGCTGGTAGGTGAGCACTGACATGCTTTGGGAATCGTTTTCCAAGGTTAGACAGTCGAGGTCAATCAGGGCTTCCTCGAGGTTTTCCTGACTCCGTCGGAAATGCCGTAATGCCAGGTGATGCCAACAGAACATGATCTTGGGACCTATGGCGTAAGAATAGCTCAACTCACAGATGGAGACTTGATGGAAAGATGCTTCAATTTGCACAAGGTCACCCTTGTCAAACTGCGGCATGGTGAAACCGGATGGTGAGAGTGCAAGTCAATATTACCTATAAGGATGAAGCAGAAAAATGAATGGGAAACAGGGTATCTTAAGATGAAACTAAAGCTATGAAGTTGGTAGAATACCGATTAGGTTTGTTCAGTTGCTCGCAGATAACGTAACACCTTGACCATCTACGTACATATTACAATTGTGTCTCGCCTCTTCTCCCTCTTGGTACAAACTCACCAAACACTGCGTATTGAATTACAACACCAGCAGAACCCGCCAGCAGTGATTGAACGACCATTACATGTTATCCACTATTTTTCTCAGCCCCTTCACCTTGGTCCACAACCCTCCATAGCCAACCTCGATGACGCCCTGGGCAAACTGCCAGCCCTTGTCCTGGCTCGCCACAGGGTATTGCACGGGACGCGGGATGGCCGTCCTGATACCCAACCAGGCGAAGCGATCTTCGCATACGCTTTTGAGATTGCATATGCCGCGCAGGCCCTCTTCGCCGGCGAAGCGACCGTAGCCGGAGCCAGCAACGCCACCAAATGGCAATTGTGCGGCATAGTAGACTGCGAAGTCGTTTACGGCGACCATGCCGGCCTTGAGCCCACGAAGGATGGGCGCCATGGAAGGGTCGCGTTCTGAGCCGTGAACGGAAGCACCGAGGCCAAAGTCGGGCGCGTTTGCAATGGCCAGGATATCTTCTGGGGAGGAGGACGGGGCGCGCAGGAGGGTCAGGACGGGACCGAAGCACTCTTGCTGGGCGATTTCCATATCGGGGGAAACATCGACGAGGAGCGTTGGCTGGAAGTAGTGTCCCTTGGGGTAGTCGGGGTGTGTGTATCTCTTGCCGCCCGCGAGAAGACGGGCACCATGGGTGACGGCGTCCGCGATGAGGGCTTCGAGGCGGTCGAAAGACTGCTTCGAGATCATGGCGCCGACGTCGGCGTCGGGACCCAGGCGGAGAGCCTGGACACGTGGGGCCAGCATATCGACCAGCTTATCGTAGTGGCCGGCAGCGGCGATGACGCGCTCGATGCCGATGCAGTTCTGGCCTGCCGCCTGAAACGTGCCCCGGAGGATTATCTCCACGATGCGAGGCAGGTCTGCCGAGGGGGCTGACTCGAGCACGATGAAGGGATCCTTGCCGCCCAGCTCGGCTACCACGGGTGTCAGGGTCTTGGCCGCGCTGGCAGCCACATGGCGAGCAACCGACTGTGATCCGATGAACGTGATGTGCCGAATATGCGGGTGCGAGGTTATATGCGCGGCGGCCTTTGGCCAGCACGCCACCATCTGGATCACTCGGGCATCATGTCCGTGGGCTTCCAGCGCACCGCGCGCCACGTCCAGAAACCAGGCGCTCGACCAGGCCGTCTGCTCCGAGACCTTGACGACAATGGCATTGCCAGTAAATAGCGCGCTGATGATGGGGCCCATCATATTGTGAAAGGGGTAATTCCAGCTGACGAGAGCGGCGATGACACCCATGGGCTCATAGTGCACAGTGTTGCGCTTGTACGATAAGAGCAGGTTGGTCGGTCGCCGCGAGGGCCGCAGTGCCTGCTCGCCGTGCTTCAGCGTCCAGCGGATCTTTTCCACCGTGACGAGGATCTCGCCCAACTGCGCATCCACGAGTGTCTTGCCGCTATCCAGCGCGGCAATCCTGCAAATCTCTCGGCCGTGATTCAAGATAAACCGCATCAGGGAGCGCAGAACGGCCCTTCTCTCGCTGAAGGACGTTTCAGCCCATGCTCTCTGCGCCTCAGCCGCGGCTGCGACAGCGCAATCGATCTCATCTGGCGTGGAGGCATGGACGACGCCGAGGAACTGGCCTGTCGCAGGCGCATAGCAGTGAATGTCTGCGCTGCCGCTATTGGTGGCATTCGCTTCGTCAGACGTCGTTTCAGGACCGGGGAACTTGGCAAGTGAGACGATATAGTCCCGAGATGCGGACGTCGAGCAGCTCTCGTAGATGGATGGACCGATGCGGCCGAGGTAGTAGGTCGTGAGGAGGACGGCGACAGCGAGGATGATCTGAACGGAGAGTGCATGCTCGCCCAGGAACAGCCAGGCTGTGCGCAACGGCTCGACGGACGAGGAGCACATCGCGGACAGAGACCAGCAAGTCAAGGCGAGGTTTTGGGATCCGAAACCCCCGAGAGTGACTCGTGACTCGTGGCTCGTGGCTCGTGAACTGAAGGCGTCGCGACCCGCGAGCGAGAGATCGTCACGTGAGTTGCGTGACTCGTGAATGGCAGGGTAGAAATTGTTTGTAAGAACCTTATCCTGGTAGGTACCTAAGGTACTCCGTAGTCTCCGCCTTTTCACGGCAATTTACTCCGTACGTTCGCGCTTTTAAATCCATTATATCCGCGTCCGTCTGCCACGTACAGATATCGCAGGGTATAGGGGTGTATGTACAAAGCACAAAACAGTGGCCAGACGGCTGCGCCCATTCTTTTGTGCAACAACAGAGTATGTACATAGAGGTACCTACTTTTAATCCGTAGGAGTCAGGACTAGGAATAGCGTCATCAGCGGGCCCGATTGCGCGGTTTCCTACCTACGGCATTGTTTCCATATGGAGTATCCCAGACATCAGGTCTGAGGTCACCAGGGTGACCAGAAAAACAAAAGGAATGGAACGATGCCAACAGATAAATCAACCTAATAAATACTTGCAGGATCTATCTGCTTGCTTCTGCTCAATCGCGAACACCCAAAAAGGCGTCAAAGAAAAATGAGCCAACACTTGATGGTATATTCAATCTCTACTCCTCTTCTCTTCTCTTCTCTAAACTCTGGATGAGAGAAGCCTCTCATAATATAGCAAAGCGGAGGAGATATAATAAGCCTGAATAGGATGGTTATGACCGAGAGATGACGAGCAGTAACGTAATGTTTGAAAAGTGAGGGGCAAAGGCGCAAACAGGTATCCCAGCCATTCCCTCCTCCATCAGGTGAGGGCAAACACTAAATTTCTCAGAGGGCCCAACAAGGCCCGAACAAAGACCTGTGAGTTGTGACAGCATGAACATCAATGCTGCAGAAACTTGTTACTTGACCAGTTACCATACAAGCTTCATCTGTTTCTGTATCTTTCCAAGTAGACACACTTATCATTGAATATCTAAGGGAGCGTATTGACCATGTAAGGACTGTATCTGAAGAGAAATCTCTGACTCTAGAATCTCCACCGCCCTTCCTATCGCATATTGTGTGTTATCAGTCTCCCCGTGAGTCGTCGCAGCGGCCGGCCATTCTCGACTATGTCACCACGTAATCGCCTTTCGCTTCTTCGAAGAGAGGTCGTCCTCAGGGCTCACAGCCTCACGAGTCTGAAGTCACACATTGAGGCAACCGCGAGCACGTGCCAGGAGTCGCTCACCAGACACTGGACAGACCGTGGCCCGCAAGTAGACGTCTAATTGGGGCAATCGCCAGAGTAGGGGCCGTCCTGGCAATAATAGTTGCCGTCATCACATGCCCAGCAGCCGGCGCTGCCAACGCATTCGCACTGATGAGGGTTGCATTGGATGCCCCGGGACCAGCATCCGTTGCACTTGCATTGGCGTTGCAAGTTCTGCAGAGCTTCCAAACTCTAGATGGAAAAGTTAGCGGTGCAAAAAGGCTTGGAGACAAAGAAGAATTGAGAATTGAGAATTGAGAATTGAGAAGAAGAAAAAGGCGGCCAAAGTCATACCGTGTCCATATCCTTGGTCAGCTTCACATCGCCTCCTCTGTAGGTATGCTTTCCGTCGAAGATGACAACCTCTTCCGGCTCAGGCAGAGCACTGGCCCCAATGGACAGAAGAGAGAAGAGAAAGATGGTAGTCTTCATGTTGAATAAGGATGAAGAAGTCACGATGAGAAAGTTTCTTAAGACTTAAGAGCCAAAGTTTGCGATGTTCTGGATTCAAATTGAAATGGTTGCTTGGTTTTTCCATCAGATGTGCGCCATGACGCAGCTTTAAATGCCTTTTTCTTCCTCCTTTTTTTAGTCCCTTGTTTGAGTTAATTTCCACAATTCATGATTCTTATCATGAGAGTCGAGACTGACCAGTTGAGAAGAGGCAATAACACACTGTCTTGAGACTTGCTGTGTATTAGTTCAGTTTTACTCATGAAGTTTCGTAAGCGGAAAGGACAGTACTAAGCAGCACTTGGGCAGGGATTTAGATTGCTCTTGAACTTTAAACTTTGAAGTCCCGGTGGACGTCGGCGGCGGTTCGTACTTACTACTCCGCACTGCTTGAGTTGATGTAGATAGTAGATACAATCGTGGTATGTATGGAATGAAATGATATGAGATCAGCTGAGAGCACACCACGGCCACTGTGTGTATTAAAGTTCTTCAGCCTTGCTTAATCGTCACTGCTAGCCAGATCCTGCGCGAAATTTGGCTCTGTGCCGTCACTCCGGACCCCGGGACCCGTGCGGACGGCAGGAAGAAAAGCCGAGGTCAAAGACTCAAAGTTACGTGCTGAGTTGAGACGAGACGCAAGAGCAGCTGATCGATAGGTATCTACAGTACCTACCTACCTAGTATCAATGGTGACTGGTCTAGGACATAGTCACATTATACATATGTACATACTACATGCGGCTCGGCTATACGGAGATCATAGATGCATGTACTCCGTACTCCGTATGTATAATGTGCTCTGATGTCCTAGTAGTAGCATGTACGGGATCCCGGATATGCAAGCACCTACTCCGTAGCACACTCCGTGACGAGGCCCCAGTCTCCTTGGGGAAGTTCTGGGCAGGGGTATGTGTCTTGTTGGTTGGTTCAAGTTTCAACAGGACTTCAACTTAGAATTCACATGGCATGACATATTTTCAATATTTTTATATCACTACCTACCTAATGCAATCGCATAATGCATTCTTGTAGGTACATAGCAGCCACGTTGCCGCAGAGCAGGGTACCAGGTATGTAGATAGGAGGCGAGGCTGCGACAAGTCACAATGCACAGTGCACATCCATCCCGTATGCCACCATGCGGCATGATACCATGTATAGTAAATCTAGCCATGATCAGCCTTTTTAATATAAGGCATCTTTAGATATTTTCACGGGTTTCGTAGTGTGAGACGTTCTATCGAGTACTTGTAAGTTGTAACTTGCTGAAGCCTGTCCTTGGAGGTATATTAATCCTGCTATGTACGCCGTAAATCGTGGCTAGCATTCCATTCCAATGATTCCAAATTCCCAATCTTGTGATAGCTGCGAGTATATTCCCTGAAGGCTGAACCGTGAAAGTTCTCAGTTGAACAATGAACCATACATGTTTCTTTCACCTGAGGCAATGAGGCATACGCCGTTACCAGGTCACGGCTGGCACTTGTATTGTCCGCCATCGCATGAATAACAATCATGATTCATTGCTGCCTCCACAGTTGCATCGACCGGGGCTGCAGGTCTTCCCAGTCCTCCTGCAAGGCCACGGTTTGCAGTGACATCGCTTCTCCAGGACACGCAGGGCGAGCACATTCTATGGGACGAGTTAGTACCGAGTCAAGGGCGTATTAGTTTCTGGTGAGGGACTTAGGAGGCGCCGAGGCGCCGAAGCGGAGGGAAAGGAAGGTCCCAGACAAGGTGCCGTGACTCGAAACTGGGCTCGGGTAGGGCAGTACATACTTTAAGCTCTCCCCTGGGCAAGTCTCCCCCCTTGAGGCTTGTAGGTGTGCCCCCCCACGGTGATGCTCTCCTCGGCCTCGGGTAGAGCAGAAGCCCCAAGAGACAGCAGAGACGCGACGAGGATGCAGATCTTCATAGTGTCGAGCAGAATAGCAAGGTGATCGGTTAACCGGTATTTCGTGCTATGATCTAGTAGGTAGTATAAGAGATGATGGATGATGGCATTCGTCGAGAGCACGTAAATGCAATACGGAGGGAGAGCTTCAAGCAGCTTTTATACATGCGGGTTTCTTTTATTTCTTTTTTGTACTTGAGACGTAGTGCTGTCACTCCGATCACTTGATACATCCTTCTGAGCTCTTCTGACTCCATATTGCTTGGAAACCCGACCAAAAAATAGTGTCCGCTCCTAGATGTGACAGCAAACTCCGCATGTGGAAGACGTTGCTTTCGGTTCCGAACCGAAGGGGCTGATGATGACGGCGCGGATGAAGAATTTTGCAATGCTTCATTGCGCTCCTGATTCAGAGCTCTGTTACGCTGCTCGAAGGCATTCAAATACACCCCTCACGATACCGGCACGCACCCCTCGATAAAGAGGCGCACGGCCAAGTATCACGATCCTTTGTCTGTCGGAGGCTTGCAAGGGTCTGAAAGATCTTCACGCGAGAGTTCCACTGAGTGAGAATGAAGGCCGCATGCCTTCTCACAATCTTCCTTCGGTCGGCGGCAAACGATCCAAACTTATCCGGGTCGTGGGAATGCTCCCTCGCATCCGCATTTGGTGAGGGCGTAATCAACCAGCAATTTTCATCATCACGGGCGATCAGACGTCGAAAAGGGCATGATTCTTTGCGAGTTTTCGTGCGCCTCTTCTTCGAGGGTGCATGGCGGTATCGTGAGGAGTGTATTTGAATGCCTTCGAGCAGCGTTAACGAACAGAGCTTACAACATCCTCGCAATTTTTCGTCCGCCGCTGGATTGCGAGGCTGCGGTCTTGAATTGAAGCTAGCTGCCGGGCTGACTCGATCGCGTCTTCGTAAGAGCCAAATGTTTGCAATGGCTCGAAAGCTTGCTTAGGGACTGGCTCAGAGGCACGATCCTTGGTGAGAACACTGTAGACGCGCTTCGTATATCGTCAGCCGTAGGCGCAAATGCTTCATGCATGAGAGAAATGGCGTTACTGTAGTTTTACTTTTCGCGAAGAGCGTGCGCCGGCCTAACTTATAAATCAGGCACTCAGGGGGTTAGGTGTTAGCTAATGGAATTTGCAATGGGACTTGTGGCAGCCTGCAGGTGGTGAAGCGAGTGTTAAACGAGAGCCAATCATTTCGCCAAGCTGCATGACTAAGTCATAGAGATTTGACTCTTGAGAGCCTCGAGTTTGTAAAAATGGCTTCGCTTCGCATCGCCAAACATCTAGGGGAGCGTCTTGACCATTCATGAACTATCTGGACTTCTGAAGTAAAATCTTTGGCTCTATAAATTTAGAATCTACACTGTTCTGTCTGCCCTATATTGGGTATTACAGTGGTCGCAGCGCTCTTCAGAGTTTGTGTGCTTCATCCATTCTCGACCACGCTTCGCCCTCCATTTTTTTCTCTGTTCTTCGCCTTTCGTTTCATCGAAAAAAGAGATGGTATGGCCTCTCAGGGTCTCATAGCCTCCCGAGCGTCGAGCGACGAGTCTGAAGTCACACATCGAGGCAACCGCGAGCACGTGTGAGGTGCCAGGAGCCGCCCACCAAACAGGCCGTGGTCCGTAAGTAGACGTCTAACTGGGGCAATCGCCAGAGTAGGGGCCGTCCTGGCAATAATAGTTGCCGTCATCACATGCCCAGCAGCCGGCGCTGCCAACGCATTCGCACTGATGAGGTGTGCATTGGATGCCCCGGGACCAGCATCCGTTGCACTTGCATTGGCGTTGCAAGTTCTGCAGAGCTTCCAAACTCTAGATGGAAAAGTTAGCGGTGCAAGAAGGCTTCAAGGCAAGATGGAGACATCGGGATATGAGAAAGAGAAAAGAGCGAAGGGAATTGAGAAGATGGAAGAAGAAGAAGAAGAAGAAGAAAAAGGCGGCCAAAGTCATACCGTGTCCATATCCTTGGTCAGCTTCACATCGCCTCCTCTGTAGGTATGCTTTCCGTCGAAGATGACAACCTCTTCCGGCTCAGGCAGAGCACTGGCCCCAATGGACAGAAGAGAGAAGAGAAAGATGGTAGTCTTCATGTTGAACAAGGAGAAAAGAGTCACGATGAGATGGTCAGGTTTCTTATGAGTCGAAGTTTTGCGATGTTCTGGATTCAAACGGTTGCTTGGTTTTTTAATCAGATGTGCGCCATGACGCAGCTTTAAATACTTTTTCTTGGTCCTTCCTAGTCCCCTGTTAAGTTGCTTTCCACAATTCGTGATCCTTATAAGTTATCATGAGACTGGCCAGTGGCCACTGGAGTCTGGCGGGCCAGTTTGGAACTTTGGAAAATATAGGTAAATACGGAGTACCACTCTCTTGAGAGTCGAGACTTGCCGTGTACGGTGTATGTTGTTGCGGAAGCGGAAGGGACAGTACTAAGTAGCACTTGGGCAGGGATTTAGATTGCTCTTCAAGTCCACTGTCCTGGTCAGTGGTGTTTTGTGATCACTACTGCTTGCAGCTTGAGTTGGTGTAGGTATGTATGTATGTACAATCGTCACAGTGTGGCATGTAATGATATGTATAAGATTGCGTGTATTAAAGTTCTTCAGCCCTGTTCAAACGCCATTGCCGGCCAGATCCTGCGCGAAATGCGGCTCAGTGCCGTCACCCATGCGGACGGCAGGAATAAAATCCGGGGTCAGGGCTCAGGAGTCAGAGTTACGAAGCTGAGTCGACGATCGATATGTAGGATCTACGGAGCATGTACTGACTTCAGAGTACAGAGTATGTACCTACCTAGTATCACCGGTCTACATGCGGCTCGGCTATATGCATGCAGCATGCATGTACATAGACTGGGGTCACTGGACGGGGGGGCGCCCCAGTCTCCCAAGTCCTTGGCCCCTGGGACTGTGGACAGCTCTGGACAGGGGGTGGTGTCTTGTTGGTTGGTTCAACAGGACTTCAACTTAGTACTCCGTAAACCTCACATGGCCTGACATGTTTCATGTCACTATGCAGTCTCATTCTTGTAGGCTTAGCAGACAGTGCACCTTGCCGCACACCATGATACTGGTTAGAAAGGAAGCGAGCAGCGAGCACAATGCACTGTATGCCACGATGCCCTTATAAGTTATTTGTGCCCAACTATAGGTACCTTGGATAGTTAATCTAGCCACGAAACGCCTTTTTCAACAAGATGTCTTTCAATATTTTCACGAGTCTGGTAGTGTGCTAAGTGTAGGTAGGCACTGGGACGTTCTATTAAGTATGTACTTGTAACTTGCTGAAGGTACTATCAATCTTGCTCTGTCGTAAATCGTCACTCGTGGCTAGCATTTGCCATTCCAATAATTCCACTCTTGTAAGTGTGATGGCTGCTGCCCTGAACACTGAACAGTGAGAGTGCTCAGTCAAACAATACATGTTTCTTTCTTGAAGTTTCACCTGAGGCATACGCCGTTACCAGGTCTCGGCTGACACTTGTATGGTCCGCCATCGCATGAATAACAATCATTGCTGCCTCCACAGTTGCATCGACCGGGGCTGCAGGTCTGCCCAGTCCTCCTGCAAGGCCACGGTTTGCAGTGGCATCGCTTCTCCAGGTCACGCAGGGCGAGCACGTTCTACGGGACGAGTTAGTACCGAGTCAAGGGCGTATTAGTTTCTGATGAGGGACTTAGGAGGCGCCGAGGCGGAGGGAAAGCAAGGTCCCAGAAAGGGTCCCGTGACTCAAAATTGGACTCGGGTAGGGCATGTACTTTAAGTTCTCCTTTGGGCAAGTCTCCCCCCTTGTAGGTGTGTCCCCCCACGATGATGCTCTCCTCAGCCTCGGGCAGAGCAGAAGCCCCAAGATACAGCAGAGATGCGACGAGGATGCAGATCTTCATGATGTGGTCCGTGGAGCAGAGTAGCAGGGTGGACGGTAGCTCGTGCAGCGTGCTATGATCTGGTAGTATCAGAGATGATAGATGATGGTTTTTGTCGAGGGCACGTAAATGTAATACGGAGAGCTTCAAGCAGCTTTTATACACGCGGTATTCTTTCATTTCTTTTTTGTACGCTGCACTCTTATCGCTTGATGCATCTTTCTGAGCTCTTCTGACTCCATATACCTATGGCACGAAGACCCGATCAAAAACAGTGTCCGCTCCTAGAGAGGCCACTACATACGTCACCCATGGGCCATAGGAACGTGTGATCGAGTCTCTGGTGCGGAGATTTTGTTCGCCGACTCGACGCTGTCGAAGATTGTGTTTCGCCGTATGGTAACGCTGAGATGTGCTTGCTTTTAGTAGTAGCTGGCGGATGTCCCAAAATGGCAGCATGTGTAGAGGGGTCGAGTCGATCGAGATGGCATTGGAACTTAAGATCTCTCGAGTCTCATGCCACACTTCGGGACAAAGATCTTCAAGATGTTGACTCTTGCGCTTTATGCAGGATGAACGTAGTTTGCGTCTATACTCGAGTCGGCATCAAAGCTGAATCTTGATGGGTGGTGGCTGACACGCTACCTATGTTCGGAGCGGCTGAAGCTAATCTTGCACACGGGGGCTTCTTTCGTTGCGTTTTTTTCTTGGCTAGACTTGCCATGAGGCCCGTTCATGTGGTAGGTACCTCATTCTGACTCAAGATCGCACGGAGCCAACTTGAATGGATTTCATACGCACTAATGCAAGATTGAGTCTTCGGGAGGGGTTGTTCTCGCCGGATCGACGTCCTTGCCACTTGGAGATGGGCCTATGCCGAGATGCGTTGCTTTTGTGGCTGCCACGTGCCTTGGGTAACTACTAACGGGTTACATATATGTACATATTCGTATCCGTAGAGGGACAGAAGAGGGATCGAACTTCGAAGCCAATACATAGGTACATACATACATACATATGTACATACATACATATATAGGTAGGTAGGGTGGCGCTGGGGGTCTTACATGCCAGAGGCCCAGAGCCAGACATGTCTCTGCATGTAGGCGTGGCATGCCACATGATGTAATAACCGCCGACCGAGCAGATCTTGGGGTTTCCCTCCTATTACCTGTATGTATATGTACATATATATTTAGCAGTTGTAAAGCTTGCATCCAAACCGGGTTTGCCGATACATACTGACATGAACAAGATGGCGTAGACTTTTAGCGTTGGAATGTACATAGGTAGTACCTAGGTAGGTATGTAGCATTCTGCGTCCCGCTGACCAGCGAAGTTGGGTACATACCTAACCTGGTATGTACCTTCGGGGTCCAGTAAAAACTCACCTTCGCGCTTTGGTATCGTGAATGCCTCTTACGTATGGTTTCACCGTTTTCCGTTGAGAAATTAGAGTTCTGTTGAGCACGGCGCTGGACAGACCCAGATTCATATTTGGCGTCCGTGGGGGTCAGAAATCGCGCGCTTCACTTAACTATTGACAGCTTGGTTCTCAGTCAACGAAATCGACTCATTCGTTCCTCCCTGTGGAATAGACAAGCACTGTATAAAGACGGCAACTCTGTCGGTGAGGACGCTACAACTCGTCCCCGAATTAGCAATGTAGTTTACGGGTTAAAAAGGTGTGCTTTCTGCATCTTCCTGCACCTCTAGGTGGCAGTTTACTTTTCCGCACCCCTGGATGCGCACCCCTCGCGCGCACGGACCCCCCGAGACCGAGATCGCAGCGGCCAAACAGCGAAGGTGGATCCACGAGGGGTCTCATTGGCTGCAGCGTTCTCAGCGGCAATGGCACGCTCTTAGAGTGTTGATGACTTTTGCAACGGTTGTAGAATCTGCTATGTATATATGAATCTGCTATGTATATACATACGTGTAGACGCCAGAGGAGATTGTAAATGTCCTTACTCTTCATGATGACACCATGCTCGCGCTTCATGAACAGTTTAAGGACACGAGGAGGTTGGCCAGCGTCGGATAGCGCAGCCACCAAGGCTTCATGGTTCTTTCGACTGCGCCGACGGTGTCCCACGAGGGCAATAGGATTACTCGGTCCGTGATTATGAATCCTCGTCATCGTCTGGCAGAGACAGAGTTCGAAGAGGCCGGTTAAGTCAGAGGGATCAGACGCTACTGCAGCAACCTTCCACTTGCAATCGGTCTTGATCGTGTGGCGCCGTGAATCTGCCTTGCGTCGGCCATCTTGCTTACGACCACGACAGCAGCGGAAGAACAGCCTAGACATCTTGCCAGTGGACTCGTTCTTCCTGCCATACCACTTCGACCGAGCGACGTCGAAACCAAGCGGTACGGCAAAGTCATGTAGATAAGACTCCAGCGCTCCGAGCGAGGCGAACGTCTGCTCTTGTGGAAGGGCTGGCTGACCAAGAGAGCCCTCGTCTTCGCTATCAAAATCGTCTTCTTCGACCTCCATCTTGTCAATGTCCTCCACGTTGACCTCCTTCTGCTGTAGGTCGCAGTCCGATTCAGTGTCATCATCAATGGTGATGGGGTCCGCCGGCGCAGCGTCGTCTTCGATGGTGATGACCTCCGCCTGCCACGGCGACGGTGAAGGCGGTGACGGCGTGAGGTCCTTCAGCAGCGCTTCAATGTGCTCTTTGTTGGACTCCATTGTGATGGCGGTGATGGCGGTGATGACGGTGATGATGGTGATGACGGGTAACAACGTTGTGCAGCTTGTTGTGGAAAGGCTAGTTGTAGAGTCACGTGTGCATTGCCGGTATCGGCCTGGGGGGTCCGTGCGCGCGAGGGGTGCGCATCCAGGGGTGCGGAAAAGTACCTAAACTGCCTCTAGGTGCGGGAACTGTCATCGGCATCCGCTACATACATACCCCGAACAATTGCTATGATCGGATGGAAACATTCGCGACCGAAGTTTTAGGGGTTTGTGGAGCAACATGTGGAAATGGCGGCTTCTCAAGCAAGTTGTACGAGTAGATATTGACACTTACTTATCAGATCTCTATATGCTGTAATTGCATTCTTACCTGCCACATACGACCAGAGGTGGTAGAAAACTCGGGATCCCGTCCGCTCTCCCATAGATAAGCTGCCAACCGACAGATTAGTAGTTGGGTCGGTGACGACCAGCGAACACCGGTTGTTGTATGTTTTTTTTGATCCACGTTTTTGCCAGTTTTGTGAAGGATCTGAGCTTTGGACTCGTGAGCGGACTCCGGTAGCGGAGAGTCTCGCAACGGAGCGTCGGAGAGAGACACCTTTTGCTTGATTTCTCTTCCCGCTGTATGTTCTCCGTACGGACATCCATATCGACGCTAGGCTCAGTCCGACTCCGTTACAAAACTTTTGCTTTGTCGGGGCTGAAGTTTCTTGATGACGTCCGATGACAGCTGTTATTGGCCGTCGGTAGATGCGATGGGGCTTCGGGGAATACTGTGGGGATACCTAATGCCGCTGTAGCCGACTTAGCCGAGCCGACAGAACCCTGTAGATATTTATACATGCAACGACATAGGTATGTACGTCCTACATATGTACATATGTATGTGTACATACCACGGCTCGGCCTTTGCACATCCTTATCCTTCACCATTCACGAATCACGCTACTACCTATCACAGTCCTGACTCAACTCCAATTCTTGATTCCTGACTTGTGGCTTATGCACGGCAGTGTCATTACCGGGCCCGAGTACGCAATTTTCTGCGCAGGAGCCATGATGGCTTTTTTATTGTTGCTTTGTATGCATACTCTGTACCTATCCTCGACATCATGAGACAGGAAACAGGAGGAGCGCACACAACAACTACCTGCACTCGGGAGTCCGGAGGCAGTCGATACACGTGCAATACATATCTGGATCGCAGATTTGCAGCAGAGACTTGGCACGTATGTACATACCGTACTCTTCCTCGTGTCTTTCGAGTTTCCAGGCGAGGTGAGAGGTAGGTACTTTCAAGTTTCATCCGTTGTCCAGAGGAGATACTCGGTTGTCTGTCAATATATGGCAAGGAGTGATCATACTATGTATGCGCTTTACTCCGCAGTCGCCGGTGGCCCGGTGCAATAGCAAGATAACAACAACAATGTACATAGGTCTGTACTTGCTTACAGCCTTTTCAGACCTGAGGAATTATAATTTATGCCCGGCCAAGACTTACCCCGCCCCCCATGGGATACGATCCAACACGGATCCTATACTTTTCAACACGAAAAAAACACCAAGTCAATGACAGACCTCATCGGGCCCCAAGAGACTTGAAACAAAAGGCAAAGGAAGCGGTGAATGTTTTGGTCCTCAGCGGTCTCGCCCATCATCCATGGCTCAATAGGAAACCACCACATCAATCCTCCTCGTCACACGATGACGATGCTCATTGCTCTCAGCCATGCCTCTACTCCGCGGCGGATCGGCACAGCAGTGGCACATTGTCACTACGAATGTTGAAAATACGAATTCTTAGGGGTGTGGCCGCGACTCCGCGAGCGTGTGACGGTGTGTCCCCAAAGCCACGCATGTTTATAGGCATACGTTGGGAGCAGAAGGTCCCGGCTGGCACCTGTACGGTCTGCCGTTGCATGAATAGCAGCCATTGTCGCCGCCGCAGTTGCAATGGCCCGGTGTGCAGTGACCCTCCAGCGGCTTGCAAGGTCGAGGATGGCAGTGGCATCGTTTCTCCAGACCACGCAGGGTGAGTATATTCTACAGCGCAGGTCAGAAAACAAAGTCGAAGAACGGAAGCTTTGTCGAGTCGGGGTCTGTGAAAGACGAGGGCAAAAATCCCGTGGACGGATAGGGTGTTACCTTTAATTCCCCCTTAGGCAAGTCTCCTCCTGTGAAGGTATTTCCCTCTACTGTGATGCTTTCGTCGGGCTCGGGCAGAGCAGAGACCGCTAGCGACAGCAGGGAAGCAAGAAGGATCGAAAACTTCATGATGTCGAGCAGGATGGTAGTTGAACGTAACTCAGCTTATGCTCAAAAGGTGATGGATGAAGGCTTGCTTGACAGCATACACCTACTAGGTGAAGGGCTTCTCACCAGCTTTTATACACGAGCTCCTTGCCCAGCCTTGTCATTAGATCCGTCCAAGCATCTTTCTAATTAGAGATCGTGGATACCAACTGGCAACCAAGAAAGTCTCCGCCTTCTTTACCAATAGTCGCCGCGGCCCGTGAGACCACATGATAAGCACTAATGCATGATAGGGATCTTTTGTGAGGGGTTTTCATCGGGTTGACGCTTCTGAGAAGCGTACTATGATGAGATGCGTTGCTGTTAGTAGCCGCATGTCTTGAAATGACAGAAGAAGTGGTCAAATGTAGGTGGTTGGCGCATGCAGTATGTAGGTACCTACCTGGCAACGGTGCCATCTTTTGATCTTCTACTCCGTACGGGTACCTAAGGTAAGTTCTCAATCGTTGAGAGTGGGCAGCATAAACCGGGGACGGGCTCATTTGACATTGAGTGGACTGTACCGCCAAAGCCCACTCCAGATGAAGACAACTTACCTTTTAGGTACTCGCGCTTCAACGGAGTAGTTGATAAAAATGCCTTGACACTTATTAGGCATCATGGCCCCTATTTCTGATATCAATCCCACGGTCGAGGCTGTCTCGAGGAGTCGAGATCCATAAAGCCCAAAGTCGCCTTCTACGCACCACGAACATCCACTTCCAGTCACGGCAGCCACAGCTAATGCAGGACCTCGTTCGCCACCTTTAAACAATGAAGCTACTCGCTGCACAGCTTACAGCGATAAAGGCCGCGGTCGACGAAAGCAGTGAAATTCCAGGGGCAGAGGCACGCAGTTTAGGGGAAGGTTGTAATTCTACGATGCTTCAATGAACACTGAAGTGCGAATGAATGCGTTAAGCGTTTCTCCAACACTGCAGGAACCGTGGCACATAGATGATATTTCTCTCTCGTGGACCAGGTTCTTCCATCATGGCTCCAGAGTCCAGCTTCCTCCATTCGGCCACTTGCATTTTCGACGCAAGAATAGAATCTGAATCACTCTATTGCTAAAGGTAGCCTACAAAAAGAACAAAAGCCTTCGTCTTTCTATTCGCCAATGCACACATACCAAAGGCGGTACATACATACACAGGGAAGTACCTGTTAGTACCTGTTAGTACCTGTGTGTCACTGTGTATTGGGGAGTCAGGAAATATCAACTCGGAAAGAGGGGAGAAGGGACGATCATTTTCTATTCTCGGACCTGCCTCTGTCGAGAACTGCTACAATCCGGTTCCCGGTCGGCGCCGGACCGCCGGTAGAACCCAAGCATCCGAGGGTGAGCTCTGCATCTTCGCGCACCCTCTCTCATCCATTTCGCCATCTGTTAAACATTTGCCATCGAAAAAGAAGGTATATGACCAAGCACGGAGCCGGGGAGTTGCGAAGCAGAAATGGCAAAGGAAGGGAGAGAGGCGGCCTGAAGTGACCCTCTTGCCTGTAGATGACCTATACCATCAAAGAGGATAGTAGAGCCTCGGTGTTACATACCCCGGCGAAAAAGCCATGTTAGGAAGACTAATCAAGACGTCGGAAGACCGGAAGTCAGAGAAGGATTTGGGAGAACTCGGCCTACAAGAAAGCCGTTCCATGAGGTTGCATGGCAGGGTTATATGCGGCAGGAAGTCGTATGTAGGTACATATCAACCTCGTGGCTTTGCGCCTTCGGCGGGAGGCTGATCTGTTGCGTTCCCGATCCTGCAGGCTTCCGACTGTCCGGAACAACTCCGAGATGCCTCTCGGCCCGCGAGACGTCACGACTCACACGGCACCCGTTCGTGAGTCGTGACTTGTGTGAGCAATGTTCACAGTTCATTGGTGGGACTTAGGAGTCTCTAAAACTTCTGAGATTGTACTCAAATGTATGTATCTCTACCATGCAAAATGGCCTGAATAAGTATGTATTTACAATGATGTACGTGACGGTGTGGTGGTCAAGATTGAGCCCAATGTGGCGTTCTGGATTTCCTTTGCCAAGGATCCGCTGACTCAGCCTGACGTCGGACGAGGAACTACGGAGTAGGTATGTACCTAGGTTAGATACAGTATACTACCTCCTATATAGGTACCTACTACGTAACATATTCGTACGGAGTGCCTATCGCTGTTATCGAAGTCTCCTCAAGTCTCCTCGCACCATAATCCCCATTTGCTATTACATGAAGACAGGGATGCGTCAACGCGGCGGCCGATATCACCGCCGGATGCGAGGGTCTGAAACGGGGCGATGTAAGTTGCATTTAGTTTGTATGTACACTGTATACTTCGTATATACAGAGTATGTACTGCTAGGTAGGTAGCGACCAGGGGTGTCTCCCCTATGAATTCACTTCTTCCGGGTTGACCTCAAGTTCTCAACGACGGCTTTTGAGTCGTACTTGAATGCTCATCCCATCTTCCAGCAACTGGCACTGGGCAGCACAAAACATGCATGGCAGTTATAGTCCACTGAATCGGTTTTGACAAACCGGACTGAGCGAAAAGAGGAAGAAGATAAGGGAATAAGCCTTAAGGTAAGTTTGGACCGCGAAAAAGATAGCCAGCAAAGCAGCCGTCTTCGACACTGTAAGATGCTCCGTCTCCCATCCAGAGATTATGTACTTCCGTATCTTCCAACCTCGACGACAACATCCTTTGCACATGCCCCCGCTATACACCACGATTCACCACGTGCCGTTGTGTACATATCACCATGCAATAAGTCCAAGGCCTTCCTTCAAAGCCAAAGCAAAGCGCACACATCCTAAAGCACAGTGACGTAGAAGCCTTCCTTCTCTTCGTCTTTCTTTTTTTGGAGGGGGTGGAATGGATGGGTAGGAACAACTTTTGCTAGCCTTGTTTTGTATTGTGCTACTTTCTTACTTTGCCAAGTTTCATCAGTACTATGTATCATGCCAACATCGCTTGCCCTTCAAACTCAAAAGTCCCAACCTCCATGTTTGCGAGAGAGTCGTTCTTCGTTGAGTGCTCCACCATAATGACCCAACGGTAGACAAAGAAGACCCAGGTACGTAAAGGAAGTAAGAACGAGAAAAAAAGAGAAGAAGAAGAAGAAAAAGAAGTAGAAGAGAAATGAAGGGGAAAGTATGATTGAAAAAAAAAAAAAGAGGACCAAAGAGTCGAAAGACAATGAAAGAGAAAAGAGAAAGGAAGTAAGAAAAAAAGTAGTGAACGTTCAAGATCCAGCCCGAAACGCCTTGCAAAGACACCATGTTGTCCCACACGACGAGAAAAGAAGCGAAGAATGAGAAATTAGTCGGGTACCGTGCCGCGAAAAGAGCGGCCTTGTGTACGCCTCATTAAAAGTACACAGATCAAAAAAGTTGTGCGGTATGTGTAAGCAATAGTGTGAGAGAATCACACATCGCTCCAACAGAGTGCCATGTGCCAGAAAAAGATTCCCAGGGCAAAGACGCAAATACACAAAAGGGGTTAGTTATTCTAAAAGTCGGCAGAATCACGCGGCGACGCAATGCAAGGGGGGTATCAACAAGACGACGACCAGCAACGTGTCGTTGTAGGCTCTAGTATATGTACAAAGGCAAAGGGTAATGGTGCCTGGAGCTGCATGGGGCCGAGTCCATCGGGTCTCTAAATGTTGGCACTCTTGGTCAGGGACAGTCCTCGAAGCCGTGCCCGGATTCGGCCGCCAGACGGAGTGACTTGTGTATGACTCGACTCGATCCGCGACAATCGCGCCGCCGACGTGAAATCATTGCTGGCTTCGAAGCTTGGTCGGACGCGGTCCATGGAGGCGCGCATCCGATCGTAGGACGGTCGGGCTCGGTCTATCGAAGGGCGGCCATGCGCAGGAACGTCCAACGACATGCGGTTAGCAGTGAAATTGGTCGAATCGCTGCCGTTTTGTGTCCGGTTGTGTGTCGTACACGTCGCCGTGGATGCGGGATATATTGGCCGAAGATCCTCGTCTACACTGCCATAGGCAACGTGCTTCGGACGCTTCGGGCTCTCAGACCCCGACTTCTTGCTCGAGTCCTTTTCGCTGTTACCCTCAGACGAGCTGCCATCGCCATGGAGATGTGCAAACTTGCCCATTCGCTCCTGCTCTCGAATGATGTCGACATCATAAGGCATGTACACCTTTTGGATGGCCTTGACAGCGAAGCGAGGAAATAAGCAAATCACTGGAACGATGAAAAAGACGGCCCAGAATGTCGCTTCTCCATATACTTGAGAGGCTGTGTGGTAAAAGTAGTTGGATGAAGTAAATGACGTGTACACTCCCGTCCAGAAAAAGATGAAGAGGTCACTGATGATCACGATGAGAAGCATGAGCCAATCCCATCGGTACGTGTTCATCAGGATATATCCGTTGATAGCCAGGACGGCAGGATGAGCAACATAGGCACCAAATCGCAGTCTGTCCTCAAGACCGAGTCCATTGAAGGTCACAGATTTACCAGGGATGAACAACAAGTAGGGAATGAAGAAGACCATGACAGATTGGTAGACGCCGTCAATCATGTAGAGCCTAAATGGGCGTAAGCTCGGGCAAGAAGAAGCGGGAAGGGAGAACTACAGGCCAAAAGGGGAAACGGAATACAAGGGGTTTGTAGCTTACCAAAACTTCCTTTGTGTCCACTCTAATCGCTCGATTCCGCGCCTATACAACTCTGGCACGGCAAGCGAGACCGCGTCGGAAACATCCTGGTCGAGAACACCCATGATGGCTACGGGCACGGACGTAAAGAAGAGGTTGAACATGAGGATGTACGTGTAGTCAAACAGGTACGTCATGTCAAAGTCGCAAAAGATTTCGTACCAAAAGATGGCAAACGTCCAGACCATGTTCTTGTAGAAGAAGTTGCTGATGCTTTCCGCAAGTCTTCGGTAAGACCATCGGCCATGCACGAGAATCAGTCTCTGGAGATAGAAGAACTGCGCAATGGCATAATCGGACGACATGGCGGCCTGCCGACCTTCCAAGCCTGCGATGCCGACGCCGACGTCAGCTTCTTGAATCATGGCGACGTCATTGGCACCGTCACCGATGGAGAGAGTCATGACGTCTAACCCATTCTTCACCATGGCCACCACGGCGGCCTTTTGCGCGGGACTGACACGGCAACACAGGACCGATCTGCACTGTTTGCACAGCAGCAGAAACTTTTGCTTCAGCGAGTCATCGAGAGCCCAACGGAGCGTGAAGCCGTCAATGACGACGCCGTGAGTGGGACCTGGAGGCTCGTGACTCTTCTTCGCCGCTGCGAGATCTTCGTCACTGCCAGTTAGACCAAAGAATTCGAGGTGCTCATTCAATTGTTTCTCGATGCGCTCGACAAAGGCTTCATCCGACGTCTCTCCACTCTCGTCCTCATCAACCTTGAGGTGGATCAGCTCCATATCATTGTTGAGCAGGTTGCACGAAAAGCCGATGTTGATGGCTGTCTCGACTTTGTCGCCTGTCAAAACCCAGAGCTTGATGCCGGCCTTGGCAAGCAGGGCAATCGTGTCGGGAACACCATCTTGCAACCGATCCTCAATCGCAGTGCCACCGAGGAGATATAGATCTTGCTCAATTAGTTCTGCCACGCTCTCGAGCTTCTCCTCGCGCTGCTCAAGGGCTGCCGCCGCCGCATCGTGCTCCTTCTTCCAGTCACGATATTGTTCTTTGGTGAGCTCCTTTTGGGCAATACAAAGCGTGCGCAGGCCTTCGCGGGCAAACATTTCCAAATGCTCTGCTGTCTCGCGTCTCAGTTGCTGTTGCTCTCCTCTCTTAAGGCGAGCATAGATGACCGAATCGGCGCCTTTGCAGAATAGTACGATACGACCGTCCGGCATGCGCACAATAGAGCTCATTCGCTTTCGACTAGAATTGAATTCTATCGTGTTTAAAATGGGGTAGTGGCGCTCCTCGCCCATGACATTCAGCTTAATTCCGTCGCCAGAATGGCCCAAGACCGTGAAGCCCATGTCGCGCGCAGTAGCAACTAGAGCCTCCTCATCAGGCGATTGCGCTTTGAAGATCATCCTAGGAGGGTCTCCGGGAACCTTTTCGGCAATAACCGTATGACAAAGGGCAAGAGCCAGCATAAATCCCTCAATGGCAGACTGCTGTTCCCGACCGTGCTCTCCAGCCAGATCCGAGACGAAGTCAGGTGCGACAAAAGTCATGGCATTGTCGTGAAGGTATGGATTGTCGTTGATGCGGCGCAAGCCCTCGACCGCGCGCACTTTTGCTTCGGCGATCTCGGCAAAGATACGAGCAGATTCCTTCTCCACGTCGATGCCTAATCTCTTCTGCATACCAGCCTGGGCCTCCGTGTAGGCCTCACCGTAGGGCTGTCCGTTGATCGTGGCCTTCTTGAACTCCATGACGTTTTGAGTGAGAGTACCCGTCTTGTCGGAGAAGATATATTCAATCTGCCCCACGTCATCCGAGATATTCCATGACTTGGGGATGCATGGCTGGTCAATTGGCTCATAGTACATTTTGGCATCGCTGAAGATGAACACAGCCTGAAGCGTTCGCACAATTTCCAAAGTAATGTAGAGAGAAATGGGGACCAGATTTTGGAATAAGATAATTGCGGCCCAAAAAGTGATGAAGCCACTTATGGGAGCACTCCCGCCGATGGAATCGTATTCGAAGAAATGAAGCGACGCGTTCGTCTTCGACCAGGCGACTGCATTGATAAAACCGGCAAGCAGACACATAATGAGAAGAATGCCGAAGTTGCAAATAACGTTGAAGTTCATTTCTCTTGCGATTCTCGCGCGTTTGCTGGGCGTGATGCCTGCGTTCATCATGATCCGTGTGTCGTGACCGGTAAAGACAACAACACCGAGAATCCATTCCGTGTTTCGCAAGTGACAGCCACGAAGGAGGAGATTGTCGATAGTAATCGGCTCCGTCATCTCTGCAGGTTCATCATCGGGAAAGCCGGGAATAGGCTGCTTCCAATGGATGGCACCATTGTACTTGTAGAGATTGGGATGAGGCGCTTCGCTTTCAATCTGGAATTCGGCTCGCTCGCAGTCGCGCGCATGCTTCAAAGGGCGGCCACAACGAAGAGCCTGCCGAACTTTGAGATTCGTCTCCCCATCCAAGTTCTTGGTTTCCACATAGCAGGCGCCATCAGGATCGGATGTAGAGAGAATAATTACGTCGGCGGGCAATTCATCGTCGTTGTAGATTCGCACAAAGTCTCCCACTTGTAGATCCTTCCAGGTGTCCTTTTTGAAGCGAGCGCCTTGAGTAGGTTTCATGTAGTTGATCAGATCGGACTTAAGGTCCTGAAGGGCCGCTTCTCGCTCGACATCGGCCTCGGTTGGCAAAATCTCGTCGGGGAAACGAATGTGCGGAATGCCATCCGCAGGTGTCGGTGACGGAACTGGCGTCATCAGGATTTCCTCCCGCGCAGACATGAAGGATTCTCGGTTCCCAAAAGGCGAGGCCAATGACTGGCGAATGGATCTTCTAGTTCGCACGGTTTCAATGGATGGCCGGCCCTCATCTTCTTGTTCGGGATTCGATTTGCGCTGTTTGTGCTGGGCTCGAAGATTCCTCGCCTTTTTAGACCAGATGCTCTCAATTGTATGCCAAATACCACCGAAAAGTCGAGTGTTTGCCTTCTTGAACCTTCTCCAAGAGGAGACATTGTCCTCCCGAACATTGACATTGTGCCAGTTGTGCAACTTGTGAACGGGTGCGTTGTTCAGCTCTATATCGAGAATCGTTCTTCTATAGTCCTCCACGGCATCTTTCGCAGCAGTTATGACGATGATGACGATCAAAGGAACAGCGTTGAGGCCGGGATTGACACCACCGAAGATGGGAAAGCACTAATGCGCCCCCATAAGGTTATCTACCTGCAACCTGTGAAAAATGAGGAAGGCCGACGAAATAAAACTTACCACTAGAATGACCAAGAATAGGAAAAAGATATTGGCCACGTTGTGGAATTGGAACCACAAATTTTTGGGAATGAATGACAGCGGTGTATATTTTGCGGTTCGAATCTTGTTCCGAGGAAAAGTATGGATAGGATCGCCGTCTTCGAGAAGCTCATCGGGGAGAGGCATATTGAAGAACAGCATTCGGCTTGCGTCCTCCTCATCCTCGGACTCGCCGTCATCGTCGTTGTCTCCACCATGGTTTTCGTCGTCGTCACCGTCATCGTCGTCACCGTCGTCGTCGCCGTCGTCGCCGTCACGCCCAGAATGCCGGCTCTCGAATGGTGCACCGTTTCCATCGGATGCGGCCACATCTTTTTCGGATTGTGTTCGTTTGTGTTGCATACGATTGAGGAGAGACAGCCGTTTGTTGCTGCTGCTCTTTACCGTCATCTTGCGAGTCGCCCATCTCGCTCGCTGAGTAGGGACTTTCAACAACTTGGGATCCGGCCCGGGATCTGGACTGGTAGAAGAGCTCATGACGAGTGCGATGTTGCGGGCGAATGCCCGTTCAGCCCGAGTACACCAGCCAGGATGCAGATCTTGATATTCGTGAGAGAGGGAGGCGGCGTATCAGGCAGGAGACGTCGGGCGCGGACGACGCGATTGCAGACAACGGCCAGTGCGGGTGCTAGTGCTGGTGCTGGTGCTGCCCTGCTGATGCAAGCATGTAAAGCACAATGGACGGAATCGGCAGCAGAGAGCGCCAGTAGGTTGAGGATCCGTGTCGAAGCAAAGAATCGTCGTCGTGATCGGGGCAATGTCGAATGGAGGGGAGAGTTCGTCCTAAGTCAACGAGGCTGGGTTGTTTGGCTCCCAGCCAGACTCACTGACACCTGGCTGGCACTGGCTGGCACTGGCTGACACTGGGGCATTTCCGCTCTTCTGGGGTCGCCTTCGGACTTTACCCCCCACCAAAACGGGCCGGTGGATGTACATCGTCATGCACTCATGCTGCCCGAGCTACATGCGCTGTACCGGCCTCTTCAACACAAGCATGTCACGACGAAGGACAGCAGAGTGTAGCATGATGCAGAGGCAAGCCATTGGGCGCAATTGGCCAATTTGGTCGTTGCCTGCTCTCGGCCATGACGCGCGACAAGGCCATCTCATCGCTTGGTACTCTGTACAGTCTGTTCATTCTGGTCCCGTCTGGTCTACTGTAATCTTTTTCTGCTCCGTGATAAATAAGTTCTGATCTGGTCTGGTCTGGTCAGTGGTAGACCGCACAAGTTACAAGTTTACAAGTTACAACTGCCGGTATGTAGGCGGCGACCCGTAATGGCTCGGACGCCGCATTCCACCCGCTCAGCCCGAGGCAAATATACCTACCTACGGAGTACCTATGCATTAGGAGGTAGGTACCTAGTCCAGTATGTACGGAGTACTCGCACGCCTTTCAACTTTCAAGACCCTTCTTTCGCGAATCGCCGCATTGTTTCCCGGACCATCCGTCCTCCGCTCACCTAGGTAGTTGGCGGCTACGAGTTCAACACCTTGTCGTCGGATGTATTGCGCAGGCTGAGATTGTCACGATACACATGACGCGGCCTTGTCGTTCGGGCGGGCACGAGGACTCGCTAACTCGCTACATACCTACAGGCTACACCTACTTACCGAATCACAAGTAGGTGAAGTACCTAATACCTAAGGTAGGTTCATACCTAAATACAGTATGTACTCCGTGGACCGTAGTATGTACCTACATCGTAGGTATCGTGATCCGTACGTCCCCTGGGCCCTCGGAAGTCGCTACCCACCGCGCTGGAACCCGGCAGGCGAGCAGCAGCCAATAATGGCCCGAACGAGACGAGAAGACGGCGTAAAGTCTGATTGAGGTCCCACAACTTACAGGTGCCTACGTACCCAGGTACCTATGTACCAGATAGGTACCTAATAATGCTGCGAATCCGGTTGCCGCATTGTTGCTCTGCCATCCTGCCATCCTCGGAGTCCGGACAAGAAGACGAGAACCGGCTTACCGGCTGACAAAAACACAGGCATACGGAGTACAAGGAACACAATTCAGCTGCAGCCTGCTGCTTACCGTACAGAGCAAGAGGCACTAAGCGCACAGAGCGTTCCCGCTGCGAGAATCGCGCGCATTTGTCATCTGTCATGCCTTGCGTCCACTTGTCTTGTTGTCCAGCCTCCCCCGCGGCAGGCATTTATGATTTGACTCTTGACTCTTGAGCACTCAAAGAGCCCCTTTTCAAATGCCCAAGCCATCGGTGTTTCGTTTGGCGCTTTTTTTGGGGCTGGCCAGTGGCTGCTATCGGCCAAGGGGCCAAGCCCCCCTGATTTCGTCAGACACCAAAATCCACCGATCAGATCGCGCTTCGGATTTCGACACGACGCCGCGGCTCCGTCACGCATGAGATGGTTGTAGCGTCGTAGTACGAAAGCAAATTGGGGGTACCAGTTCGCATCCCCCAGAAGAACTTTCTGGCAATGTCGTCACCACGAATGGCCTCGCGGGCCTCATCCCCTGCGCGTTGGTAAGCTGTAACCTCCGGGGCTCGGCACGGGGGATAAAGGACGGATACCCCGGAACATATGCAAGATCTGTAGACCGCGCTGCACGGACTTTTTATATCGCTGACATGATGACATCCAGTTGCATGTTTTAGCGTCCCGTAGCATTGAGCAACCACAATTATCAAATAAAGGTCCTCCTCAGCTCTGTAGACTGTGCAGCTGCTCACATAAGGTCCTGTGTTGACGAGCCATTATGGCCATTGTGCTTGTGATAAATATGTACTGTTATTAGATATGGGTGTCTTTTTTAAAATCACCCACGAGTAGGAGGTACAAGCCTACGGACCGCTAATGGGATACCTAGGCGGGTTGAGCTTTCGGAGTCAAGGGATGGAGATGGCATGTGGCGCAAATGCAGGCGCAGGTGGCGCGCGCTGTGTCATAGATCTTCTCCTCTATATTTGATTGGTCGACCCAGGCGCGGTCGTTTAATTGCTTCCAGTGACACGACGTCTCCCATTGGCCAGGACGCGCCTGGCGTGGCTGAGACGCGCGATCAGCAACTTTTCAAAATCTCCAACGTCAGGTGCAGCCGACCACCGGCTTGTACATGAGCTCGAAAACACAAACCTGTACCAAAATCAAGAGGAAACCCGAGTCCGGACGCTCAATAAATCCGATTTGAAGCCACTGCCTCTCGGCGTCTGTCCCGTCGCAATATGGCGCCCGCATCAAAGACACGCAGAAAAGGATGCGTGACAGGCAATGCCAGCATCGTGAACTTCTTCAAACCAATTGCACGCGCGCCTCTCGGTCCGTCAACGCCACCTCCAGACACTCCGCAACAACCACCAGCCGTCTCCTCACCTATCTCTATTCTGTCTATATCTCCCTCTCCGCCTCCTCCTACTTCGCCGCCGCGCGATCTACCCAGCACCCCGACCCGACCCCCCCGAACAGAAATCTGCGCCTCTGATGACGAAAACAGCGATGGCAGTGACTCGGAGACATCTCTCGAGGATCTCTCACGTATTCTAGGCCACGCCAGAACTGTTGCCCCTGTGCCTCAGAAATCTTCACAGATCGACTTCACCACCCCGAGGGCAAAACGAACCACCCTCCAATTCCACGCCTCGCCACTGGCCATTCTTCCAAAGCACAAATTCGACCTGAAAGCCCTGGCAAAGGACGCGCAATACGACGACGCCACCACGGAGAGTTACCGTAGAATACAACAGACGGTCAGTGCGGACCTCGACAAGAAGAATAATACCCCTCCCGGTCCCTCGGCTACAGAAACGACCATTGCGGGGATCGTGAGAGAAAAGGGCGGCCAGGAACAGGATGCTCGGAAAGTGCTTCGCGCGGTGCAGAGGTTTGAGGGACCTCAATCCCAAGATCGGTACCTTTTTTTCGAGCAGGCATATAGACCCGATCCGTTGCCGAAAGCGCCTTCACTACCTAGCGATTCGCCATGGGGCCTTTTGACCCAGGGGAGGGCAGTGTCTAGGGAGCAGCATCTGGTTTCGGGGGTGCCGCAGACCCTTCTGCGCAAGATGGGTGGCTTGCCTGACTCGTTGTTCGAATGGATGCTGGAGTCGCTGTGTCTTGAGCAGCATTCCGTCGTCACGAGGCAGGAGTACTGCAACATGATTGCTAGTTGTCCGGCGCAGATCGACCGTCTCTTGACGGCGGAACGTATCAGACAGCTGTTTATACTTCTCGGAGCAAGGGACTTGGACCGGTCGAAGTCGGGACTCGGAGTCGTCAAATTGGGCCAGGGCATTGAACCGTACGAAGATCAAGATTGGTCTTGCCTACGGTCATTCATCTCCCTGCTTGGTCTTGTCGCTGACCAGTTGTCTGTGAAGAGTGCAATGTTTTCGGCTCAGACATTGGTTCAGATGGCCCTGGACAAGGTTCTACTCTCCAATATTGACATTCTACACGCGTTCCAACATACACTGCAAAAGTTGACCGCAGCCATTCCGTCAAGTCTTTCCTGGGACACTTTTGTAAGCTCCCCCTGACGTCTACGCAGGAACCTTGTCTTCTCCCCCCCCCTCTCTCTCTTCTCTTTCTTTCCCCTCATTATCTAACACATGCATGAAAAGTGCTTCGAAACCAGTACCCTCCTCCATGGCATCAAATCCCGCAACATAATAACCACAGCCCTGCTCTGCATCCCCATCAGCTCAAACCGCACCCACGATCTCCGACGTCGCATCGCCGTCTCCGCGCTATTCCAAAACGACGCTCTAGCGAAACACAACTCAGAAGACATCATCACTCTTCGATCCATCATCGACCTTCTCAACGACGAAGCCTTCGCCATCAAGCCATCCACAGACTTTGCCGAGCTCCGTGCCAGCATTATCCTACTCGACATGGCCGTTGACGACGGCTCCGTCATCCCATTCAACGACCGCGCCGAGGAGAACAGGTTCAACGACGAGATCGATGAGCTGGCGGGTCGACTCCGCGAAATATGGCGCAAGACCAACGATGCGGGCATGAAACTTGCGCGCACAGAGGCAAAGAGTGTGGTGGAGTGGGTGCAGCAACGATTACTGCATAGTGCGCGGACGAGGAAGAAGGCGAAGAAGAGTATCTTTGACTTTCAGAAGAAGGAGGATCCGTTTCTGCCTCAACAGAGGGAGTATATGCAGAAGTTTGTGCAGAGAAAAGTATAATTAGTTGCCAGTGGCTCTGGCTACGGCGGAAACACGCCGGTGGGAGAGGTATATGACTGGCCGCTTGAGACTTTGCTGTCGACCACCGCTGTCGTAGCATCTTCACTAATGAAGAACTTTGCGCGGCTGCCTCACATACCTACTGAGAGGGAAAAATTCCTCGTGGCCGTATATGGCGTTTGCAGTCACTGAGTTACCTATACGGGGGGCATGGCGTTAAGGAAATTGTATGGAGTTCTTTGTGTCGAGAGGCAGGATATCCCTATTCTTCAAGTTTATGATACAACTTCTAAGTAATTAACTTGCGCGATTTGCATGAACCGGCGGGACAGCTTCCATCAGAAACAAGGAAATTAAAGCGTGGCGCGAAATGAGTAAAGACAAACGATCCCAATGCAAGTTTATTTTTGATGCACAACCCCTACACGGCGCAAGTAAGCGCTCCTTCACCCCCCTTCACAAGCTTCTTCGTCTCTCTCGAGCACTCCGCAGCGTAAGAGCGGGCTTGAAATGACACTAAAAGACGAATACACGCTGCTCTCTCTCAAGCTCATGTGGCCTAAAGTCAAGAACTTCAGTCGAAGAATTTACGATTAGGGTTCTTTCCGAACAAGGCTTCTCGGACGGCCGGCGCAGAAGCATCCTTCAGAAGCTCCAGGCGTGTCTCAAAGGTATTGTTGATGTCAATCTTGCCGTTGCCGCTCACAATGACGACGCCTCCGGCTCTGCAAAACATGTCAGCGACTAAACCAGGTAGCATTGGCGGTCCCCCTGGCCCAGAAAAGGGCCGCGCGTAACGGTCTAGTCTTCAATGCGTAGAGAAGGGCCAGGGCCTGTTGTTGGATATGCAGATGCTCAAACTTACGATCCCGCAGGCAGAGGATTAGCCTCATCAATCTTGGCCTCAACATTACTGCCCACCTGCTTCTTGTACTCCTTGACCGCCTCCTCAATAGCCTTGTTGACCACATCGCTGTCCTTCTTTCTAGCCTGGACGAGCATCTTGGGCTCGTTGAGAGCATAGAACCCCTCGAGGAGGAGACCCTTGAGGATCTTCTGGTACTTGGCCTTATCCTTGGCACCGTCGACGAGCTTCTTCTGGGCGTCCTCGAATATGCTGTCGAGCAGCTCCTGGCGGGCACCCAGGACCTTGAGTCGGGTCTTGTTGGCGACGGTGGAGCGGGTGATTTGTTGGGACATGGTGGCTTGCTTGAATTTCTTGTCGTACTGGGTGTCGATGGCGTCGGTCTCCTGGCGGACGAGCTTGGACTTTTCGATTTCGAATTCCTCGTTGGCTTTAATTTCAATCTCGCGGGCCTTTTCCATGGCTTCTTGCTTGATGAAGGCGGTCATCTTGCGGAGTTCATTGTCGACCTATAAGCCGGGAGAGGAGGAGGGTTAGTCTATTGTTGGACAGTAAAGGGGGGTTGCGTATGATTCCCATAATCAGCGTTTGAAGCGCATTGGGCATGGCTGAACCAATTGTGGCATGGAAATAGAGAGGTGTGTGTTTGGCAGATGATTGTCGAGACATGCGAATCATGCAGACAGCGACGTAGAGGGCGTACCTGCTGGTCGGACAAGGCGTGTTGTGACATGGTGAGGGCGGCTGTGTGGACGACGGTGCCACCTATAGAGGGTAATTCTGATGAAGAGTAGAGAGGCTGCTGCACGATGGCTATGGTGGAGGATTAGAGCACCGTGGCAGCCTGGCGAGATGCAGTTCTAATATGCGTCTGGTGGCGGGAGTGGAGGGACGTTGAGGACGTTGAGTCTGAAGGAGCTGTGACGATGCACCGGTGTACTCTGTACATGGACTGGGAAGTTGTACAGCCAGTGGCAGCCACAGCTCGCGAGCAGAACCCCGCGACCCGCCATGTTCCAGCAAATGACGTTCATTCATCACGTGATCGGCTATGAATGAGCCCCGTCTTCTCTAGACTCTGGCACTTCTTGGGTCACTGACTCACTGCCAACTTGGGTCCAGATCGCTGCAGAAATGCTGCTAAAGAAACCGCATTAGCCACAGGCTACAGCACCAGCCCCTGACACCAGCAAAGCGGGCCATTGTTGCGCATTCCTCCCGTGCATCGAGCGTCATACATGGCAACGCTTCACGCCAGATCCCCGCGAAGTGTACATCTCGTTTCGGCCATAAACCTAAACACGACTACGCAGCTCCTTGGACGACGACAACAAAGAAACTCGACATCACACACATGTTTACTGCAACCTGCACACCTCCGAACCAATCTCACCAACACTCGATCGATTCGAACACGAGGAGCCTGTCAAAATAGATACTAACGACCTGCCTTCCCCGTCGCTGCTCGCATGGTGTTCTGTGACCGTTGGCTCGGGCACGGCTACCGCTGAGTATTCCCACATGCCGTCGCTCACGTCGTCTGATTCCACATTCTTAACACATTGCCAATGACGATTCATCGAAGTGCTGCGTCATGAGAATCATGGGGAGCATCTCCCCCAGCGGGAGTATCGCTGTACGCCGAATCCCCATATCGGCCCGTTCCCCTTCCATGTTGAAGTTTCGTTCATATCTGACTCGTGTTGCGCATAGCTTGGAATTGTGGTCGGCTTACTCTCGACGAGTGTGCAGAGCCTTGGGCTGACCCTGCAACGAAAGTCGCATATTCTCGAAGGCGAAAAGGGCCCTCACGACGTACAGCGACCGCCCTACCGACGGCGGAGATGGCAACTCGGCATGGGCATGTTTGTCATGGCGAATCTGCTCGGAAGCACCATTCAGATCTCCACCCTGCCATTACCAGTGCTCTCGACGCTACAGGCTGCGGGCCTTGTCTTCAACTCGGTATGCGCGACACTTATACTCAGTGAACCGTTTACGCCGTGGTCTCTCGGCGGGACATTACTCGTAACGACCGGGGCTGTCCTCATTGCCATCTTTGGCGCCATACCATCCCCGGCGCATGATCTGGACGAGCTTCTGGTCTTGCTTAGCAGGAAGCCTTTCATAGTTTGGATGGCTCTTCAGGCGCTCTTCGTCGTGGCACTCGGCACCGCCATCGACTTGGTGAATAGCCTGTCGAGTTTATCGCACAATGCTCGCTTCCGGCTCGCTCGTGGCATCATATACGGCGTCATCAGCGGGGATGTCTCGGCGCACGCCTTGTTGTTTGCCAAGTCGGCCGTCGAGCTGTGCATCAAGACCATTGGCGGCAGCAATCAGTTTGCGCATTGGCAGTCGTGGGTCATTGTCCTATGCCTCATCTTGCTGGCTCTCGGCCAGTTATACTACCTGCATCGGGGCCTGAAGCTGGTCTCAACCTCCGTTTTGTATCCTCTGGTATTTTGCGTATATAACATCATTGCCATTCTAGATGGTCTGATATACTTTGATCAGGTCAGCCTTATACCGCCGCTACATGCGGGACTCATTGCACTTGGTACCGTCATCTTGCTCTCGGGCGTGCTCGCTCTATCTTGGCGGCTTAGCGATGATCAACATGCGCCCAGCGTGGGGCAGTCGACCTTGGCGCCCGGGCTGGGGCTCGTGGATGACACGGATGGAGAGCAAGACTTCCTCCTCGATTCAGATGCTGCCGCCGTGGACGACGAGGAGTACAATCCTGTGTCAGGTCATGGCACATTTGCAGCGACTGTCCACGGGGGCCCCACGGCGATTACAACGACGCCGCCGCTAATGCTGACGCCAACGCAGAAGAACTTGAGATGGGCAGAGCGAGCCGAAATTTGGGGTGAGCTCGAGGATCAGGAGGAGCCGCTGACGACCCCAACAAGACGCCTACGGCCAGCTACACTCCCAGGCCGATCAGAGACAACTCCCCTTCTCACGGCCGGTGGAAGATCCATGAGCGGCTCCGCAAGGCTAGAGGGGACCGGTCCCAGCAGGGACGCGGGTCTCGATAAGCCCGGCCATCGTCGGAGGCGAAGCACAGGCTTCCCCGGGATCGTGGCCCGGAGACAGCCCCGACAACGAGGGCCATCTATTTCAGGTGGCCGACTTGGTGGCCTACTCCAGTCGATTCCTTGGCTACGCAGCCGACGACAACGGCGCTCATCAAGTAGTCGATCCGTCACAGGAGATGATATGGTCACGCGCCCTATAAGCAGCCAAGGTGGTCATACTCAGACCAATAGAAGCACTGGGACCGACGCAGCTGTATGATTTCTTATCCATTTTTCTAAAGAAGCACTAGATATGTTGGTAATGATAGACGTACACCTGGGCCATAGCAGTTGGGTAGTGCCCTTTTTTCTTGTTTTCTTTCCCTATTCTCTTGTTGGTTTGGCTCTTCATGTTGACTTGCTTCTCATGTCAAGAGTTCATGGTAGCGGGTGGAGGAGGGTGATATCATTGGACTGGCGTTGGGGATGGATCGCGGGGGCTAGAAGCCCCGTGATGGGCGTGATTTGCATGTGTTGAGCTTTCAATACAAAGACAGGTTTCAGTCACCATGATGTAAGAAGCCTTTCAGTACATGCTACATGGAGCAGGACGTTTCCTGTTGCAAGTCATGGCGGCCCGCGTGTTAGGACTGGGACTACTAGACCAAACTGGGCCTGGGTCATGGCCTGGGATTAAGCACGTCTAAGTCTTGCCTGATACTCGCTGAGTGCTTGATGTGAAGTCTAGCTTTGATGGTACATGAACGGTCGAGCAGGTACATATTCACATGTTGAAGCCATACTCATGTCCCAAACCCGATTCGATAACATCGAAGCTATATATGACGGGCGGTACAGGGAGGGGCATTAATAATTATCCATGATCGTGATGGTTTGCACAGCACAACCGTCCGCCCAGCAGCCTCTTTATACGGCTGTCCAACCATCCCATGATCCCGACCTATCCTATTCCGTCTCATTCAATCAGCGCTCCCACATTCACGCATCAAAAAGACATGACCAAAACGCCGAGCCAACACGAAGACCATACTAAAACGTGCGAAAACCACTCTTCTCATCAATATGTCGATACCGCTCCCTCTCCTTCCGATCCTTGAGCAAGCACGCGATAGAAAGTATGAGAACAGCATCAACGCCTGCCCGGTTTGGAAAATCAGTCAGTCGTTGGACAGCCAGGGATAGATAAAGAAGAAGAAAACCAGCCATGAGGATTCTGAATAAGGTAGAGAAATCAAAGGGGTGAGGGAAATAAACTCACCGACCATGCCAAACAGGGCCGTAAAGAAATTGCCAATATGAAGATTCCCGTAGCTGGAGATACCTGCTCCGCAGCCATGTATGAGAGCCGCAGCAGCGGGACTGGAGCAGAATGCATCGGTGACAAAGGCCGGGGTAGTGGCATTGTAGTAGCCGCAGCATTGGAACTGTCAAGGTGGTCAGTTGTGTCCAGTGTCTGATTTGCTTCCCCATCCTCCACTGCGTTTCCTCCTCTCGGTCTCCCTCTGAGTATGCTCTGAATACGTCCCCATCTCCCCGTCTAGGAACCGATTGACGAAGCCGCCCCCCCAAAAAAGAAGCATACGAAAGAAAGAGCAAAAGTACCAAAAAGGGGTAAACGATAGGCATACAGCCGTGAGCGCAGCAAAATGCGCAACAGTTTCAACGTACCGATTCCTGAACAAGAGCCTGCTCACTAGGCCTCAGCCCCAAATACGTCCCAAAGAAATTCCTCTTGAGCTTCAACGTCATCACCCATAGATAAACCCCCAAACAAAGACTATACACCCCACACACAATCACCAAATACCCCCCCATTTGGAGCCAGCGCCGCCGCCCTGCGAACACCACCCCCAGGAGGACCACCACCGACGCCGCGAGAACGAGCCCCCCATTCGCGAAGCCCGCCGCAAGAGGAAACGTCTCGTAGAGAGACAACCGGATAACTTCGTGGCCATCGCGAGCCGTATTTCCGATCTGAGATTTCGCGAGGTACGAAAAGATAATGAGGAGGACTCCCGTAGCGGAGAAGAGGGTGATGATGCCGAGGGTGGTGCCGAGGATAATATTGGCGGTGCGTCCCATGGCTATGGGATGCGAAGCCCCAAGAGAGGCGAGGTTCGCTATGCGAGACGGGCTCAAGAAAGAGAGAAGAAGATGGACTTAAAGTAGTGAAGGTGTCGATTCATCCATGAATGCAGAGAGAGAAAGTTGAGACACTATTATTAGAGAAAGAGTGTGTACGAGACTTAAAACCCGGGATCGTGACTATAAGAAAAGAGCGTAAAAGAAGCAAAGATGATCAAATGAATGTATGTATGAAATGAATGAGGGTATTCGGACAACCTCAAACGCGCAACAGTTGCAGAGACGACAAGAAACTTCCCAAGTGAAAATTCAACGCAAAGAAACAAGCGAGAGAAGCAGAAAAATTCCCGCCAGGGAACTACCTATTTGCTAGACTGCCACCCATTGCATTACCTACCTATCCATCCGGTCGTGATTTTCCGAGCCACGCGCGGTCAGACATCGCGGCGTTTCAGGGCAGCCGGCGAGAGTCAGTCGAAGGCTTCGGATCAACGGAGCACGGGCCTTTTTGCGCGACGTGGAGGGGGAGCGGATCTGGCCAATCAGAAGCCCGGATGTGCCGTTCGCGTCGCCTGATTAGGCGGATCTGTGGCGACTTCGTTTGGTTTCTGGCCTGGTGGTGTTTGCGCGATAGTTCGTTTGGTTTCTGTACCGGCCAGGAGGAGAAGAAGCGTTTTTTTGTATGGGTATGTATTAGGTAAAGTACCTACTGCGTAGGCGTGGGAATCGGGATGCTCCGACTCCCGAGGCTTGCGTGTCGTGTGTTGCGACTCGCGTTGCGTAGGTAGGTAGGTAGGTATGTACGGCATACACAAGTGTTTTTGGGTGCGTACCTAGGTACCTCGGCTGGATCCGGACCGCATTGGTCGACCACGCCATTGGGACGTGAATCGTGATGGACCATTTTTGTTTCCATTGTTTTTCCTTTTTTTCCCCTTGATCTTTTGTTCTTTGCTAGTCTTCTTTTTTCCCGAGAAGGCAGGTAAGAAGGTGGCAAGACCTCGATCCAAGATCTTCAAGACATGCTCGGTACGTATAGTGTGGAAGGGCCGTTCCGGCCGTTGAACTTGGAGCAACACAAATCACCACGAGGCACCTCTCTGCGGTACGCCCACATGCATGCGGTATACCTCATGCAGACCTAGGTACATATGTACATGTATGTACTCCGTACGTACACCTGCAGGCTGCAACGACCTGATGGAGCCCTGCCGCTGGCTGTGCCGTGTGGGTTCACGTGCAATTTGCAACTCATTCGTTCATGCTCAGGTCTCTGGACTCTGTGGTCTCTGGACGTCTCGAAAGTTGTCGAAACAAATCACTAATCAGCTGACAGCAATGTTCCTTGAAAATTGGAATGGACTGCGAAACAGCCCAAATCCCCGCACTGGTAAGCTGCAAAACTGTCAAGACTACATGCAGCTGACGGAACCCAGAAAGCGCTCCTTTTGTCACAAAAGCCATAGACGGCCCGTTTATGAGGCGTGGCCGGGGCCATGGTTTTTCTCTCCCGCACCCGCAGTGCTGGAATAAGAAGAAAAGTGGCAGCCTCGGCATGTCATTGACTCATCGGGCTGGATGCCATGTGCTTGAAGCTTCTGGCCTCCCACCATCGGTGACCTGGTCGGGACGTGGAATCTCGAATCTGGCTAAAGACCAATATGAATGGTTGTCGAGGCCGCTCGCATGGCATGCCCACTCCGTAGTCGGCTCATTGGCCTCGAGGCCCTTTGTACTCTGTACAGAAAAGTCAATTGATGCCTTGTCGATACCTATGTATGACTGTGAAGTCGATTCACTTCATTCGTGAGTGTACATACCTACACATGTACCCACAGCTTGTTGACGGGAGAAGTTCGGGTTTGCATATGCTCACTGCTCCAGCCTCCAACGCGCGACATTGACAAATGACAATTGCCCAGCGTTTGCTTGGTGGCAAAAGAAAAGGCAAAAAGAAACTGGCCGGGCACGCGTTTCAACCGGTCCAGGGCGGGCGGGCGCTGTGTTGCGGAAACCTAGTAAATAGCAGCTTCATCTATGACAGACTCTGCAGTCTGCACTGAGACGACGTGGCCGTGAAACTGTGCCTGCCGAGCCGTCATGATTTTTCTCTCATCAATGATCATGGGGGTCCGGGGACTGACTGCGTGAAGAGTGCGTGCAGAGAACTTGCAGAGGGTTTGGGTGCACGATCATCGCATTTGCAGGTTTGCAGGCAGAGTGAGAGCGCGTGTGAGTGCGCACGTCTTGCTTGCGTGGTTCTGAGCGCACGAACGGGGGAACAGCGGGTGGAGCGCGAGTGGGTGGGCAAAGGGCCGGCCACAATGGCAGACGCGTTGTACCGTGTGTGTGCACGACCGTCGACGGTCCAGATGCCAGCCATCGCTGCTTGCATGTGCCGGCCCACAAAACATCCCCGTCGTCCAGGCCTTCATTCCAGCGCTGACGGGCAACGGGCCAATGGGCTGCCAGTCTCGGGCCTGACGCGGCATAGAGACCCACTAAACCTGTGGACCCCCGCCTTCCCCTCCCCCACACGCCCTTGTCCGCTTGCTGCGCGTCCGGTTTGTCCTTCACTGCTCAGCTGCTGGGCTTGTAGCAGAAGTCGTCTTTGATCATGAATTCATGATTGATGTGGCGCGCGATACATGATGAGGTCAAGGCCAATCCCACTCGAGAAGACTCAGGTGCCGACGTAATTCACTGCGGAGAATGACAACAAGCTGTCTTCTCCTGTAATATTCAATATTCGTATGGAGTATGTACCTACATCCAGAGCAAAGGCCAAGGGAAGGCCAAGGGCATGGGGCAACGCGACAGAACTCCCCTGCTTCACAGCGGAAGTAAGTCCAGGCCGTTCCTTCCTTCGCTCAGGTGCGTAGCCCCGGTAGCAGGCAGACAGGTACCGGATACCCAACCTAGATGCAGAGGTGATGCGTCCCGCCCTGTATGCGGTACATGCCTTCACAGAACTGTAGCCTGAGGCAGAACTGTCCAGGACCAAGATATCCGTGTGCCCGTGCAGCTCGCACCTTGCTGGAGCTGGGAGTCCTTGTTCCCAACTGTCAAGCTCCTTCCCGTCACCAGATGTTTCGCTTAAGTGAAAGCGCCCCGTCATATTCGCAGAGCGTCAAGGAGTCAAGACTCGAGGCGTTGAAGACAAGCCACTTCTGGGCCAGCTCAAGTTCCCACAAAGACAGAATCAGAATCTGAACCAGACTCAATCAAGAAGAAGCGCGTCCCCAACCCGGCCGCCCTTACCAGGTCTTTCCGCCCTCCGCAAGTTATACATACATACATACAAGCAACCCCAAGGCCCAAGGCATCCCGAGGCACCAACAAGGCGCTACAAGGCACCCCAAGCACCGCCCTTCCCTCCCCTCATCCGCTCGCACCGCCAGATCCAGTATAGATCCATCGGCACCACGCTCAAAACAGCTTCTCCACCACTTTGTTCCCTTTTCAGTCAACCATCGGGACATCGACTTGCACGAGAGCTTCTTGTCATTTTGGGACAGCTCGACAGCGCAGCAGATCGCTTTCTGTTTCTTTCGCCTCGACCCTGTCGCGCGCCCCCGCGATTGATTGTTTTTTGACGTGTCTAGTGCCCGTCGTCTGAATTTTCTGCTCCTTCTCCTTGCTGTCCTCCTCTCCCCTCCTCCAGAGTAGCCATCGCGTCGTAAACAGCGGCCCGAGCTACTCCTTCACGAATCACAACACCAACATCCTTGGCCCTCGTACCGAAAGAGGAAGGAACAGCAACAATGGCCGACATTGCTGACCAACGCGAACAAACCTCGCCAAACGAGCTCGATGAGCCGCAAACTGTTGGCAATGGAGCGGCCGCTACTGAAACCCGTGGAGTCAAACGCCAGCGCACTTCGGCCGGCGACGACGACGAAGACGATGATGACAAGGGTGGCCGCGAGCGTCGCAAGATTGAGATCAAGTTTATCAGCGATAAGTCTCGTCGTCACATCACCTTCTCCAAGCGCAAGGCTGGCATCATGAAGAAGGTCTGTTCTCTTGCCACCGCGTCTTCTTTCTTTTTCCCCCCGTCTTCTCTCTTCCCTCCTACGCGCCGTTGTTCGTTTCTCTTTTCAGATGATTTGGAACAGCAAAGGCGTTGTTTACGCGTGGCGCACTGCACCTGAGATGAAATCGCGTCGCCAGCCTTGTCCTGTTGCCAAGTTTGATTCTTCCTTTGGTTTCACCTGCGTCCCGCTCTCGCCGCTTTGGATTAGGGTTTACTGACTCCCCGTGCTGCGTATAGGCCTACGAGCTGTCCGTATTGACTGGCACCCAAGTTCTGCTCCTCGTCGTATCCGAGACTGGGCTTGTATACACTTTCACCACGCCGAAACTACAACCGCTTGTCACTAAGTCTGAGGGCAAAAATCTGATTCAGGTAGGTTCGCGTGGTCCTGTCCTTCTCTGTGCTATGCTATGGCGCGTCATGTTTTCGTAATGAGCTCTTGTATCGCAAGGCTCTTCTGCCATCACGCACAGTCTGCACTATGAAGGCCCGTCAACAACCACAATTTGCTTTCATCAGCTAAACGCTCTCATGATGCTGACTCATGTGCTTTCCTTTCATAGGCATGTCTGAACGCGCCGGAGCCGACCCCTGGCAACGAAAACGGTGTCGACGGTGGTGACCAGGCAGACTCTCCAGAGGAACCCGCGCCTCAGCATCTTCCGCCCCAAGCTGGCCGACCAGGGATGCCGCCAAATCCACATGCCATGCCAGGCAACTACTTGCCCAACATGCCCATGGAGGCTCAACAGGCCCTTGCCTACCAGAATTATGTCCAGCGCAACCAGGCATATGGCTCAGGGATGCCCCCTCAGGGCGGCATGCCACCCAACAACCATCATCAATCATGAGAGTTGCGAAGATATCAAGTGGGCAACGGCAAAATTTGCGTGTGTGAAGGAGCGACGTCGGAAGTCGCCGGACGACGCACCACTTGACCAATGGGTGCGCGGAAACCCGGGAAATATTTTCTGACGTCGTTGCCACATTCTTTGTGAGATCTGGTGGATTTGGCGTTGACGATGACTTATGCGGGTTTTTGAAACATGTTATTCCTCGATTTATCGTTGTGACATTTTCTCCTTTTTATTTTCTCTTCTTATTCTCTCCCTTTGTGCCCTTCAGTCACCAGGGGAGAAAAGAAACCAACGATTCTTCGTTTAGTGCGTTGGTCTTTTGTTTTCATTTTGACTTTTGTTTTTCTTTTCTAATATGTGGCGTCGTCCTGCAGCAAGGCAAGCACCCTTGCTGTGGCTTGTCGATGCGCAGAGTCAGGCTCCCTGGTCTTGTAAGCGTACTGCCGCATTCGGACTATTGTTGTTGCTTGATGTGGACTATCCAAGGGCTTTCCGAGGACGTTCAATGGAGGAGGAGATGAATCTGTATGAGATATCATGATTGGATGCAATGGACGCTGGACCGGACGTCTTGAATAAGCCGAGGAGCTTCAAGGTGGTTCAACAAGTCGAAGGAGGCTTGTCAAGGTTCAGCGAGGGAAAAGCCAGCCAGCATACTGAACAGGCAGCGAGAGTATGCCAGGCGTCTACCGACCGCGCATCGGCATCGGCCCGCACATGACTCTGTTTTCTCATAACCCATTCTTGTTGTATGCCCATGGAACGGCACGGCCGGCGGCACGGTGAGGTTGGTGGTGGTGGTGGTGGTGGTGGGCGGATACCAATGAGATGAAATGTATGAGTAAAAAAATCTTAGTCGGCTCTTTGTCCTGCAAATGTACGCGATAGAAACCTAAGTTCTCACAGTGATGACTTGTCGTGAAACTTGAAAGGCAAGGTGCGTCCTTGCGTAGCACAGTGCGGCGCATTGCCAAGGGCCAAGGGCGCCCATCCCGGATGAGGCATAGAACCGGAATCTGAGCCGAGGGATGCAGAACTTAGAAGACGCGTCGGTCTTGCCGCATTGGACTGACGTGACAGAGTTGCCCTGGATAAAATAGGCTAGATGAGGCATGTCATGTATAAAAGAGTTCTTCACATGGGCAAATCATGCATGGGCCTGTCATCATAAGCATTGCCATACATAAAGCACGTCAGGTACAAAACATCAAGCACAGCATGCACAGCATGCACAAAGCAGACGAATTGGTATTTACTCCGCAGGACTCAGGAGGATTCAGGAAATGCCCCCGGCGGAAGCATGCAGCGGCAGCCGTGGCGGTTGCCAAAGGGCGCAACGAAGCGTTCAAGATATGTGCCCATGATCAAGGCACGTTGAAGCTATGTACCTACGGAGTATGTAACTAACCTAGGTATGTATGTGCGTATGTCTCTGAAGGGACATGCAACCTTGGAGTTTGTCCTTGGAGTTTGTTCTTGGGGGGAAATTGGTGCGAAAAGAAGCTGAATTCCCGCGTTGGCAGGAGTGCATGGACATGAAGAGCCTCATGTATGTCAGGCCGCAGAATGTGTAGCCGCTCTCTCGGTTTAGGCCGCCCAAGTTCCAACCCGCGCGGGAACCAGGAACCGGCTTGGTCGCGTCCAGTTAATGGGGAATGAGCTGTCGGGTTTCTCGTCTGTAAACGATCATATTTGTCCTCTCTCAGCTTGCAGTCCCTTTGGATTCCAGATTAGGTATACAGAGTAGGTACGGAGTACACAACAGCACAATTGTACATACAAGTCATACGCAAGTCGTCAGCGACGCACGCGCCGGCACGAGAGACAAATCATGGAACATGCTCGCTTAGTCATATTCGTCCACCGTCCCGGAGACACTATACCGTATTGGGCCTCGCTTGAGCAAGTTTGAGAAGGTTTCTGCATTGTCCCCGATGTATCGGTACTGCGGAGGGGTCTGTGTACAAGGTACATACATGGTCTTGATGGCATGTAGAATAGAACAGTTTCCGTCGTGGATGACTGCGCTTCAATATTTGAATTACTGACGCGAAGACTCCAAGACAAGGCTGTGGCACAGCTGTGCAATGTGTATCATACTGTATCGCGATAAATCGAATTCGCTGTAACCTCCCAGTGTTGTATATCCGCGCCTTCAAACGCCCAGCAGACAAGACAGATAGACAACATCCTAAAACGCCAGGCCGTAATACATATCCTAAAACCCTATCCCGCTGTATATATCAAACCGTCTTCGTAACCAAAGCCCAGCAAACGACCCCCTATCGATCTAGTGCTCCCCCACGCTGCTATACCGCCCAACAGCCAGACTCCCCACAAACACCCCCGCGAGGACCGAAAGGAAATATCCAACATTCATCGTCATAACGGCCAACATGCTACCATCACCAAGATTAGCTTTCCGTAGGTACCGCACAGCAGAAAGGGGAGCATGACCAACGTACAGTAAATACCCAACCCCCACAATCACCGTATCCATAACCGCCCTCAACGGATCAACACTCACCCTCCACGGCCTCACCTCACAGCCTCTCCGCGCAACCACCACGACCGCCTCCTCAACTCCATTCGCCGAGAGCGCCATCTTCATAGCCCCCACGGGGGGTTCATGCGCTGCCATCATCTCCGAGAGGGACGTCTGGCCCTGCGCGACGACATACCGTCGCTGGAGGGCCTGATCTAGCCAGCGGGCTTCTTGGAGGGTTCGTGCCGCGAGGAGGAGCCGTGCGGTGATGGCGAGGAAGATGAGGAAGATACATGTTCCGGCGTAGGCGCCTGGGCTTTGGGGCGTCCAGGAGCTGGTGTAGAGGGGGGTGGAGGGGTTGGTTTGGAAGACCATGGACATTAGCATGGGGACGGGGCTGTCGTGGCCGCCGCCGCCGCTGCTGCTGCTGCCGCCGTCCATTCCATCCATGCCGTTCATGTTGTTCATGGAGAGGCGGAGATGGAGGAAAGGAGAGGGCCTGCGTTGGCGGCCTCGGATGTAGGTATTGTGGTGTTGCTCTGGTTGCCGCTCGGGGTATTGCTTTGGAATCTTATATATTGCGCCTCGTGTTGCTCTCGCTGGAGGCTTCGTGGCTGCAAGTCGCGGGGAGGAAGGACCCCTAGAATTCGGAATTCGATGTCGATGTTCTTTTCTTGTCTCTGGATGCCCAACGTGGCACGTAACACGTTTGGCGGGGCGAGGTGCGAGTATAGGCGCGTTCTTTGTGTTCCCAAACGTTTGACGGGACGATTTCGGCGGAACGATCGAGGACAATTGCGACGAATTGAGCAAGAGGATGTTTATGTGAAGTATGTTTAAAGCAGGAAACAACTGCAAAAACAAAAACAAAAGGCGCAAAGGAATGGCTGGGAGGAGAGGCCCGAGATGAAGTTGCGTCGCTGGCCCACGCTCAAGTACCGGTACTTCCCCCCCCCGCGCGCAAATTCCCCTGTAACGCTACTGCGCTCCAGCCCCTTCACTCCCTAGTCCCTCCACCTCCAAGCAACGCAGAAGCACTCTGTTTTCTGTGTGCGGCGATCTATAACGCACCATCACCTACTCACACACGGCATCTCATTCGATTGCGATGCTTCCCTGCCACGTGACCATTCTTTTATTGTCAGAGAGGCCAGTCAGTGCCGTGATATTGAGACCGCACTGTGTATTTACTTGGGAGCGCGGGAGTTGTGCTGACGAATGTCTCGAGTAATGATCCTCGGTGAGGACAAGGGCGCCCTCTGAGCATGTTTGCGATTGCGTATGTACGTATTCCCTTGAGACGTCCACTGAGTATGTAGCTTGAGATCCGTTTACGAGTGAGCCATGGTCCTGGTTAGCCAACTTGGCTGCTATGGAACGATGCAGGATGAGTGATGATGATCATGTCTAGGCTCTCTAGATCCGTGGCTGCATGTGAGGGCAAAGGAGATGTTTGCCCTCGGCCTGAAGTGATGTCTATCACGTAAGAGTCAAGACTGCTGGCTCCAACACTGTCCCCAGGGGAAGATCTGGGCCAAAGCCGGGCAGCAGGCCGCAGAACCCAACAATCTACTAAGAACTCTAGTCCGCCAATTTCCAAGGCGTTGACAAGGAATCCTCGTGCTCATCATGTGATAAAGACGCAAGAAATCCGAGTGTTCCTTCCAACTCCCTTTTTCATTCCGTCGACGATGTCACGATGATTCGATCGTTCCCATCTTGTTCAAGATGGGGGTGGCACTGCGAGATCTTGTACACAATTCATTTCTATGTCTCATGTCAATTTGACGAAGGCGACACCCACGCTTCTGGAGTCTTGTCAATGATTCCTTTGCGTTTTGGCTGTCCGTCAAAGCAGCGGTCTTCGTTATTGTTCAATGAGTTACGTTGAAGCCTTCAAGTACATTCGCATGCAGCAATCCACAGTGTCGAAAGGCCCGTTCGGGGTTGACTTCAGACTGCATGAATTTAGCCTCCGCGGGCTCGCGGAGTTGAGTACGACGAGATTCTTCTTCGACTGCCAGAAAATCGCGTCTCCTACGAGGATGATTTCAGATTTGTTAACAAACCAGCGATTGACCTTCTCGTATCATGTATGCAGCATTGCAGATCATCAGTGTGAGAAGCGTCACTGTAATGTATCCCTTGAAGGATGGTGTTCGGATCGTTCCAGAACACCGGCGATACCGTGCCGACAAGATCAGTTCTCAGATCTTGTGATTCGACCACACGTCGCCAGAGGTAAGCATGCTTCAGAAGAGGCGTACAGGTCACACTCGGCACGTTGGCATGACATGACATATATGGATGGCGAAACGACCTCACGGTGTCAATTCTTCCTTGAACAGATTGGGAGTGATCTTCTTCGGCGGCGGCAGGGCTCCTCTGTCGATCGATCCCAAAAAAGTCTTCCTTCAAACGAAAGGTGAAAGTTGACGTCTCTCTTGCCGATGGCCTGGACATGACAAGATCAACTGCTCAGTGCTGATCACGTCAGCATGCTCGCAGGAAGCGTGATCCTTGGTACCTAGTCGAAGAACTCGCCGCGCTCAAGTTTACGGAGGTCGAGTTCATCGATTCCATCCCGACGGGTCACGGGTCTTTGATGGTTGCGGCTTTGGAAGCTTCTCTACGACTTTGGCATAACTTAACGGCGACCGCTGCTGCTTGGCGATACTTCCTGGGGATAGCCAAGACGCAAAACGCAAAAGTGCTTGACAAACGTCAGGCTCGCACTCGGCACGTTGGCATAAGACATGAATGGGCAGCCGGGCTATGGGAAAGACCTCAGAAGGTCAGTCACGATAGTGGTCCAGTGGAAGTATGCAAATATGAAGAAGCCATTATGTATTCATGATTATCACGCGTTCTCTATGGAAGCGCCTTTTCTATACACACCCGAAAAATCTTGGGATACAAATGCCATCTTGCCGCGGTGGTTCATAGAACTAAGAAGCCTCATAAGATCCTTCATCAGGGACTGTACCAGGTCATCGCCGCGACTGCGAGCCTCGGCCTATGGCTCACGCGAAGACTGAAGTATGACGAGTCACGACAGACATCGTTGACGGCCTCTCAGGGGTGACTTCACCGACTAACAGCGCATGTGAGAAGTCTTGCATCCTGAACAGTGAAGATACAATTGCCATGTCCAGTGGACAGCACCCGATCCGTGCACGGCTCACCAGTCGCTCTATCAAGGGCATCCAGATTCTGGCAGGCCCGCGCCGCCCGTTGCATGCATTGTCAGGACTCAGATCCAAGTGTCGAGTCAGGACTTTCAGATTCCTCTGAGGTCTTTGAGAGCCCCTTTACTCGGGAGAGGGGAACTAGGGTGGTTGATTTGGCTTAAAGCACAGGATATCTTGTCTGTCTGATGGCTACAGAGATGACGATCACATGGTCAGAGACTCAGAGGAGACTCCGAGAGAGCGACAAGCGGGCTGAGCAGGTTGACTTGCCATGAGACGAGACGCCTGTCAGAATATGCCAAGAATGACAAATGGAGGCCCCATGACTCCCGTCAGGCTCTCAACTTGAAAGGACAAAGTCCGGATATCAGGAACTACCTATGTAGATAGCGGGGCCTACATCATGTATCATGACCCTCAAGATAGACTTCTCACGGAGTATAGGCCAGACATCAATACCGTATCAGCCATTCCACTAGTAACTAGTAACTACACTTCCGTCCAGCCTGTTTCCATGGCTCTCTTTATGCGTTCATCACAAGTTCATAACCCTAACCCTGAACTACACCATAACATGAGCTGCGAGTCAAACCCCAAAACGAAGCATCGCGCTACATCTTGCGCTCTCCCGAGTCCCGGCGGCCGACAACTCGCGCCATGGAATTGGCAACTTAAACGCCCCCCTAAAATGGAATATCAAAGAACCATAACGTTTACGTAGCATTGACACCAAATGACGACAACAGTAAACGCACGAGCACCAACCAAACCAAAACCAGTGAAGCACAAACCCATTATTACCCATAAAAAGGCTCTCACCCGATCCCGTACCACCCCACGCCCCGAAAGGAACCTCTCACAGCGTGTATACCCCTTGCGGTGTGTATGACGAGAACAAGATCCATCATCCCCCCTGCCCCGCAGATCCGGACCAAGACCTCATTCGGACTTCGAGTCTCGACGGGTATCACTGCCGCGGCCAGCTCTTCCCACAAAAGGGGGTAAGGGTGTGACGGGTCATGCGGGGAGCCGTCCGGGTGGTACCGGTTTGGGAGGGGGGAGCCTGGAGGGGGGGGCATTGCTCACACGGCAAGAGCGCCGAGTCGTCCGCAGGGCCAAAGCCATCAATGATAATCAATCAAGTTGATTCGGGTTCGGGAGCGATGCTTGACGCTCGTATCCGGGCGGGCCGCTGAGGCGGTGCTACGTGTGACTTGAGGCTGTCGAGGGGGGGACAGGGAGGGACAGCCTACATAGTACAGGGAAACGGGGCGTTGTACATGTACATTGTAACATGCCTTGTAAGTTGTGGAAATAGTTCTGGTGTGCGTCGTGCGATTCGGGCGGTTGGAACTTTCTGGTTCTTTTCTTGTATCATATGTCAGAGTATATGGATAGTGTGAGTCAGCTTTGTCAAGAGCTCAGGTTCATACTTCTCGGTTGGTAGAAAGGCTGGCATTCTGCCGTCGTGTTGGCCAGTCTGTCCTTATCTGCAAGCAAGAGTCAAGACGGGCAAAGCGGACACCGTACCGTTGTGATGATGCTCTCAGTCTCATCTCTCTCCGTGAGTCTCCGTCGTCCGAGGAGCGTCGCGTAAACAACACACGCGTTAGCCGCAATCACATATGCATGTGTGCCTGTCCATCCATCTGTCATGACTCATCTGTGTCTTTGACTCTTGTCCCTTTTTAGCCCCATCTCGCGCTGTTGCTGTGCTGAGGCATGTCTTGCATGGGGTTGCACACGGATCACGATTCACATGGGCAAGACTCCGTATTGGCAACGCTCTTGTTCCGTTTCTCCTGTCCTGAATATCATTTCCATTTCCAGTACCGATTGCATCTCGTACCTAGCAAGGCAACCTTCTTTTATGTGCTTTTTTTTCTTCCTCTTCCCTCCCACGAGTTACAACAGGGCGTATCCTTGCTCACCGAGGCCATCGGGCCCTCGCGCAGAGCTTGTGTCGGGATTTCGGGAACGAGGATGAGGTGCCGTAGGCTGAAATGATTCTTCCGTTCTGGTGCGATGCTGTCTATTTTTGTATTTCTTTTTCTCTGAATCGTCATGTTGGTTGTCTCTCTCCTTGTTGTTGAGGTGACATATGGCGTAAGCATGCAGCGACCCAGAGAGGCACCGTGAGGGATTGATTGGAGACGGGGAGGGGAAGCACTTGTGATGAATCATGATCTTCGGTGGCAGTGGCAGTGGCAGTGTGTTTTGTGTGTCGACGGAATACAGGTGGATGGGAAACGTGCCCTTTCTTCGTATGATGTGCGCTGCGCATATCGCATCATGCACTCTTCGCATCTGCGGTGCTGTACGCGTCGTCAGTGGTCACGTCGTCGCGTGTTTGCTCGATGCAAATCATGCAGGTCGTAAAGTTGTAACTTGTCCCCCAGCGACCCGCTTTTGACATTGAATGTCAATGGACAGTCACGACTCACGGTACGTATTTCTACGTATACTACTGGTACTTCCTACGTAGATACGTACAGCTCTCGCCTCCAGTCGTCCAGCTCGTCCAGCTCGTCCAGCTCTGGCGTTGTCCAGCAACTCAGAAACTGGCATCCCGCAGGCATCCCGCAGCTATTCAGCAGCCAACTATCAGACAATCAACAGAGATCCGTCACTACAACAAGTCGGCCATTCATCATTACCTACCTCCTAATCTATGTCGGTGCCGGTATCGGTGTCTATGTACGCGCTGCGTCTGACGCCCCCCAAGTCCAACCCTCCGATACCCTTGCCAAGCGCAGAGACCCCTGTCCGACCTCGCCCTAGCACTAGGTAGACAGAATTGACAAAAATTGAAAAGAAAGAAAAATCGAAGTGCAAGAGAAGGAAACGAGAAGGGCAGGAGAAAGAGGTATCAGAGATTCAGAGAAAGGACGTCTGAAGTTCTGAACGCCAGCAGGGTTTCCCCAAGACTCAAGAGTCCGCTAGAGGTTCCCAGGAAACAAGGCGTCCCCACTGCGATTGCTACCTGTGCGTCCAAAAGGGCAACAAACGGGGTGCCGGGCACTGGATGTATGGGACATGGGTCACGGGATATAGGTACCTAAGTGTGCAGAGAGAGGCACGATGGGATGGTCCAGACTCTATGGGATCGAGAGATCGATGGGATGGGCCTGAATCGGATCGAGATAGACGCTCCGACGTTCGGTAAGCTCGATGGCTGGACTGACTGCATAGACTTGGGATATAGGCAAGGTATGGACTGGATGAACTTAGTTCCAAGCAGGATGGAATGCGAGGAACGAACAAGATGCAAATGGGATTGTCGTGATGGGGATGCCATTGGGAAATCGGATCCGAAACCAAACATGTACATAGTGACCCGCGGATAATAAAGCAAATCTGACAAAACAACCAGCCTTGCCCCTTTCCAGGTGCGTGCTTCCCCAACATGATTGGCTCAAGCGACCGCCCTTGACCAGCCACTCCCGGACCCGGTCCTTGGCCAAGTGCGCAGGCTGCATGCCCCCTCCCCGCTTCGGCACCATCTCCGGCTCTCGCCCGCCTCCGCCACGCCATGATCCACAACTTACAAGTTTGAAGGCTGGCCACTCCACGGATTCCAAATGTCTCTCTGCCCGTCTTGTTACCACTTGCTCGCACTAAAATCTGCATATATAGCTTAACTTTTTTGCTGGCCTGCTATGAGCCTAGGTATGCATGAGGTAGGTATGTAAGTACGAACCTCGAATCTTGATTGTGTTGCTCTTTTAGGTATGTAGCGCTGCCATTGTTGCTCGTTAGCCAGTTTTGCTTGCGTCGCGACTCGCATATTATTCGCCTTCGCCTTCGCCTTCGCCGCATTTGCTGGAGCCCACCCCCCCTTCTTCTTTCTCCTGAGACAGCATTCAACTCCCTTTCCCGATCCCTTTCCCAGACAGCACGCACGCGGCAAAAAAATTCTCCTTCCTCGTGATGTATCTTCCCTCGGATTGTTTATGTATGTATGTATGTATTACTTTCCGGTTGCCTCATTTGTCAGCGCATCGTACATACACATATACCTATCTAGGTATAATATATATAATTTTGCAAAATCTGGAAGTGGATGTTCCCTTGCGTGACTCCTACCTGGTACATATATAGGTATGTATGTACAGAGTAAACTCCGTTTCCCCCACGGGCCACACAGTAGGAGGTAGGTAGAGCCTAGAGGTATGTACTGTAGCCACCCCCGGCAGTGGGCACCCCAGTCCGGAAACAGGACCAACTACTCCGTCCTCCGTCCTCCGTTCCTCCGTCTCCGTAGAACTTGTCAGAAAAAACACAAACCCACAAGTTACAACTTACAACACCAGAGTCCAGGACTCCAGACAGGGCACAAGATACACAACACACACAAGAAAAAGAATTGCCACAGAAACCATCATCTCACTAACATACCTAGCCAAAAGGCCCAAATACGATACATTAATACACACCTACCCAGGTACATATATGTCCATACATACCAAGAATGACGCATCTATGCGCCCCAAACACCCTACCCATGATACGCCACGACGCAAAAAAAACCTTACATACATACCTCCAGGCTCCAGGCTCCAGGCTCCGTGATTTATTAATCCCCGTACCCCCTCAAAAAACCGATCCCCACAAATTTATTAGACGCGTTAGGTAACTTGCCACTTGCCACTACCCGGCCGCCGGCCGCCGGCTCCTTTCCTTTCCTTTCTAGAGAGGCCTCCTCCTCGCCTTATCGTAAAGATCTACTCCGTTACCCGTAGGTACCTAGGTATCTAATGTAAAAGGAAGGGTGAAAACCGAGCGGTGTGTGGTGAGTCGTGACTCGTGACTGGTTCGTTCGACGACGTGTAGGTAGGTACACGTGCTACATACCTAATACCTACCTACTACCCTCTCATCCTTCTTTCTACCTTGGTTCTTGAGGCTTAACGTAAGGTAAGGTATCCCGCATCGTGGTGTTTACGTAATTCTGTATGTATCTATACTCTGTACGTTCTCTTCATGCTGTATTCAAGTATGTACATACATATAATAATACATGTAACATTCATGCACACGAGGGTCCCATGATCCATCTGATGCATATCGCATAAGGTGCTATAATTGCTTGTCTCGCGTCCTGCGCGCGTGTCTTACCCGTCTGTCCTACTGTAGTCTGTCCTGTCCTGTCCTGTCCTGTCCTGTCCTGATTGTCTTACTCGTCTTACAAATATACTGTTCAGTTGGAGAATGCAACTTATCATGATTCATGGGTAGGCAGGTTACTAGGTTGTTCCTAATCCTGACTGCTGGTCGGCACATATAATCATATTGATAATTGCGCTGTACTTTATTCTCAACAGGGCTACTATCCCTTATCCCCAAAGATCTAGTCTTTGTTTCCAAAAAAGGGGGGGTGTCCAGTGATCCTAAACTTATAAAGCAAGATTTCCAAACCAAAGAAGATAAGAATACACCAAAATTAGCAACACTCCAAGACGCCCATAGTCATACCCCCGACCCTCAGTGCTCACAAGGCTATCCGCACCCACGCTGGCACGCGTAGAACAAGAGAAAACGTGGCGGAGGTTTCATGTCGAACAGAACAGCTTGATCCGTAATCCAGATCAGTTCTTTCCCCCTGATCCTGCGTAAAGTAACCTGGCGGCCTTGATTTGATACAATGCATCAAACACAGAGATTACGCTGTACAGACCCAAAACACAAAAATGGTGAACCAACAGAGAGGAAAAGCACAAAGAAAAGAGAATAGCAAATGTAGGAAAACAGAGGCAACAAGGTCAAGAGAGAAAGACAGATAAGAAAAAAAAAGACAACACGAGAGAAAGAGCAAGCAAAAAAAACGCAAACAGGAAAGCTGTGGTACAAGAGTCCTCATGCCTAACAATATCGCAACCTCCCAGTCCTTCTCCTTGAAAACATTACAAACTCCAGCCCATTTTCCCATATTCGGCTCTCATAAAGATGTGGCATGATGAAAAAGTTGAACCCATTCTGTGATCCTCTTGCGCCCCTGGAAGTAAGTTTGCAAGGCGAGAACATCTATTCTCCGGGACGCCGGGACGCCAAAGGACGAAAACAAATCCGCCTATGCCTTCAAGACGTCCATGCGACGCCATAAGTCCAAATTCAAAGAACAAAGCAGAAAGACAAATAGAAATAAAAGGCCCAAGCGTTGCGCTCTTCCCGTCTTAAGGCGTGACATCGTACAAAGAAAAAGACAAAACTCGGCAGAGGTCTATGCCTCCTTGCCAGAAGGAGAACGGACAACGATTTCTCCTGCTCGATCTTGAGACCTTTCTTTCTCGGCGGCAGCTTCGATACTTTTGGTCTCGCAGCCCTTTACGAGACGATGCCTCTATATGATGCGACGTCACGTTAGCAAGCGCTCGACAATGTGTGCGCAACCGGTATTGACAGGGGATGGGAATACTACGAACCTTGAGCGCATCTTTGCGCGAGAAGCTCTTGCTGCAGAATGAGCAAGGAAACGGCTTGACAGCCAGATGGATTCTCTTGTGTCGTTTCAGATCGTGGTTCCGACTAAACGACTGGGTGCATTGATCGCACTTGAATGGTCTCTCTGACTGTGGCTGCGGCTGTGGGTGGTGATGGCCACCATACATCATCGGCTGGCCGTATCCTTGATGCATTCCCATGCTTGCTGGAAGCATAGACATTTGCGAGCCGGGCTGATGGATGTTGGACATGACAGAGCCATTCATGGTCGCAAGTGGCTGATACGAGCCATAGGGGCGGTACGACCCTGGAGGCGGTGCCATGGGTGTTGGGTGATGGCTCATTCCTCTCGGCCCTGTACCGTTGGGAGATTGCTGTTGGTGCCCGGAATAAGGTGAATAACCTGCCGTCTGCGGCGCTGACGAGGTAGAGTAATAGGCGCTCGCGTTGCTGTTTGCTCTTGAATGCGCATAAGGATCTACCGGGCCCGGTGCGTTGACTGAGGCATGTGGCTGCGTCGAGTGGTGCAGCATGGCTCCATGTGGCCCCTGAACCGACGACGACATGTGATGGCTGTCGTGCTGACCCCCGTTTCCGCCTCCCGAGACGGGAGTCTGGAAAGGCTGGTGCACGTTGTTGTAAGGTGGAGGAGGCAACGTTTCACTACCAGTGGCTGGTGATTGTGAACTTCTCGGGTTGCCATAGCCCATGTGGTGCTGTTGCTGGCCGTATATTGACGACCTGCTGCCATAATGCTGCTGCTCTGGCGACTCTGTGCCAACTTGGTAATGCGAGTTGGCTGTCGTCGGCCAGTTCCCATGAACCTGGGTCGTGCTGTAGGTGTACTGCAGGTTGCCGTGTGCTTGCGAGCCTTCCTGAGAACTGGTAGTGTTGACGCTGGACAGGCTTGGACTGAGGCCCTCGCTGGCTCCTGGAGAGTCGGTCAGAGGGCTAGACGACACTTGACCATATGGGGGCGAGAGACTGTAGGTAATTGGAGCCATACTGGGAACTTCAGAATTGGGAGGCGGCAGAGTAAAGGCAGGCAATGCGCCTGCCGCTGGCCGCCGCGCCGAGAAACCCGGCTCTTCCATCGGATGCGTCATGGATACAGTCCAAACAAGTTATTCCTCTCTGTTAATGAGATGAAAAAAGCAAATAAAAGGGTTGTGATTGGTCAAAAGCCGAAGAATAGCCAGCCACCTGCCACGGGAATAGCAAAGGCGGCAACAGCGTCTTTGTTCCGTCGACTATATCGTCGTCGCGAAGGCGTAAATCTCTATGTCAGCCACGAATTGTATGTGCTGGCACCGACACAGGGGGGGAAACTTGTGCGGTCAGATCCGTGGTGACAAGACGACGCCACAAAGAGATGGAGATAAAACGGGGTATCAATGGCTTCGGGCGAGGGAGGTAGGTAGGTAGTCAAAGATGAGAAAAGAACAAGAAGAAGCCAAGATGAGGAGTCTCGAAAGAGAAGAAGATTGGAATAGAAGAAGAGGAAGGTGAAGAAGAAGGAAAGATTAATTGGATGACTGATAAAGAAGTATGTAAGTTCCGAAGAGACGGAGCAAAACGAGAGTGGTGGGCTCGAAGATGGAGATGAACTGGTGTCAAGAGAAAAAGAATCTACACACGGGACACCGGGGGTGTGTTGGACGTGCGAGCGTACGGAGCGTGTGTGGATAGACCAAGCTGAGTTAGGTAAGAGTTGTCCAAGACAAGCCGAGTCTAGTCTGGCGCGTGTCGAAGTCTAAACAGAGACCGGAAGCTTTGCCCGCGGCTAGAATGCGCCAGCCAAGACTCAAGAGTGTATGTACCGACAAAAAGGTGACTTGGATGCCGACCGAGAAGGACACGTAGAGAAAGGTCGGGAAGAGCAGGACAATAGGCCTAGCCAGCCGTTCGCAGAGCTGCCAATGCCAGAAGCTGAGGCGAGGGCGACCCAGATGCGTCGAGATGTTGTCGGATGCGTCAAATGCGTCAAATGCGTCCGGTGTGTCGGATGCGTCAGAGTCGCGGGCGCAAGCAGGCAAACTCGACTCCCTCGACCCAACAACAGCTTTTTCTTCTGCCTCGGGCTCTTTCTTTTTGCTTGCACCTGCCCTTGCTCCTGCCTATCCTTGACCAGAAGAGCCGGCTCCCCGGGAACGGCGACAATTCCACGGAAGCGCTGGCAGAAGAGGTAGAGAGTAGAGTCACGAGTGGTTCGCGGGAGATGGAGATGGAGGGGCTGAATCGCTGGCGGATCCTGGTTCCAGACTCAGGCGAGACGGAAGTGGGACTTTAGGAGCTCGATCTCGGCCAGCTAACTGCGGGAAGGACGAGGATGGATGTTCCAAGACGGGAAGAAATTAATTCGAGAAAATAAACCAAGAAGAGTGTAAGACGGTCGGGGTCGGGCTGCCCAGTTAATAAAGCAGAAAGGCAGAGAGCGAGGTAGGTATGCGAGGCTATGTGTGAGAAAAGTGTGGTATGTATGCGACCAAGCTTTTTTCACTTTCCAGTCAGCTTTTCCGATCACAGACAGCCAGTCAGCTCTCTTTGCTTTCTCAGACTCAGGCTCAGGCTCTCGCGCTCTTTGCTCGTCCTCCTTCTCTTTCGCTCAACACACACACACACACACACACTGCCTCTTCGTTCGTTCCTCTGATGAAACAAATCAATCGGATTGAATGGCCAGCAAACGTTCCTAGAGCACACAAAGTCCGGAGCACTATGCGCCGTGTTGCGAATCGTCTAGTCAAGGGTCGAGCTTGAACTCGGAAGCGTTGTCTCAGACTTCACCGGTGGGGGGTTTATTAGGTACCTGAGTTGGGAAGGAAAATGTGTCCCCCGGTCAGGTACCAAGCAGTCGGATGTTCGACCGGCACACGTTGCCACTGTGTTTATGACTGTGGCCACGCAACGCGGAAAGCAGAGCAGGAGAAACAAAACGCGAGATTCAGTCTTAGATCCAGTCTGTGTCGTAGGAATGACGCGCCAAAGTCTAGAGAGCTCAGAGAGCCCCGACTTGATCCACGGGTTGTTGCTAGCTGTTGTTGTCGCTGTAGCTGCCACCTGCCCCTGGGCCTCGCTTGAACTTCGTAAAGTAGGTACAATGCTGCAGAGCTAATAAAGCTTAAGGTTCTGGTGTCGACACTATCGCGCCCCGAGTTCCTCCTGTCTAGGTCAAGATGACACGGCAATGAGCTTTGCTTTACAAAAGTGTGTGCCAATGAGGGGCTACTCTTGTTCCAGTCGAGAAGTTATCCAGCACGCCGAACCGGATACTTTGTATGCTGAATTAGGTTTGGTCGGTCTTTGGGTATCTTGATTCTTGATGCCCGTGACAGCAGAAGTCGCGTCTGTCTGTGTGAGAAGCGTCGCTGTGAACGATGCCACTCCCGCCTTGCATGGAATACAAAAGAAAGGAAGAAGGGCACTGCGAGAAGATGTGTAGATCAGAAGGAGACGGAAATCTCTTTACGCTGTTTTTTTCTGGGCGTCACACACAATGTATATATCTTTGCTTACTCTATAAGCTGAAGCTGCCAGGTTCCTAGGTTGTCCGAGTCCCCGTGAAAACAATGAACGTATGTACTCCAGTGCGTGCCCTCGTAACTCGGTCATCCTTGTTCACCACTTGCCGCTGTTCATCTTTGACCAGTATTACAGGCCAAGACCAGGCTTAGCCCCTGTCCTCGCCCTCCCCCCAGAAACGCGGTGGTACACAACCACCATCTGGGAGACAAGCTGCTGCTGCACAAGCGACCTAGGGTCTGTTCGGGCAGCGCAGGGCAGAGCCGGGCAGGCTGTGGGCTGACAAGACGGACTTGTTGACTGGCTGCTGCCAGGACACTCTGGGGGGGGCGTGAATCTTTGCGTCTCAGCGCTGTTGACGGGAAAGGCGCTCCGACGGGAATACCAAGTGTCGAGATACAGCACCCAGCGGCCCAGGCCAAATTGTTCGCATTCTGCTATGTAAATGGTGCCAATGTCCAGCACGTCAAGGCAACTAAGGAAACTACTGCTACTAGCTCAGGAGGGCTGAGTAGGTAGGCAAGGCCGCAAGATCCAGCGATGACGGACGAGCTGGCGAAGCCGGGGGCGTGCCACACGGTGACCGGAATACTGTACCTATGTACAAGAAAAGGGGGGGGGGGGGCGTGTATCGATGATGCAAAGTCTGGGCCTCCAAAAACTGGGTGGGTGGATCCCAAAGTCGTGGTGTGTGTGTGTGTGTGTGTGCGAGCCTCTCTAGTACTTGCTCAGCACTCCACCATCTCGCGCAGAAGTACCTACTAAGTAGGTCCTCGGTATTCAACGTAAGTCCGTACTCCATACTTCGCAGTGTGTGATGCATTTTGTATGCCATGATTACGGCGTCGCTTGTAACGTCCAAATTAATCTGTCTCTGCGTTTCGTTGGTGACGAAGCGCTTTCGATTCACCGTTCTTGTCCGACGGCTGGCCCCGAAATCTGTTCACCTATCGATCGGGAATATGCTCTTGGCTCTATGACTCAATCTCCTTGCTCCCCAAGAGGACTAACGCTTCGTTCGTTCCAACGCAGGTAGCCGATGCGTCCTGCAAGCATGGGAGAGCAGCTCCGCCGGGAACCATCGTGTTCGTCATCATGCTTCCGAATTCGATGCGGAAATTCGATGCGGAAGGGGAGGGAGGTCCCGGGGAAGGGCAACACACCCGAGGCAGCAGCGGCAGCAGCGCCGTCCTTGAACAGGTCGAGCGTCCAGTAAAGCTCACTCGCCTCGCACGGCGATGGTCTCTCCTGGCTACATACTGAAAGCGTCAGCGCATGTCGGTGGACTGCTCGAGAGCCAAGAGAATGGCTGGAATGTAGCCCCAGAGACCTCGTTAGCACAACACCATACTGCCTTCGCTCTGATCTGCGGTTTGTGCTATGTCTTCACAGGTAATGAGCACGCACAGATAGATGTACTGTACACATGTAACTTTCTCCTGATTGATCTGACCGGAGAGTGTGCGCACGAACCGGGGTTCGACATGAATTCCGTGCTCTGCCCAACTCGCTTTGTCTTGGACCGTGTCTCTATGTCAAGGTCCAAGAGGTCCAAGTGGTCAGCTGAACCCAAATGACCGCATGACGCGGCCTCAACCTACCTCATCTGCTGCGAGCTGCTTCTTCGAAATCCCCTTCTTCAGCATGGGCTCCTTTCCGTTCGTAGCGTTCGTTGTCGCTCACGTGCTGTAATGATGCTGAACGATGTGCCCGGCGCCTTTTTTTTCTTCACTTCCAATAAACTTGTCCAGCCACCCGGTCCCGCCCCTTATTGTAAGGCGGCGACAGCGTGGGAAGAGCGCCAGCCGGTGCCGATTTCGGGCAGCATCAACTCCATCACACTCACACAAGACTGGGGTGTGTCTCGTTCGATCGGTGTGATGTGACGCTCAAGACACTTCACGCTGGCAGTCAGAGGCTCAAGGCATATTACACAAGTACGTGTGGACGAAGTTGTCGACTGCATCCCGGAAGGACCAGGAAGCATTCGTATCGTTAAACACACTCCTTCCTTCAATCGGGAGCACCTTGCCGTGCTGCGTGTCCCAAATTGGGGGGGGGGTCACATATAAACACCATCGAAACATGGTGACGGTTTCCGAGCTCTCGATCGCTCCATCGAGTGTCAGGATGTTCTCGCTTCATGTGTTGTCATGATCAGGTCCACAGTGATCAACCATGCACAGATTGGTGATGCCCCCTTTTGCTTTCATGCCAGCTCCAGGGCGAATTATTTGCGTGACTGAGATGGCTACCGGTACCGGCACAGGAGCTTCAATGTGATTAAGTTGCTGAAAGTATCTTCAGTGGCTATGCTAGCCATCCGTCTCTGTAAGCCAGGCATTGTGTCTGCTAGTCCGCACTGGGGTGATAGAGCAGACACCGTTGTAACTTGTCGGCCTTCCAAACTTCTAGCCCTCATCAGATAAAAGCTTCGTCAATGTCGCAACTCTAAAGAACAGGCTACATTCGTAGCAACGTGGCGTGAAGTGTCGATGGGGCTGAGAAGGGTGTCTATTGGACGAATTCGGTGTCAGCCCCTTTGCGGTTTGCTATGGTATGCGTATCCAGCTCGGCAGTGAAGTAAGTAGACACTACCACGTCAAGAATACAGATGCTCAGCCAAGCTAGGTAGTAGAGTCAAGACTCAAGACTCAAGACTCAAGCATCGCACCGATGCCCATTGCCATCCTGTCACTGAGTTACGCACCCGTGCGGTATGTCGTGGAAAACAATAGGAGCACTGGAGCCGATTGCTTTTACAAGTCTCACTAGACCTTGGCAACCTTGTTTCTGGTGATGATTGAAGAGTGGAGCAGAAAAGCATCGTTAGGACCTCGACATCTGGCCTTGGCTCATTTAGCGTGTTTTTGATAGTCTTTGATGCAATCCACCCCCCCCCCCTTTCTTCCTTGTCGAGGCTATCTAAGGCAACACCCCACGCAGAGGACACGCGGCTGATCCACACATCTTGTGTTCCAGTGTGTGCCTTTTCTTTTTGCGTATCGAGCATCGTTTTCGGTGCCTGCCTTCGTGTTAGCAGTTTCGCTCGTTCTGCACACTCCGTATAGTACGCCCAATGAAAGCGCGTGTTGTGACTCGTCACTCTTCTCTCAGTTGTGTTGAATTCCTGCATCCCTGCAAAACGTATTCCATCGCAACCAATAAGGAACATGGCTCGGCATGCTTTCGCCAATAAGTAAATGGAGCGAGTGAACACGCCCGCGTTCTTCTTGCTTCTTCCATGGCTGCCATTCTCATTTGTTGTACAACAGCTTTGATATACGGATATCACCATCCTGTCGACACCAGTAGCGGCCAACATCATTCGACACCTGTGGCGCTGGCTCCATTCGTTGCAACAGCAGGGAATTGGCAGGTCTTCGAGTCAAATTTTTTGACCTCTTACCTGCTGTGTCTACCTATCTTGACGGGAATATTGTTCCAGGTGCGATGACGCCTGTGTATGAAGAAGCAGTCAGAAAAGGGAAGAGGCAGCTGCCACAGACCGACTGAACCAGAGAACTGAAGCCGTGTGCAGCCGTATGAATATTGCCGCCAACATGATTCAGTACTGTAGGCAGCCAGAGAGATCTAGGTAGCCTCTTGAAAGGGACGGACCTTTACCTATCACCCAAGACCAGACCGATGAAGACATGATCGGCAGCCAGAGCCAAGACTGGAAACCTAATGCATGTGAAGAAACCTCTCCTGAAAGGTGAGGGGAGCGCCCGCCGTTCGTTCAAGCACGCATACCGGGGTTCTTCATAAAGAGTGGGTGTTCTCTTTGCCGCTGACAGTATGTACCTATGTATATACTGCAAGGAGTCAAGGACCCAGACTTGTTTGGTCGTGCATGCTCCGTAGTTCATCTGTCCTGTCGGAGTCATCCCCAGGCGCCATCTTTCCCAATGAGAAACGCCACTAATGCTCCCCAGGATCGGAAGATGTTGGAGACGGGTGGCTGTTCAAAGATGGGTATAATCTGCCACCATCGTGCATTTTAGAGTAGTGCGCCTCTGTGCCTCTCCCGGCAGCCGTCAGCGCTTTCGGTGCACCGAGGGCCGCACAAGCGAAACGGCGGACTATGGCCAGGTCCTAAAGATATGTGTACCGCATTTCGCCCTGACAATGAAAACGGCATCCCCCACTTTCCGCCACAGACAGTATATCGCAAGATCTGCTCTATTGTTGTGCTAGAAGCACCAAGAGTGATGTTGAGTGCGGATGTTTGCGAAGCAAGAGGATGGCTTGCGTTCTGTGCATATGTCGCCCCGAGAAGCTACCACCCAATGATGCGAATGATGCCAACACTACAGCACTCGTATGTACACAATGAGCGTATATGTATGTACTACAGACCTGGTCAGAGCTACCCCATCATCAGCTGCAGACTCAGATAATTGGGGCGCCTTCCTTTGTTTCTCGGTGGGTTGGATGACAATTTCTCGATCAGTCCTGCGTACGCTAGCGGTGAAGCCAAAGTGGAAAAATGCAGAGTTCTCCGAACATGGGATCTTGAGCTTGAAGCTTGAATCCGCGTCGTGCTGATGTTGGCGACGATGGCGAGAGCGGATCTTGCCGCTGACCGTTTTTGTTCCATCTTCTCGACGTCTGTAAAATTCGTAGCCACCATCTGGAGCCTCTCGAGGTGAACTAACGCCGGCCGCCAGCGTAAGACATTGCGTGGTGTCAGAAGAACGAGGGGCACCCTTGAGCTGAGGGCTTCGGGAGCCAAATCGGTACGCCACGCACTGGAAACAAAGCGAGAATAGGTAGTCAAGCGCACGCACACCACCAACTTGTCTTAGGGGTGAGTGGGCGAAAGTCGTGATCTAAACCAATGGACTGGGCAAGGTTGAAGTAATTCTCGTCGTTGAACAAAGTCGATTGGTGGGCGAGTGGGGTCGAGAAAAGTGCCCGCTTCTGGCATTATGCGGGAAACCGTAATGAGCACCTCCTCAACAACTGCCTAATCACCACCCCTATTTGAATAGCCAAACCGGCCCAAGACAGCTTCTTTTCAGCGCTCCAATTTCCATGAAAAGTACTATAATTCGCCATACGTTGTATGATCCAAACTTGAGCCTCATCTTTGTTCCCACATCCCTTCCAGTACGCGCTCAGCACCCCATGGATGATGGACGACGATTAAGGTACAAAGCGAGATGGGGTTGGCTACAACATGATTGGCTGCGCTACAGACGCACCATACCTATCTAGGCAACTTAGGGTGGTGTCTAGGCAGTTGCTGAGGTGCTCATTAAGGTCTCCCGCATTATGCAAACTAAATTGTGTGTCCACTCCCCAGAATCATGAATGCCAACCAGACAAATTGGGTGGATTCCGACCGCGGAGTTCGGCTGAAAAAAAGCAACATTGCGATGCAGAGATCATGGCAATGATGGCATCGACGCGTACCTACATACATACCTGCTACTCTGTAGACACATGGCTGTTACATTGTAAAGAGGTCGGAGAGAATGATGGCCACCTCGCGCCATCATCATCCATGGCCAATCGCCGACGCCCCTCAGTTTTTTTGCCAAGCACCGACAGCTGTCAAGACTCAAATGTCCCCCGCTTGCGAATGGGCGGAAGGTGCAGTGCCAACATTCGTCTCGATAGGCCCCTCTGAATACAGTTCGACGGTTCCAAATTGATCATTGAGATGCAATGCATTCCTCTCCACTTGGCTCCTGGGAAGCACTGCCAGTCTCCAGATTCTCTCCGTCTCGCCAAGCTCAGTCTTCTTTCGGCTCCAGCAATTTGTTTACCCCAGACCGATGCTGTATCAGTGTATCGCTAGCCCATTAGCAGCGCGTCAAATCAAGATGTTCGGTCTCCGAAGGTCATCTTAGAAATCCTCCACCCAACCGCCGGCGTTGTGTCCCGAGTCGGCAGAATCCCCTTGGTTCACGTTCTTTCTGACATCAGCTAGGTTTGGACCGGATAGGTTTAAGGTCGACGCGTATGTGCATACATATGTGCACACAAATGTACCTCCTAGGTCCGCCGCCCTGGCTCGTCGACAGCGTATTACTCAAGATATGTCACAAGCATGCGCTCCAGGTACGACGACGGCCGCGCTCCGTCCGCGGTATGTAGGTATGTATAATGTAACAACAGACTGGTCAAACCCGCCAAGCCGGGGTCGCCTCTAGTAGATGCGACTAGACACTCTACCTATGTATTTGATTCGCCCAATTGCTGCAGATGCATTTCTTTGGCAACCAACAACAAATCGACTGGGATCTCTCTAGATCAAATGGTTAGTGAGCCGATTTCATATGACTTCATATGAGATACGAACGACACCTCTCGACTCAGAATGGGAGTTCGTATGCCATCCCTCACATGACACCAAGAGGTAAGTACATAATATATGGACGGAGAAAGCTGTCAAACTCGTCCTACATTCAGTCCGTTCTCTCGGGACAAGCTCGTGCGCTGCGCCCACATGTCTAGCGTCCGCGGGTGGCGGCAGCCCTCATTGCTCCTCATGGCAAGTAATGTGGTAGTCCGCACGTTGTGCAACGTCGGGCAGGAACCCAAGATGCAGCATTCCCTCTCCACGGACCATCGTCTCCCGATGTCTTCCATGGCTCATCTCATGTCAGCAATGACACAACTCCACTGATCGTCTCCACTGGCCTCAACCTTTCTTTGTCCTTGTGTGCTAACAACGCACAAGACTACCTACAGTCTAGATAGGTAACAAGCGAAACTGTGTAAACTCGCGAGAACTTGGTCCATGGTGCAAGGCTAAGGGATATGAGGTGGGTTGGACAACATACGCAGGCACATGGAGTAGCGCCTGGCCCTCGGGACAAGACGCTGGAATGGTTGCATCCAGGCCGATCGAAAAGACGAGGAATTGACTACAACGTAACGTCAAATCGTGGGTTCCATACGAAAGAGACACAGTGCTTTTTCTCGTGGGAAATGGGGGTTCCCGAGAAGTGAGCCGGCGGCTTGCTTGTCGAGCATAGATATGTGCATACCCGCAAACCACGACAATCTAGTAAGTAATTAGGTGATGATGAGGCCCTATCACAGCAGCGCATACTCTGCATGTACTAATATTGGCTGTACTGCCCAAGTTTCAGGATATATTGAACAACGGATGACGTGAATACACGTCGAAAACCTGTCAGGGAACACTAACGTATTGTTGAATTGTTGATATTTGTTTTAGCATTGGTTGTCCATATTCATCTTGCCGAATCCCCATGCCATCAAATCAATCATGTGAGGAACGATTGCGCGTGTTGCGACTGGCCAGGGGCCGCCGTCACCCACACACAACACATAGGCACCATTGGCAATTGCCTGTAAGTGCTGGAGCCTGGGGTGTTTGAAGGCTGCGTCCAAGTCCACTTTCTCGTGATAACAAATGGAAACTAATACAGCCACTTCCCAGGAAACTGGTTTAGGTGGGCGGGCGGATGTCGTGTGAAACGGTTTGGCATTTTGCAGATTCGACTTGATCCGTCTGGTCGCCGCTTGGCGTCTGGAGTGCCGATGGGTGGATTTACGGTACCTAGCTGCTGGCCTGTCAGCCATCCAGCCATCTAGCCCTGGCATCGGTGCGACCTTGCCACGCGAGGTTTCTAGAGTCTAAAGTCACAAGCCTACAACGCCACGTCGACAAGGCGTCTAGAGACTCGGGAGCGATGGCCAGGCTGCGGACGTGGATCACTTACGGTTTACCTAACTGAATGACTCGGCGGTGACTTTGGCAGGCTGGCCAATGCCTCCGAAGGGTTGCGCCAATGTGAAGCGTATGGTAGGTAGTTGGGGAGCAACTCGAGGCCATCAAGACATGCGATTTTGAACCAACTTGGAAAGAGAAGCTTGCACTGCTGAGTTTGTTGCACCGGCTCGTGGGCCGTGGGCGTGCCACTTTCTCAGCATACCTACCATTACCGTTGTCAAGCTGAAGCGTGCCTGGTCGGTGTGATGCCAATCTGCCTTATACATACGTCCAAGCCATACCTACCAGAAGACATATACCAGCTCTGTATGCCTTCCGCAGTAAGTTACGGAGTAGACTGGGTTGGGGTGGGAGCACAAGATGCGATCATCTTCCGCATTTCTTCACCCATGGGACACGGAGCTCATTGCAGCCACAGCCAATCAAGTGCAATCAAAACACCTCTATGCGCCTGTTCACTCCATGTCCTATGGGCACAATGCAGACGCATACAGCAGTATCTTGCCGCCCGCAGCCGAGCTTGTCAAAATCATGTCCACCTGCTCAATAAGTGCGTGGATCGAGCCAGCCACCACCTCACCCGTAGTTGGCGTCTGGGGCAGAGCGGTCAGGTCAGAAGTGGAAGAAGGGAGGGGGCGTGCGAGGGGTGCCTAAAACGGAGACTCTCCACGGAAACTCGACGAGCCGGCACGGAAATGGCATGGATGATGGGTTTCATGCACCAAGTTGACGCAGGGTTCTCGCCAAACAACGCCACAAGCCATGGCGGCCTTTTCGCAGTCTTTATTTTTCCTGCGCGCAATGCAAGCACCTACATACATACCTACCTAGGTACATATGTACATACCTATGGTACGGAGTAGGTACTCCGTATGTAGCATCGCATCGCGCCCCGCACGAGTCACGATAAGGTTTCCATCTTGCAGACGAGAATCTCCACGGAGACACAGCAACATGGCAGGCAAAGAATGGGTGAAAGAGGGAAGGTATGTTGTGTCCGGATTCCGATGGTATCACCTAGACGCGCTTCCACATCCGCACCCCACCGGAACGAATGGACACGGGATTACAGGACATCGCTGGGCTCTACTCCGTACCTCTCTGTGTATTGCTGGACCAAGTTTCCCTGAAGCAGATGTCGCATTGTCGTGATGTATCATGTGACAAGATCGGACTGATGGCCCAGAAAGGTTATGAAGGTAGGCTACGACCGACGCTCGTGGCGCAGTGCAGGCGCGGCCCGGACTGGCTCGGAGCCCGGACCTGGCGTGGCCTTCGGAGTTGGGGCCAGCACGTGAACTACGAGACATGGTACCATTGTCCAGTTGTCCACGACGAGGTTTTTATTACCATTACCATAGTAGCCGTTGTTTGCCGTTGTTCGCCGTCGTTTTGAGGGGGTTTTACATCCAAGGCCGGTGTTTCGACTCTCGAGGGTGAAACCTACCCATCCAAGAATCAAAACCCCATCTTTTGCGGCACAACGAGTGGTGAGCAGGCGTAGAAAGTCCGCGTGGGAGTCCGACACGAGAATCCAGCGGATGTGTAGGTATACCAGTCATGAGGAGGAAAACAAAGCTGCTTTGGCGCACGTACATTCTCCAAGATGATCGTCTCGGGCCCCTCGGTCACGTACGCAGAAACATATCTCCGTTGCCATCAAGAAAGAGCCAAGCAACAAAACACTTGAGTGATAAGCCAGAAGACATTGAGTGATCCCCCAAAAAAAAAGCAATCTGCGGTCGTCTCTTCCTATTCAAATATCTTTGGCAAACTTTGTTGATCAGTTAAGGTACATTGTACACGTACATTGCCTCTACTCAGGCTTAATCGGCGCGATCCGGTCTTGAGTCCTTGATTCCGTGGGCCGTAATACCCACTCTGATTCTCTGTTGCTCTCTCAATCTGTTGTTGGGTTTCTTGCTTCGTTCGAGTCTCTGTTTTTGGTCTTCTTGTTCCATTTCATGGGGTTCATTCTTCTTTATAGCTTCGACGCCGGACTGGCTTTGCCAACCTGAGTGATTTCATTGTAGAGAAGTCTGCCATTCAGTTTGTCAGAAGAATTTCGCTGCGGTCTAGAATGGAATGGCAGCATGGCATGGCAAGGTTGAAAGGAAGAGAATGATGTACTGTCCGGGCGTGAAGGAGGGGGTTGAAGGGAATTATAAAAGACAGACACCGCGAAAGCGGCGAAAGTCAACAGATAGGCCACAGAGCGACAAAGACACACAACACATCATGAGCAGAAAAAATGGTATGTGAAAGAGCTAAGAGGGCAAGAGAGACGAATGGAATGAAGACTTACGACGTCAAAAAGTCCGCATACTCCTCCCCGGTAATCTGCTCAGCGAAATACTGCGCAGCAAGCTGAAACTTGTTCCCCTTGGGCGCCTTGGATGCCAGACCATCAGCGCACTCCTTGAGGAGCTTCAGCGCATAGGCCTTGTCGACGCGAGCGCCCTCAGAGGTGGTAACGCCGTGTCTGACCCATTGCCAGAGCTGGGATCGAGAAACTTCCGCCGTGGCAGCGTCCTCCCTAATCATAAAGAGTTAGTTCAAAGTTTTATGAAGCATTTCGTGAGATAATCCTCCCTTTTTCTTTCGAGGCAGTCATCTCTATGGGAGTATAGAGGCCGCCGAGATGTGTGGGGAAATGGTTGGGAAGATGCTTGGGGGAGATGGCTTGGAAAAGGAGAGAGAGAGAGAGAGAGAGAGAGAGAGGGGGGGGGGAAGTAAAAGGCAGAGAGTAACGCAGAGAGTATCGCAGCAAGACCGGGCCAAAAAAAGAACAAACGTACATGAGATAATTGATCGGCACACATCCCACACCCCGAATCCACGCCTCCATATATCCCAACCCAATATTGAGATTCTTCCGAATCCCCTCCTCCGTCACCCCGCCCGGCACATTCATATTCAACAAGTCATCCCGCCCAACACAGACATCCTCCCGCCGCACAAACAGCTGATTCGGCGTAGGCATATGCTCATTAAACACATCCGTCGCAATCGCCGCCAACGCCGGATGAGCCACCCACGTCCCATCATGCCCAGCCTTGACCTCACGCAACTTATCAGCCCGCACATTCGCCATGGCCACCTCATTCGCCTTCTTATCATCCTTGATCGGAATCTGCGCCGCCATACCCCCCATGGCATGCACCCCACGCTTATGGCACGTCTGGATGAGAAGCTTCACATAGGCATCCATAAACGGCACCGTCATCGTAACACACGACCGATCCGGGAGCACAAACCGCGGGTTCTGGCGAAACTTTTTGATCGTGCTAAAGATGTAGTCCCAGCGACCGCAGTTGAGTCCTGAGCTATGCTCACGAAGCTCGTAGATGATCTCGTCCATTTCAAATGCCGCGAGGATCGTCTCAATCAGGACCGTCGCCCGGATCGTCCCGCGGGCCATGCCGATGCTGTCCTGGGCTAGATTGAAGACGTCGTTCCAGAGCCGGGCCTCGAGGTGGGATTCCATCTTGGGCAGGTAGAAATATGGTCCGTACCCGCGGCGCTGTAGCTCGAGGGCATTGTGGAAGAAGTACAGCCCAAAGTCGAAGAGGCCCCCTGAGATGGGCTCCCCGTCTACGGTGAGGTGCTTCTCTTCGAGGTGCCAGCCACGGGGACGGACAATCAGGGTGGGAAGCTTCCTGTCTGTGCGGAGCTTATATTCTTTTTGGCCTTGCTTGAAGTCGACTTGGCGACGGTTCGCGTCGTATAGATTCACTTGTCCGTTGATCATGTTGTCCCAAGTTGGGGCACTGGAGTCTGTATGTCCCCGCGGCCCTCATGGTTATACTGTTAGCTAGCTAGCTTCCTTGGTTGCCAACGAATACAAGAACGTTTCCAAGGGGGAGAGGCGATGGGTAAGTCGACAGGGCAGTATGGGTGCAGTTTGGTGGGTAACTTGCCTTCAAAATCAGCCATATAAGTATATACATCCGCATTCAACGCATTCACCACCATCTTCCGATCCGTCGGTCCCGTAATCTCTACCCGACGATCCACCAGCCCCGGCGCAGGAGGTGCTCCCTTCCATGCCGCATTCTCACGAATATGCCTCGTCTCGGGCAAAAAGTCTGGCAACACGCCTCGGTCAATCTCGGCCTGGCGGATCTTGCGCCGCTCCAGCAGCTGCTTGCGCGTGGCATTGAAGGAGCGATGCAGCAGGGCCAAGAACGCAAGGGCCTGAGGCGTGAGGATCTTGCGGTGCGTCTCGTCGATCCTGCCGTGCACGGAAACGCCTTGGAGGATGGTGCTGGTGGAAGGCATTGTGGTGCGGTGGCGGTGATGAGTATCTTTGATCTTTTGGGGTTGGTTGTTTGTTCAAGATGTAGGTTGGGATAGAAGCCCTCGTTTTCTTCGTATCCTTGGTGTGTCTCTCGTGGCAAAACAAATAAAAAGGAGAAACAAGTCCAAGCGTGTTTGTTTGAAATCAGGTCCGCGATCAGGGAAGCAGGCCTATTTCTACAAGGTGCATGAGGGCGAGGGAGATGCCGAAGTGACGACAGCTCACGGATCCCGGCGTCGTCGTCACAAGCTTGGGCACGAGGTAGATGCCGGCCGACGACGGCTCGCGGCAAATAGACGCTTTCACGTGTCAGCCGCCGAGTCTCTTCGCCCAGAACTTAGAACTTATTAGAAGTGACATCCTTCGCGGTTGTTCGGAAGGAAGGCACTTCCTGCTCCTCTTTCCCGCCCGTTCGCAAGGCGGGGTAAAGCCGAGGCTGCGTGCGCCGCACGGCTATTCGTAGGGGTACATATGTACTCCGTACCTACTCCGCAATCAGCACATAAACTTTGTGGGACAAACCCGGTTCTCCCCGGTTCTCGACCGTGGAAACAGTTACAACTTACAACGTCTTCTCTACCTAATAAGCCTGATCAGTAGGCTCTGCAGTCCATTCCGATCTAGGAAGGTACCTAAGTAGCATCCTTCAGCATCCTCGACTCCAGCACCAACAACAGTTGTCACCAGCAAGCTCTCTCCGCGACTTGAGCTTCCATCTTCATTCGGTCGATGTAGACTGACAGCAAAAGATACATAGTTATATACAGCCCAGCTAGGAAGCAATGCCAATGACTTCAAGTACATACAGTAAGTAAAACAAGTCGCCAGTCTCGTCAAAGCACGCAAGATACCTAGCCTCTCAAACGTAACCCGTCATTGCCTCCTGCCTCCTGCCTCTCTTCAATCCAACACTTGCCATTAGCCAAGACCAACTTGAATGATAAACACATCAGTGCGCGTGCCTGCGCATGTATCGTTTGCCAAAAGATATCCTCCTCTTATTGCGATAACACAGACCTTGTTTCAACGCCGCGAACCAAGAGATTCATAAAAAGCAAAACCAAATAATAGTCGGCACCCAAATAAAAATGAGTTGTCGTGTCCGTAATCGTATTCGAGAGAAATCCTACAATAAGGAAGTTTCCTTAATCCAACACAACTGCTTTGTGAACAGTTCACCATAAAGCATATACTGATTGTGAGCGCCTCCGGCTCCTTTCCTCAACCAAGTCTTTCTGCGGAAAGCAAATCGCCAATTGTCAGTTCATCGAACCCCGCCTGTAATCAACGAGCTGTCCGTATTGGTGTTCTGACATAGTCTCTTTCTGCCTGCATTAGTCGTGACTTTTAGCCTGTGCCGCCATCGGCGAAGCCCCATTACTTTCACACTATGAATTAAGCGTCTTGATCATCATCTTCTGCTTGTTCTTATCCGTCACCAAAATATGTCTGCTTTCAAACATTATCTTCATTGTTCCAACAATGCGGTGTAGGCTGCTTGCAGCACCGCGCTCCTGAGTGAAGCGAATAATGGTCAAGGGCTTCTTCTTGCCGTGTTCAATCACCGTCATTATCTCTGCAGCAAATTCGACTTCCTTCAAATTGAGGTCTATTCATGGTCAGCTTGAACACACATGTTAAGCGCCGTCTTCTTTGCTCGATCAATGACTTACAGTTCTTAGCACCCAATCTTCCAAAGACAATATTGCGTTGTTTGTCAACATGGATATTCTCAAGTCCATATCTTCGCCATTCGCGAAACAAAAGTACGACTTCTTGACGAGCCCTCTTTCTAGACAGGGTCAAGCAGATGTAACTGGTCGCTGGTTTCACGCGGAACAGTCTAGTGAGCCAATTCTGTTTAACTTCAATATGACGGCTACTGCCCGAGTTCAACGATAGCAACAATGAACGCCGCTTTCGAACCGGTGAGCGGGCCTTCGCTGCATGTTTCTCTTGTATTTCGCGAGTGCCTGCTGAAGGACGTCAATAATGTCAGACACACTCACACCCCAAGTACCCAAAGAAGGAATATAGATGGCCACTCACTCCCAATACTCATCGTCAAGTCTTTGCCTTTGGTCTTCCAGAATGGGAATGTGAAGTTCCTCTTCTTACTGTCTTCGCTGCTTTCATCGCTGTGATGAGCACGCTTCGAATTTGTCGAGGTGCTCGCCCGATTTGTCTCATCAGTGCTAGAGCCAGTACTTTGTTCAGCTCTTGACGTTCGTTTGAACCAAGAAGACTTTTTCTTTTTGGGCCCTTCGTCCGCGTCATAGATGTGATCGTTAGTCTCCTGTCTACAGATGACGGATTTCTGATGAAGCGGCCGGCCAAAGCTATCTTCACCGTCCACATTCGTGGGAACTGGCGATTGGAGGGAGCTTTCTGGCGCAGGAGAATTCACCACTCGAATGGTGTGTCTCATCTTTCTAAGATAGTCCATACTGTGGTTCTTCTCCTCTGCCCTTCGTGTTGGGCTATATGTAGGCGCTGAGACGATGCGAGTACCGTCGGCATGATTGAATCCAGCGTTCTCGTTAATCGAGGGCAACGTCGACATTTTGCGAGGAGCCTGGTTGTATGTTGGGGCCGAGACGACGCGCCTGTCTGCGGGCCTTGGGTGAAGAAGCGTGACTCTCCTGGCGGCTTCCTCACTGCCAGCTTTCGTTGCATAGTCGTTGTTTGATGTCACTGACTTCTCGGCAACTCCCTCTCTAGTGCTTTGCTTCGTCTGCGTAGGGTCGTCTCTTGGCAGTGGCGGCAAAGGGCGTGTGTGCCAGGATTCGGTTGACACTTCTGTTGAAGGCGATACAGTTCTTACTGCACTGTCAAGAGACAGGGAAAATGGACTAGAGACACGCCTGCCGTCGGAATCAGCTATTGCAGAGTCGCGATCCGAGTCTTCAACAGTGATAATCGTTTTGAAGGCTGCGTCGCAATCTTTGGCGATACCGTTGCTAAAGTGGCGCAGCTCTTCATTGAACAGCATTGAGGCACCACTCTGCTGAGATACTCGGTTGATGGGCGCTCCGATGGCCTTAGGGAACGTTCCATCCGTCTTCCTAGTCATACTGGGGCTGGGTGACCTGGTCGCAGAAGCCGATGTTCGATGCGCGGCATCGTTCGCGTTGATTAGTCCTGGAGCCATGTTGCCAGCTGCGGAGCGATAGCCAGGTCCAGCCGAATTCGACCTCTTTCGAATGTGAGAAAAGTCTACACCACGCTTGTGGCGAAGGCTTGGGACTCGCATCTGAGGTGTTCCTTGTCTACTGCTTCGCAATGAGGCCAGGGAGCCATGAGAAGACTGTGGGCGGCTGGTGAGCGACGTTCGAGTACAATTTCCTCGCATCCGGCGACTGTTCGAGCCACTGCGCATTCTGTTGGCTGTTCTTGTGGCAGTTGTGGTGCCTATGACTTGTCCATCACGATGCACGGTAATCCTTGCCTGACTGACTTGAGAATCGCATTTTTGCAGCATACGGCCAGCCCGATATGGATCGTAGTTGTCAGTATCGGCTTCAGCAGCTGTCGATATAACTGTGAAGCGAGAGACTGAGCGACCGTGGCCATTTGCTCGGGTATTCTCGAACTGGCAAGTGGAGATGCGTTTCTTCCAAATGGCGGGCTTGAGATGGTGATAATCACTCATTGAGTGCACTAATTCAGGTTTGAAGTCTTCCAGTTGCTTGTTCCGATAGTTATGAAGCAACCAATAAAACGCCTTCTGATCGTTAGACCTAAACAGCATAGCGTCAGTTTCAACACGTAAAGTCTGCTACATCACTTGATTTCGACGTCATTTTAGTTGTGAACATACTCTTCACAGGTGAGTTTTAGAGCGAGGTCTTGTTCGCTGAACATGTGCCACATTGACCGAAGCTGCCGGAGAAGCTGGGGGTCGATGTCTGCTCGAGGAACCGGAGAGTACTGAAAACCCTTTCTGGTGTCTGGCAACTGCCCTGTGTTGTCTCCAAAGTCGTCAAGATAGCTGTACTTTTGCACAAGAGGGTGTCGCCAGATGTCCTTAATAGTGATTCTTCGGTCGGGATTGACCTGTAGCATGCGTCTGATGAGGTCCTCAGCCTCTGGACTGAGACCCTGGGGCATGGCGTACTGCCCTTTCTTGGTCTTGGCCATCATCAGGCGCAGGTCTGGATCGTCAAATGGAAGGGTCGCAGATAGCATCGCATATAGGATCACACCCATACTCCAAGTATCAGCCCGATCCCCTCGATACTGCTTATTCTTGAGAAGTTCTGGAGCAGCATAGTGAGGACTGCCGCAGGCTGTGGCGAGCTGGTGGGTAGCCGTTTGGTGAAGAGCGGCCATGCCAAAGTCAGCAATTTTGATCTGCAAGTCTGCCGTGATCAAAATATTTTCGGGTTTCAAGTCTCGATGGCAGACGTTGAAGGAGTGGCAGTAGGATATAGCGCTCATCATCTGTCTGAAGAAGAAAATGGCCAGTTCTTCAGGCAGGCGCCCACGAGAGTTGATAAAGGTGAAGAGGTCCCCTTGGTCAATGTACTCGAGAATTAGGTAGCTGTTGCACAAGTTAGCGTACTTGCTTTTCGTATCATTGGTTCGCATTTTTCTTCATCTACTTCTCCAAGCGTGGGACGTCTCACATTTCGGAACGATTTTCCCATATGTCGTAGAGTTTCATGATATTTGGGTGCTCAATAAGCTTGAGAATGGCAACCTCGCGCTCAATGGCCATAGGGACTCGCATTTCGCCATTGGCCTCGTCGGGCAGACTGCTGTCCCATTTACTCAGAGCCGCCATTGAACTATCTTGAACGAGATAGGCCACACGTCGATTGACGATTTTCACCGCAGCAAGCTGATTCGTGAGATTGTGACGGCACAATCGCACGCGGGCTGATGAGCCTTTGCCCAATGTACGTCCTAGTTGCCATGGGCCAATATGTGTTTTGTAGTTTTTCTTACTCCGACTGCTTGATGTTGACGCATAGGAAGCTTGAGACATGCGCTTGTCCCCTTCGGCAGTCTGTGCAGTTTGATGACGATATGCTGCAGTCGGACGATCTTCTTCTGGCTTTGCATATGCAACTTGGTAATTATTGGAGTTGTACGCGGCTTCGTTTTGTTCGTAGCGCAACTTGGCGCGTTGTTGATTCAAAGCTGGAAATGGCGAATTCATACGGTTTGTCGTCTCCGCGAGAGGAGAGCGAACCTTGGCAACCATTGCATCCGCCATGATGATATCGGTGTAGAGGTGGGGATTAGCACATAATAGTTCGACGAGCTATTTCACGCGTCGTTACTCGTCGTTCACGTGTTTAGTAGTAGATTTCGACTGTCTTCATAAAGATGAGAGGTGGTGAAAGCCCAGGTGAGAGAAAGAACGCGAGCCAGTTGAATGTAAGTCTGCCCTCTTGAACCAAAGCAGGAGCCAAGGTTGGACAATTAGGGCAACCGAATTAGAGCTTGTCGACTAAGGCACCGCAAAGGACTTGAAGGAAGGAAAGCACTGTGCGTCGCATAGAAGGAAGGAAGCCGGAGGACACGAATGTTGAGCCGGGGAAGAATGCGCATGGGCAGATTCGTCATGAAGGAGTGCAGGTATGGAGTCGACAGAGGGAAAACGTGACTGGAGCGAAGAATGAAAATGCATCACCCTCCCGCAATGTTACAGATTGGGGGGTTGGAGATGTGGAATGCAATGTTTACTTTGGGAGTCGCGGCTGGCGGCGGTTGTACCGGAGCTGATATGCGACTGAGCGAATGGACATGTATCATTGGCGAGTCCAGGCTAAAGGGAGGCAGCTGGCTGGCACTGATTCTGAGACTAAAACAAGAGTTTGGCATCTGTTGGAACGAAGTTGCCAGCTGCGAGAACCGTCGGGGTGGAGATCTGCACAGTCATGTCGCCAAAGAGGGGGAAAATAACATGACATCGATCATTGGGGATGGGCAGCTTCATTCCAGTTGTCAGCAACGACGTATGGAACGAATGAATAAAGGGGGTTAGGTACAGGAGTGAAGGGTCTTCCCTCTCAACCACCCGGGTGCATTGTCGGCCAGTCCTCTGCACATCTGAAGACTGAGGGCGACAATGGCTTCGCCTCATCACGAAGGTGTCATCTCGGTCGTGATCTGTATCTTCGCCAACAGCCTGGTCTACTGCTTCTCGATGTGCGTGGAACATCGGTGGTTGATGTGAGCGGAATATCTAGCCTTTGGACGATGAATTTCTTGGAGCGTTAGGTGTGTAGGTAGGTACATGTGTAGTCGACAGTTGGACAGAGCCTATCGTCTTTCATCGTTCAGGCCAATTCATATCTTGCCACGGCCCACGGCCCGGTAACAAGCAAAGCCTCGTCTTCCGCAGCAGTGTCAAGTGCCTCGTTTGTCCAGCACGAGGGGCGTTGGCTCAAGGGCGCATCGAATCTACTAGGTATCAAGATGAATGGTCAGGTTGAGTTATGGAGTAATTTGCAACTGGAATTCAAGGGATGAAGTCGGCGACTACGGCCCACAAAACGTCAAAGACCATGTAGGGTGACTAAGCGATTGTCGTTCCTCAGCAACCGTTATCGATTGGGAGGTGCAAATCTGGTGAAGGTTTTTGGCAGCCTACACAAAGTCGTCATCTCACACTTACCCTGCGGCCAAATGAATTAATATGAACTCATTCGACGACGCTCATCTTCCACAGTGACGCCGCCGAACTTTTCCAGTTCGTGAACGCGTTAAAAAATGGTTGGGCAAATATCTCCATCGCGTAACATGCTGAGGAAATCATGTGCGTCTTCGATACTTAATCTTCTGGGGAGTAGACCAAGTGACAATCATGTAGCTCATCGCTCGCAAAGTGCCCTTGGCACAGCCGACCAACTACCAACCCGAAAGAGCACTGAATATGGTATACTACGGGGGTGGGCAGATTCTACAACAGGCCACAGGGACATTGCATATCTTCCAAAAGTATCCTGTGTACTCCGTATTTCTCGTCGATAGATGCGTGCCGTCTCCCGAGTTGCTGCTTCTTTTGCGGACCAATCGAGTCGAATGCGGCAAGTCGCACCAGCTACGTCACACGGAATCATGCCCCTCTAAAAGGGAACAGGAGGAGCTTTGTTGGTGCTAAGGAGAAGCGCCAGCGGAAATGACAATTTGTTCTTAGCACCGCTCGAAAGAGACAAGATGTACGAGTCTTCCATGCTAGGCGCTGATTATCTTGTTCTTGCCAATCTTCCTCAGGACTGTCCAGCTCGAGATTTATAGAATATATATTGGCTTACTGTTAGAACATTCAACAAGCGTAATTGGTTTAGTGGTAAAATTCTCCGTTGCCATTCGAGCAGCGTCGGGGAGCCCTGGGTTCGATTCCCAGATTACGCACGTCATTCACTTTTGCAGGCACATCCTTTTTGCCACTGAACACTAGGTACGTGAGTCTTGACTACATACATACCTAGGTATACATATGTATGTACATATGTATTTCTCAACGTACAACGTCTTTTGTTCATCCAGCCGCGCTAGAAATGTAATTTTGTGTGGACGACTGGGCATCAACAAATGTACAGAGTAGAGTACCTACCTGTCACAAATAAATGGAGGCCAAAGAAATAGGTACCTACCTACCTAATGTACCTACATTCCGTACCTATTGTGTAGGTACCTCCTACATAGGTATCTTGGCACGACGGGAAGCCGGCCCCACCCGGTCGCACACGAGTTACAGTGGGTTTCTTTCAAAAACGCGTTCCCAACCGCGTTACCTAACATATCGAGTCGCACGCCAACAGGCTCTTTCGGGCTCACCTATCTCAGACTGTCATGATATTCACGCCAGCTTCTCTCAATAAATATCAGCTCAACCAGGCGGCATGTCAAGCGATTTGAACCGGCGGCGGCGGCGCTCTGAATCAGAGGGCAACGAAGACAGCACCGACGACCGCAATGGGCACGATGGCCCAGATTCTCCGGCGATCGTGTCGCCGAAGCGACGACGACTCGATTCCGAAGATGACAGCGATGAAGACACGGGCCTTTTTGATGAGCGAACCAGGACTTCGAATGGCGCCTTGACAGCCAACTTGATGAAGGACTTCAAACCAGGCGCCATCGTTCGCGTGACCGTGCAAAACTTCGTAACTTACGAAAAGGCGGATTTCTTTCCCGGACCTCACTTGAATATGGTCATTGGCCCCAACGGAACTGGCAAGAGCTCACTTGTTTGCGCCATCTGCCTCGGTCTCGGATACAGTCCAAAACACTTGGGCCGTGCTGGATCCGTCAAGGAATTCGTCAAGCACGGCAAGGACTCTGCCACGATCGAGATTGAGCTGCAAAGGAAGAAGCAGGATCGAAGCAACTATGTCATAAAAGTGCAGATTCGGCGCGAGCAAAACAATCAGAAATGGTGGCTCAACGGGAAGGAAACCACCCACAAAAAAATTCAAGACCTGATGCGGTCTTTGAAGATCCAGGTCGACAATCTCTGCCAATTTCTGCCACAAGATCGAGTGGTAGAATTTGCTGCCTGCACCCCTATTGACCTGCTGCACGAGACTCTACGCGCTGCAGCGCCAGAGGAGATGTTGCGATGGCAAAGTCAACTTCAGGAGCTGCACAAGGACAAGAGGGAGCTAGCTCAAGGCGTCCACACAGATGCGGACACATTGCGAAATATGGAAGGTCGACAACAAAATTTACAAGCTGACGTGGATAGGATCCGCGAAAGAGAGGAGATTCAGCAGAAAGTCCAAGATCTCAGGTCAGCACTGCTCATGGTCAGGTACCAGGAGGCGCGGGAAAATCATGCCAATGCGAAAAACCGCAAAAGAGAAGCCGAGCGGTCCTTGCAGCGGTTGGAAGGAGAAAGCGGGCCGTCGCTGGAAGCTGTCAATCAGAAACAGAGATATGCTGAGCAGATCCGGGCAGCAAGGCCATCCATGGAGAAGACTCTGAAGAGCGCTGAAGTCGCAACCCAAAAAGTCGCTCGTGAAGTGAGCAACGCGGCCGACGAAATCAATGAGATCGTCAACAAGGCAGAGGCCGAGAAAAAGGGGTTTGAGGCAAAAAAGAGGGAAGTAGCTCTATCTCGATCAAAGATAACTGCCTTTCAAGCAGACCTCAAGAATCGCCCTGCCGATTTCAATGCTGCCGAGTGGAACCAAAAAATTGTAAGCGTCCTGATTTCTTTACGCAGAAAGGGATCGTTCCTTTCTTTTGGAAAGAAAGCACATGGGGCTAACCTGATGTCGGAAACTTAGCGTGCCGAGGAGCACAATATTCGAGAGCTCGAAGCTGAGCAGCGTGAGAACAACACAAATATGGATGCCTTGAGAGGAAGAGCAGCAGTAAGCCAAAATCAAGAGCGCCAATTCCAAGAAGAAATTGCGAATCTCGATACGCAACAAGGTCAACAACAAAACCTGATGCGCAGGCAATATCCCGACGTGGCAGCAGGCTGGGAATGGGTACAAGCAAACCAGGGGGAGTTCGAAAAGGAAGTATTCGGGCCACCAATGATCAGCTGCTCTGTCAAGGACGAGCATTACTCTGACCAGATACAAAGCCTGCTCCAATCGGATGATTTCATGTGCTTCACTGCACAGACAAAGAATGACCACAAGAAACTAACGAATCAGCTCTATCGTGTCATGAGCTTATCTGTAGTCATTCGGACATGCGCCAATCCACTGTCTGCGTACAAGCCGCCGATAGATCGTGCCGAAGCAGCAGGATTCGGGCTGGATGGCTTCGCGATTGACTATCTGGCTGGGCCAGAGCCTGTTTTGGCGATGCTGTGTGCAGAGAAACGACTGCATCAATCTGGCGTGGCGCGAGGCGAGCATGACGATGAAGCCTATAACCGGCTTGTCAATAGTGGCAAGGTTAGCCAATGGGCCGCCGGACGGCAGACATTCATAGTCCGTCGCCGCAGAGAATATGGCCCTCAAGCCATGACAACCATCACGAGGAGCATTCGTGATGGCAAATTCTGGACCTCGCAACCAGTGGATGAACACGAAAAGCAGGAGCTGAATCGAAAACTACAGGAAGCCACGGAAAGGAGGCGCCTGCTCAGAGAAGAAAGCGCAACATTGATCGCCAAAAATAACGAGATTAAATCCAAAATATCGTCCATTGAAGAAAATATCGTTCGTTCTAACAGATCCCACCACCCCCGCCCTTGTTTTCTTTACGCGTCTGTCGGACCAGTCTTTGTGCTAATCGAACTCAACAGGAAAGATTGCAAAGCGAAAAGAGCGCTCTGCAGAAGGAATTCCAAAAGTGGAAATCACTGCCAGACAAGATTGGTAAGAAAAACGTCTGAGCTGGAGAGAGAGGCTCGGGAGACGATTGCCTGACCGATTCCTCTCCCTCAAAAGCCCACAGAAAAGCAGTCTAACATCCAAACAGAATCGGAAGAACGCCAGAAGGCTATGCACGAGCAGGCAATACGAGAGGCCAAAAAGAACATTCATGACTTAATGTATGAAAGGGACGATGCAGTTCTTCGGCGCGCCAGGCTCGTCAATCGACACAAGCGGCTCACGGACAAGATTCGAGAGGCTCATCTAGCACTAGTGGAAGTTAAAATCTGGCTTCTGGAAGCGGTATCGGATGTCGAGGGACTGAAGCAACGCAACGCCAGTATCATGCAAGAATTAGAGGCAGAAAGACAAAGGGTGCAGCAAGCCTCAGAGGAAGCCGAACGAGCCAAGAAGATTGGACAACGGCTAAGCGAAGAGGTCCGGGAGCTCCTCTCCTCAAATGAAGACAAGATCGAATTGTTGAACCAGCTCGCCGAAGGGAAATCGCCCGACGAGGTTGAAATGGAGATTTCCGCCGAGGAGGCCAAGCTCGAGCTGATCCACGCTGCCAATCCCAACGTGATCCGAGAATTTGAGCGACGTGCCGAGGAAATCGTCCGTCTGAAGCGGAAGATGGAGAGCGTACACGAGAAATTGGCGTCGCTGGATACCAAACTCGCCGAGGTCATGGGCAAATGGGAGCCGAAGCTCGAGGAGCTCGTGTCCAAGATCAACGATGCCTTTGCCTACAACTTTGAGCAGATCAACTGCAGGGGAGAGGTGCGCGTTCACAAGGAAGAGGATTTCTCGCAGTGGGCATTGGACGTTATGGTTTCGTTTCGGTACGTTTTTTTTCTATTAAAGAGAGCAACAAAAACAACCTCCCCTCCCCTTTTTCTGCCTTTGCAAATCTCACTCGATGTTTCATCATCTACGGGTTCAAATCAATGCTAACCAGTTTCACTCTCTGTTTCGGTGTACAGCGAAGGCGAACAACTCCAACAACTCACCGCTCATCGTCAATCAGGCGGCGAAAGAGCCGTCTCAACCATCTTCTTCCTCATGGCCCTGCAATCCATGGCCCAGTCGCCCTTCCGCGTCGTCGACGAAATCAACCAGGGCATGGATCCCCGCAACGAGCGCATGGTCCACGAGCGCATGGTGGAGATTGCGTGCCGCACACACACGAGCCAGTATTTCCTCATCACGCCCAAGCTGCTCACCGGGCTGCGGTACGATGCCAAGATGCGGGTTTTGTGCATTGCCAGCGGGGAACACATGCCTACGGAGGGGCGGAAGCTGGATTTCTCGAGATGTATTGCTGTGCAGAGGAAGTTGATGGCATCGGCGTGAGGGGGTGTTTCGCTGAAATGATGGGAATGTGGAGGACTAAAAAGACAATATTGGCCAAAAAATGTAATAATGGAGTGCTACAGTCTAGTTTCGTGCGGATATTTGTCTAAGATTGAGAGCTCATAGTGTAGCATGTTTGAATGGACTAAGATTGAAACGAGGGGTTGAGGGGTGCGAGACTTTGCAATATTTGCTTTCGTTGATACAAGGGCACAGGCTCATGATGAACTGTACTCAGACGAACACCCGGCACGCCATTCCACCTGTGCGTAGCGGTAGAAGATCAAGGATGAGCAATTTTGCAGACCAGACAGTCTGGAGCTGGTTTTGACGACATCCACTCAACGCCCCTGTGCTAGACAGCGTGGCTCAAGATTACAAGCAAAGCCGTGGATAATAGCAAGGTCGAGATCGAGAGGCGGACGAACTGCGTCTGGTGAGTTTCACGAGCTGGAGGCATCGTGAGAGTCCATGGTCCATGGTCCATGGTGACTACACACCACTTGACGAGGCGCCAAAAGCTTGAGAAGAAAGAAAGCAAGAAAGACAACGAGGACAAGTGAGGAGTGTGTACAATTTCATGTATTCTACGTCAAGCACAAATTCAACGGTCTTTTCCCAAACTAAGCACAAGCAGCGCAGACGACAAAACACCCATTTCATTGCAGCACCGTGGCTGTTCGTCCTCTCGACGCTTTCCATCACGAAAAGTTCCAAGGAGGCAGCTAAAAAGCGACATAGAACTAATTAAAGCCCGACCAGCTTACAGCCTTGCACACTAGATACATACGTAGCTCTCACACACAAGACGAGCCCAAAAGTAAAAGCCAAGATTTCTATAATAGGCCATGACGTGTTCAAATCCCACGATAAAGAACCGCTACCCAGCCCAGCCAGATGCGTGCCAGCAACGACGCACATCCACTGGCAAGTTACAAACGAAAAGAAGCCAACCAGGCCAGACCAGACTAGACCAACCGAGCGAGTGAGCTACCCATGATAATAAGAATAAGATTTAGACATTGATAATATGTTGTTGTTTAAGCCCAGCAAAAAAACCCTGTTTTACCCCGATTCCTTGTCAATCCAGTGGGAAGCGACCCCACGCCAGGCACGAATTCTCATTACGATCCTCATTAAGACGTTGATTTTGGGGTGGAGGGAGAAAGCAGAGCGTAGAGAACTTGGAAGGAGCTGCATGAGGAAGATGAAGATGAGAGACGAGCGAGGCATGATAGAACAAGGAAGAAAGAAGAGAAGGAAAGGAAAGAAAGGAAAGAAAAAAGAGGGGACTGATACCATACGAAAAAAAAAAAAAGGAAGGATGACAAAAAGAGAAAGTAGAGCCAAGTGCAAGTACACATAAGAAAGCCATAGAAAAGAAGGACAAACCCCAGTCAAGAAAGAACAGACAAAACCGATGACTATTAAGCGTTTATGCAGGGACGCAAGCAAAAGACGACAACACCAACAACAACGAGGAAACAGTAAGCCGGGAAAAGAGCCCTCGAAAATGATGACAGATGAGCACACATATTACACAAAATACAAATACACGTCCGCAATTCCACGCCCCTCCCCTCCCTCTCTTCGTGTAAACTCCCGAGTTCCCGTTCCATTCTCCATGAAACCTCCACGTCTCGCGCATCTAGCAACTTCCCCCTCCCGCGGCCCGCCCTTCCCACCCCCGGGCTTCCCATCAAAACACAAGGCACACAACAACCCAAGAAGAAAAGGAAACCAGATGTACAACGATTGAGAAAAAGACCAACCGAGAAACAAACAGGCAAATACCGCATCACCATCGCAGTTAAACCCTTCGTAGAGCCAAAAAAAAATAACTGAAAAAAATAACTGAAAGCACAGCAATATTGCTCGACTCTTCTTCAAAGACCGACAGACGACTGGGTATATTTTTTTCGAAACTTCTCCCCTCATGAAATGCGTAGCGTAGAACCACCACCACACCACACCACACCCCCATCCCCAGGGCCGAGCGAGCGAGCGAGCGAGCGACAAACCAAGCAGCAGCAGTTCACGCCTCATCTACTCACCGCCTCCTCTCCTCCTCACGATACGCCCACCCAAGGATCCCTCCCCTCCTCAATCAAGCCTTATCACGAGACTCCCCCCCCGCCCCAAGACCAGACCCAGAGTCATGACTCTCCGTATCGAATCTCTTTCTCCAATCAGCGAGACTCTCACTCAGCCCTGCCGCGTTCTTGGACGCACCACCACCACCTTGATGAAGATGATGGTCTTCTTCTTCAGAAGAGGCAGGCTTCTTGTTCCCGCCGATGCTGGTGCCGGCGCTGGCGCTGGCGCTGGAGCCACCCACCGCAGCATGCGTATCGAAATCAAAATTCGTGCTGAGGCGATGATGGTAATTCATATTCGTGGCCTCCCAGTGACTCCGGAGGGTCTCCAGCTCACTAGCCAGATTATCGAGCGCGGCGCTATTCCTATTGTCCTTGTTTTTGCATTTGCTGGGGGCGGCTGTCTTGGGGGGATGGTTGTCGCTGCTACCGCTGCCGTTGCCGTTGCCGTTGCCGTTGCCATCGTCGTCGTCGTCGCCGTCCTCCACATCGTCGTACTCGCTTTCGTTTTCGGAGACCTCCGCTTCGGTATGCCCCCCCAATGCGTGACCGTTTGTGCTCTCCGAAGTCATGCTTGGTGCCTGGCGGCTGCGTCGTCGATAGTTATCCACGGAGTGCTCCACTTGGTTGAGGAGGAGGGCGACTTTTTGCTCCGCGTCCCCGGCGCGTTGTTCGAGAAGGGCGTTCTCGGACTGCATTTGCTCGAGAGACTTGATTGCGGCATCGCGCTGCTGTTTGTTTTCGGCTACGTCCTTTTTCCAGGATTCGAGGTTCTTTTCGAGTTGGGACCCGGAGGAGTGGGTTTCGGTCATTAAGGCCTCAATGCGGGCTTGTAGTCCGTCGCGTTGGCTTTCCAGCTCTTGGTTTTCGGTTTTGAGGCGCCCGTTGTCTTTTTCGTATTTGGTAATTTGGTCTTTGAGTTGTTGGAGGGTTTGCTCTGCGCTCTTGAAGCAGCACACGACGGAGAGGTAGTCAGCCTCGAGTTGTTCGAGTTTTTCGCGGTACGCCATTTCCGAATCCCGCTGCTGTGCCTCGAATTGCTGTCTACTTTCTTCGTGGGCGGCTGTGGCGCCGGCGAGCTGTGTCTCTAGGTCTCGTAGGCGGGTTTGCTCGGGCGAATTGGTTCTCGGGCTCGTGAGGCCGCGGGAGCGGATGGCCGTGGTCGGACTGATGCCGCGTTCGGCGAGGATGTCTTTGAGGGCATGATGCTGGACCGTCATGGCGTTCGTCTCGAGCTGTTGCGCCGCCAGCTTTCTCTGGAGGTCCGTATGTCCGGCCATCAGGCTCTGGGTTTCCCTCAGAGCGGCTTGTAGCTGTCTTCGAATCGCGACGCCCTCCCTGCTGGATTGCTCCTGGTACTGTTCCAGTCCGGCAATCCGCTCTTCGGCACTTCGCAGCTTGTCCGCAGCGTCATTGGCATCATGTTGATATTTCTTGACCAGCTCGCTGCTGGCTGCAATCTGTTTTTGCAGAACCAGCACGCGCTCGCCATCGCCTTTGCCCGCATCTGCCAGTTCCCGCGTCGACAACTTGTCGAGCCCCGATAAGAGTGCATGGCGATGTGTTCGCGCCTCATTGGCGTGCTTCTCGGCCAATTCTTCAGCATCGCGGAGGCGTTGCGTCGAAGAAGCCAATTCGCTGGTGCGGGCGTCGAACTCCATTCTCAACTTGTTCAGTTCCTCTTCAATCGTATCGCGCGCGGCGCGTTCTTCTTCAAGCTTCTTCTCAAGATGCGACCTGGCATCCTGCGATGCGTTGACGGCGCTCCGCAGCGAATCAAACGTTTCATCGTGATTCTTGAACGCGCCAACGGCTTCCTTGTACTTGACCTCGAACTCGCCTCGTTCCACCTTCATTAGCTCCAGCGCGGCCACGGCTTCGGCAGACATGACCGATTGCTCACGAGCGTCCCGCTGTACCAGGTGAAGCTCTGCCTTTAATCGCCCGACTTCGGTCGATGTCTGCTGCTTGTAGGTCTCTAGATCCGTCAACCGCTGTTGAGCAGCAGCAGTAGTGTCGTCCGCCAGCTGACGTGCGTTCCTCTCGGCCGCCAGCTCATTCTTGAGCTGTTCCACCTGCGACTTGAGATCCTTTTGCAAGTGCAGCGCCATAGCCAGCTTCCTACCCAAATCATGCGATCGTTCGCCAGGCTCGTCGCGCTCGCTGTCCAGCTGGGGCGTGCTCGCCAAGCTGCCGCCTCCCGTCTGCGCAGCCAGCTTAGCCTTGGCATACACCACTTCCTGGATAGCTGCGTCGCGTTGTTTCTCTGCCTCGGCAATTTGCTTTGCGGCAAGAACAGCTTGCTTGTCCACAGAACTCTGCACGTTTGCTAGTTCCATCCTCATGGCCAGCAGCGCTTCGATGAGTGGTCGATCTTCATCGTCAAACGTCTCGGCTGCTTTCGCGTCCAGAGGGTTCATGGTTGCCGCAGAAATATACCCCGACTTTCGCGCCAGCTCTAATTCGGAAGCGTACCATGCGTTTCTGTTCCTTGCCGCATCCAGTTCCTTGAGCAAGACCACGGTTTGCGAATTCCTGACGGAAGACCGTCGAGAGGTTGGATTGCTCGGCTGTCGCGTCGGAGGAGGAGGCGACGAAGGCCGCATGGCTCTCGCTCCCATCTCGGCTGAGCTATCCACAGAGCCTTGAAGATGACGATGGCCCCTCTGACCCCCTCTGCCCACGTCCGTGGCGGCAGAAGGCTCCTGCTTAGCCACCTGAGCCGCTTGCGAAGTGGGTGTTCGTCGGCCATTAATCGGGGCTGCTTCGTTTCCAGCCACGACACCAGCAGCGGCAGCTGCTGCAGGAATTACTGCGGCATTAGTGTAAGAAGCCGGCGTGGGCTGCGAATACCCAGATCCTGGGCCGGCCCGGTCTGCGGAAGTGCCGCGAACTCGCATAAGGGGCACTTGCTCGCCGGCCATAGGTTTGGCAGGAGTTGGCCCCGAGGGAGGCGGCCCAGCAGGACTGGCCGAGCTTCCAGCTCGAGGGAGTTTCGATGGAGGGTATTTTGCTGGTGGGATGGAAGAAAAAGTGCCCCCCGAGGCTTGTTGAGGGCTGGTTGACGGATCTGATCTGGTAGGGGTTGGAGAGCGGTAGCCGCTGGTAGATCTAGCGCCCGGCGGTACGGAAGCGACACCAGCGGCAGCGACAGTTGGAGCTATCCCGGGGTTTCTCCCATCATGTGCAGCAGAGACCGGAGGCGGCTGCCGATTCGAGGGACCTATGGCGTCGCTCGTACTAGGTCGACGGAAACCTTGGGGTGCGCGCTGAGCGCCTTGCGGGCCATCGTTGGGATATCGAATCTTAGTCGTATCGAGAACATACATGATGCCTAGATCATGAATTGACGTCGTCGCCGAGCTAGGCTCGCCGCCAAGAACGACGACCGATTTGCCCACCGTCGTCATGCTGTGGCCGGATCGTGGCGAGGGCGACGGCCCCATATTCTGAAAGGTGTACCATCTGCGCGAACTGATCCTAAAAGCCGCCAAATCTCCTAAATCGGTTCCCTCCTCCGTGCGACCGCCAAAAACGTACATAACATCGTCCACTACAGCAGCAGCGTGGCCTTCTCTCGAAGGGGGAATGTAGCCAATGCAGTCCAGCTGGGACCAGGAGTTCACAGCTGGATCGTAGCACCACACATCGTTGAACCACTCGACGCCGTTGGTCCCGCCAAAGAGATATAATTTGTCGTTGTATGTGATGACGGTATGGTTTGTACGGGCGGGTGGCGCGTTCGGTGAGGGGTCGTTATTTAGGAGAATCTCCCACATGTAGTTGGGAGATTGCAGTTGGTTCAGATCAAAAGCTGAGAGGTCATTCATGAACAAGCCCTCAACCTGCCCTCCGAATATGTAAATCTTCGAGCCAAGGATGTTGAGCGTGTGGCCATAACGCCCAGAAGGGCGGGTGCCGGCTGGTAATGCGCGAGACCAATGCCTCGTAGCTACATCGTTCATTATCTTATCAGCTTCTCTTCGTCGCTTCGCGTGTCGCTGTCTGTCTGATTTGGCATTAGACACTGCCGCCTCGCTTTCCACTCACATGTATTTAGTAAGTATAGCGTCTCATCGAGCTCATCAGCCTCTTCGATTTTGGTATCGCCACCGTACACAATAAAGGCATTGCCGACGAGCAAGCTGGCATGCCCAACTCTAGGACCAGGGCCCTCGGCTGTGGTCGCTAGTGGGTAGCAGGCTAGATTGCCACCAGCCTCCACCAGCCATAAGTCGCCCTTGACTGTCGAGCTGTTGATCAAACCGCCCATCATGTAAATATCACCTTCTTTCGAAGCGACCGCGTTGACAGCGGCGCCATATCGGGGAAACGGGGTCGGACTCGGTGATGTGTAGGTCAGCCGCCGTTGCGACCACGGATATAGGGAGGCATTTGGATTCGAAGTAATGGAGCCGTTGCGATGCTGCTGGCCGGAAGACGAAGGAAATTAGAGATGAACAGGACGTTCAAAGTGCGGAATTGCAGTATTCTCGGCGGCTCGAATGACTTACAGTCAAGTCTGCTGGTTGCATCTGCTCAAGACTCCCCCCGCGACGAATCTGCTCAGGACTGCCAGTACCGATATTGTCCGCGGAAGCAAAGCTCCCCGTAGGAGTGGCTCGTTGAACGGCATGTTTGTGATCATCGCGGGGCATGCGAGCGCCGGCACTCTGGATAGACCCCTGCGACCCTGAATGAGAATTGCCATCGCGACTTGACAAGGCACGCTCCTGGCTCTTCTTGGACTTAAACAAAAAGGCCATGATTGCCCGGGGACCGAGGGCCGGTCAGCTCAGGTTTGGGCACCGAAAATTTTGTCGCGGATGGTCGTCGGGGTCGAAGGCGTGGCGTTGTTTGAATCGGATTCACTCAATCGAGGCTGGAGATGACGGTAATGCACTAAAATGGTGTGCGAACGCGGAGAAGCAGGTGGCGAGCGAAGAGTTTAGGTCGCTCTCGAGTCGAATACGAGGGATGATGTCGAGAATGCGGCGGACAGAGCGGTCACACACTCGTCGAGCGACTTCAGCCAATGGCGAGAACAAAAGGCAGCGGTTTGTCAATTCCAGGTCAAGACGCAGACGGGGAGCAAGTAAATGCGTAAATGGGCGCCCGAGTCAGAGGATGGCTGGGTGAGCATGTAGTGGGCCATTCAGAGCGTTCGAAGTTACCAACGACTTTCTCGGCCAGCCGCCTTTTTTTTTTCGGGGACGTGGATTCAGACGTGAATTCCAGAAGGGGGGGAAGGAGGAGGAGGCGTCCGTCAGGGGGAATGGTACGGTGCAGCACTGCAGGCAGCAGGAGGAGGCAGGAAATATGTCGCAAACTTGTCGACGGCAAAGTCTACGACTACTCGTTGTCAACAGACGAGAGGACCCCAATCTGGTGATGACTGACGATGGGCAATCGATGGCAAATTGTTATCGCAACGAGCTTGGCTACGTCCGTGGGGAGAGAACAAAAAAGTAGGTAGGAGGATGTTGTGAGTCGTGAATTCGTGCTTCTCAAGTTCTAACTTCTCGCGCACGCCGTGACAAAGAGCGATTGGCTGGTTGGGGGAGTCTGCGCGCAAACCAAGCGGGTTGCAAGGATCCAGGCGCTTATGATGGCTCCATTCAGTCCCGTTTCATCATTGAATGGTCCGCTGCTAAGACCGGCTAGAGCATTGTTGGTTCAAGGTTGGGGCCTTCTTTGTTGTGCATATTGCGCATCATCATCAGTGCCGACTGTCCTGGCTTGTTCTTTGTCCCTCCTGTCTTGTCCCTTGGGCCTTTTCTGATCAGACGCAATACGGACTACGGAGTGAATGCCCTTTGTCCTTGTCCTGTCCGCGCAGAGGGCTTTTGTAGGGCAGCTTTTGTAGATGCTGTACGGAGTACGGAGTAGACTGTCGGTACTCGGCTGACTCTGGCTGCGGACCCTGGAGACTGGCATGGGCAAGGTCAGGCACAAACAGCAAAGAAAGGGGAGTGGTATAGGTATGTATGTACCGACATGGCTGAGTTCTTTGCAGCGTTGCCGTCCGCCGTGCGAGTTTACCTCTGAGTTTTGAGAAGTAGAACAGGATCGTTGATCAGTGACAGATGCAAACAAATCATCAAAGAGACAAACACGAAGCTGCATCTCCAAAAACAAGCCGAAAAACGGCCTGTACCTGTAACCTACCTAGTACATACCTACCTATAGGTACATGTACAGTATGTAGGTATACGGAGTATGTACTGTAAGTATGTACATACCTGTGTCTAGCCAGCCCCTGCAGCCCCCGTGGAGACTCAATGCACGATGCACGCCAACAAACGTTTCCTCAACTACAAACGGCAGTCAGATGCGATCGTCCCGCCCTCTCTTTCTCCGACGACAACGGCAACCAAATTGAATTGAGACAGTCTGCGCGGTCTAACTTGAATGGCATTGTAATTTGTGCCTGTAACTTTGTGCGTTGAACATGCTTGATTCACGCCCGATGCTGCCCGTACTCTTTCTTGGTCGTTGGCCTAATGCCCTAGCCTGTCTTCTTAATTGTACGGAGTACCTATGTACGGTACATATGTAATTCCGGAGGTAAAGGCTACCTCACTTGGGCACCAATATGTATGATCTACAGTTCTCGCAGTCGGACTCAATGGCACAATGAGAGTCAAGAGAGAAAACTGTTCAACCCACACAAGCGATACATACAAGATTTAGTTACAGTCAATTCAATCCAACTGTAACTTCACGACTAATCTGTCATTGGAACAAAAGACATCATGAGATTACATATCTGCTCTGGACTCTGGTAGACTTCGGACTCCGGAGTATGGAGAGCTGGTATATATGTAGGTACATATGTACATAGTACATATGCGTGAGGCCGTGAGCCGCCCGTGTGGGCACTGGGCACAACCAAGCCACACCCACCTGACGGGAAATCAAGGGGCTGGCCAGGATGTTGGCGGCATCCACCTCCGCCATCGTAAATCGTGATCATCATGGAGACTGCCAACGCATCAGAGTTTAATCCGCCAGGTGGCGATGACGATCCCAGTCGCGAGAGCTCTACGGACTACATACCTAGAGCCACGAAACGGTGAACCCATAAAGAACATCAATTGATCAAAGACATATTACAGATTTACGATGGCAGTCTATATGTGCATCCCAAACCAAGTGCTATACTACGAAAACTCCAAGTTACATAGCTACATACCTAATCTAGCCTTTTGAAGGACGAGTTACCGCGTCGTCTATTTGGCACCGAGCAACTCCGGAGTATATTATGTAAGCCGGCGACCACTAAAACTTGAACACTTGAAACTTGAAAGGTACCGCTGGACATCGCCGATGCGACAACTCCGGCTCCATAGCGATCACTACCTCGACAAGCTACCTATGGAATGTGTCCGCGATAGGTCGAGGTTGGTAAACAGTGCGTATGCCTACCTAGTTTGCTTGTGAATCGTTTCAACTGCCCACGTGGTCATGCTGCCTAGGAGCAACTTTGAGCAACTTGATCAATCCGAACTGTCCCAACGATTCCTCGAGTCATCCATTTCGGGAACGGACCTGGAGCGGAGATCTCATGTGCGGTATTTTTATGAAGCTCGTCATCGGCAAACACCATGGTCAAGTCGTCTATTACGCAGAGCAGCTTCATTTTGCTTCTTCCAAGTGTTGGGCGGACCGATCCGCCATCGCCTCGGGGTGAGGCCGGATGCTTGACGCACAATCAACTCATCGGCCAGCTATCAATGAGTTATTAAAGTCGAGCAGATGATTCCCATCAGGTTGGTATGTGCGGCTCCTGCGGACTTGAAATGGCCTTGGAAGTTGGAAGAGTCGACGAGACATGCCGCCGGAAGTGGTTTGGATTACTCCGTATAAATGTCGGCTTAATGGGCGGTGAGGTGAGACACAATCGCAAGGTCCACTGATTTGGCGATGGTGTGGGTTCTGTTCAACTTCTGCAGCCAGTCGGCTGCCGCTGCTGACACTGTTGTGTGATCGCTGAGATGCTGCAGCTGGCAGGCAGCCGGCCGGCTCAGCATCATACAGTGGAACATGAACGTGGCTCTTGTTCCGCGGCCTTATAAGTTAGGTAGTCGGTCAGGTACAGTGTGTATGTATGTACGACCGTCGTCGACAATCTGTATTCCGATTTTTACGTCTCTCCAAGGCTGCTGCTACATAAGGCCATAATATGCACGTACAAGGCGTACCGCCGTACGTTACTGAGCCAGACCTTACCGAGCCAGCAACAGCCAGTCCCCGCCGCCTTTGCGTACCAGGTACCTAATCCGGCAACCTCGCCCTCCTCGTGAGTCGTCCCGCACCAGGGCTCCTCCTCCAATGCCGGCTTCCTCCCGCTCAGCCATCCTCCACCACCAAGCGTCGTCGCCCTCGCGACAAGACGATTATTCTTGCGCGACTCATGGAAGCTCTGCGGCCATGATACTCCGATCCGAAACCGATCAGCATGGGTCGTTGCCGTCGGGCCCGGCCACCAATGGCCAGCCATCAACCTCGCGATCCAGCGTCCGAGCCGGCAGGAGAACCGGACGCGCCAACCTCCTCTACATCCCTCCTGAGGATGCCAAAGCAGCAGCTCGCACGCCCAGTGCGGAGATGAGCTCGGAAGCTGTTGCGATGCGGGACGAGAGTGAGGAGGAATGGCTCCAGCGGCCAGGTGTGAAATTTTTAAAGCGATCCAAGAGTGATTTCGCACCTCGCATCGTCGACGACTACGACAGCGATAGTTCACGCCCTCCAGATGGCGCACGGCACGGCTTTCAGCACCACTATCAATCCGAGCAAATACTCTCGGTGCTAGCAAGTGTATGTCTGCAATTCTTTTTACTATTTGGTCCTATCTTGGGTCTTGCTGCGCGCTGCTTGCGCTCCTTCCACAACGATCATGTGATAGCCTGCGTGGTGCGGATGCAAAAGCTCCTGGAAGCCAGCCTCCACGTGAAGTGCTCTCGCATACCGTAGCTGGATACTTTGGGACAGCCCATTCTAAGCACGACTGGTCAGTGGTCGCGTGCTAACACTGCTGTATTAGAATTGGTACATGTATTTCACGGATAAGCGACATGAAAACAATGGGAACCCAAAACCTCTGGAGATTGAGCTCGACGATTGGAGACAAAAAGACAGGCTCAAGACAGTTTCCGCCGCGCTGGCCGTGTGCTTGAACATTGGAGTCGAACCGCCCGATCAGCTCAAGACGACTCCTGGTGCCAGACTCGAAGCGTGGACTGATCCGACCGTGCCCCCCATTCAGAAAGCGCTCGAGAACATTGGCAAGGCGCTCCAGACGCAGTACGAAACCTTGGCTATCCGAGCACGATACAAGCAGTATCTGGATCCATCAGTCGAGGAAACTAAGAAATTCTGTGTCTCATTGCGCCGCAATGCCAAAGAGGAACGCGTCCTGCTGCACTACAATGGTCACGGCGTGCCCAAACCTACTCCGTCGGGAGAGATCTGGGTGTTTAATAAGAATTACACTCAGTATATCCCGGTATCATTATACGACTTGCAGCACTGGTTGCAAGCCCCGACAATATTCGTCTGGGACTGCTCAGAAGCTGGGAACATTCTCAATAATTATCACCGCTTTATTGACAAGCACGAGGAAGAAGAGCAAGAAGCCGCGGGCCGAGATCCTCATTATCAAAAGACGGTTTTTCGACCTTACATTCATTTGGCTGCATGCTCCGTCAAGGAGAACTTGCCTACCAACCCACAGCTGCCGGCCGACCTCTTCACGGCATGTCTGACCACGCCAATAGAGATGGCGCTATGGTTTTTCGTGCTGCAGAATCCGCTCAAGACTCAGTTGACGCCTCAACGTGCCAAGCAGCTTCCGGGACGTCTTCAGGAGAGACGGACCCCGCTGGGAGAGCTGAACTGGATTTTTACTGCTATTACCGATACTATTGCGTGGACAACCTTGCCGCGAGAGCTGTTTCGCAAACTCTTTCGTCAAGATCTGATGGTTGCTGCGCTGTTTAGGAATTTTCTTTTGGCACAACGGATCATGACTTTTTATGGCTGTCATCCTCTGACCTACCCAGTGCTGCCCGACACCCATCAGCACCCCTTGTGGGCGACGTGGGACTTGGCTGTCGACATGGCCCTGTCGCAGCTGCCCATGCTGGAGAAGAAGGAGAACGAAGGAACGGATTTCGAATACACCAACTCGGACTTCTTTGCGGAACAGCTGACTGCCTTCGACGTCTACCTTACTAGGGGAGACGCCGTGGAACAGCGGCCACCGGAACAGTTGCCTGTCGTTCTGCAGGTCCTCCTCAGCCAGCACCATCGAGTGCGAGCTCTCATTTTGCTAGGCAGATTCCTCGATCTCGGCCCGTGGTCCGTCCAACTGGCCCTGAGCATAGGCATATTTCCCTACGTGCTTAAGCTTCTGCAGTCTGCAGCTATCGAGCTCAAGCCCGTCATGGTCTTCATCTGGGCGAGGCTTCTGGCCGTAGACATCACCTGCCAAGCGGATCTGATCAAGGATAGCGGGTACAGCTACTTTGCGCATATTCTCAGACCTTCCGAAAGCCTTCCTCTTGTTGATAACGATGAGCACAAAGCCATGTGTGCTTTTGTCCTCGCGATGCTGTGCAAAGACCATCCGTGCGGGCAGATGGTCTGCAGCCAGTCAGACGTCATGGTGTCGTGCCTTGTTCACATACAAAGCGAGAACCCGCTCCTCCGGCAGTGGGCCGGCCTGTGTATCAGTCAGCTGTGGTCAGATCTGCCCGAGGCAAAGTGGCAGGGAATCAGAGAAAACGCCTACGTGAAGCTGTTGTATTTAATGAAAGACCCCTGCTGCGAAGTTCGCGCTGCCATGGTCGTTGCTTACACCACATTCATGGGCATTCCACAGTTGACGGACGAGGTGACCCGCATCGAAGAGTCGATTGCCTGGACGATTCTGGAAATGGGCACAGACGGTAGTCCCTTGGTGCGAAGGGAGTTTGTCTGCTACCTGTCCCGGTTTATCAATCGGTTTGAGAACAAGATCCTTGTGGCTGCTTACGAGCAGCTGCAAGAGGAAAAGGAGTATCTCCTCTTCCCACCAGGAAACGACGGGCAGGATTACAAGATGGGACTGCACTATGCGCGGCCTGAGAATCGGAGAAAGGACGGCACGATAAAGCCAACTGCCCATGGGCTTTCTCACAACACCGTGTACATGGCCTGCTGGAAGCATGCGCTAATTCTCAGCGTTGACCCGCACCCCGAGGTTCAGCGTGAAGCCACCATGGTCGTTGATTACGTCCACATGGCCCTCATCAAGTCCAGTCTGGGAGAAGCTGCCCTGGCATGCATGCGGGAAATTCAAACACGAGCAAGACAGAGCGCAATATCGAGAAGCGCGTCGGCGGCCTCTCAAAGATACAGCTTCGACGGCCATCTGGCAGCCTCGGGGTCATCACCTGGCCTGCTTCGACGAACAGCCAGTCTGCTCTTCCCCTCGCTCGTTGCAGGCGAGGACAGACCACGGCCGATTACTCCTGCAGCGCCCGTGCCGCCGCGGCCGGCGTCCTCTAGGCTCGCCCTGGATCAAATGGCAGCACCGCCAGAACAGACTGACCAAGCAACCGCACCAGCGACCTACAACGTCGCACGCGAGCCAACCACCGGCTCTTATGAGGAAAGAGACATGTCCAAGCCGCTGAGCCTGCCACTCAAAAGCCGATTCATCGAATGGTCCACCGAATACTTCCACGCGCCGCAAATGAAACAAAATGAGGCCGATGAGCCTGGCAGTAACGAGTACAACAGACGTCTCTGGAGGAGATCCCGCAACGATACCATGCTCAGGGAAACCCAACCACTCAAGCAGATTGCAGGCACACACAAATGGACCAACCAGCTCGCCGTCGTCAACAATGGCGCTCAGCCCGCCAAGATGACCTTCCACCAGTACGAGGACCACCTCGCCGTCTCCGACGACGGCAACACCGTCACGGTATGGGACTGGAAAAAACAAAGCCGACTCAGCCGCTTCTCGAATGGCAACCCCCCCGGCTCCAAAATCAGCGACATGAAATTTATAAATGAAGACGACGAAGCCTTCCTCATGACGGGCTCCTCCGACGGTGTCATCCGCGTCTACCGCAAATACGACTCCGATCCAGACGCCGAGCTCGCGACCTCCTGGCGCGCCCTCACACACATGGTCCCCAGCAACGTAAATTCCGGCATGGTCTTTGACTGGCAGCAAGTATCCGGACGGTGTCTCGTAGCGGGCGACGTGCGCGTGATACGGGTATGGTACGCCGCGCACGAGACGTGCATTATGGATATCCCAGCCCGGTCTGGCTCGTGTGTCACGTCCCTGACGTCGGATCAGATGACGGGGAATGTCTTTGTGGCTGGGTTTGGAGACGGGGCTGTGCGGGTGTTTGATACGAGGCAGCGGCCGCAGGATTCCATGGTGCGCAAGTGGAAGGATGAGACGGAGAGGCAGTGGATCAAGAGTGTGCATATGCAGAGGGGTGGACAGAGGGAGTTGATAAGTGCGAGTCGGAATGGGAAGATTCGGATATGGGATATTCGTATGGATAATGCGTTGAGGTCGTTTGAGACAACGAAGGATACGTTGAGGACGGCGAGTACGCATGAGCATTTGCCGGTTATTGCTGTGTAGGTTTCCCCTTCTCCCCCTCCACCCCTGGCTCTCCCCCCCCCCCCCCTCTTTCATTACTCCTCACCGATACAAGAGAGGGAAATGAGAGGAGAGAAAAAGGAAACAATTTCTCTGACAGTGGCTGGCCGAGCGAGGTTCATGTACTGACTATCCACACAGAGGCACATCCCAGCACACCGTCAAGGTATTCAACCTCCGAGGCAATGAGCTCTCCCGTCTCGACCCCTCCTCTAGCTTCCTACACCACCGCGGAGGCCCCATCTCCGCAACGGCCTTTCATCCACACCAGCCGATTCTAGGATGCGCCGCCCGCGGCGATCATCACGTCAATGTCTACATATGCGAGAACGCCGAAGCTGTGGACTTGGACTAGAAGCCCCATGCCCAGAGTGCCAAGGCGTACTTGCAGCGAAGGAGTTCGCATTGATACCCCCTGTCTCATCTTTTTCTTCTCCCCGCCTCTGACGCACCCTTTTTCTTCTTTTTCTTTTGTTTTCTTCCTCGAGACTTTTTTTTCTCTTGTCTCTGAGTAGGCTTGTTAGGTGGGATGAGATCATGAGTCTGTGGTTTCGTAGGCAGATATGGTTGATGCCTGTATGTATCTCTTGTGGTTTACAATGCCGGCGACTCTCGATGCAGGGACATTTTTTCCCCTTGTAGTTATGCTCTTCTTCCTCCTCAGGCCTGTAGGCTGTCTTGGTACCGCTATTCAAATCACGACCCATGGAAATTCGTCTCTTTCATTCAATTTATCACGCCAGAATCGATGATCTAACACTCGGAGCTTGCTTTTTCGATCTTGCTTTTCACAGCAGAGGCGTTTGAAACGAAAGGGGGGGAGGGGATGGAGTTGGGGGAGCATGCTGGTTTTGTTGGCCTCGTAGACAGGCACTGTTACTGACTGCAATGGCTTCTGTGTTTGCTCATAATACGTGCTTGGTAGTCTTGTTTTTGCGTGTACGTACATGGATATTGGCTGATAGGAAGTCATCTTGCAATGCAACCAAGGTCTGGGTGTGGTGATCAGCTTGAAGTTTGGTTATAAAAGTTTTGCCCCGCCGCCGGAGCCGGAGCTGGTGCGTCATGGTGGAGCTGGCTGCTGGCTGCTGTTGTTGCCCCGCCATTGAAACCCGACGTGCATCGCCGTTGGATAGAAATTTGTCGTTCGGATCGAGTCACTTTCTCTCCTCGTTTCTGTAAAACCGCACACTCGCCACCAACGAGGCCAATCTTCCAACAAACTCGTACCTCTGAGACGACAATACAAACAAAAAAGAGCTTCCCAAGCTCTCGAGTCATTTACATACCCAACATCGACACACGCGCACGTGAACCAGAAAAGACCAAAGGATATCGCAAGCACTCACCATGGCCGACAACCCGCCTCCCTCCCAGCCCGAAGCCGCGGCCAAGCCCGTCGCCGAAGCACCCCCCTCGGCCTCTCCCGAAGCAACAGCCCCCGGCGCCGAAGACGAAGCCGGTCCCTCCAAAAAGGCCTTGAAGAAAGCCGAAGCCAAGGCAAAGAAGGAGGCTGAAAAGGCCAAGCGCGCAGCTGAGCACCAAGCCAAGCAAGCCGCCGCCAAAGCCGCCGCAGGCAACACCGAAGATCTCGCCAAAGACAACTACGGCATAGTCACGCCCCAAACCACCGTATCCGCCGAGCGAATCCATCTCAAGGATGTAAACGAATCCCACCTAGGCCAGACCTTTAAAGTACGAGGCTGGATCCAAAACTCCCGCATGCAAGGCGCCAAAATGGCCTTCATCGAACTCCGCGAAGAGAGCAACTGGGCCATCCAGGGCGTCGTGGCCGCCAGCCCCGACGGCAAACCCGTCTCCAAGCAAATGGTAAAATGGATCGGAGGCCTCACGCTCGAGAGCTTCGTCCTCGTAGAGGGCACCCTCGCCAAGCCACTCGAGCCCGTAAAAAGTGTTCGCGTCTCGACGTTCGAGCTACACATAACAAAATGCTACTGCATCGCTCCCGGCCCCGAGGTCCTCGGCATGGGTCTCGTAGTCGCAGGAAAACCCGTCGTCAACTTCGACGATGAAGATGCAGGGGGTGCTGCTGCTGCCGCGGACACTGCTGCCGCATTGGAGCAGGCTCGCAAGGGCGTCGAGGCAGTGTCGCTTGATAATGTTCCGAGTGCGAGCATGGCGACGCATTTGAATAATCCGGCTATGCATAAGCGCGCGCCGGTCCAGCAGGCTATTGCGGATGTGCGCATGGCGACGCGTAAGTTGTTTGCCGAGTACCTTGATTCGCAGGGCTTTAATCAGTTTGAGCCTCCGTGCTTGATTGGTGCGGCGTCGGAGGGGGGTTCGAATGTGTTTGGGATGCCGTATTTCGACAAGCAGGCGTATTTGGCACAGTCGCCGCAGTTTTATAAGCAGTTTGAGATTGCGGGTGGGCGGAAGCGCGTGTACTGTATTGGACCTGTCTTTCGGGCTGAGAATTCGAATACCCCGAGACATATGACTGAGGTACGTTTTTTTTTTCCCCGAGGAATCCTGGTGATCATGTGCATTGGAGGTTGAAATCGGTGATGCAAACCCTCAACCATGAGGGGGTTGTTGTTGTTGTTGTTGTTGGTTTTGTTTTTGCTGCTTCAACACCTTCGACAGAGGGAAAAACTTCCAACAGGGATTTGATGAATAATTCAATCTAACACGCTCCATATCTAGTTCACGGGTCTCGATCTCGAAATGGAAATCGAAGACACCTACACCGAAGTCCGCACCATGCTCGAACAAGTCCTCCTCTTCATCTTCCGCGGCCTCTCCACCCGCTGCGCCGACCAAATCGCCCTCATCCGCACCGTCTACCCCTCCGAAGACTTCCTCCTCCCCGAACCAGGCCAAGAAGTCCGCCTCACCTTTGCCGAAGGCCAGGCCCTCCTCCGCGCCCACGGACCTCCCGAATACCGCAACGTGTCCGACCACGAAGACATGTCCACGCCTCAGGAAAAAGCCCTCGGCGCACTGATCCGCGAGAAATACAAGACGGATTTCTACGTCCTGGACAAGTTCCCCGAGGGCGCGCGGCCCTTTTACGCAATGGAGGATCCTGAGAATCCGGCCCTCACAAACGCGTTTGACTTTTTCATGCGTGGGCAGGAGATTCTTTCGGGCGGGCAGCGTATTCATCTGCCAGAGGCGCTGGAGGCGCGTATTCGTAAGAAGGGCGTTGATCCGAAGAGTAATGGGATTAAAGAGTATGTGGATGTGTTTCGGAGTGCGGGGGTGCCGCCGCATGGGGGAGGTGGGATTGGGTTGGATCGGGTGGTGGCGTGGTATTTGAACTTGCCGAGTGTGCATTTGGCGAGTTATTATCCTCGTACGCCCAAGAGGTTGATGCCTTGAGGGATCTTATAGAAAAGAAAAAAAATGCAAGGGATCTGGGGTAGAGAGGCCATGTTTTGGGGGGGGGGGAGGGGTCTTGGAAGAAAGATTTCCATGCATGGCATAAGAAGGGAAGGCGGGTAGGGAAGACTACTGAATAAACTGAAGTTGTGAATAAGTTAGGGGGTTTCCAGAGTTTATTTAGAGTATCCGTTACTCGTATGTCCTAACGTGCCTCTGTTGGTACCTCACTTGGCAACGACAGATGAAAGCTGAGTATGTACCAGGTAGTTCATAGACTTCCAGCAAGAGACGTTGCGTCGGCTTTCTCTCGTTACCCTGCACACTGGAGACAAATTGTATTTCCGGCTATAGATCATGTTCAAGCCGTGGATCGGCGGATAAGGGATAAGACTTGGCAGCTGGCATCATACACTTCCTGGGTTCCCTCTCGACGTGGCAAAGACCAGAAATACACTGGACTGGACTGGACTTAGAAGTTTGTTATGGTGATCTTCAGCCGCTCGGGCCCATAAGTCCTCAAGTGAGAAATGAGCAAACGTTGCTATGTGACATGATTTAGCCTCATTCATATACATGTACACACCCCATACTTGAAGAAGGCTTAGTCTCTTCAACTTCACAACACAACAAGCAATGTAAATCATGATTATTAAAGGGGTTCTCGCCTTCGCCACCCCGTGTAAGCGGTCTCTGGACAGATAACCGCAGAATGTAGAGGTAGTGCAACTAAACTAGAACTCCATGCTGGAAAAGGAAAAGGGGGGGCCGCCTAGATAAAACGACCAAGATGAATAAAGTCTTCGCTCCGTAAATTAATCAATGCCCACGTCCCCTTTGGTGCCTCGTCTTAGGATGGCACCTCTGGGACGTGATTTGTAATTCCACCACGCATCTTCAAGGGACAAACCTTCTTTTGGACAAATTTTGTTTCTCATAACACAATCGCGCATAACCTGCGTGGGATCCTCGTGATCCCATGCTCATGACCATTATCTCTCCGTCTCTCCGTCCGTGAACGCATGTCTAAATGCTTCTAGTACGTCATCCTCGCGTCGGTACTCCGGATTTTTATCGTCTTGACTCTGCATTTCGGTTCCTTTCTTTTTTTGTCTTTGAAATCATCGGCCTGTGGAGCCGCTTCGCCATCACATCAAAAGCTTCGTCGAGACGCCTCAGTGATTTCTTCTTCTTCTTCTTCTTCGTCCTCTTCAACTAGCCAATGGTGTATATGTATGAGGTGAAGCTACTGGATCTTCTCACCCTGGACCTTGGGACCGAATTCGTTGTACGGGTGCTTGATGGTGAGACACCAGATGTCGAGGAAGTCACAAATTGAAACAATGACGTCGACGACAAAGCTGCCATAGACTCCCAAGGCCAGACCGAGCATGAGAAAGCTGTATGAGACCTGATATTCGTCGTTGCCGAGAGCACTGGGCCAGCCGATACCAAATCGCTGGAGGCACAAAGGAGCGAGCGAGTCGATGACGCCGAAGGCGAGGGGAATGGCCAGCACATTCCAATACGGAAAGGGCAGCTTGACCAGGTGCGCTGTGATCATCTGTCCGACACTGTACGCGTTGACGATGCCGGTAAAGAATACAAACGGCACCAGATGGTGGTTCAAGACAATTGGCTGCAGGTGGAGGTACGCCACAATCAAGGTCCAGATACCAAAAAATGGCAGCAGACCCAGAAGCGCGCCTCTGGATCGGTCTCCGCGATCATGACGGGCACGAATGACGTTGAATGACGACTCGACGGTGTTGAGTACGAGGACGATGACGCCTTGGACCAAATACCATTCAGAGAACGAAAAATTGTAAATCATCTTTGGTATGCCGAGGTTTTCGGGGACGCCCAAGGTAAGGAACATGCTTTGTTGCCAGATGTGGGCTCCGCCAAAGTATCCGGTCATGGCGTAGACCAAGACTAGGATCAAAACTCCCTCTACAGGACCATTGACGACACCGAGAGTCAGGGTTTTGGTGTGGTATTCATCCCAGGTCTGGACATAAAATGTAAGCAAAGCTGCAAAGGCACGCGTCTTCGTGTCAGCGGTCATGGCTCAGGCTGTGAAAATGCTGTCTATCATTCCATCAATCAGGGTCGGAGCAACGTACCCGCGAACAGAGTCGCAACCGTCTTCCATCCCTGCCCCAAGTTCTGTGAGCCGGCAAAGATGAGGACTTCGAGACTGGTATTGAGCGCATCCACGCCGTGGTCGAAGAGTTCGCCAAGGGGGCCGGACTGTTTGGTGCGACGTCTGCATGTCGAGTTAGCGTCTGATGACCAAGATGACAGTTTCCCGTCGCGGTTTGGTGAAGCAAGAGTTGGTATAGGTCCAAGCAGTCGTTGAGCGCTCAGAATCTAATCCCCAGGTATGTACTCACGCTTGGGCGCCGTCGACAGCATCGAAAGTCTGGTAGAGGAAGAGGCCGACGGCCCAACTGTAGTAGACCCACGAAGGGCAGTCTTGATCGAGAGTCGGGTTGTACCACAGGAGCGTCAAGACATTGACGACGATGAAAAGGAAGCCCGTCAATGTAATCAAATTGGGCGCCATGCCCATTGGAAACAGCTTGATAACAAAATTGTTGTAAAATGGCTTGAGGATGTATTTGGATGTCAGCGACCGGTCGACGGCGGAGTACTTGTACTCCTTCAGCGCCGGAAGCTGACTTTGTCGGAGATAAACCATGCTGGGCCAGGAGAAGCTATGTGCGTTGCGAAAGCAAAAGACTGCTTCTTGTAGGATCGACCGAAGACTTGAAGACTTGAAGACTTCAAGACTTGTTGGCGCTGTGAATCGTGATACTTGCTGTCTTTCGGTACGGTGTGCGCGACGAGTTGTGCGAGAAGCAGAGGACGAGAAAGCACAGCCACTCCGCCCTTTGACAGAGAGGCGCGGTCGCAAGTTGGGATGCAAAGGCAGGTCGAAGCAGGACAGTAGGGATGCTGCAGATATGAGTTGTAACTTGTAGGAGTCAATGTTACAGATGAGGCAGAAGCGGGCGCCGTTGTGTCCTTTTTTAGTCGGGTGCGCGCGGGGACCGACATATTTTAGTTCCGACACGCCCTGACGCGTTCTGTTGGTCACTCCCCTCCTGAGAGGACTGCTGGCTGAGCTCTTGAGTCTCGCCTACTCGCCTCGCCCACTCTTGCCACATGCACGCAGCATCGCCTTTCCTGTCCCAGTTTCCAAGGGCCTCATTTCCCCAGCTGCCAACTTCGAGAGAGCTTATTAAACTGTGCCACATGGTTGCTCGTTCGACGATTATACTGTACGCAGTGAAGGCGTCTTGTTGTTTCCTGAAACATTTAATATCGACTCCGCCGCTCGACTTGCACGTCCACTTGCGCATCATCATGAACCCATCGCAATGGATCGCATACATACCTCATATGGTGGTCGAGACCAAGAATCGCCCAGTAAGCTAGAGCCATTCTCTTGTGCAACACCACCACTTCAAAAAGACGATTGCATCACGCCTCCACACGATGCTACGCACAACGATAGACATACATTCACCGCGGCCGGTATAGCCTGCCGCCCGCCGCCGCCGCCGCCGCCGCCTGCCGCCTGTCAGCTATTCGTAGCATCACGAATCGGCCCTTGATGCGATTGACAGTATGGCGGCCAGGCTGATGACCAGTACCTCCAACCTGTGACGACATCTTCCCACGTTCCTTCCTTGCATGCCCCTGTCTGGTTACATTCATGTTGTGGTCAATGACAGATGTAGTCGAGGCATCGTACCCAATTGTCCTGTCTCTACCCGTATTCAGCTTCAACAAGGTGATGCGGAAGAACCGATTTGTGATAACAGACAATCCTGAACAAGAATTTACTGCCATAACTATCATCTGGCGTGATCAAGAGGTGCCCGGTGTAGATTGCTCGACCAAAAGTAAGTATCCGTTGGGCATCTCTGCTGCTACAGCCAACGCACGGTACTGTTTGAGGTGACTCAAGAGTCAGCTCCATCCGCTCCTTCTTCTTCTTCTCTTTTGCTCTCCTTCTTTTTTGTCAACATAATCTCGACTAAATTTCTCAACCTTGTTGTCTTCCGTCTCCTTTCTTCGCTCACAAGAACTGCCTGCGCTTCTCACCCCCTATGCCACTTCTCCTGCTTTTCCAACTTAGATGTCTGTGGGTATAGAACAAGCTCACTCCTAACATCTTCCCTGCTAAGAGAAACCGGCAACCGCTATTCTTAGGCGCAACAGAGATACTACAAGCCCGATTCAGTCCATCTGTCCGTTTTTCGACTCCCTCGCGCCGAGTGAAATCGAAGAGGCAACCTTGACATCCAGTATCAGTACTTTGGCTTTCACTCCAGAAAAGCTACCTGCGTGGTAGATTTGCGCCGAGCACACGAGTGATGACAGTTGTCTGAGGCCTGTCCATCAAGCGCCTCTACTTCCAACGTTGGCCTCAACGGGCTCTCATCAGTGCAGTGGTTCTATGGCGGCTTCTGACTCGACGACGTCAATTAAATCCTCGATATCACGAGATGAATGGCGTGGAAAACCCAGCTTGACCCTCAAGATCGACAAATTACCTTTGGATGTCACTGCACGGCACATATGGCAATGGTTCTCCCCAGAGGGCACTGTTGTCTTGATCAACCTGTTCGCCAAGTATGGTGCAACGTCAGTTGTGATGAAGTTTGAGCCTCCTCCACGGAGCAGGTTCTGGACCAACGGCTTCTTGGTCCCGCATCCTGATACTCAACGTTTTCCCCAAGGATTGAAAATATATCCTTATGAGGAAGCGGGAAACTCGAAGCATCGTCGCTCGGCTAACAATGCTTCCCAAGTGTCCAACCGGACAGACAAGGTCACGCTTGTACTAGAGTCACTGGGCTTCGGGTGCATGGTAGAGCCAACGTTGATGCATGTGCTAAAAACGATTCACACGAAGCAAGGTGCCAGGCTTGAGCTTGATCGACAGAGAAAGCTGCTCATGCTGCTTTTCTCGTGCTCGACGAAATCTACATCATCAAATAATTGGGCGACATCAAGAGAATACAAGATTGTCATAGACATCCCTTCTATCAAAACGGCTCTAGAGGCTCAGGAAAAAGATCGGCGGCATTTGGTTTTCGCCTTGCCTCACCCACCCGATTACTTTCGCAAAATGGAAAACGTCCTAGACAGCTTTGACAGAAACCCTCAAAGATGGACTCCAGATAGGGCTTGGTGTCGAGCGACCAGTATACTACAAGATGACGAATCCCAGATTGGTCTCCCAGTCGCCCTTCATGACGAGCCTGATGATTCTCAGATCAATATTGGCCGGTGGACGGCTCTCCGATTGTCCTTTGACGCCAATAGCGCGCGTGATAACAGTGTGTATGAATTCCTGCAATCTACTCTATCAGAATGCAACGTTTTCCGCCATCCCAATTGCGCGTTTGACACGAGCAAGGCTGTCAGCGCATGGGAATATCTGGACCCTCCGTGCACAGGAGCCATCAATCAACAACCGTCGGCCGAGCTTGGATCAGTACCTACGGTGCACCTGGATTTCAAAGTCCGCTATCAGTTGGAGGTTTGCATATCGAGAGGTATATTATGCGAGTATAGCATTGGCCTCGACTTTCTCAAGCACCTAGCTGCCCTCGCTGCCGTCTCAAGTGAGCACGCCACTCGGCAACTTGAATACCTTGCTGACATGAATGAGAGACTTTCGGAGCCCATGGATCTTTTCGACATGGAAGACGCAAAGTACCACGTTCCCCATGCCGGAGTGCCTGAATACTGTGCAATCGTGCGAAAGATATACATCACCCCGACCACAATGCTCCTGTCTTCACCGACCATCGAAACCTCGAATCGAGTTTTTCGAAAGTACGACTGGCTCCAGGATCGCTTTTTGCGCGTCCAGTTTGTTGGAGAGCCCGAGTTTGGCCGAATCAATGCAAACAGGCAAGACAATCAAGACATCTGGAGACGGGTGAAGAGGACCCTCTATGAGGGGATCCGCATTGGATCTCGAACGTACAGATTTCTTGCCTTTGGAAGCTCGCAACTGCGAGAGTGCAGCGCTTACTTCTTTTGCCCGATTGAACGTCTTTCATGCCATGACATTCGCGCGTGGATGGGCGAGTTTGATCACATAAAAGTTGTTGCCAAGTATGCCGCTCGTCTGGGGCAATGTTTCTCCACGACAAGAGAAATAAGAGGCATCCCCGTGCCTCGGGTCATTTACATACCTGATATAGAGAGAAATGGTCTCTGTTTCACAGATGGTGTTGGCCTCATATCAAAGTTCCAAGCGCAGGTGATTACGCAAGACATGAGATTAGACGTAATGAGCGAACCAACTGCTTTTCAGTTTCGCATGGGAGGTAGCAAAGGAGTACTTTCAGTCTGGCCTCAGATCAAATGGGGAGAAGTGCACATTCGCCCCTCCCAGGAAAAGTTCAAGTCCCTGTCCAAAGGCCTGGAGGTGATTAAATGCGCAAGCCGGGCGACTGCAACACTCAACCGCCAGACCATTACCATTCTGGAGAGTCTGGGCGTACCTCGCCGTGTGTTTATGAGCCTGTTGGACGAGCAGATCAAGGCCTTTGAGAAGGCCTCTCGGGATTCTGCGGCGGCTATTAGATTGCTCTCGAAATTTGTAGACGAACGACAGAACACGCTTGTTCTTGCCGAGCTTTTGAGGGCCCAGTTCAAGACTGTAGAGGAGCCTTTTACTTCCAACCTCTTGAAAATCTGGATCTCATGGTCCTTCAAGCTCCTACGAGAAAAGGCGCGTCTACACGTTGCCAAAAGCGCCTTTGTTCTCGGCTGCGTGGACGAGACGGGCACCCTGCGAGGCCATTCCCGCGAGACGGAAGGCTCCGCCCTCAAAGACATCGACCAGTTGCCCCAAATCTTTTTACAGCTGACAGACTTTGGTGGATCGGCGAAGACGGTCGTAGAAGGCGTCTGCATCGTCGGACGCCATCCGTCGCTTCATCCCGGAGACATACGGATCGTGCAGGCAGTGGATAATCCGAGGCTGAGACACCTTACTGACGTGGCCGTGTTCCCCTCTACGGGGGATCGCCCGGTCCCGAGCATGTTGTCCGGGGGGGATCTCGACGGCGATGACTTTTTCGTCATCTGGGACCCTGATCTTATTCCGCGCGAATGGAACTATCGTCCAATGGATTATGAGGGCCCAAAGTCGCTCGAGTTGGAACGGGATGTCACTGTGGACGACTTACAGGACTTTTTTCTTCACTATCTGAAAAATGATGTCCTAGGATTGATTGCCGATTCGCATTTGGCATTTGCCGATAGACATGGGCCGAAATCGCCGCTATGTAAGATTTGATTTCTGTTCTCTCCCTCTGTTCTGTCCATTTCTTTCTCACGACTAGGCGCTAATCTTGATATTCACCAAAGGCTTGGCGTTGGTTGACAAACACTCCAGAGCGGTGGATTACCCCAAAACCGGACAGCCTGCGAATTTCGACATCAGTGAGCTACCAAAAGAATGGCCACACTTTATGGAAAAGAAGAGTACCTACCGCTCAGAAAAGGTGCTAGGCGCAATGTACGACGAGGTGGTCAAGCACAGCCCCAAATTCGATCCTAGCTGGGAGCACGCCTTTGACAAGCGAATCACAAAGCGCTTCGAATTGGATCAGAGCACTCGCGACACAGTCAAGGCCATCAAACTCCAGTACGACATTTCCGTGCGTCGCATCCTCGCTCAGCATGAAGTTCAGTCGGAATTTGAACTTTACACGGGCTGGTGCATGACCAAGCCCCGCATCGGCAGCGACTACAAGAGACAAGAAAGCCTCGGGCAGGAATACGAGGCTTTGAAGCAGCGCTTCAGAGACCAATGCTACAATCTCCTTAGTGAGGATGAGCCCGAAGCGCTGGATAAGCTCGTTGCGGCCATGTATATGGTCACGGAGGAAGAGGTCCAGGCTGCGCTTAGAGGTGACGGACACTCGATCCGCAGCGTGGAGTCCTGTGGCGGTGACGGGGGTGCCGATGACAACCCCAACATGCCGCTCATCAGTTTTCCGTGGATCTTTCACTGGGTCTTGGTGCGGATCGCGATGGGGAGCTCGTATAGGCCCGGAAAGGTTATGCTTGCGGCAGCACAACGTGTTCCTTCTGTCAATTATAAGATGAGGTCCCTGTTTGGAGATCCCCAGTCTCTTGATGTGCAGAGAGATGGTCGTACCGCGGACGGGAACGCGTCTAGTGAAGCAGCAGAGACTGGTCTTGTTCAGGGAGACACTTCGATTGTCGAGGCGACTGAGGGGATGACCAACATTGTGGTCGATGATGGTGGAGATGACGACGAGGGTGATGACGAGCAAACATCTTTTGCGGAAAACTTGGAGGTAGATGCAGGGGAAGAAGCCGCAGTCGATCGATTGTTTGCTATGATGGGATCATAGAGAAGAGGAGGCCGAGGGTGGGGGGTGTACATGAAGGCTGGCCTCAGAAGAATGACAAGACGAGGCGAATGGACTGGACTTCTTGCCCCGTGATACACTGCGTCATGGCGCGCCTTTGCTCTTCTTTTTTAGTTTGGGTGTTCAATGATGCGGCTAGTACCTGATATGTATCGAGTTGTGATGTGGTCATGTATGATGTGCGGAAAAGTATGATACGCGGTGCTAAGTAAAGTACGTTCATTTTGAAGATGCTGCTAATATTGTGTCTATTCATGCTATGCGAAAATTTGTGCGTACGCGATGCTGTAGTGTAAAGCGAGGAATTCATGCTCTCATAGGGATCCGTTCATCAGGCCCTTATTTTTCTTTTTTCTTTCTTTTTCTCATCTTTTCTTCGTCTTTCCTTCATCTTGATCACAATCTTCCCTTCGTCCCAAACCCACACTGCGACACCACGAGTACTACATACCTCCTACTCCACTTCATTCAAGTACACCTCACTTCTTATAAGGAGCCGGCCCAATCATAAGCTCCGGCCTCACAAGCTCATCAAACTCCTCCGACGTAAGCGCCTTGAGCTCCATGGCACTCTCCTTGAGAGTAAGACCCTTCTTGTGCGCATTCTTGGCGACCTTGGAGGCCATGTCGTACCCAATCTTGGGGTTCAGGCAAGTAACAAGCATGAGGCTGAGGCGTGTGAAAACATACTTTAGTTAGTGACTCTTGTCTCTTGTCTGTCTTGTCTCTATGTGCATGTGCGGTTTTGGAGGGGTTCTCGCCGACCCACGGGAGAAGGGGGAAGGGGGGGGGGAGGGGCAACGAAGGAAAAGAAATCGGTTAGGAGAGAGGGAGAAGGAGAAGGAGAAGGGGGAGGGAGGAATAACACATACGACTCCTTCATGATTTGCGCAATCTTGTCCTCATTAGCCTGCAGGCCCACAACGAGGTTCTTCTCAAAAGAGCGCATTCCGTCGGCGAGAATGCGTGAGCTGTGCAGGAGGTTGCGGATCACGAGGGGCTTGTACACATTGAGCTCGAACTGGCCGTTCATGCCGCCAATGGTGGTGGCCACGTTGTTGCCCATGACTTGCGCGCAGACCATGGTGAGGGCCTCGCACTGGGTAGGGTTGACCTTGCCAGGCATGATGCTGCTGCCGGGCTCGTTCTCTGGGAGGGCGAGCTCGCCGAGGCCGCAGCGCGGGCCGCTGCCGAGGTAGCGGATATCCTGGGCGATTTTTGTGAGAGAGGTGGCGAGGGTGTTGAGGCTGCCGTGGGCCTGGACGATGGCGTCGTGGGCGGCGAGAGCCTCGAACTTGTTCGGGGCGGTCTCGAAGTGTGTGCCTGTCATGCGAGAGACTTCTTCGGCGATGGCCTCGGCGAAGCCCTCAAAGGTGTTGATGCCGGTGCCGACGGCGGTGCCGCCCTGGGCGAGGAGGCGCAGATCGGGGAGGGAGCTCTCGACGCGCTTGATGCTGAAGTCGAGCTGGGCGACGTAGCCTGAGAATTCCTGCGCGAGGGTCAGGGGCGTCGCATCTTGTAGGTGGGTTCGGCCGATCTTGATGATTTTCTTGGCTTCGAAATCGTCCACCTTGGCCTGCAGAGCGGCGCGGAGGCTGCGCAGGGCGGGAAGAAGCTCGTTCTCGAGGTCGAGGACAGCGGCGATGTGCATGACGGTGGGGAAGGTATCGTTGGAGGAGGCGCTGCGGTTGACGTGGTCGTTGGGATGGACGGGCTTCTTGCTTCCCATGGTGCCGCCGAGGATCTCAATGGCGCGGTTGGAGATGACCTCGTTGGCGTTCATGTTGGACTGCGTGCCGGAGCCGGTCTGCCAGACGACGAGGGGGAAGTGGTCCATAAGTTTACCGTCGGCGACCTCCTTGGCGGCTTGCTGGATGGCCTGACCAATCTTGGGATCTGAGAATCGGGAGCAAGAACAACGCGAACGGTGTGTTAGCTGAAGGGCTCTTGGGCCACGCAAAGGCGCTCAGGAGGCAGGCTACTCACCGAGGCCAAATCGCATGTTGACCGTGGCAGCAGCGCCCTTGAGAATACCAAAGGCCTTCACAATGGGAGGCGGCATGCGATCCTGGGGCTGGTTGATGCGGAAGTTCTCGAGCGACCGCTCCGTCTGGGCGCCCCAGTACTTGTCGCCGGGCACCTGGATCTCGCCAAAGGCATCGCTCTCGGTCCGCGTAGCCTCAGCCATGGTTCGCGCGGTGCTGTGCAGACTGCGAATACCTCTGCTGCTGGATTGTAGAAGTTGACGTTGAAGCTGGAGTTGGAGTTGCGGGGTCGCAACGGCGCGGGTTGACGACGCCGCAATCGCAGCTCGTCCAGCTCTCGGCAAGATGCTGGTGAGACCCGAGGCCAGTCCTCTACTGGACGCGCTTCGCAACATGGTGTGGTGGATTCTTGGGGTAAAGACCGGACTGTAATAGGGGTCGAGCGCAACGTCGCTAATTGCTCTAATAAACGCAAAGGTAAAATCAAGGCCGTTCAGAAACGACAGGCACGCGTTCGCTGTGAAGGAGAGGGTACAACAAGAAAAAAAAATGAAGTTTCGCGCGCAACTCCCACGAGTTCAACAAGGGGCCAGAAAAAAAAGGTGCTTCCGAGTTTTCCCTTTGAGCCAAGGATCTGCCTATTATGTACTCGTAACTCCGTACTCCGTATGGGCCATGGCCGAAGAAACGACTCAGAAGGAGCCGAAATTGCGCGCCGGAATTTTTGTTTGTCCAGCTGCCGCCAAGCTGTTCAAAAAGTCGTTGTCTCCATCACCGTTGGCGGAACGTTGGCGGAAACCCACCTTGATGTCTCGAATTCGATCGATGGGACAGGTGTGGCAAGTTAAAGTTGCAACTGCAATGATGCACATGGCCATGTCTATGCGTTTGCCATTATGCGGAGGACACAATCGTCTTGCAGTAACTTGCGCGGGAAACCGATGCATTGAGAGCCCTACCCAGCCGGAGTAGAGGCTAGATGCGGACGACCAGCAGGATTTATAGCAATGATGCTATGTTGGCTCCATTGTCGCCGGTCGGACGAGAATTGCACTTTGGACGGGACAAATGTCTGAGTGGTGTTGCAGTTGCGTGGATGTGGCTGGTCTCATGACTCTCATCTGCTCATTCGTCATCGGTCTCACGCCTCTGCATCTACCCAAAACATACTGTACCCCACGACGGATGTCACCTCCTCCAGCTTCAAAGTTCAAACTTCAGACTCACATCGCTGTCCTCATCCGCCAACGATTGATTGACCTCGCCAGTCTCCACACGAATCACCATGGCCAGCAACATTACCCCCTTCAAGATCGACGTGCCCGATGCCGCCATTACCAGACTCAAGCAGAAACTAGCCCTGTCCGACCTCCCAGCCGAGGTTGAATTCTCCAACGACTGGGCGTATGGCGCACCGCGCGACGACATCCGGCGTCTCGCTACGTACTGGCAGGACGGCTTCGACTGGCGCGCCCAGGAAGCAAAGCTCAATGCCTCGCTCCCGCAATACAAGACCTCCGTCGACGTGGAAGGCTTCGGCGCTCTCGATATCCATGTTGTGCATAAGAAGAGCCCTCGATCTGGGAGCATTCCTCTCCTGTTCTGCCATGGGTGTAAGCCATCTCGCACGCATCCATAGATGGAGCATTTTGCCCAGAACCATGAGACCTGCCTGCTACGCAAAGGATAGAGTAGAATGCTAAGACGCTGCGATGCGCAGGGCCCGGACATTTCATGGAAGTTGCGAAAATCCTGCCCCTTCTGACGGAATCCAGCCAAGGGCCGTCCTTTCACGTCGTGGCTCCGTCTCTTCCCAATTATGGCTTCTCAGACGGCGTCACGAAGAGGGGGTTTGGCATTGCTCAGTACGCAGAGACTTGCCACAAAGTCATGCTGAACCTGGGCTACGACAAATACGGTATGCATTGAACATCTGCTGCGACGACGCCTGGAGAAAATCATAGACAGAGAAAAGGAGGAGTTCTTCCATCTACACATGTTTTTCCTTCGTCGCGGCTTGTATATAAACTAACAAATCCAACTTTTGACACATGCAGTCACCCAGGGCGGCGACTGGGGCTTCTTCATCACCCGCATGATCAGCGCACTCTACCCAGCCCACTGCCTCGCCTGCCACATCAACATGATCGCGGTCCGCAGCCCTCCCACTCTGGCCAAAAACCCCTTGGCCTACCTCCAAGACAGGTTCACAGCCGCGGGCAACCACCCGCAGCACTTCCGCGAGCGCTCCGAGTGGTTCACGAAAGAAGGCCAGGGGTACAGCCACGAGCACAGTACCCGGCCTTCCACCATTGGCATAGCTCTCACAGATCCCGTCTCCCTCCTGGCCTGGATCTACGAAAAGTTGCACGACTGGACCGATGGCTACCCCTGGACCGACGACGAGATCCTGACCTGGGTCTCCATCTACCAGTTTTCCACGGCCGGTGCTGCCGCCAGTGTGCGCATCTACTATGAGCGTGCGCACGCAGACCCCAAGACCATGGCCATGGTACATGATTCGTACGTACCCAACGTGCCGCTCGGGTTGTCCTATTTCCCAAAGGATCTGACGCTGCCGCCCTTGTCGTGGGGCCGGACCCTGGGACCGGTGGTGTATGAGAAGGTTCATACCTCGGGGGGGCACTTTGCGGCGCATGAGGTGCCTGAGCTGCTGGTGCGTGATGTAAAGGCCATGTTTGAGGGTGGTGCGAGGGATGTTGCTGTGCGGTTTGCGAGGGAGGTGGGCTCGCGTGGGTTGTCTAATTTGTGAGAGGGAGTGATATTCGAAGCCTTTTTTTTTCGGTTTAACGCCCGTTTTACTTCACGAAGGCCCTGCGACGGCCAGGATATTGAATAATGCAGTTGGAAGTCTATTTCCTGTGACGCAGTTTGCTCTTGATTTTGAGTTGAAGAGAGCAGATATACGGTGTAAGTTTGTACATACATGGCTGTTTCTGAATCTTCAGCCTCTTCAGATTGATGAACGAGCCTTTGTTTGAGTGTTTTAATCCTTGTCATCAAAATGCATATCAGCGCGTATATATGCAGCTATTAGTTTCACGCGCATCCTAACAAGATGCGGCTCGCTGGTTCCCGTCAGTCATGAGTCAGTCTACTACATACCTACTATACCTATGTACATACCTAACCTACTCCGTACGTACGTATCATGATTCGTACACATGTAGGCTCGCGAGTCGCAGCTCGTATTGCTCAACATCCGGGCTCGAGCCTCGCGCAGCAAGGTCTTCACGCAATGGGTAATGATTGCATACGTACGCTCTGCGCAGCAAAATTACTCAGATGACTACCTAGGTACATATTTCGAGGAAGTTGATTGCGCGGAATTCCAACGTACCTATGGCTTGGACCCTTGTCTTCCCTCGTCCACGGTCCCTTCAGTACTGCTCCTGACTTCCAACGGCGGTTTCACAAACACTTCGATACGAGCCAAACAGAAGTCTGAAGCCGAGTGACAACATCATTGGAAGATTGGACAATGCCAACTCAGAGTGAAGCTCGAGGTCAAGTCATTGCCCCTGCCCCTGGTCCGCGAATTACCTAGGCATACATACCCGTCAAAAAGAAATACACGTATAGGTATAGCTGTTTGCGTATCATCAGGTAGATACCTAGATGATTGCCGGGGTTTCTGCGCCTGCAAGCTGCGCTCTCCGAAGCCAAGAACATCGTCAGCCTGATTCCTTGAGCTCTTCCTCCGAAAAAAAAAGCCAAGACTCTTGGGACTTGGGTTCGTTCTTCTTTCTTTCGACTTCAACATTGATCAACCTGCGTGGGGGCGTCACACCCCAAAAGCACTCTGCCAAGTACCTAATCTTGCCACATGGACAGGGAGTTTTTCACAAGAGACGAACTTCTCATTATGGCAGGGGTTTTTCTATATACATGGGTACCCACGAACAACTTCTATATGCCTTGCCTTTGTCTTGCCGAAGACTTACCTAGGTAGGTACGCAATTATGTACCATGTAAAGCTGGCCCTTGAAAATCAAGACTCAGATCGATATCGAATCTATTTCAGTCAAGATGGAATTCCGTCTTGGTTAAAAGTTGGTTTACTCCGTAGGTACTCCGTATATTGAGCACACCCGCGATCCCGTTCAAGCCCACTCCAGCCACACTGCAATCTGCGCACCGGCACGCGTGACCCCTGAAAGCTGACCAAAAGTGATAGAGGTATGTATGTACCTACCTACATAGGGAATACGGAATTGATGCTTGTATAATGTATTTCCCAAGATCTCTACGGAGTACCTAGTAACCTGCTTGTCCATATAAATACGGGGTCTCGCTACGTCCTGCGCAAAGGGACGCAGCTATACTCTGTACCTCTCTTGAAATTGACGTGCACCTTCGAAGAAGAAGGCGCACAAGGACACGCAAAATATCATGCTCCTTTCAGCTCCTGATCGTCCCGCAGTGAGGAATCCCGTTGGACAATCTAATTCTAGCCCTCATCAAATGAGGCCACGAGGGGGGCGTTCCCACGAACCAGACAGCTTCAAAAGTTCAAAACGTCCCCAGCCGACCGAGGAGATATCGTGAGAAGAGCTCGGCCAGATTCCGCTCCTTCATGGCCCCTCGAAGTGGCATAGTGTACAGCAGAGTAACTGCACGTCCAAACTCCTTGGGAGCATACTGTCACCTAGGTAGTTATGAAGGCTTGACCTAGCCCAATCGCAATCGCCGCGACACCTCCCACCAAGAACTTAGAAGTAACATCATCCCACTCACCAACCTCCATGTCCTCGGTTTTCTCCGTTTCGGGCTCCCAATCTGCATAGTCTGTGTGTGTTCGCACACATTCCATCCAGTGCTGTCCATCGCAAGATCATCTATGTGGTGAGAAATTGTAGAACTTCCTTGACGCCAAGCGCGTAGATGCGATTGATAGTAACCGCAGCTCCATCAATCGATCTCCATACGATTACGCCATGACCACAGCCATTTCTTGTTGCGAGTTTTTCCATGATCCCGCAATTTCATATCTGTCTGGCCTTGTGCTTCAGTTCAAGGAATTCTCGCTCTTGTCCGACAGAAGGTTTCTCAACCGCAGCTGGCATTGCTTGACGGTAACCCCCTCACAATGTGACAATGTGCCTCATGTCCGCAGAAGACGAGCTCCGATCAGTGATCACGATATAATCCCGGGGCCCGAACTGGTGAAGAAGAATATCGAGGAGAGAGAGGAGCGGCAGGAGGAGTTTGATGTTTTGTGAATCGGTTGAAGCAGTATTCGAGGTCGGATAAGCCATGTACGTAAACCCCGTCTCCCCAGGGATGGTGTGTAGCGAAAGACATGATACCAGAGTTCTCTAAATATTGATATTCGCTTGCTGGTTAGTTTGGAAGATGATGACATACTAGGAGGAGAGGCGAGGAGAGGCAGCAAAGCGTAGAGGTAGGTTACATAGTTACCTATTATGGCCGGGTTAGGTATTGGCGGGTGGCTGAGGTTTGTGGCGGTGTGGCTTCCCGCATTGCTACCAGGTACGCGCGGCGGCTCCATCCGCTGCCGGCGTCTTGACTCTTGGCTGGAAGGTACATGTAGGGAAGACGCCCAGCCGCCTTGGCAGCACACAAAAAGTTCCCCAACAACCGTCTGTTGAAAGAAGAGTCTAGAGTACAGATAATATTCTCGCTGGAATATGTATTGGAGAGCTTAGCTGGTGATCAGCGTGAAGCAGCATCTGCCTGCAGTGCTGCACCAGATGCTGCTTCTCTTCGACGTCGTCGCTTCCCATGCCGCGGGGCCACGGCATGCACTCATTGGCGCGTGGGGGCCGAACCCGAGGATCTGGCTAGAATCAAAATACCTAGCCTATTGCGCTTCGGCGACCGATATCGGGTGACGCTCGCCATGGCCGGTCGCGGCGTGGGATGGCCATGAAAGACTCAGAGCGCAAACGTGAGGCATCCCAGATCGAAATTAGCACTCATCACGTCATCGGAGACCAACGGAATAGGGTCTAGCGAGCGAAAATAAAGAAAAAAAGCAGACCACTTCCGTCGTCCCTTGCTTGAAGTTGGGAGATCCAAACTGTGCTCGGATTACGCCGAGTGCTCGACAGCGCACAGCGGTCTCCCTGGTCCCAACCTCCTTTGCCGCGACCGTGGATGCGGCGGCGAGTTTGGACCCCTCGGATGGCACGTAGCATTCGGGTGCCAAGCAGTCTATTCGCCGTATCAGCATCAGCACCAGCAAGCATGGCCAATTCAACAATGTCAGCATTCGTGAATCGTGATTGATTGCGTTGGCGCTAGCTGGCTCGCCGCAGAAGAAGCTGATAAGCCTGTGGCACTGGCATGGCTTGATATGGCCCTCCGCCCTCGGCGAATTATGACGGTATGGATAACCGGCACTCTGCGGACTCGATAAGCCGGACGAGTCGGGGACTCGGGGTAAAGGCGCGTTGATGAACGCAGGATCTGGGGAGACCTAGGAATACTCCGTAGGAAGATGAAGTCCTTCGTGGGGCTTTAAGCGCTTTGAGCGCGGCAGGGCATCAGGCTCGGCCGTTGCTTCGGTGTACATACTGATTAGCGCGCACAAGCGCCGAATTGCTGCATTGGTGCGGAATGGTGCGGGAAGGGTTATTTGGAGTACAGACCCTAACGGGAGAACAAAAGTTCGTCCCCGCTCTGGGGAGTCCAGCGTTTGGCCTTCCCGCGCGTGTCATGGCCAATTGCATTCTGTAGGTACATATTTCTTGAATCAGACGGATATTCCATTTCAACTCGCGGGTGTCGCATGTCGTTATCGTTGCAACCGGCAGAGAGAAGTGGCGGTCGGGGCAGAGGGAGTGGCGCTTGCCCGTCCGGGTGGCGTAATGAGGACTCAGGAGCCGTACCAATGGGCGGCTTCTGCTTTCTCATCTTGCGAGTTCGCCTCCAGGGGTCTTGCTATGTACACCAAGATCGTCGCCGTTGCTCGGAACGTCGGAGGGGAACTGGCTGAGCCAGACGGAGGCACAATTACTTATTATACATACATACATGGAACTCAGGTTCAGCATGATGGTGCTGCTGATGACATTTCGAATTCATCATGCTGTTGCAGCCATCAACGTTCAAGCAGGGACAAGGGGCGGAGAGATGTGCAGTTGTAGTGTGTACATAGGGAATATGCGGAGAAGTGTTCTGGAACACGGCGTGATACCTACACATTGATCGACCAGGATCCCTCGTCCAGCCAGTTGCAAAGATTATCGCTAATGCGGAATAGGCAGTACTTCCTTCCAGTCTGGATTGCAAAAGATCCCTCGACTTCCCGAGCACCCAGGCGGCCAGGCCTCACCCAGATAAGGACGCACACTAGGTAGGTAGCGACGCGCGACAGGAGCCGAGTCGTGCTCCCCGGCTCGTCTCGCAATCAAACGATGCAGCGTTCCATATACTGGTGTTGTCTGGCTAGGAATGGTTTCGCATCACAATATGCTACATACAGGTATACATTTTAACTCATTGGAGTGCTTGCTGGAGTGTCGCTCTATCTGAGTGATCCGGTGTTCGATTGACTGCACGTTGCGCAACAATGCTTCTGGTGCTCTAGTGGCGACGCGAAGGAGCCCTGTGAACTGCGGGTTGAGCGCGTTGCTCGTAGATGAGGATTCAGGGGTGGGTACCGGCCCTGATCAGCCCCGCCAACGCCACAATCTGCGGTTGAAGGACCAATGGGGTGTGTCCAATCCCAATATCGCACACTCACTGACCCCACGCGTCCGATTCGTTATCTGCGCTGACGCCGTCGGAGGGACCACCCGACTTTCCGTTACCGGCTTCACCACGGCATCTGCAGATGCCCTTCGGCGGACGCAACGCTCGTGGGCTAGCACCACGGCTGCCAAACCGGCCCATGAATCAAGATGCAGTACAACCATGCAGGATTCCTGGAGAAGGGGAGAATGTGTCCGGAGAAGGGGTCTCTCGCCGCCGGCGCGTGCTTGGATATAAACTCGTCCCCCCGCCCATCGCTCCTGCCTCATTCCCTGCACAATTTATTCCTGTTGTAACACTGCCGGCTCGACCTCACATTTTCTCGCAAGCAGCCACATCTCCCTTGTTGGTGCGAGCACAAGTCGGCTGCCATGGGTATTAAGGAGCGTTTCGGACTCAAGTCCACTGAGACTACGGCCGAGACTTCCAGCGCCGAAGTCCTGCCCAATGCTGAGGGCGCTGAGCGCGAGCTGCGTCGCTTCAGGCGCCAGCATAAGTGGGATCCTTTCCTGGACGTCGACAAGCTTGACAACATTGACGATGCCCTCGCGTCCGGCAACGTGGAGAAGGAGATTGCCATCGACGAGTCACTGATTCAGGAGGACTCTCCCTACCCCGAAGTCCGCAGCTCGGTAAGTAGTCGTAGACAGCACTGAGAGGAGAAGACGAGCAAGCATGCGCTCAAAATGGGGGCGGACCGTATTGTATATCGCGTGCTGATGGAACCCAATTGCAGGTGCCGCCTACCGACTCCGATGTTCCGGTCAATACCATTCGCGCCTGGACAATTGGAATGCTTCTGTGTACCATTGTTGCTGCCTGCAACGTCTTGCTCAGCTTGCGACGAACTCCCATTTCCATTTCCTCCACCGTCGTTCAGTTGATCGCATACCCGTGAGTATTTACTAGAAAGCAGTCGCCATGGCAAAATCTGTCCCTCTAACGTCAAGCCTGGCAGAATTGGTTGCTCCTGGGCAAAATTCATGCCTCACCACACATTCCATGTGTTCGGTCACGCTCTCGAGCTCAACCCCGGGCCCTTCAACACCAAGGAGCACACCATGATCACCATGATGACTGCTGCTGGCAGTGCCTTGAGCTACGCCATTGACATTCTCCTCGCTCAGGAGCTCTTCTACAAGCAGCAATTCAAGTAAGCGCAGCCTTGCGTCTCCGCCTCGGCAACGTGGGACGTGCTAATCAGTTTCTCGCACAGATGGGGTTTCCAAATTCTTCTCATGGTTTCTACTCAAGCCATGGGTTTTGGCGTTGCTGGTATCTCCCGACGATTTCTCGTCTGGCCCTCTGCCATGGTGTGGCCTGCGACTCTTATCACCTGCGTGGTCATGCACTCGCTTCACGACCACCGACCATCAGACCCCTCCGCCACCAATGGATGGAAGATCGGCCGTTACAGCTTCTTCCTCATCGTCGCTCTCATTACCTTTGTGTGGGAGTGGTTCCCCCTCGTCATCGCACCCTTCTTGAGCTACTTCATGTGGCCAACATGGATTGCTCCCTCCAACGTTGTCGTCAATCAGATCTTTGGTGGAAACAGTGGATTCGGTCTCATGCCCATGTCGTTTGATTGGGCTACTGTCACTTCCTTCCTGAGCTCGCCCTTGCAGACTCCTGCTTTTGCCATCGTGAACGTCCTCATTGGCGTCTGCTTCATGGCCATTGGCAGCGCTGGTCTCGCATATGCTGGTCCCGAATACTACCGCTACCTTCCCATCAGTGCCAATCAGAACTTCGATCGATTCGCACAGCCTTACAATACTTCTGTTAGTCCTCTTTTCTTCTGGCTTCCCACTTCTCTTCGTGCGCGCGACTGTTGAACTGACTGATCTCCATCATAGCGCATCTTGACACCGGATTTCACCCTCAACGAGACGGCGTACAAAGAATACTCGCCTATTATCCTGGGACCAACATTCTCCCTTTCGTACGGCATGGGCTTTGCCGGTCTCATGTCTACCGTGATGCACATTGCGCTCTTCTATGGAGGTGATGTCTGGAACCGTGCCAAAAACTCCAAGTATGATGAGGACGATGTCCACATGAAGCTCATGCGCAAGTACAAGGAATGCCCTGAGTGGTGGTTCATGGTCATTTTCGCCGTCAGCTTTGCTTTCGGTATGATTGCTTGCGTGGCCTGGGATACACACCTGCCTTGGTGGGCTTACATCGTCTGCATCCTCATCGGCACCGTTCTGTTCATCCCCATTGGCATGGTTCAGGCCATTACTAATCAGCAAACCGGCTTGAACATCATCACCGAAATGATGGTTGGTTATATGTTGCCTGGCCGCCCCGTCGCCATGATGCTGTTCAAGAGTTACGGATACATGCTGTCGTTCAACGGCCTCAACTACATCTCTGATATGAAGGTTGGACACTACATGAAGATTCCTCCCCGCAGCATGTTCGCTGCGCAGGCCTTTGCCGTGATCTGGCTCTCTTTCGTCCAGATTGCCACCTACAACTTTCTCATTGGCAACATTAAGGAGATTTGCACGCCTCACCAATCGCAGGGATTGACGTGCCCCAGCGCCCGAACTTTCTTCAACGCCAGTGTCATTTGGGGCGTTGTTGGCCCAAAGAGGGTGTTTGGTGTCGGAGGCCTGTACGCCTGGACAAACTGGTTCTGGCTCATCGGCTTCATCCTCCCCGTGATGCAATACTTGATTGCGCGGAGATACCCCAAGACTGTCCTTCGCTATCTCATCACGCCTGCCCTGTTCGGCGCCGCTGGCATGATTCCTCCCGCTACGCTCTACTTCCTCTTCCAGTGGGTCATTGTCGGCCTGGTCTTCAACCTCGTCATCCGCAGAATGTTCTTTGGTTGGTGGAGCCGCTACACGTATGCTTTGTCGGGAGCTCTCGACATTGGCACAGCCTTTTGCACTGTCCTTATTGGTCTGGGTCTTGGTCTCAGTGAGACGAATATGCCAGATTGGTGGGGGACTTTGGTTTGGCAGAATACGTTGGACTTCAATAGCTCGGCCGTGACGAAAGAGTTTGTTGATGGGGTGACGCCACCAATTGGGCCGGCTACGTGGTAACGATTTGATGTGGGAGTTTGACGTTTTTGCCCTTAGCTTTTTGTTTTTTTCCCCCTCATTCGGTGTTCTTTTTTTTCCCGGGGCTTTCATGAAACTTGGTGTAATCATTTTGTATCATACCTATTTGGAACTTATTGTTTTTAGTTTGGCGCGGTGTTTAGGAATGAATTGACAAGTTCAAAGTATCAGACCAAGGTCACACACAATCAATGCGTGCGTAACACACACAAACACAAAACGGGTCGTATCTTCTCTTGGGTAGACGCTGTTCTTTAGATATGTACCTACCTACTACCTATCCAAGAGCTGGAACTTAGAAAACGTGGTGCTCGCTGTGTGGGCTTATGTCCCCTCAAGCCGCGATTCCAACAACTCGCAGTCTTCTATCTTATGAAAGAAGAGTATTACAATCCGAGTAAATACAAGAAGCTCCCCAAATTCCAAACCACAAACAAGCAGCGTGATCATCCAAATTTTGGAAATAAAACTGTTGGAATAAATCCGTTGGGGTTGCGTATACGCGTTGGTTGGACTGACATGAACAATCTGGTGTATTCATGGAAGCTAGCTAAGAAAGAGAGAAAAAAAGGTTATACGGTAACACCACGAGGTATGGCTGTCCACTCTTTCCTTTCTCTCTCTCTTAGCTAGCTTTCATGAATACACCAGATTGTTCATGTCAGTCCAACCAACGCGTATACGCAACCCCAACGGATTTATTCCAACACTGATCAGTGTTTCTTGAATCCGTTCTTGAAACACAGATTTGCTAGGATACCCGAAAGGTAGAGACGACCTGTCACTGCGACTCTTCGTGCTAAAGGGAAGAAGCTCAACCTGGTTAGAATCGTTTCCGTCACTGCGAAGTTGACGATTCGACCCAGCAAGATCAAGCCTCCTGAGATAGAGAGCCATCCGAAAGGACAACTCCATCGCCACCGTCAGCAACGGGAAAACTCACTTCCTAGAACCATCGTTCGTCATTGCGAAGTTCGAAGGTTCCAGCCCGAAGTGTACATCCTTGACCAAGCCTGTCAATCCATCCTTGACCCCGCCCGCCAGAAGATAGAGGACTTTGCTGTCTCTTCTATCTATCACATCAGAAGATAGAGGACTTCACTGTCACTTCTATCGGAACATCCTCTCGACCCCGCCTGTCAGAAAATCCCTCGGCCTCATTCGACAGAAACATTACTCGACCGTCACCTACCAACGCGTATACGCAACCCCAACGGATTTATTCCAACAAAAACAACAAGGCAAGAGCAAACCTGGAACCAAAACGAGTCCATCCCGATATCCAACTACATACAGATCGCAATCATTGCCGCGATCACCCACTCGATCGCGTGTAAGGAGTCTTCTCACGGTACCAGTCTTTCCACAAGTCGGAAGAAGTTCTTCAAAGTCCGCAAAGACTCGCTTCACCAGTGTCATCATAGTATCAGAAACTTCGGAGCAGGCGGCATCGAGGAAGGTCGCCGGTTGGACGGTCCCTGACCGGGAGAAAAACATATATCATATATGCATACTGCAGGGGGAAGATTCCCCTCGCAAGGTCTCTTTTTCTTTCCCCTTTCCATCGTTAATGGGAAATATTTATAAGACGGAGCCACACCGTGCCACATGTACCCCACCTGAAGATCTTTCACCTTTGCACATCACGAATACTCGGTGCAAAAAAGCACCGTCAGACTCTTCGTAGGGGGCGGGTTCTTCTTCATCAGACAGCAACCGTCAGCGCTCTTCAGAGGGTCGAGGATCTTCAAATTGATCTTGTTGACGGAGTTAGTGACAGCTTCGTCGACGGGGTCACTCTTAGGCTTGTGATGGGGAGCCAGCGGTAGTCTTGAGACTTGACGTGGGGAATACCGGCCAGATCTTGTTGAAGGAGGGCCGTCCGAGTTTGTGCTGTGTTCGGGGTGTTCGGGGTGTTCGGCAGAGGCGGCCCATGAAGACGCTGATGAAACAGGAGCTTCTTCCCGGGAATAGACCGAAGCTGCTTCTGACATGTGGACTTCCGACTTGATTTTTGACTCCATCAACGTAGGAAGAGGGTGCCTGCAAGAGGTCAGCGGAGCCTCCGTACAAGAACTCGGCAGAAGATGTAGCTGAGGCAGCTGTGCAGCTGTGAAAATCGGCTGAGGGAGCGAGAGCTGTTTCAACTTTCCGAGTACATGACAGGTACAGGCTCCGTCGGGACAGCACAAAGGATGTCCCGCGAAGGACGGGGAGGTTCTTCTTCTCATACGTCGACGGAATCAGTGAGTCGGTGACCTCATCACGCTGAGCATCAGCTGCTGTGGTTGACGATGAGCATGAAGTGACTGAAAATGCACTCCAGGGGCAGGCCGGGCTTGTTGATTCTGGATCCAGATTCCAAGCAGAAGGGGCACATCGAATCTATAGACGGTGAGGGTGAGAGGGTTGAATTCACTCCGACGGCAGGCCGGGTGTGTTCACAGTTTGAGTGTGGATCATGAACGCGGGGGTTCGTCGAATTCGTCATCGTTGCCGTTCATGACGGATAGCCATAAGTCGACGCCATTCCGTCTCTTCTGGCGTTTCCGTTCCAACGACTTCTGTTAGAAAGGGGGCAGTCTTCCTGTGAGAGAGTACCTATCAGCTTCGACTTTGGAGAAGAGACCTTCCAAGTGAGCAAGGGCTTTCGGGTTCTTGGCACGGACCAGCGCTTCGATTTCTTCATCTTCTCCTTCGGGGAACGGAATAGCCGTGCCGACAGAAGTTTTCCAAGACTTCAATGTAGCGATGCCCGAGGTCTCAATTGACATGACGGGGATCGGTTCCGTGGGAGTGAGGTGGGCTAACTTCTTCCATATCTTTTGACGCGGATCATTTTTTTCGTGGCGGTCTCGATTTTGGCTACGATGGCCGCATCCTCGATGTTCTCATCGATGCTCTAATCCGGGTTGTTGTCGCGCCAATTGCGTTTCAAGATCGGTTATCTCTTCTGGGCGGCCGCTCATTTTCGATCGCGGCGTCGAGCATCTTTCTGGTGCTCAGGAATCGATAGGGTGGAGATCTTTGGCAAAAAGGCTTGATGGTGGCGCCTAGGTATGTATGTAGCTTATCGTATCGACTAGGTACCAATTTGGCGGCTCTGGGGCTTATCACCTGAGGGTTTTATGCTCCTGTATCGCAAAGCGCGGTCATATCTAGAGCAGTTTCATTCGCTTGTAGCTGAACCGTGACGGAGTAGAGAAACGCATTCTTCTTATTGCTACCTGACCGAGCTATTGCTGACATGACCATTGAGGAGTCTTTCAATGGCCTTTATTTTCCCGACTCGGAGTCAGAAGTATCGTCGTCATCCACCTCTTTAGAGGCGGCAACCTTGTGACGCTGATAACAATCGGTAGCGAAGTGATCCTTTCTTCCACACACAAAACAGTCTCAGCATCGTCCTGGGCCTTTTTCTCGTTCTCCATTAAGGCTCGGCCGGCCAACAGAGACGTGTTTGGGGCACCTTTGTCCTTGGCTCTGTGTTCAGAGACCTTGACGCGATCTTTCTTGCGCTCCTTGTTTATCTTGGGTTTATCCTCCTTATGTCCTGTCACCTGAAGAGCGACCCTTCTCGCGTTGCTCGTGGGCTCGCAGCTTAAGATAGGCAGCGCGGCCAACGTCTTCTGCAAACTTCTCGTAGTCCACAGCAGGGTCAACGCTCTTCTTGTTTAGACTGGTGCCCATGTCGGCTGGGATCATCCCAAAGCATCTGTTTCTGGTCGGCGGGCGGAATTCTGGCTCTATGGCACATGGAATAAAACGCTGTGCCGGGAAACGCTGTGCGATCACCGTCGGTGCACGGCGTCTCCGGCTGGAAAGTCTCAGGTGAGGACCGGTGTACCGTATGCCTGCACGTCACACGTGTGACACCCGGATCCATCAGGTTATCAGGATTCAATACCGGTATCAGAGACTGGTATTTTCTGTAACAGCTGATTCTATGTCTCAAGGACTTGTCAATTGCCTCTTTGAAGTCGCCCCTTCAACCAAAGGACTTCGCAGTCGCCGTTTCGACCAAAGAACTTGTTGAGAACATTCCATAAGATATTTCCTCATCCCACAAATTAAGCAAAACGAATTGCGCCACGGAGGCTGGTGTGATACAATCTGACGCGAAATCCGACTTATCTCTGATTGCACCATGATCAATCATCAAGTGATGGACTGGCCCGTAAAAGATTTGGAGAGGGATGGTCGAGCCTCTTGAAGGTCTTTGATATGTTCCCGTAAGCCACTTGAAAGATCGTCAAGCTTGCCGGCTCGCTTACAAGAGCCGAGAGAAGAAGTGAATGACTTGACGTGCGCAGTTGCCTTATCTCCGAACTGTAACGAGCGAATTTTCCCGCTGAAGACTTGGAATCGTCTATGTCACTCTCCTATGACGCGATAGTGACGCTCGAAGTCGAGGGATTTGACGCGCGTTTGTCTGCCGCCAACATTTTAGAAACGATCAAAATTGCTTGTCAGCTCGAAGCCTTTCCACAGAAAAATCATATGTCGGTCGCCGTTTTCAAGATGCCGCATGCGATACATAGTTACTCCAAAGTGTGATTTTCGCCTCAAGTTCTCAACGAAAGGGGATATGATGGGGAATAGATAACGAGTCTGGTGGATTGTGATGGGCATTGAATAACGAATCTGGTTTGGTTTGGTTTTGGATGGTACAATTGCTACCAATTGTCAGGGTGTGCAGGGGCGAGATGTGTGTAGATTGTGTACATACCTACTCGTGGGTGCAAAGATATACATAGTGGGAGCCTTTTTGGCGGCTCCTTATCTCTCTTTATCTCTGTCATCCATTCTGTGAAGCCCAGGAACGTCACAGGCTTTTCCTGTACGGCCTGTACGGCTTAGATAACTGAAGTACTAGACATTAGGCAGCCTATCTACGAAGTAGGGCAATCATAATATGGATCAAAGCTCCGAGTTGCCCGATTATAATCAACGCTTGGAGCTTCCGGAATACCGAAAAACTCGGAAACGTTACTGATTGAAGACAACGCTTAGACCAATCCTGTAATAAGCATGATTTCTGCGAAGGCGAGAACGTTAGCGTAGGGCTTTAGGCAAGGGATAGCTTGTACAACGGACCGAGGTTGGGAACGACTTATCCTTGGGAACAGGACCGAGGCACCGAGCCGATTTCAGACAATGCCCCATCCAGCCACTTTCGATCTCACAGCCATTCCACCTTTATTAAGTTATCCGAATCTTTCTCAGGTGGCGCCCTCATTCGAAAGCGCTATCCTCAAGGCTCACGGTACTTAAAAAAGATAATACTCGTGGGTGAAACTTTTAATAAAGAATGGATCTGGCTACCTATGTACCTGGAGTGGCTGTGTCACGTGATCTTCAGTCATCCCATTCCTCCAGTTCGGCTGGGGATCACGTGACACAGCCACTCCTTACATGGTCAGTAGAGATCTAACACAAGCTGCGCTCTTCAAGCCAAGAATACATACATAGGTATCAGAAAACAAGATGGGAAATGAGGACGGAGAACGTAGCCAAGATCCACGCGGGAGCTGTGCTACGTAACAGAAAAAAAATGTAAAGCGAACCTCTTGACAATCAAGATCGTCGAAAGCCCCGAAGAGTCGAAGACCCCGCGATCCCGCTCAAGCCCCCTCCAGCCACACCCCGCACCGCCACGCATGACCCCTGTCCACCAGTTGCCCAAAAATCCGATGATGATGTCCTCCATCCTTTTCGCGGCGACTTCCATCCCACGGTCAAATCTACATCACGAGAAAACCGCCCGTCTTCTCCCCGTCGCTAACGACTCTTCATTCGACCCTCCCGTGACACCCAAATAGAAAAAAGGAAGCCACGGACGAAGGCAAGACCACTAGGAGCATCGCCACCAGAGAAGAGCCCTTCCCGTGCACGAATCAATACGCGCACGATATCGCTTCGACGAACTGCGAAACAATCCGATCGCCTACCAGCCAGAGAGAGCCCAAGAGAGAGCCCGAAAAGTAGCGCTTCACTCCGCGACGCAAACATCTCACCCACAATGGCCGCCAAAAAACCTACAAATTGGGGGCTCTGGACAAAAATGATATTAGCGTATGCGCCCCATCAGTGATCACCACCCCCCCCCCCCCCGTTCCCTCCGATCGCGCATCACACATGGCACACCACGCGTCAGATTCTTTTTTTTCTTTCTAAATAAACAGGAGAACAGCGGCGTAGGAATCAGCGTCGGAGGCCCCATCCTCACAATGCGCCTAGTGCCCACGGAAGACGAGCTCCGATCACGATACAACCCCGAACTATTGAAGAAGAGTACCGATGAGAGAGACGAGCGGCAGGAGGAGTTTGATGTTTTTGTGAATCGGTTGAAGGAGTATTCGAGGTCGGATAAGCCGAGTATGCAAACCCTGCCCCCCTGTCCCCCCGTTCCCTTATAATGAGAAGACGCAACGTGACCCTGGGGATGGTGTAGTTTGCAAGACGTGATACCAGAGTTTACTAAATATTGATATCTGCTTGCTTATTAGTTTGGACGGTCATGATGGAAGAGGAGGAGAGGCAGAAGAAGGCTGCGTTGAGTGCGGCGAGGGCGCAGCGGAGGGAGGCGGATACGCAGAGGGAGCAGATGAGGAGGGAGGCAGGGTTGGAGTCTAAGTAGGTAGGCAGGGTTGGAGTATTGGTGGTGAGAGGCTGTACTTGGACTCTAAGACGAGGCTTCTTGGAATCTGAGAGGCGGGCTGGTTGATTAAATCGGCGAGCTTCGTCGAAGTAGGCTGGCTTGGAATCCGAGAGATTCATATGCGGGTTGGATCCCCCAACGATAGGTTACAGGTAGCTGGCTGCCTGGTACTTCGAGTCTGAGTTGGTAAACTGGACGTCATGTATACGGATGCGAGGCCATATATTCCGGCAGCAATGCTTACCTTAGGTCGTATGTACTCACGGCAGTTCATGAATAGGGAGGTGGGGCGTCCCCGTTGTTGGTTCAGTGGAACAAGCGGTGTCTCATCGGGCGTCACGAAATCTTGAGTACGATCAGTTTGATACAATGAAAAAAATTAACTAAAGAGACAACCCCGTGGTACAATGCATTGTTCAGCGGAAACCAAGATGGCACCACATAACTGTGCCTAAGCATCCCTGCTATAGAGGTCTCACTTAAGGAAGCTCGGCACAGTTATGTGGACCTGATGTCGGGTTCAAATAGCCAGTGTATGTATACGAGTATAACGGCACTTTAACGTTAACTCAAGACCTGAGGACGAAGAATCTTGATCACTTTGAGGTCTCGAAAAAGAGGGTGTGAGCCACCTGTCTCGACCAATGGGTGTTTCACATTTCATCCATCTGAATTTAGACTTTGCTGGGTTTCTTTGAGACGGATCCTTTGTCCAGTGGCCGCTCCAGTCGTCTTCTTATTCTTGTTGTTGGTTCAGTGGCTTCACAAGATTTATGCAACCGAATAACGACGCCCAATAACGCCTCGACGATCGACTTGCGGGGGGGGGGCGTCCAGAATCTGACGAACCATTCTACGACCATCGTCGAACCAATAACTGCTCTGAACAGGAACGGAATGGAACAAGGGAAGATTGTTCCCGGGAGGTCCGTCCAATGAGAACAGTCTTAAACGAGGGGTGGCAAAGCAAACAATGATCATCGTCGAACCAACCTGGTGTGGGCAGGACGGGATGGAGCATGGAAACCTTGTTCCGGGAGTAATAAGACTGGAGACGGGGAAAACCTGGGGTAAAATGCGGAGAAGGGTTACGGGTATGCACGGGTATGCACGTGAGTGTCACCGGACATGATCAGCGGGATAGATAACGACGCCGTCAGTGGCCACAGCACGTGCTTGGAGATTAGTGCGGTAACGTAACAGACGGGCCGACAGGCTGACAGCTGTCGGACAAACAGAGGAACCCTGGCTAGCCGCGGTCGTGACCACTGACATGGGTATCCGTCCGGTGGGCGTTGAGCCAGACAGCGTGAGGGTGTGATGATGGTGATGGACGGAAGGTGGTTGTCGGTAGGAAGAGCCAACAGAGCGCCGGATGGAGATAAGGACACAAGGTGCAGCGAGCGACAAGAGCTGAGAGAAAGTGGCGAAGAGCGATGCTTCTTGGCGGGTGGCTGACGTTTGTCGCGGTGACAGGTGTGTGGTTTTCCGGTCTGTTACCGCATTTGGCAGCCCCAGTCCGATATGTTATCTGCGCTTACGCTGTTGCCGCCGCGGGGACCACCGACTTTCCGATATGTTGCATAAGTTGTCAACGCCATCTCCATACATCGTGGCTGGCACCTCGCCTGCCACACCTGCCACACCGGCCCATTGGCGCCAACCACGGATCAAGATGCAGTCCAAGCATGCAGGACACCTGAGAAAAGGGAGAATGCCTCTGGATAAGGGGTCTCTGCTTGGATATAAACTCGTCCCCCCGCCCATCACTCCTGCCTCATTCCTTGGACGACTTATTCCTGTTGTAACGCTGCCGGCCTGACCTCACTCTACAGTTCTTGCAAGCAACCACATCTCATTGTTGGTGCAAGCACAAGTCGGCTGCCATGGGTATCAAAGAGCGTTTTGGACACAAGTCCACTGAGACTACGGCCGAGACCACCAGCGCCGAAGTCCTGCCCAATGCTGAGGGCGCTGAGCGCGAGCTGCGTCGCTTCAGGCGCCAGCATAAGTGGGATCCTTTCCTGGACGTCGACAAGCTTGACAACATTGACGATGCCCTCGCGTCCGGCAACACGGAGAAGGAGATTGCCATCGACGAGTCACTGATTCAGGAGGACTCTCCCTACCCCGAAGTCCGCAGCTCCGTAAGTAGTCATAGACAGCACTGAGAGGAGAAGAGGAGCTGCGAGCAAGCATGCGCTCAAAATGGGGGCGGATCGTATTGTGTATCGCGTGCTGACGGAACCCAATTGCAGGTGCCCCCTACCGACTCCGATGTTCCGGTCGCTACAATTCGAGCCTGGACAATTGGAGTGCTTCTGTGTACCATTGTTGCTGCCTGCAACGTCTTGCTCAGCTTGCGACGAACTCCCATTTCCATTTCCTCCACCGTCGTTCAATTGATCGCATATCCGTGAGTGATTACTTGGAAAGCAGCCGCCATGGCAAAACATGGCAAAATCTTTCCCTCTAACGTCAAGCCTGGCAGAATTGGTTGCTCCTGGGCAAAATTCATGCCTCACCACACGTTCCATGTGTTCGGTCACGCTCTCGAGCTCAACCCCGGGCCCTTCAACACCAAGGAGCACACCATAATCACCATGATGACTGCTGCTGGCAGTTCTCTGAACTACGCCCTTGACATTCTCCTTGCTCAGGAGATCTTCTACAAGCAAAAATTCAAGTAAGCACAGCCCCGGCATCTCCGCCTCAGCAACGAGGGACGTGCTAACCAGTTTCTCGCACAGATGGGGTTTCCAAATTCTTCTCATGGTTTCTACCCAAGCCATGGGTCTTGGTGTCGCTGGTATCTCCCGACGATTCCTCATCTGGCCCTCTTCCATGGTGTGGCCTGCGACTCTCATTACATGCGTGGTCATGCACTCGCTTCACGACCACCGACCATCAGACCCCTCCGCCACCAACGGATGGAAGATCGGCCGTTACAGCTTCTTCCTCGTCGTCGCTCTCATTACCTTTGGGTGGGAGTGGTTTCCCCTCGTTATCGCACCCTTCTTGAGCTACTTCATGTGGCCAACATGGATTGCTCCCTCCAACGTTGTCGTTAACCAGATCTTTGGTGGAAACACTGGCTTCGGTCTCATGCCCATGTCGTTTGATTGGGCTACTGTCACTGCCTTTCTGACCTCGCCCTTGCCGAGTCCTGCTTTCGCCATCGTGAACGTCCTCATTGGCGTCTGCTTCATGGCCATTGGCAGCGCTGGTCTCGCATTTGCTGGTCCCGAGTACTACCGCTACCTTCCCATCAGTGCCAATCAGAACTTCGATCGATTCGCACAGCCTTACAACACTTCCGTTAGTCCCCTTTTCTTCTGCCCTTTTCTTCTGACTTCCCACTTCTCCTCGTGCGCGCGACTGTTGAACTGACTGATCTCCATCATAGCGTATCTTATCACCGGATTTCACCATCAACGAGACGGCGTACAAAGAATACTCGCCTATTATCCTGGGACCAACATTCTCTCTTTCTTACGGTATGGGGTTTGCCGGTCTCATGTCTACCGTGATGCACGTTGCGCTCTTCTACGGAGGCGATGTCTGGAACCGTGCCAAAAACTCCAAGTACGATGAGGACGATGTCCACATGAAGCTCATGCGCAAGTACAAGGAAGCTCCTGAGTGGTGGTTCCTCGCCATCTTCGCCGTCAGCTTTGCTTTCGGTATGATTGCTAGCCAGGTTTGGGACACGCATCTGCCTTGGTGGGCTTACATCGTCTGCATCCTCATCGGCGCCGTTCTATTCATCCCCATTGGCATGGTTCAGGCCATTACCAACCAACAAACCGGCTTGAACATCATCACCGAAATGATTATTGGTTATATGTTGCCTGGCCGTCCCGTCGCCATGATGCTGTTCAAGAGTTATGGATACATGGTCTCGTACAACGGCCTCACCTACATCTCTGATATGAAGGTTGGACACTACATGAAGGTTCCTCCCCGCAGCCTGTTCGCTGCGCAGGCCTTTGCCGCGATTTGGCTCTCTTTCGTCCAGATTGCCACCTACAACTTTCTCATTGGCAACATCAAGGAGATTTGCACGACTCACCAATCGCAGGGCTTGACGTGCCCCAACGCCCGAACTTTCTTCAACGCCAGTGTCATTTGGGGCGTTGTTGGCCCAAAGAGGGTATTTGGTGCCGGAGGCCTGTACTCCTGGACGAATTGGTTCTGGTTCATCGGTTTCATCCTACCCGTGATACAGTATCTGATTGCGCGGAGATACCCCAGGACTTTTCTCCGTTATCTCATCACGCCTGCCGTGTTCGGCGCCGCTAGCATGATTCCTCCCGCTACGCTCTACTTCATCTTCCAGTGGGTTATTGTCGGCCTGGTCTTCAACCTTGTCATCCGCAGAATGTACTTTGGTTGGTGGAGCCGCTACACGTATGCCATGTCGGGAGCTCTCGACATTGGCACTGCCCTCTGCACTGTCCTCATTGGTCTGGGTCTTGGTCTTAGTGAGTCGAACATGACAGATTGGTGGGGGACGACGGTGTGGCAGAATACGCTGGACTTTAACGGCACGGCTGTGACGAAAGAGTTTGTTGAAGGGGTGACGTCACCAATTGGGCCGGAATCGTGGTAATGGTATGATTCGATGTGGGGGTTGATGAAATTTCCGTTGGCCTTTTTTTCCCTTTCTATACTCGGATTTCCCTTTTCATTTTTGTGATTCTTTTCGTTCTTTCCTTTTCTTTCGGGGTTCACGGGAAACTTGGTGTGATAATTTTGTATTATACCTATTTGGAACTTCTTTCTTTTAAGGTCGGCGCGGCGGGTCAGTCGTTTAAAGCAATGAATTGACAAGATTAATAAACGTTCGTTGATGAGATCTGGGTGCTAGTATGCTCTGAGTCTCCGACTTGGATTTGTAAAGTGGTACTGGCTGCTATCTTGGGTATATACAGGGAATAGAATGTCGTTCCCCAGCGGTCGGTCAGGCTACGTACTTGAATCGTGGTTCATCGCGACGTTGGCTCGGGGATCTTACAAGTTACGCCATCTAAACACCCTCCCTTTGGCCGATACTTATTTTACTCTCATCCTTTTGGAGTAATAGAAAGCTTTATGAAACAGGGACAACTCTAGATGCCGCCAGAGTTAGCGTTGCACTGCACAACGATCATTCGCTCCATCTCTCCATGGCCCGCCGCAAACATGAAAACTCAACTTCAGAGTAGTCATGAGCCATCTAAATTTCGTTACTTATTCGTCCATAGATGAACCGAATACGGAAAGCTGCCCACAGCCATGAGAGAATTGTAGCGTCTTTATCATATTTCACCCCTTATCGAGATTCGAGCCTGCCGTGATAACACAAGCTTGGCTTTCGAGACGTTGCCGCCCTTCTCTTGTTTGTCAGAAATGATTGATTGTTCTGAAGTTGCCTGAGAAGTCACCCTTGATTGTTGTCGGGAACGATGAGCAATCCGGCGCCTGTTACTTGGTGCCAATGTTCCAAAGCGCCAAGCTTCGTGAAGATGTTGGAAAACAGAAGTGTTTTACCCTTACATGATGGCTAGCTTCTTATTTATAGTCTAGAGATGCTGTGCTTGTTGCTGTCGGGAACGACTGATCTTCATAATCTAGAGAGAAACTTCGAAACTTCCTCGGATCTTGACCAGCACAGTGATGACTGTGGCCTTATCGGAGGGATCTATGTAGCAGCTCCATGAGGCCCTCCACAAGCAGCTTCGTCGAGATCCGTCTCAAGGGTCCTCAGTTTGAAGGCTCATCACAATTCGAGCATTGCTCATGCATCGTGTTTCTTGTTTTAGGTGAAGGAAATGCGACGCGTTGTTGTCCCTCTGATCATGTCTGATGAGATAGCCACCAGAAGTCGTGTGCCGAATCGTATCGTCCCTAGCTATAGCTCCATCGAATTGATTCTCGCGTCGGCCTCGTACGTGATGCGCGAGCAGACGCGCAGCAATCGATGGGGTGATTTGCCCATTTACTCACTCTTGTTACTTGTACGTATGTACATAACATGAATGAGGCAGGAACTCGTAAGCCGTAACCTCAAGCACTCCACGGTCCGCGCAGTTGAGCCAGTAGCATTAAGCCGCGGAAGCTCGGGTGGGGCCACCGTTCGGCCAATACATGTTCCACACGCGAAAACTCTTGGCACGCACAAAAAAGGACTCTTCAGTTTGCTCCATCATCACGTCTATCCGTCGGCGACAAATCAGCTCCTTGACGTAACTCCTCATCTTCCTCGGTACGTAGCTCACCCGCCCCTTCAATACACGCTTCTCCTTTCGAAGTAGGCCTTTTTGGGGACCTCGACAGCGTCCGTCTGGGAGATCTCCCTACGAAACCGTTCGCGCCAATCGAAACCGTGGGGGATTTTGCGACTGACCAAAAAAAACGGCGGGGCGATTCTAGTTCTTCCTCGTGCTCATTCCTCCACACTCTCTTCCAAGATGGCCGACCTTCAGGAGCGCCTCAAGAAGCTTGGCGCCAGCGCCCGAACTGGTGAGTAACACTCCGCCATGACGACTTGGGCCTTATATCTTGCCCGGGCAGGGCACATCTACAAGTACTGACACAATCCCTTCCAGGGTGAGTTTGCAAGCTGCTTCATTTCATTCCACGACAACTCGGCCCATCTCCGCCCGAACCGACCGTTTGTTTGTTATATTGCAAGGGATAGGTGGCTAATCGATGTCGGACTCCCTTTCTGTCGTGGAAATATAGTGGCAAGGGTACTCCCCGCAGAAAGGTCAAGCGTGCGCCTGCCCGATCCGGCGCCGATGACAAGAAGCTCCAGCAGACCCTGAAGAAGTTGAACACTCAGCCCATCCAGGCCATCGAGGAGGTCAACATGTTCAAGGCCGACGGCAATGTCATCCACTTCTCCGCCCCCAAGGGTATGCACCCCTGTTTTGGCACCCATCTCCGACGATGCGCCTTGTACCTCCATGACTGTTCTCTGAGATGCGACTCTGGCTCCCATGCTAACATGGTTTTGAACCTCCCACAGTCCACGCCGCTGTGCCCTCCAACACGTTTGCCATCTACGGGAATGGCGAGGATAAGGAGCTCACTGAGCTCGTTCCTGGTATCCTGAACCAGCTCGGCCCCGACTCTCTGGCCTCCCTCCGCAAGCTTGCCGAGAGCTACCAGAACTTGCAGAAGGGTGAGAAGGGCGATGACGACGATGAGATTCCCGACCTGGTTGAGGGCGAGAACTTTGAGGAGAATAAGGTGGAGTAAGCGGCGGTCGAATCATCTTTTTCCATCCCATCCTCTCTCCCAAAGACGAGGCGGGTCAACGTATTTATGAAGACACGTAAAAGAAAGGAAGAATACGGGGAGAATGACGAAGCGGTTCATCATATGACTGTAGTGACTAGGAGTTGATTTGTCAGTGAGCAATTGGGGCGGGAGCATCGTGAGCTTGGCCCTGGAATGATACATCGGGTGCCTGTGGATGATGTACCGTTTTGGTTTGCCGGAAATTCAATCTGGGTTTTTTTATTTTGAAACGCGGAAGCGCCTTTCCCCGCCGCCGTCCTCTGATCGGAGTAGGAAGAGAGAAAGAAAAGAGTGATTTATCTACGGGCTCTGCTTATATTCTTTGCTCTTTGTCTTTCTCTCCTTAGCCTTTGCATTCGTACATTCCGCGGAAGCACGGGATGGGGTTCCGGGTTCGTGAACAACAGGAGACGGTGGGATGAAGCGAGTGACGGCACTCGTTCAAAATGAGCTGGTCTGGGCCGTGCATAGGACCTTGGAACCATGTCGGAGGGTAGAGAAACAGAGAACAGTCAAGCATTGAAGTCTCTATAGTTAAGCCATCCTTTCCACTTGCACGATTGTAGTGGCCCCATGCACGGGCGAACGACGGCATCGGTCCCCCAGCTTTTCTTGACTTTAAAACAGCATCCGCATCTATTCGGAGCCTAACGAATTCCAAACTCCACAAGAAATGGAAAATCCCGAATCGCCTTGGTTAGGAATCCATCCCGCCAACGCAGACTGGCGTGTTTGCTGCTTCACAAGCCTCCTTTCCGCCAGGATCTCGCATTCCTTGATACTCTGATACCTCCTTTCGTCCCGGCCACTCAAGCATTGCTGTACATGTTCCCAATCACTGCTCAGCGATATTGCAATCTCCTCCGCAGCCATCCACATGCGGCGCCTGGACACGCTACTGGCACCCTTCTCCTCAAAGGGCCTCCTGCCCTGCAAGACGCCCCCCAGAACGGTCTCTTCTACGCCGCTACCCGTCCAGACAGCAGCGAGGTTACTCGGCGCGAGTTTGATCTTTGTGCCCGCCTCATCCCGAGCCGTGTTCGGGGCTTTGCCGGCCACTGCCCTACGCGAAAATGCGAATTCCTCGTCCGTGGTCTCGACCCGGAATGGGGCAAACCTATACCCGCCGGGCCAGGACGAGCTGCCGTCCAGGGCCTTCATGCGCTCGGAGAACGCCCTCTGACATGCTGGGGCCGAGTACTGCGAAGAGGGCAGCACGAGACTATCTATGTAGGCGTTTGAAGGGTCGATGAGCAGGGATGTCAGCGACGAGAGCAGTGAGGTGCATTGCTTGAGGGAGAGTTTGTCAGAGCAGGACTTGGACAGCGTGGGGGGCGCGTCACCGCGGCCGGGTTTCCTGCGGACGATTCCCAGCTGGGAGAAGTAGGCTCGGCCAGGGAGAATCGCAGTGGTGGCTTCCGAGGACGATTGTGATGGTGACTGTTGATCTGTGTCTTGCTGTGATTGTGCTGGTGGAGGAGTGATATCCCAGGGAAAGGAGTCGTCTTGCGCGGCCATGATTAATTCCATGCTTGCGTCACCACCTGATGCCCATTTTTGGAATAGAAGTCAGAAGATCGGAAGACTAAAACTTCACGTTACTACGTCTTGACAGTGTACGAGGAATGTACCGACAAGTTGAGAGACATACAAAGGCACGGAAGAAAGGACCAGGGACAGGGCACAGTACATACAAGGCGCCTCGGAGCAGTACATGTGTAGCCTCACATTGTCTTTGATCTTAAAGGGTCGGCCACCAGCGCCAGGAGGCACCACGTCGACGACCTGACTTGCTTGACCATGTTGTGCGCTTGCCATACACTCATCCAGGAGAAAGCGGTTGAAGGCTCGCATAGCGAGAACCTCGGCGTGCCAGTCGTGGATGGCGTTGCCATTTGCATCACACAGTTTGGACGCCGGAAGGCATTTCATGCCCGTGCTGCGGAGATGGGGAGAAATGAGCATGACTTGACAAGAAGCATTCTATATACTCTGACGCTTCCTCCATACGAGGACCATTGGTAATAAAGAGATATCGTGCCGGTGAAGGAAGGGGAGGCTGCTTACGCCAAAGCCAGACATATCAGATCGCCATCCTTCTCGGCGACGATGCCACTCAAAGGAACCCATTCACGCAGTCCATTGTCTCGAATGGTCGGTTTGCGCTTGGCTGGTAGCTTGTTGAACTGAGAAATGACGGTCCGAGCGATCAGAGTCGCGCTGGGCGTTGTAGACATTTAAGCAGCAAAGAGGGGAAGCGATATCACAGATTCCCGCTTATCACAATCCATATGGTCATTGCGAATGGACTTGTATCTGGACGTAAATACACACACTCATACATGCGCAAACAAAACGTGAGAAGACGATGTCGTTTTTAAGAGCGCGCATGAATGCATAGCAACCTCATTCGTCAATTGAACCGAATTGGGAAGCCTCATCCACCGTTCCCGTCCGAACCCCCACAACGCGTTCTTGAATCTTCTCGCCTAGGCAAGTTCTCGCTCGTGAATGATCACGTGCGCATGCAGAAACCCAGTGCTCTCGCGCTCTCTCGCCTGCCCTAGTACGCTTAGTCAGCTAGACCACACACCACCAATTCGAGAAATTGGCCCTGTTTCACGCCTCGACTTTTTGCCCATCCCGACGTCTACGCGCCCCTCCAACAATCCAACGGTCATCGACAACCCAGTACACCTTGTCGCTTCACAGCACACAACCGCGACAAGATGCGAACCTACGACGATTCCTTCTCGGGCCAGAGAATTTACCCCGGCAAGGTACGACCGCGTCTTTCTTTGTCCTGGAGTTTTTCAAATCTATATTCGTCCCGTTGTGTATTGTCAGATTCCATGTTTCTGTGCCGTCGCTGTGGGCTGAGGCGCTCTGCATGAAACGCGGAGTTGGAAAAAAGACAGGTTGAATAGCTTGAGGGAGGTTACGGATGGAAGCGAATAGATGTCCCGTCTATGATGCGGGACGAAGGGAGAGGGAATCTACTCAGCATGCGCGACCTGGAGGGAACTATAAAGAGCGATGGCAACGGGACGAATGAGATTCGTTGAACACGGCAAAAACATGCATTGCTGACATTTTTTTTTTGTTTCAAGGGTAAAATCTACGTCCGTGGCGACAGCAAGGTCTTCCGATTCCAGAACGGAAAGTCAGAGTCGTTGTTCCTGCAGCGAAAGAACCCCCGTCGCATTGCCTGGACTGTCTTGTACCGTCGTCAACACCGCAAGGGTATCTCTGAGGTACGATATCGATTGTCCGCGATCCATACCCGAATATGCTTAGCCCTTCCGATTCGATGCTTCGTTCTTCTTGCAACTCGCCTGTCTGGTATCGAGCGCTAGTTTTCGGCCACATGTCACTCGTATCAACCCGCTTTCCTTCTATTCTTGTTCTTCTTCAAAAGAATCTTCAAGAAAACGACGTACACACCTATCAACACGAACAAGCGGCGACTCAAATACCACAACAGACATGGCCATGCTAAACAGCAGGCTCTCGGGCTCTTTCAAAGACCTGATCAGAAACGAAAAGAAGAATCGAGCAATCGGGAAGTGAGCTATGGGTGCCGGAGCAACTGCTAACAACTTCCACAGGAGGTCGCCAAGAAGCGCTCCCGCCGCACCGTCAAGGCCCAGCGTGCCATCGTTGGTGCCTCCCTAGATGTGATCAAGGAGCGCCGCACCATGCGGCCCGAGGCCCGATCCGCCGCCCGCGCTCAGGCCATCAAGGAGAGCAAGGAGAAGAAGAACGCCGCCGCTGCCGCCAAGAAGGCCGACAAGGCCAAGTCCGCTGCTGCCGCCGGCAAGGGCCAGACCCAGCGAAACATCAGCAAGCAGGGTGCCAAGGGTGCGCCCGTCAAGGTCGCCGCTCGAACTCGCTAAACAGTTTTGTCTGATTTTTTGTTCGGGGAAGGGGGGTCGTGTTGGATGCTGAAGGGATCAGTGGCTGGTGGCCCATCATGGTTTGGGAGTAAATGGCATGGTGTTGGGAAATCCTGTGGCGGAATCCGCGGCACGGGGACACTAGCAGGTAATGACAATTTAAACATGAATGCGTTACTTCATATTATCCCATTGCCGGAGCACCTCAGCGTGCTACAGATCGAAAAGATGCACGTACACACATGAATGAACAAGGTGCTATGTACATACATCCTGGAAACCGATGATGCGAATGGGGTTTGCTAGGGGGTCGAAGGACGCGGACTTTTGGACTTGGCCGACACATTATTTTGTCAAGGCAGAAGATCATGCAGTCTCTATCTATCCTTCTCGCCTCGCCACTGCAGATGAAATTGAAATGAACTGAAAGATAGACGAAATGCCTGAGATTACCGTCATCGATCGATTCTCCCTTCTCGGCCTACGTATGCAATCATGTTGAACACGTTCTTCTGCGCGTGAAGAAGCAGCTCAAGAGGTCACAGTCTACAGAACTCAGATAAGCCCCGGCTGTCAATCTCAGCCAAACGATGCCTAGCGCCTCTCAACATTTAAAAGTTCGCTGCTACTGAGTCTCGATCTGGACTGCGATTATATGACCCCTTGAACTGCCTCTTTGACACACATATAGCGCGCGATGTCGTGCAACTCGAGCGGACAAAATTCTCGTTTCCTCAGTGAAAGATGCAAGCAAGCTCGTCAGACATGTCTCATGATTGAATCTACTCTATTCCGTTCGCGCGCAAGATCCGCAGTTTTTTTTTCTACAACGGCCCGAATCCTCTACCGGTGCATCATGCGCGGACGACAAAAAGCCAACCCACCGCACATTCCAAGCCTACAAGCTGGCCAAGACGGCCTCAGCACCAGACTTCTCTATGCCCGAACCACTTTCCTTATCAGCGTACACAACCTTGCCGTGGTCCACCGCGATAGCATATCGCGCGGTGCGCTCGCCCATCGTCCAGCCAATAGACTTGCTGAAGCCACTGTCGTCGGCAAAGATGATGAAGTCGTCCTTGATGCCGTTTGCCTTGCCCCATGCGGACATGACGAAGGCGTCGTTGCAGGCAATCACAATGACTTGGTCCACGCCCTTGGCCTTGAGGGCCTCACGGTTCTTGATGTACGAGGGAAGGTGGGAGGCCTGGCAGGTAGGCGTAAAGGCACCAGGAACGGCCACAACGATGACCTTTTTGTTCTTGAACTCTAATAATCATACCCAAAGAAGAGCTTCGTGTCAGCGTTTTTGGTTCCTGAGCTTTGCCATGGGGGGGTTACGCAGACAAAAAAAAGTCGTCTTCATTGTTACTCCTGGCCCCAATCTGCGGCAATGGGGGGCTTTGTGACATACCGGCGCTGGCGTTGTACGGTCCGGGGATACCGCAGGTGAGAATGTCGTCACCCGAGGGCACAATGTGAGTGAACCTGACGCCCTCGGGGAAAGAATCGCCGACTTTGAGACCAGCCATGATGTATGTGGGAAAAAGGGGGATTGTAGAGAAGCTTGTAGGTAGGTTTGGCAAAAGTTGTTGTTAACGTGAGAGTTGTAAGTTGTCGGTTGTACGAACTGTCTTCTTTCTAGATACAGGATTGAATGAGAGGAAAGAGGAAGGAGGAAAGAAGATGATGAGCTTCCTATGCTGCACTAAAATACGTCTCCGCGCTGAACCCACCCCCAAAAAAAAGAGGAGAACGGAGCCCGCGAAAATCAAATCAAATCGACGTTTGTAATAATAACACGAAGGGGGGTCTTTCCGGAAGGAGAAAACCGCGCAACTGGATTTGTAAGGACGAAACCCCGGGGAATGGAGCTTGGATTTTGCTCCAGAAAAGGCCTGAGGCTGGGGGTCTTGATGGCAGAGTACAACCTACAGGCTACAGGCTACAGCCGGGACTAAAACACAGCAACTTGCATGATGTCATGTCAACATATCCGTATTGTTTTCCCCCAAGGACAAGCCTGAGACAACGGGTTTTGAGATGCGGTGGGAACATGGAAATCTGTTACCAGGTGTCAGAGACACACAGCCTCATCTTGAAATCTCAAGCAAGCCAAATCATTTCTATATAAATTACTGCTCTACATACATTCTTTGTACCTTTTTTCAGGGAGCGACTGGAAGCATTTGGAATTAGGTAGATGGAGGGCGGGGGGCGCGGTTTCGGAGAGGATCGTTGGAACTTGGGGCCATTCGCTGCGTCTCGTTAGGAAAAGTGGAGCTGCGGTTGCCGACGGAAGGGTTCACCCTGGCTCGGGAGTCGGGCTGCACTTCTTTGACTTCTTTCCATTGTCCGCGATGAATTAGGTACATACGGACTACCTATATTGTGTTTATGGGCTTGCCTGGTCTTGTCTCCCTCTGCTGCCAGCCCTGGCTCATCTTGATGGCTTAGACATTCCTCACCCTCGCGACTTTGACTCTGGGAGCTGAGTCGAGGGGCGGTTGGCGACTTTGACGCAGCGCTGAAGATTGAGGGGGAAGCATTATTTGAGAATATGTACAACGCAGAGCATACATTAGGTGCATACCTCATACGTACAGAGAATCACTCAAGAGTCAAGAGTCAATTGACTCTCGGGAATCCCCGTTCGTGCCTTGCCGATGGGGAATAAGTTAGGAACCGAGGCGTTTTCTGCGGTCCGGCATTTGTTTGCTTCTCCACTCGGAATAGGTACCAGCGGAAAGGAAGTTGCCTAGCCTCATGAACGTGTAATTCTGAATCCTGAACGGGTCGCATGATGCATCTGGTACAGAGCAGGATATGATGAGACAGCCTGTCTTTGGCTTCGGGGTATCGATCGAGATTGATCCGAAAAGGCAACATCCTGCCTCAAATTGTTTAGGGAGCGTGTATGAAGTCGCGGGTGGGATCGATGAATTGTGAACGTGAGCGACCCAATGAACAATATGGCTTTCATCTTGCCCCTTGGGCTCCCCATTTTTATCAGACGGTCAAGTTAGTTTACCGCAGACAAGGCACAATTGATGATGGCGCCATGACGGCAATGTTTACCAGAAACAGCGTTTGCCAGACACGAATCACACCTATACATGCACATATGGTTGCCACGCTGCATTTGGATTCACCTTGACAGAACGCTGCTTGCTTAACTGATCTTGTTACTCATAAGCTTCGCAAACAGCTGACCACAAGACTCCAGGGTCTGGTACGAAGATCTTAAAAACAAAGGATTTTCCTCAAGTCCGAGACTCCGTTTCACATGCCAAAAAAGTGGAAAAAGAATTGTTGAAAAGGGGGAGACTTGTTTATATTCTCCTGCAGTCCCTTTTTTGACCCATTCCTCAAAAAGTCTACCAACAAATGGACACCTCCCACGTACACTACTGGGCCGCATCAAATGTAGAGTTCATGAGCGATCTAGATGTCAGCGCGAGCACGGCGGCGGTCACGCTCCTCGGCAATGGTGAGCTTGACTCCCTTGCCCTTGGGCAGGGAAATCCAGGGCTTGTCCTGGCCAATGACGAAAACGTTGCTCTCACGGGTGGCGAAGCTGTTGTCGATGGCGTCCTTGATGTGGACAATGTTGAAGCCACCATCGTGACGCTCACGGTGGGTGATGACACCAACACGACCCATGTTGCGGCCACCGGTGACCATCGCAACGGCACCAGTGTCGAACTTGATGAAGTCGGTGATCTTGCCGGTGGTAAGATCAATCTTGACAGTGTCGTTGACCTTGATCAAGGGGTCAGGGTAACGAATGCTATATCCGAACACGAAGGGTCAGCCAATCCATCGGGCCAGTTCGAGGGTGATACATTACAGCCGTTGAAACCTCTCCTTCCTCCAACAAGGCTCGCTTCCAAACTCGTGTCATTGTCCTTCAAAAAGAAAGAGACAACGTGCGAGTCGTCACACAAACTGTTGAGTTCGGAGGCTTGCTCGGAGGCGAGCCGGGGGCAGGATTCGATAAAATCGACCAAAGCTTGGTTCAACGGCTGAATGATGTCTGACAGAACTACTCACGTCCTCGCATCGTGCGTGACCAGGAATGGGATTCCACCGCGACCAAGCTGGACGCGCTTGACCTTGCCCAACTTGTATTCGGCCTCCTCGGCCTGGATTCGGTGGACGGTGAAACGGCCCTTGGTGTCGTATACGAGACGGAAGTTCTCGCCCGTCTTCTCAATGCTGATGACATCCATGAATCCAGCAGGGTAGGTCGAGTCGGTTCGGACCTTGCCGTCGACCTTGACCAGGCGCTGCATGAGAATCGACTTGGTCTCACGGTAGTTCAAGGCATACTTGAGACGGTTGCGGATGAAGACGATCAGAGGCAAGCAGTCGCGGAGCTTGTGAGGACCGGCGGAGGGCTTAGGGGCATAGACACCAGACAGTTTGTCCAGCAACCAGTGCGAGGGGGCGCTAAGGCGCTTCTGGTGCTTCTTGCTGCAATTCAAAAGATCCAACGTCAGTTCATCGTGCGACGATTAACAACCTGAAGCTCGCCATTATTGACGCGACGAGGGCGAAGGGCGGAATCCGAACGAGCTTGAATTAATATGCAATTCGCAATGCTGTTCTTTGGGATTCCATTTCGCCCAACGCCATTTGAATCTGAGCCGTTGACTTACATTCCGCGGGCCATTTTGTCGACTGGATCAGGACGATGAACGGTGATGAGGAAAAAAAAGATGTCAGCACTCCAACCAAACCTCGAAGAACCAAAGTGCAAAATGCCAGGGGCCGAATGATTTTCCACTCTGCCAAATCGCGTTAGCGTCGGTCGCTGAGGGGTTTCGTGCCCTACTGCCTCGGATGCCTTGTCAAGAAGCGAGAATTTTCTTGCGGTGGGGCCACTCAAAGCATGGAGGTCATGTGATGTAGCACCTGATCAGCTCATCTACTAATACCCTTGCCATCTGCCACACTGGCTAGGTACTTCTGTTCGTCTTCTCATCATCGTCTATAAACATGTCTTTTAGCAAACGACTCAAATTATCGTAGCCGCCAAGTCTTATTATTGACGACAGAATTCTGGCAAGCTTGACTAAGAGCAGCACTCGTCCCCATGATGCCTCGGGTCGATCCTGGCCCCCTCATCTGAGTCGATCTAGACACGTGGCTCATGAGTACGTTGAGTTATGCTAACTTGATTTACACATCATGGAGTTGGCTGTTATGAGATCTTGGACAGTGCTGCTCAGATGTGTAGCATTCATTTTATTTCATCCGTTTCGTTTCGTTAAAACATTGACTTAAATACGTCATTTCCTTACGATTTGCCGAGCCCGAACAGCCTCTCAGAGCGCGACGGTACAATCTATCTACCGAGGCTCGAGAACCACCAGAAACAAGCCAAGCTGCGGTGGCATTTTCTCATCCATGGTTCCTTTAAAGCGAATGTCAAGTCTCAATATATACAAAGATGGCAATGTTAATATGGCTACGCCAAAAGTCTGGTAGAAGTGCTTCCTCTCTCTTTCATTTCTGACCTTTCGCGGCGATTCGATTCATCATTTGGTCGAGGACTGCTCATGATGATCACGGCGTGTTTCACTCATAAATCCCGGTGGAGATGATGAACAGGGAGAAGAGCCAGTGCCATATCGTGAAAACTGATGAGAGGCTCTGGAGTCGTCCAGCAAAAGCCTGGAGATGTCCATTTCACCACTTATGAAGTGAGCACCGCTGGGTTCAGTAAACTCGAAGCTTTGGGATGGTGAAGCGTAGCTGGACGGCTCGGAAACGTGCAACGGCCAGGCAGAAGAATCATCCCTTGGAGTGTGGCGGTCGGAGAGAGCGGGTGCCTTAGAAGACTGTTTGGGGCGCGTCAGAGAGCTGTCAATGGACATGTCAACAGCGGGCTCGAGGACCTTGCCACCACGAGCTCCACCATTGGGGTGCAAGGTAGCCTTCTCAATGCTCTGATAATTTCCAGGATATTTGTTTCGAACGCGATCTCTCAAATCGGTTGGTTGCCTGTTGGACAGATGGAACCGAGTGTCACGCTGGATTTTTGTCCATGCGGGACCATAGATAGCGAGTCCCTCGAGGATCTCGCGGTCGTCGCGTTCAGTGAATGGGCGTCTTTCGCGTCTATGCGACTTTTTGAAAGGACCGTGAATGCCTAGCTCCGCGAGATCCTCAAGTTTCTTTCGATGAGCACGGCTCTTCTTTTGCGTAGACAGAACATCGTTTTGCTTATAAATCGCATCGAAATCAAATCGCGGCGAAGGGGAGTCTTCGATGAGGATGTTTTCTGAGTAAATGCCCGTCTTGGTAGTTCGGTGGCCTATCTCTTGCGATGACGCCCCTGCCGATGGCTTGCCCAAGCCTCGAAGTTCTTCAGGACAGCATGTTCTAAACCTGTCTTTCAGGTCGCCAGCGGTTCGGCGATCGAATTCGAATTCCGGATCTTCTAAGATGCTCGTCCATTTGCCCACCCCGTGGCGGTTCACGCCTAGAAGCAGGTGCTTGGTCTCTTGTTCAGACCATCTTCTGCGCGGCTTGGAAGCTCGTTTCCTACTTCTGGCCGGAGACTTGTCGCTTGAGGGAGATGCAGGCCTTGGGGGGGATGTAAGCCTTTGGGGGGTTGCAGATCTCAGGGGGAGATGCAGGCCTACGTTCGTCCATAGCTGCGTAGGCTATCTCGCTGAGATATCTGATGTTGCCAATCTCGGTATCATAACTTGAGTTCGAAGCCATGGGCGGGAACAGGGCAGCATCCGGAGGAGGTTCGAGCAAGCCGTTGATAATGGGCGGCATTGAAGGCGCATGTTGGGTTGACCTTTGCCTCTTCATAGGCTGAGGAAGCTGAACATTGCCATGAGACCGTCGGTCCCTCCTGTTTGTAAAGGCATCATCTGATGCATCGTTCAAGTCCGGGAAGATTCGAGAGCGACTGCTTGATGGCTCGGCGGCTTCTCTGTCAAAGGTCGTGCGAGGTGGGTATTGGGAGGTACCGTTGGGCCGATCCGTTCGATATGCGCCGTCGACTTCGATAGGAGGCAATGGTCGCTCTGATGAAGAGAGAGGGAGTAAGGAATGCAACGGAGGAAGGTCAGCATGGTGGAACAAAGACGAGGATGTTGTGCCATTGTTGTAATTGAGCAAATGAATCAGACGCGGTTCGATTGTTGCCATGACGGGCCAGACGTGCGAAGAGAGGCTACTGGTTTATATTGATTCCTCGGAACGGAAAACAGCATATGTGTTCATGGGCAACCCGGGTCTGAAATCCGAGGAATCCAGAATATCGCACTCGATCGACGATGAGACGGAAACCGGGGCGAAAGGACAATATAAAAGGCACATGGATGGACCAAGGCCGAGCGGGAGACATACTCGGGACGTGTTTAGACTTTTGCACAAGGTGAGTGGCATGAAGTGGCATGAGTGGTATGCGTGCGTGGCATTGGGTCAAATCCCCAGTTCATTCGGTCGTGCCACCTATTCTGGCACCATGTCGGGTCGCCAGCAGCACGTGAAAGAAGGCGTCACATGCGACGAGACGGCGGCCAAAACCTGCAGCTGTCAAAGCGTTCCAGATTGAGACGATTTGAGAATTCTCAAAAATTGAGACAAGTCCTGGCCCCACCCACGGGGTTCTCCAATGTCCATTGCTCGTTGGCTGATGCTTGCCGCCGATTGGATCCAACTTTGGCGTTGCTCCAGTTCGTGTTCGTGCCACGGAGTCCCAGCGATGCGCCTGCGAAGTTACCTACCTCATCTTCGCTCGTGGCAACTTCGTCGATTAAGCACTTCATCAGGTTCACGTCCCCAGCGTCCTGCATCCTCTCACCAGCCGCCTTGCGTACCCGACGAGCTATTTGAATTTCGCCAACTCCTTCTGCAGCACCGCCTGTACTCCATTTGTTGGCCTCAATCGCGCCATGGCATGCTTGCTGCCGACCGTCCCTCGGCTGGTCTTCACTATTGTTGAGCCCATTTCACTGTGAGTTGTCTCGCCGCCTCTCGCGTCGTAGTGCGCCGATGTTTGGCCACATTTGCCGTCTCCGGTCTGCAACTAGCCGCCAGACGACAGGCAACCAGTCACATCCACAGTCGCACAATAACAGTCACAGTCACGTACCAGACCTGCTTTTCTCGACGTACATGATATTGGCGGCCCCCTTCCTGCAGTCCTCAGCCACTTGATCAACAAGCTGCCCTGGAAGGTGCATTATGATACATCAATATCGATGTATGTGAAGACACCACCGGTGGATTGCTAACTATCCGGGAATCTTGTTCCCCCAATAGGATTGCCGGTTTCCTCGGCGCCGTCAATGATCCTGCTTGGTTTGTCTCTGAGCAAGTCCCTCAGATAGCAGTCCCGGCAGCCACCGTCAGCGAGAATGGCATCCTTGTGGCAAGGCAGCTCGGCAATCTCTATCTTCTCATGGCGTTGGTTGGTCTGTTCGTGCTCAACACAACCTCGGAGACTCGCGTCGTACGCAGCTACCTGTGGGCGCTCTGGCTTGGGGATATTGGCCATGTGGCTCTTAGTTGCTACGGCTTAGGAACAGAGCGCATGATGAAACCATGGGAATGGAACTCTTTGGCATGGGGTAACATCGCATTCACTGTCAGTATACTCCGTGCCTAGTGCTGTTTTCTTTCCGTCTCGGCTGTCGCAATTTTTTCTTTTGGCCCCTAGTCTATCGTCCGCAGCCCCATTTGCCCCATCGCCTGCTGCTACTTAGCATACCGAAAAAAGTTTCTTGTATGAGTTCAGCGGAGCACGCGTTAGGGTCTTGAATCGTCGTGAAGCAGTTCTTTGCTAAACTAAAGAGGTATGTCACCGTATGGGACATCTCCACAGGCCTGGCTGTTCTCAATGCGCTCTGCCTACTTCCTCGGCATCTTTGGCCCAGACAAGTCAGTTGTTACCACTCGAAAGAAGTTGGCCTAGTAAGCAAGCACATGTAAAGCAAAAAGCAGTCATGACAGCCGAGCCCGGCTGAAGAACTGCTGACGCGCTGAACATCGCTTTGCTACACACTCTCGTTGGCATATTTTCTGCGGTGGATGGTGTCCACGATGATGCATGGTCCTGATCATTCAATGATGCAAGACTACGTGAGTATGTTGTAAGGCCGCAAGTCAATGGTGTCAGGCTTCGCAATAAATGACGTTTTGATGTGTAGGTATCTAACGAGCATGTTCGTGACTGATCACATGCCCATAAAAGTCAGCTTGCAGACGACATTCTGGACAAGCAACTGGCGTTCTCAAAAACATTATTGAGAAGGATGACCACACTTTTGATGTACGGCGTCTTGAATCGGACGTTGGATTAGGTACATATGTAGGTATTGACATTTGAATTGCAGTATGCTCGCATCTGCAGGCTCTTTGCGTGTCAACTGTCTAGTATGGTCATTGGTGCCGGTCAACTTACCTTATCCTTGCGTCCGTGCCGTTACCCGCCATTCCGCCTTCAGGGTCCCTTTGACAGATTCGACAGAGAGGCCGTCCTCATCAGTGGGCGGGGTAGTCCGTGTTTCGCGGCATGTTTCCTTGCAAGGAGTTGAGCAAGCCAATGACAGCCATCTTTTATCAACCTCGGCAAGGCGTGTACGGTGTAGGTAGTCTAGCGCCTGATAGGTAACTCTCCATAATAAGCGTAAACATGAGCCGCGACGAAGCCAACTCGGGCTATTCAGGGTTAGGGTATCACAGGCGCATCACGTGATTAGGCAAAACTGAAAAAATCGTGCGCCGACGCGTAGCGGAGGCGCACATTTCATGTTTGCCTCTTTATTCGAATTCCAGGTCACGAAGCAATCGTGTCACGTCCGTCAAGAACCCTCAGGATTCAGAAACCTTGCTTCTGTCATCAGTCTTCCCACGTTGCCTTCCTATCGCCAGCCTGTCGGTCCCATAGTTGCCCCGTGTGTGGTGTCTGCCGCCGATAGTCGGATCGTTGCACGTTCAGTTGCACGTTCAGTTGCACATTCAGTTGCACGTTCAGTTGCACGTTCAGTTGCACATTCAGTTGCGATTCTCACACGCGCCAAGGGTCGCAGACAGAGCATGTCTGGCACCGACGCTACCGCAACGCCAAGAAGGTCGGCTCGACATATGTCTGGTCCTAGTCCAGGCTCTCTCTCGACTGGATCCGGCCCAACCCGGAATGCGCAAGATTACGATGATGACGGAGATGATGCAGGTCATGGCAACAGAGGTGATGACGATGATGAAGATGATGGAGATGACGACAACGGGGCTGAAGAGGACGATGCTGCTGTCACCAAGGCGTGGGAGTGCCAATACGATCTCATAACCTCTCTGCTGCCAGATCTTCAAGCAGCCACGCGTGATCTTAAACAACGCATCGACAATGCATACGATGGCGATAAATTATTTGGTCTCATTCTCGAGGCAAAACGCGGCATGTTTAGTTCACTCATAAAAGCACTGAACTATCCTGCCTCCCAATCTCCCTATATCGACTTTTTGTCGTTGGAAAGATTTGCCAAGAAGGGCAGAGGTACCAAAACGGACTCCATCATAAGGGCCGCTCTAGCGGCAAATCTGGTGTATGCTCTGGATCGCATCCAGCAAATCATCAACGACGATCCTGTGGACGTCTTGTCCTTCATCAAAGATTTGGATGAAGCGTTTCCACACCTCCTTGGCGCATCAGGAGACAATACGTCGCTATCTCTCGCGCTCGAAATTCGGACGCAGGTGTTCATCCGGACGCTCGCGGCCCAGCCTGGTGAGCCGGATGTTGCTGCGGCGATTGCCTCGGTAATAGGCGCAAGCGACGACGACAACCATGATGCCAGTCCCCACGATATCGTGGGAATGATGGAGAGCATCTTCTACACCGGCGAGACCGAAGAAGAGATCCAAAATGTATCTTCCAGGTCTCGGCAACTCGCCGCCGTTTTCTGCAGAGACAAAGACTACCAAGCTCTACGGAGACTTGAAGAAGACTTTCCGTTGAAACCTCTACTGCAGGAGGTTCACACATGGTGCGGTAAGGAGTATCGGCTGGTGGAAGAAGCGGAGGAAGAAGCGGGGGAAGAAGTGAAGGATCATGGTTCCGCGAGTGCAGACGAGCCAGTAGACGGCGAAGGATATATTTTCCGAGATGCGCTGGGGCCTTTGCCGGCAATGATTGACACTCCGATCAGGCTCTCCGTTGTGCGCCGATCACCTGATTTTGACAAGTAGGTCCCTGATTTCCAGTTGTCGCTTTCATTCTCTCAACACTTACTGACTGGCTTTTTTGCATTCATTGTAGAAAGAAAACTCGTGTCAGGTCGCAGCGTGAACCGTCTCTTGACGCATCAAGCGATTGTAGTATCGCAACCAGAATGCTCCTGGAAAGGGATTTGGGCACTTCACTTTCTACCATGGGTAAAAGGCGACTCGGTCAAGGGGTCGACGGTGACCATGACGACTATCATGGCTACTACCACGACGTCGACCAAGGGTCTGAAACCGATGAATTTGAAACAGACGCCAGACAGAATCACAATCCAGACGCTGTCAGAGCTACAATCAAGGCCTCCAACCCGTTCCCCCCATCAAAACGCCAAGCCCTCCCCAGTCAACAACCAGCCAGCAGCTCGATACCGTCATCCAGTATGCCTCACCGCGCAACACTCCCTCATGGAGAGACCTCCATTTCCGCGTCCGACCGGCCCAACCTGGGGAACGTCAGAGCTATGAGAGAGCGCAACCTCCATCACGCTCGCGCCCAAGACCTCGCCCCGAACCCAACTTCTCGCCAACCCCTCGCCACCGCGTCCCCTCCACCTTCTTCCTCCCATTTTCCCGCCACCACCAGGCAGCGCAATCCGTGGTCCGACGACGACTCAACCCTCCTCGTTAAGCTCATAGCGCTGGAACGCGCGAAATGGTCCGTAATCGATCGCAAGCACGGGCACCGCTTCGAGATTCCTCGGAACCAGCAGGCGTATCGCGACAGGGCCCGCAACATGAAGGTGGACTTCCTTCTTGCGGACGCCGTCTTGCCCCCTGGTTTCGATCTCGTGGGCTTGGGGAAAAAGGAAGAAATCAAAGTGGAGGCCGGGAAACGGAATCCCCATAGGAAGGAAGATGACCGGGATGAGAATGGGAGACCCATCAATACGCGTATCTAGTTGTGATGCTGGATGTCTTTGCGTGTAATATAGTTGCTGCGAGACGGGGCGCACCCAGATGGGTTTCATTGCGGACGATTCGGTCTTTATGTTATCAGGGAGCCAGACTACGACTTGTATTTACACAGGGAGTAGACTGAGTGACCCTGGCTCTGTTTCTGGCGTCTCTCTTCCCTTCTTCTTTCTGTTTCTTTTCCTGCTCTATATTTTATCCCTTCATTTCGGGACATTCTTTTTCTACTCGCTCGTTTGGATACCCTAGGAAGCTGCTGTTCAATATTCCGACTACTATTCAGAAAGAAATTCTCTTCCTTGCAAGTTGCTCGTGCGGACAGAATACTTATGTAGGCAGTTGATTCTCCATGCTGCGTCATGAGAACATTCTTGGAGCCCAAATCTGACCTTACCAAGTCTCTACCATGCATGCTATGCTTTACCAAGTCTCTACTATGCATGCTACGCTTTGCTCTGCATTGCTAGATAAGACTATAGCAGCAGTTACATCGACATTGGAGACAGCGTGAAGACAAGGGCCCGTGAGGAAAAGGGAGATGCGTGGAAGCAACAATCTATCGTGATTCGTGGGCCCGACATGGCCGAGGACGTGGCTGTAGGGATCTCCAAAGTTGTAGTGGCACACAAGACTTGTCCCATGCTGACATGAACATATACGCTCATACAGATATATGAACGGTTGAGAACCTCTCCATTCTACTCATGGTTCGTGGATCCAGTTAAGTCGATTGCGTTGGGAATCTAGTCCACGTTCTCAATGCATACGGAGTAAATGAGAAGACTTTGCGCGAGCACATACATAATGGCCCTTTCTTATCTTATTCCCCTTCGTTAAGCCGAGAGATGACTCAGATGAGGGCGTCACGTGTGCATGGATCCTTCGGAGGTCGGAGGCATTTGGATCGGCCGTACGGAGTACAGAGTATCTACCTACCTACTCGTGGGTGAAACTTTTAAAAAACTTCTTTTCAAAAGGTTACACCCACGAGTATCTATGTACAAATAAAAAGAAAGAAAAAGAACAGTCTCTCAAACGTCATATGCACACGGTGTCCTACATGTTTCGTCTTTTTTTTTTCTTTTTCTTTTTCTTCTTCAGGATCCGTTGAGTCGTCGGTGGCGCAACTAGGTACAACACCAAGGTCCAAGGCTGAGAGGGGGGGATGCATGGTATGGTACTCCGTAGGGCCAAAGAGTCTCACTTGTCTCACTTGTCTCCAGCCAACCAGAACCTAGACTTCTAGAGATCGCATCAGATTCAGACAACATGACTTCATGCCCCCGTTGCCGTGAAGCCTCGTGAGGTCTCGCCAAGCGCCCGCCGTCGACAACTGGACAGCTGTGATGAAGCCTTCGCCAAGGGTTCTTTGTAGCTATTGTATGTACATATGTATCATCAGCATTGCCACCTCGCTGATGAGAGTCCATCGTGAAAGCTTAGCGCCATGTGCTGCTACGGGCCTACGGCACCGAGCAAAGCCTGGAGCCTGATGAGGGGGCTCATGGCGAAGCTCCGCTGCTTAACTCCGTACTGCACGCAAAACAGCTGTGGGCTGAGACTGGTCTAAGACCTCATAACCGCCTATGTATCAGGAAAGTGCGATCTTATGCAGCTGATACCTAGGTATACGGAGTGTCAAGGTACAGTCAAACCCCGATATAACGATAACGTAAAAGTGACCAAAACCCCATCGTTATGTCGAAATATCGTTTTATCGAAATCTCACGTGATCGCATTTTATCACGTGTTTCATCACATGATCACTTATCTGGCATGCTGCCCCACCACGGCAGCAGTACGGAAAATTTCAAAATCCAGCCCAAGCGGGCGCGAAAGGCCTCACAGAAGGAGGCCAAGGAGAAGCCGACGGTGGACAAGGAGAATATGTCGCCAGAGATGAGAGTGGCGCCGCAAAGATCCAGTGTACCAGTCAAGGAAGCGAAGGGCAAGGGCACCATACAATTTAGATATGTATGTAGTCACTGTATGTACTCTATCAATTCTCATCCTCCTCAGGTCCCGACACCGTAGAGAGCTAGCGCGGCCTGCCTGAGATGGGGGTATTTCGGATGGTGTTTTCGAAGGTCCAGTCGTTGGGCAGCGGTAATTGGAAGCCTCTTGTACTTCTTCTTAAGATTTTTAGGAGCCTCAGGAGCCTTAGGAGCCATTGGAGTGATGAATTAGGTACGATGTTGGGCGAGGAATTGGATGGAATGGGCCAAAACAACTGTTTCGCGATGAGTTAGGGCAGATGTTGCGTGAGGAATTGGGGGGAATGGGCCCAAAAATTGTGTTCCGATTACCCCGATATAACGATTTTTTGGCAAAAAAATATTTTAATCACGCCAGCGGGGTTTATCGCTATTTGTATGGGGTTTCAAAAAATTTGGCCCAAAAATATCGTTAAGGTGAATATATCGTCTTATGGCGAATCGTTATATCGAGGTTTGACTGTAGTCGAGGGCTCTGCATACTCAGTACTATAGGCACCGATCTCGGCATCGCGTATAGAGGCTATTTGGGCGGCGGCAGCAGCAGCAGGTGCCGCTATGTACTTACTCAAGTGACAAGAACAGACAAAGGCTGAGAGTCGGCGACAGGTACAGGAATGTAGAATGCGAGGACAGCTACTCTGTAGAATCATCCCGGCCGCATTATGTGTGCTGTTGTGTGTCTGTCTGTATGAGCGAGTGTTTGTCGACTGTATAATGATGCTCTCCGCGATGTTTCACACCGTGTCAGTAATGACAGTCACAGACTCACAGTAGACTCTTCCCTAATCAGGACAAGATTCTACGCGACAAAATGTCATGACAAGATTTCAACAACTTCGCTACCACAGGCTAGTTTACTTAGAAGAAGTCAACAAGAATCCATACACAACTCTCAGCTCTTCCCAGGGACCAGAGGCCCTGAGCTCTCAGCATCCACCCAAACACTCCTCTCGCCGAGCATCCACCCCATCCCTCCTGAGTCCTGATCATCTATTCGCCGCATTTGCAACGCCCGCCCAAGGACAGCGATAGTAACAGAGACTGACATCTCAGAGAACAACTGACGCTCATTCATCAGAGCTAAGGATGCGTTTTCGACTATAGCTTCCCTCGTCAAGTTGACTCCTCGTGGCACGGTTTAGCCATGTGCCCCCCTATCGACCTTCTCTTCATTGATTTGGCCACAAGTTGCCAAACTTTCCAGAACCACGATTTTTGAGAGCGCAATGTTAGAGAGACAAAGAATAAAGACGAAAAAAAAAAGAGAAAAGAACAAAACGATGAGAAAGTACGTGTGGCTTGTCATGTAAATAAATTGACAGCGAAAGGGCTTGCTTTGCGAAGGAAAGAAGAAAGCAAAGTATAATGGTAGAATCAACTTCAAGGAGAAGTATCGGAGGGTATCAACATAACGGTCGTTCATCCAGCCCGTGCAGCCTGTGCACTGTGCGTGTCCTTGTAACAACGTCTCAAGGTCTCAAGCAAGCGCAGAAGACCCGAGGCCCAGCTCACACTGTACTGTGAGACAAATATGGCACCACCTATAATCGACGTAACTGGTGTGAGACAGACCTGAGACAGACTTGGCCGAATCCTCGTTGCTGCAGGATCGCTGATCAGGCTGCAGCATAATAGCTAAATGGCGTAACATATAGAACGAGAAGAATAAACAGAAAAAGAAAGGAAGAAAGAAAGAGGGCGTTAGAGAGATAGATTCTGCAAAAGCTGCAAGTATAAACAACAAAGCACAAGAATAATCAGAGAGGCTACTGTCGGCTGAAAAAAAAAGCAACAAGCATTGTGAACACTGAAAAGGGTAGGTACTGTTTCTGGCCAAGGTCGCAGCCAAAGTGGGCGGTGCACCTCGGAGGTTTTTCAGGAGTGTCGTAATTTGTAAAGAGACAAGATGGGCTAATGCAATGCTACTGCAGACTGAAGTCGCATCAGTCAACTTGTGGCATGCATGCCATGCCATGCATTCGGAAATCGCAGACTTTATATGCAGCGGTAGGGCACGTCTCTCAACTTGAGCCGACTCGTTCTCCATCCTTCATACCACTGGTCACGACTCGCCTCGCGCAATTCGCCACGCCATTCCGAGAAAATAGCCTCCTTCAAGCGCGTGAAATCGCAGTGCTCGTCATTATAAGGATCGGCAAAGCCCCAGGGGAAATGGCGTCCAATGACCGCGGGCTCGTACACATCAGGACTCAAGATGGAGAAAGGCAGCAACGGAATTTCGTCCTCTTTGTTGTCCTCTTGCGCCAGAGTGTGACGCCGGAAACTTTGGCTGGACACCCGCTTATTGACTGGAGGTGATGGCATCGATGGGTTCATTTCCTGCTTTCCATCATGGTATACTGAATCGTCATCCTCTTCTTCTCCTTCTTCTGTGATCTTGTTGCTCGTGCTGTCGAAGTCGTCTTCCAAGCCCAGAGCCTCGAGCGGATCCAGATCCGCCTGCTTGATACTATTCCAGACAAATTTCTTGAGCACGTTCATGTGTTTCGTGGTAATGGTATCTGCTTTGGAGATGACAGGGATGACGGTTGTTTTTCGGGAAAGACTTCGCAAAACCTGGAGGTCGAGGGTCTCGTCGAGTGCACCCGATGAGTTGCCACGCATGTCATAGGCTCGGGCCCCAAGAGGACCGCCGTGTGCGCTCTGTCGAGATGCTGCTATGGTGCGGTCAAGTCGTGCAGGATCCAGGATCAAGAAAACGGCGTGGATGTGCGTATCTTGGGCGCCAGGAGAGCGAATGACCTTCATCTCTTCGGCGAAAGTGTCTTCAAACTTGCTCTCAAGGAAAGCAGTGAGTTCTCTGAGCTGAAGATCAACCAGGTTCTTCTCTAACCCTTCCGAGTCCCACAATGTCAAGCCGATGCGCTCATTGTCGATTTCTGTCTCCAGAAAGTGCGGAACAAAATTGCCCGAAGCCGGAGGAGGGAGTCTGAAGTCATCCTCTTCCACTTTTCTGGATCGCTTCCTGGGAGGCAACGCAAGCGCAGCCTTGAGGAATTCGAGAAAGGATGTCTTCCCAGAGCCACGTGTTCCAATCACCAGGATGTTGAACGGGGTGGGATCTTTTCTTCTGCGGACCCTTCTAGGGCTATTGACGGTGCTGACGGCACTGCTGGCATAGCTGTACCGTCCACGGTTCGTCATGCTCTCAGTCCTGGCGTACGGATCAAACTTGCTGCTGTTGTTGGGGATGGGAGGCACTGGGGGAGCGTCACTGGAGACGTAATTTCGAGGCTCAGTCGAGGCGTGAACGTAACCACCAACAGAGTCGGATCGGGAAAGGTTGTATGCGGGCTGGGTAGGCTGAAGTTCCTGAGGAAACGTATTTGATAGCTGCTCGGTATTGTTGGCAAATTCAGGCAGCTTGGGCGGCACGCGCATGGCAGCTTGACGCTGACGCTCCAACTCGGCTTCCCTAAGGGCCTGAGCCTTCCTGCCGCCTCTGCCCACATCACCGCTTTTGGTTCTTCGAAGCAACATGATGATGCTAGAGCGTCGAGAACGATGCTCGGTCATAACAGATGTCGGTACGAGAAGTGGTTTTCGACCGACAGACGATCCGATCGGAGAAGGAGCTCGGCGCGCTCAAGATGACTGAAGAATAACAGTTAGAGAGTCATCGGCCACCACGAATGCAAAAATGGATCGACGCCAAAGGCTGCCGCGAGTGCAGGTGCATGCATGTGTAGGTGTGATTACGGAGTACATATGGGATCAAGACGGCAGACCAGGGACCAGGAGTCGAATGGAGACGTCCAGCAATGTAAGAAGTTACAAGTACCTACATACCTGGGCGTGACGTGAAGCACAGCACCACGGGGGTAGATATTAAAGGCGCTTTGCTTTAGAATCTCCAAATGGCCGATTGCCTCAAGTAAGCGTAGGTAAGTTTATACTCCGTTTCTCGCGTGGCTCGTCTTATTGCAAGGCGGGACCATCAGCCCGCCAGACTAGAGCTCGATACGGAAAGATGGCGGATGCTACGGTGTGGACGTAGAGGCTAAATGCGAGACGCTCCAGTTTAGAAAGAAGAATGAAAAGCGACCAGCCCAGATGAAGGCACCGGGCCGCTTAGATGGGGAAGATAAAATGAGCAGGAATGCAGGGGATCGCTCGTTATGCTTGTTGCGAACTCTTTCATGCCGCGCGTGGAGAAAGCCCTGCTGCAATCGTGTCAGGAAAGCAGGGAAGAATCAAAACAATGCAATGAATTTGAAAAGGGCGCTGCGGCCTGATGGATGGAATACGACCAGACACGTTAGACGATCAGAACAATAGTGATTGGCCGGAGAGGCATGACGTTCATCGTCAGGGGACTCAGTCACTCAGGGCAATGCATAGGTCCGTATGTAGGTACTCTGTACGTACTCTGTACGGAGGCGTGCATTGCATCGAACCGTGGGTGTGGAAACCGTGGGATGATCTGAGACAGCCATAGGTTAAAGGGCGCACTAACCCTGGTCGTGTAACCCGGGCTGGGGGGTGTGATGTGTACGGACTACGGAGTACCTACATATGTACCTGGCACTAAAAAGTACATAAAACGGCCAGCGCCCGTTACATAAATTCAGAATGAGCCTCAGGCTTGACAAAAACTGACTAAGCGATTTGAAAGAACCTTTCTCTGTTCATGCCTCATCGTGTGTCAGATAAACAAAGAAATTAGAATGCCAGCTCTTCCTGAAAGGCATCGTGAGACAAGACCGCTTTTCCGTGGTCATAGAACAATTGTGGACGCAGCGCTCATCGTCCAAGTAGGTATGTACATTGTACACCCCAGACATGGTGTCTCACTCGTAGAGTCGTGGTCCTGTGGACTCGTCACTGGTCAGTCGTGGTGGCAGAAGAAGAGTCAACACTTGTATTCATGAGCGCGTTTTTTAAGGAGAGTATGTATGTACATTTGTAAAAAAAGGAGAGTGTCCTCTATAAACAAAAATAAGCTAGAACACCCGGTTGAGCGGGCGCTATGAACGAGTGGCGTGGAATCTAGGCATGAGTGTCTATAAACGAGTGGCGCGAAACTTGAGGCATTGAGCGTTGCGAAACTCATTGACTTGCAAAGAGAATAGAATGCACAATGTCTCAAACCCTGGAAGTTGCATGTGGCGTTGGGGCTTGCAAACTACCTATGTATGCATGCATCACCAACTTTTTTTTTTTCAAGTTTTCTTTCTTCTCTTTTCTTCCTCTCATGATCTCATCCCCTTGTTTCCCCTCTTTTTTTCCCCTTCGCTTTCCCCGCAGCTTGCAGCCGGCTCCGATTTCACCAAAGCGGAGAGAGCCCTGCACAGTGCAGACTCTGCAGAGTCATGGACATGGATCTGGCAGTGGGCACTATGTAGTTCAATATGTGCGTAAGCCCATCGAACGCGTTATATTGTATGGACGTAGCGATTGGCAAAAGGCAGACTCACCCCATTCTTTACTCCTCGTTCTTGTGGTTATTCACAACCGATCTGGCCCTCTGGTTTGACGCCAACGCGTCGTTCTTGTTGGGATAGTCTCGTGTCGCGACAATGTTGTATGACGGGCCGTGTCGGCCCTTCTTGCACGTGAATTCGTGGCCGGACCACGCACCAAACTCATGAACCAACTTATCCAGGGTCTTTTGGCTCTTGACCTTCGTCTGGAACTGCCAGGACTGGTGGGTGCGAACAGTCTTTGTGTGGCCGTGTTGGTCGGTCTGTGGGTGGGTGTAGTAGGAGGCTACGTTGAACTTGCCCGTCACCTCGGCCAGCGTGACGCTTGCCAGGACTGCGAGAGCGGCGAAGAAGAAGAGTTTGATGGCGAACATTTTGGGTACGTGTGTTGAGATTTTTGCTTTCTTTGCTTGTCTTGATTCAAGTGATTGCTGTAGCCTGTGTGTCTCTTTTCCTTTTTTTGAGCGGCAACCTCGTGGCTTTTATAGGTGAAGTTGTTCATACGACGACTTGTTATTTTGGGCTTCATGTCTTGACATGATGAGATTTTATTTGGATCCTTGTTTTGTAATCACGGTCTTTCTCAAGATACATTACCTCAATGCGTCTGCAGTCAGCTGATGCTTCATCCACCACCAAGAGTAAGACGAAAGTGACTCTGTCGCGATGGACATGTCCCCGCGTGCTACTGCAACCCATATGCATTCCATTCGTTGCATCCTTGGCGTTTTTTCAATACTCTCACTTGTCTCGTGCTCTGCTGCTCCCGATCGGCGGTCTGGGAAGTCCATCTGCCAGAGAACAAGGTGAACCCTGGAAGAGATAACAAAAGTAGACCGAAAATAGTATGTAGCCCTTGAATCCTAATGAACATGAGCGCGGAGCAGCTAGAAGATCAAAGTTAGCAACTGTCAAGAACAGGTCAGCATAACTCTAAGCGGAAACATGGATATGTGTATATGGAAACAATAAGCCGCTCTTTCGACACCGTACACGCAACATATACATCTCAGTGACCTTGAGCTAAAAGAAGCAAGACAAAACTTTTGCTTTCCTGTTACTCCGTATTTCCGTTAGCTTACAACCTGCAAGTTGCGATTTGCGAGACAAACGAATCAACGATCTGTGCAATTTTCCTAGATTCTCGGTCAATTTCTGGGTCCGCCATGATCCCTTTCTTCTCGAATGCTCGTTTCGGATAACGTAAGATAATATCACCGCGTCGATCCACTTTTGGTGGGAGGCTGAGTTGGACGTTTTGGAGGATTCGACACGCGAGGCTTGGAAGGTTCGGAGTTGGAAGCCGACGACCCTCTGAAACCCTAAGCGCCTAGGCACTGTGACATAGGTACATACCTGTTTGCATTGCGGAAGTTGAATGTTTACCTCATTGACCTCGATCGTAATTCCCACATTGGAAAATTTGCATTGGCCCAGGTCTGACATGCATCAATCATGCTGACCTTCATGAATCATCTAGCCATCTCCCATCTCCACACGAGACCACATGAGGTCAGTGTGGCCGCTGACGGCCAGCATCCCCCTGCGTTTTCTCCGTCTCTGCGACGCTCGGCTGGTTGTGGATTAGATAAGCCGCCCTCGGCCCGCTCCGACTTCGACCTCTCCTCTTCCACGACGACTTTGCGAAAACACCTGTCTCACCGTCTCGCAGCCAAACCTTCGACCAAGAATAGACACTAAGTCTGTTCGTTGTATTTTTTCAAGAAACATGTTCCCTTTCTTCTCAAGGCTCGCTCCAGAGCTCCGTAATCACATCTGGCATCTCTCACTGCCCAACGACATTGGCCCGGCGCTACACTTCTATCATGGGGAGGGGTATTGGCGTGTGCGCAGAGTGGCAGAACACAAGCCAACCTATCGTCCAGGATACAGGGACGAGGAGATGGAGTTCCGAACCGACTTAATAGATCATGAAGTCCAGTTTTGCCTGCCGCAATTCTTTGTAAATCATGAAGCCCATGATATTGCCGCCGCTTGGCTCCGTCAACAGGTCAGTTCAAGCCCAGCGTCCCAACGAGCGATTCTATTTCCACTGTCCCCTTTTACTCTCGATTGCGTACACTTTCACTCACTCACGGTAATTTAATAGGGGGGAGGATTTGTTTTATCTCCTGGCAAAGCGCGGAAGATGGATCGGTTTATACGCCCTTTCAATGCCGAGCGGGATTTCTTGTACATTCCACACGACAAATGGGACCAGTTTATTGACGAACCGGACGAAAGGCTGCTTGAGGGGAGCCAACGGGCGCTGGGCATAGATATCGTTCACAAAGCCATCAAGTTCGCGATGCCCTATAAGCTCTTCTGCGATCCGGTGATGGTGCAGTGCTGGCCTGAGATCCAAAGCAGGTGGTTCAAAGAGCCGGGGAGGTTATTTGTCATATTGGATGCGCAGCCAAAACGGATCGGCTCGCCGGCGAAGCGCGACAGCGGCCACGGGGTTTGGTGGGAGATGGAGGGCGACGAAAACGAGGCTTTGATCTGGAATAAGAAGAAGCGGAAGTTCGTGCTTCAAAAGGGCGCGAAGCCCTTTGATGAGGCACGCAGGTGGTTATTTGAAAAATTGGAAGACTTTGCGTGGATGGGCTTGCGAGACAGCATGCTTGAAAATGCGTGCGAAACGTTGGAGATCCGCGTTGTGCATGCAGTGAGAAGGCAAGGACTGTGAATTGTGAAGCATGAGATGATGGAGCGACTTTGGGCTAGACCAGGCGAAAGAATACAGAGTAAATAGTACTCCGTGTATTGCAACAATAGATTCGCGAAGCTCTCGGACGCAGCAGTCAGCCTCATTCGCCCCGTCGGCTCGGGCGCGTTACAGCATTTAGGTGGAAAACACGACAGCCCAAAATGGAGCGCGAGCGGAGCTTGAGTGTTGCACGTACGCAAGTATTTCGAGTGGTTCGACTCTCGAGTATGGAGTGACCAGATTCGTCAGCTAGAATCAAGCCCACCAAGAGTCATCGATCGACGATCGCCGCGCTTCTCCCGTCCAATCTCATGCAAGTTGAGACCGGAAAAAGCTTCCTGATCCGTGCATTGATCGTCACGATCGGAGAATTGTTGCCACACTGTGTGAAACAGGCATAGCCGCTTTGAGGTTTGAACATCAGACGATTCAATCGCTATTGCGGCTTTGAATAGGCCATACGGCTTGAAGAGAAGCTCTCATAAGTTCTCAGAAACGTATAGCCGGTGTTTACTTACTCCTCGATGAGAATTTATGATTGGTTTACACTGTTTCACAGCATTGAATACGCGCAGGGGCGTGCTCACTGCTGTGAAACAATGCGATTTTTATCAAATTCCCACCACTGTTCGAAACTCCGCTAAATACATAGCAACGAATTCGCCGGTGTTTCGAGTCCCTTGACCCAAGACGACCGATACTTATATCGCCACTCCGATCAACTCTGGAGTTATCACAAGTTGTGCCGCGTGCGTCAGCAAGGCGACATTCAGGCCTCTGGCCACCTAAGAGTCTAAGACTTCGGATTGGTCAACCATATGCTGCAGAATGGCAGGTCTTCACGACGCGTTTTCCCAGATCTCTTCCGCCTGCCGAGGTGGGACGAATCTTTCCGTGACGGTGTTCACATTCGTTTTTCTTGCAGTTCGCGTCTTTCTTGCTATACATTACGGCATCAAGTCATATGTACCGATCAATTTGGCTTCCTGCCTGGCTCGATGGGTCAACGCAGCACGCTGACGCCAGTACCGCTCATGGTCTTCTTTTGTTCTTGCAGAGGCATCGCATTCTATGCCCGAACGATCAGCCATTCTTGCCACTTAGGCGTGTCATCCTACTATCAAAGTTGATCTCGCGATTGACTCACTTTGGTACTTCCGCACATTGGGTGTTGTGAAGCGAAATAAACGACGGATCCTTCGGCTTTGCTATCCTCTTGGCCATGACCTGACGAAAGAGGGTACCTTGGCATTTCTCTCGTACACCTATGGAGTACGTGGGCTTGCGAGGCCGGAACGAAGGGGCTTTCTTATCCTCGTACTCCATCGTGGGATGTCTGGGAATCAGACTCTGGGATAGAGGCATCTCCACAAAGAACGCTGGTTCCTCTTGAGTTCTTGTCCTACGAGCGGATGGGCACAGCATTAGTCGTGAGCCCATCGTCAGACATGGCGTTTCTCTCGTGGCGGTAGAAGAAGTTTGGATACTGCAATCATCGTCTCGTATCCTCAGTCGAATATCTCGCTCGTGGTGGCACCGTGACAGATGAAAATTTGATGTCTACATAACCCGGCCCCTGGAGGCTGGTTCTCATGATGATGTACCACAGTACTACTACCAGTGCGATAAGGGAAAGTATGTTCGAGAAACAAACTAGAAACACCCAGTTGAGCGGGCGTTCCGAACGAGTGCATCATCGTATGGACCTTGAGGCATCATCAATGGTTTGTTGGTTTATGTGAGTGTATATTTAACGCCTCTAGGCCGCAAGGCCATCTCTATGGGGATATCGGGCGTGCTGACGACTATGCTGATCTACAGAGTAGATCTCTAGCGCTCCCTTTTTCCTCTCTTCCTTTCTTTCCCTACTTGTTTTCTTCCGAATCCAAATAGGTAAGCCCATCGAACGCATTTACAATACATCCTTGATTCCTCTCACAGCCAATTTCCAAAGGGAGAATCACTCCATTCTTGACTCCTCATTCTTGTGAGTATTCACAATCGACCTGGCCCTCTGGTTCGAGTCCAGCGCGGCAATCCCGCTGGGATAGTCTCGCGTCGCGATAATGTCTTCGAAAGCTCCGTATCGAATGATTGTGCTCGTGAATGCGTGGCCGGCCACATTCCCAACTCACGGCCCATCAGCCCCATCTTGCCCAGCGTCTTTTGGCCCTCTTCCTTTACCTGGAATTGCCAGGACTGGTGGTTGCGAACGTTCTGCATGCGGCCGTGTTAGTCGGTCTGTGGTTGCATGTAAAAAAGACGCGACATTGAACTTGCCCGTCACCTCGGCCAGTGTGGCGGTTGCCAGGACTGCGAGAGGGGTGAAGAGAATGCCGTAGTAGGCATTGGTAATGGCCTCTAGAAGTTGACACAAGGCGCTTGCTTCGGCTCTGATGGCGTATAGCTTGAATGCGAGCGTTGAGATTTTGCTTTGCCTGACTGTCACTGTCGGAAAGCCTGACAGCCAGACAAAGACCGTTTTCTTGGTCGAGGTAGTTGCTGTGTGTGTCAAGTTTTCATCGAGTGGCAACCTCGCGGCTTTTATAGATGAGTTCCGTACGCCGACTGTTGTTTTTGGGCTTTGACATGATGGGATTTCGCTTTAATCGTTTATGCAGTGTAGCGTCAAGCTCCAATGCGGTATGCCTCGGTGCTTGATGTCAGGTGACCCTTCATCCACCATCAAGAGTAGGTAAGACTAAGACGGATGTGACTTTGTCGCGATGTACGTTCCCGTGTACAACTCATCTCCATCCATCGCGTCCTTGGAGCTTATCTAATGGTCTCTCCTATCTCATGCACGGCGGCACCGTGCTTGACTGCTTGTGCTGCTCCCGACCTGAAAAGTTCATTGTTCAAGAAAGAAGCTACAGTCAAATCATCTCAAATATGTAGGCACTTGCACCTCAGACTCCAGAGCAGTGTCGTACCAGAGTCAAGCGAGAGTGCAGAAACGTGGGCGCAGGGTCACACAGCGGGAGTCACACCGGATTCGGAAGGATCAGGACGGGGGGAATCTCAAGAACTACAGACAACATCTGTCTGTCCAAGGCTCTGGGGTCCTCACATGATACATCTAGGAACACAGCTCAGAGGGAGATGGGATAACCTACTTGAGACTCTTAAACAACCAACCGTGGTCCGTGGAAAGTTCTGTTGGACATTTATGACCAATCCTGACTCCTGAGTCCCCATGATGAGGTCCTCTTCCAGAAAACCCGAGAAAGATAACGAAAACAGACCGGAAACTGACATAGCATGATTGCCAATGGGATGCCAGACTGCGAAAGGTCGGAAATTCGGGTCGCGAATGCAGTGAGAAGGCAAGGACTGTGATGCACGAGATGATTGGGCGGATCGGCAGGTTGGGTGTACATGTGTACTGTTGGAAGCAGATACTGGAAAGAACCTCTCAATATAAAGTAGAACTTCTAGTGATGATGAAGCATATTTCTAATTTCGTCAACTTCATGAGAACCTAGAAAGCCAAGCAAGCGGAAACTGGTCAGCATAAGCGGTCCCGGAAATGCTGAGCAGTGAGCTCGCTCTCTCGGATTTTGACAGACTGTTGGGGTTGCCCTCCGCATTATTCACATCATTTACCTCCCCATGTAACTGTAAGAGATAACTTTCATTGGTCAAGGTCTGACGTGCATGATCATCAACGATCCTGACCAATCATTCATACGATGCCACATGACACCAGAGGTAAGCAGCTGGTAGACAACAAGTGTTCGTTCCATCTTCCCATCTTGTTTTGCCTTTCAGCTTGTCTCTGCCCCATGTACTCATCCCTGTCACGCACCCTCGGCCCGCTCCGTCTCCCAAGTCTGACAACGGCTTGCGAGAAGATCTCACTTGTTTCGTAATCAAGACTTCCGCCAAAAACACAGAAACGAAATTCCTGTTTCTTGTGTATCCAAGACTCATGTTTCACCCCTTCTCACGACTCGCTCCAGAGCTCCGGCATCACATCTGGCGTCTCTCACTGCCGGACAACATCGGCCCGGCGCTACATTTCTACCAACGGGACGGGTATTGGCGGGCGCGCAAAATAGAAGAACACGAGTCGATCTATCGCCCCGGAGAAGAACAAATCGAATTCCGAACCGAGTTGATAGATCCTGAAGTCCAACTATGCCTACCGCAATTCTTTGTGAATCATGAAGCCCATCGTATAGCCGCCGCTTGGCTCCGTGAAGAGGTCAGTTCAAGCTCAGCGTCCCAACGAGACTTTATTCCACTTTCCCACTGTGCCCTTTATTCTCGATTGCGTCCACTTTCACTCACGGTACGTTACCAGGGAAGAGAGTACATTCTATCTCTTGGCAAGACACAGAAGCTCGACCGATTCGTACGCCCATTCAATGAAAATCGGGATATCTTGTATATTCCGTATGACAAGTGGCACCAGTTCAATACCGAACCGCGCGATAGGGCGATTGGGCGCGGCATGCAAGGCGTGCCAGCTATGGATGTCGTGCAAAAACCCATCACGATCGCGTTGCCTCACACCGTCATCTGGAATGTGGACTTGCTACGATGCTTCCCCGAGGTGAAGAGCTTGTGGTTCAACGATCCGGTGAAGTTATTTGTTATCCTGGGTGAGCAGCCAGAGCAGATTGGCTCGCCGGCGGAGCACGACAGCTGGTACTGGGAGATAGAGGACACGGGAATAGGAGCTTTAGTCTGGGATATGGTGAAGCAGGACTTTGTGTTTGAGCAGGGCGCGAACGCGTTCGATTTCAAGCACAGAGCGATAAGTGCGAATGTGCAAAATGCTGCGCGGAATGGCTTGCTAGGGGGCGTGGTTGAAAATGGGTGCGAATCTCTCGAGATCCGTCTTGCATATGCAGCCTTGCGTATGCAGTGAGAAGGCGACGACTGTGATGCATGAGATGATGGAGCTGGAAGCCGCTACTCGCAAGGTATATACTTACTAGTACTACAATACAGCTCAACTTTCAAGTCACGAAAGAATGAAACTATGTAGGTTCATACTCCGGAGTCCGCATATTGCAAGAATAGCTTCGCGAAGCTCTTGGACGAAGCAGTCAGCCCTCATCCGCCCTGTCGACTCGGCGCGTTACAGCATTCAGGAAGACACCCAAAGCCCGAAATGGAGCGCGGTGGGTCGAATGGTCTGAGTCATTTGAGCGCTCTGAATATTTTGAGTGGTTCGACTCTCGAGTATGAAGTGATTAGATTGGGCTCAATGTATTTAGATGATGAAAAGAAGAAGCCGTAAGATGAAGTTTCACAGGTACCTTAGGTACCTACCTACCTCTTGTAACTTTGGCCATGGGCGACGCCAAAAATAGTGGGGGAAAGGAGCACAAACTGTGCAAGCAAGCCGCCCATGCAACAATGAGAGACAGTCGAAACACCATAGCGCACCAGTCACAGCACCAATTTGCCATCTCGCGTCGTCAACCCGTTGTTTCAATTGATGCATATCGTGTCGTCTTTTCAGTGGCAAAGACTGTCACGACTGGTCACAGCGGGCACAGGACTGAGGAGGCAGACGGGTGAAGCTCTATTAACGAAGAGAGTATACATAATACTAGAGGGGAATGGAAAGAAAGAGAAAAAGGGGTGCACCCCGTAGGCTGCATTCTCCAGTTCTTGCACAAACGAGTGGACGCAGCCGACTGGCCACTGGTGTGCGCTGTTGAGACCCCTTTACCTGCGACACCAGCTAAGAGCTTTTCCTGTTGTCGATCTGACATAATATCTAGATTCTAGTGAGAGCATATTAGCTAGTAAGTTGACGCATGCCAACTCGTCAGTTTAACTGATAGCTGATCGTTGCTGACCGTCAAGCGAGTTCTGTTCGGTCATGAGATATTTCGAGGTGGTATAAATAGTAATACTCTTTCAAGTTTCAGTAACTTACTCGTAGGGCAGACTGGTCCAAGGCTCTTTCCAATGGCTTCAAGTGAAGATTGAAATTCACATATGCCAGTGGCCACGTTTTGGGGAGACCAACTCAGCAGGTACAGCCTCAGACAAGAACTTCAGTCTTCAGCGAATCGGCGAGAGGGACAAACCCGATTTTCGCTGAGTACGCGACATCATGCTCCGAAGCCTCCGACACAGTTTTCTCAACCCCTTGTGAGCTCGAACAATTTTTCGACTGGGCCGTCTAAAAATTGCCGTCCCATCTCTCTACCCCCAATATCGTCAATACCTAGCGGTCCGTGTCCGCCTGAGCCGATTCCGAGGGAGACCAGGCCAGCAGCTACAGGAAGTTCTGTCGGAGTCGCGTATCAGGAAGTTTTGACTGATACTGGATCGGTCCTTCTGACGCGGGACGATTACCCGGGTTCAAAGGAATTCCAGGCCAGGCGGAATGCAAATGGCGACTTGGAGATGTTCCTGTGTCTGTTGAGTTGACCGCCTTCAGGATCAGCGCAGGCGAACACGAGCCGCAAAGTATTGACGAAATTGGAGGTAGAGAAATGGGACGGCAATTTGTACCTAGACGGCCCATTCGCGGTGAAAATTGTTCGAGCTCACGAGGGGTTGCCAAAACTGTGTCGGGGGCCTCGGGGCTTAATGTCCTGCACTCAGCGAAAAATTGGGTAACGGGTTTATCCCTTTCGCCGATTCGCTGAATGTCCTGTGCCTGCTGAGTTGGTCTCCCTCGGAACAGGCACAGGCAGACTCAGGCCGGATAGCATCAAAGAGAAATGAGGTGAAGAAGAGGAAGGACGATTTGGAGACGGATAAAAGTTGGGCGAGCTCACTATGTGATGTAGGACCTATTTATGTACTCCTCAGATCGGATATCGAACGACGAATACGACGTTAAGCTAGAAGCAATATTCTCCACGAGAAAAGAGAAGGAGAAATGGTGGATCACATAGTGCCAGTATCGAAGACGTGATACTGTACACTGGACACCAAGCAAAGAGAGAGTCAACAAGACTCAAAAAGAGAGGAAGACATGACTGGAATTCAGCTGAAAACGTAGTGAAAACGCAGTGAAAACGCAGTGAAGTGCGCCAGTGAAGACCTAAGCTAAGAGGGAAAAGACGAGGGTTTATACATAGTCATCGAAGGCCATCGAAGATGAAAGAAAACAATTGATGAAGACGGAGTACATTGGCCTTCATGCAGAATCAAAGCTCAATTATCGAAAGACGAATCCGACGTTAAGCTAGGAGCAATATTCTCCACAGGAAAAGCATGACATTAGGTACGGTACACGTTTTGTGCACGGGGTGTTCGGAGTGATTGGGTTGAGAAATGATCGTACATCTACCTCTCTCCGGGAAAGGAAGACAGATGGGCAGTATGTAGCAGACCGCGAGGGTATGAGAGACAACGTCGAGGGGACGCTCCTGCGAATTATGTATGTACTCCGTATGCACCCTTCCAAGAACTGGCTGGTAGTGTTGTCTTGCACTCCGCAAGAAACAAAAAAGGATCAACTACCTCCTATGTAGATATGGGCCCATATGGCTGGAACTTGGAAGTCATACATTCTTGCATGTACAGAGTATATCATGCATGCATTCGAGGGCATATGGAGTTCCGGACCTTAGCCTATCTTCAATGCCAGCCAAATCAAAGCCGTGCTCTGTTCGTATGTAACCGGAGCTTGCCCTAAAACAACATGATCATCCTTCTGCGGTCTCTCGCGCTCTCCAGTGCACAGCCCGTCTACTCCGTATACAGAGTAGCATGAACATGGATACGGTGTTGCTGTGACGGATGGTGACTACGAGGCTCCAGCCTACTACATACCTGTGATTTGAAGGTGGCCCTGACTGAGTGAGATTTATCGCTCCAATCTCGTCACGACTCACCATGTCGCGAGACATTGTGCAGGAACTAGCTCCTACTTAGACAAAGGAATTCGCCGAACTTCGGTGAGTAGGTGCAGAGAGACTACCTGCCCCGTCAGGACTCAGACGCACCACTCCGTAAGTTGTAACATCACTCAAGCTTGCCCGGTGTGCTTGATAGGGTCCTCGACTCCTCGGACTTCCAGCGTCGAGTCTTTCAAAGCTGAATGGCCTGCCTGGTTCACCGCTTTTTACGCTGGTAAGCATTATAGTTCAATCGCGGGTTAAACCTGGAATCTGTCCGGCATCAGGACAGCATACCAAGCATGTCCATTGTCAGTTCTATCTATGTATGTATGAAACAATGTTACTCGATGTAGCAGATGACGTACGGACCACTCCATGGCGCACATAAGTTCTCTGTTCGGGGGACCCGGAGCAGGATATGGGGCGCGTAATAAATACATCTTATGCACGGAGATAACGAGACATCCGCTTCCAATTTAGTCAGAACGAGGGGGTCAGTCTCGCACGGGTAAGGTCCAAGAGGTCCCGAGGGCCGATCCGGTCCTTCAGGTTCTTGGCCCCGATCGACGTCTCCGGTCTGTTCGAATCTCGAGATAGCCAAGTGTGCTGAAATAGCCAATACTACTCTGAAGCATTGGCCCGTGAGGCCGAGTTGAGAGATACCAGAGAAAGCGGAGGTGGCCGAGCCTTATCCAAGTCAACTCGCTGTACATACTACTTTTTGCAGTCACTGCCAGTGGCGTCTCGGACATTCTTGGGGAGTTTCATTTTGAGGCTATTTGAGCCTCTCCTTCTTGCAAGTTGCAAATGTGACCAAGCCAAAAGTGAACACTTGACGGTTTCGTTTCGACAGGACCGCCCGCGAAATTAGCTTCAGTTTTATCCGCCTCAAGTCTTATCCCATGTACTTCCACTACTCGCTCAACGTTACTCAAATTAATGTGCCGTAGCGAAGTAGTGACGTGAAAAGTGTCGCGGGCCATCAATTGGTAGTTTGGAAGAAAGTAGTTACGAGATTGCATTACAGACAATGGTTCGACGAAAAGATGATACTGAAGGAAATGCATTATGAATAGTCCATGTTCCCTCCGGGCAGAAGACATGTTGATACGCAGCAGAGAAGCTTGGGGGCTCACTCTGCTCCATGGCTCTCCATAAGGAGAAGCTGAGGAAAGCAGTAGTGTCTTGCCTAAATGAAGCGAATCAGAAGGATGAAGGGAATATAAAGAGATTGGCTTCAGTGTATACGTACAAGTATCGACTTATGCTTGGCCAAGTCTTTCGCACCGAGGTGGTTTTCTCCTCTCCCACGTTGCGAGGGATAGTCGACCAGTCCGTTTCATCGTGTCGTGATGCTACTGGACGCCCGTCGCCGTCATCTACTTTGGGCATCTTCTCTGTGGGCTTTCCCTGGCGTCCGCCGTCTGGTGTTCGATAGTTGGCAGCGATGCGCTGATGCCTCGATGGCTTTGAGAAATGGATCTATCACCTCCGCCAGAGAATACCGAAGGGAACGTCCGTTAGGACCCGAACTCGGACCCGACTGGTTCGGGCTATTTCTTATTCTCAAGCTGTTGCCTCAAGTATCTGTTCATTTCCCCCTCTTCAACCTTTCGATCTCCTCGTCTTTTTGCCGTATTATTCGCTGTGCTTCTTCTCTCTCTCGCCGTAGTGCTTCTTCAAGTTCCCGGGTTCTTTTTTCCGAATCCTTGTACTTATTCTCCATTTCTGTTATCTTTCGGCTGACTTGTTTTTTTAACCGGCACACATCTGACGATCGGGCATTTAAATTCCGCCGTAGCTGCGCTTCCGTTGATGCCTTTTTTTTATCGATCGGCACAAAATACCTTCTAGCCTCCCTTAGCGGATTCTGATCCACGACTCCCACCGAACTCCCTGTAGCCGCTAGCCTGGGACCCCTTGGAATCGCCGCAGGCGGACTCGGATTGAATGGGAAAGTCAAAGAATAGAAATGGCGAGATGTTCCGGTGTCGGTTGAGTTGGCCCCCCTCAAAATCGGCGGAGGCGGACACGGGCCGGAGAGAATAGAAGAAATAGGAGGCAACAAAGGGGAAGGAAAAATTCAAGATCGCCCAGCCGAATAGCGATCGAATTCTGGCGAAATCGGAAATCCCCAATTGAGCCAAGTGGGGTTGAGATCGGCCGACCCGAGCTCCCCATGCGTCTGGAGTCCGAGATCGGCCGATCTCAACCCCACTTGGCTCAATTGGGGATTTCGCCAGAATTCGATCGCCCCTAGGTATTCGGCTGGGCGATCTTGAATTTTTCCTGCGGCCTGCCCCTTTGTTACCTCCTTTTTCTGCTATTCTCTCCGGCCCGTGTCCGCCTCCGCCTCCGCCGATTCTGAGGGGGGCCAACTCAACCCACACCGGAACATCTCGCCATTTCTATTCTTTCCCATTCGATCTTCCTGGGGTCTCCAAGGATTGAGAATGAGCCCATTCGAACCCATGGCCGTTACTGAGGTACCTACATAGCCGGGGAAAATTATTCAGCTGTTAGGAACTCAACAGTTCAAACGCGGGGCCTTCAGAGTCCAGACGCGGGTGAACCTCGATCGCCGCTGCGTTTTTCCGCGTACTCCCATCCAGCCACAAGATCAAAACGTCGTCCTCCTATGGCTTCGATGGCACGCACGCGGACGAGGACACTCGGGACAGGTCGAAATCAAGACGCAGTCGAAAACCGACATTGGGATAGTTGAAACGTACCTTATGTCCTTATCACCGAAAGCAGTAGTGAATTTGAAGATTTTGAAGATAGGTGCGGGCGCGTAATTGCGTGGATTCTGACGTGGAATGTGAGTATGGGATGTAGGGCCTATTTATGTATTCCTCAGATCGAGTATCGAACGACGAATACGACGTTAAGCTAGGAGCAATATTCTCCACAGGAAAAGCATGAAAGTACGTAAAATGCAGTGACGCGAAGCTAATACGACGGTAAGCTAGGAGCAATATTCTCCACAGGAAAAGCATGAAAGTACGTACAATGTTCTGTGCACGGAGGGGTGTTCGGACAACTTCGGAGTGTTTGGGTTACTAAATGATCATACATGATACATCTCCCTCTCTCCGAGAAGGGAAGACCAGATGGGCAGTACCAGACCGCGAGGGTATGAGAGACAACGTCGAGGGGACGCAGCAGACGCTCCTGAGAATTATGTATGTACTCCGTATGCACCCTTCCAAGAACTGGCTGGTAGTGTTGTCTTGCACTCCGCAGGAAACAATAAAAGGATCAACTACCTCCTATGTAGATATGGGTCCATAAGGCTGGAAGTCATACATTATTGCATGTATATCATGCATGTATTCGAGGACATATGGAGTTCCGGACCTTAGCCTATCTTCAATGCCAGCCAAATCAAAGCCGTGCTCTGTTCGTATGTAACCGGAGCTTGCCCTAAAACAACATGATCACCCTTCTAAGTTCTGCGGTCTCTCGCGCTCTCCAGTGCACAGCCCGTCTACTCCGTATGTACAGAGTAGCATGAACAGGGATACGGTGTTGCAATGACGGATGGTGACTACAAGGCTCGAGCCTACGACTGATTTGAAGGTGACCCTGACTGAGTGACATATGTATGTATCGCTCCAATCTCGTCACCATGTCGCGAGACATTGTGGCAGGAGCTAACTCCCAGGTACTTAGACAAAGGAATTCGCCGAGCTTAGTGAGTAGGTGCAGAGAAACTACCTGCCCCGTCAGGACTCAGACGCACCACTGCGTAACATCACTCAGCTTGCCCGGTGTGCTTGATAGGGCCCCCGACTCCTCGGACTTGAAACTTCCAGCGTGGAGTCTTTCAAAGCTGAATGGCCTGCCTGGTAACTGGTTCACCGCCTTTTACGCTGATAAGCGTTATACTTCAATCGTGGAGTAAACCCGTAATCTGTCCGACATCAGGATAGCATACCAAGCTTGATCAGTTCTATCTATGTATGAAACGATGTAGCAGATGACCACCTCCATGACGCACATGAGTTCTCTGTTCGGGAGGCCTTGGGTGATAAAAAGAACCTGAGACGAAGTGGATCGAGTCCATCAGGACTCAGGAGCAGTGAGCGGCGACATAGCCCTTGAATGGATGAGTAATATCTCCGTACATGTAACATACCTACATAAGCTTGGCAATAGCGGCATGTCGGAATCGTCGAGACGATACGAGTCAACGACACAAACACTCTGCAGCCAAATCGAGGGAGCAGGATAAGGGGCGGGTATACATCTTATGCGCGGAGATGACAAGACATTCGCTTCCTGTTCAGTCACAACCAGGGGGTCTGTCTCGCACGGTTTAGGCCCAGGACTGAGGAGGTCCAACTTCCAAGAGGTCCCCTGGGCCGATCCACCCCTTCAGGCTCTGCCTGCCCATGATCGACGTCTCTGGTCTGTTCGAGTCTTAAGACAGCCAGGTGGATTGAAATGGCTAATCCTGCGCTGAAGCATTAGACCTGTGAGGCCGAGTTGTGAGAACGCAGAAAGCGGTGGTGGCCCAGCTCTGAAAAGTCGTCCGCTTGTAGCTCTTTTTGCAGTGGCGTCTCGGACATTCTTGGAGATTTTCATTCTCAGCTTCTCTCTTGCGAATGTGACCAAGCCAAAAGTGAACACTGAAGGTTTCGTTTCGACGGGACCGCCCGCGAAATTTCCTTAAATTTTATCCATCTCAACGTATATACTTTCACTATTCCCGTGGGGGGGGGGAACAGCTGTAGGCTGCCAAGCCTAGGCGAAAGATTGAGACCCCGATGGTCAGTCATGTAAGTCGGGAACTTGACATGACAGAGAGCGCGGACTCCTTTGTGGACGAGAAACCGCGGATAACGTCCGACGGCATTTCGTCCGCTGCAGCGGGAGGGTCGAGGAGTTGTAAGAACAGGCCTCTGACCACGTGAGTACGCTCGCTTTGACGTTGCGCGCTGTTGCAGAAAACCATCTGTCATGCCGGCCAGCCATTGTTCCATGTACACGTCGTCGGAGTTGGGACAGGAATGTCTAAGTCCACACGTACTGACCTTATCGCCGCCGCATATGTGCCAGCCGCGATGGGTTGGACTTGCTCCTGGTTGTGCATGAACGTGTCGTACCTGCCGAAGGCGGGGGCAATAATCCAACAGCAGAGAAGATCCAAGGGAGGCCGGTGAAAGGTCCTGTTGTGGTAAGCAAAGAACGTTTCGAGGATTTGGCGGTGGCCGTGTACCTCTTCGCGTTAAGGATGGAACCCGGATGGCAAAGTCCGGCGGAGGTAAAACGTTCAGAGGAGAGTCTGTGTTGTATACGCAGCTCTCACCGCGACGGCGACGGCGATGAGGCCGGTGGCATTGATATGAAGGTGATATGAATGTGAGGGTGGAATTCATGTTAAGACGGCGTTGGTCGGCCGCTGTGGCAATGGCAAAGCCTGATGAGTCTGTGGCAGCGGTAGCGCCGTTCGCAAGACAGACTGCGCTTTGTTGCCGTGATAGCAGGACCCGCCGATCCTTTGATGGAGACGTCAATGATTATAAGTAGTAAACGGCAGCTCGGTATCCGTTCACGGCAGGATGCCGTCGAACCCGGGGATGAGAAGCTCCCGTCCCCAGACTCCAGAGTAGTCCGCGCCGGACGGGTGGAATTACCACGGACCGGACCCATTAGGCAGGAGCGCCCAACAGATATCTTCGCCGAGCATGAATTAAGGGACCTGGTGAGCTCCTGAGTTCTGCTCTTGGCGTCTTTCTCGACGTTGCGGTACAAATCCAGGAAGCTAATAATCGCGCGCCAGGTGTCGTGGATGAGTGGTGACCGTTGGCTATATCTCGCAGAGAGAACAAAGATGAATCGACGGGGTTATCGCAGAGAAACGTGAGGAAGCAATGCCTCAAGAACCTAGCGAAGTGCTTCGGCAAAGGAATTAAAGATTTATGGCTTGGTGCGCCGTCGAGATGGCACGCTCCGGATCATGCAAAACGCACTTTGAGGTTTGCCATGATTCTATGACAGGCCCCGGTCCGCCTTTCAACGAGATGGACATGATCGTGGAGCAATGTATAATCCAGAAAGCCAAATTCTTTTTTTGTGAGAACCCGCGGAGCGCATGTATTTCTCTGAGCACGCGCAGTGCATCGATAGTTTCTGTGAGAGCTTTCCGCGACTGTAAGGGCGGAAGAGAGCGCCACCGGTTCGTAAGAGACCGTTTCAACTTCCTGCAGATGAGAGTGCATGGGGCCGAGTCTCCGGAGACGCTACGCTTCGCGGGCAGGAGAGAAGGTCCTGCAGTCCATGTTAGTTCTACAAAGCAAAGTATGTTCTCGAGAGTCGCGCCGGCAAGCTCGCTGGCAGTGACGTGGGCGAGTATAGGGAGGTCTTATCGTATGTCGTGTTGAAGCTAGCTGAAGTTGCCTCGTCGGACTTGGAATTCAAACTTTTCGGCCCCTTGTCTATTCGAGATCAACTCTTTCAGAGAAGTAATCTGGTCCCGTTTAGACGGTCGTGATTGAGCGTAGGTAGTGTGGCTTTGGCGGGCCCTCCGTCCTTGAGGAAGACATCGCAGCGGTTCGGCCGAAGGCTGGAAGACAGGCACAAAACCAAGTGAACCTCGAGGCGTTCGAAGGAAGTTCGATTCGATCAGACTTCGAGCGGCCTTGGAACCTTCGAAATACTGTGAGCTTATGAGACGGTTCGTCTCTGCGATCGGTCGTGAAAAAAAAGGTCTAAGGTGGGGCATGCCGCACGCAATACATAAATTCAAGGAAGCAAAACCTCCGGAGTCGGTATCAGATCTATCAGATGCAGTGAACAAATGTACGTACGCGGTGCACGATCGTGTATTCGTAGCTGTCATATCTGAGATCAAAAGAGACAGGAGTGTTGAGAAGTAAGCCGTGCTCGGTGCTGGGAACCGCATCACGTGACGGCCTTACCAGCCAGACGCACATACATCTTTCCACCTTCTCACTGCTCGCTCGAGTGACCTAGCTCTTTAGTCAAATAATTAGGTACACACAGTGACCACCATTATGCCCCCCAAATTGCTCTACAAGGAGGAAGAAATCGGGAACGAGGCGAAGCCCTTCATGATATATCCGGTGGGGTTGGGACGGCTGCATTCAACATATGCATGCTGCGTGCGTCACGCATGCACACAATCAATGTGACGTAGTGAGTCAGTCGGAAGTGACGTTAAAAGTGTCACAGGCCATCAATGGGTAGTTTGGAAGAAAGCAGTTACGAGATTGCATTACAGACAATGGTTCGACGAAAAGATGATCCCATACGTATAATACGATACATATATATGTACAATGAATGGTGAAGGAAATGCATTATGTATGAATAATCCATGTTCCCTCCGGTCACTGCCACTGGAAAAAGACATGTTGATACGCAGCAGAGAAGCTTGGGGGCTCACTCTGCTCCATGGCTCTCCATAAGGAGAAGCTGAGGAAAGCAGTAGTGTCTTGCCTAAATGAAGCGAATCAGAAGAATGAAGGGAATATAAAGAGATTGGCTTCAGTATATACGTACAAGTATCGACTCATGCTTGGCCAAGTCTTTCGCACCGAGGTGGTTTTCTCCTCTCCCACGTTGCGAGGGATAGTCGACCAGTCCGTTTCATCGTGTCGTGATGCTACTGGACGCCCGTCGCCGTCATCTACTTTGGGCATCTTCTCTGTGGGCTTTCCCTGGCGTCCGCCGTCTGGTGTTCGATAGTTGGCAGCGATGCGCTGATGCCTCGATGGCTTTGAGAAATGGATCTATCACCTCCGCCAGAGAATACCGAAGGGAACGTCCGTTAGGACCCGAACTCGGACCCGACTGGTTCGGGCTATTTCTTATTCTCAAGTTGTTGCCTCAAGTATCTGTTCTCCTCGTCTTTTTGCCGTATTATTCGCTGTGCTTCTTCTCTCTCTCGCCGTAGTTTTTCTTCAAGTGCCTGCTTATCTGCTTTCACTTCCTTGTACTTGTCCTCCATTTCTGTTATCTTTCGGCTGACTTGTTTTTTAAACCGGTACACATCTGACGATCGGGCATTTAAATTCCGCCGTAGCTGTGCTTCCGTTGATGCCTTTTTTTTATCGATCGGCACAAAATACCTTCTAGCCTCCCTTAGCGGATTCTGATGCGCGACTCCCACCGAACTCCCTGTACCCGCTGGCCTGGGACCCCTCGGAATCGCCGCAGGCGGACTCGGATCGACTGGGAAAGAATAGAAATCGCGAGATCTTCCGGTGTCGGTTGAGTAGGCCCCCCTCAGAATCGGCGGAGGCGGACACGGGCCGGAGAGAATAGACGAAAAAGGAGGTAGGGAAGGGCAAGGAAAAATTGAAGATCGCCCAGTCGAATACGGGCGATCGGATTCTGGCGCACCTCTGGGGACAGATTGCGAAATCCCCAATTGAGCCAAGTGGGGTTGAGATCGGCCGATCTCGGGGTCTTCAGCGTCGAGCTCTCCAGCATCTGGAGACGGCCAATAACGGTCTTCCTGTCTCCAAGGATTGAGGCTGAGCCCATTCGAACCCATGGCCGTTACTGAGCTACCTAGCCGGGGAAAATTATTCAGCTGTTAGGAACTCAACAGTTCAAACGCGGGGCCTTCAGAGTCCAGACGCGGGTGAACCTCGATCGCCGCTGCGTTTTCCCGCGTACTCCCATCTAGCCACAAGATCAAAACGTCGTCCTCCTATGGCTTCGATGGCACGCACGCGGACGAGGACACTCGGGACAGGTCGAAATCAAGACGCAGTCGAAAACCGACATGGAGATAGTTGGCACGTACCTTTTCACCGAAAGCAGTAGTGAATGTGAAGATTTTGAAGATAACGTGCGGCGCGCAGTTCCGTGGAACGAGTATTATGGGACGTAGGGCGGCAGGGCCGGCCTATTTATGTATTCCTCAGTTCGGATATCGAAACCGAATCCGACGTTAAGCTAGGAGCAATATTCTCCGCAGGAAAAGCGTGACAGTAGGTACGGTACACGTTTTGTGCACGGGGTGTTCGGAGTGTTTGGGTTGAGAAATGATCGTACATCTACCTCTCTCCGGGAAAGGAAGACAGATGGGCAGTATGTAGCAGACCGCGAGGGTGTGAGAGACAACGTCGAGGGGACGCTCCTGTGAATTATATATGTACTCCGTATGCACCCTTCCAAGTGGCAAGAACTGGCTGGTAGTGTTGTCTTGCACTCCGCAAGAAACAAAAAAGGATCAACTAAATATGTAGATATGGGCCCATAAGGCTGGAAGTCATACATTCTTGCATGTACGCCGTACGGAGTATATCATGCATGTATTCGAGGGCATATGGAGTTCCGGACCTTAGCCTATCTTCAATGCCAGCCAAATCAAAGCCGTGCTCTGTTCGTATGTAACTGCAGCTTGCCCTAAAACAACATGATCACCCTTCTGCGGTCTCTCGCGCTCTCCAATGCACAGCCCATCCATGCACAGAGTAGCATGAACAGGGATACGGTGTTGCTGTGACGGATGGTGACTACGAGGCTCGAGCCTACGAGTAATTTGAAGGTGACTCTGATTGAGTGAGATATGTATGTATCTCGCGAGACATTGTGGCAGGAGCTAACTCCTAGGTACTTAGACAAAGGAATTCGCCGAGCTTGGTGAGTAGGTGCAGAGAAATTACCTGCCCCGTCAGGACTCAGACGCACCACTACGTAACATCACTCAGCTTGCCCGGTGTGCTTGATAGGGTCCTCGACTCCTCAGACTTCCAGCGTCGAGTCTTTCAAAGCTGAATGGCCTGCCTGGTAACTGGTTCACCGCCTTTTACGCTGATAAGAGTTATACTTCAATCGCGGAGTAAACCCGTAAAGGATAGCATACCAAGCATAATCAGTTCTATCTATGTATGAAACGATGTAGCAGATGACCACCTCCATGGCGCACATGAGTTCTCTGTTCGGGAGGCCTTGGGTGATAAAAAGAACCTGAGACGAAGTGGATCGAGTCCATCAGGACTCAGGAGCAGTGAAGCGGCGACATAGCCCTTGAATGGATGAGTAACATCTCCGTACATACCTACATTAGCTTGACAATGTCGGAATCCTCGAGACGATGCGAGTCAACGGCACAAACACTCTGCAGCCAAATCGAGGGAGCAGTGCAAGGGGCGCGTATGTAACACATTTTCTGCACGGAGATGACATGACATTCGCTTCCTGTTCAGTCACAACCAGGGGGTCTGTCTCGCACGGTTTAGGTCCAGGAGGTCCAAGAGGTCCCCTGGGCCGATCCACCCCTTCAGGCTCTGCCTGCCCTCGATCGACGTCTCCGGTCTGTTCGAGTCTCAACTCTCAAGACAGCCAGGTGGGGTGAAATAGCTAATCCTGCGCTGAAGCATTAGGTGAGGCCGAGTTGTGAGAATCCAGAGAAAGCGGAAGTGACTCAGCTTTATCTGAAAAGTCGTCGTCCGCCTGTAGCTCTTTTTACAGTGGCTTCTCATTCTGAGCCTCTTTTTCCTGCGAACGTGAGTCTGACCAAGCTAAGAATGAAAACAATCGCCGTTGTCAACCAAATGATTGGCATTGGATCAGCCAGGACATAGGTATGTATATATCTCGGCGCCATCGACTTCGTCAAAAGTCACCACTCAATGCTCATGGCCAAATAACAGGCCTTCATAGGGCAAAGCATCCTAGTCATAATCACGTTCCTTGTCGGCAGTCCATTCCTACGAATCCGGTCCCATGAAGGTCGTCTCAGTTGCAGACATGACTGCGACTGGGAGGCGTGAACGGATAGAAACCTGGTGCCATTGACGTATTTTGAGGGGCGTGAATGTAGCCAGGGAAGGGAAAATGAGGCCGGCTCAACTTGCATGGTGTGATCATTTGATGACATGCAGAGGCCGCAGGCGTAACGGTTGGTGCATTGGTTGGTGCGTTGGTTGGCAATGGTTGCTAGGGAAGCCATGTGTCAGTGATGATACATATCTTGCCTCTCAGTGCTCACCGTCGGCTAGAAGCGCCTGCCCTCGGAAACTGCACCCTGGTATGTACTGTCTTCTATCTCCGTAAACCTGGGCATATCACCACTCACAAGTTGCATCATGCATGCATCTCATGCCCCATGCTTTCGATTGGTCATCGTACCGCCGCAATACGGCGTGTGTACTCCGTACTCCGACAGGTCCAGCATGCCATTCATGATAAAGTGTACTCCGTAGCTCTGGAGGCTCGGGCGTTTGTCATTGTAGGTAGGTATGTGCGCGAACGTCGTACGTCTCGCGCGTGACGTGTCGTGCGAGTCTTGACAATATCCAGTCTTCTCAGCCTAAAACTGATCGTCGCCTGAGACGAGCTTGGTACTGACATAATCATTGTGTTTGGATCGTAATACATTCGATTCCTATAGCGTTTCGTGCCTCTGTTGTTGTTGTTGTTGTTGTTGTATCTGCGAGTCCGAAATATTCGAAGCTCATTTTTAGCGGGGGCAGAGTGCAGGGCCCAGGCAGCAGTTGACAAGTTTGGCGCTAACTTATTAAGGGCACGCTAACTTCTAGTTAGGTTAGGTACATACCTTGATAAGGGACCAGCCAGATTCATGCCGTCAGCTTTGACTCATCTCCACCAAAATCGCAACATCACCCAGCTTGTGCCTCTACGACCAGACTACCTCTTGCTAACTTCCGCTTCTCGACAGCATTTACGAAGTACACCAAGAACATCCCGTCCAAAATAACTACCTATCAAGACACGTCACACAAGGCTCTGAAGGACACATTTAGCGGACTGTTACTCCGTACAACTTACATACGTAAACCTCCGCTTGTTGGGAAGCTTGAACGGTGAGCCTCCAACTCGCATACCTAGGTAGTGAGTGGCGGTCTCACTGGACGAATTCGGAATAGAAGACATGATTGATGGAAGCTTGGAACTCATTGTTGCATCCGCCGTACGGAGTCTGCCGCGTACAATACTAGGCTGTAGTAGGTATCATGCAAAGGTACTTCCGTTACCCGTACCTAACTTCTACCTAACGTAGTCGTTTCCGGCCGGCAACCCCCAATGGATCTATCACGTGGTAGAGAGATTTACCTAGCTACCTATGTACTTTAGGTACTTAGTGCATAACAACTCCAGAGGTGACTATGACTGTGGAACAGCGATGTCAGTTTGAGACTTGAGTCCGGAGATGCGGAAAAGTTATTATCAGCGATCGTGCGCCGACGGCCGTCTCCAAGGTAAGTATGTAGCAGTCTCGGACAGGATGAGGCAGATAGAATGGAAGCTGACAAAAGGAAAATAGCATAGGCCATTGCCGCGGCATACTAATAGGCCGCGAAATAGAGCTCGCCTTCGAGAGCTATCGCGATAAACTAGAGCGCGCACAGCAGGCTGTCCCAAACCCAGTACATACTCTGTTGTAGCCACACAGGAATTCGGGACACAGGGAAGATGAATTTGCTCGTCTGAGACACAAGGCGCATTTTTGCCGTATCAGTGCCATAGGTATCTTTGCTTTCAGTGGCGGGCTGGAACGAGGATGAAATTCTGCTTGCTATTGGTGCCCGATGGTGTACGTACATACTACGTGTTGGCACGAGGCAGATGCGGTGTTGTCTGGTGGTACAGACTACAGTGCCTCAGACAAATGCCCCGCCAAAATGCCCAGCCAACACATCTCAGACTTTGTCATTGTTTGAGGCTCCTCCGATAGATTCCGGAGTCCCGGACACACAAGGTACCACGGCCTTCGACATTCCCGGCAAGTTACGAACATGTAGGTACATATTCTTGAACGAATCTGCATTGTGCACAATCCAACTAATGACGGAGCAGCGATGCAGACCGTTATCGTCTATGTACCTACGGAGTACGTTGACTCGACTCGGCTGTGGAGGCAAGACAATTCACTCATGACGGCGGGTGAACGGCCCGGAAAGGGTAAAGAACGGCGCCCTTGCACCAAGTTCCAACATGGACGCTCATGTTGGGTACATATGTACGGTGTATGTACGGAGTACACTACTCCGTAATGCGAAATGATACACGTGAAGTAAAGGTCGCATCGGTTAACATGGATGAGCACTGAGGAGTCAAAGTGGACGAGTGGATCGTTGACCCGACACAACCTTGCAATCAGCAATCGGCTGCCATAGGCAACTATGATCTATCCTGATCGAGGATGCCAAGACGCAGGGCGAACATATGCCGGAACAGCTCGTCGATGAGCGATATACCTACCTACTCCGTACGGAGTAGGTAGTGAACATGCGTAGCATACGTGTACCTAAGTACATATGCCTTGCTACTGACAGTATGACAGCGAGCTGAGGAGTACACCATTCGTCACGCAGTTTTAACTTACAACCAAGTACAATTACGAATCTGTCTCGAAACGAGCATTTGTTAAGACGCAAGATCGCGATGCCGCCGAATCACAGTTTGAAGTTGTGGCTATGTAGCTGTGTTACGTCTAACTGATGATTGCGCGTGCATTCGTACAACAACTTGAGCCAACATACCTTACCTACCTAATCCTGTAGGGCGGAGGGCGAGGCCCGTGGGTCATTGGGCCACTGCGGCTATTCTTCAAGGCAAGGGTCAAGCTGTTGGCCAACATTGTGTAGCATATCTAGCATGTTCATCATTATAGGTAGGCATGTTCATCAATATAGGTAGGGATTCTCATCATTATAGGTAGGGAGGGGTGTTGATATTACCGAGTACTAACTCCTGCGCGCTCAGAGCTTCGCGCATGGCATGAGTTCACAACTTCACAGCTTGGCCTTCAAAGTTATGCCATCGTACGACGGGTTGGTCTTCGGCGGCGTTCGCTTCGTCGTGAAACCACGCTTATGTACGGGAGTATGCACTCTATACCTCTCTGTACGAAAATACATGCATGCTCATTCCAGGGCTCGCGGGATTAATTCATAGTTTCATACGCAAGAACTAACTACGAGTCTATGGCCTTCGCACAGGTCTGAGGTGATACGCCGAATCAGCGAATGATTGATCGGATCCGGCGCCCAACTTCGGCCTAGCCAGATGGATTCCGTGGACTTCAGACTAAGTCAGTCTTCGATGGCCGTCTTTGAACAGCGAGCTGCGATCTACGTTGTGGTGAGAACCGCATCACCAGGATCAGTTCCACCGAACGTGTCACGGCCCAAGTCTCGCTGCCGACTAGAAACATTACATGTGTACTCTGGAGTCTGTATGGGCTACGGAACCGAGCTCGTCATCACGTCTGCGGAAGACGATGATGGCGGATATGAGGAAAGGCGGACTGGAACTTTTCAGTTTCAACATGCGAGGAATCGAGATCATAGATGCCCTGCAGGCTGCGGGCTCCTACTTGAGCCATGACTCATAAGCGCAGAACTTGAAAGCGAGGCGCTCTACAGACTACGACAGGGCCTGTGTGGCAGCGGGGAAGTCGGAATCGTCGTAAACTCGGAGGCGCAATTGACGTCGCATGCACATCAGAGAAAACAAACAAGTACGGAGTATGTACCAATCATCATGATCTCAGATCGTCTCATAGCCTCATACCCATGCGGCACATCCGATGAAGAGACGCTTTATGGATACAACTCGGGCCGGGGCAGGATGAATAGCCGAGCCCACGAATCAACAACCTCTGCTCAATGAAGAACAAGATGCTCGGGCCTCTTGAAAGTTGAGGCGCAAGCCTGGCTGGATACCCGGTCTAACGGAGCAGACTAGGAAGAACCATTTCGGAAACACTCAAGCAACCACAGGAACCCGAGTTGTCCAGCCACCCAGTTTAAGTTGAAGTGCTCTTTTGCTGGGCCCTGTTCATCTGCACCGTCCGCGTAGCGGCGGAATCTGGTACACCAAGTCACAGTTGGCATCCTACCTATGTACGTAAGCTGCCTGGACTCTGCATGCGCGTGAACATTGCTTTTATGACACAGCTTTGCGCCTTGGCGATGCGCGCATGAGGCATAAACAGCAACAAGCAAATCCGCCCCGCACTGGCTCAGCAACATCGCCTCGAAATGAAGCGGGCTCGTTTATGTACAAGAGAAGAGAAGTTGCTTCTTGTCGGCGACGGGCGTGTGTCCTCAGAGTGGATACATATGTACTCCCTTTCTGTCTCAAGTTTCAACACGTTTCCTCCGATACCTACCTACTCTTTTCCCCGTTTGTCGGCGTTCTGACCGCCATCATCCATGTTCACCGCCGAGGACGTGCTAGAACTTGGATGATGTTCCCCAGGCGAGACTTGTGAGACTCCATCAAACGATCACTCAGTGTTTGGGACACACAATCATGTGACTGGGTACGGTTCGAGACCGACGGCAAGTCAATGAGAAGCAAGTAAAAGTTGAGACTGTCCTGGATGTTGTCTAGACGCTACAGTCTGAGTGAAACAGTCGGGAGTCCTGGACCCCTGGCTGCTCGAAATCGGGAGGGCCGAGGCCTTATGTATCGTCTTGATGGATCAGAAAGCTCAGAGCTGATCATCGAAGTGTGGCGATCTGGTTCTGGCTCATATCCGTGTTTCTCGGACTCGTATGGACCAAGGTTCGAACCGTCCATCACCGGCCTGAAGTTTGTCGCAGTTCCAAACTTCCACAACACTGGTGACTGGGCAACAACAAACTGATTTTAGTGGAAAATGTCAGGTGTCTCGTTTTGGGCACGCGTCGTCTTCTGAGAGTGAGAAGAGCTTCATCGCCGGCTCCCCCACTGTGCCGTTGTAACTTGTAGCCTGTGACCAGCCGTGAGTTCATTGTTCACGGTTCGAGCTACGCCTGTGATGGCCTTTTTGTATGTAACTCACATTCACGCGCCAAAAAGTGGACGAGAATGGGAGCTTTTTTAGAATTTCTTCCCTCGCTTGTGGCTGTCCAGTGTCATCTTTCCTCAGAGGCTCAGCCTGCCGTACCTACAGACCTGCAGGGAGCGGCCATCTGTTGTCCTTTTCTTCTAGCACACCCCCGGGCCGGGCCCCACCCCAGCCCCCGCCCTCAATCCGCATCGGGTTCACCGTTCCATGGCTGCAGGGGTTTCTTTGTTGCTTTAACGCATGTCTCCACCTCGGCGCCCCCCCACTGTACTGTCACAGATTGACGGTTCACCTCGCATCGGTATCACGCAAGAGAACGGGCATTATGTATATACGTGTGCGTCTGAATTGCGAGGCAGATTTCACAGCGCAGCGCCGTTCTGCTGAAACTGCCGCAGCAGTACAAACATACTCTGTATGGTGTCATCTGAGGCGCAAAAACGCTGTCAAACAATGGACCAAACCAACGGGGGCTGGCCGGGGCTACCTAGGTACGTACCCAACTGGACCGGACATGGGGAAGTTGCAGATGGAATCTCGGCCGCTTCCCGAGCTCCCGCCCCGGCGTGCGTCCCCCCTTGTCGTCGTTTGGAACCTCGTCTTCGTCTCTTTGCATCTGATGTCTCGTGAGCCGTTACACCCGCCCCGCTCCCGCCCCATCTCTTTGTTCCTCTGCAGCCAAGGATGACCAACTGGCAACTCGGCAGAAGCAACTACATACTACATGGAGTATGTACCTATGTACATTCGACGACATGCGTCAAGGAGCTAGAAGTGATGCGCGCGCCTATGTACAGAGCATACCTCTTATTCCTTCTTGTTTTTTTTTCTGTTTTTTCCCTTTGCGGAGTATCTTCTTTTAGGTTAGGTAGGACTTTTGGGCATTGAAGTATGTATGTAGGTATGTCGGACCGGTTGGACATTTCCAAAGAAGATCGGGGTCAGTGTCCGCATTGGGATAAGTACCGGGTTGGGCCTCGGGAGTCGGGACTGCCCGGCCCATGTCACAACCGACAAGGGACCGCCCGGCCGCGATGGATCATCATCCTGAATATTTGAGGGCCCGTACCTTGGCAGGATTGTATGTGAGGTACATACTCCGTACTCCGTAAGTATTTTTCATGTCTTTTGGTCCGTAGCAAAGTAGTGGACATCTCTGTACCACCGTGTTTAAGCTTCCAAGTTCCAGCCAGTGGCAGTTGTGAGGAGTCGGATATCCCTACTGACCCGACCAAAAGGTCAGAACACTAAGCTGATGAGAACCAGCTTAGTGCGAGATATATAGGTACATGCAAACGACGGACAGAGCAGTTACGGGTAACAGTCACAGCAGTCACCAGTGACTCTGGATTCCTTTGACTAACACAGCCAAAAAAAAAAAAAACCTTGCTATGTACGGAGTAGGTAGGTACATGCATTCAATGTACATGTACGGAGAGTATTCCGGGGACGGTAGCTCAGCAACATCTGGTTTATGTGACTGTCCAGAGTCCAGACAGTCACACCCTCGAATCACTCGCTTTGACACTCTCCTGGTCTCGAACCACCCCATCATTTAGGAAAGCGAAGCTTTACAATTATGCCAGGTTCAGGGTACCTAGGCTTTTCCTGAGGGGAGTTGGGGGGGGGGCGGCTGGCGGCAGAGGAGGAAAACTGCGAGAAGTGTGGATACGCTTAGGTAAGTCTGGGAAGTACTCCGTACCTAAGATACCACTGGGAAGTACCCAGAGTCCCGATAAACGGGCAAACTCTCTGGTTGGCAGAGGCCCCATTTTTTCTCCCTGAACCATCTTGCTGCCCCACCAGGGCATTGGTATGGAACTTGGAGTCTTGTCGGACTGATGGTTGGCTGTGTGTTTCAGACTGTTATTCTCTTCATTCTGATCTTGTGTTGTTGTTTTTGCTGCAAGGGAGGCGCGATGTCACAGGAGAAACCTTGAGTTCAACATCAAGGGAGTGGAGTCGTTTGTTTGTTTTGAAGGGAGATGGGTCTTTTCTTGAGAGGGGAAGAAGCTCTAGTTCTGGAGGGGAGGAGGCATATTCTTATCATCGTTTTTTTTGAGAGTCGTGCAACATAGGAAATCGAGTCTTGTTCGTCTGTTTAGGATCGTATCGGAAAACCGTGTGGAAATCACCCAGTCGTCAGTACAGTCCAGTCGTTCCCGTGTAGGGCTTGTGTGTTTGTTCCTTTTCTCTTGTTCCCCTTTGTCCCTCAGTTTATCTGGTGACCGAGACAGGGGGCAATAAAAACAATTGCTTTCTGAAGCAATCCTGCATCTTTTCTTTACCTTCGAGGCCGTGGTGCGCGGAGTGTTGAGAATTATCTTTCTTCGATCAATCAGTCTCTCATTTTCGACATATTTGGCAAACAGTTGCGTTACATTATTAGGCACCCTTCGGAATTCAGTCGTCCTTCGCAATCCTGGACGGTTCAGTGTCGTCATTTTCATCATCTTCGTCATCTACGGAAGGGCAGTCGTTGGTTGACGAGCACCTGCCGGTTACTCGCAACGATACCCAAGCGTTTGACCAGCTGGTAGTGTACTTTGAAGCTTTGAGTTGCTCGCAAATTTCCATTCAGCAACCTCGAAGCATATCTCCGACGATGGCTGAATCCTCTTCCACCAGTCCAATGACTAAACCTCGCTTCAAGTTTCCGTCCATGGGGGAAGTGGGGATGTATGATGGTACCGAGCCTGCCGAACGATGGCTCAAGAGATTGGAGGTCTTGTTCGCAGGAGCGAACAATGGGGAGACCGTTGACCCCAGCACATTTATCAAGATCGTCGACATTTCTCTTGTTCGGTCTGCAGCCGCATTTGCAGATTCGTCCGCACACCTACGTCAGATAATGAAACGAGCCGGAGAGGGCAAAGCGGTGGATGAAGACCTGAATGTAGTCATACGGCTCCTCCAGGATAAGTATCCGCTGACGTTCCTGCCGGAGGAGCGCGACAATGCAACGAACCCCGAGCTGCGACAAGGCGAATCCGAGGTCCTCGAGGCCTACTATTCTCGATGTCAAAGCTTGGTCCTACGCTCTGGTGGACGCGACAAGCCTCTAAACCCGTCCGATAAATTGACCCAGGCCGAAGGGTACATACTGCGAGACTTCATATTCAAGTTTGTCAATGGCCTTTACGACAAGAACCTGATGCAAGAAGCCATCGGCCAAAGCGCACTAGCTGTGGATAGCCTGCGACAGGCTATGGAAGTCGTGACACAGGCTGCGAGTATCTTGGGGGCTAAAGCGACTTCCGCTAAGTTGTCGGCGAAGAATACTCGAACCGCTCTGATGGAAGAGTTGATCGCGTCACATCTCGGCTGTTCGGCGGATGAGGCTTTATCTCGTGCGTACCAACTTCCTCCAGGGTTCATGGAGACGTTTGGTGGAAACAGTCAGCCGGCACCAGTTTCGGTAAACTCACTGCTGACGCAGCTTCAGCCGTCAATCGCACAATACAGGAGTAGTGCGAGAAACTGGGAAAATGCAGCTTCCCAGCAACTTCACGTGGTCCCGGTGCATCAGAACCACCGAGTCGTTCCGGTTTATCAGAACCAGGTAGCACCTCCAGTTTATCAGAACCAGCAAGCGCCTCTAGTTTACCAAAACCAACAGGTCGCTCCAGCTCAGCCTGTCCAGCAAGTGTCCCCAGTTTACCAGAACCAACAGATCGCCCCAGGTTTCCCAGGTATCCAGCAAGTGCCTCCAGTTTACCAGAACCAACAGGTCGCCCCAGGTTGCCAGAACCAGCAAGTTGCCCCATTCAATCAGGATCAGCAGGTTGCTGCAGCATATCAAGAGCCCTATCGCCCTCGTCAGCCTCAACCATACCGGCAGAGAGCCAACCCAGCATGGCGCGAACCCGATGACACAGTTGTCACCCAGATCACACATGCGAGACCGTCCCTACGTCCAGCCAGAGAGTCAACGAATCAATACATCAACGGGACCACTCCATTGCCACGAGGCGTCGTTTGCTATAGATGTGGTATTTCAGGTCATATTGCTGCAGAGTGTGCTGCCACTACTGGCCTCTTGAGGCCCTGGGAAGTAGCATGGTTGAAATCCATGAGTATTCCTCCTACTCGAGATGACGGGACGTGGGTTCCTGGACGTGTGAATGCTCGGCTAGCCCAGATTTATTTGGGGCGCGATATAAGAGACGACTACGAACCAGAGGACGCCGTCGATACCGGGGTGGCAGCGCGATATTTGGCTGTTGAGCCGCAGAGCGAACCCCTGGATTCAGAATGCCAGCAGCTTGTCCGATACGGGGAATTAATAAGAGCTCGTCCCATGAAGAGCTGTACTGAAGAGGTGGATGCTAGGAGGGCGAGCATGCAACCTCGTGTTGAAGAGGTGACTGATGAAGAAGATGAAGGATTTCCGTTGCAGCCCGTGTTGACGAGTCTGCGCCGGGCGGAGCAATCAACGTTGGAAACAGTAGCACAGGGTGCGCTTTGGGTGATGACCCTGCTTTCTGAGGCTGAACCGCACCCCAAGAAGCGCAAAGGAATTCCGATTGATGAGCCATTGAGTGAAAAGGAAGAACAGAGAGGACCAGCGCCGCTTGTGCGAGAAGAGACTATTAGGAAGAATGCGCGAGTTTTGAGTGAGATATGGGGACGACAAGGGCTTGGCCCAATTGATTGGAAGGAACTTGCAGGACGGATTTCGGTTCCCATGTCACTTCTGGACTTATGGCAGATTAGTCCGGAGTTATCACGTCAATTTCGGAAGCTATCATCAAGGGTGGCTGCCCCTCGAAAGCGGTCTGGCAAGAAGGTGTCGTTTGCTTTTGAGGAGAAGTCTGTTGGTCTCGCCAGCGGGGCGAAGCGGAAGGCACGAGTGAAGAAGAATCACAATACGGAGTTATTGAGGAAACATAGGCCTGGCACCAGGCTTTTCGGTATTTCTGTCAGCGCATGTGTCGAGTCAACGCCCGAGCGAGTCTTTAAGCTGGAGCCGGGTCAGGCGGTCGCTGACCAAGGCGCGGAAATAAACATTGTGGCCCACTCGTTCTGCCTCAAAGAAAAGATCCCCGTATACGATCTGGATTCCATCGGTTTTCAGGGTCTCCGGATGATTAATGCTGACGGGCGTCAGGCAGGAGTCAAGCACTTTGCGTCTATACATGTTACATGCCAGGGTGTAAAACGGCTTGTGTGGGCAGTCGTGACTCCTGATCGTCATCAACCACGGAACAACACAGTTCTCATTCTTGGCTTACCTTGGTTATATGATGTGGGAGCGAAATTCGACATTGAGGAATCGAAGTTGACGATTGGGAAGCCCGCGAGGGGAGATACTGTTACAACTATCCAAGGTCCGCAGGTAGCGTTGTCCGATAAACAGCGCATTATGCTATGTCCATCGAATCAGAAGGCCCTGGATGAGTACGCTGGCTTTGACGACATTTATTCTTCCCAGGATGAGGACTATTCCGACGTTGACGAGAGCAGCACTGATGACGATTCGGAAAACTGAGTCAGCAGCTTCGACCTGGTCATGTCAAAAAACTGAAACCAACCGCCCAGACTGGATATGCGGGCTTGGACGTTGCGCCAGATTCATATGATCAGTTTCCAAGTTTGGATATTACGGCAGTCCCGTTTGCTCAGTTCTGGCTTGAACCAGAGGTTTGGTTCTCAGGGCATGCGCCCACAGTGACCCAGCCTCTGCATGTGCATGAGAAGTTTCGAGTTGCGAACGCACTTAGTCTCAGTGTACATTGGTCGGAAGCGCTCAAGGTTGAGGAAGAAGATTGTGCCACCGGTTTCGGTCATGGCGAGGGTGATCTTGTTGCGTTAACGAAAGATGCGTGGCCGGGCCCAATTGCGGATAGCCCACCAGCGTTCCCGTTTCCGACTAAGCGACGAGTGTTGAGGAGAGAAGTGGACTGGACAATCCCTTTGGAAGAAATATCTTTGTGGTTTGAAGGTTGTGGAGTTACCTTGGGCCCTTTAGTCCCACCCCATCTGGAGGAAGAGATAAAGCGGACATTTCATGCGTATAGAGATTTGAACGCTACGTCGGTCGCCGACATCCCAGCAACAGACTTATACATGCATACGCCTCGGCTCAAGGACAATGTGAGGCCGTGGTCGCGCTCGCCCAAGAGGAGGTGGTCGGAGGCGCAGAAGTATTGGTTGAATCGCTTGGTGAGGGAGGGGATTGAGTCAGGCATGTTTGAGTACACGATGGCCGCCAATGGGAAGATGTCGGATTGGTGTGCTGAGCCTGTGCTGGTACCGAAAGATGAGTCTAACGCATGGGCCGAGCAACGATTAACTTTCAATTACTCCCATGTTGACGAGGAGATGCCTGGGAGTCAGTTGCCCCTATTGGCTGAGGTTCACGATCAGCTTGCAGATCCACGGATAGTGACCTACAGCGGTTTCGACTTGAAGCACGCCTACTGGGCAGTACCAGTTGCTTCTGACGCAAGACATGTGTTTGCTTTCAGTGTTCCCGGATTCAGTCAGCTGCAGCCCACTCGGATGCCACAAGGTTCACAGTCGGCCGGCTTCACTATGACGGAGGTGTTGAGAATTGCTTTGGGCCCTATTCCCGCGCCCTATCCGGAACCATCGTTGACCGCGCCTCAGAGGATGGGCGATATAATACCGCTGACGAGCTATATGGACGACATCTTCTGTAAACATGAGTCATTCGAGGAACAATGGTCATTCATCAAGGACCACTTACTGCCTAGGCTGCTGTGGACTCTGATGAAGCTCAGTTTCAAGAAGGTGTCGCTGGGCATGAAGTCCATTACCGCAGTCGGCTGGATTCATGAGGTCGGTGGAAAAATGTATGTCAAGCCAGAGAGGGCAGCGAAGCTGAAGGAGTGGCCAACGCCAACAGATCAGTCAGCTGTTCGATCGTTTTTGGGAGCCATCGGACCGTGTCGGCGGTGGATAAAGAATTGCGCTGAGATCGCCCGACCGTTAAGTCGACTAACTGGAAACGTGAGATGGCAGTGGGGAGATGCTGAAGCCTTGTCATTTTCGTTGCTCAGAGAAAAGGCAGCTACCGCAGTATGCATGCACGGATTTGTGTTCGATTTACCAACTCAGCTGTATTCCGACGCCAGCGCATTTGGAGGAGGATGCGTCATCTTGCAGACTCGCGATAAGGTTCCGTACCCAATTCTCTATGACTCCTTCTTGTTCACTAAGACGCAGCGACAATACGGGACGTACAAACGCGAACTCTGCGCCATCATTGAATTCTGTCGCAAGCACAAGCATTTATTCGAGTGCAGATCGCGATCCACTATTTTTACAGATCACAAGCCCCTCGCTACGTTCATAACTGCTACTGGGCACGAAGGCATTTATGCTCGGTGGGTCACAGAGCTGCGACTGCTAAATGTGGAAATTGCTATCATCAAGGGAAAACGAAATGCTGCTGCTGATGGGCTTTCGCGCACCATTTTTCCTTCAGATGACTGCACGGATGACTTGTCCGAGTTTGGGGAGCGCGAGGCGGAGTCGAATCAGTGGATCTGGAAGGATGGAGTTGGAGGTTACGAGGAGATGTTGAGGACCATCAAGGAAGCCGAAGATCGAAAGAAGGCCGAGTTGTCAGTTGCGAGTGCAAGAGCATCCCAGTTTGTGAGATGGGTGGAGGTTGCTCCGGGAGTCATAGCATCGGGGGAGAAGTACGCAAATGACCCATGGTACAAGGACATCATGAGATTTTTGGCTACAGGCCAGTCCGGAGATGGGCCCTACGATCGTCAAGCAGCTCGACGGATGGCCATGAGGGTCAAGCAGTACGAATGGAGTGACGGGACGCTTTGGTATTTGGGTCGGCGCGGGAAGCAAAGGTGCTTGGTGAGGGGCGAGGTTGCTGTGGCCATACGGGACGCTCACGATGCTAACGGACATTTTGGAGCCGACATGACGTGTCGACAACTTTCTCGAGCGGTGTTTTGGCCGAAGATGGGGAGCGATGTTGTTCGATACATTTCAGGATGTCTACCGTGTGCCAAACATAACCGGGAAAGAAAGAAGGCACCGAGTCAATCTGTGTTGGTGGACGAACCCTTTCAAGTCATGGGCATGGACCATGTCGGCCCATTTCCAACATCAAAAAGGGGAGTTCGGCATGCGTTAGTGGTCGTTGATTATTTCTCTCGGTTCGTTTGGGTTTTCCCATGTAAGTCCACTGGGGCTACGGAAGTGGTGAATCATTTGAAGGCTTGGATGGATGGACTGTCATTGGCGCCAGAAGGCTTCTATACCGATTCTGGCCCAGCTTTCGCATCGGCAGAGTTGTCATCGTTTTTGCAGAAGAGGGGGATTGGCCTACTTAACGCCCCGCGACAATCGCACAAGAGTGTTGGACTGGTCGAAGTTTCAAATCGGATTCTGCAGGCGGTCTTGAACAAAACGGTGGAGCACCCTCTGGATTGGGATCTCCAGCTCCCAAAGGTTGTCAGCATTCTCAATTCTCGGTTCATCAAATCCGTGGGATATTCGCCGGTTGAAGTTTTGTATGGGCTGACTCGAAGCTTGCCTACGGGGATTCAATCTTTCCTGACACAAGTTTCAATCGACTGGAACAAGGAGTTTTGTAACGCATTAGCCTGGCCATCGGAAGACTCTCTGAATGGAGATGCCAGAGTGTTCTGGGTCGCCCGTGTGGAGGAACGTCGGACTGAGATCGAGTACAAAGGTCAAGTGGAAGCAGCTGCTCGAAGATGTCGCCACGAACAACGAAACTCTAAGCCTTTTACCCCAGGGGAGTTGGTGATGGTTGTGTCGGAAGGAAAGCCTCCGAAGCTGCAGCCACGTTGGCAAGGTCCGTTCAAGATCAAGGCTCAGACAGGGCGCTTGTCATATCAACTTGTCAATCTGGACGGATCGAAAGTTCGAGGTGGCTCCGATTACGACTTTCATGAGGACGCGCTGAAGCGATTTGAGCCTCGAAGTGGGTACCTGCAAACACCGTGGGATGAGTTACTTCTGGGGAGAACCAAGTTGAGGCGATGAGAAGACCCTATCTGTTGTTTGTCACTGAGGATTGTTGGGATAGCTTCATTTTGTTATGGTCGGGGGCGACCATTGTTGTGTGATGTGTCAGAATGATAGATGAATCAATCTGATGATGATACAATCTAGATAAGTATCTAGAGAGATGAAGAATCTAGGTCTGACCACATGTGTGGAACAGAGAAGGCTATATACAGGCGAGGGCAAAGCCCTATGGCGCTATAAGCCTCCAAGAGAACAAGTGATGCCTGAGATGTAAGGCTGATACCTCCAACACCGCCCCCAGCTGAACATCTGGGCAACAATGAGGATGTAGAAAGAAAGTCATACGACCAAATAAGAAAATAAAAGCGTCCAACATAGACCAATCAAAACAATGAAGGATGTCCACATCAGACATTCCAAAAAATAGTATCCAAGTTCCAACGCAGTACAGTGGAAACGGTATCCAACACAGAACGTTGAAAGGAGTGTCCAATCAGGACATGAAAAATTCGCCCAACCAGGGCAGTCGAAAAATGTGTCGAAAAAGAATCTGCCATTCTGCGAAGTTTCCTACCCATTTCAGGCGGGATAATGGCTATACGAGATGAACAAGTCTCTTGTCAGATCATTCCGATCTTCCAAAATCGATGGAGAATTGAGCCATCGTGAAAAAATGTCTCGGGTGCAGGTGCAATGCCGAGAGAATCTGTCTTATAAAAATGTATGCCTCGGGTGCATGTGCAAAACCGAGGGAGATGTGCCGTGGGTGCTTGTGCGAAAGCCGTGGAAAATTGTCTCAGAGATATAGAGAGTATGTCGACCGGATAATCAAAGTCGAAACAAAATTGTCCTAATGTAGGATTGTCGGGTCAAAAAGCCGAAGATAAATGTGTCGGGATAAAAGGGTATGCCTCAGGTGCCTGTGCAAAGCCGAGGGAAATGTGCCGAGGGTGCTTATGCAAAAGCCGCGGGGAATGGTCTCAAAGAAAAAAAAAAAAGAAAAATGTGCGGGTCAACTCAGAAAGCCGCGAATAGATGAGACGGAAAAGAATACTCCAGGTACGTAGATGTGTAAAGCCGAAGTAAGGTGTCTCTGTATGCCGGAAAATTGCCGGAAAGTCGAGAAATGTCTACGACAAGGCTGAATTGATAATGGGGAAAGGTCGTCACCGCCCCTGAAAATGTGGTACCGAATTAGATGTATATAATTGAAATCATTTCACGATCAAGTGAAAGTAAAATCGTAAAATGGCGCAAACTGAAAGCGCCGGGCTCCAAGCCTGTCAGATAACAGGTGAGTCGAATGTGTACGGATTTGCCGTGCCAAATGTCGAGATAGTGAACCGAGATGGCATTGAGAAAATAAAATGGCGACGCGTGAATTTTACGCAGAGACCATAATGAAAGATGGGAAAATGGCGCAGAACTGAAAAGCGCCGGGCTCATAAAGTGTCAGATGAGAAATGAGCCGGATGTATACCCAGGTTGTCAAGCGCAACCTGAAAGGGTATTTTCACCATCGAGTGAAAAGGGAAATAAGAGAATGGCGACGCGTAAATCTTACGCATAGACCATAATGAAAAAGAAGAAAGAATGGCGAAGCGTGAATCTTACGCGAAGGCCATCGTCAAAGAGAGACAAAGAAAAAAAATGGCGCAAAGTGAAAGCGCCGGGCTCATAACCTGTCAGAATGATAGATGAGCCGTATGGAAGCATTTCGTTTACTGAAAACGCAATGGTGCGCGGAAAATGTCCAGTAAAAGGAAAATGAAGAAAGAATGGCGAAGCGTAAATCTTACGCAAAGGCCATCATAAAAGAAGGGAAAGAAAAAAATGGCGCAAAGTGAAAGCGCCGGGCTCATAACCTGTCAGAATGATAGATGAATCAATCTGATGATGATACAATCTAGATAAGTATCTAGAGAGATGAAGAATCTAGGTCTGACCACATGTGTGGAACAGAGAAGGCTATATACAGGCGAGGGCAAAGCCCTATGGCGCTATAAGCCTCCAAGAGAACAAGTGATGCCTGAGATGTAAGGCTGATACCTCCAACATGATGGACGCGATAAACGGGCAAACTCTCTGGTTGGCAGAGGCCCCATTTTTTCTCCCTGAACCATCTTGCTGCCCCACCAGGGCATTGGTACCTAATGGAACTTGGAGTCTTGTCGGACTGATGGTTGGCTGTGTGTTTCAGACTGTTATTCTCTTCATTCTGATCTTGTGTTGTTGTTTTTGCTGCAAGGGAGGCGCGATGTCACAGGAGAAACCTTGAGTTCAACATCAAGGGAGTGGAGTCGTTTGTTTGTTTTGAAGGGAGATGGGTCTTTTCTTGAGAGGGGAAGAAGCTCTAGTTCTGGAGGGGAGGAGGCATATTCTTATCATCGTTTTTTTTGAGAGTCGTGCAACATAGGAAATCGAGTCTTGTTCGTCTGTTTAGGATCGTATCGGAAAACCGTGTGGAAATCACCCAGTCGTCAGTACAGTCCAGTCGTTCCCGTGTAGGGCTTGTGTGTTTGTTCCTTTTCTCTTGTTCCCCTTTGTCCCTCAGTTTATCTAGTCCCAGACGCGTCTGCATAACAACAACTTCCATCAACAAAAGCCCAAGTCTACCAACTTCAACCATCACAGTCTCAATCCAACATCCAAATCTATCAAAATTGAAACCTTTTCGTTGTCGAATGCTCTGCCTTCTTCCGGCCATCCCTTCCACCCTGCCCCATAATGGAGTGTCACCCCAATATGCCTCCTAGCACACCACACGGATCGAAGGAATGCAACAGGTGCAAAGCTACGAAACTGTGATGAGTCGGATATCCCTACTGACCCGACCAAAAGGTCAGAACACTAAGCTGATGAGAACCAGCTTAGTGCGGGATATATAGGTACATGCAAACGACGGACAGAGCAGTTACGGGTAACCGTCACAGAAACCATCAAATGACTTTACCGGCCGCCGGAACGCGAACGGCGCCTCCAGAATGACTCTCGCGTGTGATGCCTGCCGTGCCAAACGCGCACAGTATGCTCGGCTTAACCACTGCAATGGTGACGGGACATCGGTTCGTTACGCCTGTTACGCGTCATGTCATACTCACAACTAATTCATGTATAGCCATCGTCATCGGTCCCACGTACGCCGACAGTTGAGAGACCGAAGCGCCCCATCGCCGACGTACAATCGCCTCAAGCAGAAGTTAGAACGTTACGACGTCGAGACACTCGGCCGGGCCTCCTCACGCAGAGGATGTCGCCGTCAGGCCCAGACCATGCACACCGACGAGACCGGTCATCAAGAGTGCTTTCCTCACCTGCGACGACGGTAATCTACAGTACCACCGCCCCGGAGCACGTCCAGGCGAGTCTTCGTCTCAGGCAGCAGCGAGAAACGAGCGTGAACGGATACAGCGCCTCCATCGGTCTGTCGGGAGAGATTCTGATGCACAGTCTCCGTCACTTACCCCAACGACGAGTGAGATCTATGCGAGGGGTCACCGTATGCCAGCTTCGCCAATGCTTCAGCAAAGTGGCGGCCCTGATCTTGACGACGTCTTCGCACCAACCTCCGTCCAGCCACGTGAATCTATATCGCCCTCTGCCCGGTCTAGCCAATATTAAAATTGATTGAGCTGGTAAACGAAGCGAAGTCCGTTGTCTTTAGCGAGCGATCTGTGATTGATAGTAACAGAGTTTGTGACGATGCGAGCGCAGCGAGGATACCCGGAGGGCCCTGGAGGGTCGCCGAAGGCAAGGAGGGAAGGGTAGGTAGGAGGTAGGTAGGTAAGGTATGTACGGAGAGACCCCTTCAGTTTTGACTTGGTACGTATCTTTCGCGCCACGTAGATATGTATCGCGACCGTCAGTGCGCTCACGTGAATCTTCGGCACCGGGACCCTTCAGCTTTACTACCTATAGTCCCCTCGGACTTCCCATTTTTATCATATGTATTGTGGCTTTCCAATATTATGCTGCATCCTGCCTCGATGCCTGCAGTCAACCGATGCTTCATCGTTCACCAAGAGTAAGATCAAAATGACTCTGTCGCGATGTATGCCCCGGCGTGCAACACATCACTATCGGAGGCTATCCGTTGCGTTTTGTGGCTTTCCAATGCTCTCTGCTGCTCCCAAACTGGAAAGTTCACGTCCAAGGTAGTATGCCACGACTCACACGTGTAGGCACGCGTGACGCTTGCACCTCAAAGATCGAGGCCATCCGCAGGAGTCAAGCGAGGCTGCGAGAATGCAGAAGCGATGACGCAAGGTCACAAAGCGGGAGTCAGATTGCAAATGCAAGGCTGACAGTAAAAGTAATATAACACCACGGGAAGGACAAGGCAGGCTGTCTTGGTGATTTTTGAGGGTTCCAAGGCGAGACTTAGTACCTAGGTTCAGCAGGAGAAACATTTCACATTTGGGTCGGGTTTGACGTGCACCATTCATCCAGTCATCTCGTTCATCCGCCGCAAGCATGAGGCCTGGGGCCACATGAGTCATGACCGTAGCCGCTGACGGACAGCAACCTCCGTGTTTGTTCCGTCATTCCGCCTTGTCTTGTCTTTTATCTCTTTCTTACTTTCCAACCCATCTACATAGGTACTCTCTGCTTCATCTTGTCTCTACGCACGGCTGGTAGATAAGCCCCCTCGGCCCGCTCCATGTCCCAAATCTCGAGTCCTCGACCCTTTCTCTATGACGGCTTGCAAAAACATCAAACTGTTTCGCAGCCAAATATTTCGCCAAAAAGTCAGAAAACATATTCCTGTTTGTTGTGTATTCAAGACTCATGTTTCACCTCTTCTCAAGCCTCGCCCCAGAGCTCCGTCATTACATCTGGCGTCTCGCACTGCCCGACAACATCGGCCCGCCGCTACATTTCTACGAAGGGGAGGGGTATTGGCGGGTTCGCGAAGTAGAAGAGCAAAAGTCAAGCTATTGCCTCGGATGCAAGCACGAAGAGGCTGAGTTCCGAACCGACTTAATAGATCCTGAAGTCCAGCTATGCCTGCCGCAATTCTTCGTAAATCATGAAGCCCATGGTATTGCCGCCGCTTGGCTCCGTCAACAGGTCAGTTCAAGCTCAGTGTCCCAACGAGCCTCGGTTTTTTCTCCACCGTTCTCTTCGTTGTCGATTGCGTCCTCTTTCACTCACGGTCAGTTACTAGGGAGGAGGATACGTTCTATCTCCTGGCAAGGCGCAGAAGCTGGACCGATTTGTACGCCCCTTCAATGCCGAGCGAGATACTTTGTACATTCCACAAGACAAATGGGATCAGTTCAATGGCGAACCGCACGAAAGGCTGTTTGAGCGCTGCGAACAGGGTGCGCTGGGCATAGATATCGTGGACAAGTCCATCAAGTTCGCGTTGCCCGAGGCCGTCTTCTGGGATCCAAACTTGCTAGAATGGCTGCCTGAGGTCAAGAGCAAGTGGTTTGTCGACCCGGGGAAGCTGTTTGTTATCATGGGTGTGCAGCCAGAGCAAACATGTTCGCCGGCGGAGCACGATAGCTGGTCTTGGTGGGAGATGGAGGGCACGCAAATGGGGGCTTTGGTCTGGGATATGGCGAGGCAGGAGTTTGTGTTTGAGCAGGGCGCGGAGACCCTGGATGAGGAGCACGCGGCGTTGTTTGCGAGGATGGAAGAGGCTGCGCGGGTCGGCTTGCGACAGAGCATGATTGACAATGCGTGTCAAACATGCGAAACGTTGGAAGTCCGGCTCGCGTATGCAGCGAGAAGGCAATGAGATAGGGCGAATTTAATACATATCACGTGGCACACTCGTGAGTTGTGCCTGACGTGGCTGCCGTTGCCGAGATTGTGAAGCTGACGTAGACGCAGCCCGGGAGCTTGAAGTTGTGGTGGCGCCGTCAAGATCGGCTAAGATCATGACATTTCTAGCACAGATCTGTAGGGATGCGAGTGCAGATGCATGACGAAGAGGCGTTTCCTTACGGAAGGCTTCTTCAACAGCAGCCGAGCATGGTACCGAGCTGTTTCGAGCGACTTTTCCACGATAAGGCTGTACACTTGCGTCAATCCGGCTGAACAAGCTGAACAAGACTCTACCTAAATCATAAGTGTATCAACCTCTCGACTTTCCATCGACTTTCATATGGAAGCGCAGCCAAGACAGTGCGAGGTTGCCATGCAAGGAGACCAACGACTTGATGCGCAATATGACTTACAGGTCGGCCAGGCGCTTCATGTGTTTCCGGCGCTGCTCAGCTTGCTGCTTTGGTGCTCCAATTGTACCGCCGTTTCTATTGGAAGGAAATGGCAATGAATGCGTTGTGTAGATGGAGGGAATCGCCTGTAACGCCCGTCCATGAGTCCACGTCGGCGTGAGCTGTTCTGTGAGGAACTTAGGAAGCAAGGCTGCCCTGCGTCGGGAGTGTGAGATATGTCTGAATGATGTATGTCTATGTATCTATCTAGAAAGACTATCTCTAGGAATGGGAGAATGGGCCGACTATATATACCCATACTAGGCGCTCTGTGCTACCATGTGCAGTGAGGCACAAAGCCTCAAATAGGCGCTCTGTGCTACCAAACTAAACAGCCATCATATAGGCACTCTGTGCTACCTACAACAAACGGGTGATGTCTCAGATGTGAGGCTGCTACCTCCAACAGGGAGCAAAAGTGGAACAGTAGGAGGAAGATACCTATGTACTAGATACCTTGGATAGGAGATACCTAGGCGGGCAGGAGGTGCCTAGGTAGGTACCAGCGACTTCAAATTGGTAGTCTGGAGACGTCCTGTGAAGCGGAGCTGTTGCATTACGCACGTATTTGTGGGTCCAGTTATGTACCCCTCAGATCTCCACCATCATGGTACATCACTACGCCATCACTCCTGTTATCATGTTTCATCACCACGTTTACGTCAAGATGCCGTTTGTCATGGTTCGTCACCACGTTTACGTCGGGATGCCGTTTCCGTCACGATCCCGTCTCCGTCAGGATCCCGTTTCTGTTTATCATGGCATCTCACCATGATCTCATGGCTTCTCACCATGATCTCATTGCCTCTCACCATGATCTTCACGAGATGGTATTCCATATTCACGAGGTGGTATCTCGTATTCACGAGATGGTATTCCGTATTCACGAGGTGGTATCTCGTATTCACGAGATGGTATATCGTTCATGACGTTCACGATATGGTATCCAGCACATGACGTTCAGGACATGTCATCGTAGTCACGTCATCAGGATACGGGAATCACTTGGGTCATTCATGTATCTAGTATCATATAGTCACACTCTTTCCACAGGATTCCGAGAGGGATCATCACAATATCATTCAATCTTCATTGTGTGCGAAAGTTATGAGCCCGGGAGGAAGTCTTGACTAGACTCCCTGTAACTTCATTGTACTCAACAACTCATCAACTCATCATCTTTGGACGTGGGTGTCCAACTTTTTTCCCTTCAATCTCTTTCTCTTTGACCCTGTCATTTTTTTCTTGTTTCTTTCAAGATGGAGCTCTCAAAACTCCCAAAGGTTGAGGAAAACGAGCTTTTTCCAAAGCTCCCTTTCAAACTGTCCAACGTCATGCATTGGGACACCTGGTTCGAAGCTTTGAAGATGGTCTGTGAGGGTCAATCGTGTTGGGAAAAAGTCAATCCCGACATCCCATCATCCATGGAAAATGACTATTTCCTGAGCCCTCGAATCATCACGGAAATCGAATGTTACGAGACTTTCATGCGAGAAGTCTCAATGATCGACATCAGTCCTAAAAGCAAAGACTCTCTGGAATACTATCTTAGCATCAGGAACCAGAGAACTAAGGTGGTTCAAGTGAGGCAATCCAAAATGGCAGCCGTCAGAACTTGGATTGTATCATCCATCGAACCCAGCGTATATCTTATGGCAAAAGAAAACATCACTGACGAGTTAAACGCCATGAAATACCCTCCTCAAACACCAGATCCACTAATGGAGATTGAGGCTGACCGCATTTCTCTCCGAAGACTGGTTACGCACTTGCAAAGAAAATTCGGAACAGACAACGTCAACCTGAAAGACCAGATTAAGCAAGAATATTTTGAACTCTTGGAAGAAGCTAAACGAGGCAACATCAATTTTGAAAAATGGATCGCGCGTTGGAGCATCCATCACCACAGGGCGAAGCGCGTGGGCCTCATCGAGATCCAAGGCATTATGGGTGTCCGTGCATTTATTGATGCAATTGGCACCCGTTTCGACCCAGTCTGGGCACGCGACGCTCTATCCAGAGTCAGTGCCTACTCTTTCAAAGTTGAGGCCGATACCCTCGATAACTTGTGCGCCGATTTTTGCCGTTTCCGTGCCTCTCTCAAAACGACAAACATTCCTTGCGACAAGGGTGTGAATGCAACCCTTGGCACCAGAAGCGACCAGACTGACAACAAAGCTTCTCGCAAGTCCAAGCAGGATCATAAATGTCCGTGTGAGAGACCCCACCACCCTTGGAAGCCGGAAAGCTGCAGAATACTATACATGGCGGTTACCGGAGACAAGAGCAAAGGCAAAATCGGTGAAGCAAAGGCTAAGCGAATTAGAGAGACCTACAATGACGCCAAATTCAACAGCCTTCGATCCAACATCGACAAGCAGGGCTGGAAATTGAAAGAGAAAGAGCAAGGAAAAGATATTCCGGAAAACATTTCTGCGGCCACTATCGACCCAGAAATGTTGAAACAATTGGAGGTGCCGAGCGGGGTCCACGCGACAATTGACATGAAGCACCCACTATCGAACTGCACTTTGTACGACAGTTGTGGAGCACTCCATGTTGTTAACAACCCTGATCTCCTTGTCCCTGGCAGTTTCAAGCCGTCTGACGCTGAAGATTATTTGGAGTCTGGCACATCTTCAATTGCCATTAGCGGACGAGGAACGCGAGTGTTTAAGAAAATTTTTGATGGCAAGAAAGGCCCCAAGACCATCGATTTGACACTAAACGACGTGGCAGTTGTACCAAACTTTCACGTCAATATTGTTTCAGACAGCAGACTTCGTGAGAAAGGTGTCTGGCTGTGCGGATCGGACGATACTCTACGACACGGGGCATATGACAAGTCAACTACTCTTGTTAATTTAGTTAGAGCACACAGAGTACTGTTCCTTGAATACAAGCCTCTTTCACGTTACTCCAACGCATCCGCAGTGAACCTTTATGCACATCCGCCAACGGTTTTCTCATCCACCAACATACCCAGCTCGACCAGCTTACGACCAAGCCGAGCACCCACTCATCCACGAACTGACAATGAACAACTTTGGCACTTGCGATCTGGTCACCTAGGCAAAGAAGCTTTGAAGCATCTAGTACTTAATGCTAGAGGTGTTCAAATTCGCGGCACAGAACGCATAGAGTGTGAGTCGTGCGCCTTGACTCACGCTAAAGCCGTCATCTCCAGACGCCCTCCTGAAAGACAATCACCTCGACCTTTCTGGCGTGTTCATTGGGACCTTCAGGACTATTCTGAAAGTTACAACGGAATGAAGTGGTTGTTGGTTTTCAAAGATGAATATAGTTGCATGATACAAGTACATGCGCTGCCTGACAAAACACAAACCACAGTGTTCAACGTATTAACTTACTTTGAACGATGGGTGGGACGCCAATTTGGGCTCCCAATCGCAAAATATAAATCCGACAACGAGAGAGCGGTCATCTCTGAAAAGGGCGACACCATTTTTCAGACATGGGCACGACAAGAAGGCATTGATCTTGAGCTCACACCAGCATACACCCATGAGCCAAACGGTAATGCTGAGCGCGCTAATCAGACGATTACCACAAAGTCAATAGCGATGCTCAAAGGTGCTAACCTCCCGAAAGATCTATGGCCTGAAAGTACTCGAGCCGCGACTCATCTCTACAACATGAGTCCTATTCAGCGATTAGGATGGAAATCCCCCATACAGGTCCTTGAAAGCTGGTTCCGTGACAACGCACGTTTACCAATCAGGACGCCCACGGCGGACCTCAGACCTGACTGGTCCGGTTTGTACGCTTACGGTTGTCGCGCATATCCTGTTTCCCGGGATCGCGAAGCAGATCGTAACAGGCGGTTTTATAAGACCAATACTAGAGGACACATTGGGTATCTGGTAGGCTACGTTGCCTCCAACATATACCGCATATGGATTCCTTCACTAAAACAGGTTATTTCTACCCGAAATGTGCTTTTCAACGAGTTCATTTTCTATGACCCTTCCCACGAAACTACCGATGCGCTCACAGTCCCTGAGCAGGTAGACTTGGTTAGGACCTTGGATATTGCTGCACAACTCGAAAAAGAAATCAACCTTATCAGGGATCGGGGAACCGAGACTCCTTCGTGGTTTTCAGAGGTACTAAGGTCGGGGGTGAACCATAATATCCCAGAAGCATCAGATGTCATTTACCGTCCGCACAGCGACATTTCTCCGCCAATCGCTCAAGCTCCAACTTCGGTAATGCCTACACACTCACACGAAGTGTCCATGACAGATGCACCTCCACTATCACCTCCACTCAACCCTACCCAGTCGCAAGACGTCGACATGACAGACGCTCCTCCGCGTCAACCGTCATCTCATTCAGTCACATCACAGGATGTCACCATGAGCGATGCCCCTTCACCTCAACCATCGATGTCGACAGACATCGAGATGACCGAAGCACCCTCAATTGTTATTTCTGACCCAAGCCCAACGACTGAAGTTGACTCAATTCCCATGACTGATATTCAAGCCACTGAAGCGACGCCACAAGCTCCATCTGTTCCTAGCACGCCTGAGACAACTTTTTTGAAGCCTCAATCACCCCACGCTGAACAGAGACACGGACTTCTCACTCCTCGATCGTCACCCGGTGCTGGAAGCGACATTCTTAGCTCTCCTTCTTCACCAACGCAAATGAGCACCGCTCATCATCATTCGGAAAATTCTCCTCCGACAGTTCCCAGTCCTGACGTTCCGGAACAGTTTGCACAGGACACAGGCGATGACAACGTCCGCGCTACTGATGACAGCAAAAACAACGATAGGCGAATTGAACGCACCTGCTCCCCGAGCGAAACAATCCAAGGCGACGACAACGCACCTACTGATCATCCAGGTGACTCATCTGTCACTGATCGTCAAACAACATACGCGACTCAAGACGAGGATGTGTCAATGTCAGAGTCAATTGCCGATGCAGACGCGTTCGACGACTTTGACACCGACATGCCAGACGCCGACAGTGCAGTGGCAAAGCCGGCCCCACCCTCAAGTAGTCACACACCTTCCACGTCAAAGAAGGGGGTCGCTACCCATTCGCGCCAGACGAGGAAATCACGCAAACCCGCATCTACCAATTCGCGGGACTCGAGCTCAATCTCAACCGAGATTCCACGACGCAGCTCGAGAATTCAAAAGTTAAAGAAAGAAGGGCGCGGTCAAGACTGGTCAATTCTGCGCAACCGCCGGCCCGACCTTTTTCTTAACAATTTTCTTTGGGATCCTAAGTTATTGCTCGAGACTGATCATCTAAACGCAATTCCAGAGGAGCTCCAAGAACTCAGGACAGTCTTTGCTGTCATTGATGCTTGCTGCGACAAAAATACACGTTCCAACCTCAAAGACAAAATCCTCAAAGCCCCACGAATCCACCAGCGTGATCTTGTTAGGGAGCCTCGCTTCTACAAAGAAGCCATGAAACATCCCTTACGGGATCACTGGATTTACGCTATGGTTGAGGAGATTACCAAGCTCAAGCAACGAGAAACTTGGAAGCAGATTAAACGCAGCGAAGCTAAGTCCCAACCTTTACCTTTGAAATGGGTCTTTACGTATAAATTCAACGAAGAAAATGTTCTTGAACGATGCAAGGCACGCATTTGCGTGAGGGGTGATCTTCAAGACAAGTCAACAATCGATCGCACCTACTCGGCAACACTAGCAGCTCACGCCTTCAGAATTTTTATTGCACTGGTCGCAAGATTCGACCTGGAAACCATTCAATTCGATGTCAAAAATGCTTTTCTTTATGCATGGCGTAAGGCGAATGGCCTTCCAGTAACTTGCGAACTTCCAGACGGCTTTAAAGTCGACGGAGAGTGTGTCGAATTACTTAGAGCTTTGTACGGTTTGAGAGATTCGCCTCAACTTTGGTTCGAAGAGCTTAGCTCCAAGTTGAAGAAACTCGGACTCATTCCCAGCCTCGAAGAACCATGCTTATTTTACACCGAAGCTCGCGACGTTTTTTCTTATCTTTTTCGTTGACGATATAATTATTGCGTACCACAGGGACCACAAAGACAAGGCAGAGGCACTCATCGCTGGATTGAAAAGCTACTTTGAGCTTGATGACCGCGGCGAAGCCCAATTCTTTTTAGGCATTCAAATCATTCGCGACAGGCCGAATCGAAAGATTTTCTTAAGCCATGAGGCTTATATTAGCAAGATTGGCGATAAGTTCAACCAGACAAACCGTGCAACTTTTCCAGCGATCCCAATTCCCGCAATTGACTTTCACAAATCTGACTCTCAAGCCGACAAAGCAACGATAAAAACCTACCAAGAGAAGATTGGCTCTATTCTATACACAGCCATCATGATCAGGCCCGATGTGGCGTTTGCAGCATCCAAGCTCTCGCAATTCCTCACCAATCCTAGCCCAGAACACATGCGAGCGGCGGACCAGGTCATTCGTTATTTGGTTCTCACGAAGCATCTTGCATTGAGTTTCGGCCATGGAGGGATGCAAGTTATTCAAATAGCGAGCGACGCATCTTTTGCCGATGATCAGGAAACTCGAAGATCTTCTCAAGGTTATCTCATCACCTTGTTCGGCGGCCCAGTCATTTGGAAAGCGACTAGACAATCCACTGTTACAACTTCGACAACGGAAGCAGAGCTCCTCGCATTGCAACAGACTGCAAAAGAGACTATGGCTTTGCAGCGTTTGTTTAAGGACATCAAGTTTAACACTGAAGAGGATTACATTATTCACTGTGACAACCGGCAGACAATTCGTCTCGTACTCAATGAGAGCGAACGCATCAATACGCGTCTGCGCCATGTTGATATACATGGTATGTGGTTGAAACAGGAATTCAACCGGGGAAGTTTTATGATCGATTATCTACCAACAGCCGAAATGCCAGCCGACGGTTTCACCAAAGCACTTAACCGCTGTCAGATGATAGATCTGTGAGAATGTGAATGATGATGAATCTAGAATCTGACCACCTGTGCGGAACAGAGAAGGCTATGTACATGCGGGCACAAGCCCTAAGGCGCTACCAGCCGCTAGGACGACAGGTGATGCCTAAGATGTGAGGCTGATACATCCAACACCGCCCCCAGCTGAACATCTGAAGGCAGATGATACAAGAAAAGGAGGACGATCCCAAACGAATGTCCTGTACATGTATGCCAAAGTGATAACCAAAGTATCAATCCCAAAATGGAATAACCAAAGTATCAATCCCAAAATGGATATGTATCCCCAAAATCCAAACACAAAGCGGGTCAAGAAGTAAAAAAAAAAATGAAGAAAGTACATTCCAAACAAAACATACCCTCCCCCAAAAAAAATTATATGCAAACAAGTTAGTTTGCAGGAGTGAAATCTGTAGCCTTCACCATGTGCATAAGGCGAAGGAAATCCGCATGTTTCACGCGGCCGAGACCCTTGGTAAATCCGTCCGCGATCATTTGGTTGGTGCCAATTTGTTGAAGTCGGAAAAGACCTTCTTTGGTCTTTTCAACAATCCATTTGTAACGAAGATCAATGTGGCGAGTGCGCCCTCGCTGCTTTTTGTCCAAGACATTTGCCTTGGCATTCTGGCTATCCGTAAAAAGCAGAAGTGGACGCCGCTGTCGCACGCCGAAATCCTCGAGAAGCTTGGTGACCCAAATCATCGAGAGACCTGTTGGAGTAAGATTAATGAACTCAGCCTCCGTAGAGCTGAGCGCGACAAGTGTTTGCTTCTTCGATTGCCAGAGGACGGCACCGCCAGCTACCATGACCACATGGCCAGCGGTAGATCGCCGAGTATCGAGATTGTCGGCTAGGGAGGCGTCACTGTAACCTCTGACTTGGAGTAGGAGCTCCTTGTCAGAGAAATGTTCGTCCGAAGTAATACCGCCGAGCATGATGCCCATGTCCTGGGTACCAGAAAGGTACCGCCAAAGATGCTTCATCAGACGGACGTGAATGTCCTTGGGCGCACTGTTCGCGCTACAAAGACGATTCGTCGTGAACGCAACGTCCGGTCTAGTACAGACAGAAAGCCAATTGAAACTGCCTGTCTGCTGTGCCCAGTCAGACAACTTGCAGACTGTTGGAAGAGACTTCCAATCTGCGGGAATGTCGGCTTTTGGGAGCCACGGAACTGAGGAAGGGTTGACATCACTGATGCCAAACTTTTGCATGATGGTCTTAATGTAAAGACCTTGGTGCAACAGGATGGATCTGTTTGCCCTGTCGCGTACAAATTCGATCCCGAGAAACAACTTTGGCTCGCCAAGACGCTTCAGCTCATACCGACGCTGAAGGTCAGAAATGACCGATTCAACCATTTGGGCAGTTGGTGCTGCGACAATCATGTCATCGACGTAAAGAATGAGAAAGCAGTCTTTCCTTTGGAAAATGCAGAGCTCATTCTGCAGCCGCTTGAAACCAAGCTTGTCGAGCTCAACTGATATGTCGTCAAGCCACCAAAGAGGGGAGATAGGCAGGCCATACAAAGCGACGCCCAAACGACAGGCACGCTTCGTGCCATCCGTATGCCCGTGAGGTTGCCTCACATACACCTCCTTACGTGCTGACGCGTTGAGGAAAGCGTTGACGGCGTCGCATTGGCTCCATTCGAGGCCAAGAATTGCAACAATGGTGCAGAAAACGCGGATGGACACCATGTGGGCCACCGCTGCATAAAGGTCCTCGCCCTCAAACAATTCGGAATGTTGGTCACCCCGTGCCACCCATCGTGCCTTAGCGTATGGTGGCTTGTCAATCGGATGTTTCACGGTGTAAACCCAGCGACCGTCGAAAATCTTGGCGTCGGGCGGAGGCTCGACCAAAGTCCAGCCCTGCTTCTCAGCTATCTTGGTCAACTCGACCAGTTCCGCCGGTCGCCAAAAGGTGTCGTAGTTCGACATCTTCCTTGCTTCGAACCAGTTTCTTGGGATGTCCATCTTTGTGTCGGACACATTGGATGCTTCAAGCAGTAGAAAACTGTAGGACACAGCGTCCTGATCAGCGTCGTCAGAGAAGTCATCGTCGAAGTACGTGATGGCGACGTTGGAGCGATTTGGGGAACGCGCTCTCTTCTTTCCGGCAGTGGCAATGTGGAGATAATCTTGTCGGGGAACAGACCTCTGGCTGCGCCTTGGCTGGGAAGCCTCTCGCATGAGCTGCGCAGAAGGGTCTTCGTCCTCGGAGACATTGGGCTCGTTGTCTATTGGTTCGTCGCCGAAATTCTCGTCGTCAAGGAAAGAACCAGGAAGGATAGAATCGTTCCGGAGGATGCGACGATGATGGACACCAGAATGTGTCGAAGGAGTGGGCGACGGAGAGGGAAGAAAGGACTGAGTTGGAGGCAACGCAGAGGAGGAAGGAGGCTTAGATGCCTCAGAAATGGCAAGTTTGTCTGTGGAATGTTCGTTTGACGAACTGATGCCGCCCCGGTGCTCTGGTGTCGGTGGCGATCGAACAGCGAATACCTCCGCGTTGGGAATGTCTATGATGCGACGACCCTCCTCTTCAAAGCAAGGGTCGACGAGTTCGGCGATGTAAGTACTCTCAGTAGAGGGTAGAGTTGTAGGAAAGTCGCCTTCGTCAAACTTGACGTCGCGCGCCCGTACAATCCGCTCCTCATCGGGTAGCCAGACTTCGTACAGGCGACATTTGGGACCATCCATACCGACAAGTCGACCAACCTTGGCGCGAGGTGCCATCTTCTCGGCCCGTACGCGGCGCTCATCCGGAATTCGGACGTAAGCGAGACATCCCCAAGTTCGGAGATATCGAATAGACGCGGTATTACGAAGACCCAAGATTCTAAAAAGGGTCTCCTGAGGAGAACTCCCATCGACGTTGCCCTTCGTAGGCAACAGATTCGTGATCTTCGCCGCGTGCTTAACGGCGTACGGCCAAAGTAAGTCTGGGAGTTGACTCCCGATAGTAGTGGACCTGGCGGCCTCCAAAAGGGTGCGTCCAGCGCGTTCAACTATGCCCTGATGAGCAGGAACATATGGGGCACCGGTGCGAAAGACAATGCCTTCCTGCTGGCAAAACCCCCTGAATTTGTCGGATAGAAACTCCGTCGCGTTGTCTGTATGGAAACACTGGACCTTATAGCCCCCACTGGTATTCTCTACCGCGGCCTTCCAGGCCGCAACTGCCTTGAACGCATTTGCTCTGTTCACTGTGGGAATCACCCAGTGAAAACGGGTGTGGACGTCGATGGCGTGTAAAGTGTACTTCATGCCTCCAATTCCTTCCGGTTTGTGTTCAATAAAATCCCAGAACACACGGGATAGATAATGTGTCGAATCGTCAGACTCGTCACGGTGCACCTGCTGAGGTGCTTTGGCCAACAGGCATGCTTGACATTGGAAATTGACGACGGAACGAGGATCGATGGCGATCCCGGCCTCCTTGCAGGCCTTGACAATGCGGTCCTTGCCCGCGTGTCCAAGTCGCTTATGGAGCAAGCCGAATTCGACCTGCTTGGTAATGGAGCTGCTAGTGATTGCAGCAAAGTTAACAAGGGGTTCCTCGTCGCGAAGAACAAGCGTGGAAATATTGGATTTCCACTGGAACTTGCCAACAGGCAGACCAGTGGCAGTCGAGACCAATTGGTCTTTGCAGCCGTCCATGATGACGCCGCCACGTCGAAGAAGTCCTGGTGAGATCATGTTGACCTCAGCCTCAGGCGCGAATTGCGCGTTCGTCAGCTCGAGAAATCCATCTCCGAGTGGGAGACGGACCGTGCCAACGCCGGTGACCGCGAGATGTTGACCATTGCTGGCCATGATTGGCTTGACCGACACCCTAGTGTTCAGATAAGTAAACCATTTGACGTCGTTGAACGTGTGGGTGTTACATCCAGAGTCCAGTATGCAGTCATCACGAACGATATGTCCACCATCGGTGGAGTGGGAAAGCATGGTATCGTAAGTGACCGTCATAAGAGAAAGGTTGCTACCGGCAGCAACTACATCAGGAGACGCAGCTGTCGCCGAAGTGCGGCCCTTGAGGTGACCCGGCTTCTTCTCAGGATGTAGACGCCAGCAAACCTCCGAGGTATGAATGGGGCGACCTGGCTTAATGACACAGCCACATTCCAAAGTCATGTCCTGAGACGTGTTGTTGGTTTTCTTCGCAGATTTGGGCTTCTTTGAGGAGGAAGATTTCGGCTTGCCCTGGGTGGCGAAGCCTATTTTCTGTTCTTCCTCTGGTCTGTTAGCCTCGTATGTCAAATAATGCAGCATTTCTGCCTTAGTCAGAAGATTCTTGGATAAACCCTTAATCTTCCACGAGGAGTGAACTTCGGGGAAAGAGTGCTCAACGGCCTGAATGGTCTGGGACATCCAAATCTTTTCGGAGATGTGCTCAATCTTATTGATCCTAGCCCATAGGTCCTGATGATGGTCCAGCCAAGCACGAGTGGTCGCAAAGTTCGAGCGATTGGACTTGTGAAAACGCTCAAGTAGTTCCATGATGGCGATGTCGGCCTCAAAGCCGCAGTCGGTCCTGATAAGTTCCATCATTCCGGTTACCCTCATCCTCGAGTTCCAACCGGCTTGGGAGAGGTTGCGCTGCATCCGCTGAGACAGACTCTGCCAGATGATAGAGGTCAAGACGCCGTGATATTTGTCGGTAGCGGGAGAATGGGGAATGTCACCCAGCAAATGGTCTATGTAACCCATGTTGCGGGCTTGCATCTCAATGGAGATGTTCCATTCGTCGTAATTTTCCGCGCCCTTGAGTGGAACAATAACAGCGACACGTCGTTGCCACATCCTGATGTCGTCCTCCTCATCAGGAAGAGGAACATTGGCTGGAGGGTTAGTGGAAGCCATCGTGGAAATAAATCTCGGGAAGCGTATGCGATGCCGAGAGAAGATGTTGTTTCAAGTTTGCCTCAGGTGCCTGTGCAAAGCCGAGGGAAGTTGTCTTGAAGAGATAAAGGAGGTTGTGTCGGCCGAGTAAACAAAGCCGAGAAATGTCCTAATAAAATGTCCTAATGTAGGATTGTCTTAAGGATGTCCGAAAGAGATGAGTATTAAGTCGGGTGCAATTGCGAAGCCGAGTACTCTGTTGTGGCGGGAAAATGTCCCGATCTGTCTCGAGAAAAGTCTCGGACAATAAAATTTGAGTATTTAAGTCGGATGCAATGGCTAATCCGAGTACTCTGTGTGCCGGGAAAATGTCCCGATCTGTCTCGAGAAAGGTCTCGGACAATAAAATTTGAGTATTAAAACGTACTCTGTGTGCCGGAAGATTGCCGGAATGTCCAAGAATAGTCTCAGACAAGAAAAAGGTTACAACCTAGAGTACCAAAATATCGGGTGCAATTGCAAAGCCGAGTAGGTATTCTTTGCCGGGAAAAATTGCCGGAAACGTCGAGAATGTCTCAAGCAAGGTTGTATTGAAAATGGGGTAAAGGTCGTCACCCGCCCCTGAAATTGTGGTACCAAATTAAATAAGATGAGTGTATATCATCAAAAGGACTTCACGATCAAGTGAAAGTAAAAAAAAATGGCGCAAAGTGAAAGCGCCGGGCTCATAACCTGTCAGATGATAGATCTGTGAGAATGTGAATGATGATGAATCTAGAATCTGACCACCTGTGCGGAACAGAGAAGGCTATGTACATGCGGGCACAAGCCCTAAGGCGCTACCAGCCGCTAGGACGACAGGTGATGCCTAAGATGTGAGGCTGATACATCCAACAACCGCCAGATGTTTGAACGATTTCGGACCATGCTTGGTTTAACGGATGTCCGAACTCTCAATCTTACTGCGACCTCGAGGAAGCCCAGCATCACGGCGATTGATAGCCCGACGGGCAACGACAGTTACGCAATGGCACAACAATTGAGATAATTTTTTCATTTGGTCATTATTTCTTTTCATTCATTCCACATGTGCTTGCAGTTGACAATTGCAGCTCTCAATGTGCGACATTTTCGGCTCCAATTGGGGGGTGTGTTGCATTACGCACGTATTTGTGGGTCCAGTTATGTACCCCTCAGATCTCCACCATCATGGTACATCACTACGCCATCACTCCTGTTATCATGTTTCATCACCACGTTTACGTCAAGATGCCGTTTGTCATGGTTCGTCACCACGTTTACGTCGGGATGCCGTTTCCGTCACGATCCCGTCTCCGTCAGGATCCCGTTTCTGTTTATCATGGCATCTCACCATGATCTCATGGCTTCTCACCATGATCTCATTGCCTCTCACCATGATCTTCACGAGATGGTATTCCATATTCACGAGGTGGTATCTCGTATTCACGAGATGGTATTCCGTATTCACGAGGTGGTATCTCGTATTCACGAGATGGTATATCGTTCATGACGTTCACGATATGGTATCCAGCACATGACGTTCAGGACATGTCATCGTAGTCACGTCATCAGGATACGGGAATCACTTGGGTCATTCATGTATCTAGTATCATATAGTCACACTCTTTCCACAGGATTCCGAGAGGGATCATCACAATATCATTCAATCTTCATTGTGTGCGAAAGGAGCCCTCCCTCGACACGCTTTCTTGACCTCCTCCACGACGACTTGCGAAATAACTCCTTGTCAAATGTTTCGCAGCCAAATCTCAACACCACAGATCGAAAGAAACAACCGTTCGTTGCATTTTCACGAAACATGTTTCACCTCTTCTCAAGCCTCGCCCCAGAGCTCCGTCATAATATTTGGCGTTTAGCACTGCCCGAAAACATCGGACCGGCGCTACATTTCTACCAAGGGGAGGGGTATTGGCGTCTGCGCTACCTAGAAGAACACGAATCGACGTATCGCCCCGGATATAGGGACGAGGAGATTGAGTTCCGAACCGAGTTAATCGATCCTGAAGTCCAGCTATGCTTGCCGCAATTCTTTGTAAACCATGAAGCCCATGACATAGCCGCCACTTGGCTCCGTCAACAGGTCAGTTTACGCTCAGCGTCCCAACAAGCCTGTATCTTTTTTCCCCTTTGCCCTCTTTTATTCTCCATTCCGTCTACTCTCACTGACAGTAAGTCACCAGGGAGGGGGGTTCGTTCTATCTCCTGGCAAGGCGCACGACATGGACCGATTTATACGCCCATTCAATGCCGAGCGAGATACCTTGTACATTCCACAAGACAAATGGAACCAGTTCAGCTTCGAGCCGAACGAAAGGCTGTTTCAGCGCGATGAAGACAGCGTGCCGGGCGTAGATGTCGTGCACAAAGCCATCAAGTTCGCGTTGCCCGAGGCCGTCTTCTGGGATCTGAACGAGCTGCGATGCTTGCCTGGGGTTAAGAACATGTGGTTCGACGATCCGGGGAGGTTGATTGTTATCATGGGTGTGCAGCCAGAGCGGATCGCCTCGACAGCGGAGCACGATAGCTGGTCTTGGTGGGAGATGGAGGGCACGCAAATGGGGGCTTTAGTCTGGGATATGGTGAGGCAGGAGTTTGTGTTTGAGCAGGGCGCGGAGACCCTGGATAAGGAGCACGTGGCGTTGTTTGCGAGGATGGAAGAGGCTGCGCGGGTTGGTTTGCGCGAGAGCATGATTAAGAATGCATGCCAAACATGCGAAACGTTGGAAATTCGGCTGGCGTATGCAGTGAGAAGGCAGGGACTGTGAATCATGATTCGGGAGATATGAACCAAGCTCCCCATGGTTGGAGCTTGGAAGCATTTGGCCTGGCCCTTTGGAGACACTGACGTCTGGCGACCAAGATGCAACCCGACTAAACAGCAGGAGGTCCTGGCCTACTTGGCGGTGGCAAATCTGGCGGGATTTCGGCAGCGCCGTGACCAGTACCGGGCCACTCAACATTACAGTCCCATCGCCGCGCAATGATAGAGAAGCCCCCAACAAAGAATATCTTTCCCGAAACCCTCGGATTCCTAAAACCTCTGACACACTTTTGTACGACGTTCTGGGCCGCAAACGCAAGGTCGGAGAAGTGCTCAAGGGTCTTCATGGCTTTATCGGTCTATACGGGATACGTGTGAGCCACCAAGTCCATGATAATTCAATCACAACACTTGTTCGAGTGGAACTCAAACAACGGAGGTCTGAGGAGAGACGATCAAAAGAGTCAACTTACATCATTGCACAGGATGATAGCCCCAGCTTGCGAGCAGCTGACAATGGCACACATTCGGGGACTAGGTCCACTCCGTAGATAGCGAGCCTTGCTAATACTTCGGAGACGTTCGATGCCTCTGAGAAGGGGCCGCGTGGGGCTGTGATAGCTAGGCCAGTTGCACTTGACCTTTTTCACCTCCATCAACTCGGGCAAGCTTGCGGGACCTAGCTTGACAGGATTCGGATGCGTCGCAGTCCAGTTGGCGTATTTGACAGTCCATCCTGGGTAATGGAGCTCCATGTAGGCGTCAGCCTGCTCTATGGTGCCATAGAGAATAATCTTCTCATCCTGGCCTGGCTCAATGGCCACGTCCCAAGTAGGAACGAAGGGGACGGCGTATGGGGGGTCCTCAGGAGATTTGGAGTGACGACTCCGACGAGCAGAAACTGAGGCCTAAGGAATTTGTTAGCTGTCTGTGTGTACAGCGGTTCACTTTCCGTGGGGGGGGGGGAGTGGCAAGTGCCTTGCGTGGAAATTGGAATGCATACCCCAAGTGCAAGGAAGCACATCATCCTGGAGAGTATCTTGAACTTCATTGTCAAAGATATACTGAATGAAGTAGGAGACAGGAGTTAAAGGGACAGTCGATTGATGATTTGACTGATGAGGATTGAGTAGATTCCAAATACATAGCAAAGGCAACATGCCAGAAGCCTGGGGCGCTCACCGTTATGTACATAGGTAGTAAAGGTTGGGCACGATCCTTAATGGCCCAGTCTGAATTTTCTCGATCACATGCATCGTGGCTTTTTCCACGAAGGTTTACTTTCAAGCTAGGCCGCATTACATTGTACATCCACGTGGCACGCGCCGTCGCGCCCCAGAATCGGATCAAAGAGGTCACCCTGAGGCTTCTTCAGACTTTTTCTCGGCCTATGGGTATGTATACTTCCGCCACCCCTCTGTAAATGTGGACTAGGTAGGTAGTCTCTGAACGTATGTTTCGTGGCTCCAGCTTCATGAACACAGGCTGTACTCAGGGCCCAGGGGGAAAAACTTGCTTGGCGAATAGCTAAGCTCGCCCAGCCTCCAGGGGGGCCCGATCTTCAAAGTTCAGGAACTTCAGTCCGATCTTCTTCATCACATATTGTCGCTATCAAGAAGAAGATCGATTCCCGAATTCCAAGTGGGCCCCATAATCCATTACGTTACAATGTCCCGCCTCTACCTCGTCGAAGACACGCGCTTCGTGCGACAGAACAAAAACGCCTCAATCACTTGGTGAGCCGCTGCATACCTAGGTACCCAGTCCACGTTGAAGTTGAAGTCTGCTGGGGCCACGAACAACGCATCGAAGGGCCGGAGGATCATCCTACCTCCTACTGGCCGGAAAGCGGGGTCTCTCCCTTTAGGTACCTATCCGGGTCGCCGGGCGCAGCACACAGTGTCCAAAATTGTTCGCAACTGTGACGATCACGCCCGTCCTCACGAGTCACAATTGCACCAGAGTGCTCAGTGAGGCCATCGCCATCCCCGCCCCAAACCTCCCTTTCCACACGCCGAAGCGAAGCGACGCTCGAGGTTTTCCCAGCCCCGGAACGCAGCGAAGGGCCGTCCGGGGAGTAAACCCGCCTACTACATGTTATTCGCAAAGCTTGCTATGTAGTTCCTGCGGCCCGTCTTCATCAGCACGAAGTTGAGATCATCGCCAATCGAGGCATCGACGTACTACATGACTGGACGCACAAGCCTCCAGGTCATCGGCCTTGACGGCCATGCCCATCTTGGCGATCGGAAGGTGCCATAAGACGGCTTGGTGGTCGCGAAAAAAAAACCAGGCGATCAGCCTCGACGAGGCTTTGCAAAACGATAAAGATCTCGGGAGTCGGCGCCGGCGTCAAACCGCCACAGCGAGGGGTGTATCAGCGTTTCGTCACGCAATTTACATCAAGTCTCATGGAGGCCTCTTCAATGTTTAGTAGGGAGGGACGGTAAATACTGCAGCCTCGCTTGGAAGTATGTAGATCTTCTTGTGGAAGTTCACGATCGACGTGTAGTGTTAGAAGCTGGCTACCTACCTAATGTGATGGCTGTATCACGTGGTCTATCACGTGATCCACAGCCATCCGGTCACCTATGTATCCCGGATTCCCCCAGGTCTAGTTCCTATAGGTAGTTGCTCCTTCAATCACTTCTTTCACCTTTGATCCTGTCGAATCTGACAGATCCTCACATATGAGCCCGGACGCTTTTGGGCTGAATAAGCTAAGTTTCCTCCTTCCTACCTCATACACCCCAAAATTGCGCAATTCCCACTGCGTGAGGACTAGCCCGATTTTCATCCATATTCTTTATCATCGTCAACGAATCCTCGTGTGAATGATGCTTTCGAATAAGGAGAAACACTCGAAGAAGTTTTCGAACGGTTGCGGGATGGTTGCAGGACCAAAAGTAGCTGGAGGGTTCAGTGGCTGAAAGCGGCCTAGTGCCTCAGTACGTACGTTAGGTACCTAACCTCCTGTTCCCCGCCTCGATCCGTTTGTTAAGCCATCTCTTGCCTAGGTACGCTAACGCTTCCTTTCCTTGACAGAAATTATGGCATACAGGATCGGTCTGAGCGTGGGCTTTAATCAGCATCGTCATCGAGTTTTCCGGAAGTTCTTAAGGTTGACCTTAATTGAGCAACTTGGAGCCTCCGGATAGTTCAAGTGTTGGTCATAATAGCCAACGCCTCGAAATTTTTAGGATGGTTGGTCGCAGGCCGCAATCGGCTAACGCCCCAATCACTCCGCCATCCTTGCCTACAATCGCAACTCGCTAGCCCCAAGACTGCTCATACAGTCCAAGCAATGGCGGAAGTCAGAAATTGCGAACGCGGAATGGTCTCCAATGTCCTCGCGTGCGTTACACTTGGCAACTCTGTCCTTGCGTGGGCATGTCAGAGTCTACGTCCGGAACCAAACTATTCGTTTTCATAGTTTTCATCCCGGACACCAGAGTCAGCTGGTAACTTGGCAACCCTATTCTTGCGTCGGCATGTCAGAGTCTATGTCCGGAACCAAACTATTTGTTTTCATAGTTTTCATCCCGGACATCGCAGTCAGCTGGTAACTTCGTACTTCTGTCCTTGCGTGGGCATGTCAGAAGTTGTGGCTATGACGAAACTATTAGTCCTCGTTCCGGATGTCACAGTCATCTGGCAACTTGGCAACGTCATCTATCGCAGGGTATATAGGGGTATACAAAGCACATCAGAGAGGCCAGACGACTGCGCTCATTCTTTTGTGCAACAGTTATGAGCCCGGGAGGATGAAAAATCCTGCAACTTCCCAAAGCGCGAAGTCGCATGTTCTTTTGTGCAACATCATCTAGTACAAGCCATCTATTTCCATGACGGAGCTATCCGCGACTACCTTCTCAGGCCGAAGACATACCTTCACAGTTTCAATCCTTCTCCGGTCTTGCAAGACAACAATTGATCCTACATACCACATAATAGTATCATACATCGAAACGCATCTCCTTGCCGTCACCCTATCCTGTTCTCGCTAAACGCATCTTCTTGCCGTCACCCTATCCTGTTCTCGCCAAACGCATTTTCTTGTCGCTGCTCTATCCTGCTCTCGCCAAACGCATTTTCTTGTCGCTGCTCTATCCTGCTCTCGCCAAACACACTTTCTTGTCGCTGCTCTACCCACATTCACAATCTCTGCTCCTATTCTTCATCCCTACGACACATCGACAAAATGACCAACCAGTCACTTTCCAGCTTTGCGGAGAAGCCTCAGCCTCTCGACACCTCCGCTAACTGGATATCTTGGGAGAGAGCCATGACCGACGTCCTGAAAGTACAAGGCTATTCCGATCTTCTCAAGGGACAACGTAACTCCAAGTGGAGAGACCCGGAAGGGGTCTCTACACATCGATTGCGCAGAGAGAAAGAGGCCTGGGCAAAAAGGCAGGAAGCGGCATGTGCTCTTATTGGGACTTGCTGCGATTCCGCAGCCCGCGACATTTTAGCCGAGGCCCCGAGGATCGAGGTAGCTGTCTATCTTCGCCAGTTGCATAAAGTCATCAAAAAGAAAGGCCGCAGCAAGTCCCAATAAGAGCACATGCCGCTTCCTGCCTTTTTGCCCAGGCCTCTTTCTCTCTGCGCAATCGATCGACGTGTAGTATGTACAGTGTGTCAATTGAGACTCGAGAAAGCTCAGAGCAGCTGACAATCGTGCTCGATCCAGGACCAGCTGGGGCCGGGCGCTGCCCATCATTACACAAAGGTGAGCATACCAAGAATCTGACGTGCTGGCAGCTGCCATTGAGAATGAACTCATCCTCGGTCAGTCATTTGACTCATTTCTGCCATTCATACATGCAACTTACCCACACACTGTACACACACACATCACTCAACCTGAGTACACATACATATGTACCGCACACAAAGACTACTCTACTACCCGTCATCATCTCTTACTTCGGTTCATCGTTGACAATAAAGTCCAGCACACTCTCCATGGTTCTGTGCTTCTTCGCACTTGGGGTACGCATTCCACACAACACACCATCCGAGCCCCTCTCTCCTCCTCTCCAAGACATGAAACATACGGAGCTATCAAATGCATTATCTCTTGGTCTCAGTCTCTGTTGTTGCCATACTGAAGCGTCCTCTTTGAGACTTGATATTCTCGGCCCGTCCGGGCTGGAGCGAAGGGGTCTCCTCGAGGCTTGTGGTTCTCCGCCTTCCTACCGATTCTTTCAGAATCTTCTCTGGAAAAAGGGTCCTGAGTCCATTAAGTATGCGTTTAACTTCTCAAATGAAAACTCATATTCACGGAGTGGAAAGGGTACACCATCATGTACATCTCACAGCACATCTCACAAGGAGCACATTGTTTTATGTTCAAGCCCGAACGCAGGTAGCTTGTTTATTCCCAGTTAACCAAGCAATTTACATGTAAGACACCATACCAGAGACAATGTTTGGCCAAAGCCGCGAAAACATCATGCCATCCTATCAAGATTTAATACCCACTACCGGCACGCATCCCAGATGGCATCTCTACTCCGGAATCACCAGTACTGAGCCACTCAGCATCACAGCTCCATTGCCCCGCAATGACAGAGTAGTCACCAGAGAAGTACGCCTTTCCTGAGACCATCGGTCTGCTATCACTTGGGACACACTGTTTCACGACGGTCTCGGCCCCCAACGCAAGGTCGGAGAAGCGTTCGAGGGTCATGAACTGATCGCTCTATACGGCATACGTGTCAGCTACGAAGTCAAGCACAACACTTGTTCGAGTGGAACTCAAAACAACGGAGGTCCGAGGAGAGAGAAAAAAAAGAGTCAACTTACATAACGGCACGAGATGTCATCCTCATCATCATCAGAGCATCTTACATCATTGCACAAGACGATTGCCCCATCATTCGAGCAGCTGAACTGGCCACAGGATCGGGGACCAGGCCCATTTCGTGGACGGCGTGCCTGGCTAATGGTTCGGAGGTGGTCGATGCCTCCGAAAATAGCGCCCGTCGAGGCTCGATGGAGAGGCTGGTTGCAGATGACGGAACTGATGTTGAACGGCCCGGGTAAGCGATTCCAGGGAGCTTGCTTGTCAGGAGCCGAGTGCGACGCAGTGTAGTTGGCCAATTTGGCGGCCCATCCTGGGTAATGGGCCTCCATATAGGAGTCGACCTGCTGTATGGTGCCGTTGACCACAATTGTGTCTTTCTGGCCTGGCTCGATGGCCACGTCCCAAGAAGGAACGAAGAGGTCGGTGGTTGGCTCAGGGATGGCGCTCTCAGGGATGTAACGAGCAGAGATTGAGGCCTAAGGGATTTGTTAGCTGTCTGTGTGAACAGTGGTTCATTTTCCGTGGGGGGAGGGAGATCTGAAAGAGTGCCTTGCGTGGAAATTGGAATGCGTACCCCAAGTGCAAGGAGGCCCATCATCGGGGACAGTGCGTTGAACTTCATTTTCAAAGACGGATTGAAGTAGGAGATGGGAGTTGATGATATGGGTAGTAAAGCGGTGTCGACTGATAATTGGACTGGTGAGGATTGAAAACTCAGTAGATTGCAAATAGCGGAAAGGCAACATGCCAGAAGCCTGGGGTGCTCATCGTTATATAGTAAAGGTTGAGCACGATCCTTAACGACGCCCAGTCTGAATTTTCTTGATCACATGCATCGTGGCCTTTTCCACGAAGGTTTACTTTCAAGCTGGGCCGCATTGCATTGTACATCCACGTGGCACGCGCCGTCGCGCCCCCAGAATCGGATCAAAGAGGTCGCCCTGAGGGTTCTTTAGACTTTTTCTCGGCTAGTCTCTGAACGTGTGTGTGAGGTGTGCAGGGGTGGTTGCCAAACTGATCTCGATATAAGCCTCGTGGTGCCTTGGTACGTTAGGCGCTCCGCGAGTAACGCGAAATCGGTGCTTGTTGGCTGGTGTAACCGGATATTCGATTTCGGGTTCAGAGGGATGTTTAGATGATAAGGGAATAGAAAGAGGGAATGCTCCAGGTAGGATGGGGGGGAATTGTTAAGCGGTCTTCGGTTGTCTTTCTGTGCCTGCTCCTTCCCTTTTCGCTCACCAGAGAGAGCCGTGCGCACCACCGCCCAAGTGCAATCGAGCGAACCTTCCTGCCAGAAACTCGGAAGGATCGTTTGCACCAGTCTCCGATGACTCCTCCAATGCTTGGGCTATTGGGTGCGGGGAGAACTGGTCGTGGCGCTCGATGCCGGAGGTTTCGCTGCGTTGGTCTGCCGCCAACGCTTAAGAAATGAGCGGAATTGTCTGCTCGCGCCCGCCCATTCCACCGGAAGATCGAAGTCGTGTCCGTCTAATAACTTATAACGGACGTTCTCGAGCAACTCCTTCGATGCTCGTGTATTCGTCTCGCGAAACGATATCGCTCCGTTGGTCTGCTTGTAGGAAACGAAAGAGTTGCTGCGCCTCCAGTATGTGGTTGTCAGACATCAAAAATAAGGAAGCTCAGTGATGATGGAGTATCATAAAAGTTCTGGTTTGGTTTCTGGTTTTGGTTTTGGTTTCTGGTCCGATCGGAGCAATTGCTACCAATTGTGAGGTGTGCAGGGGTGAGAATGAGTTTAGATTGTGTAAGTTACCTAAGGTATGTACAAGTTACAACGCATCGAAGAGGGGAGACTTTAATCGTCCCCTCTTCCTAAAGGGGTTAGCGCCAAGAAGCCACCCTGCCTGCTAGCGCCATGCAGGTACATATGTACTTAGCTGGCTCCAGCTTCCAAGACACATTCGAGTTGGAAACCTAGAACATAGATTTCGCGCCGTGACATCTTACCATCATCTGTCCGGTGTCGTTCGTCAGCTTCGCGACCTCGCTTTTTATGCTATACAAACGTACTTTGTTTTTTTTCGACTTCTTCGACTCGAAATTGAGCTCCCCATCTACCTCGTTCAGCGGCCTTGTTGACGGTCATGGCCATCTTGGCGATCGGAAGGTGCCATGAGACGCTTTGGTGGTCGCGGAAAACCCAGGCGATCAGCCTCGACGATGCTTTGCAAAACGATAAAGATCTCGGCGCCGGCCTAAACCGCCACAGCGAGGGGTGTATTAGCGTTTCGTCACGCAAGTTATATCAAGTCTCATGGAGGCCTCTTCAATCCGTTTAGTAGGGAGGAACGGTAAATACTGCGACCTCGCTTGGAAGTAGATCTTCTTGTGGAAAGTCACGATCGACGTGTAGTATGTGCAGTGTGTCAATTGAGACTCGAGAAAGCTCAGAGCAGCTGACAATCATGCCCGGTCCAGGACCAGCCGGGGCCGGGCGCTGCCCATCATTACACAAAGGTGAGCATATCAAGAATCTGACGTTCTGCCATTGAAAATGAACCATCCTTTGTCAGTCATTTGACTCATTTCTGCCATTCATACATTCAACTTACCCACACGCTGTACACACACACATCACTCAACCTGAGTACACATACATATGTACCACACACAAAGACTACTCTACTACCCACATCATCATCTCTTACTTCGGTTCATCTTTGACAATAAAGTCCAACACACTCTCCATGATTCTGTGCTTCTTCGCACTTGGGGTACGCATTCCACACAACACACCATCCGAGCCCCTCTCTCCTGCTCTCCAAGTAATAAAACATACGTAGCTAACCAAATACATTATCTCTTAGTCTCAATCTCTGCTGTTGCCATCTCTCAGCCCACGACCGGCCTCTTCAGACTTCATTCCCTCCTGGGACGTGGCCATCGAAACAGGCCAGGAAGACAAGATTGTCGTGAATGGTACCATCCAGCAAGTCGACACGTACATGGAGGCTCAGAAAGGGCTCACGAGGAGCCATCGGGTTTTTTTTTGGGTTCGTTTGAGATTTCTCTATTCCAGGATGGAGTCAATCAGGCGAGTGTTCCTTCGTTACGCCCACACAAGCCCATGTGCTCTCTACGTACAGGGGAGGGACAGCGAACTGAAGCACCCTCTTGTCGGAGTCCTGCGCCGGGTCGTGGGCCAGACTCCAGAGGACGGTAAAACTGAGTATTCGACGCGAACTTTACGTGGCGATACTGACTTGTGGATGCACCAAAAGTGAGCTTACCAGTAGGATGGCACGCGCAATATAGGCCGATAGCCAGGGTATCGAATTTGATACCTCTGCAAAAAGAGGAGAAGGAGACCCTTAGCGGGCATCAGCATTGGCCGTCGCTGAGTTGAGTTACGTCATTCTCCATGGCAGCATCTTGGCTGCCCTGGGTACTCACCGTTGTGTAGTAACCTGCAGTCACCGGGTGGCCCTGGGTTGGGCACGACCCCAAGTTTATACCTCGATCACTCGCATCGATCGCGGCTTTCTATGGGAATATCCTCTTTCAAGCTAGGCCGCAGCACATGCCTCGCCCCTCCCTACCTAACGGACTGAAGCAGCCTCTTTGGGACTTGATATTCTCGGCCGGTCCGGGTTATTTCTAATATCATTCCACAGGTGACAGAACTTGCCATCGGGGAACTGGTCCCTGGAAGATGAGTGGAATTTGCAAAGGCCGCAACAATACTCCGTCATACGGACTTCCTTCATTGTCTGTCAAGTCAGAAGCACAATGACTTTTAATGAGTAATCTGTGTGCTGCATGATGTGTCGGACGTGTCGGCTGCTCTTGCATCTCTTGTAACTTGTAAGTTGTTGATCCCGTCGTCCAGCTGGCAGCCAGTGCCAGCAACCAGTTGCCAATGCATCCGATCATGTGAAACTGTTGCCTTGGTCAGTGATTCCAACATCGGACAAGAAGGATGGCGGAAATAAGATTGAGAACAAGAAGCCTCGGGGTGACCCCTTTGATCCGGTTCTGAGGAGGTGGCGTGGATCTACTGCGGCCTAGCTTGAAAGTAAACCTTCGTGGAAAACGTCACGATGCATGTGATCGAGAAAATTCAGACTGGCCATCGTAAGGATACGTGCCCGAACTGACTCATCCGGACTGCGAATTACTATATAATGGCGAGCACCCCGGCCTTCTAAGTTCTGGCATGTTGCCTTTGCGCTATTTGTAATCTACTGAGTATTCAATTCTCATCAGTCAAATAATCCATTGAGAATCTATACACACACGCAACATTTACACACAACCACCGCTTTAGTATTTACAACTCACGTCTACAACTCCTGTTTCCTACTGCAATACATCTTCGACAATGAAGTTCACACTCTCCACGATGATGTGCTTCCTTGCACTTAGGGTACGCATTCCAATTTCCGCGCAAGGCACTCCCCCTTCCCGGGCACGCGAATTGAACCGCTATACACACGACCTGAGATAGCTAACAAATCTTTAGGCCTCAGTCTCTGCCCGTGCCATCTCTGAGCGCATCACCCACCGAGTCGTTCCCACTTGGGAAGTGGCCGTCGACCCAGAACAGTACCAGGACTCCTACGAGGGAGACACGATTCTTGTCAATGGCACCATACAGCAGGTCGACGCCTACATGGAGGCCCATTACCCGGGCTGGTCCGTCAAACACGCCAAGTTCTCGACGCCGTACTGGATTCCTCCCAAGAAGACAGAATTGATGAAGGTGAAGAGTGTGACGTGTAACTCCCCTCTCCATCAAGCCTCGACGCGCACCATTCTGGGAGCCATCGACTACCTCCGCAACATCAGCGAGCACCGCGGTCCGAAATGGATGCCTGGACCCGGAACCTGTGGCATGCTCAGCTGCGTGGATGAAGGAGCTATTTTCTGGTGCAATGATGTAAGTGGACTCTTTTGACATGTGTTCTTCTCTTCTCCGTTGTTTGAGTTCCGCTCGAAGTTCGAACAGGTGCTGTATTTTGACATCGTGGCTGACACGTATACCATATAGAGCGATACGGTGAAGACCCTCGAAGCCTTCTCCGACATTGTGGTCGCGGCTGAGGCCACCTTGTCTCACTGTGCCATAAGTGGTGACACACTCAAGCCGATGGTCTCCGGAAAGACAATCCTTTCTGGCGACTACTCTTTCGTCGTGGGGAAATCAAGCTGTGGTGCTAAAACCTAAGTGGCGCAGTACTAGGTCATTAGAGATGGCTGGCGGTATTGATGGGATGTCATTGTTACCTTGGATTAGTCTTTGACTAATCGTGGATAGATAAGCGGCAAGACTGGGGTGATTACTTGAGACTCCCCCCACTGGGCGTGGAGGTACTTAAACGGCTAGGAGGGCATTCTTGTCCTTTCTCTTTCTTTTCTCCTTAGTTTTATTGATAACCATTTCCTCTCGCGCATACATCCAATATCCGTGATGAACCCTCACAGTCATGCTGTTTTCATGGCTTTGGCCGGTCCCCGGATATTGTCTCGGTATTGTTTTTTCACATGTATGTACATTGCTTGGGTAATTGGGATTCTGAGATTCTGGGAATAAACAAGGGCTACCTGCATTTCGGTTTGGACATAAATCAATGTGCCCTTGTGAGATATGCACGATGGCGTACTCCGTGAATATGAGTTTTTCACTTGAGAAGCTAAACGCACAATTTTAAACAAAGGGAAAATACCTATTACCTACTAGTAACCGGTCCCATTTTTTTCAGAGCAGAATGGCTAAGAGGGTTGAGAACTCATAAGGTTGAGAGATCCTTTCGCTCTGGTCCCGGCGGCACAAGCAGATGGAGTCTTAGTCTTAGGGAGATATCATGTCTCCGAGTCGTTGGGGTGGCAGATGAACAGTCGATGACTCGATGCCTGCAGAACTGGGTTCCTGGTTCTCACGTATAAGTGCGGTGAGGGAAAGTACAATTATATTCGAAAGACAACCCATAAACACTCCAGTCGAACGAGCAGCATTGGACCTTGAAGCTGGGTTTGTTGTTACATTTGTGTGGGTGTATTTTTAACGCCGCCAGGCCGTAAGGCCATCCCTCTTGGGATGTCGGGCGTGCAGACGGCAATGCTGATCTGCAGAGTAGGTTTTTAGTGCTATCTTATCCTTTCTTTCTTTCTTCCCCCACGGCCGTTAAATTGAGCATTTTCACGAATATCTCAAACTGTTGGCGGTTGAGTGCCTTTGTAAGCCCGTCTGCCGGCGTGTCTGCCGTGGGCAAATACTCCAGTCGAAAAGTCCCCCTCTTGTATTCCTGCTTGAGCCACATGTCATGTATGTCCACGTGTCGCAGGTTTGTGTTGATACGTTCTTTGACCACTACGAGTCGGATACTTTGCTTGTTGTCACAGTTGACAACCATATCCTGCTCTGGGTCAAAACGTATGTCCCGAAAAAGTATGTTCGGTTAGAGTTTCGTGTCCCTGAGGCACGATTGAAGAGGATGATGTTGAGTCGGTACCTTGCTCCTCTGTGTTGGAATGTCGTTCAGTGCCCTGTAGTGGTGGATCGTTTGTCGACATGTGCTGGGCGTCTGAATCCGATGGTGTGTGAATTGAAGCGTGATTGTCCTCATCTGGAGGCGGCGTCGCTTCCGGGGTCAATAGCCCAATGTTTGGAGCGGGGATATCGGATTCCGAATCGGAATCCTCAAATGATACTGTGGGACTTGGAGAGGTTCTGATGTTTCCCTCCCCGCTCGCAGAATGTCCACTGATGTGGGGTTGAATGGCAGAGCTATTGTCTCATTCTCCTCTGGGAATGCTAGTGAGACAATTTGGGTGAGCTGGTCTATGGCTGATGTCTGCTCGGAAATCTCGATGTCTTTTGCTATATCATCGAGTGTGCGGGCTTGAAGCGCCTCGCTTTCCTCTGTCAACGGGTCATAGAATGTGTGTTCGTTGAATGTCACATTCCTTGTGCTGATCACTTTCTCCAAGCCTGGTATCCAAATTCGGTATATGTTGGATGCTTGGTATCCGACGAGATAGCCAATGTGTCCTCGTGGATGTGTCTTGTAGAAACGTCTGTTAGTATTGGCCTCCCTTTCCCGTTGCAACGGGTAAGCTCTGCAACCATATACATAGATCCCACTCCAGTCGGGTGTGGGGTCCGGTCGTTCCGTTATGCCATATCCATAGGTGTCTAGATGCCATTCGTTGATGACACTCTTGGGTGTCCGCCATGCCAAACGCTGTTTAGGGCTCATATTGTACAAGTACGCTGCGGCCTTGGTGCTTTCGGGCGATAATTCTTCTGGAAGGTTTGCCCCCTTGAGCATCGCAATAGACTTGTTGGTGATAGTCTGATTCGATCGTTCCGCACTGCCATTTGGCTCGTGGGTGTAAGGTGGTGCACATTCCAATACGATTCCTTGTTCGAGCGCCCATGTTTGAAATCTGGTCTTACTGGCTGATGAAATTACCGCTCCTTCGTTGTCCTGTCTGAATACGGCAACAGGAAGTCGGTATTGTCGCTCCGTCCATGATGCAAAGTAAATTAATACGTTGCCAACTGTATTGAGCGATTTGTTTGGAAGGGCGTGGACCTGAATCATCCCCGTGTACTCGTGACTCGTCTTTGAAGGTAACAAGCCTGTTCATCCCATTGAAACTTTCGGGGTAGTCCTGTAGGTCCCAGTGGACCCTCCAAAAAGGTCTTGGTGCGGGGGAGTCGGTTGGGCGACGAGATATGACTTGACTCGCGTATGTAAGCGCACATGTTTCGCAGTCACTGTGGCCTGTTCCCCTGATTTGAACTCCCCTACATTGAAGTTTCTTCGGGAACCGAATTAACGGGTCGAGGATGAAAGATATGTGGTGACATGATAAGGTTGACTTCTTCATCGAGTTGAAGCGTAGACATTTGCACAGAGCTTCTAGTTCTGAATCGGCTGAGATTGAGTGTTCTGTTTCTAGGCCGTAGAAGATGCTGTCGTTGTGTCGGAACCGTAAGGTTACTCCAATATCATTGCATGCATGACAGGACAGGTGCGTAACGCACACAAACACAAAGGCGTATCTTCTCTCATGGGTCAATTGTTCTCTTGTCTTATCTATGTACAAAAGGGGGCGGAAGCCTCCTTTATGTTGTTGTGCTCGCTGTGTGGGCTTGTGCCCCACAAGCGAGGCACGTGCACCAATGCACGTGTACAACCTCTGTCCTGCGATTCCAACACTCGCAGTCTTCTCTTTTATGGAAGAGAGAGGAATCGCAGTTGTGACCAAAAACGAATACAATCCAAGTGAATCCAAGTAGATCCCAAAGCTCCAAACAATGAGCGTATCATCTAAAAAGTGTGAAGTAAAACACGAAGGCAAACGCAAACCAAAACACGTAACGCGTCCATTCCAACTGCATATCGCGACCACCGTCGCGATCACCCAATCGATCGTATATAAGGAGTTCCCTCATGGGACCAGTCTTTCCACCAGTCGGAAGTAGTTTTCGAAGTCTGTAAACAAATGGTCCACCAGTGTCACGGTGTTCGTCAAAAGCTTCGGAGCGGGCGGTGACCAGAAAGATCCCTGGACCGGAGAAAGCATATATGTTGCAGGGGCAAACTCCCCTCGCAATGTCTCTTTAACTCTCCCCATTTGATCATCAATGACATCGTCAGACTCTTCGACATCGGCAGAATCTTCGTCGTGGGAGGGTTCTTCTTCATCAGTAGGAGCCCCCTTGTCGAGGGCTTCATCAGGATGTTGTGTCGGCTCGTCCAAGGGTTGGACAGCGGCGCTCTTCAGCGGGACGGAGGGATGTTCTTCTGCATCGTCTCCAGGGGTACTGTGACGAAATTCGGCGAAGGTGCTGGTCACGGGGGAAGAGACATCTTTGTCGACGGGGGCACTCTCGAGCTTGTAATCGGAGCCGGCAGTAATCTTGACGTGAGGATTGCTGGCCGGGACTTGGTGAAGGAGGGTCGGCCGAATCTCTGTTCGGGGTGTCGGCATGGGCGTCTGATGAGGAAGCTGAGGGGGCAGGAGCTTCTCTCGAGGGACAGGCTGAGGCTGCGTCGGAACAGGGCAATACTGCAAGGGCGGCACACGAAGAACATGCAGGCTCTTCTTCTCAGACGTCGACGGGATTTGTGACTCCGTCACCTTGGGCGGAAGTTGTCGTAGATGACGGTGAGCAAGAGGCGGTTGAAGATCCGTTCCGGGGGCAGGCCGGGCTTGTTGAGTGTGCACCAGAAATCTCGGGAATGAGGGGGGTCTTGGAGCCACCACAGGGGACAGTTGTTGCGTTTGTCGTGGTGAAATTGCCTCGGCCCTTCGAAGTCTCACTCTGTTCACTTCTTCCATCTCCATCAGTTCTACTACCTCAATTTCAGCAGACCGCCTTTGAGCTAGCCGGTCCTCTGCACCATTGTCTTCCTCAACGGCTCGTGCAAACGCGACTGGGATTTTCAATCCTCGTCGTACTGCGATATTCACACGTCTCGTGATAAGAAACTCGCGGAACTCTCTTATGATCGCGTTGCTGATGAGGTTGAAAGACTTCTCATTCCAGAATTCAAAGTCCTCGCGAAATCCAACGGTCAATTCCAACCCCTTTAAATTTCGTCTAGTATAGTCCCTCATAAGATATGCAACTCGATTGTTCGCGTCGATAGTCGTCGCTTTTTCCTGGTCGATATCCATGTGTTGTCTTTTCCATCCGGCCGTGAAGTAGTTACCTTCGGAATAGTCTTGCAAATCTGTAGGCAATTCCGCTTTAATCAATTTCTCTGTAGTTAAAGCGGTGATGGGCTGAGCCTCCTGATCGGTCTCACTGGTAAGATCAGGTTGTTGATCCATTGTGAGAAGTGGTCGTGTTCAACAGGCAAAAAGTTGACAGTTTTCGGGTATAAGGACTTGTCAGGGGGGAAGGTCCTTGTTGCTGACGGGTATAGTCAAGAGATATTCGACAGGCTTGGTCGAGTTCTCCGTGAAAGACGGAGCAGAAGGTAAGCCAGTTAAGACTTCCCTTCTTGAAAGCTTGACTGATCGATCAAAGGCTCCTTCGTCTAAGATAACTTTGTGGCTTGGCCAGAATATATCTTAAACGCCGCGTTATTCGACCTTTTCAACAGCGCGCACCGGATGCTCTCGCTATTGTGTCTTCTTCCTATAGCACGTCGTCGTCCGAACGCAGGTATGAGTCGGGTTCGACGTCTCTTCCTACAGAGGCGCAATCCTTCGGCCGTGGCGGATCTAATTGCTCTCCTCGAAAATTCCTTGCGAATCTGTGATTCGTAACCAACCGGTTATTCGAACCACTGATCAGTGTCGGAACCGTAAGGTTACTCCAATATCATTGCATGCATGACAGGACAGGTGCGTAACGCACACAAACACAAAGGCGTATCTTCTCTCATGGGTCAATTGTTCTCTTGTCTTATCTATGTACAAAAGGGGGCGGAAGCCTCCTTTAGGTACCTAGGTATGTTGTTGTTGTGCTCGCTGTGTGGGCTTGTGCCCCACAAGCGAGGCACGTGCACCAATGCACGTGTACAACCTCTGTCCTGACTCCTGCGATTCCAACACGTTGCAAGTCGTGTTCTTGGTTTGTCGTCACCTGCTGCATGTATTGCATCATCGTGTTGTACTCGTCTTGAAAGACGAGAAGCCACTGTATACCGTTGTAATTGACTCTCGTGACGGTTTTGTAGATTCCTAGTCAACGTGCCGTAGTGGTTGAGGCATCTTTGGTCTAGGAGTTTGCGAGAGATGGCATTTCTGGCATGAGTTAACGTGATTGACTCATATAGACGAAGATGTAGCAATGCTATGAGAAGTTTCAGGAATTTGATCAGAAATTCCTTCCGGGCTCATAACTGTCGCACAGTGTGAGGGATGGAATGCGATTGATTGTTGTGCGTGACTCCTAAGTGAAGAACTGGGAAGGGGGGAGCTAATTTATAGTTGTGAGAAGATTGCTTCCACCATGTTCTACCCTAAGGAATCTGGTAATGATTCGCCGAAACAGTTGATCAGTACTCGGTGAATGTGCTACTCGGCAGCCGCAATTGCCTCGTCCATTATTGCACCATCGGAATGTAGTGATCGTCCTCATCACAGGTGTTGAGTATGTCGGTAGATGCGTGTCCTATGTCGGTATATGTGTGTCTTGGATTGCATCATTCGATGTCTGAGCACGATAGCAATGCTCGTATGATGTCTTATGACCATTGGGATGATGCCATTCCTGAGATGCATGAAGTGAGAATCGAGACCTATTCCTGAGATGCAAGGATTATGGAGACAGACATCACGTGATGTACCGTGTATGTACATTGTCTCCACATGACACCTATCGCCCAAGCCCGAAGCCACCTTCAAAACTGTTGAAATCCAGGTATGCCTGCCGCAATTCTTTGTAAACCGTGAAGCCCATGATATATTCGTTGCTTGGCTCCGTGAGCAGGTCAGTTTACGCTCAGCGTCCCAGCGAGCCTGTATCTTTTGGCTTGCCCTCTTTTATTCAATTGCGTCCTTTTTCACTCATAGTAAGTGTAACAGCCAGTTAATGTGCTATCCAATTGAGCTACATGTTGGAGGTATCAGCCTTACATCTCAGGCATCACTTGTTCTCTTGGAGGCTTATAGCGCCATAGGGCTTTGCCCTCGCCTGTATATAGCCTTCTCTGTTCCACACATGTGGTCAGACCTAGATTCTTCATCTCTCTAGATACTTATCTAGATTGTATCATCATCAGATTGATTCATCTATCATTCTGACAGGTTATGAGCCCGGCGCTTTCACTTTGCGCCATTTTTTTCTTTCCCTTCTTTTATGATGGCCTTTGCGTAAGATTTACGCTTCGCCATTCTTTCTTCATTTTCCTTTTACTGGACATTTTCCGCGCACCATTGCGTTTTCAGTAAACGAAATGCTTCCATACGGCTCATCTATCATTCTGACAGGTTATGAGCCCGGCGCTTTCACTTTGCGCCATTTTTTCTTTGTCTCTCTTTGACGATGGCCTTCGCGTAAGATTCACGCTTCGCCATTTCTTTCTACTTTTTCATTATGGTCTATGCGTAAGATTTACGCGTCGCCATTCTCTTATTTCCCTTTTCACTCGATGGTGAAAATACCCTTTCAGGTTGCGCTTGACAACCTGGGTATACATCCGGCTCATTTCTCATCTGACACTTTATGAGCCCGGCGCTTTTCAGTTCTGCGCCATTTTCTCGTCTTTCATTATGGTCTCTGCGTAAAATTCACGCGTCGCCATTTTATTTTCTCAATCTCATGGTTGCACTTTGCCATCTCGGTTCACTATCTCGACATTTGGCACGGCAAATCCGTACACATTCGACTCACCTGTTATCTGACAGGCTTGGAGCCCGGCGCTTTCAGTTTGCGCCATTTTTCGATTTTACTTTCACTTGATCGTGAAGTCCTTTTGATGATATACACTCATCTTATCTAATTTGGTAACCACATTTTCAGGGGCGGGTGACGACCTTTACCCCATCTTCAATACAACCTTGTTTGAGACATTCTCGACGTTTCCGGCAATTTTCCCGGCAAAGAGTACCTACTCGGCGTTGCAATTGCACCCGATTTTTAATACTCTAGGTTGTACCTTTTTCTTGTCTGAGACGATTCTTGGACATTCCGGCAATTTACCGGCAATTTTGAGTACGATTTTCATACTCTACCTTTATTGTCCGAGACTATTCTCGAGACAGTTCGGGACATTCTCCCGACACAACAGAGTACGTTTTAATACTCTACCTTTTATTGTCCGAGACTATTCTCGAGACAGTTCGGGACATTTTCCCGACACAACAGAGTACGTTTTAATACTCTACCTTTTCTTGTCTGAGACTATTCTTGGACTTTTCCGGCAATTTTCCGGCATACAGAGTACGTTTTAATACTCTACCTTTCTTGTCTGAGACTATTCTCGACACAGTTCGGGACATTTTCCCGACACACAGAGTACTCGGCTTCGCCATTGCACCCAACCTTAATACTCGACCTCTTTTGGACTTCTCTTAAGCCCACCCTACTTTGGGACATTTATCTTCGGCTTGCTTATGCACCCGACAATACTATTCTTTTTCGACACATTTTTCGACTGCCCTGGTTGGGCGAATTTTTCATGTCCTGATTGGACACTCCTTTCAACGTTCTGTGTTGGATACCGTTTCCACTGAACTGTGTTGGAACTTGGATACTATTTTCTTGGAACGTCTGATGTGGACATCCTTCATTGGTTTATTGGTCTATGTTGGACGCTTTTATTTCTTATGTTGTCGTATCATGTATGACTTTCTTTCTACATCCTCATTGTTGCCCAGATGTTCAGCTGGGGGCGGTGTTGGAGGTATCAGCCTTACATCTCAGGCATCACTTGTTCTCTTGGAGGCTTATAGCGCCATAGGGCTTTGCCCTCGCCTGTATATAGCCTTCTCTGTTCCACACATGTGGTCAGACCTAGATTCTTCATCTCTCTAGATACTTATCTAGATTGTATCATCATCAGATTGATTCATCTATCATTCTGACACTACACACCCCAAAAAAGGATACGATTCCAAGGCAACTGTTGACTTGGAATGAGCACATAGACGACTGACTTTGTGACACTTCGTCACAGTAAGTCACCAGGAGGAGAATTCTCTCTTAAACTCCTGGCAAGACGCCGAGGTTGCGGCTGAACCGACTTACCCTTGCATCAGTGACCGGGATACTCTGTTCATTCACAAGGCAAACGTGGTCACTTTGATACCTAGTGAGCCGCACGAAAGGCTGCTTGAGTGTTGTCATCAGGGCGTACCGGGCATAGATCTCGTGGACAGGGCCAGGTTCGCCTTGCCCAAACCGTTCTTTGATGGATGCAACTTACAAGTTCGTCAAGTCATGAGCACCTGGAAAGCCAAAGCAAGCAGAACCTGGTATGCAGGCATGCAAGCCGAAACTCTGAGCAGTGAGCTCGCTCTCTTGGAATTTGGAGGGTTTGAGAGCGAGACTTGAATGGCAGACGATTTGGGTTGCGCACTCGGAAAATGGTATCATTTCCCTCATTTACCTCGATGCTAACTCCCACATAATTGCACTTCGATTGGTCGAGGCCTAAGTGCATCCATCGATCGTGACCATTCATTCAGTCATCACACGAAGCCAAGTGTTGTCAGACGTAGGCAGCTGGCAGACAACAATTGTGTTCCTTCCGCCTTTCCACCTTATTTTGCCTTGCAGCCTGTATGCTGTCTCTGCCCAGGTACTTGTTCCTGCCGTCTCCCAAGTCTCAACCATAACGACTTGCAAAATTATCCAACCGTTTCGCAGTCAAATCTCGACCAAATATACAGAAACAAAAACGTTGTTTGCTGTGTATTCAAGAGACATGTTTCGCCTTTTCTCAAGCCTCGTCCTAGAGCTCCGTCAACAAATCTGGCGTCTCGCACTGCCCGATAACATCGGCCGGCCGCTACATTTCTACCAAGAGCACGGGTATTGGCGGGCGCGCGTAATAGAAGGATACAATTGCCCCGGATGGAAGTACAAAGAGGCTGAGTTCCGAACCGACTTAATAGATCCTGAAGTCCAGCTATGCCTGCCGCAATTCTTCGTGAATCATGAAGCCCATGATATTGCTGCCGCTTGGCTCCGTCAACAGGTCAGTTCACGCTCAGCGCCCCAACAAGCCTGCATTTTCCATTGTCCTCCTTCATTCTCAATTGCGTCCACTTTCACTCACGGTAAGTTACCAGGGAGGAGGATTCGTTCTATCTCCTGGCAAGCCGCAGAAGCTGGACCGATTTATACGTCCTTTCGATACCGAGCGGGATACTTTGTACATTCCGCAAGACAAATGGTCGCAGTTTTTCAGCGAGCCGTGGGCTATGGGAAATGTGCCTCGCGAGCAAAACGAGGTCACGGGCGTAACTGTCGTGAACAAAGCCATCAGGTTCGCGTTGCCCGAGGCCGTCTTCTGGGATCCGGAGATGCTAGAGCTCTTGCCTGGACATAGGCAAATGTGGTTCGACGATCCGGCGAAGTTTTTTGTTATCATGGGTGTGCAGCCAGAGCAGATCTCGCCGGCGGAACAGGATAGCTGGTCTTGGGAAATGGAGGGCACGGAAATGGGAGCTTTGATCTGGGATATGACGAAGCAGGAGTTTGTGTTTGAGCCAGGCGCGGAGACCTTGGATGAGGAGCATGTGGCGTTGTTTGCGAGAATGGAAGAGGCTGCGCGGGTTAATTTGCGGGATGGCATGATTGAGAATGTGTGCGAAACGTTGGAGATTCGGCTCGCGTATGCAGTGAGAAGGCAACGGTTGTGATGCATGTGATGATGGGGCGGATCAGCAGATTGGGCCAAGTGACCCAAGTCATGGATGATGGTGGTGTAGGTACGTGTGCATTGTTGGAAGTTGGAAGCAGATACTCGCAGGAACTCACCTCTAACTGGCAACAGAACAACTCAAGTGACAACGAAGTACATGGATTGCAAGTTGCATCAATTGTCCATAGCTTCGCGTAAGACTCCTGAACACAGTACTGGGCAATCAGGCACCCGGCACCGTGGTCTGTCTGAGAGTTTGAGATCCTTGTGTGTGTATCAATGATCTTGGTCATTCTTGCAGTCATCTCTCCTCGACGCACGAGGCCATGCAGTGCTGTTGTTCGGTCTTTCCATCTTTTGTTGCTTCCGGCTTGTCTCTACCCATGGACCTCGTCCGAGTCGTCCCAGCGACGCGCCCTTCCGCTCCATCTCCCCCAAGTCCGAACCCTTTCTTCACGACGGTCTTGCGATATCATTTTACTGTTTCGCAGCCAAATCTTCGGCTCAGAGCGTAGAAACGGAAGCCTTGTTTATTGTGTATTCAAGACACATGTTTCAACTCTTCCCCAAACTCCCCCCAGAGCTCCGGCATCACATCTGGCGTCTTGCACTGCCCGACAACATCCGCCGGCCGCTACATCTCCACCAAAGGGACGGCTATTGGCGGGTGCGCGAAATACAAGAACACGAGCCAACTTACCAGCCCGGATTCAGGTGCAACGAACTCGAGTTTCGAACCGAATTGATAGATCCTGTAGTCCAGCTACGCCTGCCGCAATTCTTTGTAAATCATGAAGCCCATGATATAGCCGCCGCTTGGCTCCGTGAGCAGGTCAGTTCAAGCTCAGCGTCCCAACGGATCTGACACTCTTTCTGTTGCCCTCTTGAAAGCTCTGTTGTCCACTTCCACTCACAATAAGTTGCCAGGGAGGAGGATTCGTTCTATCTCCTGGCCAGGCGCACGAAATGGACCGATTTGTATGCCCTTTCAATACCGAGCGGGACACATTGTACATTTCGCCAGAAAGATGGCCCCAGTTTGCTTTCGAACCGGACGAGAGGCTGCGTCATGGCAGTCAACTCAGCACGCCGTACGTGAATATCGTGAAGAAGAATATCAGGCTCGCGATGCCCGACGCCGTCTTCTGGGATACGACTTTGCTACAGATATTTCCTTGGATTAGGAAAGACTGGTTCAGCGGCCCTGGAAAGGTCTTTGTAATCCTGGGTCTGCAGCCAGAGCACGACAGCCGGTATTGGTGGGATATGGAGGACACGGAACTGGGGGCTTTGGTCTAGGATTCGACGGAGCAAGAGTTTGTGTTTGAGCAGAGCATCGAGACCATAAAGGAGGAGCACATGGTGTTGTTATCGAGGATGGAAGAGGCTGCGCGGGCTTGTATGCGAGACACAATGATTGCATGGCAAACGAGCGACAGGTTGGAATTTCGGCTCGCGTATGCAGTGCCAAGGCAGCGACCGTGTTAGATGATGGGCGGATTGGGCGTATTTGGACTAAGTCATGATCATTGATGGTTGGCATAGGTATTGCCTGTGCGTTGATGGAAGGTACATATGTTCAAGCACTGAGCAGTACCTAGCGGTCACTGGTAGCAATTCAGCGTCATTCCTATTCAATTCTTTAACCATAAACTTCTCAGGCGCCAGTATTTCATCGCCACTGCATCTGGATCCTCAGATGGCCTGTCTTCGGCGTCCGCTGAGCTCCTTCAACTCCTTGATCTCAGAGACTCAGATGCATCCTGGATCCAGATCAGATCATCAGCACCCTGTAGGTTCGTAACCCACGCGCTGGACAAGAATATACCCCTGCATTGCCTCTTTATCTTTCTTGGCCTTACTCCTTCTTGTTCCTTGGCCAACCGCCCTCGGCCTTGGCAGCTGAAGGTACCATCTAGAATCGCATATCGCACATCTCACTCCATCTCATGTCCTAGCGTTCAAGGATGGTAACCTAAGTCATGCCTTGATCCCAACTTCGATACCAAGTCATTGTAGACATCCAGCATCATCTACGAAAATTCCTAAGGGGCGATGCAACGAAGGTTCAGGTATACTTGCTTGATGGTTTGGTGGGAAATGGTTCTGTCCGGTGAACAGCAATCGATAATACATCAAGAACCTGGGCATGATCTCGGTCACGGCCACAATCATGCCATGCCATGCCACAGTAAGAGTCACGGCAACAGACACGGTCACATTTGTAAAGGGGTCCAGAAGGACCGCGCCTGAGATGAAGTGGTATCATGCCCTCTATATACGTTATGCCACATATCGCTTTTGCCTTTTCCTTTATATATATATACGTATGACCAAGTCTCAAGATGCCCTCGTGCCCCTCATGCCCTCTATCTTATCGTACAATGCACTCTATATACACCCCCCCCCTTCCCGTTCATGCTAAGATATGCCGTTCATCTCTGCGCCATCGCTCAACCAAAATAAAAATCAACACACACAAGAACAACCCAAAAAGGACCAAACAGTAGGGAGAGAAAAGTCCAAAAAGGCAATATAGAAAGCACCAGCACGAAGTCTCGTCAGATGATGGTGCTGCGCTCGCTCGCCTCGCTCACCGGCCTCCACGAGACATACCCCCGCATCAGCCCTCAAAAATCTCATGCTGTAGCTCAATTCCATAATCCTGCGCCATATCACGCATTCGATTCTCCATCTCATCCTCCATACCCCCGCCCAGGCCAAGCCACTGCCTCAGCTTGAACAGGTAAAACGCGATATCCGTCACAGACATGACCGCCTTAAACAGCACATGCCTCCACGCGTTCGTCAGTCTCTGCGGCAGCGGCAAATTCTTGTCCTGGAATAAACTCCGACTGGCCCACTCGCCCATCATCTTGACCCTGTTGACAGGCGAGCCGAGATACTGGTTATTGCCCTGCACGATGCGCATGTTCCGCCCGATGAATAGTAGCTCCTTGGGCCACTTCTCCTCGTCGGCGAGCATGTCGCGCAGGCTCTTCTTCATCAGGTTCTGCATGGCGTAGTGTCTCTCCGCGGGAGTTTTCCCCTCGAGCTCCTTGGCTAGCTTCTCGCGCATCGACGTGCCTTGGCTGCCCTCGTAGGGACGCATGAGGGTTGCGCTGGCGAAGAAGTCGGCCCCCTTGATGCCCCACTCCGAGGTGATGCGGCCGATGGTCTTGTTGTCAAATGTCATGAGTGCTTTCCAGAAGGTACAGTATTGGTGGCGGAACGTGGGGTCCATGTACACGTAGAGGCCGTGGTCGATGAGTACCAGCTCGGCACGGCCACTGGGCAGACGTCGGATGAAGATGTTGCCCGGATGGGGGTCGCAGTGGACCACGCCCCATTTGAAAATCTGCGCCGAGAAGAGGTCAATCATGGTTGTCATGACTTCCTTGGTCGAGAGGCCGAGTCCACCCCGTCCGCGGATGCCTTTCCATTCTTGACGCTCGGGTTTGATCTTCTCCTGGAACGACTGTGTTCGAAGCTCGCGTCGTGCTTTGTCCATGTCCGGTGGCGGCAGCGGCGACTTGGCTCCTGGGGAACCCTTGCCGGAACCGCCGAGCCATCGCGATGTCATGGCTTTCTTGTCCCATAGCCGGACGCCCTCAATCCATTCCGTCGTGAGGACTCGGCGGGTTGTGAGATCAGAGTACACCACGGGGACGTAGACACGACCTTTGAGACTCTTCTCAGAGTTTACTAGATCTCTCATGGTTCTCGAGTTTGTCGCCTCGTTGACGAAATCTGTTTCCAGCTCCAGGCGCTCCGTAATGAATGGAACGAGTGTATATAGTGGGAGATCAAACCACTTCGAATAGATCCACGTAACCGCCCTGTGAGGAGATAGAAATGAAAAGGTTAGCAGAAGCTCTTGGTTTGTGGTGTTTCCCTTCGTTGTCCCTGCTATACGTACCGGAAAGCCCACAGATCCCAGGCAATCTGCTTCGCAATCTCCCTCTTCTGAATCTTGATCGCCACCTCACGACCGTCGGGCAGTCTCGCCCAATGAACCTGCGCAACACTAGCACTCGCCCTGGCTTTGCGCTCCATGACTCCCATGCCCTCTTTGCCGGTAAAGCTCACGCCAAAGACCTCTTCGACGCTTTTGCCGAAATCCTCCTCAATCACCTTTTCCACGTCCTCCCAGCTATCTTGCGGCGCATCGTCAAACATCCTGCTGAACATTTTCTGGAATTCGGGCGGCAAGACCGCGCTCTGCATGGCAATCGCTTGTCCAATCTTGAGGTACAGTCCTCCATTGACGCGGAGCAGCTCAAACAGCCTCTCCGCATTGCGGGCATGGAGCTCGGGTACAGAGCCCGCCGTCACGGGCTCTGGGCGGAAGTTGAGCTTGTAGTCCAGCGCGACCATCAGCGTGGTTGCGAAGGTGCGCACCGTTCTGGCGAACCCCGAGGCATATATCTGCCGGTCAGCCAGATAGATGGTGCCCCCGATGGCGAGGGCTATCGCCGTCCGTCGCATCCATTTTCCACCCTTTTTGTATTGCTTCGCAGCTTTCGGTGCGCCGAGCTCTTCGGGCGACGGTGGACGAAGGGGCTGGAAGCCTCCCGAGGTTTGGAGATGTCGGCGGCATGTGGAAAAGGCAAGCAGCTTTCGATACCCATAGACGTCATTGCGGAACGTCGTCCTGGGCACGCGACAAGCTGCCACTGACGATGGAATTGTCCGGGTGAGGTGCAGCATGTTTGAGCGCGGCATGCTGTGCAGGACCACGTCTCGCTGTCGCGGCCTGACTATTTGCGGACTGAAGTCTTGAACGATCCGGACATGAGAAGGCGCGAAAGGGGTGACTCGTGAAGTCGTGAGCGAGATGGTACGACGTCGGTGGAGTTGGTTGGTTGGCGTCGTTTTCTTTTCCTTTTTTTTCTCGTTCCTTCCGACTCTATGTATGACGTTGTCATCGCTACTCCGTAGTTCCCCACACGATGGGCCAAATGCATTCACCGGCATGTCTTCAGTTGCTCCGATCGATGAGTACAAGGACGAACCACAACTTGTTGGAACCTTGAGTGAATTACAACTTCCCTATATATTGCTCGTTTCTGCCATGAGACCAGCAAATATTGAGTTAATTCACAATGGCTCACAGCTCATCCCGTCTCCCAGTCCTTTCGAAGTCACTGACTTTGTCATGTCAGTCGCGATTCGCCATGTGCTGTGCACCAATAAGCGTTGCTACATCTCATGTACGCATAGAGCTGCTCGCATTTCCTTCTGGGTTGGAAATCATTGTTCAAGCCACGGGATAGCTAATAATGCATCGGAGCGTCGATCTCGCAACTTACAGAGACTGAGTGACCACTGCGAAGTGATGAGTCCAGCCGTCTGAGCCTTATCATCGCCTTCCGCCTGCATGATCCCAAATCTAGAAGCTCCATAATAATGCAGAGGCAGATTAGGTACCAGCCTACCAGGTACATATGCAGTCAAATGGGCCAGCGAGGGTACCTGTAACCTAGGTACCTATGCGCATTGGGGTGCGACGAAGACGGCCGGGTCACAGCGATGCAGTGTGCCAGTGACTGCCACATCGGATGAGATCTCGGTCAAGACGCAAACATGCAATATGTATATGTATGACGATACGAATGAATCGCGGCGAAAACGGCCTCTGAGCCAAGAACGGAGGATGGCGATCTCAAGCGCTGTGCCAATGGATATCCGATCCCAATCTGGTCATCAGGCTGGTGAGGCCGCGACAAATTACAATGACCGCAATAACAAACCCCGTCGATCCCCACTTGGCCAAATTCGCTCCAAGATGAAAGGCACCTTCGTTTGACAGCCAATGGAGCGAAACGAAAATATCGTTGTGCAAATTCCCGGTACATATCGCGCGGCGCCATAGCCGTCGGTCCAAAGTCAAATCATAATAGGTACATAAATGCAGTGCCAGTGGCCACCGAACCTGAACGTATCCAGGCAACCAGTGCATTCATGGCAAATGGGTACGGAGTACCTACCTAAGGTAATGAATGCATTGTACTCCCGTACCTACACGACATCTGCAGGGCCCGCTAGGTATACAATGTTGTTGTGGTCTGGAAGGATGCCGCAGAAAACCCTGAAAGCCTCGGATGAATCAATCAGACCCGTATCCGCTGCAGAATAGCCTGCAAGTTCTGCAGACTGCAAGGAAGCCTATATTCTTTGAGGTAGCGGTACCTGACTAGGTAAGTATCTTATGTATCTTCTACATAATTTGATAGCAGCTCTACAGCGCATGAGACTGACTAGGTATTGGCTGAGCAGTGACTCGTGAGCCCTGGGCTACGGAGTACCTATGGCTGAGTTGGGATTCGGGAGTCGGAAGTGGCTAGGTACCTAGTGGTGTCACACCATTTCTTCTGGCGCCACATGCAGACACAGCCACACGCTCACGAAGCGAATCCCAAATGAGCCTCTCGTCATCAAAGCGCCATTTGCGTCCGATAGATGCACGCGGCACATTCCTCTCTTGGCGAGTGAAAGGAGTTGAGAAGGCAGTGCCGACCCAAGTACCTCCGTACTTGCCTCTGCTCTTTGTTATTTTTCCAGAGTAGGTACTCTGTACAACGACCTACAGTAGGTAAATACCTGTTACCCAGTCTCTCTGCCGAAGAAGCCAAGACGTCCAAACGCCAAAACGACCAAAACAGCCATATCAGCGCCCCGACGCAGCGGCGCATCCCCTCCTTCTGTGGTCAACGACGACTTCGATTCGCATCGTTCGCCGTTGCTTCTTCTATTTTCTGCAGTTGCTCCTTTGCACGCGCCCATCGCTGCCCAGGTTCGCATTCACGGCATTCGACGCTGCCTGCTGGATACTCCGAAACCTAGCCAGGCTGCCGCCTCGGCCTCCCCGGTGCCGTTCTTGGAGACGAACTGATCTCCTTTCGCTCATTTACCTATTACGACAGCGACGTTGCACCAGACTCTTGAACTATCGCATATCTAATCCCATGGCCGGCGAAAAGGCTCACGACATCTAATTGTACGGCGCGCCCCGTGACGACTGCCGACATTACGACCCGAGACGATTGCGAATTCACGATACCATAATCCATCATTCATTCTGCGTCTCTGAGCCTGGCTCGCTGTTGTGGCCATGCTGCGGCCGGCAACGCCATTGTCGGTGCTTCTATTCGTTGCCTTTGTTCTGCTCCTCTTGTCGGTCATATCTTTCCCAGTCACCAAATTTGCGCCACTCGGAGAGAACAAAAACGTCAAATATGGCGTGTTTGGTTACTGCCAGGGCGACAAGTGCTCCAAAATCGGCCTTGGGTACCCATCAGGTATGCTCGATATTTTTCTCAACATTTGCAGTCACGTTTTTACTGATCATGATATTTATTTCTTCTCCCCCAGGTGGCATCTTAAATGATGATACTCAGCAGTTCGATTTCCCGGCCTCGGCTCGTCATACTTTGTCCGCCATTCTTGTCATCCACCCTGTGGCTGCGTTCCTCACTCTCGTCATGTTCTGTCTAGCAGCTGCTGCTCACATGCACAGTACCTCACATTCCGTCAGGTACCTCTTGGTTGTCTTCATCTTCATGTTGCTTACCTTTGTTGTGTGCATCGTCGCTTTTGTGATTGACGTCCTGCTGTTCATGCCTCATTTGGCGTGGGGATCCTATGTGGTCCTAGCAGCAGCCATCATCGTGGCTGTCTGTGCCGTTGGGACTTGTGCCATGCGACGTGCAGTTGTCGGCAAAAAGTCACGGCATGAACGTGTTGCCGGAAATGCCGAGATGAGTGGCCAGAACTACTTCGACAGAGAAGCGCAATTCAACAAGCCAACGCCTGTCGTTGCTACCCAACCCGCTGGTCCAGGTGTCGGTGGCGGACTGCCAGGAGCTGCCGACACCCAACCGACTTTTGCTACATTCGAGAGCCAGAGGAAGGACGACCAAGTGAGCGATGAGAGAATTCCCTTAACTCAAACGAGCCCTGCAGAGAACTCTATCGACCTGGCCAATATGGGTGGTGCTGCCAACATGGCTGGGGCCGGACGATCGCCATCACGAGACCGGCACGGAAATCCACACAACGGCGCACCCGACGCCTTTGCACCTCAGCCTTACGGAAGAGGAAGGGGTGGAGGCCCGCGCGGAGGCCGAGGAGGCCCGTACGGACGAGGCGGCTTCGATGCTCACGGTGTAGGGGGCCGAGGACGAGGAGGTGGTAGGGGTGGTTATGGTCCACCACCCGGGAGAGGAGGACCCCGTGGACGAGGGGGCTACGGCCCTCCACCTCGCGGGGCGTATGGACCAGGAGGTATGCGAGGAGGACGCGGGCCTCCAGTTGCTTCTCACGGGAATATGGATCCAGGCCAATATGAACGTGGACCATCTGGCGAGGTGTTCATGCCCTACGGCCAACCCTCAGCTTCACCAGCTCTAGATCGCGGGTGGAATGGCAGCAACCATGGCTCCGTTGCAGATGGTTACGATCTTCCCCGCGCAGAGTCACCCCCACCATTACCTGATCATGAGATGGGCGTTCCTCGCGCGGAGTCACCTCCGCCACTGCCTGGCCATGCGATGGGAATTCCTCGCGCAGAGTCACCTCCGCCACTATCTGCCCATGCGATGGGAATTCCTCGCGCAGAGTCCCCTCCGCCACTGCTTGGACATGCCATGGGAATCGCCCCCGCTATCGAGATGGAGGCTGCTCCTCTCTCACCGCCACATTCGTTCGGGCAGCACAAGCAGCTCCGAGATAGTGATGAGGATGTTGCTGGCATGGTTGGCTTGCAACAGCATCGCGCCATGGCTGACAATGGAAGAGACACATTTATGAGCGACGCGAGCAGATACAGCTCAGATAAGTACGCGAACATCAAGAAGCCCAGTCTCGATTTCACCCATGACCCGTTTTACTGACCCCATCCTCTCTTTATAGATACTATGTCCCACCGCGAGCTGCTTGGAACCAAAGCTCGGGGAGACACTCACCTCGTGCTGCATCTCCTGCGCACTCGTTCAGACCTAACCCTGAACATTCCGCTCCCCACTTGCCTCCTTCCAGGATGGGCTCTCGTAGCGATTACTACGAGGACGTCGACCCCAAGTTTGAGGCTATGCACCCTCAGACCCCTCAGACCCCCCAAAACCCTCATGGAGGACCATTGTTACATGTTCATCCTCCTGATCCAGTCTACGAAGATGTTCATGCCGTGGTCGGCGGTGCGCGCAGTCCTGCGGAGTCTGAGCGGTCCAATTTCACATCCATCTCTCAACGAGGTGTCAATCCCCGGTGGGAGCCTCAACCTCCCATGCCAAACCAGGGAGTTCCTCCGCGCCGTCCCATCCAGATGAAGCAGCAAAGACAAGACGTTTTGCTGAACAACAACCCGGACTTTCAACTTTCCGGCGCAAGAGGGCAAGCCCCTAGTCGGGGCGGCCCCGGCATGATACCCGGCAGCGCGTATCCGACTGGCGCCATATAATAGTCGCTAATAGCAGACTCGGCGGACGGAAGGGGTCGTAGAAAATACACTGCACGATCAACTGCAGATAGCGAGCGAGTGGATACACCCTTACATATTCATTTCAGGACACCTCTTACTTGGAAACTTTCTCTCGAATTATTCTCTTCCCACAGCAGCTCAGAGTCTTCACAACTCTGAGCATAATTGCGTTAGCCACCGAGAATGGCCACGAATTTAAGCTTCGACTTTTTATTCTCTTCTTGTCATTTACTTTTCCACACGATTCCCCAAGCAATGATTTTTATTGAGGGAGGATGAATCTGCACTTTTAGATCCTCTTTGGGGGCGCCTTTCTACTTTCTCTTCTTACTCCTTCTTTCTTCCCTTCCTCCTTCTCTTTTTTTTTTTTACTGTTTCTTCTTTTGGTCAAAGCTGACCGTCTCTCGCGGCGCAATTCCATGTATCACGAGGTTTCATACATCACAAACGAAAATACACACAGAATGACCGACGTCCAGGTCTCAATTTTGTTCACTTGTTTGTTCGTCTCTACAATTGCTAATTTGGTGCACCTTTTGGAGAATGCGGAGGAATCGGGACCTCTTTTCCTCGCAGCCATGAATCTTTTGCATTATCGTGTGGCGCGGGGGCGCCTCAAAATAATGAACATGACCAATGCAGGCAGCAGGAGTGAGGCCCCGCATGGCATGATGCAATTGGGAGATGTAGTGCGATGCTTGCTGCAGCCCAAATTCGAAATCGGGAGAAATATACTTGAACTCGGTTTCCTTACGAAAGAATGACTTTGCGCGCGACTCTGTGATAACACTAACAGCTTTTGGTCCTACCAGGTTTCGTTCTTGGCCGAGGCTGAAAAGAGAAGAGAATATTCCCTACATGCCACAACATGGGATGGGGGTCGCCCTGATGTTATTGGCAGGGCGATTAGCGAATGCGGCTTTCTGATCTTTCGTGCTTCACTTATCATGGCATAATGAGTTAACAGTAACGTCTTTGAACGAGCACGGTGACGTCGCACCAGTCCAGAAGTGAACTGTGTGCCTCATTACGTGGTTAAGTGGTTTAGGTTTAGTGTCGCATCTCCTGGACGTCGAAGTGTTCGCGGGTCACCTGCCCGACACTTGGACGTGTAGCCGACCAAGTGTCTAAAGTGGTTGGTGGTGAGTGGTCCCATGTGGCTTTCTACGCTTATCTGGTTTCTTTCGTTCAGGCTTCTTTGATGTCTCCCTGACTCCGACACTCGTTCTGCATTTCATCGTTCCGCACGAGGGCCCTTGATTTCTTCTTTCATCACTTTTCTTCTTTTTCTTTTTCTTGGATCTGCGTTTCATCGTCGTTTGAAAGCCCTGGGCTGGCTACCTGGGGGAGGTTATTTGGAAATAGACCCCGTTTCATTTATCTCTTCTCATTTACATCGATTAATTGGACTCGACGCTCTCCCCTTGGAAATACTTCCTGGCACCATTTGTCCAGGACTTTGGTAGGTTACGTCCGTTTTTGCTGGGAGAAGCAGCCTGGTTGGTGGCTCCTTCCCTCAGCATCTGTCATCGCCACCTGGCGAAGGAGCTGTGTCGACGATCAGGAGCGATTGGCAGGTCTCTGCGCAAGAGGCTTGCTTCTCTCCTTCCGCGATATCTGTCGCGAAACTCCTATGGAGCGCACAACTCACTCGATTTCCCCGAAACTCTGGCCTGGGCAATTAATTTGCTTGCAAGAGATTTTGCGACAGGATCAGTCCTTCGCTTGGGTCTTGGAATTCCTCTTGGCCCCTTGACTAAAACCAGACGCTGGTGTCGAAGTCGCAATAGTCAATTGAAGAAGGCAATCATTGGAAATCAGCCAATGTCGCATTTCTGGTTCTGAGTGCGTTGGTATAGATTTTCACTTGGACCTGCCTCCTTCGCTTCCCCATTTTCTTCTTTACGATCAAGACGAAGGCACGAGGACTGCTTTGTCCTACGGGCACTGAGCTTCCACTTACAGTTACCATACCAACATACCTTCCTGACTGGGAGAAGATGGACAGCCTATCTGTCCCAGACTCTACTTCACCCACTCCTTCAATGAGTGCAGCATCCGCGTCATCGTCAAAGCAGCCGACATACACCACTGCTGGTACAATATATAAGCCGAGCCCATCGCAGCCACTTCAACCACCCACTCGTCGTGGCCGTTCGCTCAAGTGGCCAATTGGCAGCAACTTACAAGCTACTGATCTCGCTGCACTGCCTAGGACGGCACTATCTGAGCACAAGACCTCTGCGGGTACCTCATATTCGACTGTGCAGCAGTATACGCCGTTGCAACAAAATTACGATCGGGCCATCAGCCCGTTCAATAACCAGGACCATAATCATGCCAAGATAACGGCAGACATACCTGGTATTCAGATTTCCAATACATCCAAATTGTCGTTCGACGTTTCCGATCCGCGCGATCGGGAAAGAGCGATGAAAGCCGAACGAGATTCCTTCTCTGGGAACTATAGTGATGGCGAAGACGGCGACCGTGAAGACGACGGATACGACGAAGACGATGATGACGATGGCAACAACAATGCCCTGAAAAACCTACCGGTCCAGTCGTTGAAGCATCTGGCCTCCTACTCGAATCCGACACAGAAAGCCGCTCAAAAGGCGTTCCAACGTGGATCTAGGTCCAGACCAGGCATATTCGGTTCATCGATGGGCAGTGCCTCGTCAGCTAGTCCTTCAGGCGGAGCATCTTTGAATGCCTCAGATGGGCCGAATGATGCAGGGCAAGGATTCTCTGGTACCAATTACCAGTCTCAGACGGAGACTTATACTCTGAAACAGGCTCAACGCGACGTCTTTTCCAAACTCGACGGCGCACGGAGTGCAAGGAGTGGCACGCCATTTTCAGCTCATTCGATGCTTCGAAGAGCTAGGTCAGCAAGTAGTGAAGTCTCCAGGGGTTCGCAAAAGCATCTTTTGGGGCACTCTATGCCGATGCCTCTCACTGCGGGGCCGCCCGGCCAGAGACAGTTTCGTCCCCTGAATTTCGAGAAAGCCTCCAAGACTATGAACGTCCAATCTTCACCTATACAATCCAATGGAGAGGGAGATGGGACACTGTTGAACGCGAATTATGCGCTCAGTGGGCATGGATTCGATCATTTTTATGAACCACCCCTGGCTCCGGACATGCTTCCCACGTCAAGCACGTCGAGTACAGCTTTCAACCAAAAGGCCCATACAGTACAGATGCCAGGATTCCAACTGCCGTCCGGAATCATCGATAGTGAAGACGAATATTACAACACCTCGACCTTTATCCCTGATATTTACGGCTACACGGAATCGTGGGTAACAAAGCCGACCCGAGAACCGAGCTGGAGATATCCCTCCCCAAAGAATGGCATCCCGTGTCGCGTTGGTTTAGGTCCTATGACGGATGAGGCATATGCGGAGCACAATCGGCAACTCGAAAAGTGGTGGCGCTCAGGTTTGACCAAGTTGAACAGACGTATAGAAACGGCCAATCCGAATCATAGCGACTATTTCAATGATCACCGATTCGGGGCCATTGGTGACAGAAGGCCAACAACCTCGATTAGTTGTCCTAAGCTTAGCAACACGGAACAGCCAGCGGTCATGGGTGCTACCTCCGGGCATTCTCGGTCACCAATGGACATGCTTAACAATGCCCTCAACATGATTAACGGCGAGCGCTCTCATTTTCCTCCCGCCGAAGTTCTAGTCCAACCTTGTTCCACTTATTATTCTGGCTAGCTTTTTATTTCATTGGAGGCTGCCAATTCTTGATGTTGATAGGCATATCATTGGGGCAGGCTCCTGAGAGCCCAGCACGTTTGAGCTTACTCTCCCAGGTAGACATGTAAAAAAGACCGACACTGGACAAGAACTGTCTCAAGTCTACACGCTCTCAAAGAACATCAATGGCTAGGCGTATTGCCTTGAATAAAAGCGTTCAAAGCCTCGCTAGCTCGCTCATCTTTGGCTCTTTCCAGAGCTCCGATTACAATATATTATTGCAAATAGACAATAAAAGCAGTCAGGAATACCTCAAGTCTTAATTGATGCGACGTGACATGACGTGATGTGATTTGCTTTGTAATAAGTAGGTAGCTACTTTCACTACGTATCACGTTGTGTCTCCCTCTGATAGGTACCTGTCGGCTCGTAATCCGTAGGGGGATCAAAAAGAACGTGCATGCAAAACGAATCATAAACGGGTCTGTGATGTTCAAGTCGTCTATCTTCTAGAGAGAGGAAGATGGATCAAGATGTATACCTATTACCACCACGAGCCAAGGCGTTCTGTCAAGTTGCCAGCCGATTGCGTTCCATGTGTAGTTCCTTCACGATCGGTCTCACCCTTCGTGAGTCGTGACACCTCCGTAAAACATCCGTAGTACCTCTGTGCTCCTTCGTGATGCTTTCGTGGAACTGTTCAAGGCGGCTGCGAATATCGGTGATAGAGCGGTTCTGACAGTACCTACCTACACATACCTACCTATAGTTGTGTAGGACCGTAGGTATGTAGGTACCCTTACCTGTAGGCTGTAAGGCCATTTACCCTTTTGGGAAGTCAAAGGCAGTTTGGTTGGCCCAACTCAATTAGAGTGGGGAGTCTACCTAGGTAAGGAGGTACCTAATAGGCACCTAAGGTACATACCTCCTCTAGGTCTACCTAATGTATGTACTCCGTAGACGTGTTGTAATTTGTAGATACACCTGAATTCCCCATCTTGTGAAAACAGGGTCTTTTCTTGGCTGCTCCTTCTTCTTGAACTTGGTGTCGTGGACGCTACAGATTAAGCGAGGTGACCTCGCCTGCGGCCTGTCATTCGCTGCACTTTTCTTCCTAGACATCGCTGCCGATCGGACCGAACTTCCATGTACAATAGTTGTTGTCGGCTCATAGGGGAAACAAATACTAAGAGCATCATGTAAAACGAAACACAATCTTCTTGGCTTGGCTTGTGCATCTTCCAGAGAGAGGAAGATGGCATAGCTATGTTATACCAGTGGCTCGTGGTGTATATGTGACGTTTAATGTACTCCATTCGTGCGATCAGTCTAAAACTGTGGCACTACCGTGAAACCTCCGTAATATGCCCTGTCTGAGACGGCTGCGACTATTGGTAGTGAAGCAGTTCCCAACATATATACCTAAGCTCCTCGATTGTTTTCTCTTCATTTTAGCACTTCGATTCAACTCAGTCCTGTTCTTTTCTTTTCCTTGCTTACCCTTGTGGTGGTCCTGTGAGGATTGCTGTTCTTTTGATCTTTCCTGTGGATCTTTGCTCTTGCCTTGTTGCAGTGTGCAGTGTGCACTGTGCACTGTGCAGAGACCTGAGAGGATCTACTGTTCTGTGGTTTCCCCACTCATCCATCATTTCTATCTCCTCAATGCTCACTCCTCCTGACTTCCCCATCTCCTCGACAACTCCTCCACCATGCTGTCGAATTATGTATTCAACCTTGACAATGACTAGGACGACGTACGTGACACATACAGCTAACAAGTCTCTGCTGTTGCCATCCCAGAGCCCACCACCGACCTCAGCCTGCGACCTGTTCGTTCCCTCTTGGGATGTAGCCGTCGATTCAGGCCAGGAAGACAAGATTGTGGTCAATGGCACGATCCAGCAGGTTGACGCCTACATGGAGGCCCATTACCCCAGCTGGTCCGCTAAGTGGGCCAACTTCATTCTTCACCTTAGGTATCTGAAATCATCCCCTCGGGCGCGTGCTCGCGGGGGCTCACTTGGCAGGAGCCGAGTGTGAATACGTGAAGTTGGCCAATTTGGCAGACCAGCCGGGGTAATGGGCCTCCATGTAGGCGTCCACCTGCTGGATCGTGCCATTGACCACAATCTTGTCTTCCTGGCCTGGCTCGATGGCTACGTCCCAAGAGAGAACGAAGAGGCCGGTGGTGGGCTCAGGGAAGACAAGAGCAGACTCTGAGGCCTAGGTATTGTGACGGTCAGGGTCGTTGCACTGCACTATATATCCCGCACTAAGCCGGTTTCCTGTCCGCTTAGTGTTGGCTCGGAGAGAAGGGTAGCCCAAACGCAGGTAGCCCTTGCTTATTCCTTACCCAGGCAATGCTGCAATGTACATGTGAAGACACGATACCGAGACAACATCCGGTCAAAGCCATGAAAACAGCATGACATCCTATCAATACCGCCAGCCATCTCTAATGACCAGTATTGCGCCACAGCCACTTAGCACCACAGCTCGATTTCCCCACGATGAAAGAGTAGTCGCCAAAAAGGGTTGTCTTTCCGGAGACCATCGGCATAAGTGTGTCACTACTTATGGCACAGTGAGATAAGATGGCCTCAGCCGCGACCACAATGTCGGAGAAGGCTTCGAGGGTCTTCAATCTGAGCGTATCGCTCTATACGGCATATGTATCAGCCACGATGTCAAAACACAGCACCTGTTCGAACTTCGAGTGGAACTCAAACAACGGAGAAGAGAAGAACAAATGTCAAAAGAGTCCACTTACATCATTGCACCAGAAAATAGCTCCCTCATCCGAGCAGCTGAGCTTGCTACAGGTTCCGGGTCTAGGACTCCATCGCGGACCGCGGTCCATGCCGATGCGGCGGAGGTGGTCCATGGCTCCGAGAATGGCGCGCGTCGAGGCTTGATGGAGAGGGGAGTTACACGTGACACTCTTCACCTTCTTCAGTTCGGGCAAGCTCGCGGGGGCCTCCTTGGCATGAACCGGGTACGGCGAAGCGAAGTGGGCGTGTTTGGCTGACCAGCCCGGGTAATGAGCTTCCATGTAGGCGTCGACCTGCTGTATGGTGCCATTGACCAGAATCGTTTCTTCCCAGAGATTCTGGCCTGGCTCGATGGTCACTTCCCAAGTGGGAACGAATCGGTGGGTGATGGGCTCAGAAATGGCACGAGCAGAGACTGAGGCCTAAGGATTTGTTAGCTGTCTCAGGTCGTGTGTGCAGCGGTTTAATTCCCGTGCCCGGGGGAAGGGGGACTCGAGAGTGCCTTGCGTGGAAATTGGAATGCGTACCCCAAGTGCAAGGAAGCACATCATCGTGGAGAGAGTGTTGCACTTCATTGTCAAAGATGTATTGAAGTACTAAGTAGAGACGGGAGTTGATGATATGGGTAGTAAATACTAAAGCGGTGGTTGTGTGTAAATGTAGCGTGTGTGTATGGCTTTTCAGTGGATGATATGACTGATGCGGGTTTACTCTTGACTCTTGAGTCTTGAGTTACTGTCTTAAGAGGCATATTACAAAGAGCGCAAAGGCAACATGCCAGAATTTAGAAGCCCGGGTTGCTCGCCATTATGTAGTAATTCGCATTCCGAATAAGCCAGGTTGGAACTTGGACACGATCCTTGCGGTGTCCAGTCTGAATTTTCTCGATCAATCATCACATGCATCGTGGCTTTTTCCACGAAGGTTTACTTTCAAGCTAGGCCGCATTACACTGTACATACCCCAGAATCGGATCAAAGAGGTCACCCTGAGCCTCCGAGGCTTCTTTAGACTTTTTCTCGGCCTACACTTCCGCCACTCTTCTGTAAATATGAACTAGTCTCTAGAGGCATGTTTCGTGGCTCCAGCTTCTTGGATAGTGAACACAGGCTCACCTCCGTGTAGTAATCTGCAGTCGCCGGCTCATCACCAGTGACCATCAATTGACAATCAGGTCCCAGGGCGTAGGGCTGAGGGCTCAGGGGCCAGGGTTGGGCACGATCTTCAAAGTTCAGTCCGATCTTCTTCATCACATATGTATAATGTGGGTGTGCACTGTGGGCAATGATTATGATGATAGATGATAGATCTGCAGTGGAGAAGAAGACGTTTGTAGGTGGGTAGTGCATCGTGGCCGGCGGAAGTTGGAACAAGTGTCAAGGAGCCTATCATCTATGTATAATGTACATATGGGTCTCTGGAGACTGGCACTCGTGACTCTGCTACATAATATACTCTGTAGCCTGTAATCCGTCTACAAGCCTGACTCCTGAGCCTCAGTGAGAAGAATACAACAAGTGATGCCTGAGATTGAGGCTGCTACCAATCTTGAACCAACAACATACGGAGTAGTAAGTACCTACGTACAAATGTACATTGCGGCTTTCAACTTTCAAGAAGTACTTCAAAGAACTTCTCAAGTGAAAACTCATATGCACGGAGTGCAAAGGGTATTGTGTACACCATCATGCACATCTCACAAGTAGCACATTGTTTTATGTCCAAGCCCAAACGCAGCTAGCCCTTGTTTATAACTTATTAACTTTATTTCCAGAATCCCAAAATCCTAATCACCCAAGCGATGTACATGTAAACACTGAAGACACGATACCTATTACCGAGCGGCGAGACATTAATAATTATCCGGCAAAAGCCATGAAAACAGAATGAAATCCTATAGGCTATCAATACCGCCAGCCATCTTCATTGTTCAATGACCATGACTGCGCAACTTAGAAGTCAGCACCACAGCTTGATTTCCCCACGATAAAAGAGTAATCGCCAAAAAGGACTGTTTTCCCGGAAACCATCGGCATAAGTGTGTCACCACTTATGGCGCATTGAGACAATATGGCCTCCGCCGCGACCGCAATGTCGAACCAGCCGTCGAGGGTCTTCGCCGTCTCGCTCTATATGGTATACGTGTCAGCCACGATTTCAAAACACAGCAATCTGTTCGAGCGGAACTCAAACAACGAAGAAGAGAAGAGCAAATGTCAAAAGAGTCCACTTACATCATTGCACCAGAAAATAGCTCCTTCATCCGAGCAGCTGAGCCTGCCACAGGTTCCGGGACTAGGCACATATGACGGAGTGCGGTCTATGCTGATGCTACGGAGGTGGTCGATGCCTCCGAGAATGCCGCGCGTCGAGGCTTGATGGAGAGGAGAGTTGCACACGACACTCTTCACCTTCATCAAGCTCTCGGAGACTGGAGTCTTCTTCGTCAGGAGCCCGGTAGGTGGTGTTGGCATGCTTTGCGGACCATCCTGGGTAATGGGCGTCCATGTAGGCATCCACCTGCTCTATGGTGCCATTGACCAGAATCGTTCCTTCCCAGAGATCCTCGCCGCCTGGATTGAGGTTCACTTTCCAAGTGGGAACGATGCTGTGGTTGATGGACTCAAGGATGGCACGAGCAGAGACTGAGACCTAATGATTTGTTAGCTCTAAGCTGTCTCAGTCGGAGACTCGGAATCAGGTCGTGTGTGCAGAGGTTCAATTCCCGTGCCCGGGGGAAGGGGGAGTGGCAAGTGCCTTTCGTGGAAATTGGAATGCGTACCCCAAGTGCAAGGAAGCACATCATCGTGGAGAGTGTGAACTTCATTGTCAAGGACTCAAAGATGTATTGAAGTAGGAAATAGGAGTTGTAGACGTGGGTTGTAAGTACTAAAGCGGTCGCCGGTGGTTGTGTGTAAATGTTGCGTGTGTGTATAGATTCTCAATGGATGATTTGACTGATCACTGATGAGGGTTGAGTTACTGTCTTGAGAGTTGAGAGGTATATTAAAAATAGCGCACAGGCAACATGTCAGAACTTAGAAGGCCGGGGTGCTCGCCATTATATAGTAATTCGCAGTCTGGATAAGCCTGCTGCCAGGTTGACCGTTGGACACGTGCCCTTACGATGGCCAGTCTGAATTTTCTCGATCACATGCATCGTGACTTTTTCCACGAAGGTTTACTTCCAAGCTAGGCCGCATTACATTGTACATCCATGTGGTGACGTGGCACGCGCTGTCGCGCCCCCAGAATCGGATCATAACTTCCTGACGAACCACATCTGTCCCGAGGGCCGAGACCGACGGCACGTCACCATACAAGGCACAGATTTTTACGATGAGCTGGGCCCCGGCCGCAATGTAGGAGATGCTTCAAGCTGTCGAGGCCTGAGGGTCTTGGGCTCATCGTCCTATACGGCATACCTGACACCTGTCAGCCAGGAAGCCAAATACAACACTTGTTCGAGCGAAACCAAACAACAAATGTCCGAGGAGAGATGAGAGACTCAGAGAGAAGAACAGAAGAGCCAACTTACATCATTGCACCAGACGATAACCGCATCCCCCGAGCAGCTGACCCTACCACAGGATCGGGGACAAGGCCCATTTCGCGGATGGCGGTCCTTGCTGATGCTGCGGAGGTAGTTGATTCCGTCGACAATGGCGCGGGTTGAGCCATCGATTGAGAAGCCGGTTGCAATTGAATCCTTCAACTTCCTCCAATGATTCGGGCTGCAGCCAATCAGCGTGCATGACTTGCGCACCCAAGCCACGTTGATGTTATCAGCCATTCCAACACTTTGAAAATGAAATAGTTGGTATACACAGTGGCAAGTGTCTCCAGCTTCTTGAGACTTGAACACAGTCTGTGACTCTGTACTCAGGTAGTGACTAAGAGAGTCATGAAGTTGGAACAAGGAGGCTATGTACACAGTACATATCGGTCTCACCGTCTCTGCCATCTGGCACTTCTGCTACATAATATACTCCGTGGCCTGACTGCCCTGACAGTGACACCTGTAATCCGTCTACAAGCCTGAGGAGAACAACTTACAAGTGATTGCCAGTGGCCACTGATGCCTGAGATTGAGGCTGCTACCAACCAAGTTCCAACAACATTCGGAATACCTAGCACCTACGTACAAATGTACATTACGAATTTGCGGCTTTCAAGAAGAACTTGAAAGAACTTCTGAAGTGAAAACTCATATTCACGGAGTGCAAAGGGTACTGTGTACACCATCGTGTACATCTCACAGGGAGCACATAGTTTTATGTCCAAGCCCAAAAGCAGATAGCCCTTGTTTTTATTCCCAATTACCCAAGCAATGCACATGTGACATGTCAAGACAGTGAGACACGATACCGATACAATATCCGGTCAAAGCCACGGTACCAGCATGGCATCCTATCAAGATTCAATACCCATTACCGCCAGCCATTTCAAATTGTTGGGTTAACAGGGTAGGGGGATAGCATTAATAGGTGATGCGCATCATAAGGTCATTAGGTGTGAGACAACTACCTCCAATTCGTTGTGTACGAATAAAGGCTTCTTGTTGGTGTCTAGGTGTCTATCTAAGAACAGGAGAAGAGGAGGAGAAGAAGTGCGTGATGTTGGGATCACGCACAGAGTCTTCAAGCTGCGGGGCAGCTGAAGCCAATCAGCGTGCGGGCACGTGAAGTGCTCGCACGCCTTAATGCGCAACCGAATAATGTACAGATGAGCGATTCCAACACTAATGATCAGTACCGCGCCACTAAGCACTACAGCTCGATTTCCCCACGACAAAAGAGTCGTCGCCAGAAAGGATTGTCTTTCCGGAGACCATCGGCTTAAATGTGTCACCACTTATGGCACAGTGAGATAAGATGGCCTCAGCCGCGACCACAATGTCGGAGAAGGCTTCGAGGGTCTTCGTCCTGAGCGTATCACTCTATACGGCATATGTATCAGCGACCGTGCGACGATGTCAAAACACAGCATCTGTTCGAGCGGAACTCAAACAACGGAGAACTTAGAAGAGAAGAACACATGTCAAAAGGGTCCACTTACATCATTGCACCAGAAAATAGCTCCTTCATCCACGCAGCTGAGCATGCCACAGGTTCCGGGTCCAGGCATCCATTTCGGACCGCGGTGCTCGCTGATGTTGCGGAGGTGGTCGATGGCTCCCAGAATGGTGCGCGTCGAGGCTTGATGGAGAGGAGAGTTACACGTCACACTCTTCACCTTCATCAATTCTGTCTTCTTGGGAGGAATCCAGTACGGCGTCGAGAACTTGGCGTGTTTGACGGACCAGCCCGGGTAATGGGCCTCCATGTAGGCGTCGACCTGCTGTATGGTGCCATTGACAAGAACCGTGTCTCCCTCGTAGGAGTCCTGGTACTGTTCTGGGTCGACGGCCACTTCCCAAGTGGGAACGACTCGGTGGGTGATGCGCTCAGAGATGGCACGGGCAGAGACTGAGGCCTAAAGATTTGTTAGCTATCTCAGGTCGTGTGTGCAGCGGTTCAATTCGCGTGCCCGGGGGAAGGGGGAGTGCCTTGCGCGGAAATTGGAATGCGTACCCCAAGTGCAAGGAAGCACACCATCGTGGAGAGTGTGAACTTCATTGTCGAAGATGTATTGAAGTAGGAAACAGGAGTTGTAGACGTGAGTTGTAAATACTAAAGCGGTGGTTGTGTGTAAATGTTGCGTGTGTGTATAGATTTTCAATGGATTATTTGACTGATGAGAATTGAACACTCAGTAGGTTACAAATAGCACAAAGGCAACATGCCAGAACTTAGAAGGCCGGGGTGCTCGCCATTATATAGTAATTCGCAGTCCGAATAAGTCAGTTCGGGCACGTGTGACGTGTCCTTACGATAGCCAGTCCGAATTTTCTCGATCACATGCATCGTGACTTTTTGCACGAAGGTTTACTTTCAAGAGCTAGCCTCTAGGCCCTAGACTGTAGTAGGTCCACGCCACCTCCTCATATGACATACCTGTCATAACCGATCAAAGGGGTGACCCCGAGGCTTCTCGTTCGCAACCTTATTTCCGCCATTCCTCTGTCTTCTTTAAAAATGGAATAGTTCGTATACTTAGTGTCTGAGGTCTCAAGCTTCTTGAACACAGCCTGTACCCAGGTAGTGACTAATAAAGCCATATTTTGTCACTTGTGTGTCGTATGTATCTGTGTAAGTTTGCCATCAGGCAGAATTTCAATTGAGTTATTGAAATTTGACCGATATACTTTGAATTCATTCGCAATGGGCCATGGCAGCATTTATGATTTCAGACGCTTGATATTTCACCGCAGTCTCTGGCTCATCCTCATCAGCCAGGTCTGAGGTTCCAGGGCCCAGAGGCCAGGGTCGGGCACGATCTTCAAAGGTCAATCCGATCTTCTTCATGAATCATCACATACATTGTGGCTTTCCACAAGAAGACCGATTCCCGAATTCCAGGTGGTTCCCGTTACGTGACAACGTCCCGCCTCTAGGTGATCTCTAGACTGCAGAGTCTCTTACCTTAACGGATGAAAATTTGAAATCCTAAAGGCGCCTCCTTTGAGGCTTTATATTCTCGACCGGAGCAAAGCCTAAAGGTCTCCTCCTCAGCCTGTAAATTGGATGGTTCGCCAAGTACTCTGAAAATTTGGGTCAGTCAGTGACTTTTTGCGCTTAGATTATATTTGTAAACACATACTCACGGAGTGGAAAGGATACGCAGACATGCACGTCGCGCGTGACGCAAGAGGGTACATTGTTTTACGTCCGAACCCAAATTATATTATTATCCATGCCACTGTGGTTAGTCCCTCAACTCAAGAGTCAATTGACGACACACCCTCTCAGGAACCAGGATCCAGTCATGCCCAGCCAAATGGCAAATAGAAAAGAGTCAAGAATGATATCCGGCCAAAGCCACGACAGCGTCAAGACATCTTTTCGATTTCTCCAGCCAAAATTAATGACCAGTACTGGGCAACTCCCACTCGTCATCACACCTCCATTTCCCCGCGATGACAGACCAATTCCCGAAGAACCACACATGCCCCGAGACCAACGGCGCGAGACCATTCATGGCACAGTTTTTTACGACGCTCGCGGCCCCAGCTGCAATTTCAGAGAAGCTGTCGACGGTCTTGGGTTTATCGCCCTATACGACATACGCGTCAGCCACAGAAAGCCAAGTACAACACTTGCTCGAGCGGAACCAAACAACGGAGGTCCGAGGAGAGATGATAGAAGAACAGAAGAGTCAACTCACATCATTACACCAGACGATAACCCCATCCCACGAGCAGCTGACCCTGCCACAGGATCGGGGACCAGGCCCATTTCGCGGATGGCGGTCCTTGCTGATCCTGCGGAGGTAGTCGATTCCTTCGAGAATGGCGCTGGTTCGGCCTTGATCGAGAAGCAGGTTGCACTCGATTGCCTTCTTCGTCCTCCACTCGGGGGCTCGCTTGGCAGGAGCCGAGTGCGAGGAAGTGAAGTTGGCCAATTTGGCAGACCAGCCGGGGTAATTGGCCTCCATGAAGGCGTCAACTTGCTGTATCGTGCCATTGACCACAATCTTGTCCGAGTCGTCCTGGCCTGGCTCGATGGCCACGTCCCAAGAAGGAACGAAGAGGCCGGTCGTGGGCTCTAGGACGACAAGGGCAGAGACTGAGGCCTGGAGATGATGGATTTGGTTAGCTCTGTGCGTTTCATTTTCTTCGACCTTGGGGAAGGGGAGGAAGGGTGTTTTGCGTGGAATGCATACCCCGAGTGCGAGAAACAGCCCGAGTGCGAGGAACAGAATCGTGGAGAGTGTACTCATCGTCAATGGTGAATCGAGGAAGACCTATAGGCTATGAGTTAATAGTTAATAGTTATTGATAATTTGGGTTGGATATTGATGTTGTATGTGAATATTATGAATTGCTTTGGAAGCGTTAGCAATATACTAATGATGAAATATGAATGAGTAGATTTCAAAGGCAACATGCCAGAAGCCCGGGTTGCTCACGCTTTTATAGCAATTTCCAATCGCCGCCGGGAAGTTGCCTAACCGGGAAGGCACCTGGCACGATACAAGCTCAAAACTGCCAAAACCCCGAGCTATTTGCCTTGTTGAGGGGGACTCATGCTTTCTGAAACTCGCAAACTTGAGCAACTGCTTCAGTGCTACTGCTTTCATCGGTTGACAGTGTGCAGCGCGACTTCGACATGTGCGGAATGATAGCGAGTCCAGACTCCATCGACCTGATCAGGAGCAGATCTTCGCTCGACGCTCGTACGTAGGCTTTCCTTCCTGTAGACCGTGGTAGCTTGGTGCGGTCCTTGCTGTGGAAGGAAGTAGAAATCGCCAGCCTAGGCTACCTATCTGTGGAACAATCAGAATGGCTGGGTAGATGGATGGAACGGGGAATGAAGCAATACTGTACATTAAGCGATCGCTGATGGATGAGTGCAAGTCGTGGCTGGCACTGGCTGCCAGCTGGACGTCGGACGATGGGACAAACAAGAGATGCAAGATCAGCCGACACGTCCGACACGTAATGCGGGCAGCGGCACACAGATCACTCATTGTGCTTCTGACTTGACGAACACAGAAGGAAGTCCGTACTATGCAAACTTCGCTCGTCTTCCAGTTCCCCGATGGCAAGTGCTCTCACCTGTGGGATGATATCAGCAATCGCGATTCGCAGTAACAAAAGGTACTTTTGGCTACTATGCCCAGCGCGGCACCAGAAGGCTTAGAAGGGGCGGTGAAGGAAAGGGCTATGCTGCAGGAAGAGCTTCAAAGGTACCTTACAAGGTAAGTTGTATTCACATAAAAAAACTCAGTCCAGGCTCTTCCAAGTTCCAGATTTGCTTCTCCTGGTTTCTCAGTTCTGCGGTACTTACCAAGCAATGCATTGCACAGTACTCTGTAGTAGCCCTTCTATAGCCTGCTCGGCTTATCTGCCTTTGGAAATTCTCCGCTTGCCTTCCTACCTACCTCTTTGTGGTCATATTCTTCACGGGGGCGTACTGTGTCCAAGGCGGGTTCTCCTTGCGGGACTGAATCTGGCAGCGTGGGGAAAGAGGCTGTCGTTCATGTTCTTCCCAGCAACTCATCCGGTTGTTTGGGGTATTTGGGTCCTAATTAGAGAAGCCGCAAGGTGGAATCTGCGAATCGCCTTTGTACAAGGCCATGCAGCTTTGTTGGTTGGTCGGGTTTCATGCCGTGTCCATCGGCTCGAGTAAGTCAGGTCGAGACTACCGTGCTCTTACCGCCGTCATGGGATCGGACGACGGAGAGGGGGCATAGAATATGATAGAAATGCCTTGGCCTGGGAGAGGTACAGAGGCAGAAGACAACGTTACACGCTACGATGCAGCATCGTCAGGTGAAACGGCAACGGTCTCGGCGGGCGGTTCCGGTCTCTTTCGCGTGTTAGTGGTGCATTGCATAATATTTACATTGCCTCGGCCAAATAAAAGGGCCAATCAAGTCGGGCGTACATATTGGGCCGTAGATAAGCGCAGTCCAGCAATTCCCGGGGAATTCGCCTTTCCCATCCGGTTTCCCTGAAAATCTCCCTCCACATCGCCTCGTCGGTCGCGGTTTTGGTGGATCACGGAGAAGCTGCCCCTCTCCTCCATCTTACTCCGTACCTACATGTCGACATGCACTGCCTAGCGCGTATTACATGGCGGGCAGGGAGTCCATCGCAAGCTCTCTCTTTAATCACTTCATACCAACTCCCAGGTTCCAACGCGGGCAACGGCCATGCCCCGTTGAGTCCCCAGAATCTCCGTCTGTCTCGCACTTCCCTTTAGCACCGACGCTCCTCGAGAAACCGCAATCGATCGCATTCGGCGCAGCGAGAGCATTTCATCTCGCTACCTGCCAGTTTCTGCGCCTACGTGCCGTATGGCGTCCACCGCGGACAAGCAAACGCTGCCGGCGGCTGGCGCCGAAGCTGGGCGGAGAACGGGAAGGGCCAGAACTATGACCTCGGCCGAGGAGATCAACAGCACCATCACGAGGCCAGGCAGTGTCAAGATTAATGTCAAGGGCGCGTTCATTGTCGACTCTGAAACCTCAACACCAGGTGTCGGCGCCGGCACCAATAGTTCCCAGGCCAATGGACAAGGCAGTCCGACTCATCATGAAACAAGTGATATTCGTCTTCCGAACCACACGGCTGTGGTCAGCCATATCGCTGTTGATGTACGTATGCAATGCATGAATAGACCTCTTACCTAAGGGATGAGGCCTCAAAATGCCTCATTTCTTGCTTTGTTCTCTTCGGTCTATTTCGTCTTGCCCAGGCAAACTAGCGCTGATTGCATGCGACAGATTGGAGGATCGCTCATCAAATTAGTCTACTTCTCTCGGGAGGTACATTCTACCGACTCGGGCGGACGCCTCAACTTTCAGATCTTCGAGACGGATCGAATCGACGACTGCGTCGACTATATGAAGCATCTTTGCGAAAAGCAGTTGGAGCTCAACGGATCGAAACTTGGCGAGCTATGCGTCATGGCTACAGGTGGTGGAGCGTACAAGTTCTACGACAAGATACGCGATGCTCTAGGGGTGGATGTGCTGCGAGAAGATGAAATGGAGTGCCTCATCATTGGTGAGTAGAGAAGGTTGTGCAGGAGATTGAATGCGATCACGAGCAGGACGCCTAGCGCTGACGCGTTTCGTTCCGAACAGGGCTGGACTTTTTTATCACCGAGATTCCGCGCGAAGTATTCACATATTCCGAAACCGACCCTATGCATTTCGTTAGTCCACGAGAGAGAATATACCCCTATCTCTTGGTGAACATTGGATCCGGCGTGTCGATACTCAAAGTCGACGGGCCTCGATCCTACCAACGAGTCGGCGGTACATCCCTAGGAGGCGGGACTCTATGGGGGCTTCTATCCCTCCTGACGGGCGCCAAGAACTTTGACGACATGCTGGAACAGGCAGGCCACGGAGACAATGCAAACGTGGATATGCTCGTCGGCGACATCTACGGCACAGACTACGGGAAAATCGGCTTGAAAAGCACCACCATCGCCTCGTCTTTTGGCAAAGTCTTCCGAGAAAAGAGCCTCGCCGACGCTGCCGCCGAAGCTAAGAGGCAATCTCCCGAAACTAACACCAGTCCTGTGAAGCTGGGCTTCTCAGAGAGCGACATCTCTCGATCACTGCTCTATGCAGTGTCAAACAATATCGGTCAGATCGCCTACCTGCAATCACAGATCCACAATGTGTCGGATATTTACTTTGGCGGATCGTTTATTCGTGGACACCGCCAGACCATGAATACGCTGAGTTATGGCCTCAAGTTCTGGAGCAAGGGCGAGAAACAGGCCTACTTTTTGCGACATGAGGGATATCTCGGTGCCGTGGGCGCCTTTCTTAAGAGGCAGCCTAAGAACTGGGGGCGACGGAATAGTCTAGAAGGCATGGAGGACCTTCTCGAACTTAGGAAGCACGGCAAGGCACGGGAGTCTGCTGCATGAGGAAAGCAGCAAGCTTGACATTTTTTCGACGCATCTCTGTCTGCCAACAACGCCCCCCCGGCGATATTGTCCAGATGATAAGTACATCTAGCTGGTGCAGAATGAGTTAGGACAAGCTACGTTGAGCTGCCTGCGGAGGGATGCCATATCAGGATGTCATATCGGGACGTCAGCCAGCATTGAAAGACAGCGGAGACGTGGCATTGCGAGCATTCTGCCATTGGAGCTGCATCACTCAAGTTGCCCAGTACCTCCTGCAGAAGATTTACACCACCATCATCCCAAGTCCGTCTCCAACAGATTGGGGAGAGGAACAGTTGACTGCGTCCGGTGCAAACATGCCGCAGCACCCATGATACGATTTTGTACATATGAAGCGCAAACACTCAGAGCTGTTAGAGGTCTCCCTCAGGGGGCCTTCGCATCACAATGAAAACCATTCATCATGACCTGACGCCGTGGACGCAACGCAGACGGCAAGCATTGTCTTGTCCCAAAGTCTCGGGATACGTGCCGTCCTACGTCCCTTTCCCGCTTAGAATATGCCCCTTTCCCATCTCCCTCTCACTACCAGAGTCGACGACCCCGTCCCATTTCCGGCCTGACCCTCCAAGCCAAGCATGCCGCTCACGCCAAACATATCAAACTTCCCATAATCTGGTCACGATTCCCATCAGATATTCGCATTTTAATCACGGGCGCGAAACAAACCTGGTCTCGGATAATGTACTACCCATCTGTAGAAGCCTTGTTCTCCTTCTTTTCGGGTGTCTTGACAGCCCCGTCTTCCCTGGTTGCACTCGTTGTTTTGATTGGTACGAAACTGTGTTTCTATCAAGCAAGATGTTTTCCTTTCTGTTCGAAGAACAGGTTACAGTGTACATAATCAACACAGGACCAAACAAAGCATTCATGCAAAACCAAGGCACAGGAGAGTACTCGTATCCGTCATGTCTAAATCGTCTAAATCAGAAAGTGAGGCACCAGGGATGAAGAGTATACGCGTTATATGCGCTCCTATGAGAGCGATTCCGACACTTTCCATGTCTTACTATTCAGTACATGCTGATTTCGTTGATGAAAGCCGGGATAGTCCACCTTACTTTTTATCCTGAGCGGACCTGTACTCCGTCCTTTTTTTCTTTCTTTCTTTCTTTTGTAGTTATCTTTGACAGAGAATGCATAGCATAGTGAGCTGTAAAGTGCTGTCTTGTCCCCTTCCGCTGGTTGCGACCAATGCGATTATGTGATGAATGCTGCATGACGATGGGTGGTCGTCAAACAACTTCCCTCTAATGCTATTCCTTTATGCCATTTTTCTATTTCTTGTGGGAATGGCATGGGATACGAGGATGTCCAATTCAAGACATTAGGATACACGGGTCGAGATTGCCACGTGGATGTTCAGGGGGTGCGGACCGTTTTACGTGAGCATCGACGTTGCCTGGTGGCATTCGTGTGGTATCACGAAGCTTGTGCCATGTGTAGCCACGTGGGACAGCAAGAGTCAAACGCAGGGGAAGGACACGTGGGCGGGGGTGTATGCAGGAATGGCGTTGTGGTGGTGAGAGGAAAGTTGAAACAGACTGGCATAATCTGCAGCGGGTATTGAAGACTAAGTGCTTATCTATTTGTACATTTGCGGAATGGAAGTTCGGCCTCTTGAGAGCTCCGCCTGGAAGGAAGTGCTGTACTTTATCGTACTTTCTGGTCGTGGAGATGTGAGATGGTGTTGATGCATGCCAGCATGCCATTCGGCGTAAGATTGCTTTTTCCATTGCTGATGGTGGTTGACGGTGGTTCGATTTGATAACGGTTGGTGGTAGTCGGGAATGAATTCAAGGCTGTCCAAAGCTGCTGCCGGTTTCTGATGGTACCGTAATAGTCCTTTGTTGTTGAGACCTCCATCCCACGGAAGCAATGGCACCTCGTGTCATACACAAGACGCAAGGCTCCCTCACATGGTCCAGGACCACTTCGCTCTATGACAAGAGATGCCTCCTCAGTATCGGGAAAGGTCGTTCGTCCTGAGACCGTGACGTGGCCCATCAATTCTTCTTCAACCCCTCTCCTGGTCCTCCCGCACCACATCCTCCCCCCCTCCGTGCTTCGGGTGCGGCAGCCCCAACTTATCCAGAATCGTCACCATCATCTTCTCCATCTCCTCCTCATCCTCCGCCGAGACAGTCCCCTGGTGCTCCAGCTTCACCTGCGTCCTCGCCTGCAGATCCCGCAGACCGCACAGGTCAAACGCCCAGCTGATGCCACCCGTCAGCATGACGCCGAAGCTCGCCACATTGAGCGTCGCGTAGCTCAGCGCCTGCGCAGCCAGCAGCGAGCGCTCCCCAAAATCCATCTTATACACGACCAGGTTGCCCGAGTAGAATCGCGGGAAGCTCTCGAGTTTGCGGCGCAGGACGGACCGGCGCGACACGGCGACGGAGGCGGCTAGGAGGCCTGCGCCTGCGAAGAAGAGGCCGAGCTGCCTTGCTTGGCGCTGGAAGGGAGTCAGGGGGGCATCGCGGGTTGAGGGCGTTGATATGGCTGAGGGAGGCGAGGATGTCGACGAGTCGTGCATGTGGGTGGTGATACCGTGGTTCGTCTTGGTGAGTATCGAGCTTGACTGCGGATGGGGTTTGGTTGCGGGAAAGAAAGTCAAGTCGTTGTTGAACTTGAAGATGCTGCGATCGGTGATTGGTGCGCAGTCGGGAAGTACCAGCGCCAAATTCCAATGAACGCCGCCCCCGCAATGTACCGTCTACAGATTACTGTCTACACTGTACAGAGTACAGACACGGACTCCTGGAGAATCAGTGCTGCAACTTGCAAGGAACCGCCGCCGCCGCCAACTGCGCGAGCCTCAAACCTCCATCTCGACGGATGTTGTACCGGTACACAAAACATGCCCAAGAACAAGCCGCAAAAGCCTCAAAAGGGACTCCCCGCGCCAGCTACGCCTCCCGCACCCCCAAACTGGCCTCAGTTCAAACCCCGTCTGCCAGTTGTGCCTCTACTCCCCCAGCCACACCCGCTGACCCCCAAAATCGCAACGATACCCTTGTTCTTCCCCAAAAGCCTCTGCCGCGACTACGTGACTTTTCTGAGGACGCTGCCTTTGCAGACCACCCCCGGGAAGCCGAAACGCGGCGAGGCGGTGCGTGTGAACGATCGCTTCCAGATCGAGGACCCTACTTTTGCAGCCCGCTTGTGGGAAACGACGGGCCTCAAGGAGGCAATCCTTGGCGATGATGGAGACGGACATGCTCTCTGGTAAACGACTCGGCGTCTTGTCTCTCTTTTTTCTCTTTTTTCCCTTTCTTCTTCAATCAACAATCAAACAATTTTGTTTTGTTTTCCGATGGAAATAACCGAATCATATGGAAGGTCTGACGAGTTTTGAGCACCAGGGGGGGTATGCCAGTTGGTCTGAACCCAAACATACGAGTCTACCGATACTCAAAGGGCCAATATTTTGACTGTCACTGTAAAGTTGATATTGTTTCATATGTACTGCGTTCTGTTTCCTCATGCCATCACACATCCGTCTGGGTTGCTAACCCTGTTTCATTCTTTTTTCCTTTGTCTTTCCTGTATCAGACGACGACTCAAACAACTTGATGCTCGCCACGGAGCCGCCTACGCCTGTGCGCACGACCTGGACGCTGCTGCTGTATCTCACTTCTTCCACGGAGGGGTGTATTGGCGGAGAGACGGTGTTTTATCCTCGCGATCGGCCGTTGCAGGAGGAAGCCATTGCCGTGTCTCTGGAAACGGGCACGCTGCTGCTTCACAAGCACGGCGAGGACTGCTTACTGGTAAATGATGCACCGACCCGTTTGAGGGGTGTTTTGGATATTGGTCCGTTATGGCTGCTGACTGGCTTTTTTCTTCCGGGATTAGCATGAGGGACGGGAAGTGAAGGCTGGTGAGAAGTGGGTGTTACGAACGGATCTCTGCGTTGAGCGGTGATTCAGATGAATGGAAGGCTTGGGGGGGGGGCGAGCGGGGATTTTCTTATTGATCCTATTCTTGCGTTTCTTTGCTTCTGAGATTTTCTTTCTTTTTCTCCTTTTGAGAATCAGATGAGAGGAACAAGCCCATCCCCCGTTCGGCCTGATGCCATCACGGGTCGAGACCGTCCTCTTGTCGAGCGGCGTTGGGCGCCGTTTGGTGATTCATCTCATTGGCCGCAGCGCGCACTGTAGTGGAACTGCCGCCGACTTGCCGCTGGCGGCTGCAGGTACGGAAGCTGGGGCGACCTGGTGGGGCTTCTATTATGAACATGGCGGCACATCATGTAGGTATTTTGCTCGAAGGGATGAGCTGCACCAGTGCACCTACGTGTTGAGTGTTGAGTATTGAAATTTGAGTCTTGACAGCGTCATGATTGCTGTTGCTTCCATAAAAAGCCTCGAACCTTCGGTAGCTGGCAGATGGATGATGGATCGTTGGGCGCGGTTGGACGGACCCACCAGTTCTGTGCATTTAAGAGGCTAACTTCTCCGCAAGTGCCGGTAGATTTGCACCATTTGTGTAGGTACCTGACCGTTGCCGTGAAACTCGTGCACGCGACGGGTACCCGCGGACGGGACATTATTAGGCGGCCTGCCCCCGTACGCCTTTGCTTGGAGTGCTCATCCTTCGTGGGCTTCCAACTTCTCAGTTCTTTTCTGCTCCGATGCCTCCATCTCCACATGCACCATTTTCTCCACGGTTCGACGCACGCAGCGACTCACTTATCTGCGGCGCCCATTCAAGCATTCCTTACCCACGCTCGTCGCGACGTTTCCCTCAGACTCTACGCCTAGGCTGGCTCGTCTACGTCGGCCTTGAAGAAGTCCAGCGTCTGCGTCGGCTGCTGCGCCGCGAAGCCGAAATCTCGTCTTTTCGTCTTCGAATCCTGCCGCCATTGATCGATCCTGACATTGGCTGCTGTTCCTCGTCGACCAGGTGAGCTTTCGCCGCGTCAATGCCTGCGAGCTGGCTGTTGTGAAAGACGAGACGGCACAAAGCTTGCGATAGTGTGTACTTCCTATATTGCCGTTGGGCTTTGATCTTTGCCGCCATTTCATTGCTCTGTCTGACGCCTGCCATTTGACCGTCATTGCGTGGCCAGTCGTGGTTTTCCCGCGTTTGTTTTCGGCACCGTGTCGAGGCCTGCTCATTGTCCCAGACATGAGGCATGCTGTGCCGTGTTGCCTCCGTTCTCGAGTACAGACGACATCCTGAATAACGACACAAATTCGGTTCTTCGATCCGGTTCTAGCAGCAAATTTGCGGCTGTCGGCACTTGGCGGATCATCTGAGAGGGGAGAGAATCGTCTGTGGAATGACCTCTCGAGGAGGATACGGTGGTGGTGGCGGGGCTCCACAGCGTCCGTATGCTGGTCCAGCCGCGCAAAGACCTACTGCCCGCGGAGGATACGCCGAGGAATACGCACAGCAGCCCTACGGTGCCAGACAACCCTACAACGACGGATACGCCCATGAACCTCAACCTGGCGCGTACGACGATAATTCATCGCACTATCGAGACCAATATGGACCTGGACCTGGCACGGGGGGCGGTCCGATGCCGCCCCACGCACGAAGAGGCGGAGGAGAAGGAGTAGGAGGTAGGGGAGGCGGAAGAGGAGGAAGAGGCGGCGCTCCTATTGCACGTCCGGCTACTGCTGATGGCAGTCGTGCAAGGCCTTACCCTTCGCGAGGCATGGGTCCAGCGCCTGGCCGGGGAATGCCACCACGAAAACCTGCTCCAGGGGCCCGAGGCGGAGGCCGACCGGAACAACATCCTCCTGCTGACTATAGTGGTAAGGTGTTCTCAACCTGGCGCGTCTCCGGGTATATCCTTGGCACGCCATGCTGATAAATGAACAATCGTATACGGTTTGCTGACACTCAGATCTTGGGTACTCCCTCAGGACGACGACCTCTTCCGACACAAAATGAGGCAGCCTATGGCGGCGGATACGACCAGGACCAACAGTTGGCCGGCCAAATGTCCGGACTAGAGTTGAACACGCAGCGGCCGCGAGGGCCAGACGAGCGCGGACGGCCAGACAATGGAGGAGGTCGAGGACAACGTGCCGGATACGGAGAATTGCAGCAAGGTGCGCGTGCTGGGCCGGCTAGCCCCAGCAGTTATTCTGGCTACGATGCCGGATACGCTGGCCCTCAGAGTCCCACGTACAACGGCGCTCCGGGCAATGGCACGACTATGCCAACGAACAATCCTGGGGCGTATCACATGCCCGCGCCGCGACGCGTAGGTACGATGCCGTTCAGCGGGGCCGGTGATATGGGCGGCGTGCCACCACCGCGTCCTGCAACGGCAGGCAGCCACCGTCCTCCACCACGAAGAGTGTACCCTCCGAGCAAGCAAGAAGTGTCTCAGGGACAATACAGTGGTGGTGACCATTACGAACGAGGATATACAAGCCCATCAGGACCGCCAGGCCCCGGCGCTGGCTACGGCACCGATCACGGTACTGGCCCGGCTCACGCGCCGCTCAGTGAGGAACCTTTCGATCCTTACTATGGCGGCCCACAGGTTAGCGGCGGCTCTGACCATCAATCAAGCGTCTACGACGGGCATCCAGGACAACCAGCTTATTCGGATTATGAAACCACACCGGCACCAGTAGATAATGGGCGTCCATCGTACGAACAATCGTACCGCAGTCCCCCGGGGCAACCGCAGCCTGGGGCTCACGGAACACCGAGACTGCATCACGCGAGGTCTGAGGCCGACTTCCATGAGCCACAGGCCGCCGTTTTCGAAATGGTCGGAGATATCCCATCCGTACCTCCAGTTCCTCCAGTCCCACAAATGCGGTCTTACCAGCCAGAGTTCAACCAGGAGTACGCCGAGGCGCCCCCAACCGGGTACCAGCAACCGCCTCCTAGGGGGCCGAGTGCGCCGCCTGGCGCAGTTCATCATGATGCTCGGCGAGGTTTCGACCCAACTTCGGGCATGAGCCGGCACGCCCCAGCACATGCAGCGCCCGTGGGAACCACAAATCCCGACGCCCTTCCGTCACATCCTACACCCGTCCGTCCAGGGCTTATGCCCAATTCGATTGTAAATATGAACGACCGGCCTCCTCCGGTACGAAACTATAACGCCGTGACGCAACAACCACAGTATGGGCAGGCAAGACCGCCGCCGCCGTCGTCGCAGCAGCAGCAGCAGCAGCACTACCCCCCACAGCCAGCACCAGGTCGGACCGCCTACCCACCACCCGTAGAGCCCGAGCAACTCGACGAGCCCGTGACGCCGCAGCAACTGGAGCGCTTGCGAATGGCCATCAAGATGAATGCCAATGACCAGGATTCGGCTCTGAAGCTGGCAAAGAAGCTGATCCTGGCTGCGGATCACCTGGCACCCCGACTCCCCGAACCCAAGCAGCGAACAAAGGCGCGCGACCGATATCTCGCAGACGCGCACAAGGTGCTCAAGAAACTCGCCTCTGCTCAAAACCAAGAAGCCATGTACACCCTCGCCGATAGTCTCGGCAGGGGCCTCTTCAGTCACGACCCAGACACCAAGGAAGCCTTCACACTATACCAATCAGCCGCAAAGCTCGGTCACGCCCAAGCCGCCTACCGAACGGCCGTATGCTGCGAAATCGGCCACGAAGACGGCGGCGGCACCCGCAAAGATCCCCTCAAAGCCATGCAATGGTACAAACGAGCCGCCACCCTCGGCGACACCCCAGCCATGTACAAAATCGGCATGATCCTCCTAAAAGGCCTCCTCGGCCAGCCCCGAAACCCGCACGAAGCCGTAGCCTGGCTCCAACGCGCCGCCGAGCGAGCCGATCGAGAAAATCCCCACGCCCTCCACGAACTCGGCCTTCTCTACGAGTCCGCGCAACCCAACGACGCGATCCCCCGGGACGAGCGCTACGCCTTCGAACTCTTCCATCAAGCCGCGGCCCTGGGATACAAATACGCCGAGTTCCGTCTCGGCCTTGCCTATGAGGTCGGACAGCTGGGCGTCCTAAAGGACAATAGGCAGTCCATATACTGGTATTCGCAGGCGGCGCAGCAGGAGGAGCATCAGTCCGAGTTGGCGCTGAGTGGGTGGTACTTGACGGGGAGTCATGATGTGTTGAATCAGAGCGATACGGAGGCTTATCTGTGGGCTAGGAAGGCGGCTGTGTCGGGGTTGGCCAAGGCGGAGTATGCGATGGGGTATTTCACGGAGATGGGCATTGGGGTGGCGCCGAATTTGGAGGATGCGAAGAGGTGGTACTGGAGGGCTGCTGGTGAGTTTTTTTTTTCCCTCTTCTTTCCCTTTTTCTTTTCCGTTTTCTCCGTCGTGCTCGGGGTTGGGAGAGGTTTTTTTTTTTGGGGGGGGGCGGGGGGAGAAGGTTCCTAAGCTTCTTTTTCTACAACTCGTTTGTTCACATGCATGTTGCTGACTTGATGGATCTTACAGCCCAGGATTTCCCAAAGGCACGCGATTGTCTGGAGGAGCTCAAGCGCGTGGGCAAGAATGGGCAGCCGCGGCGGCGGGAGCGGTTAACGCGGGAGCGTATCGAGCGGCATTACGAGGGGGATTGTTCCGTGATGTGAGGCCATTTATGGCGCTTGCGCTTGTGGTTGTCGTGGCCGTTTGTATGCCTTTGCGTGAAAGCCTTTTACGCGGGCAGTTCATGTGACTTGTTGCGCGAAACGACACAACATCAAGCAAGCAAGCAAACAAGAAAGCATGAAAGAAGAAAAGGCGGTTCTGTTTCTTCGCCATCTTTATATGGTGTGTTCTTAAACAATATTAGACGGCACTAGATGTACAAATAGCGGCGTTTTGCGGTGTTTTGCGGTGCAAAGACGGAGGGTGGAACCATGCAATGAGCAAGCAAATAGAGCATGGGAAGTGGCACTTGGTTTTTTTTTACATAACACGGATTTTTTAATTACTACTCCTTTCTTTTCTTTCCTTTTGTTCTTGACTGGACTTGTTGGCTTGGCTGATGGGGGCGTGGAGAGACGCGTGCTGATCCTGATGAAGAGGCGTAGATAGGTGCCATGTCGGGGAGGAAGCGGAGCAGAAGCAGCAGAGCAGAAGACATTACGAGAAGCAGAATCGAGCACAAAACATATCCTCCTCGCAAAGCAGGCAGCCCATCTAAATCAAAAACATTCTGAAGCAAGCCTAGCACACTGTCCCAGTCGTGGTTGATTGCTTGCCTATTTCGTTTCAACCGCGAACACCCCAACTCACATCTTCACACCGCCAAACAAGCCCCCAAAAGCAGCTCCCCAACCACCACCACCACCACTCACTCCTCCTCCTCCTCCCCTTCCTCCTCCCCCCCTGCCCGCCCTCGCCGCCTCATGCTCAATCCACCCCACCAAGAACCTCTCATCCAGCATCTTCCGCCCATCAACGACCTTGCTCCCCGTGCGGGGCGCCCCAGCATCATCAAACGCCAGCAGCGTAGGCACCGCCGTAATCATATACGTCATGGGCAAGCTCTCCGAAAAGGAAGAGCCGCTTCCCATGTCGGGACTGTCGAACTCGATGGGTGCAAAGGCCACGCCGCCTTGGGGTTCGCCTATGCCGCGCTCGAGGAGGGATTGGAGGAGCGGGAGGACGCGGTGGCAGGTTGGGCAGTAGGATGTTGTCCAGAGGGTGATGAGGGGGGTGCGGGAGGAGGAGGAGAGGGAGAGGTAGGTTGTTAGGGAGTTGGGGTTGCGGACACTGTTTTTTTGTTTAAAAAGGAAAGTTTTAGTAATTTTATTCATGCTTGTAGTTGTGCTTCTTTTTTGGGGGTTGAGGTCTGGATTCATCTTTCTGGCTTTGGGATAGTGTCCCTTTTGCTTTTGGGTGTGGTTCCTTCTTGTTTGCTTTGAGATGTGCTTTCTTCTTGCTTTGAGGTGTGTTTTTTGGCTGTGCGTAGGTACAGTTGTAGGAGGAGGTAGGTCGTTGATGGCAAGGGGCGTGGGCGGGGTACAGGCCTGTTGCGTGACGTATGTCCATGCAGGGGTAGACTCACGGATCGTATATTTGGTTCTTCCTCAAGCGCGGTCCTGTGGAGTGAAAGCCGTAGCGAAGCAGAGGAGACGGGGCAGCGACGGTGCGGAGATTCTTCACGATGGTGGTGCTGGGGAGGTTGGGGAGGACGCGGCGCGTGTGAGCTAGGAGGGGCGGCATCATGGCGGGTGCAGAGAACGCGGTCCTATCTGTGTCTCTTGTTTTATTCTTTCTTGTACGTTTCCTCCCTCGTGGTGTACTCTGCGGCTATGATACTGGAGGGTTGCGAAAAGCGATTCCAAAACAGATGGTATGACGGTGGTCCGCATGTATGTATGATGTAGTTTTGCATCTTGGCCTGCTGCATGACGTAAGAAGCAGCTTGCTGCGTGGGGAGAACCCTGTGGGACCCACAACCTTGAGGGCGCGGCCAGCCTGAGCCAACCGGAGCCAACCCGCACAAAGAAGCGCTTTTCGTTACGCGAAGCTCTTGAGCTTACCCATTACGGCCCACGGTAATAAATGCCTACGTACATATGTACCTACATACTCCGTACGCAGTAGGTACCTAGGCACATACCTTCGTTTCGCGGGCCGGCCGCCGCATGAAGTTGTCTGCCGATCGAGACTGCAACCTTGGCGTTGTCGTACGAGATGGGCGCCTGCGAAGGTGTAAGTCCGAGCTGCCTCACTTGCTGGCTCGTTTGAGGCTGACTGCTTTCTCGCTGCTGGTGGTGGCCAAGATACTCCGGCTGATATTGCCGCGCTTTTGCTGCTCGTTTGCAAAAACAAAACAAAACAAGAAGAAAAGACCCCTGAAAAGCCAAGAGACTTGGGATGAAGCGGGTGGAGTAGGCGCGTCAAGCGTGCGGAGCATATAATGGTGGCCAACGAATCGTGCGCGTGGGAAGAGCACAAGACGAGGATGCTCAGACGTTCAGACCGCCGAGATTGTGTTTTTTACTCGGTAGGATTCTCAGGATCCTTAGAGCGCAGCTTAGGGTTGCAACTTGCCAGAGCCTACGGAGTAGAGGTTGCGTGTTGCTGTCCTAGACATGGTGTTTTGGACTTTGAGAGGAGCCCAGAGCCCAAAGATGCCCCGCAACCTGGGTCTGGCCAGCAGCTGCCAGCTGGTGGCCACTGGCTGCTCAGTGCTGGTGGCTGCTAGGTACCGTATTTACTCAGTAAATTCGTCCAAGCCCGTGGGTCTGATGACCCTTGCTCGAACAGATTTTCAGCGATACCATTGGCCACCACCATTGGCTTTTGACTTAGCGAGCTCAGCCCGCATCTTTAAATTGAATATGTGTGGAGGAGCCAATGGTTTGCTGAAAATCTGTTCGAGCAAGGGTCATCAGACCCACGGGCTTGGACGAATTTACTGAGTAAATACGGTACGTAGTGGTCTGGTGCCTGTCCGGCGCGGTAAGGGCGCGGATCTGCGCCTTCCTGCATCTCAAATCTGCAATCTGCAATCTGATCTGCATCTGCATCTTCCTATGTCTGCGCCTGCATCGCGAACCTGCATCGGCTCCATCCCTTGCGTCCATACATACTTCTTCGCCTTCTGTTACACCAGCCATCCTGGCACGCGCCATGTCTGCAACCTGAGCACACATTGTGACACGCCATCGAATCCCTGCTTGAGACATTCCGTCCCGTCCTTATCAACCTAGATGCCGGTATTCCGGTCCTGATGTAACCTCTGTCCTACAGCAAACATACATACAACCTACCTACACCGCACACACCACGCTTCACATACACTGTACAGCACATACACCTAAACTTTGCATCGTCGTCCGCCGTCGTCGTCGTCGTATCATCGACCAAGTTTTGACTTTCGACGAGTCTGGTCCAGAGAACGAGCCATCCCTTGGAGTAGTGTCGCCTCGATTTGGTCAGCTTCGGCTAGCCCGACTCCGCCATAATAAGTCTCGGCCATCACCGTCTTTGTTTGAGCGTTTGCGGTTGACTTTATCTTTATTCTTCTTTATGCTTTGTCATCATTGTTAGCCTCTGCCTGCCCTTGACGTCTGGTAGACTACTACTGCCGCTACTGTTGTGTACATACGAGCGCGACCAGCGCAACCAGCGCAAGAAACACCATGTCTTCTTCATCAGAGGATCCAAAGGACGCCGCCTCCGGCTGGAAAATTGGCCGCCTATTCAAGGCAAAGGCCGGCCAAGACGCTCAGGAGCAAAAGTCGACGATTCCTGGCCATGCGAAATGGAGCTTTGGCGTGCTCAACGACAAGGAAACCGTCGAGGTGCCAGGTTCCGTCCTGCTCTTGACTGCTAACCGCAACGAACCTCTCGGCCTGCGCAACGTCCATGCCAGGACCTCTCACTCATCCATTCCCGTGGGCTTCCCAGTCGAACTCCCGCCAACACCAGGCGGGTCCCGTCCGCCTGCTCAGCCGTCTCCCTCTCCCATGACCCTCAAGCCCGCTGAGGCTGACGATGGAAAGAAGAAGACGGAGGACGGGACCATCATTCTGGATCCCCAGCCCGAAGACTCCCAGAATGACCCCCTGAACTGGCCTAACTGGCGTCGGGACAGTGCGTTGTTGTCCTTGGGCTTCTACTGCATGATTGGTGGTGGTATTACCTCCATCATGGCCGCCGGCTTCACCAACATTGCACGTGATTTCGATGTCGACGTCGAAACTGTTTCCTTGACAGTCGGTCTCTACATGATGGGCCTTGGAATCGGTTCCGTCTTTGCATCGCCGACCGCTATATTGTTTGGAAAACGACCAGTCTACCTTGCTAGTGTCATACTGTTCATCGCAACATGTATATGGTCGGGCTATGCCAACAGCTTTCCGTCGCTGCTGGCCGCCAGAGTCTTCCAGGGCATCGCCATCAGTCCGGTTGAGTGCTTGCCCTCGGCGACCATTGCCGAGATTTTCTTTCTTCATGAGCGAGCTTACCGTATCGGCATCTACACCCTGTTGTTGCTGGGAGGAAAGAATCTGGTTCCTCTTGTCAGTGCTGCCATTATCGGGCGTTACAACTGGCGTTGGGTTTTCTAGTGAGTCTTCTGATGCCTTCTATTTTTTCTCCATACATCTTCTCTCTCTCTGCAAGGCCTCTCAGCTAACTCCCTACGCAGCATCGTTGCCATGGTAGCCGGCTTGGGGTTTGTGCTTCTTTTTCTGTTCGTTCCCGAGACGTTCTGGGATCGCACGCCCACCAGGAAGCCATCGTCTCGTCCGAGTTTCCTTCGACGGCTCTCATCTCGAAGAAGCGTGCACATGTCACGGCAATCCGTGCAGTCGGAGAAAGTCATGCCCAAAACGCCCGACAGACCGCTCTCGCCAGGTGCTGCCGCGCGCCACAAAGACGTCCATGTTGGGTTCGCTCCAGTTCTGCCCACCGGCAGTGGCAGTCTTTCCCCGAATCAACACAATGGCAATACTGCTTCTGGGGTAGAAGCCTCGCCGGCAGCTCATTCCAGCCGGTCGTCTTCAGACCGTCATCGCCATGTTGGGTTCGTCGAGCCCGGCGGAGCTACAGCCGAAAAGACGGACACACTGAGCGCACCTGGCGCGACGCCTTCGATTGTCGTGTCGCCTTCGATGGAACAGAACCCGAAAATGGAAAACTCGAACAACACCGCATCTTACTTCTCGGATACGACTGTTCCTCTCGTTTACGTAGCAGATGAACATGCCGATCTTCATGCCACCAGTCCTATGAACTCGCCGCGGGCCAGCAGCTCTCAGAGACATGTGGCCCAGCAGGGAGAAGAGCATTCTCCGTACTTTCAAGGTGCTACGGGCAGTGATGTCAATAATGGTCCCAACCTGGACACTGAAAAGTGGTCGGCATCGGCACTCAACGCTCCGCCCAAGTTCCGAGCCTATACGCATAATCTGCGACACCAACCCGCTCGAACGTTTGTGCAGCAACTGAAGCCCTTTCACGGCCGCCTCAATAGTGATCAATGGCTCAAGGTTATGATCCGGCCCTTTATCCTCTTCTCGTATCCCGCCGTCTTGTGGTCCTCTGCAGTGTATGCGTGCTCGATTGGATGGCTGATTGTCATCTCGGAGACAATGGCCATCATCTATCGGGACCCCACAATCTACAACTTTACCGCACTGCAGACCGGTCTCGTGTACATCTCGCCTTTCATCGGAGGCGTGCTTGGCACAGGCGTCGCCGGCAAGATTAGCGACGTGATTGTGCGCGCCATGTCACGCCGCAACGGTGGACTGTACGAGCCCGAGTTCCGACTAGTCATGGCCATTCCCATCACCATCACCACCTGCATTGGGCTCATGGGCTTTGGCTGGTCGGCACAGCTTCACGACCACTGGATGGTCCCTACCTTCTTCTTCGGCGTGCTTTCGTTTGGATGCGCTCTCGGCTCCACAACTGCCATTACCTTTTGCGTCGACAGCTACCGCCAGTATGCGGGCGAGGCGCTTGTCACGCTCAACTTTTCCAAGAACCTTCTGCATGGTCTCGTCTTTAGTCTCTTTGTGTCGCACTGGATGGTGGATGACGGGCCCAAGTCGGTGTACATGTGGCTTGGCATCATCCAGCTCTTGGTTCAGATTACTACGATTCCCATGTTTATCTACGGCAAGAGGGCGCGCATGTGGACCGTGCGGAAGAACCTCATGGAGAAGTTTTGAGTACTTCTCGGCGCGACTATACATACAGAAGTTGCAGCGGGATAGATATGCGCATTAGGTGTTGCGTCTGCTCTTGATTTTGGCCTCATAGTCTGTTGGTCTTGCCTGATCGTTAGACCATCTGTTTGTTTGTTTTCTGTTTTTCTGTTCTTACTGCATGCTCTGTAGAGCTGGAAGTTTGCATTAGAGGACTGGTGTTGAAAGGCTTATATTGAGCTTCACGAGGTTCACTTGTCTAATTGCTGGTACGGGAGAGCAACTTCTTGTTTTGTTGATGAGGGGAGGATAGCATTTGCGTACATGGCATAGAGTGATGAGACACTGGCGGAGCCAGCATGACCATAATGAATGTCTTTGGTATGATTATCTTAATAGTTTAGAAAGTTGTAGAGGAAGAGTCAAATTTTGACGAGTTTGGGAGTCAGAACTGAACAGATGTTATTGTGATCAGTGTGGTATTCGACCGGAAGAGAAGTGTCTTCATGAACTAGAAATAGACATACCTAATGATGTGGGCATCTGGACAGGAAGAGTCGCGTCTATGACATTTGTTGGGATAAACAGGGTCAGCAAATAAAGATCAATGCATGCATTCATGAATAAAGCGTATTCTCGTCGTGTATGTTCTTGTTCATGTCTTAACTCATGAACAAGAACATACACGACGAAAATACGCTTATTCACGAATGCATGCATTGATCTTCATTTGCTTACCTGTTTATCCCAACACTGTCAATGCATGCATGCGCAACGAAATGTACCGGTCGTATTCAATTGTGTCTGTTCTTGTTCATGTCTAAACTAAGAAGTGATGCAAGATTGGATAAAGGGGGGAAGCCCTTTTATCCTACAATGTTTGTGACGGCTACAGCCAATGAGCGTGCGTGCGTGCGTACATCACGCACGCACCACATTGGTGTATCCGATCATGTGGCACTGTTGCCTTGGTCAGCAAAAGTTGAAGCATGAGATGATGAGAGTCGACTTGAAAGATACCTACCTAATGTGAGGAAGTTACTCTTCGGACTCCGGCTCCGGAGGCTTTCTTCAAGCCTTTGAAGTTTGGACTCTTGGAGGCTCTTCGCCCCACTACGCCGTGCCGGCCAGCCAATGAGGCTACTTTTGCACCTGGGTCAGGTCGTGCCGTCAACGTCTACTCCGTTCCGTACTCATAAAGCAGACAGTTCTGGCAAAGGCGTCAAGGACCAAGTGAATACATATTCAGCCATCCATCCGTCTCTTTCTTACTATCTTTTCGCTTCAGACTATCCGCGTATCGAAGAGTTCTTTCCTGGGAAATTTTTCAGGAAATTGTACCTCACACTCACCACAACCAACTTTTGGTCCACACCACACAATCTCATTCGCATCGCATCGCATTGCATTGCGCCTCTTCATTCATCTTTACATTCTCACATCTCATATTTATCCCTCTCTCCTGTCACTAAATCATTGCATTCTTCGACCTCGCTTCCGTTCCTCCATCCATCCATTCAATGGCCACCCGCCTTCCCCCCCTCCTCCAACCATATCTCGCGCTCCCGCCAGCCAACTCCCTCGTCCTGCTCACCAGCGTACTGGGCGCGAGCACAAACTGGCTTGTCCTGCGGTGGATATGTAGTCTCTTGGAGGGGGGCCGCGGGGATGAAGTACCGGAGCTAGGGACGACGGAGACGGAGACGGGGTCGGAGACGACGGTTGTGCTGTGTAGTTTTTTTGAGAGAGGGGGGGTTTTGGAGGGAGGGAGCTGGGAGGATGGTAGGTTTATTAATTTTTCTTTCAGGCTCTTTTTCTTGATATCGTTCTTTCATGCTGGCCTTTTCGTTCTTGTTTTGGGCTTATCTTGGGTTTTGCTCTTATGGTACATTTGGTTCTGTCTTGTTCTCATCGTGTTCTTGTCTCTGTTCTTCTTGCCACACTACATACAGGCCGTGTTGGCTCTTTGGCATCCTGGAGCTTGTTTTTCTCGTACTGGGCCTGTGGTGTGAGAGGAACATGAGAGAAACATGAGTGATGACCTCGGCTTCAGACTTTGCCTTCTGTTGAGAAGATGCATATGCTTTCATTATTCGAGGCATCTAGATCTTTCTTGTCAAAATTTCTCACTCAGTAACCCCCCTTCCTATGTCTCTCTTGCGCCTACACGCGTTCATGCTCCCCTTCTTCTGTTTAGGTTTTCTTTTGCATTGCACGCCAAAATACGCCGCTCTGTACTTGGCTAACACCGTCCAGGCCCTCAACCTCAACAACGATAGATTCATCTTCGTCGACGGCCTCACCGCCCTGTGCATGCCCGACACACAGCTCCCAGAAGGCAAACTACCCGCACGGGACATTCTTCTCCGCGGGACAGCAGTACAAGATGTGCGCAAAGGGCTAGAGAGCGCCATTGCGCAGGCCACCTCGAGTGGCGGCCGCGTGGTCTTGGTACTAGACCAGATGGATGCCTGGTTGGCCATGGCCGAGGCACGCGAGGTCGAAGTAATGGATCTATTACTGAGCCTGAGAGAGGTACGTCCCCCCTTTTCCTCCCTTTCAGCTCTCCTGCCCCTTTATTCTTCTGGATCCCCAGCCTTCTTGTTGTCACGGCATTTCCCCTTGTGTGTGAGACTACGTCGGCAACGCATCGTCCTCGCAAAGATGATTATTAACACCAGGGAGCAGAAAGTCCACAGCACTATTGTTACCGTCTCCGCAGATGACGCCCTGATGCATGCGCAGACCACGACACTGGAAAAGGAGCATGCGGCGTTTGCGCTGTCTCTCGCTCATGAGGCGTATCGGGTCATGGCGCTGCGGCTGCTGGATACGGGCTCGGCGGTTGATGTCAGTGGTGTGATGCGCATTACAGGCGGCGGGAAAGGAAACGGCGGGATGGCGGACGCGGAGTATTTGTATTATGTTTCTGGTGATGGGGGAGTGAAGGTGTTTGAGAGGGGGACGTGATGTTGGCTGTAGTTGGACGTTTCCGGCGAGGACCTATGGACTGGAAATTAGAGGTATTGCCGGGAAGGAATATGAGCGGAGAGTTCATTGTCATGCATCACCGAGGAGGAGGGTATGTACACTCCGTAGATAATACATAGATGCCGTTAGACTGTTCGCGACACACAACGGGAACCTTGAATGACTTCGCAGAAACAAAGCATCGGGCCCATGTCCTCATCTTGAAATGTAGTACTTGGGCAGACTGCGAGATAGATCCTGGCATGTACGGCGGCCGGCCTAGGTAGGTCATGCGAGACTCTCATTATATCACCGACGTGGCTTTATAGACTGGTTCGTGCATCATGTCTTTTTGTTGACGTTGTGGCCATGAGTTTGTCCATGGCTTTGTATCGCTGATTTGGTTGACACGAGTCACACGACAGAAGAACAGGCCCATGCTCATAGAGAGTAGAGCAGCTACATGGGTCGGCCAGGCTGCAATACGCATCAATTGGCAAAGCTCTTAATTTGGAAGCTGTGACGGATCACACACAACACTTTGATGGACATTCACGGCCCCAAGTCACGCGGCAGGGCAGGGCAGGGCATGGCATTCAAAAACAAACAAGTCCATTGAAGGTAACAAATCAAACCCTTATTGTTAGCTCTGGCATTTCTTCGTTTTCTCACTACATCAAGGCATAGAGAACAAACAGACGTCCTGAATGCTTTGCTTCTAAAGCCACAAAAGAAAACAGAAAATTCACCTTGTCCCTCCGTGGTGCCTTGTCGAGAAGGTCTGCTGAGTACATGATGTGATGCCCACTTCGCTCCTCCCACCTGGGTACAGAAAAGCAAGATAAATCGTCATACTCAACAGAGCTGCCTCGTTGCCTTGGCCCAAAACCAAACCAGGTCCCCATCAATGACAGAAAAGCGTAGTTCATGACTGATAGACAAGGAGAAAGCCGTAAGCACGGCTTCTTCCTCGCCCAACAGTCAGGAACCTACGTTCCCATATCCACCGCCTCCATACACCGTTCTTTGAATCGCTGCCTCGTTCCCTCCCACTTATCCAGATGTCCGGTCGTTTTCTTCACCAAATCACAATCGGCGTCAAATCGTAAGTCAGTGCAGGTGGAAGAAAAGTCACTTTTGCGAGTGAGGGAAATGAAGTTGGTCCCAAAATCATCGTATTGCTTTTTATTTCTCTTGTCCCCCCGAGATTATGGGGGGGAAACTAGGCTTTGTTTTTAAACAGAAAGAAGCAATCTACTCCGACTTTGAGGTGGGACCGCGGGCGCCCTTGGGTGCGCCAGTCTGGAAACCATTCTTGAATCGGCGGGAAACATCCTTGAGGTATCGGCAGCGACCAGTGCCGACGGTCTTTCTTCGCTTGGCCTTCTCGCTCCAGTTGTCTGTAAGAAATCACTGTTAGTTTTCCATCTTCACGTCGGAAGCATTGAGAAGTGCAATGATGGCGGTGAATGCTGAGTTGCGCTCATCCTGCCAGATTGATTTCGATGCGACGCAGGATTGTGTACAGCCCAACTCCCCAAGATCTGGAGGAAAGTGTAGTCGTGTCGAGTGAAAGAGGTAGTGAGAGAGCGAGGATGTAAAAACGTACACTTGCGAGTCTTAGCGGAGGGGTAGCCGCAAGAAGAGCACTCGTGCTTCTGGATGTGCAGAGAACGACGACCTGAAATGATTCTCGTTAGTATCCGGTCGTCGCGGAAAGGTATTGTCGCGTGCTGCCTGCCATCCTGGACCGAATTTCGAAGCCTCGTTCGCAAAAACCTCCCTTCGCCCTGCCATCCTTCATGGCAAGAATCCCAGCTTCACTTGGGCACCATTTCCTCCTCTTTCCGGTCCAGATAGTCGCACGAGTTCGGGAGACTTGACTAACCGCATCGTCGGCACAAGGTGTGCGTCTTGTTGTGACGTTTACCGAAACTGGAGGTACCCTTCGCTACACGAACAGGCACGTTAGTAAAACAAGGTACAGCCCTCCGGCATAGTGTTCGTCAATGGCCAATCGATATGACACATTGCCCGGTTGCGAAGCAGGAAAGTCGCGTAGATTAGAGGTTTGACGTACTCATTTTGGCGGTGCTGGTTTGGCCGGTGGTTGAATGACAATCGAGGAATTTCTCGAATGGGTGGGAAGGCTTTGGCGGGTGGAGTTGTCGAGTTGCGAGCCGACCAGCACTGCTTAGCCCTAATTCGCCTCGTGTGTGTGCATAATCGGGCTGGTTGGTGGGTCCGCTGAACGAGGTCATGTGACGGTACCCTTGGTTGGACTTGGGGCGATGCACGTGATTTCCTCTTTGGTTGATTTGGCAAGGACGCTAGGTACCTTGATTCGATGTGGAGACTGGAGACGACGCTCGCATTGCGTGGCAGAAATACAAAGCCTCCAACGACTACATACCAGCACATGTGTAAAGCACGCATTGGTGGTATCAAGTGTTATGTACACGAAGCAAGACCCGATCAATTCAAATGGACGTCTAGAATGAGCCATGCTAGCAAGCATCTTGGGACAATCTCGCCAGCATAGATCATCAGAACTTCAGAAGCAACAGGATCGTGTCCTGCAATGATCTCCAACTCCCTGCCAAAGAGTCTAATAAGACGAGTCCCGAGGAAAAAGTAATCAAGGAAAGGGTAGGAAAATCAAGTTGGACATCAATTCAAAGTATGTCGTGGGTTGACCCAGACAAGTGGCACCAAATTACAGGTCGCTGAGATGCTTAAAGCATTCATTCATGGTCCACGAAGGCTGTACGCCAGCGATCTGTCTTCATCCCATCACGGGCAAGGAGCTATTTGAAACGAACCCAAGCTGACCTTCCTCGGGGAATGGACTGCTGCCATTCGTAAGGGCATGCTCGATATCAATGCCCTTCTCAGCGAGTCTAGTGACAAACACGGATCGACATGGCGCAACTCGTCCAGAGCCAAGTTCGAGTCTAGCTGTTGCGCCTTTGAGAACGCAGCGAGATGTTTTGAGATGATCCACGCTGAAGGAGATTCTCTCCAGCGGTTCGGGTCAGGGGATGATTGCCTCGACGTCGTGACATTTGTGGAAGACAGGATTCGGCATCATAGAGATTCTTTGTATCCTGAGTCCTCCAGAGAGTCACTGTTGTCTACGACAGAGGTTGATAGAGCGAATTGGCTGTTGGAACTGAGTCAGCTCTCAAAGTCAGGACGTCTTTTGCCAACGTTGTCGCCAGGGCCATTTGACTCTCGACTGTCGGCCTTCGCACCAGTTGCCCGTTCGCTACCTGAAGACACAGGGTGGCACCTGTTCGTGATAAGAGAGCGCGCCTACGTACACGCGTAGCTCCTTAGGGGAGGACATTGATAAGACGAGGCGGTTCACAGTTGCTAAAGAGTCGCTTGAGAGCGTGCTAGCGAAGACGGTGGCTTCGTAGCGCCGCAGGATGAATACGACAAGTTCCGTCCACATAGCCGTGGTTCCTCCGTGTAGCTACAGCACATCTAGATAAGGGTGTAAGGCTCAGATGATCATCATCTTGGAAGACCAGGCCACGTGAAACTACACCCGATAACTCGCCACTCGGTCGAGACATGGTACTCTTTACAAAGGGAATAGGGTCTGGCTCTAGGCTCTAACGACATCAAGTATACGAGTCGTCATGATGGTACTTCTATTCATGATTTTCAGCAAAATGCCACGTTTGATGTCCGCAGCTAGTGCCTTGACCAAATTCACGCATCGCTCGAGCTTCTACGCGCCAAGAGACTCCTCGGGCGGACGATCACTTGTATTCGCTCCCTGTGCAGCAACTACACGCATCTTGGATGTCACTGTGTCTGCTCGCGGTGTCTGGAACTAGGTCGCTGCCACTCCGGGCCATCTATAAGTACGTCGACGGTCGACCTTCCCACAACTATATGCACCATGGGTTCAGGATTACTTGTCGCCGCAGGACTTTCGTGATCTGACTTGTTACCTCTTCCGTTGTTTTGCTTTCGTTTACCCAACAATATTTCGAGGAAACTTTATGGCGGACGCGGAAATTTTCGACACGGACTCAGAAACCCGGGTGTATAACGGCTTCGATTGCTGAGAGTGTCATCTATCGCAAATAACCTTCACTCTTCATGCGCAAACTAACCATGAAGGTGCAGGGGCTGATTCCCTAGCCGTGGGATGTCGTCTGGCTCAGTGTCCGAGGACCGACCATGGCTATGACAACAACGCGTTTCTATCAGCTCGTACGTGGCTGTTCCACTGTACGGTGGTATCAAGAGAAGTCCTGCCTGCTGTCTTAAGTGATGAAAATTCAGTCCTCGATGACCTCACGGTGTTTCTACGGCACATGTTTGCTGTTGAAGACAGTCATGCTGTCCCGTCCGGGTGGCCATCGGTCGGCATGCCTCGAGTGCGGCCCGCGGGTTATGCAAGCAAGCAGGTAGGCACTGATTTCTGTACGAGAGAGAGAGCTTCTGACTCCTGAGTGTCAACAACACGACAGTTTTCATGCCAAGTGGCCGGTCGTGTGCTGATATACAAGCAATAGCGAGAGCGGACATAACGTTTCGCCTACGCCACATAGCACAAGGGGCACAAGAACTCCGTCTTCTTTATAATTAAGACGGCCATCAATATTTGGAATGTCTCCAACTTTGCGACTCATCCCAGCCACATATGGAGAGTTTTCGCAAGTACAAAGCCAGCAAGCTTAGCGGCTTGTCAAGGTCGCAACTCGTGACAGATCTGACATCGGGTTCATACGCGAGCAACCTATTTGGGAAACTAAGCTGCGGCCTGCCTGGGGCTGAAATATGATCCACGCGGTGAGTAGTTTTGCACCTGTGTGATGAGTTAAAAGAAACCTAACGTCCACACTGCCTAGATGTGAGAATCGGTATACAAAGAGTCAAAGACAACACATTCTTCGCAGGCGCGACCGATTTGTACTCATCCCTGGTGATCCTTCTCAGGCTTGTAAGTTGTAAGAGCACTTATTTTCAGCGTTCGGGCCCTAAACGCAAGGAATACCGTATACGACATGCTTGAAGATACGCCATGTATAACTGGAAGACGAAGTTTCAGGCAGATACGCACATACGTTCAAACAGCAACGTCAGGAGGATGAACTCTCTACACCATACACACGAGGCTTACGATCCGAGAAACGGTGCAGGCTCGGGTGTTATAACTTATGGCAGTATCCCCAGCTACTTCTTCGCCCGTCATGTCATCCTGTGGCAGTGCAGTGCGTTCTCGAGCTCATCGCTTCCCACGACGTCAAGTTCTGAGTTCTCCAAGAGAGGCTATAGATGAAATCGCAAGACCATACCCGCAACCTCTCCTGATTCTTGCCCCGGTCCAAACCATACTCGCCAGACCTAAACTCGACTGAAATTTGTCTCGCGCAACGTTAGCGGCGCTCATGAACACATGGCATGGTAGTTGTGGCACACATTTGGTCAATGGTGATTATCAGGTGACGACCGCGTCCTGATAGCGGAGATCCGGTGAGAATTCTCAGCCTAGGTAGGTAAAAGATCTGTCAACACCCCAAGCACGAGTCATGGCTCAATTCAGGGTGCAGTCTTGGGTGACCCGGAAGACAGCTCAAAAGCCCACGATCGTGTTCATGACCCGCGATTTCTAATATGGCCGTTTTGGTCGCGGCTTAGCCTCTTAGGAGAGGAAGTGTCTAGTGAGCTCGGGGGCCAGGACAATAGAAGGTGGAAGACTGTGGGGTGAGATTATTTTGATCAATTGATGTGATGCGCTTTGTGTCCAGCGGTGGCTTTCATTTTATTTACGGTTCCTTTCAATTTGTTTAAGAAGGGACTATATGACTTGATCCTTGGGATTGAGCGACATCGCGTATGTCACTTACAAATGAGTTGGGTCCTTGAGGGGGTCACCACGTTGATGTTGAGACTCACCGTGACAAGTTGTCATAAGTAGATCACCAATGGCAACTCGACACAAAAGACCAAATGAAAGCCCGAAGAAAAACTACAGAAAACCTAGGTCTTGGGGTCATTGACAATGACGTCCACATCCGGGACAAACATAGCATACTTTCCTAAAGCCAGCCGCCAAGATCAAAAGGCCAGTAAGTCCACGATATCGCACAACACCTCAAATCTTGAACTAGTGCCATCAATCCATCTACATGACCCCTTTCCGAACTCTCTCCTCCCATACTTCCAGCCGATAACACAGCAACGAAACCACCCCCTTCCCTGCCTTTCACGCGGGCTCATCAGTACCAGCGTTCCGTCATGCATCAAAACGATGCATTCACACGACGACCCTATGGCATCATTCTCTCCTTCTATTTCTTCACCCTCATTCTCCATTGATGAAGGCTTTTACCCATCAAAATTAGCCAAGCACAGTGGCGAAGGGGAAGAAAACAGCCAGAACCCGCCTCCTACCCTACTATCCTAAAGGCTGCCAGACTCCCCCTTTTTTTAAAGGCGATGGTATCACGACACGAAAAAGACTTGCCGCCCACGTCACACTGCACTACCCATTGTTCAATTCTCGGATGGTCAAGCATAATCTTTCCCGCCGCGAAGCCTAATCTCCATACACGAGCAGTCTTCCACTTCCGACCTCATACAACATACCGAACATGACATGACCGACCATTGTCTTTCCCTTTCCCCCGTTTTCGGGAGGGTTCTCCTTTACAAAAGGGCCAATTGTGAATGCATTGAAGGGTTGCGCGGCAGATAATGTCGTTAGACAAGCGGCAATCCGGCAACGCCGCGAAACGCTCCTCGTGGTCTTCTTGAAGAACAGGGCCATCCACTGGAAGCGATAATGACAGTACAAGTAATGGTAAGAAAGAAGAGTGTGTACCGAAACGGCTCATTATCTCGCGTCATCTCCCGCTTCTTCCCGAATCCCTCCTGATCCCCATTTTCGGGCACCCATGGTCGTATCTTCAGTGAAACAAACCATGGTGTCACAGTCTACAGAGCAGAAGGCGCATGTCAATCAGCCGCAGCTCGACAAAGACGACTGCGAAAAACGTACGATAGGTTCGACGACGACACGGGGACCCGTTCCATCCCCACTACATGAGGTATCTACAGACTACCTAATGTACGCACATTGCATGGCATGCACAACGCACAGAATGCGAGGCGTGTTTTACGTGCCGTCCCGTACCTAGATTGTGGCGTCGTCCGTGAACTTGTCCACCGGACGCCGGGCCCTAAGGCTAGAATGCTTCATTCTCCGAGGGCAACTGGGTCTTTGGTTGCCTTCGCTAACTAATTTTAGTTCTTCCTGTGCAAAGACCCGACTTGGGCCATTGGCATCTCCAGACTTGATATGTATCATGCTGCATATACTAACACGAACACGGAAGGCTCTGTAGTATGTACGAGCCAGAATAGCAGGTACATAGGCATGTATATTGAATAACGGCCCATTCCGCCCCATCGTAAATGTCGATATACACCAACTCGGCAATTCCCGCTGATGAAAGAAGACAGAAACCGGTCGTGGATGCATACGATCCGGGAAGTCGGCACACGGGCGTCGCCGAGGCGTGTTGAATACAAAAAAGAAAAGGAGAGGGGAAATACCCCACCCGTAAGCCACCAACTCACACGACCAAGTTGTGATTTGTGAGTTCGTGACGAATTTGTGTGCATGCAGTCCTAGACCTTCTTTTGTTTTCCTTTTCTTTTCTCCCCCTTTTTCCCCTTCGTCGATAGATCTGTTGGAACTTGGACCATATGTGCATCGCATTGGAGGACTGGGGCTGTCCGTTGTGTCTCATCCACGCTTTACGCCTCGACGAATCAAAACACGTGTTTGCAGAACTCCTATATAGAAGCACAAGTACTCCGTAAGCGCAATCGCGAACGTGTTTTCCGTCTCCGGTCTCGTCTCCGGAGCCGGGGGTGATGGAAGAATGGCCTTCCATTCTTTATCGGCCGATTCGAGTAGGCATCTAGGTATGTACATACATACATTATACATACATATGTATGTACATATCAACGTCACATTGGCCTCTTCTTTGCGGGTGCTGTCTGTGCAAGTTGATTGGCACAATCACCCATCAAATTTGGACTTTGATGGCCCCGCGTGCGTAATAAGCGAGTCGCGAGTCGCGACCCATCATCCATGTCATGAATGTTGCCTTTGAATCTTGATGGCCCGACGAGGAGGTCTCAGCTCGCGGCTACGTGAGCACACGGACTCGTTATGGCAAGACCGCCGCCGCCGATCTCTGGCCTCCAGGCTCCGGCAAGAAAAAAAAGAAGAGGGAAGAAACTTGCCATCGTGTTTCTAAATAATTATTCACGGCCCACGCGGTCGGTGCGCACCAGCGACCCCTGAACCGATCTCGGAACGCGCTTCCGGAGAACGTATGTACATGGGTGCTTGTGCATACACATGTATGTATTTACATGTACATACCTAGAGCAGATTTACTCCGTAGTCCAAGTCCTGAAGGTCCATTGCCGAGTGGTTGCTGGTGGCGTCTGCCGGTGGCCATGCATATTCGTAGCGTCTTTATTTACCAAGGCCACTTTCATTCATCACAATGGGTGAGTCGCTTACGTGTAGAAGTTGCTGTTTATCCTACGGCTGCTAACAGCAGCCCGTCAGTGACCGTCAATGGACGATCTGGCACTCCTGAACACACGAAGGTTACTCCAGATGTCGCGGTTGAGTGAGCAGAGATGCTTTTTTGGCGTTCTCTGCAACGCTTGGTGTTGCTCGCGTACTCTGTTGGTCGTAAAACATGCATATTACGGTGCAAGCCCGACCCAAGCCGAGAGCTGTGTGACATCAATTGCAGTCCGCTCGAGCATACCGGTAACGCCAAGTAGATCACGTACTCGCTGCAAATAGCCCAGTTCTGATAGATACCTAGAGTGAACTGATGAGCAACCAAGCAAGAAATATATGTACTATCGGGTTTCCTCGCGAGTAAACTTCCCTGGCACCCCACCAATGTGACGGCTTCCTAACGTGAAACGCCCACCGGATGCTCATCCGCTCTGTGAATCTTGTCGCCAAATCGGATGTGGACCCTTTTTCGTTCCAAAGAGGGTGCAGAACCCGAATCGCCAAAATTAGGCATGCGGGCGCCTTTCGTCTCGCCAACAAGATTTTATATGTATGTATGTAGCAGTCTTGTAATTCGCTAGCAGCTTGTGGTTCCAAGCTTATTCCAAGCTCTATTCCAGGCACATGTTGATGCCACATGGCACCCCAGGAGGCAGGATCAAGATTCAAACCCCGTCGCGTTGCCTTCTGAGCATGGTTGCTTTCTCAAGAAGTTAACACAGCGCCTGCTCAAGATGAATCAGACAAGCCAACTCGCTCGGCCCAGCAGTATAAGATGGTACTCAATGACAGTGACTGGGTACATACGAGTCTGTGGTTTCATGAGTTTCGTGGGTTGGGTGGCGGAGCAGAGGCGTAATGTAGGTATGTATGTATGTACATACAAGCAGTGAAGCACCCGCGACTCCGCGAGCGCGTGTTGTTGTCTCACCTGCAATACGGAGTATGAAAGGGGCAAATCGCCATACATACATAGGTAGCTCGACATGAGAAACAGGGGGTAGACGCACCCAAGCTTTTCCTCCGTATCTCGAACATTTCTCCACACCACTCTGGCACGGGTTGGCTAGGTAGGTACCTAACCAGGTACATAGCCCCTGACAGCCAAAGACGCCTGTACAGTGTACAGACGTGGACCGTAGGTATGTACATACCTAAAGGCTCTACCTATATCATCGTCCTTTAGCAATTGGCCGGTGGCACAATGATGGCAACATACGGCGTTTAGTCTTGTCTCTGGCTCTGTATTGCGCAGTCCATTGTTGAATCATGAATGTTTTGCTTCCTCACTAATTTGCGCACATACGGAGTACACATGTATCTGTATCTATCCCGTTGGTAAGCATCGGATGAACGGACAGTCGGAGCATTGCTCCTGGACTGGAGCTCTGACATGGCCGAGATTGTACCTAATTGGGTGGCGTATTTTCCGGTTATCCGGGCGTCCAACGGGGAGAATCGTTGCAGGGATAAAGTGTGGGCTTCATGCAATAAAGAGCCCGCATCAGGAACATTACAATTTACGGAGTACCGTGTACATTTCCGAAGTCAGCTTTGTTGGAACTTGGAAGCCGTTTCCCGCACAGCCTCATTCATCATCAGTGATCACAGCCTGCTGGTCGTTGGTCAATGGGATCGCCGCAAGAACTTGCAGGCAGCACCTGATCTTGCGAGAAACAGCCGACCGTCAGGCACGAACTGGTGGTGATACGGAGTGTCTGCCGCAATAACGGCCTAGGTACCTAAGTATGTACCGTGAAATATCTTACTGGTCATGGTGGCTGTGTGAATAGCCCCGAGGGTTTCACAGAACCATCGACACAGTACCTACACTATGTACTACGGAGTAGTTGTCTCAAAGACTCGAGTACAGCAGAGTAGGTACATGCCCGGCCAGTACCTACATTCTTCATCGCTCGCTGTGGTCGGCCGACTTGGCCGCGGAGAAGAGTTCAGTGTTCACGCAGGCTTGGCATGGATGATGGCAGCAGACTTGGAAGTTGGTGCCCTGCAGGCTGCGATTGTCGGCGTCCGTCGTCTCCAAACTTTTGCGCCATCCGCGCAATACGGACAACAAGTTGTGCTCTGTAGAGCTCAGGGTCATTGGGGACAAGTTGTAACCGGTTATTGACGCATTCCGATCGAAGTCCTTTTAGTACGCCTGTCTGTCGGCCGATACGATGCACGGCATTGACCCGATACGCTCACTTGTACCGGCACTATATTGATGACAGGTCGACAAATGTTGGCCGGGGAATGTCCGGAATTGGCCGGATGCTGTGTTCTAACTTCCGTCCAAAGCATCAAACCCGTGCTCCTCCTAAACAAGATAATGACGAGAGCCGGGACCGAGGAGGCATGGGCCGCATGGCTCTCCGAGGGGTCGTCATCAGTCGGCCGAATACCTAGGTAGTAGGGTATGTAGCAGCATTTCCGTCACATGTATGGTACTTTGTAGAACGGCATCATTTGAGCCCCCTGGAACCCCCTGGACAAGTGCTTTTATATGACGAGTCCCTGAGGGAGTACGGGAGCTCAAGGCAGGAACAGCGCTCGGCTTGTGGTGTCCCGTGGGGCTTGAAATCGTGAGGCTTGGATGCTGCATCGACGGGGTCGGACCGGTGAGAAAGCTAGACCCTGGACTGATGCAGCTTTGTGTTGCCGGATAGAGGCGCGGGGAGGTGTGAAGCTGCGTGAAGACATCGTGTATCGTGCAGTACCGTGCACCGACGGCGGCAATTAGACGCGGTCGATGTGATGGTATGAGACGATCAATTAGTTGTGGTCGGTTCAAGTTCTCAGGTGCCAAGTTGAACACTTGTCCTCATCATCTTATGTCGTTTGCTCCTGCCCTAACTATCTCGTGCCTGCTCTGCTGGTCACGCCTGCCTTGGCGGAGGGACCAACTGGCAACAATATTGGGCAATTTGCATGTGCCTTTGCTGTCAATGGTTTGATGCCCTTGGTGTATACCTACCATCTTCTCGTATTCCGCAGCCTGAGTGAGTCTTGCCTGTAATTAACCCTAAACACCTTCATTACGATTCACCAGCCAGGGACGATAGATTTTCGCTCGCCGAATTGCCGTCATATTATTCCTGCGGTGCTTGCGGCACTTACCTGAGTAAAAAGGCCTTTTCCGCCGCGCGTGCCGGGGACTACAGCTGATCCCTTCCCTCTTTTCCTTGATACAATATTCCACACACTGCAGGCTCGATCGGCTCCAGATCTACCGCAGCAACGTCGAGATTGAGCGGCGACTTCCCCGGATCCCACTACATAGCCCGAACCATTATATGCGAGAGCGAACGGAGGAGCTGATTTGCAACGCAGCAGGCCCAAAAGCACCAATTGCGACCAATTGAGCGTCATCGTCGCTGCCCCACGCCGTGCCATTCCAGCGATAGGTAATTTACCTTGAAGCCGCCGTCGGAGCAGGGCAATATTCGAGGTCTAGAGTCCATTGACCGGGACGACTTGTCCACACCGCGAGCTGTATTTGACGACTTCTTTCAGACTTTCAGAAAAATAAAGTGCTGAAGAAGAGTTCGATCGCCTACGAGGGAGATAATTGTGGTAGCTCTAAAGGCCCGACGAGAATAGGAGGAGGGCATCGGTGGCCGAGCTTATCAGTTGCATGTTTCTACATCACAAGCTGCTTACAAGTTACAACAGATGCATGCAATTGGCGTCCTGGCCAGGTATCCCATCATATCGCCGTCCAGCGTGCGACTCGAGGTACACGCTGATCGAAAAAGTCCAATCGCGGGCCACCTCCAATAACAAGGTGCGTTTTTTTGTCGTGAATCGTGATGAGGTTATTGCGAACCGGCCCCGCGTCATCTTGGACGAAGAGCCGCTTATTAGCTTCGCCTGCACAAGCTGCCCTTCACATGCTGCCTCCCTTGCAACATGCGAAGGCGGCGCCTTGTCGACGGTCGTTTACGGTTTGGGCACCCTGCTTTTCCTTTTTTGGCGCTGAAACCTGGCTCGTTTCGGGTGCTTGGCGACTTTGGGCACAGGGATTCTTTCTCGTTGTGGTCTGCGCCACACATCTTGGTTCCTCACCGGGAAAGGGAGGCTCAACAGAGAAATGTGCTAAGTGGACGTTCACAGAAACGAATTGAACTTTATTATTTGACGCGGATTGCTGGTGCCTGGAGTGTCGCCAGCGAGTTGGACCAAGACGGCTCTCGTGCAGTCAGGGCATCAGCAGAGGAGATCCGATCGGGCGATTCGGGGAGACTTGGGACGATTGGCTCTGTGGCTACACGAGCACCGCTCCCTTTGCTGGCAAAGACGAGGCGACGGACAACAAGGAGAGACGCGACAGGACGGGCGGCAGAAATTGCGAGCGCCAGACCCGCCCAGGCCGCCGCACATCCGGCGTTCCCTCCTTCAGGCCTCACTCAGGCGCCAGGCGGAGCAGGTACGTATTCACGACCGCGATTTCGCTGCATGCACCGCGGTGCTGCTTGTATAGCGACTTCCACTACAGTGCAGCCTTGTTTGGTTGACCCGGCCCATTGACTTCTGCCGCATTTCTGCTGGGGAGCCATCTCCAGTGTAAACCCGACCGACGGGCTTTTCGCTTTCGCCTTTCGTTTTCGCCTTTCTGTCGAGCTTGCGCGACTCCTTTCCTCTCGACATACCTACTGCTCCGTCTCTACCAGCTCTCTTTTGTCCTTTTGCCCTTCCTGCTGCCACGCTCTCTCCTCAAGCTCTCCCTCGTCTTGTTTACATCCCTCATCCTCCGAGGTAGTCACGACTCACGGCCCACGCGCTTCCGTCGACACCCGTCTTGCTCTGGTGCGTGTGTACATACGGTATACGGTGCGTGCGCGTGCTGGCGGCTGCGCTTGGCCCAGGCCGACCGGGTCGACTTTTTGTCCTACAAACCCCAGATAATTTCCCACGCCCGTCCCGTCAATTGTCCTCTTTTCGTGTCCCACCGTCACTTGGCACTTTCGTCCTTGGTCCTTGGCTGTCACATTTGCTGCCGGTGCAGTCGTTCCTCAGCACCGTCGTCACGACTCACGGGAAGCTCGCCCCCTGATCCGGCCAACCGCCCGTGTGAGCTTTTTGCATCCGCTTTGCATCGTCGCTCGTTGCGTTGTCTTCTTGAGTACACACCCCGATCTCCTTCGAAAAGCCGTGCCTTCGTCGTTGGGCGCCCCTGACGAACCGGCCGTGCTGCCAACTCTTCCTTTCTCCTTCGAGACGGCATTCTTCGCTCCCCCAATTCTCCACACGCCCCTCTCTCACTCTTTCAGACTGTTGTGCATCCGCCTCAGCGCGACGGGTCGCCTCTGCCTGTCGTTACAATCGCCCGCCCGCCCGACCGTCCTCTTCATATCACGCAGCCAAGCAACCGTCATCGAATTCGGTCTCTTGTCATCCCAGGAGCTGCCTCCCGCCCTCACATCGTGGAACAGGGTGACTGGGTTATCGTAACAGCCCCCACGTTCCCAACGCTGCGATTTCGATTTCGTCCGGCTCACCGATCCCTTTGGGGGGTACGATCAAACCATGGCGCCCGTACAGCCCCGTCTCAGGATTCTCTCAGGTATGCTGTCCCACCTCCCGCCGTTGGCTTGCCCCGTGTGCACGCCATCACTCCTCTGTTTGTTTCCGGTGCGTTGGCGCCTGAATCTGCTGCCCTGTTGCGCAGTTTGAGCTTTCAGGTCGTCCGCCATAGGATTGCCCATTTTGGCCATTCTTCTCGGCATTGCTGTCAATTTTCTGTTTAGTTTTTTAATCGTCCTTCCATTTCTCATCTTCACTTTTTTTTTGTGCCTTCGACCCCTTGACTTTCTGCGATCTATTGGGAAAGCGCCGTTCGCGCAACACAACCATTGCTATCCTTCGAGATGAGTGACGGTCTGCTAATGACTATTTGCTCAGTTGGCGGCAACCCTGTTTCTGCCTTCTTATCCTGGAGGCTTCAAGCGACAAATGCCTGTGATGTAACCCTGGTCTGGAAATCGGGTTATGAGCATGTTGCACAATACGGAATATCCTTCAAGTGAGTCGAGGGAAAACGTGATTGCCATTCGCGCCTGTCGAGAGCGCAGTTGAACTGATAAACCTCCTCCCTATCTAGATCACCCGTGTTTGGAAACGAACGATTCAAGCCTCGTCACGGTAAGTTTGTTCCGCAAACCTCCCTGCGTCTCCCCTGCCTCGACTGTCGCTAACTGGCCTGTGCTCTAGTCGTTCGAAATCCTGAGGATGCTGCTCACGCTCGAGACGGTCCATTCGACTACGTTGTGCTGTGTGTAAAAGCACTCCCCGACGTTTACGATCTCGCCGCCGTTATCGACTCCGTTGTCACACCCCAACATACTTGCATTCTCGTAAACACAACCCACACATTAGGCGTCGAAGCCGCACTCGAGGAACGATTTCCAACAAATGTCGTTCTATCGCTGGTATCCGGCGCCGAGCTGACCCAGCTCGGTCAGAGTGAATTCGAACACAAAGGCTCATCTGAAGTTTGGGTTGGACCTGCCAGCAAAAATGGCAACATACCTCACTCCATCCAAGAAGATATGGCTCAGGCTTTGGCCATGACTTTGTGCACCGGGCAAGTCGAATGTAAGGTCTCGCCGAATATTCGCCAACAGCAATATGAACGAATGATTGGGTAAGCAATGCAATTCCCTTCTGCTGAAGATGAGCTGTTCTTTCACGATGTTCTCTTTGACCGGATTTGCTGATATAAATCAACCATCAACAGACCGATCGCTTTCCACCCAGTCTCGGTCCTTTTCGACACGCCAAATCACGCAGCTCTATTTGAGAAGGTCGGGGTCAAGGACCTGATATCAGAAGTCATCGACGAAATGCTGCGCCTTGCCGATGCCAATGGGTGCAAGCTTGGGCCGGAGTTCAAGCAACGGACCATGGATGACATGTCTAAACCCAATATGCCAGAAAGCATCATGTGGCAGGATTACGTGGCGAGGCGTCCCATGGAGATTGAGACGTACCTCGGATCGCCCATCAAATTGGCCCGCGAATCTCAAGTGTCTGTTCCGCGGATAGAGACACTCTATGCCATACTCCACAACCTCAACATTGTCAATCGCTCTAGGCCCAAGCCTGGCGATGCTCCGCCACCGACTTTGATGCCACCGAGTTCTCCTATTCCTTCTCCGCAACCCCGTGCCACTTCTCAAGCAAGTCATCGGCCCATGATGGGAGGTATGCCAAATGGAAACGGCGCAGGTCCTCGACAGCCTCGACCGCGGAACTCGTCAAATTTTGGTCCCCCGGGGGCCATGCGGCGGCCACCTCCTCAGATGAATGGTGGTCCCCCAAATGGCTTTCCTCGCCCCCCCCCTTCGATGAATGGTGGTTCGCGTGTGCCATCAAGACGAGGCTCGATGGATGGCAATGACTTGGAGGAATTCTCACATCTGGTACTCTATGACGACATTCCTGAAGGCTCAGAACCATCAATACGCGGTGAACCAGACGTGGCGTTGCGAGAGCGGGAGCTGCAGATTCGTCAGCGAGAAATGGCTCTACGTGAGCAAGAAATGCGAATGAGACGTGGCCCACCTGGCCCCCGCCGAGGTCCTCATCCCATGCGAAACAGTCAACAAGTCTTTGATGACGACGACGACGACGACGACGGCTTCGATCCGATGACAGCTGCGCCGACACCGGCAATCGATCCTGACAACTTTGACATGATGAGTGTTACTTCGAGGAAGAATCGCAAGGCTCCTGGGCCCTCTGCTTCTCAATTTCGCCGAAATCCGGAACCAGACGGGCCCCCACCGTCTCGAGGTAGCAGATTCCGGCCCAACTTTGGGCGCAACCGTACCAGTCAGGTCAATCACCTTCCAACAATGGCTGACAACATACTTGATGATCCCATGCTCGCTTTCACCTCGAATCGATATGGCGCTGTCGATAGAGGCGCCATGGGCGGCGGCTCTCGCGCAAATTCACTGACGGCTTCAAGGTTGGATGAGCTCCAGTATGGGGCAAGTCTCGGGCCTCCTGGAGCCATGAATGGCGCACATCCACGCCGCGCAAGTCAATCTCCAGGCAATCCGTACGGCCCGCCCCTCCGAGGCAATCGTCCCTCGCCCCCTAACGGTTACGCACCATCGATGAACGGGCGGCCCTCGCCACCAGATGGCGTTCGTCAGCCTGTGCCTCGCTACCCGCCAGGTCAGGGCAACTCTATTGCCCCCCAACAGGTGGAGCAACATGTAGGGGTGAGCGCCCTCCATCCACCTAAGCCTAGAAACGTTCGTAGTCTGACTGGTAGTGCGAGCGCCAGCGTGGGCAGTGGTGAAATCGACTCGGAACGGTCTGCACATAGCAGCCAAAGCAGTATTCAAAACACGGCCACCGTCGGAGTCCGTTGAAACGCCTGCGATGTATTGTTTGCCGGGGGCATCGACAGAAACACTTTCGCAGGCTTACCAATACTGTCACGATCAATAAGGCGAATTTGATGCTGCAGTCTTCAGCATCACAGAACTAGCCATTCATTCACTCACTCGATAATAACTGCGGCACACTTGTCACAGACCCCAATGCAACCAGACACCAGCACTGGTATTCTCTTCATTGATTTTTATTCTACTAACTTGTCTTTTCGGGCGGGGTCTTTACCCGATGAAGCAAACGATTGAATTTTTCAGTCCAGGTCAATCTGGGCGAAACTGGGAACACTGGCGCTTTGAGGGTATGCAAGCGAACTCATTCGGGCCTAGTACATAAAGCATGGGAACGTTTGAACAACGGCGAGATGGGGCTTATTTCAGGTAATATTGCATTGGGATCGGAATCATATTTTCTTGCTTGCGTCTAGCATATAATCGATTATTCAACACTCTTGACGAAGTGCCCATAATGAGGCCACATGTTGGCACATAATCAGGCGCCGATATATGCCCGCGGGACGAAGGGACTATGTCTCGTGAGGGCACAACGCCAAATCGAAGCCACCTCAAACAAAACACGACACTCCAACGCTAGCGACACACGCGAAGACTCGGAGACTTCTTTTTTTGGAGAGGTTTGGAGAGGGGGAATGTTTGTTCCTGACACACGTATTCGGGGGCGGGTTCCACTGGTGGTTGTGAACAGGATCATGATGATGCTGTTCCACGTGGTAGATTCAATAGCCGTTTCTTATGCCAGGCAAAGAAAGAGAGAGGGGTCCGGCTAAACTGTTGGAGGCGGTAGTACAGCGACATGTACGAGGTTTACTGAACGAGCCTCAGCAGTTCATGAAACTTTTTCAAAACTTAGACGCTGGGAAGCATTAATTTTTCTCTTTACCTTTTGTTTCCTATGTATCTCCTTTCTGTCTTACTCTCTTTTTTTACCTGTTTATTTTTTATGTTAAACCCCCACTGTATCAGAACCACATCATTGTTGTGGCTTACGATCCCCAGGCCGAGATACACATTCTCCATGATGATGGGAGCGGGAGCAATGGACCAAATATACGAAATGTTGGGAGGGCGCTGTTCTGGGAAAAAAAGCTTAATGGTACTCCGTAGTGTTGGAGTGAGGTGAACCTTGAAGGGGTTCAAACGCTTGAATAGCCAGTATTTGAACAAAGCATGATACATACCTAGAAGGGGGGAATGAAGCAGCGTTTCATCATGGTATTTGCAATCACTTCATGAAAAGTCGAATTGAGGGCTGAAGATCGGATGCTGAACTGATGATCAACGCCGGTCTGTCCTGCAAACTTGCTTGCGTTCATGACGGCAACGTGAAAGTAGTATGTATGTAGTTTGTAAGTCATACATAGCTAACCGGGACTGGTACCATTGATGGGCTGGCTGGATGCATGCATGGAGATGAGATGATACACAGGTGACAGGTAGGTACATAGGTACATATGTACACACTTGCAAGTTGGGGTTGAAGGTTCACAACTTCACACGCAGGTGGAGCCGTGGGGCTATGTCACATGTATGATGTGTGCACTGTGTGTAGCCCTACTACATAGTACGGAGTAGGTGCTAGCAGACTGGACAAGTGCTGAGAGCCTGAGAGCCTGAGTGGACAGTACAGTGTACGGAGTACATACATAGATACATACCTATGTAGATACCTCGTCGACACAACAACAAAGCAGCCTCGCAGTATATTCGCACATTCAGTTCTCCTCCTCCTCCTCCTTCATCTCGTCGCCGTCGTGATCTTCTTACTCTTTCCTACATAGTCCTGACTCCTGACGGTTCCCTTCCCCTCCTCCCTTGCGAACCGACACTATCCCGAGAAACCTTGCGCGCCTCAACGCAAGACACCAGCAAATCGCAAAGCACAAAAAGAGCCAAGGAGAAAAACGGCTACTAGAAACAGAATGGCCACGAGAAACTTCGGCGTGACCCAGACTCTCGGCCGGCAGAGCATAGCACCGGGGGGTGGGAACGCGGTCAAGAACCGGCAATTGGTAAGAACGGTCGTCCTGAAACTTGTACCTCCAAGAATTCATACGTCTGTTTGTATGTGTTTGTTGTGTATGTATTTCAAGACTGACGCGTGTTCCCTGGGGAATTGGAACGTTGAAGGCCCATCTACAGGGACAGCTAGCGCAGTTGTCGAGTAATTTGTCAGATACGGAAAATTTATTGCGCATGACGAGTGTGCAGGCAGAGGCTATGAGGGGCTTGGGGAGCTGGCATGGTGGATTGTGAGTTTGCACGACTTCTTCTCTTCCAGTTTTTTTTTTCAGTTTCTAGCTTTTATTTATGCATCTTCTTCTCTTCGGTGGTGTTTATTCTTGCTGTTAACTGACTGGGGTATCCTTGGGGGGTTTGTAGATTCATGGCCGCGAATAAGGTCTTGGAGGAGGAGAGTGTGAAGAAGACCGGGCGGTGAAGGGAAGGGATTGAAGGGTGAGAGAGGGTCGAGGGACAGGAAGAATGAACGCGAGGGACGTAGTATTAACAAGATTCATGATTCAAGATGATGGTCCGAGTTTTTCATTGTATAGTTGTTTTTTTGGGTCTCGTCTTGGTGTTCCAAAACTTCCAGTGACTAGCTCTATTCTAGCGGGATGAGGTATTGCTGTGCGGGACATCATGTTACACGTTTGATGTGTCTGCATTGGCTTGGTGATTTCTGCAACTACGTATACATGCCGCAGGAGTACGGGATCCAACTGTATTGCGTGATGGGGAATCCATATCATCCTGCACGTTCAGAATGTATTTCCTGATGAGGGCAATTTCGGCGATACGCGGACGAGGCTCAACCGTGTCTGAGAAGCCTGTAGACCATGCCTGTGCACGTCCGTCGAAGGATATTCATCGAAAGGGACGCTTTCATGTAGTGTTCTGGCCATGCCTCACCTAGTTTCGACACAAACAGCCGTCCACATGACAATTCTTTCGAGCACTTCTCGAGCTCGAGCCCTTTCTTCTGTCCCCTCGCCGTGCTATTCTTGTAAGACACGTATTTTGTAGTCAGATTACAAGTAACGTCACGAACGTCGTTGGCCTATCAGCCCGAGATATTTGCTTCCGCCAACCGGAGACTTTTCCGCTTCTGTCGCGGCGCATCAACAGGAAAGCGCTTGACGTTCCCGCACGTCTTGCATGTGATGACGAGAACATCGGCCCACGGTTTCCGACCTTGCTTGCTCAGATTCTCAATCGTCGAGCTGCACGATCTGCCTTCCACTAACAGCGTGTCGCAGAACTTGCAGACTGTTCTCTTCAGGGCGGGGCTTTGGCGTATTTGTGCTTTTAATGAAACCGCTTTCATTTCTGAAATGGCTAGACGTGACATTCTCTCCACTGCTTTCTTTTGCTTGCTGTATTGCTGTTGCTGCTGCTGTTGCTGCTGCTGTTGCTTCTGCTGTTGTTCAACACCGCCGAGTTCCGGCTTGGACGGCTTTGACGGTGTGGATGAAGCCGCATTTTCAAGACTGTCGGCGCAATTGGATAGATATGTGGCTGCTTGGTATAGATATGACGCTCTTGAGTAGATGACACGGTTCTGTACCCCGGGTTGCCCTTTGGGCTTCGCCATACTTTCGTCGGATTTCTTCGGGCCTCGGAAGACGTAGCTGAAAGATAACTTGCCAAAGGGTGAATTGTAGCGACAGCTCACACTGTACCTATGTACCTACTCCGTACGCGGCAGCTGCACGTGACTTGACTGCTTTCGTGCACGGACCACGTTTCGTCAAACACGGCCTTCACCTTTCTTCTCTCCCTCGTCAGAGACCCGGTTGTTCCAGAGCCACTCTTTGTCAACATTACCTGGACATTGAGGCCGTCAGTCTTGGCTTCCACCATCGGCGTCGTCTCTAAGACAACATCTTCTCTTTCATCTCCGAGCTGCTAACTTGTTGCACTCGGATACTCTTTTACGCGTCTGTTCAAATCGCCGTCGCGACTTTCTCGTCGGCGCCCAGGCACATCGCGCTTTTCTCTTTCGCAACGAGCGTCAAGCTTTCGGCCTTAACCACCTCGCCCTCTTATCATTCCATCTCCTCATCAAACAACACCATCGACATTCGCAAACATGTCTCACGAGGAGGATCTCATTGATTACTCCGACGAGGAGATTGGCGGCAATGAGACCGCCGCTGCCGGATCCAACGGCAAGAAGGACCTTGCCGCTTCTAATGATGTCGACAAGAAGGGTAGCTACGTTGGTATTCACTCGACTGGTTTCCGTGACTTCCTTCTGAAGCCCGAGCTCCTCCGTGCTATCGGCGACTGTGGTTTCGAACATCCATCGGAGGGTTAGTCTTATCATCCATAATACCTACCATAAGTCATCAATCCCCTCCCTTCAAAGAAAGAAACACAAACCGTCCGTCCATCATCGCAACTACGACAATTCGCACACGCGAGGGCCAAGCCGCCGAGTTGGAGACTCGTTTCCGTACGGCGATGGCGAGATTTGCACATAAATGGAACATATTTGGAGTTTTCAAGTTCTACATCCTTTCATGGTTAGCAGGCTGCTTGCAGCGCGGCAAGGACTGTTCTCCAGGAAGCGCAAGGATGGCATTGATTGAGCATCAATCGCAGCAAATGCAAGCTTGACACCGCTCGGAATTTGGCAGGGAAGATCAACACGTGCTGGGAAGTCTTGTGTATTCGATCACGTCAGACATGATATGATGCCTATGACTCGTTCAGTGTTGACGACCTTGATGTTTTTATCTTCTTGTTTTGCGTTTCGACTTTGTTGCTCTACAGTCAGACGACGGTTCGAAAGATCATGCAGATGCTGGTCATGTCGGTCTCGCCTCACAGCTTGTCCAGTATCTTGATGGAATTCACGCCGGCTTGCCATGTTCTTGCGACGATGGACGGACGGACAACCTTTGACGCACTGCATTCATGACTCATTCATTGTTGATGAAAACCAAATCTCTAACTTCCGCTCGATCGACAGTTCAACAAACTTGCATTCCGCAGGCCCTTCTCGGTGGTGATATCATTTGCCAGGCCAAGTCTGGTTTGGGAAAAACGGCCGTCTTCGTTCTTGCCACACTTCAGCAGGTTGAGCCCGTCAACGGGGAGGTCTCTGTTGTTGTCATGTGTCACACTCGTGAACTGGCTTACCAGATTCGCGACGAGTACAACCGATTCAGCAAATACATGCCTGATATCAAGACGGGCGTTTTCTATGGTGGTACTCCCATCAAGACCGATATGGAGACGCTGAAGGCAAAGGACACCTGTCCCCATATCGTTGTCGGTACTCCTGGTCGTCTCAAGGCTCTTGTCCGAGAGAAGGCTCTGCGCCTTGGCAGCGTCCGCATCTTCGTCCTCGACGAATGTGACAAGATGCTTGATCAGCCTGGTGAGCATTCTCCAAGTGTATTCCTGGCTCACAATTGCGCAGCCAAAGTTAACAACCAATTTAGATATGCGCACTGACGTCCAAGACGTTTTCCGTGCTACGCCTACCCAGAAGCAGGTCATGATGTTCTCAGCTACCTTGTCCGAGGCGATCAAGCCCATCTGCAAGAAGTTCATGCAGAACCCAACTGAGCACTACGTCGACGAAGACACCAAGCTCACTCTGCACGGACTGCAGCAGTACTTCATCAAGCTGCAGGAGAAGGAAAAGAACAGAAGGTTGAATGAGCTTCTCGATGACTTGCAGTTCAACCAGGTCATTATCTTTGTCAAGAGCACCATCCGTGCTACGGAACTAGACAAGCTCCTCCGGGAATGCAACTTTCCCTCCATTGCTGTGCACTCTGGTGTCAGCCAGGAGGAACGGTAAGACTTTTCTCCTCGACATTGATCTTATGGACAGTCTCGATTCTAACGACTCGACAGCATCAAACGTTACAAGGAGTTCAAGGAGTTCAAGAAGAGGATCTGCGTCGCGACTGACGTCTTTGGCCGTGGTATTGATATTGAGCGCATCAATCTGGCCATCAACTACGATTTGCCAGGCGATGCTAGCTCCTACCTCCATCGTGTCGGTCGTGCCGGCCGTTTCGGTACCAAGGGTCTGGCCATCTCGTTTGTCAGCTCCGAACAGGACCAGGAGGTTCTTACGGAGATTGAAAAGCGATTCGAGGTTGCTTTGCCGTACGTTTTTACGCCCCTCCCTTTTAGACTTTCTCTGCGTAGGCATACTGACTGACCCGTTGATAGTGAGTTCCCCAAGGAAGGTGTTGACGCCAGCACCTACATGGCTTCGTAAATTGGTCATGGAGATCAAGACGGCGTAATATGGTTTGATATGCTCAAGTTAGCTCAGTGGGGAGGATCACGGGGTTTCTGTGTTAAAGCTGCGATTTCTTCGGTTTAAATGGTGGATTAAAAAATTGTGGTAGTAGATTGTGATCCTGACCTCTTGTGTACTCAATATCTATTATTCTTTTTTATGGAGGCAAGAATGGGTGCACGTTGTTTTTGATACATGACTGCTGTGAGTCGTGTAATCATACTATCTACAGTGTAGATGGTATCTGATTGCATCGAAAGCTCGTGTAGTCAATGTGATGCCTCAGTTGCAGGAGACCAGGTCCTGGCCCGAGGGTATACGACGAGTGTCTTCGTCACGATGGAATCCTTGACGTATCTCTTGGCATAGTTCTGGACGGAGTTTCTTGAGAATCGAGATGCAGCGCGCATCGAAGATCTGTTTTGAATCCTCGCTTCTTCTTCATCGTTATTAAGACTCAGACTCAGAGTCACAGCAGTTGGTTGACTGGGTTGGGCCATCTACACTGAAACCAAGTTTTCTACCTTTCCCCAGCAAATCGTAGAAGAATTCTTGAGACGCAACAAACAGATCAGGCTTGGGCAGCAATGAGCATGCAGATAAACACGGTGTATCACGGTTCGCCACGCTTCGGACCCTCCATATTCTCCCCCCTCAAAGACGTATTTCAACACATCTGTTCGGCGGGGCCCGGGCACTGGATGACAACTCCGTGCAATGGCTCCCTGATCACACCAACATAAGCAACGCTACCTGCCTAACGCCTGTGTACGCGGACCCTTTCGTAGGCAAGGCCAAGGACCCTGGGCAATCTCACGTGCAACATCTACATTGTCACCCGCAATTCCAACGGGCGGGCCATTATCGTGAGTCACGAGATGTATCCAGCCCCGGATTTGGGCTTCCTCTACAGAGATACATACCTAGCCTATTGTCGGTCGCGGGCGTCCTCTCCGAAATGGCTCATCCGGAGTCCGGACCCAGGCAACAACGCGAAAAAGGCTCCGGGTAGGCAGCCATGTCTCGTTTTTGCCCGCCCATCAGCGCCAAGAGGAAGCGCGAGGACTCTATCATCCCTCTCAAGCGCGAGTCCTTGAGACCAGAGTCCAGAGTTCTGACTCCTTCGCCCCCGGAAAGTCTGGCAACTAGACGAGACGATTACATACCTACTACTCCGTACAATCCGACAACGATCGTCTCCTGCAGTCTGAGTCACGCGGGTGAAAAAAAAACCCAGTGAGACCAAGAAGACGCAAGCAACACCCGTAGATACCTACCCTTCCTCAACGCCGGAACCGTTCGGCATCTTTCTTCACCAAGAAGTCCCCCGTTTCGACCTTGGGAGTTGGGAGTTGGCCGGGGGGGGGTGGCCGAGAACGGCGCGGGCGGCGGGACCTACCTAGGTTGGTAGCAAATCGCGTGATGGGGCCGCTGTGGGCTGATATGTACGGGAAAACACCGCGTCGCCAAGGCGAGTCCAATCACGATTCACGACAAGACAAACATGCAACTTCTCAAGACTTATTTAAAAGTTAAGATTCAAGAGGGAAAGATCGATCATAGGGAAGCCTTGTGATGTGGCGTGTTCGGTCTTGGGATAAGTACTGAATATGCGCTGTTGCCGCTGGGTAGGGAGCGAATTCCGCTGAAATAGAGCATGTAGGTATAAGCAGTGGGATTTACAGAGTGGTATCAGGAGACTTTGTTTGCTTTGAGGGCTCGCTTAGTACGGAATGGAGAGGGGTTTGTGGGATGGCGCAACGTGGCGAACGGTGTTGCGCAGCGTGGGAGAACAAACTGAGATGGGTATTGGATAAGTCGGAACGTGCGGATCGGTAAGAGGCTTATCGTACTCTGTATGTACATACATACTTTGGAAGTTTGGGGTTGTGACTTGCTGTTGTGTCAAGAATGTGGTGTTGGAACTTGGAATGAACAGGAGGGGTTTTCGTCTTGAAAGTTGATGAGTCGCAAATTGTAATATGTACTCCGTACGTACGCGAACATTTACGGCCAGTTCGGTGGCACTGTCACGGGTTTATTCTCGCTGTGCATACCTACATACCATCTGCATTTGGAATTGCGTTTTGCATTTCAACCTTCTTTGGCCCAGCGCTCGCATTCAAGTTGAAGGCTGAAGCTCGACATTCCCACCGTTGCATACATATGCGCGTGGGTGCGCGTGTATGCAGCATGTATACCGCATGCATACCGCCATTGAGAAGCCGGTGATCGCTTGACTCACGTGCCTGGTCTTCGTATTCCTTTGCAAGAAAACCTTTGGATCGAATGACAGTGAATAGTGGCATGTCACGTAAGAGATGGACAAGACCGGCGATCATCACACTTCATCAGCGGAGGCCAAGTAATCGTACTTTGCTGTCGAAAACAAAGCATGCCATCGATAGGAGTATGTAGCGCCTTCGTGAGGCAACAAGCACAGCCGGCCAATCCGAGATGAGTGCGGCATCAACGTCCGGCAGCAGCGGCGCGCCACGGCTTTGCGAAACAACGCCGAATGACGATCTTATGTGCCTGGCTTAGACGTTCGTTGCTCGATGATTACCTCCCTGGACCAGCGCTAATCCGTATACTTCAGCAAACTTGGCATGTACCTACATACCTAATACTGTAGCCAGCTCCCGGCATGTTTGTTGAAGTTGGGAGACAACACAAGCTCTTGGGAAGAACACAAATGTGCAACCGAGTGGTTCTAACTGGCTTCTGCTTGCCCCGGATTTGGCTGAACGCGGAATGCCTGCTTGATGCCCATTTGTTCTGGTCAAGACGGGAATGCTGCCTATCGAATTACAAACGGCGTTCTCTCGCAGCGCGGTGGCGAGGTCCAATGGCCGCTGTGTCTCCGTATGGTGGACCGTGCGCTGTGCGTCCTATGGACCCATATCATCGTATTGTCGCCGGTGTACAAAGTATACTCGCCGCAAATCGATCAACAGTCGATAGCCCATCTAGACCAGATCATTACTGCTGACGCCGGACAACTTTACGCCATAAGTTATAACCCATGATCGACCGGGGTTCGTGAAGGAGTCGAAACTGGGCATCTTTTTTGGCCACATACGAATAGGTATGTACTGCGTGCGCCGAGAGCAGAAGAGTCATACCTGCTACTTTAGGGGCAGCCACGTTGGTGACACTTGCTATTCGCCTAGTCATGTATCGCTTCAGGATGTGTCAAGCTGGAGCCACACGTTGCCCCTCTCTACCACCCTTCATCAACTTGCTCATGAAGCATGGGAAGTCTGGCGGGCGTTGTTCGGAGGGAGCTCTCGGAGGCAGCGACGTGGGAAAGCGATGTTTGCCCTAATTAAAAGGGCAAACCGCTTCGTGTCATCACCGCGAAGCGAACATGCTGCCAAGCGTCAAGAGTCAAGACTCAAGACTCAAGAGAACGATGAACAGAAGACAGGGGTCACGACTTGCGCTGAGTCCTGGCCGAACCGTCGACGCGATGATGGTGGTGGGGGAGGAAGAAAAATAGAGGGGCCAGACTGCGCGCTGTCGAATTGCAATTCTTGCACATTTGGCCTTTGCCCCTTGCTCAGCAGCAAGCGGCTTGCATGTAGTGGGGTGCATCGGGGTCCCGAGTACCCGACGAGACCAACAAAGCGACGGCAAGATCAAGTACTCAGTACATAGCCCAGCTGTCGACACGATATTTAGCAGAGCCAAGAGGCCACGACTGGATCGACGTGACTGGCTCGCACACAGTGGGCGCACAAGATGGCTGCACGGGCAACTCGCCGTCGTTGTGTAGTTTGCATGGGGTCTTTCAAAACCCTCAGCACCGCGCCGCAGACATCCCCCGTTTTCTCTCCCCCATCGAACTCCAACGTCAAGATGAAGTTCGTTTTTTCTCTGTAGACTCCGCCAGCGACTCTTGCAGTCTGCTCCGGCTTCTTTTCCCGCCGCGGCGCAGCTTCGACGTCCAATCTCTTCTCTTCTTGCTGCACGAATTACCCCTGTCCAGCGCAGCGAAAGCGAACCTCCCATCTCGCGACCTCCGACCGTCTCTTGTGCTCGCAGCGACATTCACTTGTACCTTGCGGCAAGTCTAGGAAGACGTCCAGACAACATTAGACAAGACCAAGCATTACCCGATAAAAATATACACACCAGAAATCTATTAGACACGGCAATACCGATACCCCAAATACATCTCTCCACGTCACCACGAACCGCTCCCCCGGCGCAGCCTTGACTCGAGTTCTTCTTACGAGCGGCGTGTTCACTCGACAGCAACTCCTTTAGCCTTTTTAATCACTGTTCTACCATTCGACCTTCTGCCACATTATTCTTGGCCGTCTTTCGCCACTCTTGGCCTTGATTTTTATTTTTGCCTTCTTTGGGCACCTGGGCTGATACTGCGGCCCAGCCCCTAGCAAGGCCAGCTGTCCCCTCCGAAGTCGCCCACAAGGCTACAGCCAATTTGGTGGCAAGACTTTTGGTCGCCACCGCATTGCACACCAAAGTCGAGTCACACCAGACAGTCACTGGCGTCTCCACACCCAACACACCACCGTCCCCGAGGCTGTCACTTTGTCGCCTCTGCTGCCTCGCCTCAGCCTACGTCGCAAAGAGTCACATCACCGGCACGCGCTCAGATATAATTTCTGTCAATACAAAGTACATACTCTGACGACTTTCTTGAAAGTCGCATTTCTACCTGTTCCTGCATACCGTCTCTTGGCTCTCCTTCAGGGCGTCCCGGACCCTGCATCCCAACATCGTCACCCGACTCCGGACCGTCTTCAGCCAGTCCAAGGTCCCGTGGACTCACGACTCTGATTCATCCTGTTATATACAAAAAGAAAGCACACCACCTGTTGTCGGTTCGTCCCCTAATCCGCCGATGGTAGTCATCTCTTAAAGACTATCGTCACCGTCTCCGCCAACTTGTTATCGAAGCATTTGTCGCAATGCCTCTTGCAAGTCCTATCTTTACCATCTCAGTCGCCGTCTCTGCTTCGTCTACCGGTCAGATCCTTGTTGTCAAGTCAGCTGTTGAACCTCCCTCATCTCAACTGCTCTCTGACTGAACCCCCTTGGATATTCGCCCCCCAGCTGCGACTATATGACGCTGTTTGCTTAGAGCCAACACACTTGACCCCCCCCGTCTGTCGACTGCTCTACGGTAAACGCGCATAGGTCTTCTTGGTTGACTTAGCCTGACGGCGACTGGAACTACTATTGTGAACACTGGCTTGGATCCTTCGCCTTTTTCCACGCCGGGGTTTTTACTTATACATATAATACCTCAAGATGAAGTACGACGCGCATGATTCGTCAGCCTTTGTCGCAAATTCTACCTCTCGATGTGTTCCCTATAGCTCTACCCTGAGCTATGCGGCCTCCTCATCTTCCGCCTCCCTGTGGTCCGACGCAGCTTCTTTTGCGTCAGATGACAGCTCGATTTCAGCAAACACCTCCGACTCCGACTTGTGCGACTCCTTCCCTCTGTCCAAGCGGGCTCCCGCCACTGCTCAATATGCTGTAAACTCCGAGAGTGGCCATTCTCTCCAACAGCGTGACCATGAGGTTGTTCCGGCCGAGCTGCGACAGAATCCGAGACGCAGTGCGCCCAGTTCTCATCCTGGTCGAGCTTGCCCCCCTTCTTTGGTGCGACAGTCGGATCGAAAACTCGACTTTGTCGACGCACTTGTCGGTATGTTGCGCTACTCCCCGCGGTGAATTCTGGAACCATGGCTCACGTTATCCCTTTCTCCGCCACAGACACCTCTACTCAGATAGTCATGGCATTCTGGCCCCTCTCCTCGACCGTGTGTCGGACGGAGCCTGGCGGTAGCGCTGTCTTGCCACTGCGCACCTTTATTCAGGAGACCCTTCGACGTTCGCGAACCAGCTACTCCACGCTGCAGGTTGCGCTATACTATCTTGTGCTCATCCGAGCGCGTGTGCCCAACCACAGCTCGACGACTGAGCAGGAACCTGATGAGACACACCGTGCACTCCAATGCGGGCGCCGCATGTTTCTCGCGGCTCTCATCCTCGCCTCCAAGTACCTCCAGGATCGCAACTACTCAGCCCGTGCCTGGAGCAAGATTTCTGGCTTGAACACGCAAGAGATCAACCAGAACGAACTCACCTTTCTCTTTGCCGTGAACTGGGAACTGCACATCACAGAAGATGCCTTTCAGAAATTTACTCTGCGTGTTCACAAGTCTCGCACCTGTCCTCAGGAACTTACCGACTGGAAGGACCTTGCCTTGAAACTCGAGTCCAAAATGACTGGCCACGACGGCTTGGTATCCCCTGCTTCTGCCAGCGCGTCTGCCAGCGATCTCTGCGCGCTGTCGGCCCGAAGCATTCTCAACTTTGTTCAGGAGAGACGCAGCTCCATCACCTCCGACGCCGTGATGGCACCGTCATTGTCCACGGTCGGCACCGCCCCTTTGGTCTTGGAGCCTGTGCCCACTATTGTCTGTCCATCGGGTCATTTGGCTCCGTCTCTGGGCTTGCTTCCTACTCCCCGGCTTACGCCTCCAAGTCCTCGTCTTACTCCCGGAAGCGCCGGATTCTACACTCCTGCTGTGAGTGCCGTATCCCACCTTCTTGGAAAGACCAACGCCATGGGGCTTGCCATGGCCCAGGCGAGCAGTGTGGGGAATGCCCAGACAAACCTGGATCGTTTCCCATGCTCAGTCGGCTCGTCACCCAGTAGCTACTGTCCCGCTCGCCGATCCTCGCTCGCCAAGTCGATTTCGGCAGCCTCTTCCCCGGAGTCCATGGTGACGGATTCGTCGCGCTCCTCACGTTCTTCGTCTATCTCCTCTGCTTCTAGCCTCGCTAGCGCGACCCTCTATAACAACCGTTGTAGTCTCCCGTTGCGATCTCGCGGCTCGAAGCTCGGGAATGACCGAGTAAGTGCGAAGCCCTCGTTTCCGTCTGTCCCGGAGGACCTCGATGAGAACTGCCTGTCTTCGTCGCCGCCAGACTTGTACACTGGCCCCGACACCAAGCTGGGTGATTTGTCATTAAATACACCACCCGTCACGCGCGGGCTTTCCGTGAGAGACATGGTCTGCGACCCTGCCTCTGATGCTGCCCGAGCCCTTCAGGACCTGCACAAGCAGGACCTGTCCGCGGATGCTACCCCTACAGCCATGACGAGCCGCAAGCGCAATCGCGCTAGCTCGATCGATACACATCATCCTCTGCCGCATGAGAACGTTGGTGTCGACAATGTCCGCGAGATGATGTCCCGCCATTATACTTCTGCTGCACCGACATGGCCCAGCGCGACCGTCGCGCGACCGCAGGGCATGGCAATGGGGCCTGAGGGCTATCTATGCACGCCCAAACACGCTGCATTTGCCCATCCCGTCAAAAGAGTGTGCTGCTCGACTGAAGCTGCCAATGGCTACCAGACCGCTGCGGGTGTGCACCATGCCATGGCTCTTGGCTCGAGGGGGATGTGGAATAGCATTCTCAATTAGCGGCGGGCTTGTACACCGCCATATTACTGAAGCATTGTTCTTGAAAGCAGTATAGTTTTGTTGACTAGAGTGCGGTAGAAGCGGTAGCAGCAGCAGCGTTTGTTTATTGATTATGACACACACACACACCCTTTTGGGCTTAACAGGACCATTTGGACCCGGACTCCCTTATATTGCCTTACTTTGCGTATGTTGCATGACTCGTCTTGGTTGTTCTGTCGCTTGTACGGCCATTTGGTGCTGTTGTGTTTGGACCTTGGTTGGGATACCTATGCTGGCCCCTGGGTGCCATGGGGGAGTTTTCATGGGCTGTTGGGTGTTTGTCTGTTGCGATTCCTGGGGTCTTCTGTATTACTTGCGGTGTGCCGTGTAGGATATAGATGACGGGTGGGGGCAGGGAGTAGGGAGTAGGGAGTAGGGATCACGGGGCAGGAGGGAAGGGAAGGGTTGGTTGGTTGGTTGGTTGGTTTGAAAAGCATCTTCATTTCGCATAGTTTAGGAGTCATTGGCTTTGAAGCTTCAAGTTTCTCTGGTTTTTTGTTTCCTGTTTTTGTGTGGGGACTCGGGAGTACATAAGTCCTTGGTGTGAGAAGGCAAGATTTTGCCGTCATGTATGGGGGGATGCGACTGGGATGGTGTGGTTCTCTTGGAGATGCGATGCTCATTGCTGGGTGCATGATATCATTGGGAGCGTGATTGCTTGCGGGGGGTAGCTTTGCTTGAATAAGGCGAGGGGGATGGGAAGAGGTATAAGCGTTTTTGTCATTAAGTACATAGCTAGAGACATTCATATATCCTGCTGGGTGGGAGTTTATAACTTGATTCGAGGAGCGATTGGTAGGATACCAACAGTGGGACTAGAGAAGCCTTTTCTGTTGATTCTGAGCAGCGAGGACTGATGCCTGTGTGGAGTTGCAGCCTGTAGGAACAAACAGGTAGGTAGGTACTTGTACGATTAGTGACGTACTTGTTTCGCGGGGAGTACTTGAGTCAGAGGAGATGCAGTAAAGAGATACCTGCGACGTGCGTACTGTATATGTAGTCTATACATACTCTGTAGGTATGTGACTTTCCGTGTTTTCGGGTGATTTGAAAACTACACGACAAAAGTCTTTGCACGCCCCACGTTGGACAACCTTCCCGTTACTGATCGCAGCAACTCGGTGCCATCACTGTACTCCATTCACTACATATCGTAAAGTGTAGTGCATCGAATTTAGTGATTCGCCTCATGAGATTAAAAAGACAGCTGAAATGACGTACACCGGAAATCTGTATGCCTCCATCATCACTTGCGGCTTAGAACAACATCGACTAACATCTTCGAGAGCCCGCTGCCAGCTGGAGAACACAAGTCCCCGAAGGACAAACCATGCTCGCAGGCGATCGCTGTACGTATCTTCAGAACCTGACGACCTCGCTAATGATGCCAAGGAGCCAAAACATCTTGATGAGCTACCAGTGACCACCTATGTAGCACCGGCCATCCGAGCCCGTGTATCTCATTCACAACATTTGGGTGTGTACAGCCACACTTGACTTTATAGAAGAGAAACGAAGAACGAAACATGAAGGATTAACACCAGAAACCCGTAAATATGTGAGAAGAGAAGGCGGGGGAGAGTGAGAAAGTTATGAGCAAGTAAATAACGGTGTGGTACAGACAGATATAAAAAAGAGAGCTCATGCAACAGGAAGGGCGATGAGATAAGTAATCGCTGCGAGCGAGGGGCGGGAGGCTTTATCAATCAAACAAGACATGCATGTTCGGATCCGATGCCGGAAAACCAACCAAAGTCCCTGAAGGCTGAGAACCTCCTACCCGTAGACCGTAGTTATTCTTTCTCATCATACTCCGCAGGCCAGGTACTTATATCACGATCTTGAAGGGCTGCTCTGATTCGATGCGCTACGTAGGCTATAGCAGAAGCCAGAAGCCATCCAAGCACGGCATGGAACCGGGTCACACTGCGTATTGTACCAAACTTGATGTGTACCACCGCCACCGCCCTTGGAAGCAACACGACTTGAGCCTCTCTATGTAATGAGATCTGAGATTGAGAACAACGTGCCTTCCATGCAGCATGGTTCCTGAGTCCTCGACGGTCGAGGCTAACTAAACCACACCCTTCATCAAGAAAAGGAACGCGTGTCATGAAAATGGACTTCAAACTCACTGAACACCAAAAAAACCCTAGACTGTTCAGTGTTGAGCAAGAAGAGATTCCAACAGAATATGTAAGGATACGGCTGGCTGAGGGCCACGGGGCTAGAGAAAGATGGCAGATGGCGATGCATGATATGTACGTACATGATGGCATGCATGGTGGGAGGATTTGGAGGGAAGGCCTACCTATGCGGATGATTGGGTTGTCACGCCGAGTGAGTCACTGGTGGGTTTGCGCCGCTGGCACTGTGGCGAATCACTGGCGATGGAAAGAATCTGGATTGTTTCCAGTACCTATCTGGCTTATCTGTTCACGCGGTGTCCTCTACTACCTATATCCAAACATATGTGCCTTTGTCTGTTTTGTGGCATGTACACCGTATTCCTTACCATCCATCTGTCTTGACTTCATATACACGGTGCGTATTGTGACGCTTCTGAGCAGTTGTCTCGTCTCGGGACGTCACGTGGGAGTGGCTTATGGCTGACCACTCCTTTCAATGCCCGCATTGATGCCATGTTTTGAAGACTAGGCCTTCGTTTTCCCCTAATCGTATATCTGACTGAGCAGTTTGTCCATGTCGGCTTTTGACAAGTGATGTTTCTCAAACTGCCATTCGCGATCCATCTCCCTGAGCACGTCCCGCAGAATTCCCTCCACAACCGGCGATTCACCCGTTCGTTCGAGGCGCTTGATGCGCTTGCATAGATTGGCAAGTCTTCCTTGCAGTTTATCTTTCGGCAAGTCTTCGTAGATCCAGGAGTCGAACAGGCAATTGAAAATAAGCGTATCCGGTTTCTCGGCAGAGAGCACCACAGTGTCAATGCAGGAAAGTCTCAGCTCCGGGGAATATGACCCGATGACAAAAGGATCCGTGGTCAGGCAAGGTGCTGCACGGACCAGCCAAAACAGACGACGTTTCTTTTCCTCGGTCCAGGGCCCCGTGATGAGTGTGTCGGGCACGCGCACATAAGGATGCATTTCCAATGCTCCCCATGCCATAGCTGGGAAGAATTGGTGTGGACGAGCCGGATATTGAAGAGCGCGCTGGTAGTCGGCCTCGAAGCAAGCGCGAGCATCGAACTTCAATGTCCCCTTTTTATGCAGCTGGGCATGTTTGTAGTACGGGTGGCTGGCGTGGGAGATTTTCTTCCCTGGTTTTTCTAGTTCGCAACAGTTGTCTTCGTAGTGTCGGTAGCGTCTGCCTCGAGCATACTTGTCTGCCCAAGCCTGCTGTGCTTCAAGGATGAAATCAATGTCCACCCAGGGCAGAATTAGTAGAACAGACTAAAGAAATGTCAGAAAAATGGACAGACGAGCAAGCAAGCGTGCCGTGGGTTCTGCGCCAAAACATGCGTCACAGGCGATAGACTGGACTGGACTTTACCTGGACAAGGGGGTCACCTTTGGGCATCTCCATTCTTTCCTCCAATGCAGGATACATCTCCATCTTTGGAACGCCGAAGCACTGGTCCCAAGTATCATGGAATCCGTTCATGAAATGCTGAAGGCGCGTGGATCTCGGAGAAAGTTTGACCCCTATCGCAGGACTCGCGCGAGGAAGAGCCGTACTCATCGAGTACAGGAAAATTTTCTCCAGCAATGCTGCCGGCAAGCTTTGCAGCGATGGCCGGGGCGCGATGGGCGAAGACGTCTCGCCTCCTCCCCTGACCTGGATTGGCGTAGAGTTCATCTTGGGTGGAGGGGAATTGGGTTCCAACTCGGCTTTCTGGGCTTGTTGGATGAATGGAAGAGTTTCTGACGCTGAGGAGTTTGAGGCGATACCCAGCCGATTATGATAGAAGCCTTGGGTCGTGTAGAGCTGATGGGTTTACCTGCAGTTCTCGGAACTCCTGGACCTGTTGTCCGATTCCTCTCGATGCAAGATGGCGGCGAAGTTGTCGGGCTCACCTGAAGCGCGAATTGTACAATAAAGCACAATCTAGTGGTCAATCGGCTGCGTCCGCTCTTTTGTGCAACAGAAGGTAGATATTCAAGGCATCAGACGAGGCTTAGAATACCGGGTTATTGCGGCGCGGGGGCGGATCCTACAACGAGGAAGATGATTGGTGTGAAATGCTTAGCTTGTGGTGGGTACTCTGTATATACAGAGTAGGTACCTAGGTGTGCATGTCAGGCTCCATGCCAGCTGAGTACATGCACTGTATCTGTATGTACCGAAAGTGACGTTTTCGGTTTTAACTTTTCCCCACAACCCTTTGAGCTCGCGAAGGAATGCGAGATAGGTAGTTGTGAAATTTATCGACTTGACATAAGTCTCTCATCCGTAACTTCGTAAGCATTACAATGGATGTTGTCGCGATAGACCAATTGTTCGCTCAGCTTGTACATACTGTATTTAAGCGGCTCATGATTATCATATGTATCCAGTTTATTGCCCCAAGGATTCCTCAGGTCTGCAACTTGAGGCCACAATCAGAGATAAGTAGCCTTGCGCAAAGAATTCTTTCGAAGGTGACCAGAATGCAAGCGCCAAATTTCTTAAGCGCCGGTATGAGTAAAGCTCGCGTAGCGGTTGTGATGCCGGCTACGTGAGCGATGTATGTAACTGCGGTTGAAAAGACCATTGGAGTCGTCACACGTGAAGGAGCATGCAGAGTTGAGTTGTTGCAAATAGGCTTGTATTGAAGAAACACCATGTTGACCTTCCTAACAAGTTGAGAAAGAACAGCGATATTCTCAAGAGAGTCAGAGACTCATCACGAAGCATTCTGTCCGCGCAGAACTACCCAACTACTTTTTCGGCAAGACGACTCTCCGACACGATTTTCACATGGAAGCCCTCCGCTACATCTACAGCTCGAAGGGTAAGATCCTCAATCTGAGCTCCATTTCTGCCGCTCAAGACACTCTTGAGCACACGAGTACCACTTCCAAAATTCGAAAAAGAAGTGGCCCTTTCCAACCAGTGGTACCTATTGTGACCCGTGAGGGTCAGATATCCCTTCCAAGTTCAGCCCAGACCTTTGGTTACGTATTCCTATGCATCAACTCGTACTTTTCCTTTGACTTTACCGCGGTACCTGACGCCCCCAACACAAAGAAGACAGACTCAAAGAGGTTGCGAACAAGAAGCCTCCGGGTGACCCCTTTGATCCGGCTATGAGGAGGTGGCGTGGATCTACTGCGGCCTACCTGCTTGAAAGTAAACTTTCATGGAAAAGTCCACGATGCATGTGATCGAGAAAACTCAGACTGGGCGTCCTGAAGGATCGTGCTCAACCTTTACTATAACGGTCGTCGGTGAGCACCCCAGGCTTCTGGCATGTTGCCTTTGCTGTTTGGAATCTACTCAACTCTCATCAGTCAAATCACCAATCGACAATCCATACATACACGCAATATTTACACACCACCACCGCTTTACGGTTTACCACCCACAATGCACATTATCAGCTCCCGTCCCCTACCTGAAACTTCAATACGTCTTTGACAATGAAGTTCAACACACTGTCCACGATAATTTGCTTCCTTGCAGTGGCACTTGGGGTACGCATTTCAATTTCCACGCAAGGCACTCTCTCCTCCTCACGGAAAATGGACCGCTGTACACACAGAGAACTAACAAATCCTTAGTTGAAGTTAGGCCTCAGTGACAGTCTCTGCTCGTGCCATCCCTCAGGATCCCTGAGCCCATCAACCACCGCATCGTTCCCACTTGGACTCTTGGAGAGTGAACATCAATCCAGATGGCCCGGATCTCTGGGAAGGAACGATTCTGGTTAATGGCACCATACAGCAGGTTGATGCCGACATGGACGCCCATTATCCAGGCTGGTCCGCCAAAATGGAAAACTTCCCTTCCTCGCACTCGGCTCCTGCCAAGCGAGCCCCCGATTGGAGGAAGTTGAAGGATTTCAATTGCAACCGGCTTCTCAATCGAGGCTCAACGCGCGCCATTGTCGACGAAATCAAATACCTCCGCAGCATCAGCAAGGACCGCCATCCGCGAAATGGGCCTGGTCCCCGGTCGGCCGATCCTGTGGTAGGGTCAGCTGCCCGCGGGATGCGGTTATCGTCTGGTGCAATGATATAAATTGGCTCTTTTGTTCTTCTCTCTGAGTCTCTCATCTCTCCTCGGACATCTGTTGTTTGGTTTCGCTCGAACAAGTGTTGTATTTGGCTTCCTGGCTGACAGGTGTCAGGTATGCCGTATAGGACGATGAGCCCAAGACCCTCGGGCCTCGACAGCTTGAAGCTTCTCCTACATTGCGGCCGGGGCCCAGCTCATCGTAAAAATCTGTGCCTTGAATGGTGACGTGCTGTCGGTCTCGGCCCTCGGGACAGATGTGGTTCGTCGGGAAGTTATGATCCGATTCTGGGGGCGCGACAGCGCGTGCCACGTCACCACATGGATGTACAATGTAATGCGGCCTAGCTTGGAAGTAAACCTTTGTGGAAAAAGTCACGATGCATGTGATCGAGAAAATTCAGACTGGCCATCGTAAGGGCACGTGTCCAACGGTCAACCTGGCAGCTGGCTTATCCGGACTGCGAATTACTATATAATGGCGAGCACCCCGGGCTTCTAACACACGCAACATTTACACACAACCACCGCTTTAGTATTTACAACTCACGTCTACAACTCCTGTTTCCTACTTCAATACATCTTCGACAATGAAGTTCACACTCTCCACGATGATGTGCTTCCTTGTACTTAGGGTACGCATTCCAATTTCCGCGCAAGGCACTCCCCCTTCCCCCGGGCACGCGAATTGAACCGCTACACACACGACCTGAGATAGCTAACAAATCTTTAGGCCTCAGTCTCTGCCCGTGCCATCTCTGAGCGCATCACCCACCGAGTCGTTCCCACTTGGGAAGTGGCCGTCGACCCAGAACAGTACCAGGACTCCTACGAGGGAGACACGATTCTTGTCAATGGCACCATACAGCAGGTCGACGCCTACATGGAGGCCCATTACCCGGGCTGGTCCTTCAAACACGCCAAGTTCTCGACGCCGTACTGGATTCCTCCCAAGAAGACAGAATTGATGAAGGTGAAGAGTGTGACGTGTAACTCCCCTCTCCATCAAGCCTCGACGCGCACCATTCTGGGAGCCATCGACTACCTCCGCAACATCAGCGAGCACCGCGGTCCGAATTTCGACTCCGAAATGGATGCCTGGACCCGGAACCTGTGGCATGCTCAGCTGCGTGGATGAAGGAGCTATTTTCTGGTGCAATGATGTAAGTGAACCCTTTTGACATGTGTTCTTCTCTTCTAAGTTGTCCGTTGTTTGAGTTCCGCTCGAACAGATGCTGTGTTTTGACATCGTCGCACGGTCGCTGATACATATGCCGTATAGAGTGATACGCTCAGGACGAAGACCCTCGAAGCCTTCTCCGACATTGTGGTCGCGGCTGAGGCCATCTTATCTCACTGTGCCATAAGTGGTGACACACTTAAGCCGATGGTGTCCGGAAAGGCAATCCTTTCTGGCGACGACTCTTTTGTCGTGGGGAAATCGAGCTGTGGTGCTTAGTGGCGCGGTACTGATCATTACAAATGGCTGGCGGTAATGGGTATTGAATCTTGGTAGGATGCCATGCTGGTTTCGTGGCTTAGACCGGATATTGTATCGGTATCGTGTCTCACTGTCTTGACATGTCACATGTGCATTGCTTGGGTAATTGGGAATAAAAACAAGGGCTATCTGCGTTTGGGCTTGGACATAAAACTATGTGCTCCCTGTGAGATTTACACGATGGTGTACAAAGTACCCTTTGCACTCCGTGAATATGAGTTTTCACTTCAGAAGTTCTTTCAAATTCTTCTTGAAAGCCGCAAATTCGCAATGTACATTTGTACGTAGGTGCTAGGTACTCCGAATGTTGTTGGTTGGTAGCAGCCTCAATCTCAGGCAACAGTGGCCACTGGCAATCACTTGTTCTCCTCAGGCTTGTAGACGGATTACAGGTGTCACTGTCAGGGCAGTCAGGCCACGGAGTATATTATGTAGCAGAAATGCCAGATGGCAGAGACGGTGAGACCGATATGTACTGTGTACATAGCCTCCTTGTTCCAACTTCATGACTCTCTTAGTCACTACCTGAGTACAGAGTCACAGACTGTGTTCAAGTCTCAAGAAGCTGGAGACACTTCCCACTAAGTGTACCAACTATTTCATTTTCAAAGTGTTGGAATCGCTGATAACATCACGCGGATTGGGTGCAGAACCCACCAGGGCAGGAAGAGTAGGTACCTAAGACTCTGCTCGTGGCCTCAATGCCACGAGCGGTCCCTTCCTCTTTCCCTTTTAGACTAGGCATAAATGAGAAGAATACACAAAACCACAAAGTTCCAACCCGACCAAAAGGTCAGAACACTAAGCTGGTAGGTAGAAACTCAGCTTAGTGTGGGATATATGGTGCAGTGCAACGACCAGAGCCGTCACACCTATTTCGGGATGTCGATTGAGATCATGTCGAACAGTTCAACAGTCCGGACTCAAGACGATCGGCTCCCGGCAACACATGCTCTCTAACAGTACGCTCTTCGACGACTGCGAAGCAATGCATGCTTGAATCTATCAGCCTACTCGAGACCGAAATGTTCAGTCGCGGCCTATGCCCACACATCCTCGTGGTACTGGTGTTGCGCGCACTCTGTAAGAGACTTGCCATGACATGCCGAGGTAGAGTCAGTTCCTGAAAAAAGAAAATCAGGGCAGCTTGATTAGCTGAATGGTTTTAAGACGGCGTGCGCGGATGTGGCGACTCTTGATCTTTGAACGTGACTGTCTGCTACATGCAAGCTATCGTTGAACCGTCGGCTTTGTTCTTTGCCGTTGCTAAGCCGGTCGGGTCACAACAGCCAGCAGAGCATCATGCTTCATGCATAGGCTCTGCAGTCCGCTGCAGTCTCAGGCAGGAGCATAGCCACGCTCTGTTCTAGTTGCCTCGAATAGCAATCCGTCCACGTCTTGTAACAGTTGAAGTCGTACCGAGTGACGCATTCAAGGGGTGGCCCGGGTTTTGGCTATTGAGGTACTTCCGATGCCCGTATTTGTACCAGGCTTTCAGATACTAGTCGCAGTGACGCAGTCTGCTTGCACTGCCAAAAAAACACCAAGGTACCTCGTTTATCTTGTATCATGTACCTGTCCCCATTTCCCGACTGGCGACTACCAGAAACCTCTGTCAATGTGGTACTCCGGAAATTGGCCGTCGGTATCCAGCCTCTTAATTACCTCACCCACAAAATGCACAATATCAGGCGGGCCCTCTGCCTGTACGAGGCGCCTGCACAAGGTAACAATCCGTTTGTGCGCCTCATCTTGCGGCAAGTCAGTGAAGATCCACGGGCCGATCAGGCAGTTTATGACGAGACGATCCGGTTTCTCGGCATGGATCAGCACAGCGTCAAGACAGGCAAGTTTCACCTCCCAGGGATATGGGATGAGATTGAAGGGTTCCCCGTCCATGCAACATCTTGCACGGGTGAGCCAATACAGACGGCGTTTCTTCTCCTCGTCCCAGGGTCCGGTGATGAGATCCATGGGAATGCGCACTTTCGGCAGAATATCCATTGCGCCCCATTGTCTACCCAAAAAGCCCGAGCCTGGCGCAGTAATCAAGAAGCGAGCTCGCACGTAATCGGCCTCAAAGCAAGCGCGGGCGTCAAACTTCAGCGTTCCTTCTTCATGTTGTAGGATGTGCTGCTTGAGTTTTCGCTCCTCAGGGCTGTCTCCTTGGAATGAACCTACAACTTCCTGATGATAGTAGTGGTGGTAGCATCTGCCTCGAGCATGTTTGTCTGCCCAAAATTGCTGTGCTCGGAGGATGAAATCAATGTCTACCCAAGGTAGTGATAGTAAAGCAGACTGTGATGAATGTCAGATAATTGAACAAGGAAGCAAGCGGGCCGTGGCTATTACGCCAGGGCACGCGCCAACATGAGGTAGACTTTACCTGAAGAGCTTCGTCGCTCTCGGCCGTCTTGCCTTTATTCTTCAACAAGACAGACGATTCCATCTTTGATAGCCCAAAGTGTTCGTCCCATGTTTCATGAAATCCCGCTATGAATAATCGAAGGAGCGTAGTTTTCCCTGAAAGTTTGGCCCCTATCAAAGGACTCGAGCGAGGAAGAGCCAGGTCCATGGCGTACAGAAAAATGATCTCGAGCAATTCTACAGGCAGACTTTGCAGCGAGGGCCGACTGCGAGAGGAACATCTGGCGCGTACCGATGCCAGACTTTGTTTCGTTTTCTTGCACTTCCACGGGTTGTTCATGGCTAACTTGGGCGCGATTGACAAAGATCTTTGCCGTTTTCCTCTGATCCGAACAGGCGTAAGATTTGTCTCGGGCGAATGTGGGTTCATTTCCTGCCCGGCTTCCTGGGCTTCTTGAAAGAATGCCACAGATTCGAATGATGAGTCCGAGGCGAGCTTTGTTTCGTGTTGAGCGAGAGCTGATGCGTCACCTGTGGTCCTCAGAATTTCCTCGACACAAGTTTGGAGGTACATACATCGGTGAATGAGAGAAATGAAAATGCAGTGACGCGGAGCTGTGCCAATGCGCGCCAGAGATAGGCAAAACTGACCAATAGACGGCCCGCGCTAACGTAAGGCCGACCAATGGAAGCGACAGAAATCTGGAAGACTCCACCCTATACCCTCATAAGCAGGGTTGGCAGTCTATCTACATCTATCTACATGGGGTGGATGTAGAATGGATAGAAGTGCTTAGTCATCATGGCAAGATAGAGTAGAAAATATAGACTACATGTAGCCTATGTAGAATCATGTAGATAGAGGTCCACTTCTGTGGGTCACTGGGCTCGGTCCGCTTTCATCATTGGTCAATGAACATTTTCGTTCCATTGAAGGCTGAACAACCCGAATTTCCACGAATGACAGCCTACAGGTCACAGACTCACAGGTGACAGCAATTGCAATTGCCACCCTGCACCTTGAAGAATTAATTCTGATTGTAGTTCTGGTGCAGTGCATTCTCGCCTTTGAAGTTCGCCCGGTTCGCAGGGGCCTGGAAATTGGATATTTCATTGAGCCTATGTTCCGGCCTCGCATCCCTTTCCGCTTTTTTTTGAGGAGAAGCGTGCATTCTATGTTGTTCAGATTTGAAATGGACATCGTACTCCTCACAAATTCCATGAAATGAGTTATGAGTCGCGGACCGTGGCACTTCAAAGTTCAAAATTATCGCGGCGCGCACATTTGTCAGATTCACATGAACGGAAGTTCTCATGGAGGAATTGTACATGGAAATTTTTGTGTAATCATTACTCGGAATCAACATCTTCTTTGTCCCCTTTGCCTCAGTCGTGACATCGTCTCCATCAAATTGCCCATCATGACTCCTGAGCGTTTCCAAAAGGGGTTAGACACGTGGCTGAAGTACCCAGGTGGCTGAGGAGATGTGGCGCCTTTCTACCTATCTACATTTGTCTACGTAGACGCAGTCACAGTAGAATAGATAGAGCCCCACATGGGGTGATGTAGGATAGATTGATGTAGAGCTACTTCTACCTATGTAGAATTTCGTCTACATTCCATAGGTAGACTGCCAACCCTGCTCATAAGCACATGGAGCATAAAGAGGCAAACACGAAATGTGCGCCTCCGCTACGCGTCGCCGCACGATTTCTTCAGTTTTGCCTAACAAGGCAGTGAGTGGAACCTTGGTGGGGACTGTTGTATGAGGTACCTATCTATGTACCTGCATGTACTGAGTACCAATGTACTCTGTACCGGTAATACATATGTAGGTATCTCTACCTTCCTGTTCAAAGATCGGAGAGAAGGAGAGAAGAGCGGCATATGTACAAGATTTAAAGTTCAATGACTGCATAGATGGTTGAGTGCCTAAGGACCTTGATATTCATACCGGGAAAAGAAGCCTCTCTTACGTATATCGCGTAGGCTCTACACAGGACATGACCGCGATTGACTGAGCAACATTAGAGAGGAATCCTCGGCATAATAATTCCGCACAAGGACATGTGTTCGTACGGAGTACTTTGCTCGAACATCAATTGGCAGATGTGCTCGCCCATCTAGAGTCCAGAGATCAAAGCCTTCAAAAACTGATACCCACCTTGGGCATCTTTCCCTCAGTCTTCAAGCTGCTGTGAGCTCCCAAGCCTTGACAAAGATCCAATGCTTCAGGCTCTCACTTCGCCTTGCGTACAAGAACGCAATTTTTGACTTGTGATCAACGTGTCTTGAGCTGAGACATCGCAATGAGTGTGATAATGATTCGGAATGCATGCGCTGCCAGTGTCGTCGCGTGCGTTCCTTGGATCGCGAAATCACCTGAATATTACCTTCGCACAAAGCCGAGCTTCGCATCGTTGAAGAAATCCTTGTATTTTTCGTTGTAACTGCGAGGAAGTATCCATTCGAAGGAGCGAGCAAGAATAGCACAATTGGATCTTTGTCTGCTTCCATTTGCCTCTCCTTCAGCGTTGCGATTTCCTCATGCATCACATACAACCATCACCCTCAAAGTGAAGTGTTGATCACGCTCAGATAGCGCTTTGTTGTACGAGGCCAGATTGATGAACAAGACATTTTCCGATCCCTTCATTCATCAGAGCGCGAGTATCATCGTCATAATATGCACGATCCCCCATAAATTATGTTTTGATGCCTAGGTCATCCTCTGCCATTGCGTCAAGCTAAAAGCTGATGCAAGGACGCTGAAACCGAAAGACTGTGAATTTGGCGATCGAGTTTCAACTTTCTCTCAACTTGTGACCCACTGATTCCGAATACCCCCTCATTGTTTCCTTTGCTACCCAAGACGTAGTCACGTAGCTGGAGCACAGTTGTCGCAGCTGTTCTTACGTTGATTCTGTCGGAGGGGACTGGCGGAGCTATCAACAAAGATGTGTCGTGAGATGAGGACCTACTGTCCGGTCGACCTGTAAAGCTGACCCATACTCTCAGAGGGCTCTGGAACAGCTTCGCTTCCCTGAGGCACATATGATGTTGTCTTACCGTAAGAGGCAAGATATTCGAGTTTCGTCAAGCTTCCAGCTCCAATGCCGAACCTCCTCGGCGACCGGGTGGAAGGGTCGAGGAAGAGCAGTTAGCGGTGGCACAAGGAGGTTACTCTCTTCATTCGAAACGGTAGCAGGTCCTGGAAAAATGAGGCCCTAGCAGCTTGGCTGGCTTACGGTGTTTGAGACTGCGTGCGCGATCTGTTGATTTGACCAGGTTTTCAATGCAATGCGTCAGCGGATCGTAGACATCGTTCTTTGCGTTTACTTGGCCCGACGGTTCACGACAGCCAGAAGAGCAACGCAACAACGGATGTGCGTCCCGCCGCTGGAACATAGCCACGTCCTTAGCTAATCATCTCTACCACCAATTCGTCAAAGTCTCGCAACCGTCAAGCCATACCGCGTAACATATGATAGAGGGCGGGCCTCCGATGGCTATAGCACCGTCAAGAAGTAGTGACTGGCTGACGAGCTACTTCCGATGCTCGTCCTTATCGTTACGTGTTTGCACTGCTGCCGCAAATGGCATGGGTTCTTCAAGCAACTAAACCCTCGTTTTGCCTCTTTACTTCTCATCGTCAGATGAACTAAAACTCCTCATCGTAAGATCATATGAGCCTTGCGTTTCATTCGTCTTCTGACACGTGATACTTCATGAACTCCCGGTCGGTATCCATCCGCCTGACTATATATCGCAGAGTGTCCATCATCTCCGGCGTCTCACCTGCCCTTGCGATGCGTTTGCACAAGTTGACAAGCGGTTCGCGCTTAGCGTCTTTCGGTACGTATTGGAAGAGCCAGCTGCCGATCAGGCAGTTTAATATGAGAGGGTCCAGCTTCTCGGCAGAGATCACCATAGCGTCAAGACAGGCAAGCCTCGCCTCCGAGGGAATTAACGGAATTGCGGACCGGTTATAATCCCGCCCGCGATGGCAAAGTCCTGCACGAGAGAGCCAAAATAGACGGCGTTTCTTCTCCGCGTCCCAGGGCCCGGTCATGAGCTCCACGGGCAAGGCCACATTGGCATTTACTTCCACTAACCCCCATATCACGGCTGGTGCGAAGTGATGCAGCATAGGCGGATATTGGAGAGCTCGCTCGTAGTCGGCCTCGAAGCAAGCGTATTATTACAATATGCGCCTTTTATCCTTGCGTCAATATGAAAGCTGATGCAAGCGCACTGGATCCGAGAACTGTGAACGTGGCGACTGAGTTTTCCTCGACGTATAGGATCCAGTTTCGGAGTGCTCCTTTGCTGTTCCCTTTGCTACCCAAGACGTTGTCGCAGCTGGCCTTGAGATGATTCATCATTCAGTCGTAGGGACCACCGGAGCAAAGATCTTGCACGAGAAAGTGACCTACTGCCCGACCGACTCGTAAGGCTGTCTCATGCTCTCAGAGAGCCCCGGAATAGCTTCGCTTCCCCAAGGTAGGGATGATGTTTTTTTGTTATCGAAAAAAGGCAAGGGAAATCGAGCTTTCGTCGCCGTACAATAAATTGTGGAGGAAATCTTGTTGATGATGATATTTCGTGAAAACAGAATTATCGCTCTCCGCGCTAGGTAGAGGGCTATACGACATGTTGATCCAACTATTGAAAGAAAGGCCTTTCATCTCCCGCTTGTCAGTATCGTATTAGTGACTCACGGCGTCAGGCGTAGATCGAAGCTTGACACTAGATTTTCACAATATCGTCCTATTTCAGGGGAGCATTGTCGAACCTCCTCGAAGACCGGGTCAATCGGTCGAGGAAGAGCAGTTGGAGGTGACACGAGGGGGTTAATCACTTCATTCAAAAATGGTAGCAGGGCCTGAGAAAATGGGGTCCTAGCAGCTTGACTGGCTTACGGTTTTGAGGCTGCGCGATTTGTTGAACTGACCGGGCTTCCATGCGATTATTTGGCCGGTCGGGTCATCTGGCCAGCAGAATATCGCAGCATCGGCTCTGCGTCCCGCCGGTGGACCACAGCCACGTCCTGAGCTAGTCGCCTCGACCAAAGACCTGTCAATGCCTTGAAATGGTAAGCCAAACCGCGTGACATATCATATGGGGCGGGCCTCCGGTGGCTATAGCATCCCAAAGAAGTAGTGGCTGGCTGACGAGCTACTTCCGATGCTCGTGCTTATCGTTACGTGCTTGCACTGCCGTAATGGCATGGACTCTTCAAGCAACTACACTTTCGTTTCGCCTCTTTACTCTTCATTGTCAGGTGATGTGGACTCCTCACCGGCAGATGAAATGAACTCCTCATCATCGTGAAATTCCTCATCGTAAAATTCCTCATCGTCATATGGAACGATCCTTGCGTCCCATTCGTCTTCTGACTCGTGATATTCGATAAAATTCAAGTCGGTATCCATCAGTCTGACTATGTATCGCAGAGTGTCCATCATATCCGGTGTCTCACTTGCCTCTGCGATGCGTTTGCACAAGTTGACAAGCGGTTCCCGCTTAGCATCTCTCGGTGCGTCTTCGAAGAGCCAGCCGCCGATCAGGTAGTTTAATAAAAAAGGATCCAGCTTCTTGGCAGACATCACCACAGCGTCAAAACAAGCAAGTCTGACCTCCAAGGGATGTCCGCAGTAGTTCAAGTTTTCTCCGCCATGGCATTGTCCTCCACGAGAGAGCCAATATAGACGACGTTTTTTCTCGTCGTCCCAGGGTCCGGTGATAAGTTCCAAGGGCAAGGACACATTGGGATTTACTTCCACCAACTTCCAACCCCTGAACGAGTGCGGCATAGGCGGATATTGGCGAGCTCGCTCGTAGTCAGCCTCGAAGCAAGCACGAGCATTGAACTTCCACGCCTCCTCTTCATGCTGGAGGGCATGTTCGTGGTAAGAGTGGCCGACATGGGGGATTGTCACCCACGGTGGGAATGATGGCCAACATTCGTCTTCGTGGTGTCGGTAGCATCTTCCTGCAGCGAATTCGTCTGCCCACGTTTGCTGTGCTTCGAGGATGAAATCAATGTCTACCCAGGGCATAGATAATAAATCAGTCTAGAAGAAGATTAGAAAACGGACAAGGAAGCAATCGCGCCGTGGTTCTTGCGCCAGGAGATGCGCCATAGGCGGTGCACTTTTACCTGGAGCTTGTAGTCGCCCTCGATCTGCCTCCCACTCTTCTTCAACAAATCACAGACCTCGCGCAATGGGATGCCGAAGCACTGGTCCCAAGTATCATGGAATCCCATCATGAACGCTCGAAGACGCGTAGATTTCGCCGAAAGCTTGGCCCCTAACAAAGGACTCGCACGAGGAAGGGCCAGATCCATCGAGTACAAGAAAATGATTTCGAGCAATTCCACGGGCAATGTTTGTAGCGAGGGCTGACTGCGTGAGGAGCATCTGGCGGGCACCGATGGCAGAGACTGTATTGTTTTCTGGCGTTTCGAAGGGTTGCATACGGTCGACCCGGGCGCGATGGGCGAAGACCTTTTGCGTCCTCCCCTGGCCTGAGCTGCAGGGCTCATGTCTGTTCGTCGTTCGAGGAGTCTCTTTTTTTTCTGCTCGGCTTTTCGGGCTTCCCGCGTGGATGGAAGCAGGTCCAAACGCTATTACTCCGAGGCGAGCCCAGGATAGAATATGGTAAGAAGCCAAGCCTCGTGTTAGGCGAGAGTCGATGCGAAAGTTCCGAATTTGTGGTCTGATTGACCTCGACGCGAGTCGGCATCGATGTATGCAGTCGAGCTCAGAAGACCAGCACAACAAAGCGAATAGGTTTACAGATGAGGTGAGGCAAGGGGTCGTCTACTGCTACGCGGATGACAACTTCTCGGCCGCAAACTGAACGCGGGCGCGTTGGGTGGTGAACTCAGAATGGACACCCACTATGTACAGTGGCCCCGAGTAAATAACGCAAAACTTCCTCCACTTTTCGACGATGCGTCAATGCAGCTTCATTCACAAACCAACCCATCATCTTTAGACTTTGAGTAGTCATGGCGACGCCAGTACGCCCTTTGAGGCCATTCAAAAAGACATTCGATGCCACGAATTAGGAATCACGCTTGATCAGCCTTAATAGCAGGCAAAGCAGCCACGTGGATCGCTTATGACGAAGGAATTCCTCCAAGCCTCATTTATGGCATTAAAAAACGGTTCACTAACCAAGATTGGGGGATCTCACCGAAAGATCGAGGACGTCCGATCGAGCCATCAGAAACATGATGTTCGACGTATTCAGACGCATATCAATCAACAACCATTCACTACATACCACCAGAGAGCTGCAAGGGAGATGCGCTCCTCATGTTTCTACGAAGACTATTCGACAACACCCGTTTTTCACACAATAACATGCCCATCAGAGGCTCCAATTGCGTTTGAGTATGGTGACAAGCCGCTTGCGAGGTTTTGTCTCGTTTTATGGACGGATGAATGCGCTGTTCAGTGTTGAGAGCGGCGACGGACAGACCCAGGAGGGACTTGGCGTCCTGCCGGCCAGAACTGCACCTTGAACTTGTATTTACGATAGCTCGTTTTCTAACCAAGGGATTGTATCCATTGTACGGAGTACTGGCGGTCGATTGAAATTGAAGAAGCGCCCGCCAGTAGGCTCAAATGCAATTCCATTCGAATACGTACAAGCCAGAGTGAAAAAGACGCGACATAGCCGTTCTGTTTTGGGGTGGAATTCGCTACGGCAATCACGGTCCCCTCGTCGTCCTCGTCGGGAGAATACCTTGCAATCTTCCAATCATCGTCGATAGTGACACTAACTTCATGCATGAGAATGCGCCGATTCACACAGCCAGAATCGTGAAAAGTTGCCTCGAGGATATAGGGGTGACTCGTCTGGAACGGCCGCCATATACAGCCCCGACCTGCATCCCATTGAGAACCTCTGGTCATGCCTGAAACAGCAAATATTCAAACGGGATCAGAACATGGCGCATATGAAGAAGTCCCAGGCTGCATTAGACCATCTTGAAAAAATTGCGAAAGATGTTTAGGATGAACTCGAAATGAAGCTTGTTGATGACCTTGTCGACAGCGTGATAAAATCCAATGGGTGGTATACAAAATAATAATGCAGTAAACTAATCACGCCTCATGAAAATTCCCCCACTTTTAGTCGCGACGCGTCAATTTTGCTTCATTCACGAACCAACCCATCCATCATCTTTGAGCAGCCATGGAGACGCCGAAACGCCCTTAAAAGCCATTCAAAAAACATTCGACGCCACGCACTAGGAAACGCGTCTATTCAGCCTCAACAGCAGGCAAATCGGCCAAGCAGATCACCAATGACGAGGGTATTCTCCCAAGCCTCGTTTATGGCATTAAAAAACGGTTCACTACCCAAGATTGGAGGATCTCACCAAAAGGGCGAGGACACCCGACCAAGCTAACAAAACACGATTTGCGACACTTTCAGACAAACATGAATCAAGAGCCATTGAATACCACCAAAGAGCTTCTAGAAATATGCGCTCCTCATGTTTCTATGGAGACAATCGCACGATACCTCAAGACAAGGGGAGTCATGCATCGCCAAGCCGCACAACGCCCACTTCTGAGAGAAAGGTATGTCTAAAAAAGGTTCCAATTCGCGCTCAAGTGGTTTGAAAAGCCTCTTGCGTAGTTTTGTCGCGTTTGATAGAAAAATGAATGCGCTGTTGAGCGCGGCGATGGATAGACCCAGGAGTGGATTTGGCGCCGTGCCAGGCAGAATTGCACCTTGAACTTGTGATTACGATAACTCGGGTTCCAAGCAGCGGAATGGGCTCACTATAGGCTTGAAAGCAACCTAGTTCGATTATGTACGAGCCAGAATAAAAGAAATACCGGTACATACTTATGTTTTGGAGTGGAATTCGCTACGGAAGTCAGGGTCCTCTCGTCGTCCTCCCGAGGGACCTCGACTCGAAGAGAGGCGGCGTCACAAGCGCGGTTCACTGTGATCACCTTGATGAAAACCTCTCAACTATGCTCGATAGTGACACTATCGTTATGCATGACAACGCGCCGATTCACACGGCCAGAAACGTGAAAATTTGCCTCGAGGAGCTAGGGGTGACTCCTCTGGAATGGCCGCCACACAGCCCCGACCTGAATCACATTGAGAACCTCTGGTCATGCCTAAACAGCAAATCATCAAACGTGATTCGAACATGGCGCATATGAAGAAGTCCCAGGCCGCATTGGATGACCTTGGAAAAAATGCGACAAATGTTTGGGATGAATTGGACATGACGCTTGTTAACGACCTTATCGACAGCGTGGCAGACCGTCTTCAGGCTGTGATACATTCCAAGAGTTGGTATACAAAGTATTGAGGCAGTCGACTAATTAAGCCTTCATGATTCTATAGACTTGCTTAATTACGCATTTTTGGCATTTTAAATGCCCAGATTGCGAAGAAGTGAAGTAAATAGGTGTGGTGATCAAAAATGGGACCTATTTGGCGTTTCGCGTTATTCACTTGGTGGGTATACTTCCGATGCCCGTGCTTATCGTTACAAGTTTGCACTGTCGTAACCGGCGGGGGTTCTTCAAGCAACCAAACCCTCGTTTTGCCTCAATACTCCTCCTCATACTCATAGGAAGGTGAAGCGAACCTATTACGGAGAGATTGCATGAACCTATCGATCCATTCGTCTCCTGGGAAGTGATATTGCATGTAATCCGAGTTGGTATCCATCAGCCTGAGTATATATCGCAGAGTGTCCATCATCTCCCAGGTCTCACCTGCCCCTGTGGCCCCTGCGATGCGGTTGGACAAGTTGACAAGCGGTTCGCGCTTGGCGTCTCTCGGTACGCATTCGAAGAGCCAGCCGCCGATCAGGCAGTTTAATATGAGAGGGTCCAGCGTCTCGGCAGAGATGACGGCAGTGTCAAGACAGGCAAGTCTCGCTTCCGAGGGAATTTCGCGCCAGGTAGACTGCCGCCCGCCATGGCAAATTCCTGCACGAGAAAGCCAAAATAGACGACGTTTCTTCTCCTCGTCCCAGGGCCCGGTGATGAGCTCCACGGGCAAGGCCACATAGGGATTTACTTCCAGTAACCCCCATGACACGCATGGTGCGAAGTGGTGCGGGTAAGGCGGATATTGGAGAGCTCGCTCGTAGTCAGCCTCAAAGCAAGCGCGAGCATTGAACTTCCACGCCTTCTCTTCATGCTGGAGGGCATGTTCGTGGTAAGGGTGGCCAGCATGGGAGATGTCCTGGGAATAGGATAGTTGGCAACATTCGCCGTCGTGGTGTCGGTAGCATCTACCTGCAGCGTATTTGTCTGCCCAAGCTTGCTGTGCTTCGAGGATGAAATCAATGTCTACCCAGGGCATAGATAGTAGAGCAGTCTAGAAGAAAATTAGAAAACGGACAAGGAAGCAAGCGCGCCGTGATTCTTGCGCCAGGAGATGCGCCATAGGCGGTGGACTTTTACCTGGAGCCTGGAGTCGCCCTCGATCACCCACTTGCCTAACAAATCACAGACCTCGAGCAATGGAATGCCGAAGCACTGGTCCCAAGTATCATGGAATCCCATCATGAACGCCCGAAGACGCGTAGATTTCGCCGAAAGCTTGGCTCCTAACAAGGGACTCGCGCGAGGGAGAGCCAGATTCATCGAGCACAAGAAAATAATCTCAAGCAATTCTACCGGCAACGTTTGTAGCGAGGGCTGACTGCGTGAGGAGCATCTGGCTGGCACCGATGACAGAGATTGTATTGTTTTCTGGCGTTTCGAAGGGTTGCATACGGCTGACCCGGGCGTTGTGGGCGAAGACCTTTTGCGTCTTCCCCTGGCCTGAGCTGCAGGGCTCATGTCAGGTCGGGAGCTTCTTTTTTTCTGCTCTGCTATTTGGGCTTCTTGGATGGACGGAGAAGGTTGAAATGTCATTTACTCCGAGGCGAGCCCAGGATAGATTATGATAGAAGCCAAGGTTTCGTGTTGGGCGAAAAGTGGATGTGAAACTTCCGAATCTGAAATCTGAGGCCTATTTGGCTTTGATGAAAGTCCAAAGTGAAGTTGTCGGGCTCAACAGACCAGCACGAAGTGAGGCAAAGATTCGTCCACTGCTACGCGGATGATGCAGCTCTCAGCCGCGGCCCGCAACTGAACGCGGGCGCGGTACTATCTATAATCGGGTTTAGGTACCCGTACACGTACATACACCACTGTACCCCGAAACGCCACATTGGACCCATCACCACACGTTACCTGGATTGTATGCATGTACAGCCCCACCAAGTGAATAACGCGAAACGCCAAATCGGTCCCATTTTGGATCACCACACCTATTTATTTTACTTCTTCGCGATCTGGCCATTTAAAATGTCAAAAATGTGTAATTAAGCCAGTCTGTAGAATGGTCAGGGCTAATTAGTTGACTGCCTCAATACTTTGTATACCAATCCTTGGAACCTATCACAGCCTGAAGACGATCAGGCACGCTGTCGATACGGTCGTTAACAAGCGTCATTTCCAATTCGTCCCAAACATTTGTAGCAATTTTTTCAAGGTGATCCAATGGGGCCTGGGACTTCTTCATATGCGCAATGTTCGGATCACCTTTGAAGATTTGCTGTTTGAGGCATGACCAGAGGTTCTCAATGTGATTCAAGTCGGCGCTGTATGGCGGCGTTCCAGAAAATCACCCCCAGCTCCTCGAGGCAAATGTTCACGTTTCTGGTCGTGTGAATCGGCGCGTTGTCATACATAAAGGTAGTGTCACTATCGAGCATGATTGGGAGGTATTCATCAAGAAGATCACAGTGACCGCGCTTGTGACGCCGCCTCTCTTCGAGTCGGGGTCCCCCGGGAGGACGACGAGAGGACTCCGATTTCCGTAGCGAATTCCACCCCAAAACATAATGATATACCGAGGTTTCTTTTATTCTGTCTAGTACATAATCGAGCTCGGTTGCCTATAAGCCTATAATGAGCCCATTCCGCGGCTTACAACCCGAGTTATTGTAATCACAAGTTCAAGGTGCAATTCTGACCGACAGGGCGCCAAATCCACTCCTGGGTCTGTCCATCGCCGCGCTCAACAGCGCATTCATCTGTCTATCAAACACGATGAAACTACGCAAGAGGCTTTTCCAAACACTTGAGCGCGAATTGGAAACTTTTTTAGACATGCTCTTCTCTCAAAACTGGACGTTGTGTGGCATGGCGATGCATGACTCCCCTTGCCTCGAGGTATCGTGCGATTTTCTCCTAGAAACATGAGGGGCGCATGTTTCTTGAAGCTCTTTGGTGGTAGTGAATGGCTCTTGATTTATGTTTGTCTGGAAGTGTCGCGGATCGCGTTTTATTAGCTTGGTCGGGTGCCCTCGCCCTTTTGGTGAGATCCCCCAATCTTGGGTAGTGAACCGCTTCTTAATGTCATAAACGAGGCTTGGGTGAATACCCTCGGCATTAGCGATCTGATCGGCCAATTTACGTGCTGTTGAGGCTGAACAGACGCGCTTCCTAGTGCGTGCCGTCAAATCTTTTTTGAATGGCTTCAAAGGGCGTGGTGGCGTAGGCATGGCTGCTCAAAGATGATGGGTTGGTTTTTGGATGAAGCTCAATTGACGCGTCGCGATGAAAAGTGGAGAGATTTTCGCGTTATTCACTTGGGGCCACTGTAGGTAGGTACACAGGTATGTGTTCACCTCACTTTTATTACGCAATCTGGCACAGTCAAAAAGTCAAAAATGCGTGAATTAAGTAGACTATAGAATCATCAAGGCTCAATTAATTGAATAAATTGTTGAGAAGTAAGCCATGCTCGGTGCTGGGAGCCGTATCACGTGACGGCGTTACCAGCGAGACGCACATATTTTCCACCTTCTCACTCCTCGAGTGACCTAGCTCTTTAGTCAAATATACACCACCATTATGCCCCCCAAATTGCTCAATAGGTTATGAGCCCGGGTTCTGCAAGTTCCGCTGGCATTGGCATATGGATAATGGATTTGGCTCCGGCAGCTGTCGCTGTCGTTAAATCGAGGCCCGCGAGGGCAGGGACGCCCGCGAGGCTGCACCCTTGGAGATAAAGACAACAGAAGCAGCAGAGGCAAGAGAAGCGCCGATGCGAAACAGCGAAGGCAAGAGAAGCGCCGACGCGAAAGAAACAGCCGAGGCAAAAGAAGCGCCAGAGCAAACCGCCGCCGCAGATACCTTTACCCTCAAGGAGCAAGGGAAGGCCTGTCCGCGCCGAAGAAAAACCAGAAGAAAATAACCCGCCGCGAAGATTATCGCCCTCAAGGAGCAGGGAAGGTCCAGACGAAAAGTTTTTTTCCACGACAACTCGATTCACTTTCTGGCCTGGTACATTACGTCAGAAACTCCCGAATCCCTTTATTTCGATGCAGATACCTATAAACAACAAACACTCATGACGTACGGTACCTGCAAACACGAAACCAGTTCAATAGCTACTCTTCGACAGCTATTCTATAATTTGGCAGCTACTCTGCGAAAGCTGCCATTCCTACTTCGAACCCGAGTTTTCCCACCCTCCATATCCCGCTCGATTTCTCAGTTTAAGCTCTCTACGCTCTCACTCTTTATTTGGTTAGATTTCATCGCCACTTAACATCAGCCTCGCCTCTCCGCCAACTCTGCGAGTTGCCTCACTCAACTGCCACAGTGACGCTGATGGGGGAGAATAGGAGTATTGGAGCTGGAGCGCAGCGGAGGCATTTATGGTGCTGGAATGCAGTGGAAGTACACACTCTGGGATGCTCCATTAGATGGAACGCACACAGATTAGAGCACCTCAGTGTAACTGTTTACAGTGAAACTGGGACTCTACTCTGGGGGAGCGCAGTACTAGATGCCGACAGCAGCTGGGACAACGTGGAGGTGCTGACCGGCGTGTAGGCTGGGGGAGCATCTAGTGCGGTACATCCAGTGTGAGCGGATAGGGTGCTGAGTGTCAGTACAGCGCTATATCGCATACACACATTGGAGCGTAGCTCCTGGAGAAGAAGTGTTGTTACTTTGTTGATCGCAAGGCAACCCGAGAAAGTGCAAGATCACGAGGTCGACCATCCAAGAAGACAATGGCCACGACGCCTGCCTTGTCTCCAGAACCTCCGACAGATCTTTGCCCTAAGCTATCAACAAAGATGCAGATTGTTGTTCCATCACTCAAACCTTCACAAGTTCTACAGCAATCTCTGAAGAAGAAGCAGGAAGCGATCGTGAGAACCCCAAAGCCGAGATGCGAATCAACCGTCCAATGCTCAATCGTTCAACCGCTCAAAGAATCACCAGCACTTCGTAACCTTACGAGGTCGACCAGAAGCGAAGCGACTCTGACAATGAGGGAGCAAATCCCAGGAGATGACGGGCATTCGTTGCCAAGATTTGGAATGATGACGACGAGCTAAATCTTGATGCACTGAAAGGAACACTTGGGGCAGACTACAACGTCTTCTCACCAACAACCCGAGTGGGCATTCTCTGATTGTTTACTAGTTACTGCAGCAGCTAAAGACTTCGTCTACTTGGACCCGCCGAAGGGTCTTATAGCCAAGATGGGAATGATGTGACAAGCATTGCGAAGCTTGTACGCTCTGAAACAAGCTGTGACAGACTGGGATGAGTTATCAACGACCGGCTGTTACTCGTGTACGCTTACGACGCTGAAGTCTCTGCTGAACGCAAGTCTGAGCTTCGCTGGTCCAATGTACCTCTCCATGGCCGATTCAACACCAAGTCTCTGGGGGAGATGGGAAAGATACTTGGTGCTGAGGTCACCCAAGATGGAGTTTGGTACTTAAGAGCACTCGCCAGTGGGCACACCAGCTACTAGCTACGACAACTTGAGACTACCGAACGATCACCATCAGCTACTAGCTGCGACAACTTGAGACTGCCGAACGACCACCGAACGACCACCACGGGCATGCTTTCAAGCACTTGTTCCGGTACCTCGAGTTCACTGCGACGCAAAAGCTGCGTTACGATCCAGAGGGACCTTGTGAGGACTCTGTCCTGAGGGAGCCGCATGCCGTGTGGCGTACTGGGATTGAAGACACTACAGTGTAGCCGTTTACAGTGAAACTGTAGCTCTGTATTCTTGGGGAGTTACTGTTGGGACAGCACATACACTGAAGTGTATCTGCTGGGGGAGTTAGAGGCGAGAAGTAGAAGACTTTGGGTCTCTATGCAGAGCAGAGGGACAAGTCCTTGGGAGATGGCATATGAAGTTGTAGGAAGCATAGGAATCATGGGGAGCGTGCTGCTGTTGCCGGAAGCATGTCTTATGGGGGAGTGTTGAGAAGTAAGCCATGCTCGGTGCTGGGAGCCGTATCACGTGACGGCGTTACCAGCGAGACGCACACATTTTCCACCTTCTCACTCCTCGAGTGACCTAGCTCTTTAGTCAAATATACACCACCATTATGCCCCCCAAATTGCTCAATATAAATCGATATTTTGTATTTCATCCGTTGGAATCTATGACCGCCTGAACGCGGCGAGGCACGCTGTCGACAAGTCACAAGCCCATTAACAAGCTTCATATCCAGTCCATCCCAAATATTTGTCGTAATTTTTTTCAAGGTAGGTAACCCAATGCAGCCTGGCACTGCGTCATGCGTCGTGTTTGGATCCCGCTTAAAGATTCGCTTCTTCGGGCATGGCCAAAGGTTCTCAAAGGGATTCGGGGTCAGCCAGTCCAAAGGAGTCACCCCCAGCTCCTCGAGGCAAATACATATTCACAATTCCGGCCGTATTGTTACTGTCGGAATTGCGCATTACTCACATTGTCAACTGCACTCTCATTGGCTGAATTGCAACCCGGCTACACTTGCAGAGTCTGCACATCGTGGCCACAACACCACGAGCCCCTGTCCTTCACTCTTAGATAGATAAGACAACCGAGGCCAGAAGATACGTGTGTACCATTTTTACATATCGTGTATTCGACATTTGCATGCATGTTTGCTTTCTTCGCTTTCGCTTTGCGAATCTAACAGTTACAATATGCGCCAATCATCGCGTCAAGATGAAAGCTGATGCAAGGGCGCTGGATCCGAGAACTGTAATCGTGGCGATTGAGTTGATATTTCGTAACAGGATCACCGCCCTCCGCGCTTGGTAGAGGCCTATTCGATATGTTGATCCAACGATCGTCGATTGCAAGAAAGGCCTTTCACCTCCCACTTGTCAGCATCGCGTTGGTGACTCACGACCTCGAGCGTACATCAGAGGTTGACACTAGCATTTTCACAACATCCTGTCTATTTCAGGGGAGCCTTGTCGAACTTCCAACTCCAATGCCGAACCTCCTCTGAGACTGGATTAATCGTCGGTGGAGGAAGAGCAATTGGTGGTCACATGAGGAGGTTGATCTCTTCATTCAAAATGATAGCAGGTCCTGAAAATGGAGTCCTGACAGCTTGGCTGGCTTGGGGTTTTTGAGGCTGCGCGACGTGTTGAACTGACCGAGGTTTCATTGAATGCGTCGACAGATCGTCGACATCCTCGTTTGCGTTTCTTTGGCCGGTCGGATCATCCGGCCAGAAAAATATCGCAGCATCGGCTCTGCGTTCCGCCGCTGGACCACAGCCACATCCTGAGATAGTCGCCTCGACTATAAATCTGTCAATGGCTTGAAATGGTGAGGCAAACCGCGTGACATATCATATGGGGCGGGCCTCCTGTGGCTATAGCACCCCCGAGAAGTAGTGGCTGGCTGACGAACTACTTCCGATGCTCGTGATCATAGTTACGTGCTTGCACTGCCGTATTGGCATGGGTTCTTCAAGCAACTAAACTCTGGTTTTGCCTCTTTATTCTTCATTGTCAGATGATATGGACTCCTCACCGGCAGATGGAATCAACTCATCATCGTCAAATTCCTCATCGTAAGATTCCTCCTCGTCAGATGGAATGATCTTTGCGTTCCATTCGTCTTCTGACACGTGATATTCCATAAAATCCCAATCCGTATCCATCAGCCTGACTATGTATCGCAGAGTCTCCATCATGTCCGGTGTCTCACTTGCCTCTGCGATACGTTTGCACAAGTTGACAAGCGGTTCGCGCTTAGCGTCTCTCGGTACGTTATCGAAGAGCCAGCCGCCGATCAGGCAGTTTAATATGAGAGGATCCAGCTTCTCGGCAGAGATCACCGCAGTGTCAAGACAGGCAAGTCTCACCTCCCAGGGATGTTCGCTGCAGTTATAGTTATCCCCGCCATGGCATGGTCCTCCACGAGACAGCCAATATAGACGACGTTTCTTCTCCTCGTCCCAGGGCCCGGTGATGAGTTCCACGGGCAAGGACACATTGGGATTCACTTCCACCAACGTCTCACACCTGGAGAAGGATGGCCTAGGCGGATTTTGGCAAGCTCGCTCGTAGTCGGCCTCGAAGCAAGCGCGAGCATTGAACTTCCACGCCTTCTCTTCATGCTGGAGGGCATGCTCGTGGTAAGGATGGCCAGCATGAGAGAGTTCCTCCAACGATGGTTGTAGTTGGCAACATTCGCCGTCGTGGTGTCGGTAGCATCTGCCTACAGCGTATTCGTCTGCCCAAGCTTGCTGTGCTTCGAGGATGAAATCAATGTCTACCCAGGGCATAGATAGTAAAGCAGTCTATGAGAAAATTAGAAAACGGACAAGGAAGCAAGCGCGCCGTGATTCTTGCGCCAGGAGGTACGCCATAGGCTGTGGACTTTTACCTGGAGCTTGTAGTCGCCCTCGATCTCCCTCCCATCTTTCCCTAACAAATCACAGACCTCGAGGTTTGGGATGCCGAAGCACTGGTCCCAAGTATCATGGAATCCCATCATAAACGCCCGAAGTCGCGTCGATTTCGCCGAAAGCTTGGCTCCTAACAAGGGACTCGCGCGAGGGAGAGCCAGATTCATCGAGCACAAGAAAATCATTTCGAGCAATTCTACCGGCAACGTTTGTAGCGAGGGCCGACGGCATGAGGAGCAACTGGCGGGCACCGATGGCAGAGACTGTATTGTTTTCTGGCGTTTCGAAGGATTGGACACGGCCAACCCGGGCGCGATGGGCGAAGATCTTTTGCGTCCTCCCCTGGCCTGAGCTGCAGGGCTCATGTCGGGTCGGGAGCTTCGTTTCGTCTTTTGGACTTCTTGGATGGATGGAGCAGGTTCAAACGTCATTGCTCCGAGGCGAGCCCGAGACAGATTTGGATAGAAGCCAAGTTTTCGTGTTGGACGAAGAGTCGATGTGAAACTTTTGAATCTGAGGCCTGGCTGACCTCGGCACACAAGTCGGCAGTGATGTTGTCGGGCTAAATAGGTAGACCAGCACAAAGTGAGGCTGTGAGCAAAGATTCGTCCACTGCTAGGATCTTGCAGGTCTCAGCGGCAAGTTGCAACTGAACGCGCGCGCGGGCGACCGGAAAAATAACGCGAAACGCCACATTGTACCCATTTTGGATCGCGATTCACCACACGTACATACAAGGTACCTAACCAGATACCTACGTACCTAACTCACTTCACGTTTACGCAATCTGGCCCATTCAAAAAGTGAAAAATGCGTTGATTAAGTAGGGTATAGGATGATGAAGGCTTAATTCATTAAGGGTAGCTTTAATTCCACGGCCCTTTTTTTTTATTTCCACGGCCCATTTTTATTTATTTCCACGGCCCTGATAATTTGGGTGGCTTTAATTCCACCGCCCTAATAATTTGTCAAGTATCCGGCCACATACTGTAAAAATTTTGTTTTGGAGAACTCGATGTCAGAAGTATCGAGTCACGAGATATTACGTGACTAAAAAGGCATTTACATTTACTAGCTAAACGCACGAAAAGTAATGTACCTATTTTGCCCTGCAACTTTTGCCTCTTATTTGCATAGAGAAGATTGTAGAGGTCACTCGTCTTGAATTTCAGTTCGTCCCCAGTATCGGCGGCAGCGTGGCGGAGTGTGTTTAGCAAAAATCTGGGTGCGACCCCCGCTCGCGATAGCTGGTCACTATACTTCTCGACGATTCCTGCCTCTTGGATAGCTGTCCGCCTCTGTGACGCATGTGCAAGGTTCGTTTCCGATGGAGGGTGGTTATGGATGGGATTTACCACTGTAAATGACCAGTTTAGTGTACCTTTCACTTGGAGAGCAGTCGCTTTGAAGGGACAATCGATCAGCCGAGACCCTGCATTAGGTCGCTTCGGACCCTGGGATTCGCTCGAGCTCCGGTCTCTTGGGACACCTCCAATATCGCATTTGAGCTCGATTCGCGCTGACTTGGTTCCCCTGGGGGGGGAAGAACGAGCTAGGACTACTGCGTATCCCTTATCGAGTGTATGTTCGCCGAGTTGTTGGATCAATGTTGCGCGATCTTGGGCGGTGAAGTTGGGTGGTAGAAGGAGACGAGGATCTGCGGCCGCGGGAGGATTCATGGGACCGATTTCGATGGGGGATGCGGCGGAACCGCGCTCTCTGTCATCTTCGCTATCGCTGTATGCGACGAGGCGACTGATTGAAGTCATGACGATGCTTCTAAGGTACGCCAAACGGTAATTTCGATGAGGTAGAGAAGGATGAAGTGGTATAGGCTATAGGTGAAGCTATTTGCATTCTAGATTTCTAGATCACGTAATTATGGGCCTCGGCGCGTCGAGTTTTCGCACCAAATTTTTTGATTTTCTGCGAGTCACATGATTTGCAGTAGCCGGATCGGGGGATACTTTACTAATTATTAGGGCGGTGGAATTAAAGCCACCCAAATTGTCAGGGCGGTGGAATTATCCAAAATGGGCCGTGGAAATAAAAAAAATGGGCCGTGGAATTAAAGCTACCCTTAATTAATTGAATGTATCAGTATTTTTTATTTCACCCATTGCCTAACCCTAAGCAAACCGGCTGAAGACGGCGAGGCACGCTGTCAACAAGCCCATTAGCAAGGCTTCAATAACGAGTCCATATTCCATATATGCGTCGCAATTTCTAAGATTATTTTCAGGGCAATCCAATGCGGCCTGAAACTGCGTCATATGCCTCATATTTGTATCTCGCTCAAAGATTTTCTGTTTTAGGCATGATCAGAGGTTCTCAATGGGATTCGGGCCACCCCTAGTCCTCGAGGCAATTCTGGTCGTGTGAACCGGCGCATTGTCATGTATAATATATATTTATTATATATATTTAAGAGGTGGTGTCACGATCGAACCTGTTTGTAAGTTATCCTTCAATGCGATTACGGTGAACGGCGCTTGTGACGGCGCCTCTCTTTGAGTCGAGGTCCCTGGAGGGGAACGACAAAAGGGCACTGATTGCCGTAGTAGATTCCAGCCCCGGAACATACGACTACGCCGGGGATCTTTTATTCTGAGCGTGAGGATGATTGTTACAATCAACACCAATCATCCTTGCGTCAAGATGAAAGCTGATGCAAGCGCGCCGAATCCGAGAACTGTGAACGCGGCGATTGAGTTTTCCTCGACGTATCATTTCCCGGGTCTGTGTGCGTCTCTGCTGTCAGCTTTGCTACCTAAAACGTTGTCTCGCAGCTGGTCTTGAGATCATTCTGTCGGAGGGACCGCCGGAGCCAAGATCTTGCACAAGAAATTGACCTACTGCCCGACAGACCCGTAAAGCTGGGATTAATCCGTCGAGGAAGAGCTGGTGGTCACATGAGGAGGTTAATCCCTTCATCCAAAATGATAGCAGGTCCTGGCAGCTTGGCTGGCGTAGGGCTTTTGAGGCTGCGCTATTTGTTGAGACTGGCCGAGGTTTCATGGAATGCGTCGACAGATCGTTGACATCCTTGTTTGCGTTTCTTTGGCCGGTCGGGTCATCCGGCCAGAAGAATATCGCAACATCGGCTCTGCGTTCCGCCACTGGACCACAACCACGTTCTGAGCTAGTCGCCTCGACCACAGATCTGTCAACGCCTTGAGATGATGAGCCAAACCGAGTGAAGTGTTACTAGAAGCGGGTCTCCGGTGGCTATAGCACCCTCAAGAAGTAGTGGCTTAGCTGACGAGGTATTTCCGATGCTCGTGCTTATCGTTACGTGCTTCCACTGCCGTAAACGGCATGGGTTCTTCAGGCAACTAAACCCTCGTCTTGCCTCTTCATTGTCAGTTGATATGGAATCCTCATCGACAGATTCCTCATCGTCAGATCAAATGATATTTGCGTTTCATGCGTGTTCTGCCTCGTGATATTCCATGAAATCACAGTCGCTATCCATCAGCCTGACTATGTATCGCAGAGTGTCCATCATCTCCGGCGTCTCACCTTCCCCTGCGATGCGTTTGCACAAGTTGACGAGGGGTTCGCGCTTAGCGTCTCTCGATACGTCATCGAAGAGCCAGCCGCCGATTAGGCAGTTGAATATGAGAGTATCCAGCCTCTCGGCAGAGATCACCATAGCGTCAAGACAGGCAAGTCTCGCCTCCGAGGGAATTTCGCCCACGATACACTGCCGCCCGCCATGGCAAAATCCTGCACGAGAAAACCAAAATAGACGACGTTTCTTCTCCTCGTCCCAGGGCCCGGTGATGAGTTCCAAGGGAAAGGACACAAGGGGATACACTTCCACCAACGACCAACCCTGGAAGAAGGACGGCCTAGGCGGATTTTGGCAAGCTCGCTCGTAGTCGGCCTCGAAGCAAGCGCGAGCATTGAACTTCCACGCCTTCTCTTCATGCTGGAGGGCATGTTCGTGGTAAGGGTGGCCAGCATGGGAGATGTCCTGGGAATAGGATAGTTGGCAACATTTGCCGTCGTGGTGTCGGTAGCATCTTCCTGCAGCGTATTCGTCTGCCCACGTTTGCTGTGCTTCGAGGATGAAATCAATGTCTACCCAGGGCATAGATAATAAATCAGTCTAGAAGAAAATTAGAAAACGGACAAGGAAGCAATCGCGCCGTGGTTCTTGCGCCAGGAGATGCGCCATAGGCGGTGCACTTTTACCTGGAGCTTGTAGTCGCCCTCGATCTGCCTCCCACTCTTCTTCAACAAATCACAGACCTCGCGCAATGGGATGCCGAAGCACTGGTCCCAAGTATCATGGAATCCCATCATAAAAGCCCGAACACGCGTCGATTTCGCCGAAAGCTTGGCCCCTAACAAAGGACTCGCACGAGGAAGGGCCAGATCCATCGTATACAAGAAAATCATTTCGAGCAATTCAACGGGCAATGTTTGTAGTGAGGGCCGACTGCGTGAAGAGCATCTGGCTGGCACCGACGGCAGAGTTTGTACTGTTTTCTTGCGTTTCGAAGGGTTGTGCACGGCCGACCCGGGCGAAGGTCTTTGGCGTTTTCTACTGACCTGAGCTGCAGGGCTCATGTCGGGTCGGGAGTCTCTTTTTTTTTTCTGCTCGGCTTTTCGGGCTCCTTGGATGGATGGAGTCCAAACGCTCTACTCCGAGGCGAGCCCAGGATATAATATTGTAAGAAGCCAAGTCTCGTGTTAGGCGAGAGCCGATGTGATTAATCTCGACGCAAGCCGGTAGGGATGTAGTCGAGCTCAAAAGACCAGCACAACAAAGCGAATAGGCTTACAGATGAGGTGAGGCAAAGAGTCGTCTACTGCTACGCGGATGACAACTCTCGGCCGCAAAGTCAACGCGGGCGCGTTATTATTAGGTGCACCGTGCAGCTCAAAAGGGACGCCCACTACCTATGTACAGTGGCCCCGAGTAAACATCACAAAACTTCCCCCACTTTTCGACGCTACGCGTCAGGCCCTGAGGCGCGGCTGTTCAGCGTTTGATGCTGAGGGTACATGGCAAAATGTGAAATATGTGGGTCCACCCACACGTACCGATCCACACCAGCGGTTGAAGCCGCTATACCGCATTCGTAGAAAAGTCGGTACATAGTACTTCTGTAGAGCAATCCAAAATCGCATGCCAAAACATGTTGCTCACAGCATTTGGTATAGCAACTTCACTTACAAAGTCAACTGTGGAATCTGCTCTTATTATAGACTTTCTTATATCATTAGAAAGCTCTGACTATCTCCTTCAGAATCTGATGCATCGACTCCGTGAACAAATGCAAGAATGAAGGTGGCGGCGTGAAGGTTCATGAGTCAATGAGTGTGTGCATTCGCCGCCGTTCGGAAAATCATCATCACTACCCACGCGAATTTAATTTTCTCTATCAGTTCTTGCTTGATGTGATCGTCGACTTCACCGAGATTTAGATCAGGGATTAAATTCATCATGGTTTATTTTCAACTGCTTCTGAGTATGTTCAATGGGCTGAGAGCAGGCAAGTGTGCTGGCCAGTCTCTTCATTTCGATTGCGTGGTGCGATAGTAGTCCTGAGTCACTTGCTGGCTGAGGTCTAGTAAAGCTCGTGCTACGCTACTGTGGTTCCCGTGAGATGTGGTGTATAGTAAGAGATGCCTCTTAAAAAGGTCCTCGATAAATTCTGGACTGAATCCCTCTCATTTGGTGGTTTGGTCGCGGGTTCTATCAGCAGTATCAAGCTTTCCTCACGACCAGATTGCTCCCTTTACCATGATCAATAACTTGAGCTTGACATGAGTTGTTCCATTGAAAAATGTCATTTTAAGATTCTCATGAGGTTCGACAAGATTCAACCACGTTCAAACCCCATTTACACTTGAGATGGCGATTGAAGAGAGTCCGAGAGAAAGTGATCTGAAGGAATAGCTGGTGGAGTGAAACATTGCCGGGCTGGGTCTATACCCTATCTTCAAATCACCACAACTCCACCAATTCCTCGGCACCCTTTTTCTAAACCAAATGAAGCAATAATCGCTGACTAGCTGTTTCCTTCGGTAGTAGCATGCCCCGATTTACCCCCAGTTTGCGATCGAAACGAGCGTGGATATCCCGATGCAGTGATTGTTGGATAGGTATCTTCCCGTTGGAGTCATGAACCATCAGTTTTGAAAGCCGTTCAGTTCATGAGCGGGCTCACACTCGAAGTGGATCAATTTCATGCTGTTTTGGCCAATTATTACCCCTGGCTCAGCCCCTGTCTAGTGTGCAGTAGCGCGGTACATCGCGAGCAGGGGGACGAGTATTTGCACAAAATATGCTGCAGATCGTTACTAAATACAGTTTAGCGCACGGAATTGTGCAAGAGGCATCAAACGCTGAACAGCCGCGCCTCAGGGCCTCAGTGCAGCGTCATTCACAAACCAACTCAACATCTTTGAGTACCTAAGTCATGGCGACGCCACCACGCCCTTTGAGGCCATTCAGAAAGACATTCGATGCCACGAATTATGAATCACGCTTGGTCAGCCTTGATAGCAGGCAAAGCAGCCACGTAGATCGCTAATGACGAGGGAATTCCTCCAAGCCTCATTTATGGCATTAAAATGCATTTCACTAACCAAGATTGGGGGATCTCACCGAAAGGGCGAGGGCGTCTGATCGAGCTATCAAAAACACGATTTGCGACGTATATTCAGACGCATATCAATCAACAGCCATTCAATACATACACCAGAGAGCTGCAAGCGAGATGCGCTCCTCATGTTTCTACGAAGACTATTCGACAACACCCGTTTTTCACACAAGAACATGCCCATCAGAGGCTCCGATTCGCGCTTGAGTATAGTGACAAGCCGCATGCGAGGTTTCGCCGCGTTTTTTGGACGAATGAATGCGCTGTTGAGCGCGGCGATGGACAGACCCAGGAGTGGATTTGGCGCCCTGCCGATCACAACTGCTCCTTGAACTTGTATTTACGATAGCTCGGTTTCTAACCAAGGGATTGTATTCATTGTACTGGCGGACGATTGAAATTGAACCGCCCGCCAGTAGGCTCAAATGCAATTCCATTCGAATACGTACAAGTCAGAGTGAAAAAGACGCGATATAGCCCTTATGTTTTGGGGTGGCATTCGCTACGGCAATCACGGTCCTCTCGTCGTCCTCCCGAGGAACGCAGACTCAAAGAGAGGCGACGTCACAACTTACAAGCGCGGTTTACCGTCATCACCTTGAAGAATACCTTTCAACCATGCTTGATAGTGACACTATCTTTATGCATGACAATGCGCCGATTCACACAGCCAGAATCGTGAAAATTGCCTCGAGGATCTAGGGGTGACTCGTCTGTAACGGCCGTCATACAGCCCCGACCTGTATCCCATTGAGAACCTCTGGCCAGCCAGTTCTGAGGAGTTCCCCCTAGCTCCTCGAGGTACATGTTCACAATTCTGGCTGTGTGAATAGGCGCATTGTCATGCATAAAGATAGTGTCACTATCAAGCATGGTTGGAACTTGGAGGCATTCTTCAAGGTGATGACGGTAAACCGCGCTTGTGACGCCGCCCTTTTTAAGTCGAGGTCCCTTCAGGGGGCGACAAAACAACCCTGATTGCTGTAGCGAATTCCAGCCCAAAACATAAGACTATTCGGGGGTCTTTTACTCTGGGCGCCAGAGTCATTGTCACAATCTGCGCCAATCAAATCATCCGTAACTTCGTAAGTAATGTCTTGGTGCCTAGGTAATCCTCTGCCATTGCGTCAAGCTAAGAGCTCATGCAAGGACGCCGAATCCAAGAACTGTGAACGTGGCAATTAGGTTTTCCTCGACTTATGATTTCCCGATTCCGAGTGCTCCCTTGTTCGTGAATCGTCCTTTTGCTACTCAAGACGTGGCTGGAGCGCGGTTGTCGCAGCTGGCCTTGAGATGATTCTGTAACTGTTGGAGGGACCGCCGGAGCAAAGATGTTGCATAAGGATGTGACCTACTGTCCGGTCGGCCCGTGAAGCTGACTCATACTCTCGAGTAAGCTCTGGGAGGGCTTCCCATCCCTGAGGCACGGATGATGCTTGTTTTATCGAAAGAGGCAAGGGAATTCGAGTCTCCGTCGCCTTATGATATATTGTGGCGGGAATCTTGTTGATGATATTCCGTAACAACAGAATTATCGCTCTCCGCGCTAGGTAGAGACTCATTCGACATGTTGATCCAACTATTGAAAGAAAGGCCTTTCATCTCCCGCTTGTCAGTATTGTGTTGGTGACTCACGACCTCAGGCGTAGATCGGAGGTTGATCTATTCATTCAAAATGGTCGCGGATCCTGAAATAATATGGCCCTGACAGTTTAGCTAGCTCACGGTTTTTGAGGCTGCGCGATTTATTGAACTTACCCGAGTTCCATACAATGCGTCGACAGATCGTCGAGGTCGGTCATCCGGCTAGCAGCGTGTCGCAACAGCGGCTCTGCATCCCGCCGCAGGACCACAACTACGTCCTGAGCCAGTCGCCTCGACAAGAGATCCGTCAACGCCTTGAAATAGTGAGTCAAACCGCGTGGAATATCATTAGGGACACTCAAGAAGTAGTGGCTGGCTGACGGGCTACTTCCGATGCTCGTGCTTATCGTTAGGTACTTGCACTGCTGCAATGACATGGGTTCGTCAAGCAACTATTAACTCATCATCATAAAGTTCCTCATCGTCATATGGAATGATCTTTGCGTTCCATCCGTCTTCTGACAAGTGATGTTCCATAAAATCCCAGCCAGTACCCATCAGCCGGTACCCATCAGCCTGACGATGTATCGCAGAGTGTCCATCATTTCCGGCGTCTCACTTGCCCCTGCGATGCGTTTGCACAAGTTGACACGGGGTTCGCGCTTAGCATCTTCCGGTACGCCTTCGAAGAGCCAGCCGCCGATCAGGCAGTTTAATAAAAAGGGATCAAGCTTCTCGGCAGAGATCACCACAGCGTCAAGACAAGCAAGTCTCACCTCCCAGGGATGTCCGCTGCAGTTATAGTTATTCCCGCCATGGCATTGTCCTCCACGAGACAGCCAATATAGATGGCGTTTCTTCTCCTCGTCCCAGGGCCCGGTGATGAGTTCCACGGGCAAGGACACATTGGGATTCATTTCCACCAACGTCCAACCCCAGAACGAGTCCGGCATAGGCGGATATTGGCGAGCTCGCTCGTAGTCGGCCTCGAAGCAAGCGCGAGCATTGAACTTCCACGCCTCCTCTTCATGCTGGAGGGCATGTTCGTGGTAAGGGTGGCCGGCATGGGAGATTTTCGCCCACGATGGGTATGGTCGGCAACATTCGTGTTCGTGGTGTCGGTAGCATCTTCCTGCAGCGTATTTGTCTGCCCAAGCTTGCTGTGCTTCGAGGATGAAATCAATGTCTACCCAGGGCATTGATATTAAATCAGTCTAGAGGAATGTTAGAAAACGGACAAGGAAGCAAGCGCACCGTGGTTCTTGCGTCAGGAGATGCGCCATAGGCGGTGGAGTTTTACCTGGAGCTTGTAGTCGCCCTTGATCCGCCTCCCACTCTTCCTTAACAAATCACAGACCTCGAGCATTGGGATGCCGAAGCACTGGTCCCAAGTATCATGGAATCCCATCATAAACGCCCGAAGACGCGTCGATTTCGCGGAAAGCTTGGTTCCTAACAAGGGGCTCGCGCGAGGGACAGCCAGATTCATTGAGAACAAGAAAATGATCTCGAGCAATTCTCCCGGCAACGTTTGTAGCGAGGGCCGACTGCGTGAGGAGCATCTGGCTGGCACCGACGGCAGAGTTTGTACTGTTTTCTTGCGTTTCGGAAGGTTGTGCGCGGCCAAATCGGGCGAAGATCTTTGGCGTTTTCCACTGACCTGAACAGGTGCAAGGCTTGTCTCGGGCGGATAGGAGTTCATTTTCTGCCCGGCTTCTTGGGCTTCTTGGATGGATGGAACAGAGTCAACCATAGTTAGTCAGTCGCAGACCAGGACAAGGTATGAAGGAGGCCTTATTTCGTGTTTACTGTTGAGCAAGAGCTGATAGTTCACTGTGGTCCTCATAAATACCGAATTGCGGCTCGGTTTCTCTCAATATAGGATGGCGTTAATCTTGTCGACCCCATCAGACCAGCACAAAGATGGTAGGTATCAAGATGAGGTGAGGTTGAATATCTGAGCTGCTGCTATGCGAATGCGTGTTTCTCGGCGCGTGAAGTCAAACATGGCGCGCGTATGAAACGCGGTACCTAGGTAGATAGTACATCGCTCCCGAGTCACGATCACGCAAATTGTCATTGCCAATACCATACTTAGCGGAACCATAGCATCACCTCGTCATCTTGCAATGCAATACGGAGTACACATGGGCAATTTCTGCATATCGTTGCTTGCTGTCGATTTCTCTTTCCGATCTGTAGTTGCGGAAACATACGACTGGAACGTACCTACCTCCTAACCTTGTACATAGTTACCTAGGTAGTACACACCTAGGTACTCATGTACTCCGTAAACACGAAATGTGCGCCTCCGCTGCGCATCGCCACAAGATTTCTTCAGTTTTGCCTAACAACGTCTTCCATAATAACCATGATAACCTGCCCTAGTCTCGTCCCGGTCTGATCGTGATGGAATTTGTTTCATCCATGGAGGGATCCCACGAAGCTGAGCAGCAAGTAAAGGATCCCCAGCGCGACATGGACCTTACGCCAGCTCAGGCCAGTGGAAAACGCAAAAGGTCCTTGTCCATCACGGCCAAATCGGCCGTGGACAACCCTTCCGATCGCAAGAAACCGAAACAAGCCGCGGCATCGGTACCCGCCGGATGCTCTTCTAGCAGTCGGCCCTCGCTACAAAATCTGCCGGTAGAATTGCTCGAGAGCATTTTCCTGTACTCGATGAACCTGGCTCTTCCTCGTTCGAGTCCTTTAATAGGTGTCAAGCTTTCCGCGAAAGCTACGCGTCTTCAGGTGTTTATTATGGGATTTGACGATACTTGGAGCCAATGCTTCGGCATTCCAAAGAAGGACTTGTATAGGGAGTTGTGGATGAACAAAGAAAGGTTGGAGGGCGACGACGCTCTTCAGGTAAGGTCCATCGCATGGCGCATGCCCTAGCGCAAGAACAATCGCGGCCTACTTGCTTCCGAGTCCATATTCTGATATTGCCCCTAGTCAGCTTTACTATGCTCGCCCTGGGTGGACACTGATTTCATCCTTGAAGCACAGCAAACTTGGGCAGACAAACATGCTGTCGGCAAATGCTACAGACACTACAAAGACACATGGTACGACGACTGGCGCATATGGCTCGATCTAGAAGACGGAACGTGGGATAACAACTATGATGCCCGGTACACTTACCGCTTGCATGCCCTCCAGCATGAACGGGGATTGTTGAACTTCAATTCTCGCACCTGCTTCGAGGCTGACTACGAGCGAGCTCGCCAATTGCCGCCGAAGCCAGAACGCTTCTCACCAGACAGGATATGGGGGACATCGGATACTCATATCGATGTTCGTATGCCCATAGATCTCATTACCGGGCCCTGGGACGAAGAAAAGACACGCCGTCTATTTTGGATGCGCCGTGCAGGAGTCAGCTTGAGAACGGACCCCCCTAGCCATCTTGCATATTCCTCGGAGGTGAAACTTGCTTGTCTTGACGCTGCGGTGATTTGTGCCGAGAACCCGGATCCTCTCATCATAAATTGCCTGATCGGTCCCTGGATCTTCGTTGACTTACCAGAAGATGATAAGCAGAAACGGCGTGTTCAGCTGTGCAATCGCATCGAACGCGGAAGTGAACCGCCGAATATGATGTGCGTTCTAAAAGACATACTTAAGGACATGGATCGCAGCCGCAGCGAGTTGCTTTGCAGGCACAAGGAGGTACAACGCGACTTATTTTATATGACATACCCCGGAGAGCCTGGAGACGACATGGATCCCTACGAAAGGTGGTATGGTGATGGCTACTAGTCACGGAGAAAGCGACAGGAAAACGAGGCTTTAGTTGCTCATAGTACCATGTCGTGTACGGCAGTGCAGCACTACGCCTACTACTCATGAGCATAGAATAAGCAAAATTGATACGGGCATCCGAAGTATGTTGTCAGCCAAAACTCGCAAATATCTTTTTATCAGCAACACACGGCATAATCACCTACCGACCGCTGCGTGAAGCTTCGTCGAACCCGTAATGGGTTGCACTTAACGTTACAGAAAGGGGACGGAATGGCTGACCGAGACGTGCTCCCGCGGCGGAATGCAACGTGCTCTGCAGGCCGGCGTACCAACCAGCCAAGGAAATGGCAAGCAAAGATGTCGACGATCTGACAATATATTGCATGGAACACTCAGGCAGTTGCACGCAGTCTCAGACACTCAAGCACTCTAAGCCAGCCGAGCTGCCAGGCCCGTAATATCAGCAATTAATGCCATCTCGCTTTAGCATGACAAATTCTCTTTCAGATTGTGTAACCCACAAGCAGCACAAGGGAGGAGGTGGTGGCACGCAGTCGAAGGTGTAGGTGCGTGGGTAGGTAGGTAGTACGAGATGTAACATGCATACGAAGTTGCAGATGATGGACAAAGGGGAGACAACACTATACACTAATCACTAGACGAAGGCAAGACGAATGGCATTCTATTTACAGGCAACAGCAGGAGCCATAACATGATACGATAAACCAGACGCTCATGCTCAGTCACAGATTCTTTCTCAAATAACGTAGCCGGCGGCCGCCGCTCCTGCTGTGCTCCAAAGTGCCAGTGACCCATTCAGCAAGGCACCCGAATCCGCGCAGATCTCTGCCGAATATGCCTACATGCCTACCATCAACTCGATTTTCCCGACTCCATGATCCAGCAGTCCAGCTAATCCGAGGGTGTTCCAGACGGGACGATTTTTCCAAGTGTATACACCGCAGCCAGTCGCACTTCTCCCTGACTGGCTCCTACGAACTCATTGTCTGATGAGAAGTGGTATTCCTCAAATCGACAGCGGCAACCCAGTTGCCTCATTACAAATCGCAGAATGTTCACATCCACTACCTCACCTCCCCGATCGATGCGGTTGCACAGCTTGACAAGCCGTTCGTGCCCGGCATCTTGCGGGTAAGTCTTCGAAGAGCAGTGTGCATATCAGGCAGTTCATGATGGGAGGATCCAAGTTCACGGCAGAGATCACCACAAGTGTGTCAGTGTCAAGACAGGCAAGTTTCACTTCCACAGCACGAGGGCCAAGGTATAAAGGATCTAAAGAATCGTTCAGATTGGCACGGGCGAGCAAGAGTAGAGAGTTCAATTATTAATTATTAATTATTACTGTACAACAGGTTGCAGCATACCAAAGGACAAGGAATTCGGGCAGGGAGAAGGTTGAGCATCCAGCAGCCTGGGTATTCATCGCATCGCAATGCACAAGACCGCGGATCGGCGGGATCGCTGTTTGATTCTGAGAGGCAATGACTTCATCTATTTTGGTGTAGGATTATTAGGACAGGACGTCTTGAGCGCGTTCCACACTTCTTTTGGCGAGTCGTATTTCATCTGCGACGCCCTGTTCGGCTGTTCCTGGAGGAGGGAGGATTTCTGGACGGATATGACTCGCCAAGAGAAGCGTGGAACGCGCTCAAGACGTGCTGCACCGAAACAGATTAAGCCATTGCCTCTCAGCAGCTGTCATATGCTCGTTATTGCTCTGGCTGGCCGGGCACCATAACAGCCGCTCGGGCTCCTCGTTGCAGCCGCAGAAGCACGCCTTGACCAGCAATCCAACTTCTTGTAACGGTTAAGTCATATCGCGCATGTGTTTCAGAAACCACCCTTCGATGGCAAATGCACGCCGTCAAGGGCTCGATGAAGCTCCACGCCGGATAGGGTGGATGATCATATCGTGTGCTGCCGACAGCAAAGTAGTTGTGAGTTTTGGCTGACATGTATGGTTAGGAGTTACTTCAGATGCTCGGCTTGGTGGCCGTAGAACGGCGTGGCCCTTTAGGCTCTGAGCAACTATCCAGTTTTTTCCCTGTTGGCCCCAATCGCATTTCTTACCCGACTGGCTTCTACTGCACATCATCTTCCCAGTCCGACTCCGACTCATATTCTGTCTCTGATGAACAGTGGTATTCCAAAAATCGGCAGTCGCGATCCAGTTGCGTCACCACAAATCGCAGAATGTCCATATCCAGCTCCTCACCTCCCCGATCGATGCGGTCAACTAGCTTGAGAAGCCGTTCGTGCTCGGCATCTCGTGGTAAGTCTTCGAAGAGCCAGGGGCCCATGAGGCAATTGACGATGAGGGGATCCAAGACCTCGGCAGAGATTACCGCGGCGTCAAGACAGGCAAGTTTCACCTCCGCCGGACGTGAACCAAGGTATAAGGGATCCACATACTGGTCCAAATTCGCGCGGGCGAGCCAGAATAGACGACGTTTCTGCTCCTCGTTCCAGGGCCCAGTGATGAGATCCACGGGCACCACAGGGGGCGTAAGCTCTGGCATTTCCGACACCGTGCCTACCGAGAAGCTGCCTGGAGGAATTCGATGCGCGAGAGCTCTCGCGTAGTCGGCCTCGAAACAAGCGCGAGCATCGAACGTCAACTCTCCCAAAGAATGCTGGAGGATATGCTGGTGATAACTCTCAGGGGCATAGGACGCGTGCTCTCCCGGACTGAATCTGCCGCCCCAGTTATTGTGGCGTTTAAAGCATCTACCTCGAGCATGTTTGCGTGCCCAGGCCTGCTCAGCGTCAAGGATGAAATCAATGTTCGCCCAGGGCATTGATAGTAAAGCATACTGGGAGCCATGTCAGAAAACGGAGGATCAAGCGAGCGACCCTATGCTTTGCGCCAGAGGATGCGCCTTATGCAATAGACTTTACCTGGAGAGAGGCTTCTTTCTTGAATTTCTCAGCGTCAAACTCCGAGCACTTCTCCGATTCAGGCAGGACTGGCAGGTTGACTTCCTCCTTATCCTTCTCAGAATGAGACTTTACCTCGCTCTTGCCGAGGGTCCAATCCCAGTTTTCATGGAATGCCGTCATGATCACTCGACGACGCGTGACTTTCGCCGAAAGCTTGGCCCCCAACAATGGACTGGAGCGAGGAAGAGCCAGATTCATCGAGTACAAGAAGATCTTCTCGAGCAATTCCACCGGCAAATTTTGGAGCGAGGGCCGACTGCAAGAGGAGCACGTGGCGGGTACCGAGTCGGACAAAGATTGTTTGAGTGTTTCCCGACCCTGCATTGGCGTAGGGTCCATCTCGGGAAGCAGGGGGGAGTTCTTTTCCTGAACGGCTTTCTGGGCTTGACAGTGACACATACTGGTTGAAAAACTGCCTATGTTCTTGGTGACTACTGATCCTTCGGCCTGGTTCTCCTCGATGCAAGATGGCGGCGATGTTGTCGAAGCTACCATGCCAGCACGAATATGGCAGGATTACAGACGAGATGGCAGATGCGGATGAAAAAAACTCCACTGCTTCATACGGAGTGAAGTCAGAAGGTCAAAAAGCTGAACTTATAATGGTGCGTAGGTATCTAACCTTTATATGTATCTGAGGTCAGTGGGGGGCGTAAAAAGACTTTACATTTTCACTCCCTCCACCCACGGGCCACAAACGCTAGGTATCATCTTTCAGGAGCGATGGCGACCGCCACCGACACCACAAGGGCCTTTAGAGCCATTTTTAAGCATACGACGTCTTAGACGAGGAACCGCGTGTGCGCATATTGCGATTGAAGAGGGAATCCAGGACCCTTGCGGTGAAACTATCATCAGGATTGGGGCATTCTCTCCTCGTGGGCGAGGGCTCCCGTCCAAGCTTTCAAAACATAATATGCGACGTCTTCAAACACTCATTGTGGGTAGTGTCAGGTACCGCGGCAATGAAGGTCAAAGGAAAGTAAAATTCAATGCATGAATAAGACGAATTCAAGAAACCAGATCCCAACCTTTGGTCGTGTACTACCTACCCATAGACAGTATAAGACTCGATCGTCGAGCAGGGGGTGTGTGTGGAGTGCGTGACTTCGAGTGACACATGTTGACGTGTGGGTGAACGAAAACTTTTGTCTCTTGCCTGCCGGTACTTCTAGCATTCCGCCAATTATGCGGTAGGACCTATGTACATTTCTCTGGGAGGCATTACTTCACACGCCCATAACTAGTGCAAGAGACCTGCACGTAGCCAAATACGGTTAGCGTGATGCAGCCATCGCGCTAGCGCCATGTAGTTTACTTAGCTGGCTCAACTACATCACGTACATACATATGTACATTCACCTGAGACGTACCTAGATGAAGACTAAAGTGACCACTGACTACCGTAGCCTGTAGGTATTGTAGTCTTGTGGCGGACTGGCGGTAAATGATCGTCCGTAGGCTCAAAAATGAAATTGAATGTTGACGTTGTTATAGCCAAATTATAGAGTTGAAGACTAATCAGGAACCTCGTTTTCTATACATGTACTATGTAGACACTCACAGAGAAAGCCGTGTTGGCTATATTTTTACTATATACTGACTATATGTGCTATCAGAGAGATGCTGCCGCCGGCCTAACTGTATTGCCGCGCCGATATAGAAAATCGAAAGCTATCGTTGGAACTTGGCATCAATGGGCGTGCTTGTGCAGGTCACCAGTCGCAATTCTCGCTGACTGGCTGCTACAACTCATCGTCCCATGGGAAGTGGTACTCCCCAAGCCAGCCCTCGTAATCCAGTTGCGTCACTACAAATCGCAGAATGTCCATATCCACCGCCTCACCTCCCCGATCGATGCGGTCAACTAGCTTGTCAAGTCGTTCGTGCCGGGCATCTTGCGGTAAGTCTTCGAAGAACCAGGAGTCCGAGCTCATCAGACAGTTTGCAATGAGAGGATCCAAGTTCTCGGTAGAGATCGCCACAGCGTCAAGACAGGCAAGTTTCACCTTCACAGCACGTGGGCCAAGGTCAAAGGTATCCGAAACATAGTCCAAATTCGCACGGGCGAGCCAGAATAGACGACGCTTCTTCTCCTCGTTCCAGGGCCCAGTAATGAGATTCATGGGCACCACAGGGAAACTAAGTTGGGGGAATCCCGATAGCGTGGCTTCCGAGAATTGGTCTGGCGAAAATGGAAGTGCGAGAGCTCTCTCGTAGTCGGCCTCGAAGCAAGCGCGAGCATCAAACGTCACCTCCCCCCGAGAATGCTGAAGGAGATGCTGGTGAAAACCAGGCGTATAGGAGATGTCCCACCCGGGACACCAGAAATCGCCCCTGTCCTCGTCGTGGTCAAAAAATCTACCTCGAGCATGTTTGTCTGCCCAAGCCTGCTGCACGTTGAGGATGAAATCAATGTTCGCCCAGGGCATTGATACTAAAGCAAACTGAGAGCCATGTCAGAAAACGGAGGAGAAAGCAAGCGGCCCTATGTTTCGCGCGGCGCGCCAGAGAATGCGCCATATGCGATAGAATTTACCTGGGTATAGGCTTGTTCCTCAAGCTCCTCGTCGTCGGGCTCCGACCGCTCCGACCGCTCCTCCCACTCAGGATGAGGTTCCCCCTGAGCCCCCTCGCACTCGCTGAGGGACGAGTTCCAAATACCATGGAACGCCGCCATGAACACTCGAGAAAGCGTGGCCTTCCCTGAAAGTTTGGCCCCCAACAAAGGACTAGAGCGAGGGAGAGCTAGATTCATCGAGTACAAGAAAATGCTCTCGAGCAATTTCACCGGCAAATCTTGGAGCGAGGGCCGACTGCGAGAAGAGCACCTGGCGGGCACCGAAGCCGGGGTTTGTTTCGTTTTCTTTCGCATCGACGGGCTGTTCGGCGTGATGGACAAAGATCTTTTGTGTATTCTCCGACCCTGACTTGGCGTAGGGTTCATCTCGGGGGTTAGGGGGAGATCATTTCTGGACGGCTTTCTGGGCTTGACAGATGCTGATTGATCACCTGCCTGTGGTCTTGGTGACTACTGAATCTGCGGCCCGGTTGTCCTCGATGCAAGATGGCGGGGATGTCGTCGGGGCTACCATGTGTGGATGAAAAGCTTGTCACTGCGGATAAGTGCGCGGATACGGACTTGACATGGAGTGAAGTCAGAAGGTTAAACAAGTTAAACTTACAATTGGCGTACCTGTAGGTGCTTTGATAGGTACCTATGTACCTGAGATCTGAGCGATACAGTGGGGGCGTAAAAATACCACCTTCTCACCCACTTTTCGGCGCGTCGCGTCAAATGCTCCTTCATCCACAAACCAATCCATCATCTTTCAGAAGCGATGGCGACACCACAACGGCCTTTGGAGCTGTTGGGAATGTCAGGTACCGCGGTGAAAAAATTCAAATGAATACAGGTATCAATGAATGAGACAAATACAAGCAAGCCCATCACAAGAGTATCACTTATTTATACCACCTCATTTTTCTATTCACACCACCTGTCCCACTAACTTCCGTTCTCGGTCGACATTTTCTCGTCGCGCCGCACACCCAGCTACCGGCCACCCCATTCTACACATAGCAACTGCACACGATCTCTTCTTCCATGCAGGTCCTTTTCTTCAACAAACGAGATTTTCGCCATCACGATGGAGCTCCAACGAATACTTAAAAAGAGGGTATCTCCAGGGCCCTAGTATGCGGAATCAGAAAACGCTTCACTCATCAAGATTGGGGTATGTATATACCGTATCTCACATCGTGGGCGAGGGCGACCCGACCCGTCTTTCAAGCTTCCAAAACATGACATACGATGTCTCAAAACGGTCTCAATTATGCTCTGTAGAGGGCGGCGACTTCGGACGCGGCGTCGGACAGACCCAGATCTGGACTTCGCGGCCGGGAGGTCGAAATCGCACATTCGAGAGTCGACTTGTAACTACGATGACTTGTTCCCCAATCAATGGAGAATTGGCTCGTTGTAGGGTCGAAGAAAATTGACGTGAGATGCTAGAGGCAGCCTAAAATGACATATATGATGAAGTCTCGGAGCTGTTGTAAGGTCTCTCATAGCGACTCCGACGGATATGTGGGAAGAGATTGAATAGAGATCGTTAATAGACTCATACACAGCATGCCTAGCCGACTTCAGGCGGTGATAGACTTTGGCCGGCGGTACACCAAGTCCTGACTCAGTCATCGAACTATTTTATCAATAAACTCTACAGAATGCGCCTGGCTACGTATAAGCGAAGTTATTGCGTGTGTCAGTCAAGAATGGGCCCAATGTGGTGCTGTGAGGCTTTTTTGCCATGGGATTGCGACGACAGCTCAGCGTCAAGCGCCCGGCAGCTGTCATTAATGTGCCATAAAATCATTGTCATGATCCAGTTCCCCCACTACCCATCGCAGAATCTGCATATCCAGCACCTTACCTCCTCGATCGATGCGGTTGCACAGCTTGACAAGCTCGACTTCGACTCGACAAGCAACTCTAGAGGCGTGTGTCCTCCCTCTGAGTTCTCGAGGTGGCCAGCGATGATGTATACACAATCGCAAGTGTCCGCCCCAATGTCCCTACTGAGGACACATGAAGCTCTATTGCCCTTCTCACTATCCCTGCTGCGAACCCCGGCTACCTGCCTGAATATCCCGAGTGTGTTGACCAACGCTATGCAGGTACACGCTGAACCGGCAAACCGCTATGCAGGCAGTCGCTGAGCCGGTAATCTGAGATCTCTGTGCCGGGAAACACTGTGTGGTCACCGGTGCACAGCGCCCCCGGTTGGAATGTCTCAGATGAGGACCGATGTGCCTACACGTGTTGACGTGTGACACTGACTGGCTGCTACAACTCATCGTCCAGTGGCCCTCCGTGGGAAGTGGTACTCAATAAATCGGAACTCGTAATCCAGGTGCTTCACTACAAACCGCAGAATGTCCATATCCAGCACCTCACCTCCCCGATCGATGCGTTCAACTAGCTTGAGAAGCCGTTCGTGCCGGGCGCCTCGCGGTAAGTCTCTGAAGAGCCAACCGTTCATCAGGCAATTTACGATGAGGGGATCCAAGTTCTTGGCAGAGATCACCGCAGCGTCAAGACAGGCAAGTTTCAATTCCACAGGATGTGGACCAAGGTATAAGCGTTCCGAATACTCGTCCCACTTCGCGCGGGCGGACCAGAATAGACGACGTTTCTGCTCTTCGTCCCAGGGCCCAGTGATGAGATCCACGGGCGCCACAGGGGGATTAAGCTCTATTATCTGCGTGATGCCCGAGAAGCGGCTTGGCGGAAATGGACGTGCGAGAGCTCTCTCGTAGTCGGCCTCGAAGCAAGCGCGAGCATCGAACGTCAACTCTCCCAGAGAATGTTGGAGGATATGCTGGTGATAACTTTCAGGTGCATAGGAGATGTCCCATCCCAGACTGTATGTGCTGCCCCCGCCATCGCCGTGGTCAAAAACTCTACCTCGAGCATATTTGTCTGCCCAGGCCTGCTGCACGTTGAGGATGAAATCAATGTCCGCCCAGGGCATTGATAATAAAGCAAACTGATTGCTATGTCAGAAAAGGGAGGATGAAGCAAGCGACCCTGTGTTTTGGGCCAGAGGATGCGCCTTATGCAATAGACTTTACCTGGATAGAGGCGTCTTCCTCAAGCTTCATAGAGGCTTCTTTCTCGAGCTTGAAATAGCCTTCTTCCTCAAGCTCCTCGTCGTCGGGTTCCGACCACCTCTTCCACTCAGGACGAGACCACCCCTTGCACGCGCCGAGGGACAATTCCCAAATATCATGGAACGCCGCCATGAACACTCGAGAAACAGTTATTTTCGCTGAAAGTTTGGCCCCCAACAAAGGACTGGAGCGAGGAAGAGCCAGATTCATCGAGTACAAGAAAATACTCTCGAGCAGTTCCACCGGCAAATCTTGGAGCGAGGGCCGACTGCGAGAAGAGCAACTGGCGGGCACCGATGCCGGGGTTTGTTTCGTTTTCTTTCGCATCGACGGGCTGTTCGGCGTGATGGGCAAAGATCTTTTGTGTATTTCCCGACCCTGCATTGGCGTAGGGTCCATCTCGGGAAGAAGGGGGGAGTTCTTTTCCTGAACGGCTTTCTGGGCTTGACAGTGACACATGCTGGCCGATCACCTGCCTGTGGTCTTGGTGACTACTGAATCTGCGGTCTGGTTCTCCTCGATGCAAGATGGCGGCGATGTTGTCGGAGCTGCGATGTCTGCAAAAGCGTGGATGAAAAGCTTGTCACTGCTAACAAGTCCGCGGATACGGACTTGACATGGAGTGAAGTCAGAAGGTTAAATCTTGATTATTAAGTTGTAGAGATACTGTCGCAGGGTATAGGGGTGTTACCGCACATCAGAGTACCTAGGTAGCCAGACGGCTGCAGCCTGCGCCCCATTCTTTTGTGCGAGAGCCTAGACTCTAGAGTCTAGACTCTACCTTATTCCCAGTTTACGCCCTCGAGCGCGGGGCTCGGGATTTCGAATTTTGCACAAAAATGAGGCTATACCTAATTGAGCACTGCCAAAATGCACAAATCGTAAATCACGAATATGACCCCTGGCAAACGAAGTACCGCGCTAGACAAGGGCCTTACAAGGGTGTTTCGCTCGCGATTTTCTGTTCCAGCATTACGATTTGTATGGGAGAAACTGGATCGCCGCAAACCAGCCTCCGAGCTGGTTTACCGGGCTCGATTCGAGAAAACGTGTCCATTTGCGACCGAAAACTCGCCTCTGACCACCACCAAAATGGCAAGTCCACTGGAAGTCCACTGGAAGTCCACTGATGAAAGTCCACTGAAAGTCCACTGAAAGCCCACTGAAAGTCCACTGGCCACAAATCCTCGATGTTTTCGATGACTTCGCAGACTGCGAGCTGCGACCGAAAATACGCCAACAAAACACGCCAAAACACGCGTCTGACCACCACCAAAATGGACGCCCTGCAGCACCAGGATGGCGAGAATTCCGACCAAACAGCTGCTGCGCAAGAAGAGGCGAACACGTTGATAGTCGAGTGTATATTGTCATTGCTTATTGAAGAGGAGGTTGCCAGCTCTATTCGGAAGCCACGGATATCCTTGGGCAACAATCCCGTCACCTGCCGCGCTCTGATGGACGATATCTTGGGCGGACCCGACACGGTCTTCGCGAATCTAGATTTTACTTCAAGATTTTCAATCCTGCAAGTCGTTCCCGACATTTCGGGCCCGGAAAAACGTTTCTACGATGTACCACAGTATCCATATTTACCCCCGTCGGTATCCATATTTACCCCCAGTCGATCCCCCGTCGATATCCACAGTACATCGTCTAGCGTCGCACTAGCGGCTTGGCAGCACATGTCTCTTTGGCACCGAAATCCAATTCCATTTCCATATTCCAAAAGGCGCGTAAACGGGGCCCTAGGAGGTACAGTGTGGGGGCGTAAAAACCTCACATTCGCCCACTTTTCGTCGCGGCGCGTCGCGTCAATGCTCATTGCTCCTTCATCCACCAACCAAGCCATCATCTTTCAGAAGCGATGGCGACATCAAAACGGCCTTTAGAGCTGTTGGGAACGTCAGGTCCCGCGGTATAAAAGTCAAAATGATAACAGTTGTCAATGCGTGGAATACGGAACCAAAGGGTTTACCACACCTAACAGGAGCCATAGGTACCTAAACAGACGACGTCTCGCACGAGGAACCGCATGTGGCCGGCCACTTCAGCACGCTAATCAGCCGCGCACATCGCGATTAAAGAGGGCATCTCCAGGGCCCTAGTATGTGGAATCAGAAAACGCTTCACTCATCAAGGTTGGGGTACAATACATGTACCGTGCCTCACATCGTGGGCGAGGGCGACCCTCTTGAGTCTTGGGAGACTACCACTCAAAAAGGCCCAAGGGGCGGCATGCCATGCGCCGTTGATCGTGATGAAATGGAGCAATATCTTCAAAATTCAATCAATGACGACACAGTGTTTTTGCACGAGAAAGAGATCGTTGGCGTTCACACATCTGGAGACTGGAATCTTGATGAATTGCCTCGAGGAGTCGAGAAGCCAGGCAGGGATGGTTCCTGTGGATTGGCCGCCGCATGGGCGCATAGCTCTGACCTTGGCACCACCGAAAACATGTGGTCTCGACTGAAAGAGCGTATTCACTAGTGGCAGCCTGAAATGGCACATGTGATGAAGTTTCAGAGCTGTTATAAGGTCCCCCAAAGAGACTGCGATAGATATATGGGAGGAGATTGAAATAGAGATCGTGAATGGGCTCATCCACAGCATGCCTAGCCGACTTCAGGCAGCGATAGACTTTGGAGGTTGGTGCACTAAGTCCTGACTCAGACATTGAACTACTTTATTAAACTCTACAGGATGGACTGAATTGCGTATCTCTAGGATGCGAGTTGGTCTGAATACGTATAAGTTATAACTTATAAGACTTAAGTGAAGTGATTGCGTGTCTTGGTTGAGAATGAGCCCAATATGACGCTCTAAGGTCTTTAGACTTTTTGTCATGGGGTTGCGGCGACGGCACAGCGTTAAGCGCCCAGCAGCTGTCATGAATGCTCGTTATTGCCCTGGCTGGCCGGGTCATGGGTACTTCGGATACCCGCCTTGCATAGCCGTGAAACAGCATGGCCCTCTTAGCCACCAGTTTAAGTATTGTTGCTGTCGGTCCCTGGTCCTACTACCTTGAAAAGTAATATGCCATAAACTGCTTGTCGTGATCCAGTTCCCTCACTACAAATCGCAGAATTCGCATATCCAGCACATCACCTCCTCGATCGATTCGGTCGCATAGCTTGACAAGCCGTTCGTGCCGGGCATCTTGCGGTAAGTCTTCGAAGAGCCAGCAGCCCATAAGGCAGTTTATGATGAGAGGGTCCAGTTGCTCAGCAGAAATCACTGCAGTGTCAAGACAGGCAAGTTTCACTTGCACGGCACGCGGGCCAAGAAATAAAGGGTCTAGTTTCATGTCATATAAAAGCTTTGCACGAACGAGCCAGAATAGACGACGTTTCTGCTCTTCGTTCCACGGCCCAGTGATGAGATTCACGGGTGCCACAGGAGGAGTAAGTTCTGGCATTTCAAAGATCGTGACAAACGCGAAGTTGTCTGGCGAAACTCGATATGCGAGAGCTCTATCGTAGTCGGCCTCGAAGCAAGCGCGAGCATCGAACGTCACCTTTCCCAGAGAATGCTGAAGAACATGCTGCTGGTAACTTTGAGAGGCAAAGGAAGTGTCCTCCATGGAAAGGCCGCCCCAGTCATTGGCGTGATCGAATGATCTGCCTAGAGCATGTTTGTCTGCCCAGGCTTGCTGCGCGTCGAGGATGAAATCAATGTCCGCCCAGGGCATTGATAGTAAAGCAAACTAGGGGCCTGTCAGAGAACGGAGAAGAAAGCAAGCGGACCATGTTCCTTGCGTCAGAGGATACGCAATATATGCAATAGAATTTACCTGGATAGAGGCTTCGTCCTGGACATCCTCATTGTCATACCTCCAGTACTTCTTCCACTCAGGACGAGAGTCCAGCACATACTCTTCGAGAGTTACATCCCAGATATCGTGGAATGCCGTCATGAACACCCGAAGAAGTGTAGTTTTCCCTGAAAGTTTGGCCCCCAACAAAGGACTGGAGCGAGGAAGAGCCAGATTCATCGAGTACAAGAAAATGCTCTCGAGCAATTCCAACGGCAGATTTTGGAGCGAGAGCCGACTGCGAGAGGGGCAGCTTGCGGGCACCGAAACCGGGCTTTGTTTCGCTCTCTTGCAATTCGGCGGGCTGTTCAGCGTGTCGGACAAAGATCTTTTGTGTATTTCCCGACTTTGAGTTGGCGTAGGGCTCATCTCGGGGGGTAGAGAGGAGGCCTTTTCCTGGGTGGCTTTCTAAGCTTGCCACTCCATGCTGATTGATCACCCGTGACCTGCCTGGGGTCTACTGGCTATTGAACTCCTCGATGCGAGATGGCGGCGATGTTGGCGAAGATACAATGTCAGGACTCAGCACAAACATGGCAGGTTTACAGATGAGATTCATGCGCGGACACGAACCCGTCACCTGACATGGGCGGGCTCATCCGCGACTTCCAAGTTTCAGTGAGAATCTGAGTGTATAGAGAATCTGAAGAGTGTATGTATGGCGATTGGCGACTTCCAATCTGTCTACATTTGGCTGCGTTCATGTGCTAGGTACCTAAGTAGGTAGCAGTTACCGACGTACCTATGGAGCCAGGTACCTACGGACGACCCAGCGTCAAGCGCTCAGCGACGCCAGTGGCCACTGGAGCCAGCAGAGCATCATAAGTTCCGCCGCACAACTTCGACCGACAATCTGCCAACATATTTCACATAACGACTTCGTACCGCGCGACGTGTTTCAGAATTGGCCCTCCGATGGCATTGACAGATGCACACCTTCCAGGGCTCGATGAAGCTCCACGCACGGTTTGGTGGATGATGATGCCGTGCGCTGCCCGACAGAAAGGCAGTTGATGGTTTTGGCTGATACAGTTACTTTGGATCATTGCCCGCTTGCAGAACAGGTGGTCGTAAAACAGCATGGCCCTTTAAGCAACTACTTTACAAAACAAATTCCTGTTGTTCCCGGTCGCATTTCTCCCTGACTGGCTCCTACGACTCATCGTCTGATGAGAAGTGGTACTCCCTAAATTGGCAGCGGCAATCCAGTTGCCTCACTACAAATCGCAGAATGTCCATATCCAGCACATCACCTCCCCGATCGATGCGGTTAACTAGCTTGACAAGCCGTTCGTGCTTGCCATCTTGCGGTAAGTCTTCGAAGAGCCAGAAGCCCATCAGGCAGTTTATGATGAGAGGATCCAAAATCTCGGCAGAGATCACCGCAGCGTCGAGGCAGGCAAGTTTCACTTCCACAGCACGTGAACCAAGGTATAAGGGATCCAAAGAATAGTTCAGATTGGCACGGGCGAGCCAGAATAGACGACGTTTCTGCTCCTCGTCCCAGGGCCCAGTGATGAGATCCACGGGCACCACAGGGGGCGTAAGCTCTGGCATTCCTGACAACGTGACAAACGAGAAGCTTTCTGGCGAAATCCGATGCGCGAGAGCTCTCTCGTAGTCGGCCTCGAAGCAAGCGCGAGCATCGAACGTCAACTCTCCTAGAGAATGCTGGAGAGCATGCCGATGATAACTTTGAGGCGCATAGGAGGTGTCCTCCCCCGGACTGTATGTCCCGCCCCAGTCATTGTGGCGTTCGCAAGACCTGCCTCGAGCATATTTGTCTGCCCAGGCCTGCTGTGCGCTGAGGATGAAATCAATGTCCGCCCAGGGCAAAGATAGCAAAGCAAACTGGGAGCCATGTCAGAAAATGGGAGGAGAACGCAAGCGGACCCATGATTTTTGTGTCAGAGGATGCGCTATATGCAGTAGACTTTACCTGGATAGAGGCTTCGTCCTTGACCTCCTCATTTTCAGGCTCTATGTACTTCTTCCACACAGGATGAGACTCTAGCACCTGCCTGCTGAGGAACACATCCCAAATATCGTGGAATGCCGTCATGAACATCCGAAGAAGCGTAGTTTTCCCTGAAAGTTTGGCCCCCAACAAAGGACTGGAGCGAGGGAGAGCCAGATTCATCGAGTACAAGAAAATGCTCTCGAGCAATTCCAACGGCAGATTTTGGAGCGAGAGCCGACTGCGAGAGGGGCATCTGGCAGGTACCGATGCCGGGGTTTGTTTTGTTTTCTTGCAATTCGGCGGGCTGTTCGGCTTGATACTCAAAGATCTTTTGTGTATTCCTCGACCGCGCATTGTCGTAGGGTTCATCTCGGGAGTTAAAGGGGAAGATCGTTTCCTGGACGGCTTTCTGGGCTTGACAGGTGCTGATTGATCACCTGCCTGTGGCCTTGGCGACTCCAGCTGAATTTGCGGTCTGGTTCTCCTCGATGCAAGATGGCGGCGATGTTGTCGGAGGCACGATGTCAGCAAGAGCAAGGCAGGTTTATTTTACAGACGAGATGTGGAAGGAAAGCGGTTCACCGCTTCATCTGTGCACGGATAACGGACCCAACATGGGCAGCCTGATCCATGGACCATGACTTCCAGTGAAGTCAGAAGGTCAGCACGCCGAACTAGAGGCATGTACACATACATATGTACCTATCTACCAGAAAATCTGAAGAGGTCGGATTCCGGAAGGCCGAAAAATGTACAGTATCTACCGTAACTACATAGGTACCTTAGGTACATACCTAGATATGTACAGTCAAACCCCGATATAACGATGCGTTATAAAACGATATCCTCACCTTAACGATAATTTTGGGCCTCATTTTTGAAAATCCTCACAGAAAACCCATCCGATAAACCGATATTTCGATATAACGATGGGGTTTTAGTCACTTTTACGTTATCGTTATATCGGGGTTTGACTGTACATAGGTACGGAGTACTTCGGATGCCCGCCTTGCATGGCACTTCCTGCCCTTCTTTTTTAACAACCAATTCCAGTTTTTTTGCGGTCGGTCCAACACCTGCCATGGATGATGCTCTTTGTTCACCTGGCTGTCGGGTGACGCCTGCCAGCACAGTATTCAATATTATAAGTTCATAATAGCCTCTCCACGTTTCCGCCGCAGAAGCACCTTCGACCAGCAATTCGCCAAGTTCCAACACATTGTAACGACTTCGTACCGCGCGTCATGTTTCAGAATTGGCCCTCCGATGGCAAAGGCACACCGTCCACGGCTCGATGAAGCTCCACGTAGGGTTGAGTTGAGTGTGTCGTGACCCGTGTGCTGCCGACGGAAAGGCAGTTAATTACTGATAGTTTTGACTGGCACAGTTACTTTGGATGCCCGCTCGCATAACAGGTGGCCGTAAAACGGCATGGCCCTCTGAGCAACTACCTTGAAATAAATTCCTGTTGGTCCCTGGCTCCTACGACTCATCGTCTGATGAGAAGTGGTACTCCACAAACCGGCAGTTGCAATCCAGTTGCCTCACTACAAATCGCAGAGTGTCCATATCGAGTATCTCACCTCCTCGATCGATGCGGTTGCACAGCTTGACAAGCCGTTCGCGCTTGGCATCTTGCGGTAAGTCTTCGAAGAGCCAGCAACCTATAAGGCAATTTATGATGAGAGGATCCAGTTTCTCAGCAGAAATCACCGCAGCGTCAAGACAGGCAAGTTTCAATTCCACAGCACGTGGGCTAAGGTAGAAAGGGTTCAGTTTCATGTCGTATAGAGGTATTGCACGAACGAGCCAGAATAGACGACGTTTCTGCTCTTCGTTCCAGGGCCCAGTGATGAGATTCACGGGAGCCACAGGAGGAGTATGAGTAAGTTCTGGCACTTCATATAGCTTGGCAAACGCGAACATGTCTGGCGAAACTCGACATGCGAGAGCTCTATCGTACTCGGCCTCGAAGCAAGCGCGAGCATCGAACGTCAACTCTCCCAGAGAATGCTGGAGAACATGCTCCTGGTAAATTTGAGGGGCATAGGAAGTGCTCTCCATGGAAAGGCCGCCCCAGTCATTGACGTGGTCAAAAGACCTGCCTAGAGCATATTTGTTTGCCCAGGCCTGCTGCGCGTCGAGGATAAAATCAATGTCCGCCCAGGGCATTGATAGTAAAGCAAACTGGAAGCCATGTCAGAAAATGGAGGAGAAAGCGAGCGGACCATGTTTCTCGCGAGTCGCCATAGGACGCGCTATATGCATAATGCAATAGACTTTACCTGGAGAGAGGCTTCTTCCTTGACCTCCTCTTTGTTATTGTACCCCCAGTACCTCTTCGTCTCAAGACGAGAGTTCAGCACAAACTTGTTGATACTTGCATCCCAGATATTGTGGAATGCCCTCATGAACACCCGAAGAAGCGTAAATTTCGCTGAAAGTTGCCACCCCAACAAAGGACTGGAGCGAGGGAGAGCCGGATTCATCGAGTACAAGAAAATGCTCTCGAGTAATTCCAACGGCAGATTTTGGAGCGAGAGCCGACGGCGATAGTGGCGCCTGGCGGGCACCAAAGCCGGAGTTTGTTTTGCTCTCTTGCAATTCGGCGGGCTGTTCAGCGTGTCGGACAAAGATCTCTTGCGTATTTCCCGACTTTGAGTTGGCGTAGGGCTCATCTCGGGGGATAGAGAGGAGGTCTTTTCCTGGGTGGCTTTCTAAGCTTGCCACTCCATGCTGATTGATGACCTGTGACCTGCCTGGAGTCTACTGACTATTGAACTCCTCGATGCGAGATGGCGGCGATGTTAGCGAAGATAAATGTGAGGACTCAGCACGAACATGGCAGGTTTACATGAACCCGTCACCTGACATGGGCGGTCTCATCCGCGACTTCCAAGTTCAGTGAGAGAAGTCAGAAGGTTCGCTGGTCAACAAGCCAAACACTTGAGGTCTTTTCAGCGCGTACTTTTATCATGGGTAGGACGGTAGGTACCTGCCTTGTTACCAGGGAGGTTTAGTTTAGTCTCGTAGTAATGCACGAGTCCTCGACCACATGTGCACACCACCTAACGGGCGACACACCCCCCAATTGGAGCTGATAAATGAGGACAGTAGAAGCTGAAGCTCCAATCGCAGTGTCCAAATAAACACAGAAGACGAAGAAAAACGAACCCAGCGTTCCTCCGAACATAAAGATAGACAAAGTGTGAAAGTTACCAAAAACTTCACCTATTCCCTCCTCTCGATCGACGGGGTCGTTGACGTTCTCTAAGAGCAACGACTGACTTGATGTCATAGGAAGAATGTTGCCCCCCCCCCCCCTCTAAATAGATCTAAGATCGGTTGTTGAGCTCCTCTCAATTTTCATACTGTTGTATGAAAGGGGTGATCTATCTCGTAGAACAGAATAGATCAACCATCTTCCTACGCATAACCTTTGTCACAGGTATGAGCCCGGGAGGAAGTCTTTTGACAGATTCCAGAAACATCCAAATGCTGCTGTATCACCATCTTTTCCCAAGACGTACCCCTTCACCAGGTTCTAACTTCTATTTGCCCAGAACACATTTTTATCTTGATTCATAATTTCATAATTCATTCAACAATGGAGTCCATCAACGCTGCAACCACCCTTCAGGTAACCAGGTTTATTACAAACCTCAACTCGAAGTCCGTTATTTTCTCGGTATCCAAGTGATTCGTCAAAGGGAAGATCGCAAGATTTTTCTCAGTCATGAACATTACATCATCAAGTTTGCCAGTTGGAGCCAAGTTCGACCAAGCGAAAAAGGGAACTTTTCCCGCGATTCCAATTTCCGTCATGGAAATGCAAAAATATGAGGGTGAAGCAGCTTAGCAGACAAGAAGACATCAAGACATATAAGGAGAGGACAGGAACGATTTTGTACACTGCCGTTATGATTCGACCAGATATCGCATTTGCAGGCTCAGGCTGCAGCATCTAAGTTGTAGACAGCAGACTAAGTAATTCGTTACCTTGTCTTAACCAAGCATTGAAGTTGAAGCACCTAAGACCTTGCCCTTTGCTTTGGCTGATGGGGAAACGCGAGTCATTCAAATCTCAAGTGATGCTTCTTTTGCAGACGACCCAGACTCTCGGCGATCCTCTCAAGGATAATTGATCACTCTTTTTGGCGGACGCCGGACCAGTATTGTGGAAAGCCACTCGTCAATCGACAATCACAACTGCTTCCACAGTTCCACTTGGCACTGAGGCAGAGTTACTCGCCTTTCAACAAACTGCGAAAGAGACTATAACTTTACAAGTTTACAAGGGTTATTTCAACATTTCAAGAAATCCGTTTCGATCCTGAACAGGATTGGGTACTTCATTGCGACAACTTTCAGACTATTCGACTTGTTCTCAACGAAAAATGACTAATCCAAGCATGCTTCGAAGGTGTTCAAAATTTTGTCGAGAAAGAGCTTTGGTGAATACATCGGCAGGTTTAAAGTTTAAACGAGCGCATCAATACGAATGTTCGACATGTCGACATCCACAACATGTGGCTTCAGCAAGAATTCAACAAAGGTACTTTCCAAGTCACTTATTTGCCAACAGCGCCGCAGCGGAAAATGAAATGCCTGCCGGTGGATTCACCAAAGCTCTTTCTCGACAAAAATTTGAATACCTTCGAAGCGTGCTTGGATTAGTCATTTTCGTTGAGAACAAGTCATTTTTCGCTTGGTCGAAGACCCTCGAACTTGGCTGCAACCTTGGTGATGTAATGTTCATGAATCATGACTGAGAAACATCTTGCGATCTTCCCTTTGACGGATCACTTGGATACCGAGAAAATAACGGACTTCGAGTTGAGGTTCGTTGTAAGAAACCTGAAGGGTGGTTGCAGCGTTGATGGACTCCATTGTTGAATGAAATTATGAATCAAGATAAAAATGTGTTCTGGGCAAATAGAACTTGGTGAAGGGGTTTATAAAAAGGGTCAAGACACACACGTCTTAGGAAAAGATGATGATATTGATACAGCAGCAGTTGGAAGTTTCAGGAATCTGTCAAAAGACTTCCTCCCGGGCTCATAACTGTGAGTCGTGACAAAAGTGATGCGTAGGAAGATGGTTGATCTATTGTGTTCTATGGGATAGATCACCCCTTTTATACAACAGTATGAAAGGAGCTCAACGACCGATCTATCTCGAGAGGGGTTGCTCATTCTTCCAATAGCATCGGGAAATGAAGCGGCTAGTCGGCTAACGAAGACGTTCGAAAGTGCTCACACTGTGGGGCATACCACCCAATAATGCACGATTCGGATCAATGCATGTGCTGCCTACCTATTACCACCTAACGGGCGACAATAGGCCCATGTCTCCTATGACTCACAGTCTCATCGTCTGATAAGATTCAAGAAGTGGTGCTCCTCAAATCCGCAGCGGAAATCCGGTTGCCTCACTACAAATCACAGAATGTTCATATCCACCGAGAGTACGTTTTTTTCTGGACTTGTTGATCGGGGTTGAGAGGTCGAAGGGACTTTATCCATAATCCACCAGTGACCACCTCACCTCCCCGATCCGTGCGATTGCACAGCTTGACAAGCCGTTCGTGCCCGGCTTCTTGCGGTCAGTCTTCGAAGATTCAAGAGCCAGGAGCCCATCAGGCACTTGGCAGTTTATGGTGAGACTCCGAGAGCTCTGAGAGGATCCAACTCCTCGGCAGAGATCACCGCAGCGTCAAGACAGGCAAGTTTCACTTCCACAGCACATGGACCAAGGTAGAAGGGATCCAAAGAATAGTTCCGATTAGCACGGGCGGGCCAAAAATAAAATAGAGGGTTCAATTACTGTAGAACAGGTTGCATACCAAAGGACAAGGAATTCGGTCAGGGAGAAGGTCGAGCATCCAGCAACCTGGGTATTCATCGCATCGCAATGCACGAGACCGCGGATCGGCGGGATCGCTGTTTGATTTTGAGAGGCAATGGTTTCATCCGTTGTGGTATTAAGGACGTCTTGAGCGCGTTCCACATTCCTTTGGTGAGTCATTTTCATCTGCGACGCCCTGTTCCTGGAGGAACAAGAATATCTGGACGAATATATTATATGACTCGCCAAAGGAAGCGTGGAACGCACTCAAGACGTTCTACACCAAAACGGATGAAGCTATTGCCTCTCCAAAGTTAGTCCAAATCAAACAGCGATCACGCTACGGCTCAGCGTCAAGCGCTCAGTAGCTGTCATGGATGCTCGTTATTGCCCTGGCTGACCGGATTTCGCCGGCCAGCAGAGCATCACAACAGCTGCTCCTCGTTACAGCCGCAGAAGCACGCCTCGACCAGCAATGCGATTTTTTGTAAGGGTTAAGTCATATCGCGCGAGCGGCGAGGTGTTTCAGAATCGACCCTTCGATGGCAAATGCACACCGTCCAGGGCTCGATGAAGGTCCACGCCGGATAGGGAGGATAATTATGTTGTGTGTTGCCGACAGCAAAGTAGTTGTGAGTTTTGGCTGATATGTATGGTTAGTAGTTGCTTCGGATGCTTGGCTTGGTAGACATAGAACGGCATGGCCCTCTAGGCTCTGATGAGCAACTAGTTCCAGGTTTTTTCCCTGTTGGCCCCAATCGCATTTCTAAGTAGGTAGTAGTACTTACCTCAGTGGCTCCTACCACACATCTTTTGACTAATATTCTGTTGTATCTGATAAGAAGTGGTACTCCTCAAATCGGCAGTCGCGATCCAATTGCGTCACCACAAATCGCAGAATGTCCATATCCAGCACCTCACCTCCCCGATCGATGCGGTCAACTAGCTTGAGAAGCCGTTCGTGCTCGGCATCTCGTGGTAAGTCTTCGAAGAGCCAGGGGCCCATCAGGCAATTGACGATGAGGGGATCCAAGACCTCGGCAGAGATCACCGCAGCGTCAAGACAGGCAAGTTTCACCTCCACAGGACGTGAACCAAGGTATAAGGGATCCGAAAACCGATCCAAATTCGCGCGGGCGAGCCAGAATAGACGACGTTTCTGCTCTTCGTTCCAGGGCCCAGTGATGAGATCAACGGGCACCACAGGGGGCGTAAGCTCTGGCATTTCTGACACCGTGTCTACCGAGAGGCTGCCTGGCGAAATTCGATGCACGAGAGCTCTCGCGTAGTCGGCCTCGAAACAAGCGCGAGCATCGAACTTCAACTCTCCCGAAGAATGCCGTCGGATATGCTCGTGATAACTTTTAGGGGCATAGGACGCGTGGTCCCCCGGACTGAATCTGCCGCCCCAGTTATTGTGGCGTTTAAAACATCTACCTCGAGCATATTTGTCTACCCAGGCCTGCTCGGCGTCAAGGATGAAATCAATGTTCGCCCAGGGCATTGATAGTAAAGCATACTGGGAGCCATGTCAGAAAACGGAGGATAAAGCAAGCGACCCTATGTTTTGCGCCAGAGGATGCGTCATATGCAATAGACTTTACCTGCAGAGAAGCTTCTTCCTTGAGCTCCTCAACGTCAAGCTCCGAGCACTTCTCCGACTCAGGACGAAACTCCACCTCGCCCTTGCTGAGGGTCGAGTCCCAACTTTCATGGAATGCCGCCATGAACACTCGACGAAGCGTAATTTTCGCTTGAAGTTTGGCCCCCAACAAAGGACTTGAGCGAGGGAGAGCCAGATTCATCGAGTACACGAAGATCTTCTCGAGCAATTCCGCAGGCAAATTTTCGAGCGAGGGCCGACTGCAAGAGGAGCACCTGGCGGGTACCGACGCCGGGATTCGTCTCGTTATCTTGCGATTCGACGGGCTGTTTAGCGTGTCGGACAAAGACTGTTCAAGTGTCTCCCGACTCTGAATTGGCGTAGGGTCCATCTCGGGAAGAAGGGGGGAGTTCTTTTCCTGAACGGCTTTCTGGGCTTGACAGTGACACATGCTAGTTGATCACCTGCCTGTGGCCTTGTGTGACTACTTGAATATGCGGTCTGGTTCTTCTCGATGCAAGATGGCGGCGATGTTGTCGAAACTACCATATCAGCACGAGCATGGCAGGATTACAGACGAGATGCGGATGAAAAGATTTTCACTGCTTTATATGGTCAGAAGGTCAAAAAGCCGAACTTATAATGGCGCGTAGGTACCTAACCTTTATAAGAGGTTCAGTGGGGCGTAACAAAACCTTACATTTTCACCCTCAGCCCAAAACATAAGGATACGTATGCCGGATTTGTTTTCATTCTGGCTTGTTTTCACTCGGGCTTGTAAATAATCGGACTTGATTGCTTTTGAGCCCAGAATGAGCCCATTCCCCTGAACAAATCCTGAGTTATTGTAATCACGAGCTCAAGGTGCAATACTGACCGGTAGGGCGCCAAACCCATTCCTGGGTCTGTCCATCGCCGCGCTCAACACCGCATTCATCTGCCCATCAAATGTGACAAAACTACGCAGGAGGCTCGTCATGAGACTTGAGCGCGAATTGGAGCCTTAGTTGGGCATGTTCCTCTGTGAGAAACGGGCGTTGTGCGGCTTTGCGATGCATGACTCCCCTTGCCTTGAGGTGTCGTGCAATTGTGTCCGTAGAAACATGGGGCTCGCAACTTTCTGAGAGCTCTTCTGTTCCTAGTAAATGTTTATTAGTTTATATGTGTCTGAATGCGTCGCAATCGTGTTTTGTTAGCTTGGTCGGGTGCCCTTGCCTTTTAGGTGAGATTTCCCAATCTTGGTCAGTGAACCATTTTTAATGTCATGAACGAGTCTTGGAGAATTCCCTCGTCATTAGCGATCTGCACGGCTGATTTGCGTGCTGTAAAGGCTGACCACACGCGATTCCTGGTGCGTGGCATCGAACGCTTTTTTTTGAATGGCTTCAAAGGGCGTAGTGGCGTCGCCATGGCTGCTCAAAGATGATGGGTTGGTTCGTGATTCGTGAATGAAGCTGGGTTGACGCGTCTGTTATTACGCGACGGACCCGGCTTATTGGTAAAATTGGGTGGCAAAAAGGATTTGCCCGCTGCCCCGCCAACCGTCCATGCACCACACCATCTCTGCACCCTTCTTTTTCTTTCCTTCACAACAGCAGCTCAAGATGTCTAAAATAATGGAATCTCGTCTCAACTACGCGCAAATGCCACATCAAACCAGACCATAAGCGATGCAGTCAAAGCTTTTATTGTACGCAAGGTACAGTCGGGCAAGTCATACCGCCACGTCGCTGCCGAAGCGAAATGCTCGCCAAGCACGGTTGGCAATGTTTTTCGACGCTGGACAACTTTGGGAAATCGCGATCAAAAACCAATAACTGGGCGTCCGAAGAAACTTACGAAGCGAAATACTCGCTACACATTAGTCTCACTTCAACGTGACCGCAGAGTTACGTATGTTCCGCTCCTCAACTCCTTGGGGAACAAAGTCAGTCGCAGAACACTCCAGCGAACTGTTCGCGCCTATTTTGGACACAAATGTTACCAATGGCACCTTCAGACAATTCTCTCCGGCGAATCATCAGTTCAGTTGTAACCGAGCCATCAACAAGGCTGGATCTTCCGGAAGCATCATAAGAAGTTTATGAGGCCATTTGTCGATGTGACAGTTCATGGAAAGTCCACCTTATCGATCATGCTATGGGGAGCAATCTGGCGAGGAGGAAAATCTGACATAATCGTTATGGTCCGTGATCAAACCTCGGGAAGAGGAGTTAGCACTTCAAAAAGCTACCAATTGGCTATGGAAGGGGGACTTTACCCATTTGCACTGGAACACGAAGGTTCCAACAAGACAATGCGCGGATACATACATCTCGGTCGACGACAGACTGGCGACTGACCACGCAATTGAGCGGATCGACTGGCTGGCACATTCACCTGATCTCAACCCAATTGAGTATGTCTGGAAGCAATTGAGGCTTAATTTGGGGAAGTGAATTCTCATTTAACATCCTGAAAGACAACGAAGTCGATAGACAATATTCGGCGTGGACAGCAATAACAATTGATCGAATTGATCGAATTGACAGACTGATTGACTGATTGTTTTCTTCAGTATTGAGTATACCAACCTCGTGCACAAATGCAGGCATCAAGGCGACGGGGTAAAGGGTCAATCAGTCTGTCAATTTCATCAATTGTTATTGCTGCCCACGCCGATTTGATGCAATTGCTCAAATATTGCCTATCGACTTCGTTGTCTTTCAGGAGGTTTAAATGAGGATACATCTTCCTCAGATCAAGCCTCAATTGCTTCCAGACATACTCAATTGGGTTGAGATCAGGTGAATGTGCCAGCAAGTCGATCCGCTCAATTGCGTGCGTGGTCAGTCGCCAGTCTGTCGTCGACCGAGATGTATGTATCCGCGCATTGTCTTGTTGGAACCTTCGTGTTCTGGTGTAAATGGACATGCTCAATAGGGTTGAGCAATGGAGCTCCACGCATGGTTGGGTGGATGCTTACGCCATATACTGCCGGCAGCAAGGTAGTCGTGAGTTTTGGCGAATACGGTTACTTCGGTTGCTCGTCTTGCATAGGCAGCCGTAAAACGGCATGGCCCTCCGAGCAACTGGTTCCGCTTTTTTTTTCTGTCGATCCCCATCGCAGTTCTCCCGGACTGGCTCCTACAGGTACTCATCTTCTGATGAGAAGTGGTACCGCCAAAATTCGTAGCCGCGATCCAGTTGCCTCACTACAAATCGCAGAATTTCTATATCCACCACCTCACCTCCCCGATCGATACGGTTGCATAGCTTGACAAGTCGTTCGTGCCGGGCATCTTGCGGTAAGTCCGTGAAGAGCCAGGAGCCCATCAGGCAGTTTGCAACAAGAGGGTCCAAGTTCTCGGCAGAGATCGCCGCAGCATCAATACAGGCAAGTTTCACCTCCACAGCACGTGAGCCGAGGTAAAAGGGATCCGAAACATAATCCAAATTCCCACGGGCGAGCCAGAATAGACGACGCCTCTTCTCCTCGTCCCAGGGCCCAGTGATGAGATCCACGGGCACCACAGGCTCCTCAACAAGTATTGGCAATACCGATTGCGTGACTGCCGAGAATTTTTCTGGCGAAAATGGAAGTAAGAGAGCTCTATCGTAGTCGGCCTCAAAGCAAGCGCGAGCATCGAACGTCAACTCTCCCAGAGAATGCTGAAGGACATGCTGGTGATAACTAGACGTATAGGAGGTGTCTTCCTCCGGACTGTATTCGTCGCCCCCAGCATCGGCGTGGCCTAAAGATCTACCTCGAGCATATTTGTCTGCCCAGGCCTGCTGCGCGTTGAGGATGAAACCAATGTCCGCCCAGGGCATTGATAATAAAGCAAACTGGGAGCCATGTCAGAAAATGGAGGATAAACCAAGCGACCCTATGTTTTGCGCCAGAGGATGCGCTATATGCAATAGACTTTACCTGGGTAGAGGCTTCTTCGTCAAGCTCCTCGTCGTTGCGCTCCTCCCAGTCAGGATAAATTCCCCCCTCGTACTCGCGGAAGGACCATTCCCAATTATCATGGAACGTCGCCATGAACACTCGAGAAAGAGTTACTTTCGCTGAAAGTTTGGCCCCCAGCAAAGGACTGGAGCGAGGAAGAGCCAGATTCATCGAGTACAAGAAAATGCTCTCGAGCAATTCCACCGGCAAATCTTGGAGTGAGAGCCCACTGCGAGAGGAGCACCTGGCGGACATCGAAGGCGGGGTTTGTTTCGTTTTCTTGCAAGTCGGCGGGCTGTTCGGCGTGATGGATAAAGATCTTTTGTGTATCTCACGGCCCTGCATTGGCGTAGGGTTCATCTCGGGGGCCAGGGAAGAGATCGTTTCCTGGACGGCTTTCTGGGCTGGACACATGCTGATGATTGATCACTTGCCTGGGGTCTGTCTGCTGACTACTGAACTCCTCGATGCGAGATGGCGGCGATGTTGTCGGAGCCACGATATCAGCAAGAGCGTGGATGAAATCTTTTCACTGCTTCATATGTACGCGGCGGACTTGACATGTGCAGCCTGATCCATGACTTCCAGTGAGTGACTAGGTCAACAAGCCGAACTCATGGCGCGTAGGTACCTTTCTTAGAGTGAGGGTACAGTGGGGGGGGCGTAAAAAACACTCACATTCTCACCCACTTTTCGCCGCGTCGCGTCAATGCTCCTTGGACCTTCAGCCACAAACCAAGTCATCATCTTTCAGAAGCGATGGCGACACCACAACGGCCTTTGGAGCCATCGGTCAACTATGTACGACGTCTCACACGAGGAACCGCGTGTGGCCGGCCATTTCAGCAGGCTAATCAGCAGGCTACATCGCGATTAAAGAGTGTATCTCCAGGGCCCTAGTATGTATGCGGAATCAGAACACACTTCACTCATCAAGATTGGGTGTACCATATCTCACATCGTGGGCGAAGACGACCCGTCTAAGCTTTGAAAGCATGATATGCGACGTCTCAAAACAGTCTTAATTAGGCAATATTTCATCACCATCAGAGAGCTTAAAGAGAAATACACGCCTCATGTTTCTACGGACACAATCAGAAGGCAACCTTACGAAAACTGGCGTCATGCATTGCAAAGCCGTACAACGCCCATTTTGAACAGATGAGACTTTTTTTTAAAAAAAAGAAGAAAAAGGTTTTAGATTGCTCTTCGGTATAGCTTTATGCCACTTACGCAAATTCGTTGCGTTTCCAATGTCCATTACGCGGGTGAACGAGGTCGAAATCGCACCCCCAACTTATAACCATGTACCTACGATAATTGTTCACCAAAATGGAATCAGCTCACTCTAGGGTCGAAGGCAATTGATGTTGAATGCGTAGAAGGAAAGAACAAACGTTTCCGTTCTAGTTGTATGTACATATTGGAGCGAAAGCGAAATTCACTGAATCACTATGTACGGTAATCAGGGTCCTTTGACTTTCATCGTCGTACTAGGAGACCCCAACTCAAAGAGGGTGGCGTGGCATGCACCGCTGATCGTGATGAAATTGAGCAACAATCTTCAAAACGTAATCAATGACGACACAGTCTTTATGCACGAGAATGAGCTCGTTCACACATCTGGAGATTGGAATCTTGATGAATTGCGTCGAGAAGTCAGGCAGGGGTGGTTCCTTTGGATTGGCCGCCGCATAGCTCTGACCTTGACACCATCGAAAACTTGTGGTCTCGACTGAAAAAAAAAACGTATTCATTGGGAAAGGCAGCCTGAATTGGCATGTATGATGAAGTCCCAAAACTGTTGTAAGGTGCCTCAAAGAGATTGCGATGGATATGTGAGAGGAGATTGGAATAGAGCTCGTTAGCAGGCTCATCTATCCACGGCATGCCTAGCCGACTTCAGACGGTGATAGACTTCGGCGGGTGTTACACTGTGACGGCTACTCTGTTGCAACTCTGCCCGTTGCGCGGCACCTATATATCCCCCACTAGGTAAGCCGGTTCCTACCAGCTCAGTGTTCTGGCCTTTTGGTCGGGTCGGCAGGGATATCCGATCCTCACATACACGAAGTCCTGACTCGGTCATTTAACTAATTTATTAAAACTACATATACGGAATGCACTCAATTGCGTATCTCTAGCATGCGATTTGGCCTGAATTCGTATAAGTGAAGTTATTGCGTGTCTCTGGGCCCAATGTGGCGCTGTGAGGTGTTTTTGCCACGGGGTTGCGGCGACGGCTCAACGTCAAGCACCCAGCAGCTGTTATGAATGCTCGTTATTGCCCTGGCTGGCCGGGTCATAGTTAATTCGGATACCTGCCTTGCATAGCCGTGAAGCAGCATGGCCCTCTTAGCAGCCAATTCCAGATTTGTTGCTGTCGGTCCCTGACTCCTACTACATTGAGAAGTAATCACTAATATGGCACAAACTCCTTGTGGTAATCCAGTCCCCTCACTACAAACCGCAGAATCTGCATATCCAGCATCTCACCTCCTCGATCGATGCGGTCGCACAGCTTGACAAGCCGTTCGCGCTTGGCATCTTGCGGTAAGTCTTCGAAGAGCCAGCAGCCTACAAGGCAATTTATGATGAGATGATCCAGTTTCTCAGCAGAAATCACCGCAGCGTCAAGACAGGCAAGTTTCACTTGAACGGTACGTGGGCCAGGGAATAAAGGGCCCAGTTTCATGTCATATGAAAGTTTTGCACGGACGAGCCAGAATAGACGACGTTTCTGCTCCTCATTCCACGGCCCAGTGAGAAGATTGACTGGTGCCACAGGAGGAGTAAGGTCAGGCATTTCAAATAGCGTGGCAAACGAGAAGATGTCTGGCGAAACTCGACATGCGAAAGCTCTATCGTACTCGGCCTCGAAACAAGCGCGAGCATCGAACGTCAACTCTCCCAGAGAATGCCGCAGAACATGCTGCTGGTAACTTTGAGGGGCATAGGAGTTGCCGTCATCGGATAGGCCGCCCCAGTCATAGCCGTGGTCAAAAGATCTACCTCGAGCATATTTGTTTGCCCAGGCCTGCTGCGCGTCGAGGATATAATCAATGTCCGCCCAGGGCATTGATAGTAAAGCAAACTGGGAGCCATGTCAGAAAATGGAGGAGAAAGCGAGCGGACCATGTTTCTTAATGCAATAGACTTTACCTGGAGAGAGGCTTCTTCCTTGACCTCCTTCTTGTCATTGTACCCCCAGTGCCTCTTCCGCTCAGGACGATACTTGTCGAGTCTTGCATCCCAGATATCGTCGAATGCCGTCATGAACACCCGAAGAAGCGTAGCCTTCCCTGAAAGTTTGGCCCCCAACAAAGGACTGGAGCGAGGGAGAGCCGGATTCATCGAGTACAAGAAAATTCTCTCGAGCAATTCCAACGGCAAATTTTGGAGCGAGGGCCGACTGCGAGAGGGGCACCTGGCGGGCACCGAAGCCGGTGTTTCTTTCGTGTCATTGCAATTCGGCGTGATGGGCAAAGACTTTCCATGTGTTTCCCGACTCTGACTTGGCGTACGGCTCATCTCGGGGGATAGAGAGGAGGTCTTTTCCTGGATGGCTTTCTAAGCTTGCCATTCCATGCTTATACATCACCCGCCTAGGGTCTGCTGACTAGGTACTGAACTCCTCGATGCGAGATGCCGGCGATGTTGTCGAAGCTACGATGTCAGGACTTAGCACGAACATGGCAGGTTTACAGATGAGATCTATACGCGGACACAAACCTATCGCCTGACACGGGCAGCCTGATCCGTGACTTCCCAGTTTAGTGAGTGAAGTCAGAAGGTTCGCTGGTTAACAATTCAAACATTTTAGGTCCTTGCGGCGCGTACTTTTACATATTAGCCTAGGCACCTGCCTTATTACCTAGGTATGTAGTACCTAGGTATGTAGGCACTGGGCAGGTGCCTGGTATATGGCGATCGGCGACTTCCAATCTGTCCATTTGGCTGTCTTCACGTGCCGGCCTGGGTACCAGGTACCGACGTATGGAGCCAGGTGCCTACCGCTCAGCATCAAGTGCCCAGCACCTGTCACGGATGCTCTTCATTGCCCTGGCTGGCCGGGTAATAGGTACCTAGATATGTACATCGGATGTCCCCTTCCTTACAACCATCATGGAATGCCGTCATGAACACCCGAAGAAGCATGGCTTTGCCCTGATAGTTTGGCCCCCAACAAAGGACTGGAGCGAGGGAGAGCCGGATTCACTGATCATCGAGTACAAGAAATGCTCTTGAGCAATTCCGCCGGCAGATTTTGGGGCGGAGAGAGCATCTACCGGGCACCGAAGCCGGGGCTTGTTTGGTTTCATTGCAATTCGGCGTGATGGGCAAAGATTTCCCATGTATTGCCCGGCTCTGCATTGGCGTAGGGGTCATATCGGGGGAAGGGAGGAGGTATTTCCTGGACGACTCTCTGAGCTTGCCATATGCTGATTGATCACCTGCCTGGGGTCTAGTTAGTAGTGACTACTGAATCTGTGGCTCAGTTCTCCTCGATGCGAGATGGTGGTCGAAGCTACCCTCAGGTTTGCTGATGAGATGTGAATGAAAATCTTTTCACTGGTTTGTTTGTACCGGACACGGACCGGACGTGGGCAGCCTGATGAGGTTCCTCTTTCCAATGAGTGAAGTCAGGACTCAGAAGTCATAAGGTTGAAGTTCGCTGGCTCACTTGCGGAGTACGAACTTGTGGATCTACGGAGTACATACTCCAATCAGTAGGAAGTTGAAACTTGGAAGTTGAAACCATCGACGACACCCAGGTACCTGCGGGCCACGGCGGTACATACCTGTACCTAGGTACCACCTACCTTCGCCAGCGTCTCCAACGTCAATGAAATTTTGGTAATTTTCGCAGGATCCTCTCGTTGGTGATGTCGGCGTCTTCAACCGCGACAAAAAACCACGACAGCTGCTGGGCTCTTGACGCTGAGCCGTCGCCGCGATCGTTGCGCTCAATGCTAGACACTCAGACTGCTGGATGATTGCCCTTCTCTCCTGCTGGCATTCCTCGTTCTTCGCTATGCAGCCCACCTTGAATTCGCCCGTCCCGTCCCGCACGCTTCTTCGCTTCCTCAAGTCGCAATCCGACGCAGCCTTCTCGACACACGGCAGTCTCGGTTCGCATAAACTTGCCAGTACCAGTGTCTGTCGACGGGACAGAGCGACATATGCTGCCAAGGCCTTCAAGGCGCGATCCTTGACCACTACCGCATCCCCTCTTACATGCCCCACGGCTCGCCCAGGTTTCCCAGCGCGACACCCGACGAGGCATCAACGGCTTCATTCGCCAACGCCCGAGACCTTTTGCAGGAATTCGTTTTGCACCACAGCTACCGCGGGAAAGCAGTCCGATGCGAAATCGAGGCCAAACCTCTCATGGCAGGAAAAGCTTTGGGGTAGCAGCGCCAAGAATGGCTCCAAGCCTCTGAAGCCGGACGATCTCCCGCAACATGATTCTTTCGAGCAGGGCTCGTCCATGTTTGCCAGCCGTCGCATACTGGCATCCAAGGCAGCGCTTGAGCCGCGACTGAGGTGTACAGAGGTGGATGAGCATGGCAAAGTCATTCTCGCGGACGGGGAGTTTAAGAAGACGGAACTTATCGCCAGGGTGAGTTGTGCTTCTCTTGTGCCTGGCCCAGCAGCACGCAATTATTTTTGACTATGCTGTCAATTTTTCTACCATGTCTTTCACAGCTGACACCGTATTTCTGCTCCAACAGTTTGGTCTCAACCCCCGCGACCTTCGAAAAGTCGACTCCTCGAATCTACCCCATATCCTCGTCCGGCCATCCGCTATTCTTCTCAACCTCCTCCACCTCAAAGTCCTTATTAAGCACGACCGGGTGCTGCTCTTCGACGCATACGGCTCCAAGACATCATACCCGCAATCCGCATTCATGTACGACCTCCAGGGCAGATTACAGCAGAGACAGGCACCGGCCCAGGGCTCCAACGGTCTTCCCTACGAGTTTCGCGCACTGGAAGCTGTGCTCACGTCTGTCACGTCGGAGATGGAGGCCGATTTCGAGGCCGTGCGCGAACCCGTCATGCGCATTCTCAGTGAACTCGAGAACGACATTGACAGAGACAAGCTGCGTGTCTTGCTCATCCTGTCGAAAAGATTGAGCACGTTTGAGCAAAAGGCTAAGCTGGTGCGGGATGCTCTTGAGGAGCTTCTCGAGGCAGATGACGACTTGGCGGCCATGTATTTGACGGAGAAGACGCGCAATGTCCACAGAGCGCTCGACGATCACACGGAAGTGGAGATGCTGCTGGAATCGTACAACAAGCTGACGGACGAGATTGTACAAGAGGCCGGCAATCTGGTGTCAGGAATCCGAAACACGGAGGAAATGTAAGAACCTTTCCAATTTACGTCCTGATGTCCTTAAGTCTTTACCTCGTATTCTTTTCAATCTTCACGATTCTTCCGCGTCTATTCTATGCTAATCTATCCTCAGTGTCCGAGCCATTCTTGACGCCAATCGCAACGCCCTTATGCTTCTGGACCTCAAGTTCAGTGTAGGCACACTTGGCCTCGCCATGGGCACGTTCCTGGCCGGCCTCTACGGCATGAATCTCGAAAACTTCATCGAAGAAACCAACTGGGGCTTCGTATTCGTGACGGGCATGTCGAGCTTCGCCTCCATCTTGGTCTGCTGGTACGGCCTGATCAAGCTACGCAAAGTGCAGCGTATCAAGATGATGCGCAACGAGCGGCCGCACGTTCCCCGAAGCGCGTACTACCAGTACCAGTACCCGTACGGAGACGAGAGCGCTCTGGGCCTGCTTGACCCGAGGAATCGGGATGTTCTTCGCCGGGCGCACATGCAAAGAGGCAATATGCCGAGAAGCCGATGCTGGTATCAGTTTTGGAAATGAGGTGAGGGGGTCAAGGGCCAGCGCTGTGATTGATGAGAGCACTGTCGCCCGCGAGTGATGGCATGTGTTCATGAAAGGGGTGTTTGGAGCTATGGTCATCTTCACGGCTTGCATTTGTGGTATGTATTGGCTGTCTTGTGTGTTGTATTATGGCACGTTTTGCGCACGATTTTGCTGGCGTGGATTTCTGCAGCGGAGAGATATTTGTGACTGTATATGCCTAGCGAACACTCAACTCAGTGGTGGTTTGGAAGAGGGAACAAAGGGAAGAATGCGTGGCGATGCCCGCTGAGGCTGCCTGGCTTGCTTGCTGTATGACTAGATATTTTTGACATATCGGAGTGGGCGAGTGCAAAAGGCATCACTGTACGATGTCGGCTTGCTTGATATGTACTTGCTTCATACTTCACAAGGCTACCAAATTTGTGCCTCTACTGTACTACGGAGTAGAGACGTGTAACGCGGCCGATACTTGCAACGTTAGAAAGTAAAATACTTAGCTCGGTGCCTACTTATTGACCTAGGACTTGCAATTTTTGTAAATTGCCCAATTTGCCATCTACTCAGGCACTTGCGTAGAGTCTGAGAATCCAAGTACACAAGATTCAACAAATGCGTCATCCAAGAATTTCGAAATCCACATACACGTATGCACGAAAGCCAGCAACTCCAGGCAAGCCAAAATCGCAAATACTTATGACGCAAGAGATCACTTTACAGAGCCCCCATGTCTATACATAGGAATCAGGATGAACCACCAAACCGAAAATGAAGAAAAAAGAAGTCAAGAAAAGAGCAGGACCCGCTACAAATTTTCCGTGACGCGTGCCATGATGTCACAAGCCTCACAGGCACTTGGCGGAGCGAACGCACCGGCAACAGTAGGTAGTGCCGGACATACAAGACGGGCCTAATAAAACACCAACAAGGCGGCAAGTTACAACAACGTGGACACACAAACACGCAACATAGTACCTACCTTGAACCCAGAAGTTCTTAGGTGAACACGGTGGAAAACATAAATCGCATCTACACAGCTACGCGCGCCACATCCCTCGCGCAGAGTCTCGTGCAAGCCAGTGACGTCACCCCCAGCCCCGTGCCCTGTTTTGAACGCCCATCTCGCCTTCTCTTGACGTATCCATGCAGGGGGACCAGAGCGGTGATTGGGGGATTTCCACACGTACAGGCTGTTTACCCGGGTGCCAGGTGGTGATAACGCAGTCGTGGGACGCAAGTGGGAGGCTCGTGCCTTGGTTTTGGGAACATGTGTGTTGTTCGGAGGGAATTACCGGTAGGTGATGGGGTTTTGGGCCAGAGAGGGGGTAGGTAGGTATATAGATGTGCGGTTGCGGCTTGTTGTTTTTCGAGAAGAGGACTTTTGCGAGAAAAAACACACACATTTTCTACATATATCGAGACTGATCCAGGAAAAGACCTTGGGTTCACGCTGCTGTTCGGACTTCATACCTTCATCCAGTCAAGCTGTTCATATACATCAACAACAGCCAAGACCAACAACATCAATCAAACGAAGTCAACTTCTTCTGAAAAACAAGTCAACGGTCAATCGACTGCGTTTATAGCCTACATCCAAACAAAGTCTATCGAAACCATCACATAGGTACACGCATTTATTAAAGTCGTTCACCACACATACGTCACCATGGGCGGCATACTCTCCTGCGTACGTCTACAGACTACTCCATCTATCCCTCTTCCCCTCCCCGTTCCGACTATACGCAGGCCTTCACACTAACACGGAGTAGATCAAATCCGCGCTCGCCACGATTGGCAACTGCATCATGGCCGTCATCAGCGGCATTGGCGGTATTCTCCAGGCCATTATCAACGGGATAGTTTCCTTCTGCGGCATCATTGTCCGGTTCTTGACGTGCGGATACTGCGGGCGATCGCGAACGGGAGGTGGCCGACGAATGAGAACGAGTAGGGTCTGAGGAAGAGGCCTGAGGGAGTCGTGATGGAGCTATAAGAGGGGAAGGATGTGCTTGTTTAGGTTGCGAGGAAGTGATTTGGAGGACGCGGAGATGCGAAATGCGAAATGCGAGAGGCGTGGAGGAATAATTGATACCCGGGACGGAGATGTTGAAGAAGGCTAGAGAATCGCGAGAGATACACACTTTGGTAGTTGCGGTAGTTTTAACTCATGTCACAAACCTGTTTTTTTTATTATCATTGGGGTCGACAGTTCTCTACTTGGTAATTTCTGTCCTCGTCTTATATCTGCAGAAGTGCAGTTTGTACCCTGATCAGAGAGATATACTCTCGTTGCGATCGTTTTATTCATCTCACAGTACACATACATTTGTTCATAGCTGAATGCAGTACTGTCATGGGGTATCCTAACATCTCCACGTCTTTGTCTCCTCCTCTTCCCGTTCTTCTACGTGAATGGAATCCTCACTCATCATCACCCCTTCCCCTCCCATCTCTCATAACAATCACTCCTCCTCCGCCATAACATTCCGATTAAAAAACCCATACACCGCCTTCCCAACCCCCTCTCCCACCAAAGGCTTCAACTCCCCCACCTCCATATTCGCCACCTCCCGAATATTCTCCGCCCCCATCACCAAATTCTTGATATTCTTCCCCGTCACCCCCGGCACCTTGGCCAGCATCTCCTGCGGCTCCTGATTAAACACCTGGTCCTCAACCCTCATATCCCTATCCAGCCCCGCCCTCACCGCCGCCATCGGATCCGGCTCCTCCTCCTGCGCCTTGAGCGACTCAAATATCTCAGCAGTCTGGTACGGCGACGAAGACCAAATAATGCGCAGCCGCGGAAACGCCAGCGTCAAGAGCACAATCTTGGACTGTAAATCCGAAGACACATTCGGGGGCCCTACACTAGAGAGACTCCCCGAGAGATCCGCAAAGGGCTCCAGCGTGAAGGACTTGTTCTGGTCGAATTCAATGAGCAGCATCACGTTCTTGTAGTGCTGGAACATGGTTTCCGCTTGGGTGAACAGACGGCCGTCCTTGAAGGAGGAGATGAGATCGTTGATGGATTTGCGCTCTACGCACATGGTCGGGGAGAGGATGTAGTCCCCCACGGTGAGCATGCAGGGCACAATCACCATGGAGCGTCCATGGAGGAGAGACGGGAGGGAGGAGCGGAATTCTCGGACGTCGACTACTACGCGGGGTGGTTGCGCTGTGGCAGCGAGACGGCCACCCCCCGCTATGCGTGTGTTGACGGTTCGTAGGAAGACATCCTGGGGGTCTTCCATGCCGTGCGGATCGACTGTCAGGACGAGGGACATGCTCGCGCGCTCTTTGATGAGTTTTGTAAAGGCGTCTTTTTCGCGACGTACATTCGATAGGTAGCGCTGCTCTTCGACGGAGCCGCCGTAGTACATGAAGTAGACGCGCACGTTTCTGTCGTTGTGCGAGGACCGGTAGACTTCGACGCGGCGGATGAAGCTCGCGTCGGGCTCGTACATGATGATGTAGCGGGGCTTGATCTCCTCCAGGACGTGCTCGTCTTGGTCGCCGTCGTATGCGTGGATGACGACCAGGTCTTGCATTTCGTACAGCTGGAAGAAGTCCTCCATGTTGTCGAGGGGGTCGGAAATGACTTCCTCTTTTTCCTGGGCTTCTTCGTGTGTGAGTTGCACTTCGGCCATGAGGTCGGCTACTTCTCCTGGCTTTTCGAAATACTGCGCAATGACGCCGGACTCGGTTCGTCCGGCTGTGACGCCCATCCCGCTTCCTCCGCCGCGGACGCGTCTTCTTTTATTGTTAGGAGCCTTGCCGCCCCTGATGGAGCCCTGGCCATGGCCTGGGCGGGAGTCGGTGGCGCCGTTGATGGCCTTTTGGTTCTCTGCAAATAATGTCGCACTGACTTGGGCGAATTGGCTTTTCCAGTTCAAGTAGCCGCGCAGGCGTCTCCTCATCATGAAGGAGGCTGAAGGCTTGTGTGCATCCTCGCCGTCATCACCGCCGTCCTCGCCTGTCGAAGCCGAAGCTACTCCGGCGATTTTGGGCTTCACATGCATGGTTTGCAGGTAATCGCGGAGCTGTCGACAAGTGTCGGCATTGGAACACATGATGAGAATGGTGCCATTGGAATCATCGCGGGGCGGAGGCTCGAAATACAAATCACGGTCGATTTCTTCCAGCACTTCAGCCAAGATGGCCCATTTCGGTAGTTCCTCGAGCACTGGCCGCAGAGAGTCGATATCCCCCCCTACGCTTTGCGAGACTGCTCTCGCACTCGCCGAGTACACCCTCCTACGCGCCGTGTCGAAAATGGTCTGAGCGGCGTCGAGGAAGAGCCAGGGAGACTGGTTCTGTCGCGTAGACCCCGGTGGAGGGGAGTGCGCAGCGTGGATAGTGTCGAGGTGTTGAAGAAACGACACGGCATCGTAGTTCAAGACTGATGCCAACAGCCCTCGCAGGACGGTCAAATCATTGACAATCTGTCGCGTCTTCCAGCTCACGCGGTGCCAGTTTGGTTCTAGCTGCCGGCGAACCATGACATCAAAATTCTGAAGCAGCGCGTTATCCAAGTGCCAGTCCTGCATGTCCAGGCCCGTGTTTCCCTTCTTGAGCTCATGGATGCTGACCTCGACACACTCCATGATGGCGTTTTGAATGTCCCGTATGGAATCCGTCATGGGGACCTCGAGCTCGATCACCTCGGCCTTCTTCTTACCTTCGAGGGACTGTGCGACAGAGACGTGAAACCTCGGCCAGAGCGACGCTTTCTTGAGGAAAAGGTTGCGCATCATGGTGGAGAGGGGGGAGAAGCCGGTAGTGAACGGATGCGGATTGTCGGCAAAGGCCTTGAGAAAGCCGATCTTGTTCTTTTGTCGGTATACGCGCAGGATGAAGGCCTCGAGCGACGTGGCGACGACGCGATCGGCGTGCAAGACTACCAACCCCGTGATAGACTCGGGATCGAGCAGTCCGGTGAGAAGGTCGACCACCAAGATACGCGACGTGATGCTAAAGGTTCCGCCACCGGAATACATCTTCTCGCGCGCGCCGACGCTCTGGAAGTCCGTGTTGACGACGGTCAGCCCGCGAGCGCGGGGTGCTGCGCTGATGGCGGCGTGTTCGGCCAACGCTTCACCGATCCAGCCATTTTCGCGCTCTTCCGCTCCCACGAGCACAATCAGGTTATTGCCAGCAGCATCGTACGAATGCAGCAGGTTTGTGACGAGTCGCAGGAGGCCTAGGCCGCGGGCCAGAACGACGAGCTCATCTTGCGCGCGGAGCTCTTGGAAGAGGTTCTGCTGGTACTCCTGGTACTTTCATTAGCTGTGCGTCGGGGTGCGGGCGTGCCAATAGGTCAACGAAAATGGTGGAAGTACCAGAGGCAGAGAGAGCTTGACGGGTTGCGGAGCATTGCTTGCCGACATGCGGGCCACCGTGCGCTAGGATGTGAGGGGGGGTGAGGCAGGCAATGGACGAGACGAGACCAGCCGAGTTCACGATGTCTGCATGTTGTGCGGTGTTCGTGGTGATGGTGGTGGTGGTCAGTGACGTCTGACAACTTGCAGCGGCGTGGTCCAAGAGCAGATCAGGTGGGGCTGCTGGTGCCACAGCCTTGCCGAGGCTCCGAGTGAGCACTGAGAAGGCGACGTCATCCATCGCCTGCAGTGACCGTTGCGGCGTTGCCAAGTAATGGCACTGCCCATTCGCCTTCCTCGATAGATTAAACCTGTAACTTGGCTCTTGGAAGACCTTTAAAAGAGCACGATCACAAAGAAATCTTGTCAGCCTGCATACATACCTATAGATTAGAGTCCCATCACATCACTCTACCTACTATTACAAACAAATAGTCTACCTACCACTATGGACTCCAAAGACCAGAACAAAAAGGACAAGGTAAAGAGCTCCATCTCTCGTCCTCTCGGCGTTTAGCCTGATCTCTAGTCTTACACACAACTAACGTGCTCCAGAATGAGAAGCAATTCTCCATCCTGCCCATCAAAGCGGGTGACGGGTACGATCCCAAGTACGATCCCAAGTTCGCAGCGCATCAGGCGCATCCTGGCCCGGCCATGACGGAGAACATGCCTGCTCAAGAGGGCAGCAAATCTGACCGCCAGGAGAGAAAGGAAGAGTTGAACAAGTAGATAGGCGCGGGCAGGTTATAGTCAGAGAGCTTGCATTGTGACCGCAAATAAGATGAGGGAAGTGCCATGATAAATCCATGTTGCGGTGCTATTGCCGCTGAATCCTGATACCTAGATATGTACATATCTGTCGCCGTCTTGTCGTGATGCCCCACGGATTACGTGCACACTGGTTCGATGGCAAGGGATGCTATTGGCGAGATCCCACTCAACGTCGTATCCAACGTCTCTCGAGTCTCGACTCTCCACTGTCCAGTGCCATCATGTCGTATCGGATTCTATGTGCAGCTCTTGTTCTGCGTTACCTTAGTAGGCATCGTTCGCTGGCCTCTGTGTTCGTTATGGAGACGTGTAACACTCGGTACCTATATTCCAAGTTCAAACACAGGTATGTACCTACGTACACACGTTCTTGATGGTACGGTAAAATATCCTCACGGGTGCCTCGTCCACTTCATCTTTGGTATGAAACACTTTTCTCTGGAGTATGTGAAAGACTTCCACGAGTCTCTGAAAGGCTTTATTGTGTATGTATCCAAAAAAATTGTTTGATATTCGTGGAATCGCAAGTACCTATCTTTGTGTAGCACAAATTACAATGCGAGGTGAGGCTGCGTCATTCTTTTGTGCAACGGTCCACGGGAACCCCACTGACAAGGGGCCAACTCCACTAACCCGTTCCATCCAACCTCCTTCCTGCCCCTCTGCCTCTAACGTCGGACAACTCAGTACGCCCTCAGCCACGACTTTCGCCCAAGTAACAAGAGCTTCCACATCCAAGTCACGTCCACGCCCAAGCTCCGGACCATCACCTAGACCAACTCCATCAATCCGAATAGGACCCTTCCCCAACAACGCTTGCTTCACCCTCTCGGAACAAGTGCCCGGGCAAGTTCGTTGTGGTGCAGACGAGACCGTCAGATCGACAGACCACCGCGGCCGATCGAGGACCACGGCCCATGCCCGAGAGCTCTTTCCCCCACGGCTGCTGAGCTGCTTCATGACGAAGTCTCTTGTGAGACATAGTCCACGTCTTCTTGTCGTCTGCATAAAACATCCGGCCCGGCCGCCCGCACCCGCCCCACGATGCCCTCGGTCCTGAACGACGACGACAAGGCCACAGTCAAGCGCTTCGTTCCCAAGCCCGCGAACAAGATCCAGGCTGTGGCCGTGGCGAGATTATACGTCGCCTATCCAGACCGGTCGAAATGGACCTACACCGGCCTGCAAGGTGCCGTTGCTCTGGCCAATGACTTGGTCGGCAATACCTACTGGCTGAAGATGGTTGACATATCGGTAAGAGCCCGACTTCTTGGTTCACAAATAAGCAATTGCGCGATCATAACAACGGCTCACTAATCATGACCGCTGGTGTTCTCAGCCCTCCAATCGCGGCGTCATTTGGGATCAAGAAATCTTCGATACGTGGCGCTACAGCCAAGACCGTACCTTCTTTCACACTTTCGAGCTGGAGGACTGCCTCGCCGGACTGAGCTTCGTCGACGAAAAGGAAGCCAAGCAGTTCAAGAAAAAGATGGACGAGCGCGAAAAGAACGCCAGTCGAGCCACCAAGGCGACCCCCTTTGGAGGCGGATCGCAACCTGTCCACAAGCACAGCCTGCTGGGAGGACTCTTTGGCCACCGACACTCATCTGCCCCGTCACCAGTCGACACGAGACGTGCCAACGCTCCGCCGTCCCTTCAACACTCACCCACGTCCTCGGCGAGCATCAATGGGAGAAGCGCTGCTCCCTCGCACTTTGCGCTTCTCGACGCGTTTGATCCTCTGTGGAGGGAGCACTTTGGCCAAGATCTCACAGACAAGGGGCTTACCGATGATTTCATCAAGGACAACCAAGAGTTCATCGTTGATTTCTTACGGGAAGAGCAGAATAAGGCGAATGGTAGCTCGACAGCGCCGCATGTCAATGGAGGAGAGGCCAAGACTGGCAGGGCACCGCCGCCACCGCCTCCTCCCCTTGCCTCGAGCTCTTCGTCGGCGAAACGAGGAGCGCCTCCTCCACCGCCAGCGCCGAGACGTTCGGGCAAAGGAGAAGGGCCAGCAGCAAGAGAGGACGGCCCTCCGCCGCCGCCGTCGCCTCCTCGTGTCAAGTTTAACGCGCCGCCGCCTCTACCCGATGCCGGCAAATTCGCCCATGACGATCCGCCCAGGCGAAAGCCCATGACCACGCCCTCGGCAGCTGCTCCGTCGCATCCCGGACCTCCGCCGCCTCCCCGACCTGGCAAAACACCCATCGAGCCGGCAAAGCCTGGCCCCAAGTTTGGCGTCCCGCCTGCCTTTCCCGGTCCGCGTGTTCCGGCTCCCACGCCGAGTCGCGGTCCGGCTTCACCACCGCCGCCTCCTCCTCCCCCTCGAGCCAACGATGCGAATCATCCAGCTCTTTCTCCTCCGCCGCCTCTGCCTCCAAAGCTGCCAGTCGGGAACGCGCCGCCGCCTCTACCACCACCCAGCTCGCGACCTGTGCCTCCCGCCCCCTCAGCAGCCAGTCTTCCTCCGCCTCCGCCGCCGCTTATACCACCCTCGAACGCCGGTGCTCCTCCGCCTCTGCCTCCCGCTATGCCATCGTCAAATGGCGTTGCTTCTCCGCCTCCGCCTCCACCGCCTATGCCTGCTTCAGTAGCTGCTCCCCCTCCTCCGCCGCCGCCCATGCCTGCTTCAACAACTGCTCCTCCACCTCCACCGCCTATGCCTGCTTCAGTAGCTGCTCCTCCTCCTCCGCCTCCTCCAATGCCTTCCGCAGGTGGTGCTCCGCCTCCTCCGCCTCCGCCTCCTCCACCGAACCGCGACTCGGGTAGTGCATCAGGTGTTGCCGCTGCGCCCTCGCTTGTGCCTGACCAGAGCCGATCCGCCATGCTGGGAGATATCCAAAAAGCAGGAGGCCTCGCTGCTCTCAAGAAAGTCGACCGTACGAAGATTAGAGACCGCAGCGCTGCCCAAGTCGGCGGGGCTTCTGACTCTGGCGCTGCTTCACAGGCTGGAGCTGGTTCTACAGGCGGCGGTGGTGGTGGCATGGCTGATGCGCTCGCCGCTGCATTGAAGAAGAGGAAGGATAAAGTCGGCAAAAGTGGTGAGTTGCTCCATATGCGCCTCTGCCCGATGATTCACATGACGCGACGTTGATTTGCTAACTTGGGTGTAGATGACGAAGGCGAGGACGACGACTGGGATTAGACGTCGTTGTGTGTGTCTTGATGCTATCTTGCTATCATCGTTCTTTACTTTTTTTCCTTTTCATTCTGTTTCTTGGAAAACAAAAGCACTGTGCACAGTGGTGACCGACATGGTATTCACTCCTTACCCCTTGACGTGATGAGCAGATCAATCGAAAAGAAATAGGTACCGGTTTGGTAGGAGGGTCCCCCAAGGGGGAAGGGGGGAAGGGGGGACAAAAAGGTGGTGCCAACTCATAGAATGCCGTTCCTTTTATCTTCTCTTTGTTTTTTGGGGTTTCTGGGTTAGAGAAGAGAGGGGGCCGTAGTAGTAGGAAGAACAAATCACGGAATGTGGGAAGTTCGAGAATCAGAGGCCCAGAAGGAAGAGGAGAGGGAGAGAGGGGAAGTGTCACAAATAGCGAGCAAGCGAGGTGCTTCATCATGGGCATTGGAGGCGTTGAAAGGTCGGTCGGTCCATCTGGGACGATGTTTATATATGGTTGTCAAAGACAAAAAGGTCCTTCCAAGTAGCAATCAATGCACAAAAACCCAGAGGATCATACTTCTTCTTCTCTCTTGTCTAAGGGCCCCTTGTCGTATTTGCCTATCTAAGAAGAAGAGGAAAAGTACATGAGTCACGAGTGAGCGAAGATACAAGCAAGTTTGCCGCCGAGCTCTTCGGATCACTGCGACTGCAAGCCAACAGACTTGAGAATGTACATGTCGCGAGGTTTGAGAACAAATCGCCGTAAAACATGGCCGCTTTGACTTGAACAGAGATGCGAGGAGCTGCAACCGGAGGGACGGGATCTCGATTGGCTAGATTTGATATGCTGGAGGAGGACCAATCAAAGGAATTGGAGGCAGATAGGGCGGCTTCGTGTGATAGGAGATCTGAAGCTACCTAGGTGAGAGCAGCGACAGGCCTACCAAAGAGACACAAAGACCTCCTAATAAGCCGGAGAATATGTAGTCCTGATCATGACCACTGACAAATCACCAGCTGAGTTTTAACTTTTAAAGCCCTTCTCAAGTCTGGGTGATTAGTGCCTGTTCAAATTGTTTATCGGGGCACAAGCTTCGCCATAGCACATTGCGCGAGCTAGCCAGGGGTTCTGTCCAGATATATTGGGTGTTTCTGTGTATATGTGTGAGTCGAGCGTGCGAAGTGAAGGAGATGACGCTTCTGGTACTTCAAGTAAGAGGGTGGGCGTTGGAACCAACGCAAGGGGAGGAGACCATGGCCATCTGCGGAGGGAGGGACTTTGTCACATAGAATGCTTACCACCTGAACGTATGCAAGTGAGTCCATGTAAGGCGTGGAGTGCGAGATCATGTAACAAAAACAATGGCAGCAGAAACATACTGCACCTCATGATCCGCAGACTTTTCATGAGCCGACCCTATACGGCATCACTACCACCAAGTTTCCAACTCGACACGAACTTTTATTTGCTTTTATTGCAGAGGGAGCCAGAAACTAGAAACAAAAGATATATAAAGAAAAAGGAAACTGGAAACATGACAAATGGACGCGCCGTGACGTCTCTCCCACCACGGCGGTCCCCAAACCTCCTACTCCTGCGAAAGAAAAACCTGTCGCGGGACCCAAGCAGGATGAGCCGGACACGAAGAAACCAAGCCAGGTTTCCTCGCGCGCTTGCACTCATCCCCCGAGGGGTTGAGAGAGAAGACAAGTGTTGCGTGTGTGTACATGGACACAGTTGGGATGTGCGTTTCTCAACCGCGACCCATAACATCGCGCGGACCGGCCAAGACGGTTTAGGGATATTGAGCGAATCCGTGAATGGTACACGGGTGAAGATAAGAAGGGAGGAGGGGAGGGTGATGGATAAAGGGCAAGGAGTGTGGCCAGTCATGTTTCTGTTTCCTTTGGAGCTTCTCGTGAATCATTGTCGGGGCAAGCGTTTCAGGCCACGTAGTGCCAAGAAACACCCAAGCCCAAACCTCGGCTGGGGGTAAAATATTTTTTGGCCTTCGCTTGACACGCCCACGGAGAAAATCCGTCGAGGACGCACCAAGGAAGAAGGGAGAAAAAAAGACCTGACCCCACAGGATCGTTGGCTTTTTGTCACTTCTTCTCTAAATGTCATCAATGTCGATGTCCTTCTTCTTCTCCTCGTCGGACTCCTCGTCAGATTCCGCGTCGCCGAACTCAAAGTAGCCCTCTCCGTCTTCGCCCTGGCCAAAGGTATCCGTCTCGTTGATCTTGGCGTGTTCCGGCAATTCACCGTATGTCTTCAGAGAACGGGCCTCGTCCGAAGTGTACTTGAGGATGACATCGCCCTTGTTGTCTTGGAAATCACGCAGAGACAGGAGGATGATGTCTCCTTGGTTGATCCAGACCTTCTTTCGCATCTTGCCACGGATCTGTGGAGGGTTCGTCAGCGATGGGGCAGGAAATGATGGTAGTAAAACTGCATGGAAGCACGTACGTTGGCAAGACGCTTGCTACCGTCGAAGCAGAGCGCCTCGAGACGCCCGTTTCCAAGCATCTTGATGACCTGAGCGTACTCCTGACCGTCCTCCTTGAAGGTCAACTCACGGCGCTGGTCGTCATTCTCCTTGGTACCTCTTCTGCGGTTCTTGCCGCCCTATTATTTCAACTGTGTTAGAATACAAGTTCTTCCGCTACTTCTTCTTCCTCTTTTCCCTATTCTTTCCTTGGACTCCCCTTCTCCTTGCCCAGCGCTCAATCTCTTCGGCAGGCGAGGAGCAGCAGCACAAGACAAAGAGTGTGTGGGCGCATGGATAGCGGGGGCGGGGCAACACGGGTGGGAGCCACGAGTTGGGTTTTCGCATTTCGCACGTACCTTTCCCTTGTTCTTGGGCATATTGGCTAAGAGTGCCGAGAATGCGTGTGATGGAGTTGATTTTGAGAACGTCTACCGAGTATTCGCGTGCAAGGGAGCGCTACACTGCAGGCAAGAGATATCGATGTGATGTCGGTTGCTGGAACGAGGTTGTAAAGTGGAGGGTTTACGGGAAGGCCCAGAGCAAGGGACGGTGTGCTTATGAACCCGGCCGCAAGTTTGGGCACGGCTCGGCCTGAGCTATGCGGTGGGGGCTTTACACCTTTTACACCTCGAGGAGTCGAGCGGTCAGTCCAGCCGCCACCGACACTCCGTGGGGGTACGTACAGAGTACCTACTCCATCTGCGATGCTGTGGACTGCTGTTCCATTTTCCTTCCATCCAAGCTATGGCATACCTTATTATCGTACGTCTTACTCTTATCAAGTATTGCGCGCTATGCGCCGTGGGATTCACAACTTCTTGAGATGGCTGTTCACGTGGGCGCAAGCAAAAAAATCAAAAAAAGAAAAATTGTACCCGCCGCCACAAGGCTGACCAATGAACAAGCCACGATACGGCCGCGATGCGATTGTACATGGTTGTGCTAGTACGCAACCTCTGCCACAGTACAAATCTGCGTGTAATCCTTAGTTCTCCTTAACAGTGACTAAGTCGCACTGCTAGTCAAGCCACAGGTACAAACGTGGTGACAAGGCTGCCTTCGCAAGTTCGCAACCGTAGAATACGTAGTCCAAAGCCACGACAGATTGCCTTCGTACATATTCTTTCAAACCAAAGCAGCAAGCCCAAGGCTTCCATTTTTGTCCTCCGATATTGACTTGCCTTGGTCCATTCCTAGGCTCGTTCTTTCAGTCTCTCTATTTCGAACAAGCGAACATGCTACTTGCAGCACCCCCCGACGACATCTTCCAATGGCGATAACCAGAGCGCCATGGCGACCTCTGCTTCTGCTGCCTCGCCCTGAGTCGCGCGCTGCTCACTCGCCCGGCATTTCCATTGCACTCCAGTGTCGAGCTTACGTCACCGCCAAGGACTTCTTCCCCAACGAGGGCTCCGATTCCAGCAAAAGCTTCGGTCATGACAAGAGCTCCGGCTCTAAGACGTTCCGCCCCAATAAGAGCTTCGATCCTGACCAGAACTCCGGCCCTAAGACGTTCCGCCCCAATAAGAGCTTCGATCCCAGCAAGAGCTTCGGTTCTGAAAAAGGCTCCGGCCATCACAAGAGTTTCGGTCCTAACAAGAGCTCCCGTCCCAAAAAGGACTCCAGTCCTAACAAGAGCTTCGGCCCCAAGCTCGTAAGGCGCTTCATTCCCGCTGACGTGGCGGGTTTTATGAGACAAGACGGCAAGCTCCTTACGGATCAACCTGGGCGAGATTTCCTCATCAAATACGGCATCGAGCCTGATAACGGGCGCATGGTGCGGCTCCAGGGCGGCTGGGAGCTCTCGAGTGTCCAAAAAGACTACGCTGTCCAGCTAGGCTACAGTCCCCGACATGTTCTGAACCCTTTCGACCTGCGCTACTTCCAGCCCCGTGGCCATCCGCTACGTCCCAAAATCCAAGCCGATTATGCTCGCATGGTACAAGAGCGCCAGTTGTGGATCTTTGCGACCGTTTCCGGCGGTGCATCGGCTGTGGTGCGGAATGTTATACAGCGTAAATTGACGCGGGCTGTTTATGAGGCCTTGGACAAGATTGGCTACCATCCGTCGATGCCTGGTGGTAGCAGTCCCGAGGGGGCACAAATTCGGGGAACTCTCTGGATGTCGATCTATGACCCTTGCAAGGCTTCTGCACAGAGTAGAGAGCGATTCGGGACTGTCGTTGCTGGTGCACTGGCAGCGCATTTCAAGCGTCAGCTGGCGTAGCGTATGCGGCCTTTCATTCTTCTCATCTGGCCATGGGACGGAATGAGGGTGTATTTATAATTGTATGTAATGTATCACGATACCTTGCGAGTTGGGCCGGATCAAAGTACGATGCTCGACTTGTGCAATCGATTCAATCAATATATGTAGCTGGATTGAGCGTGTGCCTATTCTTGAAACATGTAGTGGAAACCATCTTCCAGACGCCTATGTATGTCTTGATACTGAGCAAGATGGTCGCAAGGGCTTCTCTCGCCCGATCAGTCAAAATCAGCACCTCGTTCGAACAGCTTGCCATGTTCTACTGCTTTACTGAGGGAATCGTTACCGTGGCCCGAATGATGGCTGTAGACAGGGTAATACCCGGTCACTGTCGTCAATTCTGTCATCTAGAGCTAGGGTGGAGCTTAGATAGAGCATCGACGAATCACAAGCCAGTGCCTGTCTCCAAGTCCAACCTCAACCATGCCGTACTTGCTGCTTTCACTACGTACACCAGACTTCACACGCCTCAATTAACCCGCACACTTTCACGATCTCGCCCGAAGACGACGTTTTAACTGCTTTTATTCTCAATTGAGATATAAGTGCCTTCGGTAGTAGACGCGACTGCGCCAATTCGACGCCGCACCAGACACCTCTCTTATCTGTGTCGCACAAACATATCCCGAAGCCATCATCAGGAGAGATTGTTCCCAATACGCGGCTGCGCCGTCCGGGGAGCCAGAATGCTCGTTTCCCTCACTGTCGGAAAGGTTGATGCCGGCGTCACGGTCCTTCTGACACCGGACAAGAGACTGGTACGTCCCGAAAATCCCATGACCAATTTGTCCTCTCCTGCTCTAGTCCCTTGACTAGATTGCGGCCTGACCTCTCTAATCGCGACGACAACAGATTGAGTTCCCTTCCATTCTTCTTCCCCCCAATATCTCCTCCGGCAGCATCGTCGACATCGCCGTCTCGCAAAACACGGAAAAGGAGACTGCGCAAGAGCAAAAGTTCCGCGCCCTGCAAGACCGCATCTTCCACTCCTTTGGCGCCTCGGAACCCACGAACCCAGCGCTGCGCTGCCGCAATGCCACACAAACATCTGTGGTGCTCGAATGGGACCCCATTGAGCTTGCTACAGCGGATCTGATATCGCTGAGCCTGTATCGCAATGGCCAAAAGGCCGGCAATATCCCGCGGCCTTTGCAGATGCACAGCACCAAGATCAGCGGGTTGGCAGTCGACACCGAATATACGTTCCACTTGGTCCTGAGAACGACGGCCGGCACGCGGACGAGCGAGAAAGTCACGGTCCGCACACACAAAATGACGGATCTGAGCGGTGTCACCATCACGACGGGCATCTTGCCCGCTGCTGCCAGGGAGAGGCTGACCATGGCTGTGGAGCGTATTGGAGCCAAGATTGTCGACGGCGTGCGCATCGACACAACGCACTTTGTCACTACCGAGGGGCGAGGCACCGCCTGGGAGAAGGCTGTCGAGATGAATATACCCGTGGTACGACCAGAATGGGTGGATGCGTGTGAGAAGAATGGCCGCATCTTGGGCGTGACCAAATTTTATCTGGACGCCATGAGGCCGGGGCCCCCTAGCGAAGAACAGATCTCCTCGCCGCCGCCGCCGCCTGCTCCCCCCAAGGATGAGGCGCCCTCGGCAGACGCTTCCCACAAAGTTGCCGAGGCGACCAGCGAACCTGGCGAAAGGGAGCAGGGTAATAAGGAAGACGATGAATCCGAAATCGACGAGGAAAACGATAAGACGAAGCAGAATGACGCTGCCAGTGCCAACGCCGACCATCATTCTGAGCAAAATGACAAGACCGCCTCACAAGCAGACGACTTACAAAAGTTGACGCTGGAGGACAAGGAGGAGCAGACAGTCGCCCTGCGATCAAGATCGTCCAGCACCCAAGGCGACGAAGCCAACGATGCTGATCCAGATCAAAGCCAAGACCGGGACCAAAAGCAAGGCAAAGACAAAGACGAGAATGAGGATCAAGATGAAGAGGGCGGCTTGACAGTAAATGAAGCAGAGGGGAAACCGGCCATCACGCCTGATCGGGCGTCTTTCCAAGAAGTTGAATTATAAGACGACGGAGCCATTGGCGTTGGTTGAGGGAACGTTAGATCAGGAGATGTAGACGGCTGTCTGAACACAGAAACAAGAGATAGAAAGCAGGCCTCGAGCTGCCATTAATGTACATGTATGAGTCTAGTCTATGTATTCAACGCCGAGCACTGCTCCATGATGAGGTGTAGTGGCTGCTCGTTTGCTGGCCGCCAAGCATACCTTGCTCGTGCCCAGCTCTACATGCCTGAAGACTTTTTCCTACTCTCTCCTTCATCAGAGAACCAGCTCTCCAAACCTCCACACCCACATCCCTACCTATTTCTTCACTCTTTCATATCCTAACCACGCCTTCCATTATCAACACCCCATGGCTCAAACTCCCAATCCCTCACGGCGGCACCACGTCCCCCCTCCAATCCAAACACTTCCCCCTTTCTTTCTCCATATCCAACCCCCTCACCACCTCCACCATCTTCCCAACCGCATCTTCCACCTCCAACAACCCCCTCCCCGCCTGCGCACTCCCCCAAAACTCCTTACTAAAATCCGTCTTCACCGTCCCCGGATGATACGCCACCGCCAAAGCCCTCCTCCCACTCCTCACCCCCAGCATCAAATCCAAACTCTTCGCCACACTATTCACACCAGCCTTACTCGCCCTATACGAATACCAGCCCCCCAATTTATTCTCCGTCACGGATCCCACCCGCGCGGACATGAACATCCACGTCGCATGCTCCGGTAGCCGGCTCTTCTTCAAGGAGTCCCCGTCAGGGATAGTAGCCTTCCGGGGCATGAATTCGACAAAGTGCTTCGCGAGGAGGAGCGGGCCTGCGACGTTGACTTGGAACATGGCTAGGCTGGAGGAGGCGTCGATTTGGGAGGGGGATTTCTCGGGGGTGAGGATGCCGGGGATGGCGAAGGAGAGGTGGAGGTGGTGCGTGCGGGGGGGGAAGAGAGATTTTGCGAGGAGGGAGGCTTGTTGGATGGAGGGTTCGTGGGTGACGTCTAGGTGGGTGAGGGTGAGGCGGTGGGTGAGACTGAGGGGGTTTCCGTCATGTTGCTGCTGGTGTTGGAGGCCGGATAGGAGGGCTTGTTTGGCGGCTTCGAGGTCTTTGCTGCGGGTGGTGGCGAGGATGGGGAGTGTGGTCGTTTGGAGGAGGTGTCGGGTGAGGTGGAAGCCTATGCCGCGGCTGGAGGGGCAGACGAAGATCCAGGGGAGGGAGGGCATGGTGGTGGTATGGCCCGTATGGGGATTGCACGATTGCGTGTGCCTGAGTGCGGGTGTCCGTGTCCGAGTGGGAGTGTTTGAGTGTGAGTTTTTGAGCTGTGAGTGCCCGAGTTATGAGTGCCCTTGTGTGTAAATCGTCCAATCCTGTGTTGGAGCAAATTTCTGATAGATGTGTCGTGAACCGTCCTTGTCCTGTGAAAGAGCCTATTTCACGTGTTGGACGGCGTATGCGTATCGTCTGATTGTGTGGTGAACCGCGTGTTTCATGGACCACCCACTCCGTGATTTTTTTGAAGTTGTGTCGAGAACCCTCCTCCAAACTATACGATCCAGACTCTGCGGCTTGACAGTGTCGATAATCTGAGGCGTTCAGCCAATGCAGGATATGCGTACCTGTTGTATGTATGCAAGTATGTATGTATGTATGTACATACATGCATATGCATGCCGTCATCGACTTCGGGAGCGGGCCGCCTGTCTGACAGCGGATGGGGCCGGCTTGGCGGTGAATCCCGGGTACATTCATGTCTGTAGGTACATGCATACATATATATGTACTGTACCTACTGAGCTACGACGACTCGATACTCTGCACAGATGCACAATGATACACGCAGCACAGACATAAACATGAATGAAAACCCCGTGCAGTGAGACCTGCCCACGCAGCACGCTTCATTGATCTTCAGTTCTAGTTCTACATACTCTCACTATCTGTGCTCGGCGATTGCTCGCACATCCTGTCCGTCTGCGACTTTAACCCACTGTAATACATATGTACCTCTTGACGCCACAGTGCAATAAATAAAGGTCAAGACCACCGCGAATCTGCTTCAAACACCCCGTGTCTCCAAGATCAAAAATGAGAAACAAACACAATAGTATACAAAGAGACAGAAAAGAGGGGGAGATGACACCGTTAAAGAAATAGACAAGAAATGAAAATGAAGGTACAAAGTGAAGCGATGAAGAGAGGGTGGATATCAAATAGGTAGGGAAAACGTCTGCTTGCTCCCGCTGTCCCCATCACAGCTTTCCAGCTATTCAGTGTGATGACTCCACAAGTTTCTGTTCAAGCATCGTATCCCGAACAGCCTCTGTCCTCATGAACTCATCAACTTTCACGATTTCCGCTTCTCAGCTTCCACTGCTTCCCCTCACCTCCCACTCATCATCCCCAAACCCCCCCTCGTCGTATTCCTCCTCCAAACACCCCCTCCCTCTCTCCCTCCCCCCGCCAATTCCCTCATCAATGGCTCAATAGTATCCAACCCACTCGCATCCCCCCTCCCCCCAACACCACCACTCCATGCCTCATCCTCATCCTCATCTCCCCCCCCTACGAGCTTCTCCCTCTGCTCACCATGCCCACCACGTCCGCACTGCGACACGCTAGCACTCCGAAATAGACCCCCTGGTTGCACACCCCCTCGTGCAGTACCCCTGGCGCCCCCTTCCGGTGCCCAATCTCGCACGTGACCCCCCAAGGGCTTCACAAACTTATCCTGATCTAGGCAGTCCGGCCCCGTATCCAAGCTCCTCCGATCCATGTTCTGCAGAACCGGAACAAGCGCCTGCAGCCACATATCGCCATTTTGTTCCAGCCGACGTAGTCGACGCTCCATGTCTCGCAGACGATGTTCTCGAAATGTTTCGTATACTTGCAGGGCTTCCTTGTCTGCCTGCGGTGTGGGAGGGGTATCGTGTTCGTGGGAGACATCTCCAGAGGTTGAGATCTGCGTAGCGGGTTTGCCCAAAAACATGGCTTCGCGCGCTCTTTGATGTTGCTCCTGAATGGTACTCCATTCGTGGGGTTGTGGCAGGGAGATCTGGCTTGATGTGCTGTGCTTTTGCGGCGGGGAGCCGTGTGCTGAAGTAGGAGGGGTCAGTGGGCTCGGCTTGTTGACCGTCATCAATGGTACTGGAAGGTCTGGAAGGTCTTTCTGCACTTGGAGCTTTTGCGTGTCTAGATTCATCAATGGTACTGAGTGCTGCTGTAGTTGAGTGTCTACAGCCATCAGTGATGCTAAACGCTCTTCCAACTCCGGGACGGACCCATCCCACCCTCTCGTCTCCTGAAGTCGCTGCGCTGGCGGTTCCAGCTCCGTCTCAGGCATTGGCTCCATGTTCATCACCACCATGAGGTTACTCAGAGTCAGTCTCGGCCCTGACGTGCTCTCCCCTGCGGCTTCTCTCCCCTTATCTCTTATTCCCGGAGGAGATGGCGCAGGCCTTGTCGGCGCCTGCGGATGAGCAGCATCCACCGCCAGCTTCTCCGATCCTGGGAAATCCGGCAACTTGGCATGTCGCATAGCCTCGAGATCCCTCCGCTTCTTGTCCTGGACAGCAGCCTTCCTGCTTCTCGGTGAGGCGGGTGTTCGGGGACACGGACTAGCGTCTTCCTGCTCAGGGGAAGCCGTCTTGGGCGGTGGCTCCGCATACTGCAACGCGACATGCATGGATGGCGTAGAACGACCGTTCCTGGATCTGGAGCGGCTGGCGGTGCTTGAAGCACGAGTAGAATAGATGGATGGCTGAATAGAAAGTCGATGTTGCTGCTTTCTCTGAGTTTGGGTCTCGTCTCGTGACGATAGACTTCGTCGGAGAGTGTGCTGCGAAATGTGCCACGGCGCGGAGCTATCGTCCAGCAATGAAGTGTCAAAGCTTGTAGGAAGCGCGCCGATGTAGTCGTGAGGGACCGTTCGGCCGGCGGTACTGGTAGGCTTGTGAGGCGGCAGTGGCGGGGGATAATGCCCGTGGGAATTTGGACGAGGGCGGCGAGGAGGTTTTGATGTCGTTGCTGGCCTTTCGGTTGCTTCAAGTGCCTCTGAGACAGGTCGCAACACAGTAACGACGCCCTTTTCGTTCTTGTAGATCCGGACCGAATCCTTTCTGGTAGGTGTGTCCTCCGGTGGCCGATCCAGAGTGAAGACAGGATATTGCGATCTCATGTCCTGGCCGAAAGGGGCAGCTTCCCAGGGGATGGAGATAGCAATGTGCCTATGACCATCCGTCGTCATGCCAGCCACCGCAGAATCAGGAAGCCGAATCTGCTGCGGCTCTCTGGGCATCGATTTGCTTCTCTTCGCTATATCCTTGATCTTGGACCATCGACCTCGTCCTTCGTCCTCCTTGTCCTCAAACGGGATCGACATGAAGTTGTCGGGAGGAGGGGGATGATTCCTCAAGAAATCCACCAGGGCGGCCACATCGTCTCCCGCCTCGCGTGCACGAGATCTCTCCCCTAGCAGCATAGTGTCGTGCAAGTCTCCGGCATACCGGTTACTGCGGACATTCTGAAGCTGTGAGCAGGACCGAGGACGTGTCCACGTCGTCATTCCGGTGGTGCATGGAGAGTCTTCGCGTCCCGAACGGCTGCGGGGAGAGAGAGTAAAAGGAGAAAATTCCAATGGCGACAAGCACGGAGCGGTGCTAGTGGAAACCGATGCCGCGTGTCTGTGTTTTCGACGAAACGAAGGAGCCATGGCTACCATGCTTGCTTGACCTCTGTTCAACACTGGCCAACGCAGGTTTTGGTCAAGAAAGAACTTCTTTCAGCAGAAGCTCCGAGCCAGTGTTGGCGCACATGTACCTCGAAGAGTCCGGTGCAAGTCGAATTGCGCGACAGCCAAGCGCCTGGTTGATGACTGATAAGGACCTTTTCACTAGAACCTAATAGCCTGCGAGTTTCGAGACAGTCAATCGTACATTGACGCACACGGGTTCGTCTGTAGCTGGGATCTGAGAAATGTCTTGACGGGGGTTTTAATTCACCACAGGTGAACCAATCGGCGCGGATGACCAACAGGGACTTGACGTCACCAAGTCGAATAAAACGCGGCGGCCGGCGATGGTCTCATCCGGGGAATCCGACGAGATTATTTTGGCTTTTCTTCCAGCAGAATTGAGGTTGTATGCTCTAACTTCGGGACTGGAGTTAACAACACGGTGGACTTGGTGTCATGGAACAAACGGGAACAAAGCAAACAAAGAAACACACTGCCCAGTGCACGCAGTACCTACATGTCCGTAGATAGGCGCGCCGCGCTACTCCGTAAGTTTGCGCGGCTCTCCGATGGCAGGGTCGGTGACTTCGGCGTTGGACTGCAAGGATGCCATCGCTAGGCATCTGTCTGCTTGACTCGGTTGTCGATATGTATTCCGTACTCCGTACAGATGACAGGGTCGTCTTGCCGGGTATGTACATGGAAACGCTGGCCGTGTCAAGCGATGAAGCTCCCTTGTCATCGCACGGCAATCCGGGCCTACTGAATCCATGGAAATATTCTGGCTGCCGAGGCTACGCGTGAGGCCAGGGCGACATGACCTTGCCGTGCCGGGTCAGCCCAAGGCAAAACTTCTCGATACGGAGTACATACATACCTACTCGGTGATGCGGTCCTAACGCCCTCAAAGGCCTCGTCTTTTGGCCTCAGCAAAAGCCAAACTCCACCGGGTACGAGTCGACGACTTCTGGCCCCTTGCCCCGGTCTGTCTTGCCCGTCAGGGTAGTCGATAACGCAGACGGTCAGCTTTCAATGTTTTCTTTTTTCATCACCACGACAGGGAAGGTAACATTTCCCGTTGTTGGACCGCGCGCCACGGCGGACGAAAAAGAAAATTCGCAGGCCTGTCATGACGACAAAGTTTGCAGCGCAGGGTTTGTGGATGATGGGGGATTGAGAGCTCCGGTAAGTACGGAGTAGAATGGCTTGATGAAGGCTCAAGAGATACTATATGCTTTGGAATATTCTCGATGTGATGGCTTGGAATCCTTTGATGCGATTGCTTGATCCGATGCGGCCTGCCAGTTTAACAGCCGGCAACTGCCTCGCAACTGCGGGCCACCACGCGACTACAAGTCCGTGCGGCGGCTCCACAGTTCAGTCCCCACTCATTCGCGTCAAAAGCCTCTCACCGGCCGGCGGGAAAAGAGCGGAAAGTGATCATCTCCCAACCCCACGTGCATCTCTCGTCCCATCTTTGCTATCTACGCCGTAGCATCTGCCGTTCGCCGTCATCTGCCATCTGCCATCTACAATCTGCCTCACCTACATATGTACATATCCCATGTCTGCCATCCCGGTCTATCAAGCTCATCCAACCTGGCCAGCAAACCCTTCACAGCCAGGAACGCACACATCGTTGGCAACATGTCGTCCTTCCCCGTGTTTGAAGTAAACCAAACCTTTCTCCACATCCTGCAGAAGACAAAGAAAGTTATTTCTGTTGTGCCGACGGACGCCTTTCTAGAAGCCAACTCCGCTTCATCCCAAGGACGTGATTGACCACATCGCCTCCGCCACAAAATCGACTGGCAACAACTGCCATGGGATCTGTGTCATGCCCACACTTTATCCCCGGCCCCTTTTCTCCCATTGGCCAGGAACAGCTTGCACATGCTTTTTCTGATTACACCAATTCACCCGATGAGGTTGTACCGTACTCCGTACAACAATCGTGAAAGGGAGGCTGGAGCCATGATACATATGTAATTTGGCCCATTATGTGCTAAAAGCAGACAATAGTTCCGAGACCACGGTATGGCAAATCTTGACTCTTTGTGAGGCTGTAACCCTGGTCGGCCAGTAGAGCTTCATTTCGTTTGCTGAAGAAGAAGCGTCTTCCGCGTTGATGCAGCTCTACGTAGGTATACGCGTGGCCAGTGGTTTCTACATGAGTCATGTGTGTGTGCTGTGGGTGTGTATGTACTTGGAAGCGTTCTTGATACCCTTTCAAAAAGGCACAAAGAAATCGACAGCCTTCATGTCATTTGGAACGTGGGCTTTGGGCTGATTGACCCCATCACTGTCGTTTGGTCGCATCATCATGTTACATGCCGTCTCAACCGAAAGCGAGTATCAGACTCGCTAAGAGCAATACTATGAGCAGATAAAGAAAAGAAAACAAGGATACAGATGGCGGCAAATATAGTCCAAAGAACGCCTGGTACCTAGATGCATTCATCCGTCTATAGGCAGAGCGCCACCGCAATGCAGCTGAAACGTCGGTTCGATGTAATGGGGAAAAGAAGGGGCAGGGCACGTGTGAATGTGTTTGTGACCCCAAGTACCTACGCAAAGAAGGCCGGGGAAACTCCCAAAAAATCTGTTTTGCTATCCTGTCTGTCCCTTCATGGTGTGCTCATTTATTTCTTCTTAGGCACAAAGAGACTTGGCTTCGGCCTCTTTCGTGGGCCTTGTGGCGGAGGCGGTTTTTTCGCAGGCTAGAGACAAACATCATTAGCAAGTGCTCCGTAGTCAGACTCTGATCAGTTCTCCCCTCAATTGCATACCCTTGCGCTGCTACTTATGGAGCCACTGGGTCGGGACGATGGGGGAGCCGATCCAGTTGGTCCTGCATGCAGTGCCTTCGCATCGGAGTTCATTGCCACCTGAGCTGGCGGCCGTTCCGGCGGCACCATCCCAAGGACTGACATTGCGGAGGGATCCTTGGGCTGCTGCAATGGCGTCATCGGCTTTTGACCGAATTTGCCCATGAGACCACCCCGAGGTCTGCTGTGTGCAATCTGTTTCGTTGTCAGAATTGTGTGCGGACGTTGACCATTCGTTTCGCCAGCGAGGCTGTCACGTACCCTCTTGGAAGCCTGTTGTCCAGAATCATCACCGTCCAAAGGTCGTTTCTTGTGTTGGGACACACGAGATTCGGATGACGTATGAATTGTGGGTGGACCACCACCGCGAGGCCCAGCATCCTTCAAATTACTATCGGCGCTCGGTCGAGATTGATTCGATTCCATAGTGTCAGGGAGAGGACCAGGTACTGCGACGGTGCTGTCACTGACGGACGCGTTTAAATCCTTTTTCTGCGTCACACTCAAACCATCCCCATCATCATCCTCTGCAGGCGGCGGTGCGTCGGGCATGTCAACGTCTATGGGCGAGGGACATTGGGCTGGGTTTTGACCAGTAGATCCCACTTGCTGTAGAGGCCGCCTAAACATGCCCCGAATGTCTCCTCGAGTGTATCGATCGCGAGCCTTGGCGTCCTCTATCAGCTTCTTCCAGAATTCGCCCTGCACCAAGGCTCTGGAATCTCCAAGAATCCACAACGACGATTTGGCTCTCGTTAGACCGACGTTCATACGTCGAATATCGGTCATGAAGCCAATACCGCCGGTCGGACTAGCTCGTACGCAGGAGAAGATGATGATTTCGCACTCACGACCCTGAAAAGCATCCGTGGTGTTGAATTCAATGATGTCGGAGATGCCTTCACCATAGCGCCCTTTGAAGCGATTGCGTAACTCAAATAGCTGCGCTTTATATGGCGTGATGATGCCAATCTTTCCCGTCAGGTCGCATTGTTTGTACTCCCTGCTGAAGCGGTCGTACATCTCCAAAGCCACGTCCAATTCTCTTGTGTTGACCAATGACTGGCCCTTGCGTCCCTTGGACTGCGCACCCTCGACGTCAAAGAATCGATAAGGTCCCAGTAACGCGCTCTTGTGCCACGGCTGCTGTCGGAGTTGTGACATGTCCTGCCCGTCCTGTAGCTGCCCTTCATAAAACTCTTTGCTCGGGAACATGCTGATTTCGGGATGCATTCGATACTGCATGTCCAGTAGGTGCACAGATTTGGGATGATTCTGCTGCATTCGCACAAACAGACTCTGGTCGTATCCAAATCTCGCGGCAGATTGGGACAAAACTGTCGGAGGAAGTTGCTTAGGATCACCGACAAGGATACATTTGCAGCAGCCATATTTCAATGGAATCAGAGCGCTCAGCTCAACACACTGCGCTGCTTCATCGATGATGACTGTCTCGAACTCCACATCGAGATTGCGGAACATCTCATGTCCGCTACCACTGAGAGTAGCACAGATGACGTGCGCAGAGTTGAGGATCTCTTGCTGCACCTGCCGTCGTCGCATTTCCATTTCTCGAGCCAACGAGTTACCACTGTCTTTATTGGCGTCGATTTGCTTACCAATTTGCATCTGTTGCCTCTTCAGTTCATCAAACTTTCGGCTAAGGGCATTGACACTTGCTACGTCGTCCTTGGCTCGTGCCTCATCCAAGCGAGTTCGTATCTCCGACAGTTCCTCCTTGAGCTTCCCTGCATCCTCGTGAAGCTTATCTCGCTCTGCCTTGGCCTTGTCCTTCGAGTTGTCGCCTTCTAGTCGAAGACGGACGAGCTCATCCAGGGTAACGTCCTTCACAGCGGTATTGATAGCATCGCTTCTGCCCAGACGAAGGACAGTGATAGGTTTGGTTTTCCCGCCACTTGTTTTGACACCAGTTTTGAGACGGAGCACCAACTCATCAACAGCAGCATTACTCGGAGCACACACGAGAAGCTTCTTGGGACGTCCCTGAGCCGCTGGTGCTGTCAATGCCGAATGCCGCAACGGTACTACGGGAACCCCGTTGGAAACCTGCGCAAGCTGCTCAGACAATAGCGATCCAACCATTGCAGTAATGGTCTTTGTTTTGCCTGTTCCAGGAGGTCTGTAGAGGGGGGTTATTTCAGTCAGCGGCTGATCGAGGTTATAAAAAGTTCCGAATGGAGACGTACCCTTGAATGAGTGTGAACCCGTCATTCTCATGAGCTCCAAGCACCGCCAGCGCTTGACCGCGGTTGAGTGCCCAATTCTGCATCGTCTTGGTTATTCTTTCATCACCGTAACGAATGATTGGTGACGGCTCGGCTTTCAGGATCTCGTCCATGAGGTCATAGTACTGGAGGCTTTCTAGCGCGGCATACTCTCTCTCGATTGTTGTCATGTTTGTCACCTTAATGCCGTACACACTAGTCCCTGGGGTCAAGACTAGTGACAAAGGATTGTTTCGAGAGGCAACGCGGTACGTGATTTCCACGTGCTCCTTTTTATACGTTTTTCGGTGGACTCGTGCCAAGCAGTGTCTCGAATCTGGGTTCTGCAGCGGATTTTCGTCTTCCGACACAAGCAAAATATCGCCTTCCGATACACCTTTTTCTCGATTTTGAATCATGGGCATCGTGAAAGACACTTCCAAGTAACTATCCACACTTGCGCGACTCGTCACTTTTATGCCAAAGGGCTGTGACGTGATTTCATCCTTGGCTGTTACGAAAGAGCGCCATGCTTCTGAGGCCAGTAACGGGAAGAAGGTGGACTGATAAGATCGAGGATCAGAATATGTCGTCGCAACTTCAGTGGGCGCTGGCCCCTTTGGTGGGTCGTTGCCTTGGTGGAAAATATCCCACGCCAGTATGGTGTTGTGCAGTCTGTCCATGGGAGGAATCAAGCGAGCTCTCATCTCCTTCACAGATCGCTGTTGTCGGACCTTCTTGACAGGCCGACGAAGTCTGTCTCTTAAGGCCTGCTGTCGTCTCTTTTCATGCTCATCCAAACCTTTCTGACCACCAGTAGTCAAACTGGCAAGCTGTCCAGCAGAATCAGAGTCCTCACTGTCAGCATCTGAATCTTCGTCAGAACTATTGACCATGATTTCACTTCGGCCGTGATCTTTTCCGGCACCTCCAAGACTTTGAATCCCTTCACCAGGTACCGTCTCCCCTCGGAGTTTCTTGGCTCTTGCGATTGTCTCCGCATCCCTCTTCGCTTTCTCCGCCTTTTCTCTCATCCTGCTCTCCTTGAGGGCCGAGATAGCTCGTGGATCAGGTACCTTGGCTCCTCCAATCTTTGCCTTTGCTCGCTGAGCAGTGAGCTGTTTGAGAATTGGGCTGTCCGCAGATCGGCTCAAGTCCAGAACATCATCTCGATTTGTTCTCGCAGATTTCGTTGGCTGTGAGCCCATGCTACCCGGCGGTGCCGATTTTGACCAAGCGTCAAGTCTACTTTGCTTCTTGACCTGGGCAGAACCAGAGGTGGATGTGCGTTGGTCTGACAAATCTGATGAAATGCCCAGTTGAATAACTTGGACGTCTTCATCATGGCCGAGTGCCTGCAGTAGCTCTGCTCGTTGTTGATCATTGAGGTTTGTAGAGCGAAGATATTTTCCCACAACCCCAGTGGGAATGCAGGCATCTGTAATGAGCTTTCGTGAACCAGCATTGATTTCCAGCTTATTTTCGCGCAGTCGTGTCAAGATCTTGCACAGAACCCTTACTGTCACATCAACCAGCCACCTGTCTTTGAGTCGAATCATATTTTCCATTCCTCGGAAATTGTCCTTCGCCGGCCCCAATATAACAGGCATCATATCCCGCTCATCCTTGCCTAACGCGGTAGCAGAGGTTAGCAACCCATCCTCTGCGATGAGGGCCTCCGCCAATTCCATTATTTCTCGACAAAATTCAGTCATGGTACTATTTGGAATGCAAAATGACCATGACTCAATGTTCAAGCAGGACTTCGACACAAATCTCCACTGTTCGTTCCACCAGCGGAGCACTATGGCGACAGATTTGGCCTCCAACTTCTTCGTTCTGAGAACTCCAGTAGATGTATTCGATAAACCCTGGAGGACATCTCGGCTCATGTTGAGAAGCGGGCGGATCGGACCCCACGGAAAGGGTGGTTTGAGAATTCTCTCCAGCATCCATACAATGGATGACAAGGTTTGGTCTGGGTGATGCTCTGACATGTGCTGCAATGCAGCACTTCGAGAAAGTTCTCCCGTCCAGCTTTTGAGTATCTCAGCCGACCCCTCAGCCAGATCAGAATCGTCGTGGACTGAGAGCCCAACGATGATATAGAAAGACAAGCGGTCGGTAAACATCATGTTCAGGTCAGTGGTGTCCATTTCAGAAATTCGTGCGAGGATTCGTGTCAATGCACTGGCCGTCGCACCGAGAGATTTGTTGAACCGTTGACTGGACTCATCTATAGTTGCCACGGTTTTGCGCGCCCTCATCTGTTCGACCGAGATAAGAGGCCCGAGGGATATTAGAATGTTCTTTGCAAGAGACACTTGTTCCAGAGAGGCGTCGAACATTTCCACAATGCCTTCCCAAAATGTCTGAGAATCGCGAACTACTGTTGACTGCAGCTGCTTGCTACTGTGGATAGCTTGAAATTCGTCTGAAATCATTTTCATGTCCAACCTCATGGCCGCTTGGAGAATTGAATTTGCAGCGTCTGCAACTCTCAATGTTGTCCAACCTTCTCGGTTGTCTCGAGGTGGACGTAGACTGGTCATTATCAGATCTTTGTACTTGCCAACGAGATTGAATGCAGCGCTTGCGTAGAGATGGACAGTTCCCGACATGATCTGCGTGGATGTATCCAAAAATGACTTTAAAGTGAAACTCATGGCATCAAAGCCTGCCCGGATACATGCTGATCGTCCTGCTTCGCTAACCGATGGATCTTTGATCATTTTCCCAAACAAAGTTTGCAGGAGAACCTCGCAAGCATCATATCTGCGATCTCGTGTCAATGACGTAAGCCAGGGCTGTATCCATGAAGTAGGAAAAGGAGTGAAATCTGTGTCTGGAGTGTACCCAGTCCAGCAGTTTTCGAGAGACTGGTTGAGTAAGTGGTTGTAGACAGGATTTCCGAAAACTAGATCAGCAATGACGTTTGGTCTAGCATCGCCAACGACATCCCAGATAGCTTTTGGGGCCTGCTGCAAAAAGGTCGTCAGAACGTGAATGGTTGCCACCAGTACTCCTTCGGAGCGGCAAGAAATATGGCGGAAGAGTAGATCATAAAGATTGGCACTGCCGGCCCGCACCTCCATGCTGCGGAGGCGACTGAAGATGAGAGCCTCGGGGAGCTTAGAAAGGATGATTTCAAACCCCTGCCAAAACCTTTCGATTTCTACAAGTATCTCAGGCGGAGGTTGGTTGGCATCTTTGCGGGTGATGTCGTCGATGGCGGAGATCAAACCGGCACTCACTGCCCAGTCAAACTGATCATCTGTGACGGACTTGGCTTCCACTGCTTTCCAGTTTTCCTGAGCCCACTTCCGACGATCATCGTTTTTCTGATCGAACAAGAAAAACGTCATGCCCGGCAAGGGGTCTTTGCTTCCGAGCTTCAGGTAGCTTTTGCCCTGTAGGCGCATGAAGACGTACTGAAAGATACTTCGTTGCTCTGGGTCAGCCATGTACGGCATACAACAGAGCGCCTCGTAGACAGCCAGGAGAACTGTGGCCAGCTTCTCTCCGAACTGTGTCTTCTTGAAAACAGCTCCACTGTCTTCGATTTTGGCGATGTAGTCTTTCGCCCAAGTAAGATTATGCGCAATCCTAGCAATGTCCAGCCGTTGGAGCATGTCTCGAATATGCTCGACGACGTCTTCATTCCATTTTCTAGGTTTTATTAGCCGCCGCTGCTGCAATGAGCAGAAAAAGACTTACTCGGCGAATTTTTGCAAGTAGACCGGGCGCCGCATGTGCCAATTAAGGACGCAGTCTGAACATGTCCGGAGTGTTTCTTCCAGCCTCTCCTTGAATTCTTCGAGCCATTTACCGGCCGCAGATTTATCAAAGCCAAATATCAAGCTGTTCCAGTATGTGATCTCGATGCGGCGATGGCTCTGCTCGATCCGTTGCCTCTTTTCCTCGGCGGATATCGTTGTTTCGGCATCATCGATAGCTTTGTAGTTCTCGAAATCATCTGAATCGATTTTTGGGCACAGGAGGTGACAATCGGGCGGAAGCTTTTGGAGTTCGTCGTACCATTTGGCAAGCTCCTCGTTAAGTTCTGACATGGTGCCTTTCGTGTCCGTGGTTCATCCTCGACGGTACGTCCTGGTTCCTTTCCAAGGGGCCGGAACTGATAAAAAGACCCCGCGAATGAACGGGGTCGGGTCTACCTGGTTAAGACAGAATTATGTTGTTCGGAACCTTTGTCGTCAGCGAGAAAAGTGTAGAAGATATCAAGTAGGTAAGTCTGTTGGCCAACTTCGCACGTCATTCCAAGGCCAAGGTGGACTGCCAAACTACGGAAAGAACGCCCATGGAGAACCAAAATCCGGTTACACGAGCGCAGTTGTAAAAGAAACTGGAAGGCAGGAAAAGTACACACGCTCTCGATCTATGCCGACGTTGAGGTTGCTTGCCCAAGCCAGAGTCAATTGGTCTGACCAGGTACGTCGATTGCTGTGAGGGCAAATTCAGAAGCTTGCGACGGCAAAATGTTCCTTGGCTGCTACAGTGTGCACTGTGCACCTATTAACGCGTTGAGTCAATTGGTAGTGGTACAACCGTTACATGACGCGTGATCACTGATCAGGCAAATATAGTGGGTCCATGGGCCTGATAGGTCAGGACTCAGGAGTCAGGAGTCAGGACTCAGGTTAGATCACATCCTCGATTAAACTCATGGCTGGTAAACATCACAGCAGACAACCTGGACAAGTCGATCGAAAAGGCAGGCCAGAAGACTCTCCGAGAGGCGTCTCCGGTCGCGCAATCCGCCGCCCATGGCAGTTCCCGATGCCTGAGCGGCACAGTCAGTTTGCTATGTAGTCGATGCTGTCGACGCCGATGATGAGAGGTGCGTGGCTCGGACGACGCCGGGCCCGTTCGCGGCTGTCAATCTCTTTTGAATGTCTTCCTGGTCCTGGTTCGGGAAACCCGTTGGATGACGCTGAAAACCCGGCGGTTCACTGCTGTGTCGGGTCCAAGCGCGGTTTGAACCCATGCTGTCTCTTCGGCGTTGGGACAGGACGACGATTCCCTCAAGGTGACCACAGTGCGGCTACGAAAATTTCGGCTTGATGGCCGAGTTTACCGCCTTGACGATCTCTTCGGGGCTTCGTCCCGAGACAGTGCTGTTGATAGAGGCGCCTTTGATCGATATCTCCCTGTTCAGTCGCGGGGGAACTGCCACGGGCGGCGATGAGGGAGGAGCTCGGCGAGTCTTCTAGCCTACTTTTTCGATCGACTTCTCCAGGTTGTCTGCTGTGATGTTTACCAGCCATGAGTTTAATCGAAGATGTGGTCTGAGTCCTGGGATAGGGGACGCTGCTCGGCCGCCAAATACTCGGCAGAGCAGGAGTCTTCGGGGAACGGTTCGGGAGAAGTGTCCCAACTGTTCCGGGGCTCACTCGGCATGGTCCAGACTCTGCTCTGTGGCCAACACACAATGGTCGCAAGCCAGGTCGGTTTACCCAAACCGACCGCGGGAATTTACCAATTCCCAGGAAGATGACGATCCCTTCACCGGAGGAAGGAGAAACACCGGAGACAACGTCTCCCCCGAAGCGTCCCCACGGAAGCGCACTCGCTTCATCATCAGCCGACCCCCTGCCTCCGCGAGTGCAGCCGCCACGCCGACGAACACTCAACTCTCAAGTTCTCAACCTAATGATCTGGGTCTTATACTGGAACACTAGGAAGAGAAATTCATTAATCGACATAGCGCTGAAATTCGACGTCGAGCTCGACGTGATCGCTATCCAAGAACTCAACAACGGAGACAAGACACCCCAGCACTCCAGCCTGGGACGTTACCAGATGGCAGTGTACGTGGGCAGAACGGCGATATACATTCACAAGCGGCACGGGCCCGAGACGTGGACCGGAAGGAGGGAATGGATTGGCGCGCGGTAGAGATGCACGGCGTAGAGATATTCTCTTCTGCTCCCCAACGTACGAGAGACAATGGGCGACCCCCATCAAGGAGTTTACGACGATGCTAGTACGGGGTAGAAGCGTCTTCGTAGGGGATTCAATCCACATCACCCTTTGTGGGACAGACACGGTCGTGTTTCACCTGGCAGCTCTGAGATGTTGGAATTCACTCAACGATGGCGTCTTGGCCTCGCTACCCCTTGGGGGGGGGGGGGGGGGGTTTCACATGGAGCAGCAAAGGGAAGCGCAATAGCACGATAGACGACGCGTGGCACTCAGAAGATTTGCAAGTGGAATTCCTGGGAGGCGCTGACCTGGCCGGGTTGGACTACGTGCCGCAACGCATCATCAACGTCTTCACCGACCCGGACACACAGCACCAAAAGTCAAACCAGACACAGCTGGGGAAAGCTGAACAACCCGGACAGAGGCAAACATGCGGTTCCACTCGGACGTCATATCAACTACTGACTACACCGGCCGAGATAGAGGAATACGCTACCTGGATCACCAACGAACTCCAAGACATACTCAGGCCCGCGTGGTACGGGAGGAGAAACGTAGCACGTGGAGAAAGGTACAACGGTTCGGTGGCCCGAAACGCACCAGCCACGCCCCGCACGCGAAAATTTGCAACGTCGCCTCTTCTTCTTCACATTGTTCTCAAAATTCACTTGTGAACGATCCTCCCGGTACTTCCCTACACAACTAGGTACATGTTCCGAACGGAATAGTCCATCCATCTCACTATGTCAGTTTTAGATGACATGCGATCGCACTTTGATGCAGGATTTGAGGACGATACTGAGGTATCTGAGGACGGTGTTGAAGTATCTGAGGATGGTACTGAGGTATCTGAGGTATAAATTTGAGGACGATGCTGGGGTATTTGAGGACGGTATTGAGGTATTTGAGGACGGTACTGAGGTATCTGAGGACGGATACCTCAGATACCTCAGCAGTACTGGCCTTAAATACCTCAGTATTGTCCTCAAATTCTGCATCAAAGTGCGATCGCATGTCATCTAAACTATACCAGCAGACACATCACACAGGCTCTACTCCGCCCCGTTTCCGACTTCGGACCATTTCGACCAGGCCGAGATTCACAAAATCATCAAAAAGCTTCCTAGCTGGAAGACACCTGGCATTGACGAGATGCCTGCATGAAATTTCAAAGCGTGCGGCCCCTCCCTGACCCGGGCCTTAGCCCATCTCCTTAACCACAGCTGCCGACTTGGGCACTACCCGGCCCCTCACCGAAAGACGGAAAACCCCCGCCCGAATACCAACGGGCCGGTGCGTGGCGCCCCATCTCATTTCAACATCACAGGCAAGATTATGGAAGCAGCGGTGACCTACCTAGGCGAGGGTTTCTCAGTCAGGATAGACAGACCACTGTGGTCCATATGGCATATTGCTGATGGCTATTTTCTGAGGACTATTTGCTGAGCTTATGAAGCAGTTCTTCAAGCGAGCACGTAAAGACATCTTGGGTGGAACCAGCAATGGCGTTTAGGACTTTATACTGAAGGCTTGGCCAACTTCACTTTCTTAATGCGAACCCAGACTTGGAGCTTCATGTATGATGCGAAGGGGTTGAATGTGTCCATCACGCGAGCTCGACAAGCCGAGGGTATTCTTACAGGACGAATCATAGCGTACACACCTCGGAGCCGTGAAAATCAGCTTAAGAAGGACGGGACTAATATGAAGAACCATCGCCCCCCAAAAAAATAGGATAATGAGCCATTGAGCGGCAAGACGCGATGAGGCACCTGTCCCATTATGGGTATTGTATCTATTTGCTAGAAGAAGTAAGGGGCCGCAGAATGTCCTCAAATAACAATTATGCACACACATATATATATACATACATGTTCTCCCCATCCGTGCCCACACCCGTGTCTACACCTCCCACCGCGCCAACCACCCAACCTGCCTCCCCACATCCCTCACTACACATAAACACCCCTCCTTGGGATCCGCCCTCACACCCTCCACGATTTTCTCCACCGCGAGGCTACCCTGCGCAGAGGCCTTACCATCACGCAGACAGTAAGACCCCGTTGTGACGAAGCCAATGAGGTCCTCTGCGTCAGGAACAAGGGGGTGTCCAGCCATGGTTACGGAGTCGGATTCGGGAGGAGCAATGAGGGATTGGGCGAGGAGTTGTTCGCGAGAGGGCGGAGGATGTTGTGTAGATCTGCCTCGGGGAGATGATTTCGCGAGGGTGTTATTTCGGGAGGGGACTTGGGCGAGCCATTGGGCTCTTAGGTCAGGAGGGAGCGTGCCGGGCTTGGCTTGTGGCGGTGCGGCTTGAAGGACCGGCGGTGTGGTGAGGACGACGCCGGTGGGAGGTGATGAGGATGGGAGGCGGTAGATGCGGGCGCAGTTGGTGACTTTCCCGCCAGAGAGGAGGGTGAGGCGGACGTTGATGATGGCGTTGGGGGGCAGAGGCTGGAGGGAACCCTTGTTGGTGGTGCGTGTCATGGCGAGAAAATCGGGTTTCGTCACGGCATTGAGAAGCGTTAATGATGATGACTGCAGAGGTGTCAGCGGCGGCGTCGAATCCGCGGTGCTCTCTTCTTGCGCAATGGGCGCAGCGATGGGTTGTTGCGGTCCTTGTTGGTCGATTTCCATGGGTTCTGTGTCCGGCGATACTTCCGCATCGACATGCTCGCCGCTGCTCCCCGCGGCCACATCGTTCTCGCTCTGCTGCGATAAGCCGAACAGCAGCTCAAAGTCGCACGCGTGACCATCGCCAACCTCACCCTTCCTACCCGCGCCCAAATCCAGGGCCGAGTACGCAATCCTCTTGCTCTTAGGCCTCTTTTCGTGCTCGTGTGCCCTTCTTTTCCTCTCCTCGAGCTCCCACGCAGCGCCTGCGTCCGTGGCGATGTAATCGCGCGGGAACCACGGCATACCTCGCTCAAAGGCTACCTGCATGGACTCGTTGAGCCCGCCAAACCGCGGATTCCAGCCTGATACGAGAGGGCAGTGCACTATGCTGTACCACAGGGAGGGGAGGCATTTCCACGGCATAAGAAGGGTCCAGGTTCCCTGCGAGAGCTTGCTCTCGGGAGATCGCGATGCGATTAGTAGGACCGGTATGGGCGGATCGGTCAGCTGTGATGGTTTCAGAAAGGATCCCGGAGCAGTGAGGCTCTTTCGTTTGCTAATGGCTGCCTGAGAGGGGAGACATGTGGCTCGAAAGCGTGTGTGTCGGTCAAATAGTGCGTAAGGCTCGAGACCTTCTTCAGCGGGCCACGTGGCCAGCAATTCCATCAGGTCTGATGCAGCGTCGTCGTCAGTGGTGGTGGTGGAAACTTCCATCTTCCGCGGCGGATATCGCAAACGCGGATCCTGCATCGAAAACCCAAGCACGGCATTGGCGGGCAGCGACGCAGGATTGGTAACCGTCTTGAGGGCCTCGAAGAGACCAGCATGTTTGTTCTTCGGGTGGCTCTTGGTGTTGTACGCTGTCATAGTCCCCAGCAGCGTCTCAGTAGACGCCGGGCCTGTAAGTTCGATGCTCCCGATTTCGAAGCGGAGATCCTCGACAAACACGCCCGAATGCTTGACCTTGCAAAGCCGCACGAGCTCGGTAAAGGTCTCCAGAAACGCGGCCGGACTGAGCCGTATCAGGGCCTGTCTCTGCTGCTTGCCCGAGTTGGGTGTGTCTGTTGGCAACTCAGTGCTAACTTGCGGGTTCCATACTACGGTGGCCGGGCATATCCATCTCGTCTGGCTCGCACCTCGTGGTCGAGATAGGAGCCCGGACCAAGCGCGTGTTCCCATAGTCCATTTCCGCCCCTTTTCGTTCCAACATGACTCTTGGGTCACGCCCATACTCTTGAGAATCTTCTCTATGCCGACAGGATTGCCATACAAGCCAATGGTGCTCATGTAGCTCGTGTCCCAGGCAAGGGTGCCCCTCTCTCCTTGAGCACGATGCGCAGCACGGTATATCTTCTCGTTTGGTGTCAACGGTATGGCAAATCGCCAGAGAGGGCTAGTGGGCTGTGTCATCCTGGCCCTCTTTGCGTGCCACTTGTGCGTTGGAAGCCAGGTCTTGTTGATTTGGCGTTTGCGGAACCTCGCCGGCGCTTGGGGGGGATCGTTGGGCACGTTTCTTCGAATCGTGGGTCTAGGCTGTCGCTTGGTGGACGCTCGTATTCGTGCATCTACAGCGGCAGACGTCTCTTTGGATTTTGCGCCTTTCAAGGGCTCAGATGCCGTTGCTTTCTTGAGCAGCCGCCGTCGCTTCCGGACAGCCAAAAGACCTCGCCGCTTCGCGAGTTCGGCTCGGATCCGCGCCCTCGTCGTTCTCGGTCTTCGATTTCTTGACTCGACGGTTGGGGTATTATCGTCCTGCATCTCTCGTTTGGCCTTGGCTCGCAGGCGTCGCGGTATACGTTTCGGGTTGTGGCTTGCTGTGCGTCGGCGGAGGCCGCGCGGGACCTGTTGAAAGGCGCGGCTCGAGCTCACAGCTTTGGACGTGGCCATGCTTTGTTGCAGGGCATTTACCTCAAACTCGTGTGCCTTTAGAAAGGCCTGGAGATCGAGCTGGCCATCTTTGAGCGCAGCTTCGGCCGGCTGGGCGGGAATGTGCCGCGCGGCATGAACTCTGCCCATCTTCTGGCGGAAGACATTGCTTCGTCCGCCGGGACCTCCTGAGGCGCCCGATGGCGGTTTGGGTGCCATGGCGTCTGCGACTGCGAACAGAGATGCAAGAGCTGGGCGGGCTGCCTGGTCTCACGCCTCTCTCATGGCTCGCGCGGCAGATCTCGAGCCGTCGTGTTGGATGTTGGATGTTGGATGTTGGATTCTGAATGTCGCGAAAACGTCAATGCGACGCGACGGGGATTTACCTCTTACGAGCTTTATCGATAAGCCTAAGCTGACAGGCCGATAACCGTACGACTCATGAGGTACTCCGTACCTACTGGCTACAAGTCAAACCCCGATTGTAACTTGGAATCGCAGGAGTTGTACACGTTCATTGGTGTAGGTACGTGCCTCGCTTGTGGGCACAAGCCCACACAGCGACAACAACATAAAAGGTGGCTTCCGCCCCTTTTGTACATAGACAACAAAAAGACAACAATTGACCCATGAGAGAAAATACGCCTTTACGTTTGTGTGCGTTACGCACCTGTTTGTTTATGCATGCCATGAGATTGGAGTAACCTTATGGTTCCAAAAGGGTTTGACTGATGTTATCAATAGGGTTATTACTTTCACAATTTCTTGAGAAACCCTAAGCCAACCTAACCCTAGCTTGCACTTTGTCGAAGTTGTTGACTGCTGGATGCTTGGACGGTTCCTTCAGCACCTTGGAGCTTCCATTGTCCGAGAAAACAGCGTCGGTCACTATATAGTAGTGTCGGTGCCATGCTGCGATTCATCAAACGGCGTAGGACTGGGACTGCCTGCGAGGCCGAGGCGTGAGTGTCAGACATTTCGAAGATAGACGAGAGGACTACTCCGTGATTGGGAAACAAAGTTACGATGATTCGTGAAGCCTGAAGGATTTTAGGATGAGGTCTATCCTTCAGGCTTTACGAATTATCGTAACTTTGTTTCCCAATCACCGAATAGCCTCGCAGCTTCAAGCTTATCTTTCTGTTCCCACTAGCTCCCAGCAGTCCCAGTCCTACGCCTCAGCGTTTGATGAATCGCAGCATGGCACCGACACTGCTATGACCGACGCGGTTTTCTCGGACATCGGAAGCTCTAAGGTGCTGAAGGGCCCGTCCAAGCATCCAGCATTCAACAACTTTGACAAAGTGCAAGCTGGCCTGCTGTGCAAAGCTTGCGAGATCGTGCTGAGGAACAATGATCTAGAGCGAATTTTGAAGCACCTTAGCAAATGCCCAAGGTTGCAATCTGAAAACAAGGCAGCTGCCCTAGTGGCTTACGAAGAACGCTATGGGAAGAGCCCAGCAGCTCCATTCAAGCGTCCGTCCTCCTCGAGAGTCTCAACTGTATGACACCAGAGCGTTTCCTCCCCCAACGCAGCATTGAGAACCACCATTCTGCACAAATGGGTGGACCCTTTAGGAGACCTCGAAAAGGAGCTTATTGATAAGGAACTCGCCATGACGTTCTAATACCCGCTTTGCCATTCAGCCTCAGCAAATCTCCTGTCTTCGGTAGCCTGCTGAAAAGATTACGGCCTGGATACGTTTCTCCAACCAGGCATGACTTGGCGAACAAATTGCTCGATAGCACTCTACCAACTCAGAAGACCAACCTTGAAAAACATCCAATGGGCGCTCTTTTTAAACAAGCGGAACTTGATCACCTGGCGAGCCACCGTCAGATGAAATCTTGGACCGAGGTTTCCCACTCATCATTATCCCGCTTTGCCATTCAGCCTCAGCGAATCTCCTGTCTTCGGTAGCCTGCTGAAAAGATTACGGCCTGGATACGTTTCTCCAACCAGGCATGGCTTGACGAACAAATTGCTCGATAGCACACATGCAGAAGTTGCGCTGAATATCAAGATGGCCAGGAAGGACAATAATCGCCTCACCTTGGTGACTGATTGTTATGGATTAGTCTTTGACTAATCGTGGATAGATAGGCGGCAAGCCTGGGATGATTACTTGAGACTCCCCCCACTGGGCGTGGAGGTACTTAAACAACTAAGGAAGAAAGAAAGAGAAAGGACAAGAATGCCCTCCTAGCTGTTTAAGTACCTCTACGCCCAGTGGGGGAGTCTCAAGTAATCATCCCAGGCTTGCCGCCTATCTATCCACGATTAGTCAAAGACTAATCCATAACAATCAGTCACCAAGGTGAGGCGATTATTGTCCTTCCTGGCCAGAATTGTCTTGATATTCAGCGCAACTTCTGCATGTGTGCTATCGAGCAATTTGTTCGTCAAGTCATGCCTGGTTGGAGAAACGTATCCAGGCCGTAATCTTTTCAGCAGGCTACCGAAGACAGGAGATTCGCTGAGGCTGAATGGCAAAGCGCGATAATGATGAGTGGGAAACCTCGGCCCAAGATTTCATCTGACGGTGGCTCGCCAGGTGATCAAGTTCCGCTTGTTTAAAAAGAGCGCCCATTGGATGTTTTTCAAGGTTGGTCTTCTGAGTTGGTAGAGGCGGGAGTTTACTTCGGTGGATCTTTTTGCCTGCTGCTAGTGCCTCCTTCAGCTTTTTCTCGTCAAACTTCTCTCCTTTGAATTTTCCTATGCCTGTAGCCAGCATCCTTTTCTTCTGTGCCTTGTCAACACCGTCTCCTTCAAATTGTCCAACATTTCCCGCTTGAGTACCCGCCATAAACGCCGCTGCCCATGGGACAGTTTTCGATGACCCTTGCGACGTCAGTTGTGGTTGTGCGTGTGTCGTCTGCGATGCATGACTTCCAGACATCAGTGCTGCCAATAACGCAACCGGCGGTGGTGGTGTAAGTGGTGGAGATGGATAAAAGCTACCTGTAGTGTTCTTTCTTTTAACTGGTTCTCCCTTTGCTTCCGGTTCCGACTCGTCTTGTTGCACGGTGATGTCGTCGATGTAGTCATCCTCAAAAGAATGATTCGACTTCAGGGTGAACTGTTGGCGGCGCTAATGCTATGGTCTGCAGTCGCCTGGCTATCTCTTCAGGTGAGACGTGCATCAAATTGTTTTCCAAAGTTTTATCCTCGCCGTCGAACACTACATCGCGAGAACTGATTACCCTGGCTAACGATGGTATCCAGATGCGGTAGATGTTCGAAGATCTGTATCCAACAAGGTAACCAATCCATGCTGTCGGATCTAGTCATTGCAAGCAATTTCTCCCGCGGTGTGCATCGCTGGTCATTTCGAATGCCTTGCATCCATATGCTTTCAAATGCGCTAGGTTGGGTTGTCGATGTGTTTTGACGATCCCGTTTCTGAGAGCGCTCTGAGTGAAAAATATCTCGTAGGGCGTTTTCCAATCATTTGCGTACCTGGGAGTTCTGTTAAACAAATAAACCGCAGCCCTCGTTATTTCCGGCCACAGTTTTGCCGGGAGATGAGCATCCAATCTCATCGCGCGTGCCTTTTCCTTGTTGACACCCCCTGAGCGTTCGTCCAATATATCTAAGCTGTCGAAGCTTTACACGGCGTACGGTAGACTCCGCAACGTGGTCAAAGGTTGGGACGGGAGTTTGAAGTCTGCCATACTTGACAAGATAAACTTGCGCTGGCAGAAGATGAATTGCACGCAGATTCTTCTCGCTTCATATCTTGATCTCTCCCTCGTTGGAGCCTTGGAGGGCTTGATCAACCTCCGCCGAGGCGGCCCGAGAATCGAGATGCGAGGCTTGGCGATGCAATACTTCAGAGATCGGTACAAAAATGAGGCCCTGTCATCAACGCTGTACAGGCAATTTTGCGAGTTGTTCACAAGGTCAGGTATCTTCGGAGATAGGACGGTGCTGAGCGTCGCTGTATCGCTTGATCCTCTCCTTTGGCGGAAAGCGCACTTCATCAACGAGCTTTCTACGCTCTCGCAAGAGCTTCTCTATATTCACCCCAGCTCGGGAGCAGCTGAAAGAAATTGGTCGACGCATGGGTTAGGTACATTCACAGCAAGTCCCGCAACCGCTCGACGAACGAGCGTGTTGAGAAGTTAGTGTAAATAATAAACATACACGAACACACGCTTGCTCCACGAGAGCCAGCCCAAAGGGCCGGATGTTTTTTTTGCTGATGAGGACTTTAAGTCGGATGGCGAGTTAATTGCGTGTCTAGCCGTACCACTTGGCGGAACCGTGGGCGATGATCTGGATGCTTGAACGAGCATTATGAAGTTGGGCTCTAACAAACTACCAACAACTTCTTTCTTTGCCTCGTACATAGTTTGATCATATATGTAAATACAACTCTATATGCATGTAAGATTTCTCATTCCAGTGTCCTTGTTGCTCCTTCATTTGCAAAGCGTTTTGCCGTACGCCTGTCTTCAATCCTGACTCTCGAGTCTCTACTTTGTTGTGCATGCAGCTTGTGACGAGGCAGAAGGTGTCGTAAGTTGCACTGCAACATAGAAATTTGTGTTTGTCAAGTCATATTTTCGAGGGGTTCTCTGTGTGAAGGTGGTGAAAGAAGGTACTTTCATACCTTCACATTCACAGCGTGAAAGTGAAAGTACGGAGTACAACCCTACCGAAAAACGTCAATGCGACGCGACGGGGATACGACTCACGAGCTTTATCGATAAGCTTAAGCCGAGCGACACTCCATATGAGGAGGTATGTAGCATCAACAGTGAACACCACTACAAAAAACAACGGGCATCCTTGTTCTAACCTGTATGGCAACTCTCTCTCTATAATTTAGAGAGCAAGTGTCCAAGTGTCTGGGTGAGCAAAAGCGCAGGTGCAGGTAAGCTAGTGGAGCTGAACCTGCGGCCCAGCCTCATCTCCTCGTCACTCCTCTACACCGCAACAACTACACTTGGTCTCGGCCACAGATGCACGCACTCAAGACGCGGGCGACCACTTGCACTTGGCCTGTGGCAGTATATTGACATGAATTTTCTGCCAAAAGTCGGCAAGGCGCGCAAGGTAAGATGTTTCAATGCCCTTACGCCAAAGTGTACCGGCTAACGTCATTGTGGTAGCCCAAATTCGACGTACACCTCAAGGTGAGTGAGCCTTCCTAGGCCACCCCTCTGCAGTACCTCGGAACTGGTTCTACTTTCTGTCCTCCGATGTCTGCTTCTGCTGTCTGATGGCTACATCTGACTCTCGACACTCTCATCAGATTTTCGACTTGAACAACATCCCCCTCGTATCAGGCAACTCCTTGATAAAATGGCATCTCTCCCACTCCATCCACGCCGAGCACCGCGGCCGCACCAACAAATGTCCTATCACCAACCACAAAGTGGACTATGCGTACACCAAGCTCATCACGGGCGTGCGCATATCCATGGATAAGAACAACAACCTCGGCGAGTGCCCCTTGGAGTTTGAGATTCTTCAGGAATTCGGCTTGACGGAGAAGATTACTCTCGGCCACATCCGACTCAACCTGAGCGAGTATATTGAGGAAAGCGAATCGATCAGCCGCGACGCCATGTCTCCGCCGAGCAAACGAAGCAGCATCGCCGCCGGCGCACTCTCTCCGACCGGCGGCCGCGAAAGAGCCGATTCGCGCTCCGGGCCAGAGGAGGGCATCGTGCGACGCTATCTTATGCAGGAGAGCAAGATCAACAGCACCCTCAAGATTGGCATTCTCATGGTCCAGGTCGACGGCGAGAGAAACTTTATTGCCCCGCCGCTGAAGACCGCGCCGGTATTTGGCGGAATTGCTGCTTTTGTTGCTCCTGAAGTAGAGGACGACGCATCACGTATGTACCTCTTGAACAACAGAAACAAAAACAAAAAAGCTTCTCCCTTCTAGCGCCAGCAGCCACTGACGAGAATTTACCAGCCATACCAAGCATTGCCAAGTCCAGAGACGCCGCCGAAGTGCAGGACCTCTACCGCCGCACCCTCGCCGCCTCTTGGTCGCGCCAGCCCAACGAGCTCCCGGCAGACGAGTGCATCGAGGACATCTTTTCCGGCGGCAACGGCTGGCGAACGAAACGGGAGAGCCACTCCAACCACGATAGCGACGATGACAACAACAACAACAACAACAACAACAACAACAACAACAACAACAACAACAACAACAACAACAACAACAACAACAACAACAACAACAACAACAACAACAACAACAACAACAACAACAACAATGAAGGCGGCGGCGACGGCGATGAAGACGATGAAGAGGAGCCATTCGGAGGAACTCTTCGTCCGAGTGACTTCCGCCGATACGCAAACCACCAGCGCAGTCGTAGCCGCCATCGTCGCCCACACAGCGCCTGCAGCGACAGGAGTTTATCGACTGTCACCGGCGGCGGAGCCAACGGCCCGGGAGGCAGGCTCGGCCACCGCCGCGGAGGACCGCCGCACGTGGAGGATAGTAGAGACTCTCGCGACGATGACGCCGGCAGCAGTAGGAGCGGCAGCCTGGGGAGTCTGGCTCCTACCCTAGGGAGCAGCGAGGGGGGTCTAGCTGGTGGGAGAATCGAGGCGGGCATGAGACGTGCCAGGGAGGTGGGTGAGTTTGAGGTGCGGGATGATCTCGTGGCGTGGAAACTACCCGGTGGTGTGGCCGTCTAGGTGTCTTCATATGCGATTTTACGCAGGCCGAGCTAATCGCCTCACATCAACCACTTATACACACGCCTACCATACACCGACAGACGTTGCTCTTTCACGTACATTCACACATACCTGTCTGAAAAGGCATAGGTACCCTCATAAAGATGTAAATACATACGTAACATTGCGCGCTCGAATAGAGAGATATGCATACTCCCTTTGTACACATTCTGAGCAGAAAGACGTCCACTCAACACTCCCCCTCATCAGTGCATTTCGCGGTGTTGGCTTCTTCCTGCAAAGCTTGCAGTGCTCGGCATGGATCTACTTGGAGAGTCCCATATGGCTTTTGAACCTCTCGAATGCGACCTGTCACGACCTGTACAGGCAGGGCGTGGCAACGCATTATATAACGTCGATCAAGCTGCAGGCGTGTAACTTGGTCACTAAAATGGCTATGCCAGTTGGCGCCGCCAATGCCACGCAGCCTTGTCGCAATCGCAATTGTTGGAGGTTGGCGACCAAGGCACTGATCAGGAAGGTTTTGCCGGTGCCGCCTTGGCCATCAACCTGCATCAGGATCGGATCAGGATTGCGCGCCGGCGCCTGATGAGCTACGACAGACTCCATATGGCTGACGAGGTGCTGATACACGCGTCGCTGTGGCGGGTTCGGGCTGACGCCGGGATCTTCATCGTTTTGTGAAGCCACGTCGGCGACGTCGGGACCAATTGCCTGCCTTTGTCGCCGCTACCAAAGCAGCTTCTCTCGGACCAGATCTCCAAGATGGCCTTGACGAAGCATGTTGACGATCTTAGGCCACCAGTCACATTGGAGGTCGAGTCTCGATTGCCGATTGTCTCGACTTCCTCCTGGCGAAGCTGGTCCGCGGGACGAATGTCAACAACTTCACCAAACGTCAGCGGGTACTCCTCCGGTCTACCTCCGTGTTGTTCAATTCACCGGAGTCGTTGGAGTCCGGTACGTCTATGGCGGGGGATGACCAATTAGTAGTGTTGGTCTTCGCGGGGGCCGGCCGCAAACTACCGCTCACATGCGTCAGAACCACAACCAGTTCTCTTCGTCAGGATTGCCGAGTGCGTCATTGGCGTCCTCGTCGACGACATCCTCACGAGGTCTGAGCCGTAAGTGCGGCTTATGCAGCATCAACACAGCCCTAGCATGGTCCTCTCTCTCCTATTGGCTCCCGTACAGAGGGGAGAATAATAATATACGATCCTGTGCCTGACTACGTATACGCATAGGGTTAGAGGATCAGTCCATGGACCGAGGAAAGCGCAGGTGCGTCATCTTTTTAAATTCTGAGACTGGCCGGGTAAGATTAGGTACTTCGAGTACACACCGTCGGCGCCAAGCCTGACTTGTGCTTCATTATGATCAGGATGGCATAAGTCAACGTTTCGAAAGGAACGTGAGGCGACAACCATGTCTCGTCATTGAGAACATCCGCCGTTCTTAGGACCATGAACTCCTTGATTGCGGAACGAGACTGGTCTGTGCAAGAGGCGATGAATGTCCTCAATGACGAGGACATGGTTGTCGCCTCACGTTTCTTTCAAAACGTTGACTTACGCCATCCTGATCATAATGAGGCACAAGCCAGGGTCGGCGCCGACGGTGTGCCCACCCAATGTCGCAGCCTGTACTCGAAGTATCTCAACCGGCCAGTCTCAGAATTTTAAAACATGATATACCTGCGCCTCCTTCGGTCCGTGGACTGGTCCCGCCAGTTGGGCATATGCACGAACTCAGGCACAAGATCGTATACCTATCGTTATTCTACCCCCTGTACGGGCGGCAAGAGGAGAGGAAGGATCATGCTAGGGCTGTGTTGATGCTGCACAAGCCGCATTTACGGTTCAGACCTCGTGAAGGTTTCGTCAATGATGACCCCAGAGCGTGGACGGATACAGCGCCACCATCGTGCTGTCAGGAGCTAGGAGAGATCCCGATGCATAACCCCCGTCACTTACCCCAACGATCAGTTGAAATCTATGCGAGGGATCATCAAATGTCAACTGTCGGCGTACGTGGGACCGATGAAGATGGCTATACACCAATTAGTTATGAGTATGACATGACGCGTTAACAGGGTTAACGAACCGATGTCCCGTCGCCATTGCAGGCGTCACGTCGGGCAGCCTCACGTCGGGCAGCGCGTCTGGCACGTTTGGCACGACAGGCATCACATGCGAGAGTTGTTCTGACGACGCCGTTCGCCCCCCGGCGGTCGACAAAGGCATCGGATGTCTTCGTAGCTTTGCACGTGTTGCATTTCTTCGTTTCGGGTGGTGTGCTAGGAGGCATGTTGAGGTCACACTCCATTATGGGGCTAGGGGGAAAGGGACGGCTGGAACTTGGAAGAAGGCAGAGCATTCGACAACGAAAAGTCTTAAATTTTGATGGATATGGATATGGAAGTTCGAAGTTGGTAGAGTTGAGCCCTTTGAGGATGGAAGTTCTGGGCGCTAACCAATCATGCTTCAGCTGTCGAATCTGTTGGCGTCCGTTAGGTGGGCTGTATCAACTGCACATCAGCAAAAGAAGCCAAAAAGAAGTTCACAATTTGTGTCACAATGACGAATTGTGCTGTCATGATTGATTGGCTGATTGTACTCGAGAGGTTACACGTACCTCCTCTAACCACAAGTTCCACAACCATTAATTAAACTACAGCGCATTCTACTCACCTCACCTCACCATTCACATTCATGATCCCATTCATCACAAAGGTCCCAAAGCCAAAAACTCACTTCATCCCCGCGATTCTAGTCCACGGCAAAACAAGACGAAAAGATGTTGCTCTATCGTTTACGACGCCCCTTGTCCGTCAAGAGCCAATCTTGACTCCCGTGACTCTCGCCCCGTACATATGTAATCCATCCACCTTACATGCGCCTATCCATGTACTTTTATCTTTCCTTCTCTCAAATAGTTCCTGAAAAGAAAATCGCATCTCGCAAGGGATTGCGTAGTTACAACATTGATAGCCTGCATTCTAACTCCATGTGTTTTACTTTTCTTATCCTTTGATACCTAGTCTCGCCTGTATTGTATTGTATTTCAAGCAGAGACCGTGCCACGAATCCCGCCCTTCCCACCGACTTCTCTCGCCGTAACTGTAACGCTCAGATCAGCCGCAATGTTAATAGTGACTTCGACCTTGCCGCCCTTCTTGACGTCCTTGATGGCAGCCTCCGCAAGGGGCGCGCCCAACTTCCAGACCTTTTCGCGCTTCTCCTCCTCTTCTTCGTCAGAATCGTCCGCATCGGAGTCTGAGTCGTCTGCGTCCTTGCCACCGTTTGCGGCTGGCTTTTCGGCCTTGGGCTCTGGCTTGGTGACTTTGATGTGGGTGCCTCCCTCGAGGACCTTGACCAGGACATCACCGCCGTTCTTGGGGGCGGGGATGTGCACGGTTCGGCGGGCGGGAGCGGCAGTCTCGGCCTGCATGATGGGGGTAAAGACTTCTTCGCCGTCTGCGTTGACAGTCACGACACCAATGGCGTTGGAGATGTGCTTGACTGTGGTGACGGCGGGGTGTGTGGCCTGGTCAATGTCGCTGGCCTCGTATTCCTGGATGAGAGAAGCCTGTAGGGCGGCGCCGCGGGCCTGGGCCTCTGAAGGGTTGATGGCGGTTGTGCTGGTGGCGGGGGCCAGGATCTTGGTCATCTCGGGGAAGATATTGCGCAGGTTGTTGGCAATGCGGGGAGTGTGAGAGGTACCGCCGCACATGATGACCTCATCAATGTCGAGGACGTCCAGCTCGGCCTTCTTGATGACGCTCTCGACGAGGCGGTTGAATCCGTCAAAGACCTTGCGGCCGACCATCTCATATCGGAGACGGTTGATGGTGGATGAGAAGTCGAAGCCTTCCGCCAAGCTCTCCACGCTGAACTGGGCATTGGTTCCCAGACTGAGGGCCTTCTTGGTGGCCTCGGATTCTTGTCGCAGCTTCGCTAAGCTCCTGGCGTTGGATCGAGGATCGGTGTTGTGTTTCTTGATGAACTCCTTGGCGAAGTGGTCCATGAGGACCTGGTCCAGCTGAACGCCGGCGAACTCGTAGTCGTGGGCGGTGGCCAGGATGGTGTACATGCCGCCTCTCGAGGCCACCACGGCAACATCGGATCGGGTACCTCCCAGGTCGGCAACGACGACAATCTTGTCCTCCAGAACGGCCTCGGGGCGGGCGTCATACGCCAGCAGTGCGGCGACAGGGTCGGCAATCAGCTGCAGAACTTCAAGGCCAGCATCGTTGGCAGCCTTGGTCAAAGCCTCGCGTTGCTTGTCGTCGAAGTTGGTCGGCACCGTGATGACCGCAGAGGTCACCTTCTTGCCAAGGTAGTCCGAGGCGGAGGCAACCAGACGGCGCAAGTAGCGGGTCGCGGCATCACTGACGGGCACAGATGAGGCCTCACTCTCGCCATCCTTGTCTTTCACTGAGAAGAACACGCTGCCGTTGTTGTCCTGGGGATGCGCGGCGGCATGGCAATGGGTAGGGTCGATGGATTTGAATCTGCGGCAAGAGAAGGTAAATTAGTATCAGGACAACCGGCTTGGTCTGTGTCTCCCGCCAAGTGGCTGTTACAGTAGAGGGTCCAATGCAAGAACATACTCCTTGCCCAAAAAGTCGCGGAAATAAGCAATCGAGTTGGAGGGATTGCGAACCAAGAAAGCCTTGGCCTGGGTACCGTAGTATTCGTCGCCGTCTACGTATGACAGCGCAGTAGGAATCTGTCGGTCTGCAAGAGAGGAAGCTGCGTCAGCATACACACCCAAACACACATATCTCCTCGTCTCTCACACAGGCCTACACACCTCCATCCTCGTTGGCAATGACCTCGGCCTTGTCGTCAACCGTGAACGCGATCGAACTGTTGGAGTTGCCAAAGGTGATACCAATGACGACCCGGTCCGCAGGCTCGGGACCGGGCTTCACGCCGTTGCTGTCAGACATGCGGGAGACGTTGTGGTCGCAGGAAGAAAAAACGTAAGTAAATAGAGAACAATAAACAAAGGCTCAAAATCCGGTCTCAAGCAATGGCTTGTTTCTTGCTTCTCGGCTTAGTTTTGAAGAAGTTCGTAGTAAGTGCAGAGCGAGGTTGTGTTGCGCAGGGAAAGCCAATCCAGAAAGCAGATAATTAGTGGGGTTCTCTAAGAAAAAATTCGAGGCGGCTCGCACAAGGCTTATCGGCTTGGGTGTCTTATCTACACACCCCACAAGTACCCATAATTTTCTTCCTCCAGGCTCCAGGCTCCTCGAGCTTGGACGTCTTTGGCGTTGAAGACGTTCCCAGAATTTGACCGGTTTTGGATTCGCAATTGCTTTCAGAATAAACGCGGAAACATCTCTCGGGCTAGCCCGACATAGTGTTTCGTCATCACAGATACACGCGCCTCTGTTCTCCCACATCCGCAACTCCCAAGGCAACCGCAATGTCATTAGAACCGGTCTTCGTCCTACCGGGCGACCATATCGATCCCGATCTCATACCATCACATCCCAAGAAACCTCTCCGTCTTGGCCCCGGCCTCCGCCACGTTCCGCCGAATCAGATTCTACCTACGCTGGCCGGTCATTTTGTCGTCGACCGGCCCAAAAATACAATTAGAGTTGAAAATTCCCACGGACGGGTAAGCAATGGCCTTTCCTCAGCTCTTACCTACTCTCCTGTAGTTTCAATAGCTGTCTCGTGCTTGGGATGGGGTCACACAGTAGAAGAAACAAAGGGCAGAAGAAGAGGAAACGAAAGGGAAATATTCGATTGACTAACGTTTTTGACCTTGCAGTACATCCCCAGAGTAGGCGAGCTTGTCATCGGCACGGTCCAAAAGAGCGCCGTAGATGTATACTACGTCTTCTTATCAGACTACACCGCACCCGTGCTATTACCGCAATTGTCCTTCGAATCCGCCACCAAGAAGACGAGACCGATCCTAGCCCCCGGAGCGCTCGTATACGCGCGAGTCAGCATGGCGAACAAGCACATGGACGCCGAGGTGGAGTGTGTCAATTCGTCCACGGGGAAGGCAGATGGCTTAGGACCGTTGACGGGCGGGATGCTATTCCACATATCACTGGGCATGTCAAGGCGTTTGCTGATGCCCAAAAGCGTGGAAGAAGGAAAAGTGGTCGTCTTGGCAGAGCTGGGTGCTATGGGGTTGCAGTTTGACACGGCCACAGGGAGGAATGGTCGGTTCTGGGTGGACAGTGAGAACACCAAGACAATTATCGCTGTGGGGAGGGCTGTGCAAGAAACAGACGAGAAGAGGCTAAATGTAGAGGATCAGAAGAAACTGGTCAGGAGAATAATAAAAACTTTGAGCTAAGGCTCTGTCCTTTGCCACCGAAGTCTCAATAGAGCACACCGCTGATATCTCTTGGACGTTGGCGACACACCATCGCTTGCAACAAACAAATTTAGTTTCTCGTACTGACTCCCTCCGTTTGTTCCGCTGGTGCCAGATGATCTTGCTGTTGAATTCAAGAGGCTTAAAGCAATGCTATGAAAGCAGATAGGTATCATACAAAATCCAAACGCCATATTCACTGGCCTACTGGCCGAACAGTTGTTTCTTTCCCAAGGTATATGTAGCCAGTGATGCGATGCTGAATGTCTGTCAAATTGCGGCACAAATGTCAAATTCGAAAATCAACGTATTCCATCTCATGCTGTCTCGGAGTCTCCCGTGCATGCACTTAAGTATCTCCCATTTGGAGGTCGACCTCAATGGGCTCTGGAAGCTGTGGGTCTTCCATGCTGTGCATGTTGGCCATGTGCCGTTTCCAATTATCCTTTCTGGGAAAAGCTTTGGTGCCCGATTTCGCGTACTCGCATCCTGAAATGGGGCAGTGATATTTCCTTGTCTTTTCGTGCCGATCATTTATGTGGCGCTGCAAATGTGTCTTGGTTCCAAATCCTTTCCCGCAGTTGTTATATGGGCATTTGTGGTCCTTGCTGTGATAGCGTTGGTGATGCCTATTTCAAAGTCAGTTTTTGGACATGCATGGAAAGAAAAGGAAAAAAAAGGAAAAAGAAACAGGGGTGAGAAATAGAGGAGTAACGAAGGTAAAGCAGAAAAGAAAAAGTCACAATCTCTCAACGAATCTTCGTGCTTGTGATGATGGATCTACTAACTTGAGCTTGTGTGGCTGGTCAAAGGCTTGACCACAGCCCGGCTCGTCGCATCGTAACAAGCCCACCTTCATCGGAGACGAGAAGCCTGTTTGTGGCGAAGTGCTGTATCGAAAGTCGGAGCTATTCATCGAACCCGGAGAGGGACTATCAAGCTGCGTCGAAGGGGTATTTCCTGCGTAAGGCCCTGTTGACGTCGCACCTGGGAAAGGAGCCGCTTGGTCCGAGGGATAGCTCGGATGCCGGCTTCTCTCCGGTATCACCGAAGGATATAGATAATGGTGGTTGTACAAATCCATCGTGGATGCGTCGTCGCACTCTCGCTTGAGAGCGTCTGGGGGCGCTGCATGATACACCGGCGCAGTAAATTGTGCCCTTTGAGGTGTTTCAGCAGGCAAAGGGACAAAGAACGGCGGCGCCGGATAAGTTGGGATATCCTCCCGGGGCGCTTCCTGATACATCGGCACAGAAAATTGTGTCGCCTGAACTATTTCAGCAGGCAAAGGCGCATAAGACTGCGAAGGCGGACAAGTTGGAAAATTCTCTCGGGGCGTTTGACCGCTGACAGACGATAGGCTCCCCCCTACACCATGCGAGGTAGCCAGGAGTTGATGCTCTGTGCGGTGCCGCATTTCCGTCTGGGTAGAAGCGGGCATGATATCCATCGGGTTCACTGTGCCCGGAACAGGATCCAATGCTCGCGACGATGAAGTCGGTCCCTTGAGAGCGACACTGCCAGGCGAGGGTGATTGCGGCGGTGTTTTGATGCCGGTTGGCAACGAGGCAAGTTCGGGGGCGTCATTCGTCAACACGGATGCAGAAGGCAGTTGGTTTGACGTCGAGCAAGGAGAAAGATGAGTGAGGTGATCAGTTGTATGTGCAGAGGTGAAAGCCCGCCCAGGCTCAGCCTCAGCATAATAAGCCCTCGATGCAGTTGGCGTGTCTTCCGACGACTGAGCTATGACCGGTGCGCTGTCACGACCACTGAGCCGGTTTAGTATCCGCTTGACGCTGTATTTGGAAGAGCTTGTACGAGGCAATTTGCGCAAAGCTTCCGCAGGATCCGGAGCAGTCACCATGCCAAACGCTGACGACGGTATAGAGGGACGATAATAATCGTGGCTTGTGCCTTTCAGCACGCCAGGATTGTCATCGGGCATCGAAGCCGGCATGTAATAAGGGAACGGCGTCGTTTCGCTGCACTCATCATCGTCAAGAGCGTCCACGTGAGGTGCCCCTGCTGTAGGCAACTGTCGACTCAGATCCAGATTCCTCTCCGTCTGCAATAGTCTCGCATCCGTCGCAGTCCAGTCCAGCTCCCTGCCCCTATCACCTCCATCAAGCTCCCCGTGCGATGGTTCTCCATTTTGCTGCTCAAGAGAATCTGTGGAGGAAAGTCGATGATGTGAATTCGGTGCTAACGTTGATCCCTTGGTTTGCTGTGCTTGAAAGCCAGTCTCGTCATCATGAGGTCGGCCGGCTCTTCTCCGCCGCTTTATCAGGTGGACGATAACGGGATATAGACAGAATGTCACGAGGGCCGCGGCCAGGACAGCTCCAACGACAGTACCAGCTATCGCTCCATTACTCATGTCTCGCCCCAGGATCGTTGTATCGGTAGCAGTGCTACTGGTCACGACGCCGCGCGGCGACAAAGACCAGGTTAGGCGGACAGATCGACCATATCGAACAGGTGTTTGCGCATTGTGTCGAATTTCGGGCGAGCTCCCCTTGGTGAAAGCATCGTCGTTGTTCATGACCATCAAAGTCCCAAGTTCTCTTCCCCCTCGTGGGTCGAGAATTGCTCCAAATCAAGCAAAGCACGCAAGCGGAGCGGGGGAGGGAATTGGAGGCCGCCCACGACAAGTCCGACGACTTGGCGCAGAGGCCGCGGTGGGCCGCACTGAATCGCTTCGCGGGCTCGCAGCAATGACAGAGGAACAACGGCGATTGCGAAATGTCAGAAAACAATCATGGCCATCATTGTAACACAAGGTCGAGAGGATATGTAATTGGGGAGGGAATTCGAGAGCCGAGACGAAGGCGTGGTCTCAGGGTAGGGGTGTACGGCGGATCTTGCGGCTCAATGTTGAACCGTGTGCGAGGAACTGGCATTCGTCGACTGGAGCCACTCCAACCGCGCATCGGCGGCCAACTCCCGTCAAAGCCTCTACATACCTACATAATAATAATAAGTCACCACCCGGCGATGGCATTATGCTAAGATTTCAGTTTGTTCGACCTTCCAGAATCCAGTTTGATATTCGACGACTAAAATGCAGTGACGCGAAGCTGTGCCAAGACGCGCCAAGGCATAGGCAAAATCACGCTCAAACTTCTCTTGACCAATGAGAAAGGCTTGAGCCAAGAGCGAGCCCCGCAAGCCTATGTTGCTGAAAATCCAAAATTCAAAGAGGCAAACGCGAAATGTGCTCATCCTATAGTTAGAACTTAGCACCATTCAGGGCATCCCGATGACCTCTATGGACGAATTGAGGAGCCAGACGCCACAGAAGCTGACGATAGAACGGCGACGAGTGCGCCGAACAGGATCAAGATGTGCCCCAGGACGTCTGGCAGGAGCTGGCCAACAATCAACCTTCATCCACGAACCACGACCTGATCCTCCTCTGCAATCGTGACATAGATGTCGACTTGTCCTGGGCTCGTCACATTGGGCGGTATGCAGCAATATGTAACCGGAGAGATGCGGTCGACTACGCATAGCTGGCAGTCTGGCACATCGTCAGACGCCACTGCGGCGATGCATGTCGATTGGAGGCACTGGCAAGTCTTTCCTCATCGACATCAATACTGTATCCGACGTTCTCGATATCGAGCTACATACCAGGATCAGTGGTTCGTGCAGCGCCAACTGGAGTTGCGGCAAACGCCATCAACGGCTATACAATTGAGCCGAGGGTTGCTCTCGAGACTCCAACATTCGGTAGAAGTGTCCTGCATCTCTCCAGTTACGTGATGCTACATAGCGTCCAATGTGGCTTGCCCAGGAACAGTCGAGATCTATGTCACGGTTGCCGTGGACCTGAACTGTCTCTTCCTCGGGATTAATAAGTCATGGGTGAAGATTGGCTAGCTCCCGCCAGGCTCCCTGGGGCACGTTTTGGTCCCGTTCGGGGCAACTCTCCCTTCTACACAATTTTCTTGACAAGAGTGCACGGACCAAGTCCGCCCGCTTTTGTTATGACTTGGCTGTAAAACCTACTGTAACCCTAACAGTAGCCCACCACCGACCGAAAAACTCGAAAATGCCGCACTCAACACCACCACTACACCTCGATGTCGCTGGCGTCGACGGCGCTGGAGCACGCATTCACATCGAATGTCGGACGTTATACACATTCACATCGATCTACATCGACAGTGAAATCTATACGCATTTACATCGTCCTGCGCCGAAAGCTTAATGTTATAACGCTATTCCATCGATTATCGACAGTGAATCCTTTACGCTTTTCCATTGATTCTCGAAAGTGAATTCTATACGCATTTACATCGACCTCGCCGAAAGCTTAATGTTATACCGCTTTTCCATTGATCTACATCGAGATTTGAATGGTATACGCATCGACATCGTCAGTTGAATGAAGTACCAGCAATATCGACGTCGTCCGCGGCATCAGCCCTGCCCCCCAGCCACTCCACGTTCAAACCGGCATTTACACCCCTCCAGTTTTTAACCGGCGTGCTTTCGGAGAGTTCAGCACGCCGTCTCGACCCGACGAGATTCATTGCTTATACCCTCGTCACGACATTTGGCCACCCGGATTTTGTCACCGATTAGGCCAGCCTGCATCCCGTTGAGCAACGACAACGGGACCCAATTGTATTGGGTTTTGCCCTTCGGGGTTTCCCCAATACCGATATGAAGCATATTGAGAGAATTCTGGTTGGAAAGGCGGAAAAATTGACTACAGAATACCCAGCCACAACCGGCGGTGGCTGGAAGTTCAAAATAAAAATGTAAATAGCTACTCGACTAGATAGTTCTTCGGACCTAGCCTTAGTCCGCCATCACGCCCCTTGGGAGGCTCTGCGGAGTGGGCGCTTTGCGCCCCACACTGCCGGCGTCAATAGCAATCAATCAATCATTGGTCCCGTTCGGTGTACATACCTCTCTTCGACGTGCTCACTTCTCATCGTTAGCTGCTGTGGCCTCTGGCTCCTCAAATCGTCTGTAGTAGTCATTAGGATGCTCTGAATGATGTTGCTGATATTATCGATAGGCCTCGTCGTATGTATCATATTGAATATCATCAACTTATTTCACATTGTCGAAATGTCGGTGAGGGGTGGTGCAGTGTCAGCTTGACTCTCGCGCAGTCTTCCTGGGTACCATCTGCGTTCTGATAGATCGGGAAGCACCTATGTACTTGAGAATGCGTGGCTCCGTCCTAGGCCTGACATTTCATTGTGCGCAGGTCGACAGCTACAGTCTATGTACAACAGGGACTACCTCGAGAATATCGATGCTGCGATCATCAAGATTGTCTGTACCTCAATAGGCGGGGGCGACAACGTTGCTAGTCGCGACGCTGGCAATCTTCAACAGCACCTGAGCCTGTGCGTTGAAGCCCAGGTTATGTTGACGGAGAACCTCTGGAGTTTGGACTCTGGACAGCCAAGGGGCTTGTGAACAGGGCGATTGGCACCGTCGTTGACATGGTCTGAAAGGACGGTACTGCAAGTCACGATGCAAGCAATCTGCGCAAAAAAGCCTCGACTGTAGTGCTTGTGCACTTTGACTCTTGTAGGGAACCGCCTATTTGGCTATTCGAACGGCCGCTGCGTGAATTATCACGTACACTAAACGCCTCTCGCCCACCAATCCCCAACTCCATCAGCTCCTACCCCAAGTTCTGGCCATTTGAAGCCGCACATTGTAATGATGCCGAGATTGAACGAAGACTGCCCGCTTCTCCTCTCTGGAGACAGGTCCTTGTAACGCCACAAAGTAAATATGAAAAAAACAGACAAGCAAAAAGCCGTCTACGCTCATTTGTAAACATGCTATAGTCGCACCAGCCCACACTCCATAAACTAGTCTTCCTCACTGATTTCACTCTCATCCGCGTCCGGACTGTTCTTGATGTCTTCAAAGGCCATTTCCATGTCCTTTTCTAGATCAGCCTCCATGTCGTTCAAGCCGTCGGCCTCGGCCTCGCCTTCGCCTTCAACCTCGCCTTCGTCTTCGTCCTCGTCCTCGTACTCGTACTCATACTCGTCTTGTGCCTCCACCATGGGCTCTGTCGACACTGGAGGAAGAACATGATTGTTGACGGGACTAGGGAGCTTGAAGTCCATGTCTGGCTCATCATCACCCTCAGCGTCCGCATCGTCGCCCTCCGATTCTCGCTGATCCATGAAGTCATCAAATCGCCGTGGCGGGGGAAAGGCCGGAGAAAAGTCAGCATGCTTCGCAGTGTCCCCGCCAGGGTACTCGATGAGGAGCCCCCCATCATCATCATCGTCGTCATCTTCCTCGTCTTCAAAGTGGGCCTTGGATTTTGACGGCTTCTGCTTCTCCGGTTCAGGAAATGACAGGGAAGCTTCTTTCGCTGGCTGCTGCTGCTGATTTCCGGGACTGCGGTTCGACTCTTTGGTCTGCGATTGTGATGACTGAGACGCCGTGTCTTTGGTTGAGGCAGCCTTCTTTGCAGTCGCCTGTTTGTTGAGGCCCGGCTGGCTTTCCAGATGGGGGTATTCACTCCGTAAGCGCTCAGCATCAGAGTTGTCAGGCATTCTGCTGATGTTCATGCTGAACGTGGAGTCGATTTTGTCGAGGATGAAAACCTGTCGCGCCGGATGGAAATGCAGGACGTATTGACTGCTGCTTGTGTCTCTCGAGCCAGTATAGCCGTAATTATCGCCGTCATCTGTAAAGGATAAGTCGTACGAGTCTGTTTGGCCCCGGAGCGAAGGCTTGAGGCGGGCTTCGTCCGGAGCATCACCAGATGATAAGTCCGGTTTGTGGTTATCTAGCAGTTTGTTGTTAGCTTACTTATATAGAGGCCCACGCCGAGTTTTTCGAGAGACAGGGACTTGCGAGAATGCGAGACTCTCGAACTAAAGGGGCATGCTGCATACATCGAATACCAGTAAAGAGAACGTCGGCGGCCCCACTAAGAAGAGTTTCACCGAGGACGATGGGATATCTGCTCGCGAGCGTTGGATCGATCAAGCCAGCCATACCCATGGCGCTAAATGGCGAGCAATATTTGGGTCTTCGTGATGGTCTGCTGCAGGCGTGGCCCAACACAATTGAGCAAATCGCGCAAAAGTCGTCAGGAGCGAGGATGCAGTGACAGTAAGATGCAGGGAACGTGGGAAATTGGCCCGCCCCCAGATGATGGGGGCCTCGCGGAGACTAAAAGCAAATGGGGCGCGATGGTGATTGGCCGAGAAGCGGATCGGATGGGGCAGTTCGTGTGGCTGGCGGGGAACTTCGGCTGACGCCTGGACCATGCATGTCATTGCGAAAGAGCTACATGTACATAGGTACCTACCTAATGTTGCACAAAGAAGATGGCTGGTATCCAACGAACCTTGATCTTCCAACGAACCTTTGATGATCTTGCAACGGAAAGCCTGGCAAGTTCAACACACTATTACCACTATGGCTGCGTTTGTCCCACGTCTCATCTGGGCGCTCGTGATTCTTCTTAGAATTACAATGCTGCACGTGCATTCCGCCATCAGGTTCCGATCCAGCGGGCCGATCCAGAGCGGATCCAATTCACTCGCAGTTTACTTTACAGTTTACGTAGGTACCTAGGTACTATGTAATTTAGTCGTAGGTAAAAATTACATGGTTTCGACTCAATCGCAAGTTCTGCGATGACAAAGTCGACCGCATTTTCATTTGCATATGAACTTCCATTCTCAGTCATTATCCTCTTGAGCTCTCCTCTCCCCCCATCCGTCGTCCGACATCGGAACATATGGGGAAAAACGATAGAGATCACGTGGTAATGTATCTGTAATGAACATGCACAAGCGGCCGCTTCAAAACTACACCTCATGACCGAAGACACTACATTGAGGCCTTTTTCAAAAGTTGCCGACGTCATGGGCCGGCTTTCTGGACCTTGAGTTATGCATGGTGTTATAACAGTACATCCTCAGCAAACGTGTGCAGCTAGCATCGCCTGTGAAAATGGCGAACAAAATAACATCCTGAACATTGACGAGAACCGACTAAATCACCCAAAGGCTCAATCCACCTTCCATCAATGAATGGCTGTGAAAAGCTGAAAGTCTCGGCTGCCAGCCGCCTGCAAGCTGCGGCCAATTCTTGTCACACCGTAACTGTGTCTAGCGTATGTACTCAAAGTACGTGACACGAAGAATCGAGTGGATGATTGGAGTTACCCGACGCCAACATTCATCGCCCTACTTCTTCACAGCGAGGAAGGTTGGAAGCAGCAAAAAGGTCTATACTTTCTTCTATGCATCGCATTCGGAGTCCGAATTGTCCGTGTTTGCAGGCCGCACTACATCTCCGTGAAATTGAAGTCATGTGCCTTCGCGGATCCCAGACTCCAGTCTGTGCGGCTGCAAATGGAAATGGTCTTTGCTCCCTTCATCATTCTATCATCACGCAACATACACGTCTCCACGAAACCTTCGTGCAGACATGATGTAGGCTTCGGAGGTGCAAAATGAAACGCGTGTGCGCGCGCAGATAAACATTCATAAATCCCGCTAATTTGCTCTCCCAGGGACCCAGGATATCATGGCCTCTGGAGGAGATTTGTGACTTGCCAACATGGAAACACCGTCTGCCGCTCGAAAGCAGATAGCATTGACCAACGAATGCGTGTCTTAGCACGTCTAGAGACAGTCATGACGTTGCTATGGTGAATAGTGGAAAACAAACCGGAAGTCAAAACTCATTGAAGGCTACTCCGTAGAAGGACTGCAAATGACGTTCCTGGAAGTTGGAAGTTTGGAACTCGCCAGTTTCAATTTGACTACCTACCCTGTGTGCTGGGACTCGGGAGTCTGGAAATAGCTCCGCGTCATGACCACCGAGGGAAACGTCTTTCACCAGGGAGCATTGTTTTTAGCCCAAGGATAGACCGCTGTTTCGCTCTTTTTCACATCCCCTTAGCCGAGTTGACCCTTTTTGTCTCAAGAAGCCGCAAGTGGCAAGCTCAGTATGTACCTACGTGCGCACTATGTCTTCGAGACAGACAGACTTAGAGGCGGCCAGAAACTCCGTGCGGGGGTCCGACGGCCCCAACGGCAACTCCTTGTATTCGAGTATGTAGTATGTAAGTGTTGGTAAAAGCTACTGTGTAAAAAATAATGAGTTTCAAGGGTGATGCAGGTATTCAGAGAATACAGCTGCATAGGTTGCGAGCAGGATGCAAGCTGCATTGGCGAACTCAGTTCCCGCAAGGCCGCTTGTGCTCTCCTCCACCCACCCTATGTACAGAGTGTGAGTGTTGATGGAAAAAAAGGGACACAGTCAAAAAGACTAGACAAAAGAGGCTGGAAACAATAAACCTTTGATACCCTTATGACTGAAACATGGGCTCAGATGTTTCGAAGCCAATCGATGCATTGGCCAGCAGTTTGCGCGGGGCCAAGACATTGCGAGCACTGTGAGGAATCACGCGAAGACAACACCGGTCGGCGGTGTGCTAGGAATGCTGATTGATTATGTGATTGATTATGCATGTATGTGAATCAGATATGTAACCGATGGGCCTCCTTGCTGCCACTTACTTATTCCCGTCGTGGTATGCACATATATACAAGTCGCATTGTCACTTGAGGGATTTGCAGGCACAGACTCCTTGGCTGGCCACTTGTGTTCCACGTAATACAGCCCATTCTCACACCGAACGATAAAAAGCAGTGGGATCTGATTCATGTTACTCGGCTGTGACATGCGCATTCTTGTAGGAAGGTTCCGAGGCCGGTCATCGGAGGCCAGCCATGACAACTTCATGAGAAATATCTAGAGCCAGTAAGTCGAATAACCGAGCGCTTGGGTGCGAATCCAATGAACTGTCTCTCTTCCTGTGAGTATCCCGACAAAGCTTTCCATCCTGGAGACCTCAGCGACTCAAAGAGTCCAAAGACACACGCTTATTTGCCAATCCTTGCCCTACGTACATATGTACATACCGGAACCGACTTGCCGAGTTGTATACCCGAGCCGTATCCCCGAGCAGCAGGGAGGGCAGGCTGCAATGCAAATGGTGAGACGAAGGCGGCTCTATCCGGGAAAAGTACCCCGCCAGATGGTAAAACAATCGGAAACGGCTTTCAAGACACTGACCACTTGTTCTTTGGCTGGCAGTGGGCAGTGCATGAACAAGGTTAGCCAGCAGGTATGTATGTAGCTATGCATTGTATTGTTTCGTACATCATTAACATGCCTACTCTGTCAAGGTAATTAGCAGCTGGATCTAGTCCCGACGAGGGTATTTGCCCTGGCAGTTGTTGTTTGGCAACCTCCTTGTGTTTCTTGTCATTGCGTTGTCATGCTTTTAAAGTTTATGTTTGACTGTGCGCTATTCCGTTGCAGAATCTCCCAGGGACAATTTCTTTGAGGGTGTTCGTGACGTGGTTGTTGCACATCCGGCCCCTCGAGCCTCTGAAAGAAGGCAGGTAGCCTTTAGGAACTATGCACCTCCTTGTCCTATGCCAATCGGCGCCCTACGGAGTACCTAAGTATGTAGTAAGTAGATCGTTTTGAAGAGAGGGAATTGTTGATGCCAAGTTCCAACAGGAAAGCTGGAAGTAGTGCAGACTGTGCAGCTGTCTTCATCGAGTCAAGTCTCACCGAAAATGGGGCTCAGACAGCCCTGCGTGAAGTTGCATCTTCCGCTCGGCCGGCATGTCTCATGTGTCCGGAAAAGGGGAGGGAGCCAACCCTCGCGGACGAAAAGAGAAATGACCCCTCTTGAGTCTTGATCTATCTGTATGTAGAGAAGTCGGTGGCGACTGGCGAGGGATAATTGTAATTTGTGCGTGCGCACTGAGTAATGGACGACGATGCGAAGGTAAACACTTTGGCAGTTTAAAGAACTACCTACCTACCTAGCCAGGCGGCGTGGCGCCGCGCTGAAATCGATCCGAGCGGTCCGTTTCCCCCTATCGCGAAGTCTCCCGATCTACTCCGTAGGCTTGGAGAAGTGACGCTGAGGTGACTCCAGAGTTTCTGTCCTCTGCGAGGATCAAAAGAGGATCGAACCCGCCTCGCCGTTGGCTCCGGTCGGTGGACAAGCAGCAGACCAATCATGACGCAGCGATGAGCTCAGGCAGGGATGGGATGCGGAGATGTAAAGAAAACAACCGATGCGCCGGTTCACGGGTGACGGAACGCCAAAGGCACCTCGATCCAGATCAGATCGGGTTGGACAAACCAAGACATGACGTTACAAACGATATGTACATACTTACGAAGATCTCGTTCGTCCCTATCCCATTAGCGGTCCGGAGGCTCACTTCATGTCACGTGCCCCACACCCCCCTTGCTCGTTGATCGCGACTTGGAGTGACATGATGACTTCAGAAACGAATGCTTCAAAATGCTTCATCGCGTACCCTACGCCTTTGGGCAATCACAATCATCGAGCTCAAAACAAAGGAAGTTTGGTCCTGGGCGTTTGCTTGACGGAAATTAGGTAATAGCCACGGTCTCAGTCAAACTACTGTTGCGATAAAGTGCGATGTACCTCTTAGGCACAAAGGCAATTGTTGGTATTTCTATCTCGAGCCAACTTGCGCAATAAATTCTTTGCTTGTAATCCAAGCGCAAGAAAAGTTTGACTTTGGGCGAAGTCGGCAGTGCAGGAAGATTCGTTCTCAATTGACAATCAAGCCCGCCGTGCGGTTAATCCGATGTTCCTCTATGTCACGGCGGCGATCGGCGGTACTTTCTGTCCTGTGCCAATTTTGCGGGCCCGACGATGTACTCCCCGTAAAGCTGCGACGTGATTGGCTGCAGCCCCCTGTCAACCCCCTGTCAGTGACATGAAGTGAGCCTCCGGACCGCTAATGGGATGGCATATGCAGGATCTACAGGGGCCGCATAGCACAAAGTGAATTGCGCCATTCTTTTGTGGACGGCTTCACTTGTATTTTCACTTGTGCTCCCCCCTACACTCACTTGTACACTCAGACGCCACTGCACCAGCCGCCAGTCCGGAAAACGCAGATCAGATCTTGCCTCGGTCTCTTGAACCCTTGAGCCAAGTACGGAGTAGAAGACATTCGCATTCGCACTTGCGTCCGCGGTTTCTTTGTCATGAACGTGTCTCGTGAGTCGTCACCTGCCGCGGCTCCGCATTCCATCCCCAGGGCCGCTGCTCCATTGTCCGCCTCGATGGCTTCGTGTCTTGAATATTCGTCAGACGGTGGTGCGGGATGGGATGCGAGGCATTAGTATTTGCCGGTATACATGTGTCTGTCGCTCCCAGCTCGGATAAGTGCCTCCCACATCGCGAGTCTGTGGAAGCCTTATGCGTCAGTGGAGATTTCTAGAGGGTGGTACATTTGCCAACAGGCCAGCGTTTTCTTTTGTTTAAATGCTCATATTTGTACTGATGTATCTCGTATCTGTCTAGGTATGTACCTACATATGTACGTACGTACGGTTGTATGCACAATTTGTGTGTAGACATACAAGCGCCCCTGGTCTGTAAGCTGTCTGTCTTGAAATGTCTTGAATCTAACGCACACTCGCTTCCCACACCCCAGCGCCCCTTTTATCAAATCCCGGAGGCCCCCGATCTCCTTCTGATCACATCTTTGTGTGGCGGTGCGAATCTGGACAAAAATGTCCAAAAGACATTCCCAGCAGCAGCTTTAGTGTTTGAAAGTGGCTGGCATCTCGAGTCGATGTGCCCTTGCGACGACAAAGGGACGGAACGAAGTTAAAACTCCAAAGACGTGTCCTGTCAGAGCGGCATAATCTGCCGAGCTTTGCTACCTAATCCTGCCTTTATCTACCGACCTGCAAGTTGATAAACTTGCGGCAATTTTTGCGCAAACGTTTCTACAAAGTCCTGCCACTGTCCAGTGCCCTTCTCCCCATCTTGAATGTGCCATTTTCTCGCAATACCGCCTTCATGGACGACGTGATGCACGTACCGGAGCTTGACGATGCTCGCTTCTATGCCGAGGTGATGCAGCTAGACGCGGATAGGACGGAGGGGCAGCACGACCGCGAGCTACTCGCCAAAGCTCACGAGCTCGGCATCATGGCCACTCTGCCCACCGTGTCGAAAGCGCATCGACTCGCGTCGAGCACCATGTCAGACTCGACCAACTCCATATTGAGAGAGCAGGCAGTTTCAACCGCGTCCGATGGGTCGACCGGGGCGTATTCTACCCCTCACTCATCCATATATGGCGCCCCAAGTCCCGACTTATCGTCGTCATGCGACAATGGCAACAACGACGGATTTCAGCGTCAAAGTCTCGACTTCTCGCCCTATGAAGAGTATTTGGCGAAGGCCGGTCTGGCACTTCCAGCGCCATCAGCGCCCCGAAGCAGCATGGCCTCGCTGGAGCGCTCTGATCGAAGCATATTCAACGTCAGGACCAAGAATAGCTTGTCCGATGTCAAGGCACGATTTCGAGATAGATTTAGACGAAGGAAGAAGCCGGCTGGCGGCCCTGAACCTCCCCTGTATGTTGCTTTACACCCTTTCGCATCGTAGTTGGCAAACTCATGATGCCTTGCACGACTCACGAGCGCTATTCATCAACACCATCTTGACGAAATCGCCCCGGACTGACACTTGACGAAACAAAATTTAGGTCTTGCTCCAAATGTGATTCTCCTCTCAGTAGCACGAATGCTTTGCAAAACTTACCATGCGGACACGCCAACTGCACACCCTGTCTGACGGACTTGACAGTGCAGGCGACAAAGAAGGAGGCAAGCATGCCGCCAAGTTGCTGTGCAAAGCCGGTGCCATCTGAATCGTTGCGCCAAGCCCTAGACGTCGACATGCAAAGAACCCTGCTCAACGCCGTGCTCCATTACAGCACACCCTCGGAGTCAAGAGTCTTTTGTTGTAACTTGGATTGTAGAGAGTTCATTCCCCCGTCGAAACGGGTCGACACAAAAATGCCCTCGGCGCTGACTTGTCTCCAATGCCAGTCCAAAGTGTGCCAACTGTGCCGGAAAGACGCGCACGATATTGGAACACACTGCCCAGAAGATGCGGAGCTCCTCGATGCTCTCGAGACGAGCGGCCGCGACAGCTGGAGACGCTGCTACCGATGCTGCCAACTAGTTGCGCCTTCGGACCCGACAGGACCCGTAACGTGCGCCTGCAAGGCAAAATTCTGTCTCTCTTGCGGAGGAGTCTGGGACATCCTCACAGGCTGTCCCAATCTCTGCCCCCGGGAGCGAGATCCGACCCTAAGACGAGAGGATAAAGCCCAGACACCACCGCAGCAAGGACCAGCCCAACGCTCCATGCAGCACCCCGAAGTCCAATCTCTCCTACAAGCCCAGAGAAATGAAATGCGCAGAATGCTGGACTTCAAGAACGCGGCGCTAACCTCCCTGGAGGCACGCCAGGCTGCCCAGGAGACAGCTCTGACAGACCAGCACATCCAAGACCGCGATGAATTAGTCGCAAAACAAGCCAGAGACGCAAGCCAGCTCGAAGATCGCCAGATTTCCGATGAACTAGAACTCCGCAACAAGCTCGAGCAGGCCGAATGGAGTAACACGATCCGCATCAAATACATGGAGGCCTACTGCGAAGCTCCCAGCCAAAGCCCTTCCGTATCGTCCTCCAAATCCTCCACGTCATCCTCGTCGAGTCTGCCTCCCCGTGTCGTCACGGAGAAGAACCTCCGAGACCTGGGCCGGCAGTACAGTTTGCGAGAGAAAGTGCAGCGAGAGCACGAATCCAAGATCTACATGCTGCGTGTGCGGCAGTCGAAGAAAATGGAGGACCTGGTGCAGAGTCATGGGGCCCAGCTGCGGGAACTCATTGAGCGGAATCGAGAGGCGCGTGAGGCGTTTGGTGAGCGCGTGCGGCGGGAGCGGAAAACGTTTGATGGTGTTTTTGGGGCTCGGCAGGCTCGTTTGACGGCGCGGTGGGCTCTTTCTATTCAGGTTCAGTGTAGGGAGTTGCAGGGGAGAGATGGTCTGAGATATGCGCTTGTGGCGCCGCCGTCGTGGATGGGGGGTGAGGCGTCGAGTGAAGAAGCTGGTTTGTGATGATTTGATGACTTGCCGATGCCGTGACGATCATCTCCTGGGGGGGTTTGGGTACGAGCTCCATGATTCTTGTATGATAATCTCATGTCATGCCTTCTTTTCCTTTTTACATTATGTACGCCTTTATTTTTGTGATAGGACTTAGGTACACTTTCCTTGAGGGCGGGGGACACCAACAGCTGGTCTGGATTACCTTTATATATTCTCTTCTTCTTCTTGTCCGCTGTGCTTTGGCGGGACCTGTGATAGTAGTCTCGGATTCGGGAGCACGGTGATGAACATCATCGCTCTGTATGCTGTGCACGAGGTGATCTCATAAGAAACGTGAAGATGATAGTAAATACATCAAGGATATCTTCACTATCCAAGGTCGATGCATCACCTTGGTGCCAGGACTGCGTTGGTCCCTTCCGTGCTTCTTGGTAGGCACACGGCGCTGAGAATAAGATGCTAGTCTGTCTCATGGAACATGTTGGCGCACAGCAGCGCTAATGGAACAGGGCAACGATACCTCGTAACACGGCGCCATCGATCATCAAAGGCGAGAATCGACTTGGTCAGAATCAAGACACCCGCCATATAAACGTGAACATCTCATCTACTAGCCCAAAACAATCATGGTGAATATGTAGCACACTCATGACCATGTGAGCCTGCATAGCGTGTGAAAATGGTCAAAATCGAACGGCGGGAACTGTCGCACAATGTGAGAAATAAATTTATTTGTTGTGCGTTCTGTCGCTAGGCCGTAGAAGATGCTGTCGTTGAAAGTCGTGTTCCTTTTTGTCGTCACCTGCTGCTTGTATTGCATCATCGTGTTGTACTCGTCTTGGAAGACGAGAAGCCATTGTATACCGTTGTAGTTGACTCTCGTGATGGTTTTGAAGATCCCCATGAACGCGCCGAGATGGTCGAGGCGGTATCGTTCCAGGAGTTTGCAAGAGATGGCATTGCTGGCATGAGTTAACGTGAATGACTCATATCGAAGAACATGTTGCAGTGCTGTGAGAAGTTTCAGGAGTCTGATTGAGACTTCCTCCCGGGCTCATAACTGTCGCACAATGTGAGGGATGAAATGTATTGATTGTTGTGCGTGACTCTCAACTATAAATTAGCTCTCCCCTTCCCAGTTCTATAGTGGTACGCGGGCGTATTGGGATAACCAAAGGCATGAACTCGAGGCGTACGTCCGCGCCCTCGGGGCCCCGAGCCTTTTCATGACCGCGAGCGCCGCGGATCTACACTGGCCTTGTCTACTGCGCTACTCCAAGGATTACGATGCGTGGAAGAAAGCGGATTCGACACAACGGTTAAAGATTGCCCGGAAGTTCCTACGAGAGAACCCACATCTAGCTACAGAGCACTTTCAAAATTCCTTATTCCGTATTGTTCTCGAGGAGAATTTCGGGTACACGGACTATTGGATTCGCTATGAGACGACTACGCGCGCTTTTGGGGACTATAGTCCGTGTACCCGAACTTCTCCTCGAGAACAATACGAAAGAAGGAATCTAACCATTGTTGAAAGTGCTCTGTAGCTAGATGTGGGTTCTCTCGTAAGAACTTCCGCGCAATCTTTATCCGTTGTGAATCCGCCTTCTTCCACGCATCGTAATCCTTGGAATAGCGCAGTAGAAATGGCTTCGCTTCGCTTCGCCAATAAATTAGCTCTCCCCTTCCCAGTTCTATAGTTAGGAGTCATCATCCCTCACATTGTGCGACAGGAACTGTCAATGGTTGGCGAGTGAGTCAGTGACAATCGTCAATGAAAGGCGGCCGGTCTCATGTCTGTTCAAGAATGGGCTTCTTGGAGTGTCGGTTTGTCCGAAGTTTTAGCGGACCTGGGGCTTCGGATCCATCCCACGTGACTTTTGCTTCGGCTGGCGGGCCACACTTGGACCGCAGCAACGAAAAAAACCCTGGTTGAATGGCACAAAATAGCAGGCCCTATCCACTTTTCTCAAACTACCACGCAGCCAGGGAATTTCTTTGCCAATTTGATTTCCTCGTCAACCACCGCTCACGTCACGCCTCGCCAAACATCCAATTCCACATATCTTCACAATGGATTCCTCCAAGGCCCCCGTCAAGCTGGTCAAGGTGACCCGAGTTCTCGGCCGAACTGGTACGAATGCACTTTGCCTCATTTCCGTCCTCGACAAGACACGACAAGACGCCCGATGAGAAAGATTTTGAAACCGAAAAGAGGAGGAGAGGAGGACTAAAAGAGATGGAAATTGGGAATTGAATCGAATCTCGGCTCTTGTCATGTCTTGCTCGATTTTCGATTTTTCCCAGCTTCCAGTCATTTCGCGCTAGAGACGTGCTCGGTGGCCATTGGTGACCACCTTTGGAGGGCCTCACGCTGGAAAGAATCGCTTTGACTCGGAAAGAGAATCGTCGTGTTGCGATAGGGGTATCTCGGGAGGCTAACAAGGTGGCTCGATAGGTTCTCGTGGTGGTGTGACCCAGGTGCGCGTTGAGTTCATGGACGACCAGACCCGATCCATCATCCGAAACGTCAAGGGACCCGGTACGTCTGCCCTGTTATTTGCGAACGCCATTACAACTGTCACATGAATTTTTTCACAATCATTCACAGAAGGAAACTAATGGCGGATTTTTAATAGTTCGCGAGGACGACATTCTCTGCCTGCTCGAGTCCGAACGTGAGGCCAGACGTCTGCGATAAGAAGCGCGGATGGTGGCGGATGTGGTTGCATGGGGGGTAAAGCAGTGGGTGGAGTTGCTTTTGTTTGCGCAAAGATGCTGTGGATGACTTGACGACACTCGCGCCTCGAACTTGGTCGATATTGTGGCAGGAAATCTAGGGATGAAAAGAATAAACAAGCCGAATTCTTTTGGGGCCGAGGCCTGGGTACATTGTCTGGCTGTCAAAGAGCACAGTCGACGGTTTGGCCTGGTCGAGGAGTGGGATGCAATAACGTCCATCGCAGTTGGTCCAGAAATTCGAGCATTTCTTTGTACATCATTTCTCTCGGCAAATGAAGAAAAAACATGAACAAAAGCAACTGCAATATGTCACACGTGCTTGTGCTTGACTAGGTGCTCGCCGCTGCATCTGGTAGGGAATGTCTCGCTATCGTTGGTTGTATGGTGACAGATAAACTAGCGCTTTGTAGATGTGAGGCACGTGTGATCTGCCATGTATCGGCAGCATTGATAGCGTAGAATTGCATTATCAGATGCGTGTATGTCGCACACCAAGTATCGCGATGGTTCCAGTCAGTAGGCTACGCGTACGAACAACTTCTTCATCAAGGTATATACCTGGAAAACTATGATGATGCTGGCTCCTTGCTACAAATGACCAAAGATGCTGGCTGCGGCCCATGGCGAGTTGCGACAACAGGATTGTGGCAGTGCAAGAATCGGCCGCACCAGCCGCGGCGCGGTGAATGTATGAATGTGTGTGTGCTCCGTACTCCGCGGTATCAGCGCGTTGGTAGCAGCAACGGCTCCTCTGCCTCTCAATCCTCACCTGTCGCCGTGCACCTGGAGAAGCAGGAAGAGAAGCATGGAGAGAAAGAAAACGACGCTTCCCTTGACTTCTACTCTGGTGGTTTTGTACCTGGTCCCGAGTTTACGGAATAGGCCTGGTCCTTGTACAGTCACCCGCACATGTACAAGTAAGGTACATACCTACACTGTACACATGACGGAATGAGCACCATGTACGGCCATTCCGTACCTGCCTTGCCGAACACGTTGACTTATTGCGTCGATTCACCACCAAAACTGGACTGGAATTGATCCAGTCACCGCATTTCCATCATCCTAACGGAACCTCTCCGGTCATCTTTTTGCAACAGATTGCACAGCCGTCCGCCACATCTGTCTCCACGCAGTGTTTGAGTCGGATGATCGTTCGCCTCCGCGCGGCACTATTCATACCCGACCCGCTTGGTTTCCATTCCTGTATGTACCTCGTGTCACGACTCACGATACGAGAACCACTGCCGGCCTTGTCTTTGCGTTACGTCGCGTTGTTGGGGTGCCGAGCTGGAATCAAAACTCCCTACGGTTCAGTCGGCTGGTCTCCAGGAAGCGAGGTAGTCGTGAGGCGCTTGAGCCCGTCGCAAGATCACGACGACATCATCGTTGCAGACTTGGAACCGGCATCCCTCCGACCTCAGCGCCGCAATCCGGTACAGTCCCCCGATTGCTCTCTGGAGGCCTGTTTTGTGACAAAGGCCGAGCTGGCGGTGACGAGCATCCACAACTAAACATACCGTCCTGCCGTCGAGACGGTCCGAGTCATCGTCCTCTCCCCTCAATCCTTCTTCCCGCGTCCTCTCGGCAGTATCGGGCCCCCTGTCTTAACAATGGCAGACGCACGAACTTCTGGCGACGACGATGGCTTGTCTCCTCCCCAACAGCAGCAAGAACATCGTGAACGGTCTAGTAGCCTGGTTGCGCTTGGATCAAAGGCTGCTCACTCGGACGATACTGCCGCGGGCGCCGACTTCGGTTTGGATGGCAAACACAGTGGTGAAGGACACAACCGCGGGTTGTCGAAACCAGGCCTGTCGACTATAATGGCCCCCCCGCCAACGAATGAAGCAGTCAAGCCGGCAGTCGACCCAACAATTGCGAAGCACGTCAGCGACGTCTTGTTTTCCGAGGTAGAAGCCCACCACCCTTTCTCATTCGCAGACCCCTGTGGCCTCAATGGCACTCCCACTAACGTTTGGTCTTCTAATTAGGTCGGCATCCCGACTCTGTTGAATCGCCTCAAGCAGAGCGTAGCGTCTGCCAAAGAATTCGCCGTCTTCCTGAAGAAGCGATCTACACTCGAGGATGATCACGCGCAAAGCCTTAGAAAACTATGTCGGTCGACGCAAGACAATTCGCGCCGCCCTGAACACCGGCAAGGCACCTTTTCTCGCTCCTACGACGAAATGATCTTTATCCACGACCGCATGGCTGAGAATGGGGCCCAATTCGCGGCCTCCCTACATCAAATGCACGAGGAGTTGGTCGAGCTCATTGCCAATGGCGAGCGGGGACGCAAGCTGTGGAAGTCCAATGGATTGGCTGCCGAACAAAAGGTCGTAGATTTGGAGCAGGTGATGCGCAAGAGCAAGACCAAGTACGATTCATTAGCCGAAGAGTATGACCGCACGAGGACTGGCGAGGTGAAACAAGGTGGCAAAGTGCTCGGCGCATTCAAGGCGCACAAATCCGCCGCTCAGCAGGAGGAGGATCTGCTGCGCAAGGTACAGACAGCCGACCACACATACCAAAACCATGTGCAGACTCTGCAGAACGAAAAGGCCCATTTGGAAAAGTCTGCGAGGCCCGAGGCCGTCAAGGCGCTTCATGAGCTCATTTCTGAGATCGACGCAGCCGTCACGCTGCAGATGCAGAAATTTGGTATGCCTCCTTGACCTTCCACTGTGCTGTACTGCGTTTTTTTTCATCTATTTGCTTTCCAGTGCTGACAGGTTGCATGTAGCTGCTTTCAATGAAAAGTTATTGCTCGGCAATGGCTTGATTGTGAGCCCGTTTAAGAGCCAAGGCCCTGAAGGTGCTGGCAAGCCACGCAGCTTGCGCCAAGCGGTTGCTGCGATTGACAATGAGAAGGACATCAATGATTATGTCGCGGGGCAGCATGGCAAGATTCAACCGTACTCGGAAGTTCGATATGAGCGTAATCCTGTAAGCTCTTCTATTACTGCGTCTTATTCCTTTCCTTGTTCAGTATCTATATGTCTTCCATTCCTTTCGAAAACGTATTGCCCCTTTCTGGCTCTCGTACCAACTGCTCAGCTAACCGGCTAGATCTTGAACCCTCCCTCGTCTTCCGCTGCCGCGGCCACCATCGTACAACCTACACAGTCCAGCACATATTTGCCGCAACAGACGGTGACCCAATCTACTGCCTCTGAAGCGCCGAGTCAATCCTTTGCCATGGGATCCCGAAGCGGCGCCGGCAGCTTCGGTTCCCAGGGGGGTGCTCTTCCAACACAAGGCGGCCTTCCGATGGGCCCCCCAGGAAGCAACTTGCCGGAGCCAAACCGCCCCTTTGGCCAGACTCAGAACCATGGACGCAGCGTTAGCCACGGCAACATGCTAGGTCAGCCCGCTCCTCTGCAGCAGCAGCAATTCTCCAGTAGGAATTCTGCGCATATGGCTCCTCGATATGGAGACGCAATGAACGCTCATGGGCCTCCGCAATTAGGCGTTCTCTCCTTCCAAGGCTCCAAGGGCCCGCCACAATCTCCATCCCCGTCGTCTGATCCAAGATCTCAATTCCCCGTCGAAAGGGACGCCCACAACGTTGACCCAGTCAGCGCATCCAGCGGCACCGAGTCAACGCCACCCAAAAAGGATGTCTTTGGGACGACGCTGGCTGATTTGTTTGCAAGGGACGGGGTGGCTGTGCCCATGGTAGTCTATCAGTGTATCCAGGCCGTCGACCTGTTCGGTTTAGGCGTCGAGGGCATCTACCGACAATCCGGCTCGGTAAACCACGTCAATCAGCTCAAGCAAATGTTTGACAAAGGTACGTTTATCCTCCCTCTGATTGGCGAAGCACATCAGCCCACAGACTGCCACAGACTGCTGTTCTATAATAGTGGGGGATGGTATGAGAGCTAACATTTGCTATTCTCGGCAAACAGATTCGTCCAATCCTGCGCTTGATTTCAGAAACCCGGAGAACTTCTACCACGATGTCAACAGTGTGACGGGTCTTCTGAAGCTCTTTTTCAGGGGTCTTCCCGAACCGCTTTTGACGCTTCAGCACCATGCTGAATTTGTCGAAGCAGCGAGTATGTATTTCCCTCCCGTCTTTTCCCCCCATCTTGTCTCTGTCTGTCTTTCTCTGTCTCTGTCTGCCTTCCTCTGTGTATTGTTCTTTCTAGTTCCTGGTTTGGCTAATTGTCTGTCCCCCCCAGAAATCGAAGACGAAAACATGCGCCGCGACTCCCTCCACGCCATCATCAACTCCCTCCCCGACCCTAACTACGCTACTCTCCGTGCCATTACGCTGCACTTGTATCGCGTCATGGACAATTCGCACGTCAACAGGATGAGCTCGCACAACTTGGCTGTTATTTTTGGTCCGACCCTGATGGGGAATGATCCCAGCACGGCGATTTCGGACGCGGGCTGGCAGATTAAGGTGGTGAATACGATTCTGCAGAATACGTATCAGATTTTCGATGAAGACTGAGCTGAGCTATCTCTTGGCGTCGAGGGCGGGACGGTGGGAAGGGAGGGTGTGCACTAGGAGGGTGATGGCCCATGGGCGAGGAAAAAAAGGATTGATGGGTATGTGTAAGAGTGACAGCGACAGTCGACGAAAAGTGACGACATTTTCAGAGCTGGTGGCGATTCAAGAATAGCCACGGTACAAGAGCTGGCACAGATTCAAGAGCTTGGCGGCGACACACGAGCTGAGAGTATGCATACAATGCCGCGAACGCGATACTACTCGCCTCTTTTTTTTCTTTCCTTTTTTCCCCTTTGTATCCCAATTTCCTATGTTTTTCCTTTATCTTTCCGGTTTGCCCCTATCTGTTGCTTTCTTATATATTTGCCCGTTCATCTGTTATGTAGATGAGCTATTGGCGCTGCCCCGGACCGGTGTATGTATTTCATTCATGATTCCTTGCATTGGCGTTTTGTGTCTCGTCTGGAAAAACACCGTCCTTTTAGTCTAGGTCCTCTTATCAGAAGAAGTCTTTAGCCTTTTTTATAGTAACCTAACTAACCAACTAACTAACTAACTCGCCTCCTTCTGCTGCTGGGTCGTTTTGATGTGCGTGCCTGTTGTCTTGGATGTTGCGTAGCAAGATGATCATGGACTCCTCCGGTGTATGTACATACACACGGCCTCATAAAGTCATTATGTACATGAAAGAGAGAGAAAAAACGCATGGCCTCACCTTGAAGGGGCTTCGGCTCTTCAGTTTCTAATCCCGTCTCATCGTTCGATCTATGTACATACATATGTACATAGGTGAACGTTTCACTCCTGTTGTATCCTCTCAGGCTCTCATCACGTTACTATGTACATCATAGGTAGTTCAGTCCTTGTTTCCTCTCTCGGACTTTGTTTCGTTTTCATCGCCCTTGGCTTGGCGCAAGTTGATTCGAGCTCAAATACCATGTCTCTATAAACTACGGGGTCTATAAACTACGGGGCGTTATTATCTCTAGACTACATACATACATACACTGAGTAAAATAGGAAATTTAGGCTGACGAGCGAGGTCAAGAGTTTGTTGGATAGAGGGAACAGTGAAGGTCTCTATCTTCTGACTCGCAAAGGTCGAAAGTGCTCGCTTCTGGCGGTTTTTGTTTCCTTTTACTTCTTCTGTCCGGGGTAGCTGATTCGTTTGTTTGTCGTTCGCCCGTCTCATTTTATGGATAGAAGGGCTGATCCATTCCGTAGAACTGATTCAGCTGAATAGATCAACCATCTTCCTACGCATCTCCTGTGTCATACATACTTGTTAAGCAACTGAATCGCCGCCAGGTTCAAAGGAAGGTGGTGCCGCTTTAAGTTCTTGACCTTTGGCCTTTAGTTGTCACAAATATCTATTGTCTATTTGGCACCCGTTCTCGGGACGGATGGTGTAATGTATGTACCTCCGCAGCAGCGCAGCTCCGCTCTCACACCTGACTCTCCTGGTCCCGATCGCTCCGTGATATCGTGTACTTCCAGCTATATCACCTGGAACTCATAACCTTCATGAAATTACAAGGGGAAGGCCGAAGGGCCCCTCCTGCGTCGGGTTGATGGGCCTATGGAGTAGGTAGTAAAGCTAAAGGATCCCGTTGCCAAAAATTCACGTGGACGCACTGACTGTCGCGATACATATGTGCTGGAAGTACACGATATCACGGAGCGTAATTAGACGAAATACTAGATAGACAGCATAGAACACATGAAACACGCCTCTCCCGCACCAATCGTTAGATATATCCAGCCATCGAGTCAAAGCACCTCCCATTACCAACAATAGTGCTGCAACGTACTGTGACACGAGTTGGTGCCGTTCCAGATAAGCCACGCACGCAATTAATCAATATCATCTGCATCGGCCGGCAGATGATGACACAGGCGGTCTTCGGCATCCTTCCGACGGAGATCATTCTGTGGCGTGACCCTGCCACAAATGGACGGATGATCGAAAGGAACATTGAACATGATCCCGTCCGGCGCCTTGAAGCGTGGGACAACCATATAAGACAGCCCTGATGAGAAGTCATGGGCAGAGACATCTACAACAGCGCAATCGAGTGTCGTGTCTTGCGACTTATGGCCCGTGATGGCATAGGCGACAGTCAAAGGAAACTGCGTACGAGTGCAGGGCCTGCGTCTGAAGATGTGACGGCTCTCCTGACGAAAGATGGGTATAACAGTCGCACGGTCTGGATCATCTTTGTAGTAAGGCGTGCTGGTGTAGGAGTCGAATCGAAACATCCGGGCGGCCTCTTGTGAGGCTGGATCTCAGGAAGCCAGCCCCACGCGAGATCTTCAACTGTGGCAACAGACCCGTTGACGAGGCCCTTCTCGTTCCACAGGTTCACCGTCAGCATGACTCGGGCGCCGATGCAAATAGAAAGAACCTGGGAAAGACCATCGGGCATTTGCGAGTCAGCTTGAGCAGCCTGTGGACCCGTATTGTCGGCCTCGATCCGAAAGACTGGCACCCCAAGAGATAGCATGTGGTCGAGATTGTGCTCGGCGACTCTAGCCTTCGTGGGGTAGATGTGCACAGCGTCGCGAAACGATTCCACCTCGACGTGAGTGAGAGATCCATAAACACGCGTGGTCAGGAGCCGCCAATCTGCAACAGATGGGCGACCACTACGAAGACCCTGTAGCGCCTGTCGGAACGCGGTAGCGTGTTGCTACTAGGCGACTTCTATCAACTCCCTCCCATGTTCGAAATCCCGTTGTATGTCAAAAGGCGATATAAGTCGTGACCGTGTTTGGCAAACAGTTTAATCGGATCATGCAGCGGTTTGACATACAGCGGGGTTTCGAACATGGAAGGAAGTTGATAAAGTCGCCTAGTAAAACACACTCCTGCTGCCAAAAGGCTCATCGCTGTCGTGAGGGAAAATCTCACGAAGACGCAAATCGATGCACCGGAACAATTTCAAGCCAATCATGGACTTCTCATCCAAAACGAGCAAGTGAACGGCGTGGAACTCACTGGCCCTCAAGCGGCTTGTCGGTGCTGTCACTGGTGTGCGCTGGCTGGAGGCGCAACAGCGAGTGGATCGTCGAGCCGCCGATGTTCAAAGCGGCTATGCCAGTTGGCGCCGCCAATGCCACGCAGCCTAAGCGCAATATTTCGAGCTTGGCGACCGAGGCACTGATCAGGAAGCTTTTGCCGGAGTCTCCTTAAGTCCTTGGCCATCAACCTGCATGAGAAGCGCCTGATGAGCTTTGACCGGTATGTACGTCCATGGCGGGGGATGACCGATGCATAATGCTTCGTTTCGCAGTTTTCGCGGTTGTTGCCGACCGCGAACCACCGGTCACATGCGTCAGCCCACAACCAGTTCTCTTCGTCAGGATTGCCGAGTACGTCATTGGGGTTATCGTTGACAACACCCTCACGAGGTCTGAACCGTAAGTGCGGCTTGTGCAGCATCAAAACAGCCCTGCCATGATCGTCCCTCTCCTTCTCGCCCGCGTAAAGAGGGTAGAATAACTATACGCTCATATGCCCGAGGTCGGATGCGCATCGGGTGACAGGACCAGTCCACGGACCGAAGGAAGCGCAGGTACGTCATGTTTTTGAATTCGCTCGATCCTGGCCATTCAAATACTTCGAGTACAGGCTGCGACATTGGGTTGGCAGGCCGTCATCGCCAAGCCTGACTCGTGCTTCATTATGATCCGGATGGCGTAAGTCAACGTTCTGAAAAGAACGTGAGGCGACAAACATGTCCTCGTCATTGAGAACATGCATTGACTCCTACACAGACCAATCTCGTTCCGTGATCAAGGAGTTCATGGCCCTAAGAACGGCGCATGTGCCACTTTCATTGAGCTCCCTGCACTTATTGATGGCCTTCTCAACGAGTTGTCCGTACGGCAGCGTGTGCTTCTCGGCCTTGCCCGCGTGCTTGACCACGTAGTTCACAACTGCGCCTATACAGGTGCAGGAACTGACATCTGTGTTAGCCTGCCAGCCGCAGGTGATCGTGCGATCGTAGTGGTTGAGCCTCTCGTCAGAGAGAGGGGTGGTTCGCCACCCGGACAGCCTCTCCGCAGCCACCATCTGGCGACTGCGGTTGGGCAGAGGGTATTCTTCGCTCTCGCTATTTTTCGGCCATGTAGTCACTCGCTTTCATCTTTTGTGGTCGAAATTCCGCTTTCCTGTAATAGCTTCTGGAAGCCAGGATCGTTCTTTCGTCGGAATTCAATAAACTCGTCGAGCGATTTGTTAAATCTAAACGCTTCAGGGGCTCGTTCTTTGTTAATGTAAAAACAATTTGCCAGCTTATGGTGCAAATTGCAAGCTGGACAATCCTTTTTCCCACTGGTCGATGACTTCGTGGTTGCAGGATTCTGTTTTGTATTTTGATTGGAATCATTGTGCGGTTTGGAACGTCCAGGGCTGGCGTCTTCGTGACAGCAGATGATCGGTCAGATGTCGCTGATGGTGGTGCATCCACCAAGAGTAGGAAGAGGGACGCCTCTGACCCTGCCGCAAGCGCGCCACTCCCAAAACGTTCCAAACCGCACAATGACTCCAAGCAAAATACAAACAGAATCCTGCAACCACGAAGTCATCGACCAGTGGGAAAAAGGATTGTCCCGAGCCCCATCGAAGACCAGGTACCTAGTTCAGGTTCCATCTATCCATCGGTTGGGCCATGTTGTCTCAAAACGGTACCAATGGTTTGTGATGCCGAACTTCGGTATGTATGAGGACCTCCTTCAGGAAGCAAGCGAACCTGCGATCGAAATAGCTGGCAGCAATGTGCGAGCTGTTCTTGAGGTTCTCGCGGGCAATACGTGCCCTTCCTGCATCACTCGCAGAACACCACTCGTCATATCTCGGCATGAGCCTCGCAAGATCTGGCAAGTGCAGATCAGCAGCAGAATAGGTAAGGAACAGTGCGGGGCAGCCTAACGTTCGGAACTTCGGACCATGGCATCGTGTTGCCTGCGCTTGGCAGTCCAGTGGGCTCGTGAGTCGTGTGCCAGTCATGGTCGAAGAGAAGCAGATGATACGAGTCATCAGCGCTTTTGAGTCCGGACCGTCGGAGTTGATGGTATAACGGAATTCTTGAACCGTGAGTGGCACAGAATTGTCCTTTTTGAAGAAGTAAGTGCTTTTGTTTGCAGCCTGCGTGCGCATCAACATGTCAAAACATGCGTGATTGCCACATAGGATGCCGCGCAATGCGTCCATGGAAAAGCCGAAGCATTTGCTGCACGTAGGGTTTGAAGTCGACCTTGCGCTGCCGAGACGTTGCGAAATCACCTTTCCCCCAGGGATATAAACGACGGATACGCCAGTGATAGAAATGGGTGTGCTCCGAATGGCTGGCATTTGAAGGCCTTGAGGTGTTTTCACATGCTGATGCGCACGCAAAAAGCACGTACTTTTTCAAAAAGGATAATTCTATGCCACTCACAGTTCAAGAATTCCGTGATACCATCAACTCCGACGGTTCGTGACGACGCCGTTCGTCCCCCGGCATAATGGTGGTGTGTTTGACGAAAGAGCTAAGGTCACTCAACGGAAGGTGGAAAATGTGTGCGTCTTGCCGGTAAGGCCGTCACGTGATGCGGCTCCCAGGCACCGAAGCCATAGAACGAATAGAAAAGAATACGACCTACGCTCGTCAAGGAGCATTGGAGAAATTCCCACAGCCATGGCTTACTTCTCATTGCTCAACAGATCTGACAGAATCTATTGAGATGAGATGATAATGTTGGGTTAACAGGGTACATAGGTGTATTAATGTAAACAGATGCGCATCATTATTAGGGGTGAGACAACTACCTAGGTACGTTGTACATATTCGAATAAAGGCTACATAGGTACCTCTTGTGGGCTATCCAAGCTACGAGAATTTCTCCATGCTCCTTGACGAGCTTGGCTTGGAGGCTGAGCGCGGTGTAGGTCGTGAGTTGGGTTCTCATGGGCTACAATGTTGAATGGGCGAAGTCTCAAAATGCAAGATGCAGTGTGCAGTCATAGCCCGATGACGATCCGGATCGCCTGAAATGCTAATCCACCAGCTGCAAGTGTATTGTATTGTAATGTGCGTATGTATACCCGCTGAAATTCCACTGACAAAAGGATATAAGTGTATGAGATGTATCATGTATGAAGACTTGAAGTGTATGCCCGCTGATTCGATATCCCAACCCCCATCCATGTCCCATGAATATATGTACGCCCCTCAGGTCAGCAGTTCAAAAAATCTCTAACCACCCAACATGTATGTAGCGCCTGTTCCCATGCCCATCCATGCCCATCCATATCTATCTATACCCATCCGGTCCCATCCACGCCCGTACACAACCGTACACGCCCATTCATGCTAAATTCTAATCGCCTGAAACAACCCCATACTCAAACTCATGTCATTCTCCCCCACCGTCGGCGTCGGCTCACTTATAGTCTCCCACCTCCGCATCACAAACGGGCCCAACCGCTCACTCGAGCCCGGCCCGATCCCATACAGCGCACCCATACCCCGTGCCGCAGCCGTATGCGGCACAGACGGCTTCTCGCGATGCGCCAGCCTCAAGTTCTCCGTCGGTGTGGGCGGCAGCGTGCTGAGCAGGTAATACATGCGCCAGTCCGAAGTGGTGCTCGCGCTTGGCGGAGAACCTGGAAGGAAGAGGAGCGTCTTGGCGCATAGGGTGCGTAGATCGTCGGTCAGAGAATCGGCCAGCAGGATGGCTGTGTCGAAGACCTGCGAGGACAAGGTTCGAGTGGTAGGGACGGGTTCGTGCGGGAGGATATCCATCTCGAGGAGGAGTCCGCACAGGATGATGATGATGCGGGCCTTGGCTTCTTGGGTGGCTGTTGAGAGAGGCTTTGTTGTGGTGGAGGGTCCTGATGTTGGCGTTGCTGCTGCTGCTGCTGCTGCTGCCGCCGTACTGCTGCTGCCGATACTAGTGGTAGTAGTATTGTTACCACCACTGTTGGGAACGGTGGTAGTGTTATTGCTGATGCTGCTGCTGCTGCTGTTGCTGTTTATGCTACTGTTGGATGATTCGCATATGCTGTTGACTGTAATGAACCTCAGCAGAATAGGCAGCCAGTTCTCAAGTACTTGCCGTCTCTTGGTCAGAGTCACGTCGTCTTCACCTGGACATGCTATCACCTGCCACAGGTTCGTGAGCTTGTCAATCAGGGAGTCCGTGAGTGGAGAGGACTGCCTGAAAGGCGGTGGAGACGATGGCGAGTGTTTCGAGTTGATGGCCTCGATGACACCAAGCAGATTTTCGGCAAGACGGATCTGACTCAGGTCTGATGTGTCAGTCATGACTGTATCCGACGACTTGCTCGTGGGTATCAGATCCAGGAACCTCGTGTGCGCTTCCCGGCTGAACCCCTGCGTAATGTCCTCGCTTAGACACGGCAGCATGCTCGTCCACATGATGTTCTGTGACTGAATGGCTTTGTCCATTGCCTTTGTAAAAGCATCGAAGCGTGGCGGCCCGTCTGCATCGCCACGACCGTCGGCATCGTGTTTGATGGCGCCGGGCTGTTTGTTGGAGAGGTCGAAATTTAACTTTAGCTGACAGAATGGCTTCGTCAAATCGTCTGCAAGACGCAATACCTCTTCGAAAGACAGATTCTGGTCTCCCGAAGCTTCCCTGGGCAGCCAGGGCAGCAATAGTCTCGTGACCATCTCGTGGGCCACCTTTCTTGCCGCCGATGGTAGTGCATTCACGTTCAGAACGCGAGCCACCATGGCCGCATCTGCTACGATCACCCACCGCATGGTTTCCAAAAGGCAGTCATAGCATTCGGGACTGTCGAGAGGTGGCGTCCAAGAATCTTCCGCAAGAGCCGGGGCATGACGCATAGCCGCGTACTCGATAATCGCATTTCGTATCAGTAGCACCAAGGCCTTGGCATGGTCGAATTTGGCACTCTGTTGCTGGATTCGAAAACGGTAAGCTTCTTCGGCATCGAGCGTCGGCATCTTCACTATCTTCATCGTCGTCATCTGGAGGACTTCCTGTAAATAGGTCGCCGACTTTGGCATTGTCGACTCGGTTGCACCACCAGCCATGACGACCGAGCTTGCATTCGCGGTGTGAAGAATTGTTGCCACGGATAGGCATCCTAAGCTGACTAGAAGCGGAAAGAGAGCCGGGAGAGGCGGTCGCTTCTTCAGCGTCCTGATGTGGCTGATCCAGTCCGCCATGAGCCTGTCGAAATGAGGCGCATCCAACATGCGCAATTTCGATAGTAGCGAGGCAAAAATTCGGCGATTGTCGTCCAGCTTGACCCATCCGGCCTCCAATTTCGGGGCGATATACCGGAACAGACGATTCATGGTGGGATGATCGATAACGTTTCCGCTCGCCAGAAGTTTGTCAATTTGTTCAGAGACCTCTCCTGAAGCGGTTTGGGCTTGAGCTGCCATGCTGTCAGAAACTGGTGAACAGGCATCCAGCGCGTTGGAGCGATCGTTCTGGGCCAAGTCGAGTGCAAGTTGCTTGGCAAGATCGTCTCGGCCAGGCAGTCTCGGAGCAAGGGCCGAAAGCGCTGCAAGCAAGGCCCGGATGGGAGTCCCTTGATCACGGCTTATGCTTACGAGCCTCTCGGCAAAAACCTCAAACAGTGTTTCGGCCGATCCCATGGCCATAAAAATGTCCAGGTTTGCATTGATGGTGTCGACGCAGGCTGCGAGTACCTCGGTATCGGGTCCAGCTGAACAGCTTTTCACGATGTCTGCAAGCTTGGTAAAGTCTTCAATGGTTTCCATCATGGTGCGAATGGGAATGAAAGTGTCCAACGTCATGACAAACCTGGGGTCGCAAGGGAGCCGTGTCGTAACAGCATCACACAGGTGGGCTCCAATGGCACTTTGGACCGCCCCGCTGCTATTCATGACTCTTCGCAGCAGCTTCTTCCGTGACATGGGCTTCCTCGAGATATCGGAGTTTCCTAGGTACATGGCTAAGCCAAGAGAGTTGTCCACACATTCGATGGCATTGGCCGTATCGTTTTCTTCGTCCACCACGGAATAGTTGCCCGCGCGCCGGAGAAGGTTCCCTCTTTCATAGGCGTGCTCGCGTAGCAAACAATAAACGGGCAAATCCACGAGTAAACGAGAGGCACAGGGGCCATCGACCGGATCGATTTCGCCGGCGTTGTGAAGGCCGCCGCGACCAATGAGCCACTTCATGTACTGAGAAACACAGAAATGTCCGGACTGCACCAACTCGGAGACCAAATGAGTCATACCTTTCTTCCTGCCATTGTCATCTGGGCCAATGCATCCCAGTACGTCAAGGATTACCGTGGTGGTATTCACTTGCAAGATGTCCCAAGCTCTAATCAGACCTACCGCGACGTAGATTTTGGCAGCCCCGGGTCTATGAAGTGAGGTGGCCCATTCCATAGTGCCCCTGACCACCTCCATCTTATCCTCTACAGATTCCCAGCACCTGGAAGACAGGTCATGAATACGCTTGCCTTGTAATGTTGAGTCCAGCAGCAGCACCAGATATGGTAAGCCACCCGTCGGTGAAGATGTGCTCGTTACCGATAGTCTTTCGTTTCGGAGCTTGATGTTGTCGTACGACTCTTGAGCCACGATATCGTCGGCCGGAAGATGTAGTCTCAATGTCTCGCCGAAACGTTGCCAAGCTGGTGGGCAAATAAAGCTCTCGGGATTTTCTTTGATGAGCGAGATGGCGAGTGTAGACAATCGGTCGGAAAGTTGAATAAGTATATCCCGATCAGGGTCTTTCTCTATCTGCCAATAAATGAGTCAGTCCTGCCTGTACAGTGAATACGCCTAAATGGGCTATTTTTTCTTTTCTCTTACCGCTTGCAGGTGATGGAGTAATGAAGAGACTAGTCTTCGACCGCATTTCCGTAGCTGTAGCAAATGAGGCCAATGTATTTGCGCAATCAAGATCCACATTGGAATCCTCGACTGAGGACTGGTTTCCAGGCTGGAGACGATCCATTCCAAATAGTGATCGCGATCCAACAGCTGTTCGGAGTAGAGGGATGTAGCGAGGCGGATGCTGTGTTTCGGTATAAGCGGGGGGCGACGTCAGAACTGCATCGCCAAAGGTCGGCGCTTGGACGATCCCATCTTTCACTGAAGGAAGTATAACTTACGCGTAGTTTACTTTGGACTTCCAATCAGGCTCTCCAAAAGCAGAGGCGACGGCTTCGATAAACTGTTCGACACAAACAGTCCAGTCCCGAAGCCATTTGGAATCGACACCAGAAACGGAAGGTGCACCGGATCCTTTCCTGTTGAAGGCTCTGATGTCATTTGCACCGACAACTTTGGCCAACCAGAGTGCACGTTCTGTGGGAATATCCTTGTTCAGACATTGGTCAAGAAGTACTCGCCCCCGAATTCCATGAGGAATTGTTCTGCTCAAGCGTCGTAATGAGATGGCAGGATTGGCCAGGTCTCTGACCCAGCTCTCACGTTTTGTGTCGGTAAGAGTGACACGGGGAGGTGGTTTAAAAGTCCAAGGCGACGTGATCTGCCCGCGATGCCGTCTCTGACTCAGCACGCCCATGAAAATTGTAGAGAGGGCATTGAGGCCGCATTTCTGTTTCAGAGGAGGAAAGATGACGAGTCGAGCGGGCGACACTTCATCCCGGCTACCTCTGTCCCATGTGCCCTTCTGTATAGCCTCAGTACTCCACTCATCCTCGTGATGAGCACCCGACCAAGGGAAGAAATCAGCATGCCCCGAGAAAAGGCCCTTGCTGAAAGGGTCCCGCTTGACGATATCTTTGCGGTCCGAACTTGCCAATCGGGGCGCCACGGCCGGTATCTCAACTGTGTACGGTTTTGGCCTGGCGTCCTTTCTGGCCGGAGTCGTTGTTGCAGGCATAATTGGCCGTGTCGAGGGAACGGTCTGAGAAGATGCTGGGAGCCGGCGCCTGGGCATTGGCATAGGATTATTTTCAATGCTACCATGTCGGGAGGACCCAGACAACGTTGGGCTCATCTTATCGATGTCCATGGCTTCGGGAGAAGAAGCAAGCACGATTCGAGGGTTGGAGAGCGTTGGAGGGGCTTCAGTCGCCGGCGATGCCTCATCAGCGACGAAGTCGTTGGATAGTTCGAGGCGCAACTTGGAGCCTTGTCGTCTGGGTATTGACATATGGCGGTTGGACCATGCATCGGCAGGTTCCATGCTGGCGTTGGCAGCAGAGACGAGGTCTCGCTTGGGAGGGGGCGTCGAGTGGCATTGTTGTTGAGATGATGATGCAGTGCGATGCGCAAGATTTGACGGCCTCTGCAACTGCATCATCGGGCCAGGTCCTCGTTGAGGCTGTCGAGCCTGGCTGCTCATGGGATTCCTCGAGGTCATGATTCGCACAGGCGAGGGGGCGCCATCCCGACGAATGGTACAAAAGTTGCAGACTTGGAGGGCACACGAAGAATAGGCAGCTGGTAGGAGCAGATAGCACTATAGTCCAAGGCTATGTGTCTTCCAAGCCAAGTGGAAGTCAATATAGCATTCAGTGCGAGAGGAAAAGACAAGGTTCCCCGTCGATGATCGCTTGATGGGCCGCTCGATGGTTGCTCGATGGTCGATGGTCGATGGTCGCACGGTCTCGCACCCGGAGCAGCAAGGAGCCGGAGGATAAGGGAAGCGCTCGTGGTAGGATTGGCGACTCGATCTGGGTGTAACCGCTGGACTGCCTTAAATATGTCAATGTCGCGAGATAGGCGAGGTGAGGGCGACGCAAGGCAAAAAGCGACGAGGTCGTCGAGTGGACAAGTCGTCGATCCGTCGGCTTCTTGGAGAGGTCCGGGCCGGATGCCTGGGGTGGTCAGGACTCAGGACGGGGAAAGGTCAAGAGTGGATCACGGCGGCGGCAAACGTCCCAAAGAAGCCAGCTGCCAGACCCCTGTTGGTCCCGCCGCCGACAATGCCATTGCCAAGTTCCAACTGTAGCGCAGCTGTGAGTAGGTACCTATGTACATAAGTAGCCTCAGCGCCCGCAATCCATTTTCCCAGGACCGATGCGGAGCGGGGGACCGGAGTGGAGCACGAGCACCTCTAGCGAAGCTACCCTGAGGCCTTGTGCGATTCTGTGCGATTTTGGCTTCGTTGAATGGAGAGCAAAAGGTTCGCTCGGCATCTGCTGAGAAGCTGAGATGCCGGTGCATCCCCATGGCTCTGCGGAGTACAGAGCACGGAGTAATACCGAAGATGGCGTTGTTTCAACTTGTCGCCCTCACATGCCCAACGGTATATCCAGCTAGTGCATGCGTAGGCCCGAGGCCGACCAGGAGACAGGAACAAAAGGTTCGTTTCTGTATGTAAATCTCTTGTAGACGGTGGGATAGAGCCCTGACGAGCCTCGAGCCTTCATTACAGCGATGATCGCTTTGCGGTGCCATCATGGCGATATCAGACGACTAAGACACTGCGGCAACCGCAGCAAACGGACTCATGAACAGTGAGCAGTGTGCAACAATCTGACCGCTCATCAATCTTCCTTCGAGTCCTTCGAGAGTACGTAACATAGCCGACCGGGCATGCTATTGCCCTGACAACAATGTTGACTTTGGTGGGTCCGCGGCCCAATCAACGATACGGCATGATCTTGCCCCAGAGCAGGCGGCATCCCAAGGCAGGATGCAGGCTCGGTCCTTCCTCCACATGCAGCTTCACACTGCTTCGGATTGATGCGACAACGTTACGTTCTCTCTGTGCTTCGTGCTGACGGCTTCCTGCGTCCTGCGTCCTGCATCTTGCTTCTTGCTTCGTCGCGCCGCTGCACATCAGACCAATCCTAGCGGGCAATCGTGCTTTCTTGGTCCCCAACAAACTGCTTTTCCGAGAAAGCCGCTGCAACCGCCCTCTTCTTCCGTCTCATAGTCACTGCCCATCACGCCGTTGACCGCCGCTCGTCTCAGACTCAACATACACAACTATCACAGTATCAATTCGGCTGTGCCAACACGACTCACTGCTCATTACTCGCAAACGGCCATTCGAGCATCTTCCGAATACTACCCTAAACATGGCGAGCTTCATGTCCAACTTCTTTCAGAGCAGGGACAAGTCGTCCGGAGACACATCTGCTCGCCCTACGACTCCTACCAAGAAAGGCAACGATAGTTTCATCAACCCAACAAGCACACCGCAAGGTAGCCCGAGCAAGAAAACCATACCGCCTGGCGCACATGATCTCCCTACGGCCTTTGAGAGTGCCTTGACGCTCAACTCGGCTGGACTTGATGCACCTATCAAGCTGGCTCGGCCTCAGAGCGTCATCGCCCCTCTTTCCCCTGGCAGAGCCAACGCCCAGCCTCGGGAAGAGCCTAGCATTGAGCAAAGCGTTATACATAAGAGTGCTTCGCCCACCAGCCCTTTGAAGAGGCAGGGCCAGGAAAACAGACCCCCGGCCCCAAGACTGGGATTGGCTGAGTTGCCGGCTCAGCACAATCATGCTGCCAGGTCCCGTCAGCAGCTCTACGAGCCAAGAGAACGCCCAACGACTTCGCACGGCCACAAAAAGTTTAATACGTCAAGGGGCTTGACAGCGGAGGAGCGGCTTCTTTTGCAGAAACCAGGTGTCAAGAGACTGGTAAATGTGACGCAACTGTGTAAGTGAGAAGTCGTCCCAATCCACAATGCGCAAGTAGACTACAGCACATTGTGTCTCGAAGGATAGAGGCTAATCAAATGCAATTGAGCAGATTTCCTCGATTATTATTTCGATCTCCTGACCTACGTTGGGTCGCGACAAAATCGATTGGCTGCGTTCAAAGCTGAATATCCTGCGCCACCAGAGACCGACGAACAAACTCATAATCAAATGTGGACCAAGTATGCTGGGCGAGAGCGAGCCAATCTCCGCAAGAGACGCGTGCGGCTTCGTCAAGGTGATTTCCAGATCCTGACACAAGTTGGCCAAGGCGGCTACGGACAAGTGTACCTTGCACAAAAGAAGGATACCCGAGAGGTCTGCGCGCTCAAGGTGATGAGCAAGAAGTTGCTCTTCAAGTTGGACGAAATTCGCCATGTCCTAACGGAGAGAGACATTTTGACCACGGCGCAAAGCGACTGGCTGGTCCGCCTGCTGTACTCCTTCCAAGACGACAAGAGTATCTATCTTGCCATGGAATACGTACCCGGTGGGGATTTCCGCACTTTGCTTAACAATACAGGTGTTCTATCCAACCGGCACGCGCGATTCTACATTGCCGAAATGTTCTGTGCGGTTAACGCCCTTCATGAGCTCGGCTATATTCACCGAGACCTGAAGCCTGAAAACTTTCTTGTGGACTCTACGGGCCACGTCAAGCTCACCGATTTCGGGCTTGCAGCGGGTGTTCTGGCCCCTTCGAGGATCGAGTCTATGAGAATAAAGCTAGAAGAGGCCTCGGAGACTTCGGTTCCGTTTGGCAAACCCATGGATCAGCGAACAGTTGCGGAGCGTCGGGAAAGTTATCGTAACATGCGACAAAACGACGTCAACTACGCCAAGTCCATTGTGGGGTCTCCCGACTACATGGCGCCCGAGGTCCTTAGAGGAGAAGAATATGATTATACGGTGGATTATTGGAGTCTGGGCTGCATGCTCTTTGAAGCTCTGACCGGCTTCCCGCCCTTTGCTGGCGCCGCACCTGATGAGACGTGGCGAAATCTGAAGCACTGGAAAGAAGTTTTGAAGCGGCCGGTCTGGGAGGATCCCAACTACTTCCTCAGCAACCGAACCTGGAATTTCATCACAACGTGAGTTCTGGAATTGAAAGACGAAGCGAAGCAAACAGGAAAGAAAGAACATGGCATACTAACGGTGTGATATAGATGCATCAACTCGCGTGCTCGTCGCTTCTCCAACATTCAAGATATTTACGGCCACCAATACTTTGCCGAAGTCGAATGGGAAACACTGCGGCAGACAAGAGCCCCGTTTGTGCCCGAGCTGGACTCGGAAACTGATGCTGGTTACTTTGACGACTTCAGCAATGAAGCAGACATGGCAAAATACAAGGAAGTTCACGAAAAGCAGCAGGCCATGGAGACCCTGGCCGATCGTGATGACGAAATGAGCAAGAGCCTCTTTGTCGGATTTACCTTCAGGCACCGCAAGCCTGCTACTGAGGACGGCGGCAGTCCGCGAAAGCGCATTCCCGTCTCTGAGAACGAGACGTTTGGCACCATGCTTTAGAACGAGTCGTGGAGCCCGAGTCGCGATTGGCGAGCCTGTGCCAATAATCGCATTCTGTAAAGCACAAGCTCAAGGAGCGTGACTGCTATCTTTGTCATGCCCATTCATTGAGACTGTTTCTTCCATCTTATCGAGAAGGCCAGTTTCATGCAGTATGAGAATTGTTAGGCCTTCGTGCCTGGAAGATCGGAGTGGTTGGCGACGTATCGTTATGCTCTACAATGGTTGACCAAATTGAGCATGAATAGGAAGAAGAAGGGCTGCAACGTTGGCCGGACCAACGGTGCTTGCCATGAGGGTCAGGTCGCAAATTTTATTCGTCTGGCAGACATGATGATTTCGGTTGAGCGGTATGGATTCTGGAACATGTATTAGTGTATCTGCTTTGGCAGGCATGTCGGCTAGGAGGAATTGGAAATTGGGGATGGAGATGGACGATGACGATTGTATTGTAATGGACTTGTAATGTTTCTTCGTTCAGGCCTGAACCCATTGACTGGAGAGGCTGTAGGTTTTAATTTCAACGTTATTCATGTGTGGCTTGCGGGTGTTTTTGCGCCGTCTTCTTCTTGTTGTTGCCAACTTGTTTGTCGACTATAATCTGACTTTCCTGTCCTGTCTTATGTTTGGACATCCAGCTTTACACTACCTACCTATAGAGGCTTGCCAAGGACTTGACACGTCTCTTGCAAGTTGCCTACGGAAATCTGCCTCTCTCCGTACCGTGTCTGGCGCTCGTTTCCTCAGCGAAGGCCAGCAAAGTTATCCATCCAGCCTTAGCCAGGGGATGTATATGCAAGACTTATGGCCTCCAAAGACGCGTTACATATGTACCTACCCACTGCGTGCCGGATGGACTAAAGTCAGTGGTCACCGTGTGAGTATTTGAAAATTGACACCATGCCGCGAAGGCCGTTCTAAGATACGGCCCCCACAGCATTGTTAGGAAAAACTAAAGAAATTGTGTGCCCAGGCTGGAAAGACCGCCTGTTTGAAGCATATAGACATGGAATCTAATAGCTGCTTCATGGTGGACCGAGATGTCTAGCTGGAGGAGTAAGAAGCGGTCCTGAGTCCTGACGTGATGTGATGTGATGTGATGTGATGCCTTGCGCGGACTACCCCAGTAAGCGTACTCAGCACTCATCTCATCGCCATCTTGGTTGGCCTATTTGGTCTGTTTCCCATCTAGAGTCCAGGAAGGGAAGGGCTCTAATGTCCTCTGGCTGCTGTGGTGGTAAGCCTTGCCTTCCAGTTTTCTTCCGGCACTTTCCCAGGGAGTCATGTTTCAGGGATTCTGTTCATAAAAATTATGACATGACAAGGGACGAAAGGTGTATGTATGTATGTATGTGCGTGCATATGTAGGTATTCACCAGTAGCAACAGCGTGGTACATAGACTCTTGAGAATTGAGATCCTCGAAGGAGTCACGAGGGTCCGTCCGGTGAATTGGTTCTCATTTCTACATAGAAAGTTCTTTTCCAGCCTCTTTTTACTCCTTCCCCTATATCTCCACGCTGTTCCAGAAGAACGTAATACCAGCACGAAGGGAATAATCCCAAGAAGTGATATCAATTGCTTCTGAAAGAGAAACCCCCTACGTGAGGTGAAGGGGGGGGGGGTCCTCGAGTTCGAGTCTCGCAGACCGCAGCGTCGCAATACCTAATATCGTCTTCGGCAAGGGGAGAAACCAAACCCCCCACATGCAAACATGGCGGAGAGAGGGAAAAAAGAAGAAAAGAAAGCAAGAAAAGAGAGGATAGGACAGGACGTAAGATGGAATCAATCCCCCCAACCCCTTCCCCCTTCTCCTTCCCCTGAGGAAAATGTGACCCCCGGAGGAAGAACCGAAAAAAAAAAAATTGGAAGAAAAAAAAGGAGACGTAACAGCCGTAAAATAATGCACGCAATATGCGTGTCCACCCTCCTTTCCAAAAAAAAAGAAAATAAAAACGGTGAATGAATCCAAGGAAAACCCTTTCCAGATCTGACCAACCGACCAACCAACCCAACGCCATCATGAACAAAGTAAGATGAAATCTCCAATAACCAAGAACAAATAAACAAATGTGAACCATGTACCATGTACCATGTACCGCGTACATACACCATGAGACGTAAATACAACCAAGAGTCCTCCTAGATTAGCGTAGTAGATCCTCCCATCCCGATAAAAATGGCATCCCAGTCATGTCGTACCCTTCCATTTAGCGTTCGTGATTCAACAATCCGAGGCCCCCGCCGTCTCACCACCCGTGCGTGACCCATGCCATGGAACCCGCAACTCCGTCTTTCATTGCAAAGACTTGTATTGTAAGTTGTGCCGCTTCTCCTCGTGAATGGAATGTGAACTCGGTCTTCTTCCCCCTGCAAACAAAGACTCAGCCAGGGTGCGTGTCGCTTTTCTTTTCTTTTCTTCTCATCTCAAAGACTCGAGAGGTGTCAACACTTGTCCTCTCAAAGACTCATAGTCAACCACTCCCACTCCTGTGTTCCTGCACTTCCCCCCGCGGTACTCAGCTGCGGGCCCCCCGGCTGATGATGCCCCAGAGACATCATCCCCATGTTGCCATGATTCATCGCGTGTCGTTGGAGGGTATGCGTTCCATGATGCCCATGCGACCCATGATGTCCAGCATGCGCAGCGTGCCCGGCCTGTAATCCAAAACTCCCCGATAACATCGTCGCGGACAAAGAACCCATCATACTCTCCGTATGAAGCGTTCCCCGCCCCTGCCCCTGCCCATGCCGATGCCCATGCGTATGCCCATGCGAAGATATATCCCCCACCGCAGCCGTCTCATTCGGACTATCAATCTCCATGTCTCCACCTCCACCTCCACCTCCAAAAGTATCCGTTGCAGCGCTCTTGCTATGCCTACGCTGCCGTTTCGATGAACTTGACGAAGACGCAGCTGCACCTCGCGACACAGACGAAGCTCCAGGCCCAGGCGTCGTCTTCAGCGGAGCAGCCGCAATCGGGACGACGCCTTTCCCACTGCCACTGCCACTGCCACCACCGCCACTGAGACCTGTATTCCCACCGTAGTGACTATTGGGGGTACTTCCCGCGGTGGTGGTTCCCGAACTAGTCGTGCCGGCGACGGGGCTCTCGCTGCCTTTGGGGAGCATGTGCCTCGTTGCGGGGGGCGATAGACTATTATTGCCATTGTTGATGATAGTACGGCTGTTGTTGGTGGTGGTGGTGGTGGTGGTAGCGGCGGCGGCGACGGTAGCCATGGAGAGGGTGGAACTCTTCCGGGAAGCAGCCGCAGAGCCTGTGGCGGCGGCGGTTTTTCGGGACCGCGCGCTGCCGGAGCCGCCGCTGGGTCCGGAACCTCGGTTGCGTTTCTTGATGACGTCTGTTTTTAGACTGAGAGGGCGGACGACGCCGTGGAGTTTGAGGAAGAGGCCGCAGGCGTTGCAGAGGGGTTGGCCTTCGGGGTTGCGGCGCCATAGGGGGGTGGTTTGGGTGAAGCAGTTGGTGCATGTTGTTGGGGCGCCGCCGTCGTTTTGATTGCCTGCTCCTCCTGCGGCCTGTAAGTTGGTGGTTGAGCCGCGCTTCGAACCTGTCGGTGGTGAGGACGGTCGGCTGGGATTCGCAGATGAGAAGCCTGACATGGAGTCGGGGGGGTTATCGGCCGGCGAGGTTGGCAGACTGTGCGCGCTCTGGTCGACATCATTGTGCTTCGTGCCCATATGGGAGGGCGTCGAGGCTGTTCGAGAAATCTTCTTCTGCTGCTGAGTCTTGTTACTTTTAAAAGATTGCGAGCGCCCCAAGCCAGATCCTTCCCAGTCTGCCCCGAGGTTGTCGACGTAATCGGTTGTAGTGCCTCCAATCGTGACCTGCTTGCGAGGCGGTCCGCCGGGAAACCGTGCAGCCTGCGTGCTAAACTGCCCAGGAAGAGAGGCGTCCCAGCCGAGGCAGCCGACATCGTCCAGGGATGAGGAAAAGTCGCCATGCATGGCCATGTTCTGACCCTGCAATGTGCTGCTAGCCTCTTCGTCATCCGAATCAGCGCCAAATGAAAAGAGGTTACTGCTGCTGCTGCCATTGCTGTTGTCGGGTCTCATGGACATGGTGGGGGACGCCACTTGACCTGGGCCACCGTTCTGAAATACCTGCGTTGGGTCGACATGACTAAACGAGGCGGACGCAGTACTTATTGATGACAAAGACTGAGATCCCGTGCCGGCCGAGTACAACTGAGAGCCGTTACTACTCGACCCGTTATACATGAGCTGCTGCTGATTATGGCCCACAGTGTTTGCCAGAGTATGACTCGACTGGGGTCTCATATCTGGGTGCTGCTGTTGGCGAGGATGCGAGCCAAAATACCAATTGTCGGGATTGCCCAACGGGGTGGACGCAGTCGACTGGTAGGCAGAGCCGGGAGAGTATAGGTCAGCAGCATTGAGCGACGAAGAGGCAGGTATGGAGGAACTGTGTTGGTACATGTTGGAAAAGGGACCGTGGGGTATCATTGGAGAGCTGGAAGGGGAAAATGAGAAATTCTGCTGATAGTGCGCCGCCGTTTGATTCATGACTGCATCGTGTTCCATAAAGGCATCAAGAGAAAAGGGAGCAACAGAACTGCCCCCGTGGGCTAGTTGCTCCATCGTGACTGGACTGTTGTTGTCAAGAGAAAAGGCTTGGAGTTCAGAGCTGGCGTCAAGGTCGACTTCTCCGCCAGATGTACCGCCAACGGCAAGCAAGTGAGGAGAAAAGTTGGCGGGGCGTTTACGCGCCTGATGCTACGTCAGCAAAGATGGACAGTAGGCGGCCATGATGGTGAGTTGACATGGACGCAGGCGGGTGAAGAGTAAACCAGACGACGAACGGCGGCATGACCATAGGAGGCACTCACTTGACGCTCATCAATACTCGTCTTGCGAAGATGACGCTGCACATAGTTAAACTCGCTATTGTCCAAGCGATGTGGATGTGGCACAGACTGAGGGACAAAATGACCAGCATCATAGTCATCTTTGCGAGATTTTATGGGAATAGCCGTCGTCGCCGATGATGGACCGCTGGCCGGAGACAGGTCTTCCAACTTGCACGGCGCAGGCGGAGGGGACATGAGACCGCCTGAAGAAACGAGACTGTCGGAAAAGATAAAGTCGTCGAGATTCATGGCGTCTGCGGTATTGTCGACCATCATGTCGGATGTCTTTCGCAATTGGGCAATTCCACTGGGCGCATGCTGGGCCGCGGGACGGTTAAGCCTAGATAGCCGAGCCGGTCTGGTCAGCCTGTATGCCCGGGTGCCTGTCTATTTGTCTATTTGCCTGTTTGCCTGTTTTCCTCTCTGATGGCCTGCCTGCATTGCATTGCCTGCCTTTCAGCCCGCAGCGCATCTGCCGCTCGCCAGGCCACAATAATGATGCCATACGCGAGCTCGATTGCGGCGGCGGGGAGAGGAGGGGCAGAGGGGAGCATCCAAGCAAGGGAGGCCAGGGTTCCCAATGCGGGCTGCGAAATGCAGTGGGACAGAAGAGCCAAAAAGCACACATGTTCATACCTGCTTTGCTGTTGCTGCTGCTGCTGCTGCTGCTGCTGCTGCTTGCTGGGCAACATCGGCTCGGCGTGCTGCGTCGGCTTGCGCATATTCAGAGCCATCATGCGCCAGGTCAGGTTCTCGAGACGTTCCTGGTTCGGCAACTGCTGCTTCGCCTTGCTGAAGAACTTCCAGACCTGGGTCGCGAGCGGGTCGTCACGGCGGAGCTGGTCGATTGACTTGGCCGGCTCAGCAGCAGCAGCATTCTCGAGACAAGGAAACAAGGCATTGCCGAGAAGATTGCCGTCGGCCATGGCCATGGCGCGGGCCTGGGACAGGTGGGAGTGGGATGGCGGATCGCCGTGGACGTGGATATCGCCGTGGAAGCCATGGTCGTGACGATATCCATGGCCGGGAGAGCGAGGGCCGGGCCTTCGTGGAAATCGGAAATCGTGTTCTGTCATGGTGGGATCCATGGCAGCGACGGGCGCAGAGACAGATGCGCGGGACTCGGCGAGGCTGGAGGGACACGGGTCTACGATGAGTGAGGGGATCGAGGCAGAGAGCAGAGGTTGAGTTGAGCGCAGATTGGGTTGCGAGGGAAGAGCGCAGACCGCAGACCGCAGACCGCACGGGGCTCCGATGGCTGATGGCCGCAGTCTGCAGATGAGCCACACTTGTCACTCACTCACTCACTCACTCTGATGCAGCGAAAGCGGCACTCGACTGCAAATCGTGCAGCGCTGCAGAAACTGCATACCGGCGAACGCAGTAGCCTACTCCCCTGCGCGAACACGGAGAGAGCCGCTCGAGTCACGACTCACGAGTACGACTCATAACAGGCACGTCTTCCCTCACAAAGCTCCTCACAAAGCTCCTCCCAAATCTCCTCCCAAATCTCCCAAGCAGCAGCCAGATGCCCTCTTGGCATCGCATCGCCTTTGCCTCATCGCCTCGTCAGTCAAGTCCATCGGCGCGTATTCTGTCCGCTGCAAAAGGGCAAAGGGAGGGCGGATCCCGTCGCACGACTCACCGAAAAACCGGCCGGAATGCGGGTCTTGGCCTCGCTCGGAGTCGCAACTTGTCCCTGACTGCGTGCGCACTTGACTTGACTTGTTCGACCGCGCATCACCGGTGGATCGGCTGCATATGCACGCAGAGGACTCTTCAACTTTCAAGTTCTCAAATCTCAACATACCTACCTACACAGCATTGGTACATGTTGTACTATGGATAATCATGACAGCAAGACGGACACAACAGATACAGACGGGAACGCTCTCACCTCTTGGCCCTCCTCTTCCCCAGTCTTGTGAAGTTGTGCCACCCGTTGCCCGTTGCCCGTCTCCTCGTCTCCTCGTCTCCTCGCCTCCTTTCTCCTTTCTCCTGGAAACGAGTCCAGCAAAACTCCAAGATATCCCGTCGGCCGCCCTTTACCAAGCGTGTTGGAACTTGGACACCCGCGTACTGCATCGGGTTGCTGCCGCTCCGTCTTGCTTGGCTGCGGAGTTGGATCCCACTGGTGAGAAGTCTGATGCTGCCAGACCACCACCACAATGCACATCTCCTTCATTGATACCCCCTCCTCAGCCTCTTCACCCTCCCCCGTGCTTCACCATGCGAGAGATACACCATGCAAGAACCTCGACGTAGGGTTGGACAGCCACCATTCACGGCCTGATGCCTTTCAATGCACAGCTGTGTTATCGCATCCAGTATTCAGCTTCGCGGCACAAGTTGTGTGACCAGGATACACTGAACGATATGGACGGACAAACCGCACCGCACAATTATACAGGAATAATGCCATTGTACAATCGCTGCAAGCAAATCTGACACGGCCGGCTATTTCCAGCTCCTGGCAGATGAACATGTCGCCATGAATGATGTGTGCAGGCCGCAGTCAGCAGCAACTTTCTGAAAGCGATAGACAACATCTTGGCTGAAGCCACATCCGCCTCCGCCTCCGATCCTCCTCCGATCCGCCTCCGACCCAGCTTTCCGTCAGCCTCTAAATTGTCGATTCTTTAGCATGTGCTTTGCATGTGGCATCACTGGCATGCAGTCGACGGCGCGGTGCGGGTTTCAATTTCTTTTTTTTTCCTTTTTTTTCTGTGTCTTTTCTCCTTCTACTCCGTAGTCTGCGTCTTTTCTTCTTTCATTCTCTGCTAACCCCTCTTCTTTTCGCCCTTTTAATCTCCCCTTCTCTCTCCCTTTTCTTCCATCATTCTTCACCATTTTTCCTCTTCTTCCTCTTCTTTTCCCCAGCGTCATCTGTGGCGTCTCGTCTCATCCGAGTTGATCCAATAGGTTACAACTTACAAGTCCCTTCTCGCACCCCCTCCTCCTCTCCCGTCACATCATCTGCTCATCTGCCACCCTCTTTGGGCGGCACTCCAGGACCAACTCCGACCAAGTGCCTGAGTCCCCTGCCTAGTGCCTCGCTCTACCTAGGCAACTCGCACCAATCCCTGTTCAGCCTGCCCTGGAGGCCGGAGGCTGGAGGTTGGAGGTTGGAGGCTGGGAGACTTGGAGTCCTGGGACCGAAAAGCGGACGAACGGGAGCGTTTCATTCTGCATCAAGCCCGCCCGACTTCGGCACTCATGCCCGCCGAAGCGAGCTATTTCAACGCGCGAAGCGCGGCATGGCTGCCGGTTGGTCATGGAGGTTGCCTCGGAGGTGGCAAGGGCAATCTTCAACACACCAACAAGAAGTACCACTGATGGTACAACTTACGAGTTGTTGCTCCGAATGCGTCTACATACCGTTTTTTGTCCCCTGACGCTGCGCGCATCGGCGGCATCGCAAGCCCAGTGGAGCCTCGGCTATTTGCGTACCTATATACATTATGTATGTACATCAAAGCCGCCTGTGACCGTCTGTGGCCGCTTGAGGCCGCTGTGGTCGTAAACGATCGCCCAGCCAACACCATGCCCTGTACTACCCAGTACTAGTAGGCTATGACTCGTGAAGTCGTGAGTCGTGGCATACGGAGTACATACCTACGTGATTATAAGAGTCTCTGCCACGGAAACGGACATTTTCTGCGTCCAGCTACCATACCTTCGGGCATTATAATGGGTTGTACATACGGAGTACGGAGTACAATAATGAATTGTTGTGTTTTTGCCGTGCTTTAGAAACTTGCATACTTCGCAGAGGTACCTAGAAAGTATGCGCTCATGGCCGCAGGCTCACAATGTGATTGTCGTTCAGCACGTCATTGTGCAACGAGTCACGACACAAGACGCTGTACAACTTACAAGTCCCGACATAATACCCAACAATGGACATGGGCCTGATGGGAGATCCGACAAAGACAGGAAGTATGCTAGAGCCTATGCTGTGTACATATTTTCCTCATTTTATGACCTCAACGCCTGACTTTATGTTTCTGGACTTCTTCTCGAAAAGGGCTCGTGAGTGAAGTTTATCGACTTTGTGTACTGCCCACCTTGGACCTAACGTTGCATGCTGTCCAATTTTAGAACATGTAAGCGAACGTAGTCGGCACTATTAGAGTTTGTCTCCTTGTCGAGTATGTACATGTACATATGTATTTGGAAAGTTGATGCGTGCCCAGGTGTCTCGGACCAGTGAAAGGCGCGACAATGTGGTTTATCGGTTCAGGGTAGGTTGCAGAGCGACGAACATAATTCTGCAACGACACAGGATGCGATGTTCAGGTTTCAGACTTGTTACATATCAATGGGAGGCTCGAGAAGAACAAGAATATCGCTGAAGACCATGGATGTGCTTTGCTTCGGCAGAAAAGACGTGCAGCTGCAGCACAGGGTACTTATTACTCGATTCGTGAAGAACACACGGCTGTGCGCCCAAGACTCAAGAGAAGCAGTTTTGACTTGAAGTAGCTATGTAGTGACTGGCTTCAAGTTTATCTTGACATGTCTGTGACTTCCTTCACTCAGGATAGTCGCTGTCAATGCACAATGTACAGTTAGAGAAACTAGAGCTGCGGAAATGCTGAAAATTTGCGCTTGGACGCAATTCCCCCATCTTATCTCACGGAAGATGCATACAGCCGTCACCAAACACACGATCAGGACATCCCGTTATCAACATGTCAACTGGTAATAGACACCAAGAGATAAAAAAGAGACTCCTCACAACAATGATGATGAGAAAATAAATGCTATAGAAACCAATGATAACGCCTCGCTCCTGCGTCCGGACTCTGTAATAATACAATTTCGATGTCTTTGCTCGACGAGTGCCCTACCCAGTATCGTAATGGTGATAATTATACAAGTGCAATGAAGGTTTAAAAAAGAGTAATGAGTGGCCCGCGGAAAGCCCAGAATGTCATAGGTATAAACAAGAATGTGTATGACGAAGGGAATCGTGACTTGAAAGATGGTAGCTTCTCGGAGCGTTGAGCACGCCGACCTGTCTTGTCTTCGTTGTGTGTCGGGTCTAAGCCTTGGTGGGAGGTTGGGGGTGAATGTTGTGCAACTCGTGCTGCTCGGGTTGTTGAGGCTGCTGCTGCGGCTGAGACTGTTGTTGCTGCTGCTGAGGCTGTTGTTGCTGCTGCTGAGGCTGTTGTTGCTGCTGCTGAGGCTGTTGTTGCTGTTGTTGCGACTGAGGCTGCTGATATGGTTGTTGCTGCTGCTGCGGCCAACTCTCCATAGGCGCCATATTCCCACTATACGGCGACTGAACCGGCCCCTGAGGCCCCAAAATCTCCAACCCGCCATCATAGTGCCGCACCGCCACCATGTTGTTGCACGAGGAGCACGAGTACTGAGTGTCCTCGAACCAGCCTGCGAGGCAAGGAACGCAGGTAAGACAGATGCAGAAGAAGCAGAGGACTGCGCCGACGAGGCTATTGAGAGGTAGAGAAATGATATATTAGCCTTGCTTTGGTATCCTGCATTTTGTGACTGATTCGCGATTCTGTGCTTCTGCGCATTGTGCTATTCCCCCGCCACTGACCCTCCAGGCTCCTCCTCTTCTTCACCCCCTTTTCACCTCTCACCCGTTCCGCTCACATGACAAACTGCAGTGAAAGTCGTCGCAGCCAAAAAGAAAGAAAAACGTAGAGGATCTCGACGCCAAAAAACAAAAAACCAAAAACACAACTCACTATTGCATAGACGTCCCGCTGCGCTGAACCGTCGTCATGGCACGCTTGTGGCAGAAAGGACAGTCAATCCACTGAGGCTGGTCCGCTAGCTGGTTAAGCGTGATGACCGCCGGCGCAGGCTGAGCATACGGAGTCTGGGCATTGTTCTGCGGCGGCGGCGGAGCAAAGTAGCCCTGGTTGCCCTGGCTGTAGGGAGGAGGTTTGCCGTAAAAGTCGGGCTGCGCGGGATGGACGGTGTTTTGGGGGGGTTGAGAGGGAGGCAGATTCTGCGGCTGCGGCTGCGATGCCTGGTGCTGGGTATCCATGGTGCGCTCGCGAATGATGCGCTCGTTGGTCGTCGTGGTCGTGGTCGTGGTCGTGTCCGTAGATGCGATTGCGAATGATGATGGCAGTGAAAGGAAAGATGCTCATGAAGTCTTTGGCCCTGTGATTTCCTTTTCTATGCTTGCAGGCTGAAGCGCAGCCCCCCCTTTCCTTTCCCCCAGGCCGGCCTTAAGTTGTCACAACCGAAATCATTTGCGGGGGGCAATCCCATTCGCATTGTTACTGACATGGCTACATATTAGGTATGGTACAACCTGGTTGCACGACATGGATCATCCTACGGAGTGGTACCTACATCATACAATGCAAAAATGTAATTACCGGCATGTACGGAGTATGTAGACGCTATTGGTAATGCGTCTATGACAGAGGCCCGAGGGCATGAGCTGCGGCCCGCGATGTGCCTGAGTCCACTGTTCGGATGGCACGGGACTCGGGAGAGGCGTCAGCCAGCAACACTCCTTACCGCTCACCAACCATGCCCGTGATTCGCAGTCCTTTTCCTTGCCATCTCTTACTCCAGTTCTTTCAAACGAATGCGTGCTCTACGACATTGTGTATGCGCAAATCGCGAAGTCCATTACCTAGGTAGTAGCCTGCCGAGAGGTCAACGTGTCCTAGTCTACAACGTGCTTTCAGTTAGTAAAAAAAATAAAATCTCATCCGGATTGCCTTTCTTAGTCAAAGTAACTAACTCGCCTCTAGGACGGCACGGCTGCTTGTCTAACACCCATTGAAGCTTGGGAATCGGCTTTCTGAGGCCATCTCGTGCGCAGTCATGTGCATGTACAATGCCCTATGAGCGCCACGCGCATGGGGCGCACACGCGTTAAAATTCAAGATGGCCTTGCTTCGGAATTTATCAATGGCGCGGTCGAGTTGTTCAAGTCGGAGATTGTCGACGAATGATGACTGCGCCTGCTGTCCTGTAATACCTACTCAAGACTTATCATTAACAAGCAGCCTCTTGGCCAGGTGCTTGAAATCATCTCGTCTTCAAGCTTCGACAGCCAACAGCCACAGACTCACAGTCAGCCTCTTTGAGGACGAAAACCATCATGAAGATCTCTACCATTCTCTCTGCTCTTACCGTCCTGGGCACCGTCAACCCCGTCCGCGCCGTGTTATATCAAGATTGTGGCAAGTCGACTCCTTGGATTAGAAGCCCCTGCCCAACAGTTCACGTTCCTTCCATGCTATTGTTCCATCCTTTGATATCCCCCCAACTGGTGCTCTCAGCTCTGGTCTAAACTGACGCACGCCACCGTATATAGGAAGCAATGCCAAGAACATCGTCTTCAACATTGAGGGCTGCCCCGACTCCGCTCCCGTCTGCATCTTCCAACTTGGCCAAAAGGCCTCCCTCGAGGTCTCCTTCAAGACCATTTCTACCTTCACCAGCACCCATCTGACCATGAGCGGCCGGTATGGCCCAACCAGGGTTCCTATCCCGCTGATACCTACGGAGGCGTGTGACACATGGGGCCTCCAGTGCCCGTCTGAGGCTGGGGCTCAGCAAACCCTCAAGATTGAGGTGCCTATCCCGAGAAAAGGCTGGTTGAGGGGCCAGTTTGAATTACAGATGAAGCTGTACGATGGCAAGCGGGATCTTTTGCTCTGTAAGACGTTTCCGGTGGAAATCTAGCTTAGCAATGCTGTACATGTGTATTCTAGATGCAAGGAGTCAGGAGTGGGCAGGGGAGTTTCGGCACGAGTACATATGTAGGTATGTACTCCGTACGGAGTACATATGTATTGTTATTCAAACCACCGTATTTCAGGTTGCTCCATTTAACCCACAATGTTTCGATCGATCCGAGTCCCGACGCGGCCGACACAAGCGGTGAGCACTTAACCCCCATAGTCCTAAAGCGTGTCCGTCGAGGACGTCAATGATATATACACCGGCAGAGCAGCCTGATACGAGGCTCTGCCGGTGAAGATATCAGTGACGTCCTTGACGGACACGCCAGCAAGCTCTTTGGCGACTTTCAGGACTATGAGGGTCAAGTGCTCACCGGTTGTGTCGGCCGCGTCGGGACTTGGGGCGCTAGGTAGTAGGCACGGCCAGGCCCAATGCGTTGGGGACCGGGTTGGAGGGAGCCGTAATTGCGGCGTTCTCTTTCCCAAAGGCGCTGCGTTGGGAGTCCGACTGCGCGTTTTTTTTCCCTCAGCTCCGCCATGGCGAGTTGGCGCTGCAGGGCGGCCAAATCGTCTGTCGAAGTTGTCGCTGGGTTGAAGGGGGGATCACTGACTTGAGATGGAACTTCTTGCTCGGGGTTGATTTGGGACTCGGGGGTCTCCGTGGCTTTTGCAGAAACTCTCGTGGATGGGGCCATGATGATGGAAGATACGAAGAATGGGTGAAGAGGTCGGTTTGTGCGAAGGACGAGCTTGAGGTTTCGAGGGGTTCTGCGATCGAGGGCGGAGTTGTGAGAGGAAAAGGTTTTATGAGGAGGAGAGTGTGCCTACCCTCTATAAATACAGATACTTTATTGAATCTAGATCCCTATACATATCACGGTATGACCGTGATACGAGGGCCTTGCAGCAATATCTGGGGGGCAAAATGGAGTGTGTTTATTTCAACTTTATATTGACTAAAGAGCAGGTACATATGTAGATTATTCGGTGGATCTGACGTCTCACGCACATCACGGAGTACACGTGATCTGGCATGTGACCTGCATACACTTACATGGTATTCCTTCAACATAAGGTACCTGGTACCTCCTCTTTTCCATTTTTTTCCCTGCCACCTCCTTTTCTCTCTCGTCACAGCTCTCATGCCAATTTTTTGCTTCAAGTTTGAACAAACGTAATTTCCGCCATGCATCTTTCTCAACAAGACGAGTTTACTATCCTACTTACATACTTCAAATAACCGACGATTTCACCACCAGGATGGAATTCTAACAGACAATGGCTCTTGAGCCTCACAACCCAAGAAGTGCCACAAAACCATATCTTCCACCGTCGCCTCAATTTGACTTGTTCGACGACCTATGCGATTCTTTTATAGATTTTTCATCGGGAATTCGACGCCGCTTTCATTAAGGAACGCAACCGAAAGAAGGCTGGAGTCATGCTGTATCTTTGCATGCGATTGTGGCTCGCGGCTGCCATCTCAGAGCGTTGGGCTCAGGAAAACCGCGACACAAAAGATTGATTGCCCTGTCAAAATTGTGGCAGTGGAATAACCCTAACCCTAAGAGCGGCAATCAACCGGCGATAAAAGTAAGCCCTTCTTGCTGCATTAACAAAAGCATTACTAATAATTAAATGTAGTATCTTGGCTCCTCACGCATTCCTTCCAGGAATTTCTACGCAAATTTGACGCGGATTTGCTATCTGACATCCATCCGGCGCTGTCAAATGATGACCGCATAAGGCATTTTATCAGAAGGCACAAAGCCATCCACCAGGATGGCCATCGTGGGCGTGCAGCGGTGGAACAGGAGTGGACAGTCCACCAGATGAAAAGCGACGATGCCGTAAGTTTCAAGTCTCATTCTGAATTTCTTCTGTTGCCGCATTAACATAATTAGTATATACAACACGTATTTGACAATGGCGAGAACTTCCTCACCATTTGCTTTTCTCAGGGAATGGTGAAGTTGTTAGGGAATAAAGACAGTCCAATTCGACATGAACAACAAGCGGGTCCGCAGCAAAAAGGAACACGAAATCATCTTCGCAGCGAGGATGGACGATTCTTTTGGCTGTAACTTTCCCATTGAGGCAGTTGCGTCTTCTTTGTCTACTTCATTCAGTCATGCCAATGGCCCGTGCGTTCATGTCAGGCGAATCCGCAGAGGATTACTGTCGTCTATTTAAGACACTATTCGCCTGTCTGCAGCGGCACAACGTTAATATAAGTGGAAGTACATATGCCGAAGGTGAAGGCTTATCGGGTGTGACATTGGATCAGGATGCTGGGTGCATCAAAAGTACGCTAAAGCACGAACACTCCAACTCATACAATCTATCAGCTGATCGTCCGAACCGTGCGCTGTGTGTGGTACACCCAGTCATTTGAAAGGTGCGAGTACCTTTCTATCAGGTAGAGCCCCAATCCTGATTATACAATCAGCTGATAGCTTGTATGAGAGCCAAGTGGGAGTGTTCGTGCTTTGGCGTTCCTTTGATGCACCCAGCATCCTGGTCTAATGTCACACCCGATAAGCCTTCACCTTCGGCATACTAGCACTTTATATTAACGTTGTGCCGCTGAAGACAGGCGAATAGTGTCTTAAATAGACGACAGTAATCCTCTGCGGATTCGCCTGAATATATTAGATAAAGAAGACACAACTCTCTCAACGGGAAACTCACAGCCAAAAGAATGTCCATTCTCGCTGCGAAGATGATCTCGTGTTCCTTTTTGCTCCGGACCCGCTTATAGTTCATATCTAGTTGGACTGTCTTTATTCCCTAACTTTGATGTTCATGCGTTATTAACAAATAATAGAGCAAGAGTATCGGGCTCGAGTCGAGCGAGAAGGCGGGTTCAGAGATCGTCCGGATCGTCAGACGCAAAAGTCTGTGCAGCTGTTGTTACCGGATGAGTCGCTTCCAGAGGACCTCTCAACGCAACTTCCTGGTCCTAGTGCGCGGACAGTGTCCATGTCGTCATCTGGAGTGCCACGCATTCGTCTGTAAGTACATGACAGTGCATTGACTGAAATCAAGTTAGGTATTGATAACTATGTAGGGAAGCGGAAGCTATCAGCGCGGTTCTTGATTCAACTGCGGCTGTACAGTTGCCTACCGTACACGAACAGGGCTGGAGAATCGTGTCCAGCAGAAACAACTGGATCGGGTGGCAGCTCTAAGTTCTGCACTACCCATCGTCAATGACCACATGGCGTTTTAGAAGATCCTGCAAGAGCTGGGTGAAGATAAAAACAATCAGCCTCGAACGGAAAAATGGCCGAGGTACGGGATACATAGGTAGTTGCCGACTTGATGTGACCGTGCTTCTACGGACAATACGTACATACAGAGATGAAACACCACACAGTACATCATGCCAGTACATTATGTATACAACAACAGAGGCTCGAGAAGATTGAGCTTCATTTATCATTCATTGGATTGGCGACTCGTCACAGGAAAATGGACTAAAGGTATCGCTGGCGAGGTGGAACATTCACGAGCTGCGACTACACACACCCCATCTCCAATACCGATTCCGCGAACCCTCGTTCAAAGTTTGACGACCGATAGCAGCAGCTGACAAGCTATGTTTTTGATGATAGAGTCGCTGCATTGCCTTCCGATTGCGACCTAAGCTGGCGCGGTGCAGTGTTCTTGGGGAGGTCTTCCCGCATACTCCGTATACGTAGACAATTGACAAGCAATCCATACGTAATGCTGCGGTCGCGATTGAGAAAGAAAATACCTGTCGAGTCCCCTGAGTCACGCGAAATTTTTAGAGGTCAAAAGTCTAGATTTTAATACAGACGTTGTACTCCGTAGAACTATCCAGCGTTGAAATATCAGAGGTTGGTAATGAGCCTGTTGCATCGGCGGCGACTTTGCCATTTCCATGCCTCCCCGAGTCCACGGATCAATGATTCAATTCTTGCGTCGAAAACCTCACATGAATGCGCAATCCGCCAGGTCGTACGGAGTACCGCCAGTGAGTCTGATCTGACCAAGCCACTGACAAGCGCGACCGATAAGATAAGAGCTTCTTTCGCGAATCGCCATGAATTTTCTCACAGCCCCCACTCTACAAACTGCCTCTTCCTGCGACAGCACAAAGCACACTTCAACACCACCGTTGAGGCGCGACTATACCTAAGGAACGTACAACGCTCTCACAAAGATGAGTTCCCCCGACACCATGGACATCGATCCAGACCTGCGCTTCGACGCGCCTGTCCCCGAATCCCCCCCCGACGACGACCCCATCACCGCCAGCTACAACGTCTTCCTCAACCCCTCCCTCCCCCAAGGCCGCCGCCTCATCGTCCTCCAGCAGCCCAACCGCACCGACAACACGCCCCGGCCTCCCCCCACGGAACTCCGCCTCAAGTCGCACTCCGGTATGGTAGAAGTCGACCTCCCCCTCGACAACACAGAAGCCTACGACCGCGACAAGGGCCTCCGCTGGGGCCGCATCCTGCAGTCCTCTATGGCGGCCAAGAACGGAGGCAGCCACGGCTTAGCGGGCGGGTTCGGCTTCGGGGCCGTACAGCAGCGCAGTAAGAAGAAGGGCGAGGGGGACGACATGGATGAGTACATGGACTGGAACGAGGCAGTGCGGCAGGATAAGGTGCTGAAGACGCAGACTTTGGGGGGGCAGTATCCTGATACGGATGAGGTGCAGTGCATGGTTGGCGTATTCCAGGGGAGTGAGTTACCCCCATGGCTTTTCTCCCCCCTCCTTTTTTTTAAAATATGTTTGCCTTCCCCTTCGTGGGGAAAACGCCTTGCCGTTTTCTTGATCGGCATGCTCTCTCAATCGAGAGAATACTGAGACAAGAGAGACAGAGGGATAAGCCTACCTGCACACCCACCAAGAACAAAAAAAAAACAAGACTGAAAACATGATAAAGAAACATTGTATGACTGACGATCTTCCTTTAGAGAACCTCCACCTCACGCCCGTATCCTCCCTCGTTCACCTCCGCCCCCAACTCCACCACCTCGACGCAACGACCCAACAAGAACGCAACGCCTCCTCCTCCTCCTCCTCCGCCGCTGCGTCCACCTCCAAAGATAATCCCAGCGGCGGCACAGGAGCCGCCCCCGCCGCCCGCGCTATCCACATGACTATCAAGAACACCGCCGACGGCGACACCGTCACCACGGAGACCATGGCCGATCGCCTCCGGTACGTCCAGACCGAGACCTGGCGCAAGATGCGCTATACGGATGAGAATGAGGAGGCGGCGTGGGAGGTCTACAATGAGAGTCTGTTTCTGCAGCCCAAGGCTGGGGCCTCCGCAGCGGCAATGGCCATGGACGTAGATGATGACAAGAAGGACAAAGATTCCAAGGGTGAGGGGGCTGCGGAGACGGATCTGGAGGGTCTGGTGCCGAGGTTTGGGGCTACGTGGGGGGCTAGGAAGATGCTTGAGGCGGTGAGTGGGATTGTGAAGCCCGAAGGTGAGAGGGAGCCGGAGGAGGAGGCGGAGTTGAGGAGTGGTATGGATGAGGGGGGGAGTTTGAGGAGGGGGAGGGGGATGAAGGGGGGGACTGCGACGATTGACATTGATTAGAGAGAGGAGGAGGAGGGGGGGGGAATACTTTTACGATTGTAAGATTTTTTTTTTTTTGGTCTCATGTCAAGGGGTTCGGCGTTTTCGATGCAGAATGGCTGTGATGGAACGGCTTGGATCTCTGCGTTGAGGGGGTTGGTATTTTGTATTGGGTGGCGTTGACGGTCTATATACACATTGTTTATGTATATGCTTCTCTTCTGTATTTTTTCATTTTCGTGGAGCCAACTTCACATTGAACAGGCTTCCGAGGGGTTACAGCAAGCAGGCAAGAAGGCCGTTGAAACAATTACGTGGGCTTCTTTCTTTGAGGCACGAAGATATGAGCATAGAACGTGCCAAATGTGTGAAATGTGCACAGAGGTACGAAAATGCTTTGAATCAACTAACATGTAATGCATAAATACGTAGAAAGGCTTTGCTCTGGTCCCAAACTCCCATCTCATGTATCCCGCGATCTTGCTTCGCTTCTCAGTCATCATCTCCAATTGTGTCCATTTGCCCTCCAGGACTTCTCCGACACGACACGACACGACACGTGCTTCCACTTGTCAGATCCCCTAGATATATACGTTTTTCGCCCAGCCCAGCCAACAACCCTTGGGACTCCCCCCGCAAGATCGCCAAAAAAAGTACGAATATGCATCTGTACAAAAATGACTTAAGTAGGTAGGACCTGCCGCTTCCAAACTTCCTGATTTGAGAAGCTTTTCTCCTTTTCTCGTTCTGGTTCTTGAACATAAGAACCCCATATAGATCGCTTCCCCTGCTGAACCACGCAGTTGCCACAGCCGTCTACTGCAACAGCTCAACATCCAATCCAATAGCCCGCATAAAGAGGTTCACACTACCAAGGCGCTCAGCAGCCATAGCCGGCGGAAGCGTCTTCGCCATGGACACCGTATCCAGAACACGGTCCTTCACCGCAAGAACAAGTCGGGTCTGCTGATCGTGGGAGGCGCTAACTCCCATCGCAGCGAGCAATTGCCAGACATAGACGTCGATGCCACCGTTGACGCTTCCGGGGAAGATGTACGGTAATGAGGGTTCGAGTTTGCTGAAGAATATTTCAAAGGTTTGGTCCCTGCGCCATATTGTTAGTGTGTGCGTGTATCATGATGCGCGCCTGTGTATATGCGTGTATGCGCATGTGCGTATGTGTATGCATGCGGGAAATCATACCATTTCTCCCATTGTTCTGGATTCCCACCCCCGGTCTGCTTCAACAGCACCGCACGGCTCAGAATCAACGTCAGCATCGAAACGCCCACCCTAGTCTTGGCAATGAAATCCACATCGAGCTTCGTCGCAATCAGATGCAACACCCCGTCCACAATATCCAATCCTGTATCATTAAAGTATTGCATCAGGGAAGGCATCACCGTGGACATGAACAGCTCGATATTTTCTCGCATCCGCGAGTTCAAGTCCGTCTCGCTGCTCGTAATAGCTGCCCCCTGCACCACATCCAGCTGGTCAAGGTGGAATATAATCATGGTCAGAATCGTGGTACGCTGCTCAAACGTGAGATGGGGAAAAATGCGTGGAATGGCTCTCTTGCCCTTTGCGCAGGACAGGAAAGCGATAAATGGGTGAGGAACTGTGGCGCCAATGGGCTCGTGGACTTTGAGTTCTTGCCAGAGCTTCAGGTTGTAGCTTTCCAGGGTGGCTGCCCATTCGCGATGCTGCGCCTCCATTTGCGGGTCGGGAGGGTTCATCATCGGGGGCGGACAGAGGCGGACGTGGTCCTCGACTTTCATCAAGGTTCCGTACACTTTCTCCACGTTCTGTAGAATTCGTTTTCGGTCCAGTACGGTTGATTCCTTGTGCGGCGACTTCTTGCCATTGCTCGGCCGTTGGCTTTCGTTTTCGGGGCGCTTGATGTTAAGAAGGGGCTTGGGTGTTTTGGCATTGCTAAAGGAAATCTTGCCCAGGCTGCCGGCGATGACGAGCTGAGGATTCTTGGGCTTGTTTTTGGCGGCCTCGACAGCCCTTTGGACCTGCTGCTCCATTCGCTGGATATGGTTCTCCGCGGGTCGGCCGTGGCGTCGCATGCCTCCGTGACGCCCCCCGGTCTGGAATAGGTACGTCTGCGCAAAGTTGCTCAGAGGTTGGCTGGGGTTCTGTCTCTGGCCAGCTCGGATGTGACTGTAGACTTGATAGTAGAAGTCCTCGGCTATGGAGGTATCCGAGTTCTGGTCGCCCGTGTTTCCAGTAGCAGATACGAGCTGTTGCAGCTGAATCCTGGTGATGAAGTTTTTATCTTGAGGCGTCATCAGCCCGTTGTCCTTGGACAGGAGCCAGATCTTGTGATTGCGCTTCGCCCGCTTTGTTTCCTGGTCCAAGAAGGCTGCCTTCTCTTCCTCAGACATTTGCATAACGTGAGGATGAGCATGTAGCTGCGCCAGGCTTGGGTTGGAAGGATGGTGGCCAGGAATAGGAGCCTGATGTTGGTGACCAGGAATGGAAGTCTGGGCGTGATGGCCATAGGAGCGAGGAAGCCCGGCAACTGGAGGATCCCCAGCGCCGCGACTTGGATTTTGGAGAATCGAAACAGATGGCGCAGCGGGGGTGTGCTGCCGCAACTGCTGAGGCGGCGTTGACAGCACTGGCTCTGTTTGTTGGGCGTTCGCGGGCCGTTGCAAAATGGTGACTGGATGGCCATGGCCAGGCAGTCCCTGTTCATGCAGCGGCTGGTGCTGGTGCTGGTGCTGCAGAGGCGGCGGTTTGGGTCCCGTGAAGCCCGATGGAAGACGCTGTTGAACAATGGCAGGATCGATAAAAGGCACCGGAGGCTGGACTGTCTTTGGAGCTTGGCTGCGCATGGAAGCCTCCACTTCCTCCAAACTCATCACTTTTCGGCCGGCCGGGACAGACGCAGACTGCGGAACAGATTCGTGGTGGTGAGAAGCGGGCGCCCCGGCGGGCTCGATGCCCCAGATACTCTGATCAACGTGAAGGTCAGGCATTGGCTCATCCCGATACTTTTCGTACCCAGTGCGAGCGGGTTTCTGGGTAGGTAGATGAGAATAGTACGCGGGCGGCTCCAAAGGGGCAGCAGAGGCCTGAGGGTTCGCAGTGCTGGCTCTCGAAGCAGGTTGCTGACGGTGGAATCGAAGATGCTCCTCCTCGATCGCATCAGCTACTTTGGCCGTCTGTCCGAAAAAGTCAAACTCTTTACCGACGTGTCCCGCGACGGTCGTATCTCCGCCAAATGTATCATCATTGAACGCGTCGCCGGTCTCTTCCAGTTGGTCGCCTAGTCCATCGTAGGTCTCCTCAAAGTCGAGCGCGTCATCCTGGTCGCCGCGTGCTGAGAGACCAGCGAAGGGGTCATGGGCCTGCGAAAACCCAGGTGCAGCAGTGTTGTGGTGACCACGAGGGCCAGTGTCGAGTCCAAAGAAAGACATGGTGCGTCCGTTTGGATCCAAGCAGCAATCGAGTCCAGGAGGTAGAGTCGCAGCAGTCTCGCGATCACGGCGATGACAGGCGAGGACACCAAAATTGCATTGTCCAGCTCTCTGGTCATTCAGTCGAAAGCGGCATCAGAGGTCTCCGCTCTTCGTGATCACGTGATATAGCCTTGCATCATCACTCCTGCCGCCCTGCGCCTCGAAGTCCATCAAGCACGTCGATAAGGTACCGTCAGGACTCAGTACTATACCTTCACATGTGGGTAAGATTGCGGGAAGATATTGTACCTGCTACGTACTGCAATGTACAGAGCAGTATGTAACTACATATCTTTGTCTTGCCACCTGATTGGCCCAGTCACCCTGCGCATTGGCAGGATCGCTGCGCTGAGCTTTTGACACACATTCCTGTTATGGGGCATTGATGTGAAACTTCACGATGGGTGTTCGGAGCCGCCCCTGTCCTGAGCAGCGACTTATAATCGAAGCTGAAAACAGCATCGTCAGGTGCGACAGGCTTCAGAGTACGGTATATAGTGTCAACTATTTTCCGGTAAGCGTCGCGTAAGTTTGAATGCCGCAATTCGATGACCTTTCTCTCCTGTGCCGACAGTGCTGCCCGACTGGTATCTTTGCTTTTCACTGTTGCATCGAGATGGCACAGGTGACAACACACAGTACGGAGTAGAAAGTACCTAGGTACATATGTATGTTAGGTAGTTCGGCAGGCTTCCGCCATAGTAAAGCCTTGCAACTTCAATGCAAGTTGCTGCTTGACTCGTCTGCAGCTACATCTATATACAAACTCCGTAATAGGTACGCTTTCAGGCATGCAGGCCCCTTGCAGAGAGTCCTGAAAACTCAAAAGAGCTGAAAAGATGCGCCCCAGACCCGAATGTGTACACTGTAGACAGTAGATATGTAGACCACATACCTGGGCTACGACTTCACGAGGTACACTTGCACTTACACCATACATACGTACCTAACCTCCATTCCAAAGCGCTCGTCCAATCAGCCAGTCTCGACTCCACAAAGGGCCAGCTTGTCCGGCACCCCCGGTCCCGATCAGAACTGAGCATACCTACATATCTGCTCTCCTGAAAACATCCTGCTTATTACTCAAATCGCCCTTCTTTCTCTTCTTCTCGAGCCTTTGAGCGGCCATCTGATTACGGCCCGCTGTCCGTTCATCTCATCTTCTTTCACTCCTTCATCTTGCCTTCAATGCTCTTTTGTTGAACCCCACTCGGCACTTCTCTGCGGACACCCAGTTGTCCTTTAGATCATCATGGTCGCTGGCAACGCGCGCTACGTGCGCTACATTGCCGTCGCAGTATTTGTATGCGTCACGTGTCCTGAATGCTTGTCCATCTCTCGCTTCCTCTTTCGTTCTAATCTGCTCATTTCCATCTTATCTAGACCCTCGTCGTGTTTTACTTTGTTACGAGCTCCCGATACGAGACCGTCGCTATACCCAACAACTTCAGCAATCCTGGCGCAAAGACGCCGTCCGGAAACACTGAAGATGGCCGGGCTACTTCGCCGCAGCAGCCCATCGAAAAGCCCAAGGCTGTTGAGCCAAAAAAGTCGACGGGCACAACGCAGGGCAACTCTCCTCTCGCGGTTACCCCTAGCGATCCGGGTTGGGACAATGAGTTGGTCGGGACCGCTCCCGGTCCTCGTATGAACGCCACCTTTGTTACCTTGGCCCGCAACAGCGATGTATGGGATATCGCTCGCTCTATCCGCCAGGTAGAGGACCGTTTCAACAAGCGATACAACTACGACTGGGTCTTTCTCAATGACAAGCCTTTTGACGACACGTTCAAGACTGTCACCACATCTCTCGTCTCCGGCAAGACTCACTACGGCGAAATCCCCAAGGAGCACTGGTCGTTCCCCGAGTGGATTGACCAGGACAAGGCCAAGAAGGTGCGCGAGGACATGGCTGAGCGAAAAATCATCTACGGTGACTCTGTGAGCTACCGCCACATGTGCCGATTCGAGTCCGGCTTCTTCTTCCGCCAGCCTCTCATGATGAACTACGAATACTACTGGCGTGTTGAGCCCTCAATCGAGCTCTTCTGCGACATTCACTACGACCCGTTCCGTGTGATGCACGAGGGCAACAAGAAGTACAGCTTTGTTCTCAGTCTCTACGAATACGCCGAGACCATCAAAACCCTGTGGGACAGCACCAAGAAATTCATGAAGAACCACCCCGAGCACATTGCGCAGGACAACTCATTAGGCTTTCTCAGTGACGACAACGGCGACACCTACAACAACTGCCACTTCTGGTCCAATTTCGAAGTCGGCAACCTCAACTGGCTGCGAAGCAAAGCTTACACCGACTTCTTTGAGTCTCTTGACAAGGATGGTGGCTTCTTCTACGAACGATGGGGCGACGCACCTGTTCATTCCATCGCTGCTGGCCTCATGCTGAACAAGAGCCAGATCCACTTCTTCAACGACATTGCCTATTACCATGTCCCCTTTACTCACTGCCCTACTGGCGAAAAGGTTCGAACACAGCTGCGATGCCACTGCAATCCTAAGGACAACTTCGATTGGAAAGGATATTCTTGTATGTTCCCTTGCCTTTACTTTGCTCGCTATTCCTTTGTGTGTGTGTGAAATGTACAGGGGGGAAACGTCACCACGATAACTCATCTAACGTCATACTGCAGGCACCTCCAGATTCTTCGACCTCAATAAAATGTCCAAACCCGAAGGCTGGGAGAACCAGAAGGACTAAAATACGCAATCTCTTTCCTTTTATGAAAATGGCATCAAATATCTAATCGGATGCCCGTCTCGTATTATGTGTGATTGGGAGGTTTCCTCACGTGCGGCACCCACGCGCTACACATCAATACTCACGCAATGGCCACGGCATGGTTTGACGGCCGGCAGTATTCGCTCCCTGATCCGCCTCGAATTCTGCGACCCGAAAAGAAGCTCGCAACAGGAGATGACTAAGGGGACATTATTGGGTTTGCGTGACAAGGGTTTCGTTTTTGCGTGGCAAGGATCATCTCAGTAGGGGATGACATGATCGTCTGTATACCCCCTGAGAGGCCAAACTGAATTATGTATGCTTGGAAAAAACAAATTTACGAGGAGACTTTACTGTACTTTTACGCGTGACGTTTCGTTCAAATTGCGATTTGGTGGCCACTTTGTTCTCTGTGACGTGATTCGTGTGCTGTGTTATCGTAAAGAAATGAAGTAGGCGATCACAACTGGTGATACGCTGCGACGAACTTTACTAGACAATTACGTGTAATTCTTGCCAGACTTTGATGGTCACGGCCCTGACGAGGGGGCATTCTCTTCTCCTCTAGATGGATGATATGGTACATCGTGCGTAGTTCTACTCGCAGTTTCTTCGTGCTTCTGAGCCTTCTGACGTATTTTATACGAGGTACACACTCCCGTACTACGATCCGCCTCCCACCCACACCACACCGCAAGACTCGCCGCCATTACCGTGTCCTAACCACCCTGCCGCACTCCTATCCCCGGCATCGCCATCCTCTAACCAACAGTCGCCTTCTTGGGCTTCTTGGTACCGTACTTGCTTCGACTAGTTGCTCGGTTCGCAACACCACCCTGTAGGAAAAAAAGAAAACACCACTTGATTAGCCGCCGCGCCTTTTGAACAAACATCGAGGAAAAAGAGGCAGGAAAAGGGGCAGGTAACAGGCTTAAAAGCAGAGAAGTATTCTGACTCCCCCAATGCAAGCACCCCTCTCTCCACGCCCACAGAAACATTGCCAAACAGACACCACATGCCGCACAAAAAAAAACGAAAATCACACAAAGAGTAAGTAAACATACCAAGTCAAAGCCACCCCTCACCAAATGATATCTCACACCAGGACAATCCTGCGATCTCCCCCCGCGCACCAGCACAACACTATGCTGCTGAATATTATGCCCCTCCCCCGGAATATACGCCGTCACAACCTGCCCCGTCGAGAGCCTCACACGCGCCGTTTTGCGCTCTCCCGAATTAGGTTTCTTGGGTCGCACGACTCCCACACGCACACAGACGCCCTTCATTTGTGGGCACGCTGCCTTGGAGAGAGCCGGGGAGACGGCGTGGCGGGCGCGTTTGCCTTTGCGGCAGCCGCGGAGGACTTGGTTGAGGGTTGCGCTGTGGGCGGGTGATGTTGAGAAGGGGGCGCGTTGCTGGGTGGTGAGTTGGAAGAGGTTGGGGAGCCGGCTTAGGGTGGCGGATGGGGATGTCGGTGGTGATGATGATGGGAGTGGTGTTTTCGGGAGGATCGTGGGGAGGACCTGCCGGGAGGCTGTCCTGGCGGGGGAGAAGAGGTGGCGGAGGATGAAGCCGGACATGGTGTCGCGCTGTTGGGGGTTTGTTGGCGACTCGATGGGAGGAGGTGAGCCGCGATGCGATGCGATGGGCAATGATGGCTGTTGGAGGTGGTTTTTTTTGGGCCTGGCTGGCTGAGGTGACCGTGCTTGGAAAGGGAGTCACGTGATCACGTGATGGCTCGGCGGTGAGGACAAGGGGGTTATGTGCTCTGTAAGGTAGGTATGCATGAAACTTTGTTCTGTCGGCTCTTTGGAGAGGTTCCTCTGACTCTTGAGTCGTTCATTTAATGCTTTCGAGGTTCTCGGGAAATTTGTTCATGTCGCTGGGAATATACACCCAGGAATATGTATGAGGTACATCACGCGCACTACCGTGGCTGTATGTACGGAGTACCTAAGTACATATGTCCGTACATGCACATGTACCCTTAGCCGCGTGGGGGTGGGGCGCGCGGCAAGTCACAGGCTTCCGAAGCACAACGGGTACGGCTATCCTCGGCTGACGGTCCCGATTGCGCGGTTCGGGAAAGCCGAGGTGTAGTACAAGCACGAGGCGAAATGTCATTGTATGATTTGTATCACCACAACTTCGTCTCGCGCAACGCTACTACCGGTATATAACTTGGCCTTGCTGTTTCCATCTATCTTCCGTGCAACTCCGTTCTTTTGCCCGTTCTGCTCCGACACAGCCTGTCAGCACGGAGTTCGTTTCCTACATAACTACCCCCCATTCCTCTACGCATTGGAGGTTTTCGGGATTTGCTCTTTCGCCACTGGTGTGGTAATAGCATCCGACTTACAACACCACCGCTTTTTGTGTTGTCCGCCGTGTTACCCTCGAGGGGCACATTTATGCACACGGTCATACAAGCGACCATGTCGTCCTTCTCTCGCGTCCTACGGCCGGCCCTCCGAGGCACAAGAGGCCTGACCCAGACCGTGGTCGCACGTCGTGCAACAGCACCGACAGCTGCATCTACGGCTCGCACCGCAAACATGTACGTCTCGAGTATTTCTTACGCAGCGTCTCGCAAAGTCAAAACGAAGTCGGAAGTCGCAAAACAGAAGATCAAATTCGCAAACTAACACAATTCTCTCGTATCAGCCGCCTCCTTTCCACCACGTCTGCACGCCGCTCAGAATTCCCCGACATCACCGACGTACCCCCAACCCCCATCAGCCACCTTTCCGAGGTAGAAGCCGCCATGGCAGAAACAGTCCGCAAATTCGCCACCGACGAAGTCCTCCCCAAGGCGCGCGAAATGGATGAAGCCGAACATATGGACCCCGGCCTCGTACGACAGCTCTTTGAACAAGGCCTCATGGGCATCGAAATCCCCGAAGAATACGGCGGCGCAGGCATGAACTTCACCTCCGCCATCGTCGGCATCGAGGAACTCGCACGGGTAGACCCAAGCGTCAGCGTCCTCGTCGACGTGCACAACACGCTCTGCAACACCGCCATCATCAAATACGGCTCCGCGGCCCTCAAAAAGAAGTGGCTCCCCAAATTGGCCATCGATACCGTCGCCTCCTTCTGCCTCTCAGAGCCTGGGTCCGGATCTGATGCCTTTGCGCTGACTACCCGCGCCGAAGAGATCCCCGATGGCGGGGGCTACAAGATCAACGGCAGCAAGATGTGGATCACCAATGGCCACGAGGCGGAGCTCTTCATCGTGTTTGCGAATCTCGATCCGTCAAAGGGCTACCGCGGCATCACGGCTTTCATTGTCGAGAAGTCCACGCCGGGCTTTTCTGTTGCCAAGAAGGAGAAGAAGCTTGGTATTCGCGCTAGCAGTACCTGCGTGCTTACCTTTGATGATGTCCACATTCCCAAGGAGAATCTCCTGGGCCAGCACGGGCACGGGTACAAATACGCGATTGCTCTCCTCAATGAAGGCCGTATCGGCATCGCGGCTCAGATGACGGGCCTTGCGCTGGGCGCTTTTGAAAACGCTGCCCGGTATGTCTGGAATGACCGCAAGCAGTTTGGAGGCCTGGTTGGGGAGTTCCAGGGCATGCAGCACCAGCTTGCGCAGTCATGGACTGAAATCGCGGCTGCGCGCGCGCTTGTCTATAATGCCGCTCGTAAGAAGGAGGCTGGGCATGAGTTTGTCAGGGATGCGGCGATGGCGAAGCTGTATGCCTCGCAGGTGGCTACGCGTGTGTCTGGGTTGGCGATTGAGTGGATGGGCGGAATGGGGTTTGTGCGGGAGGGGCTGGCGGAGAAGTATTGGCGGGATAGCAAGATTGGTGCTATCTATGAGGGGACGAGTAATATTCAGTTGAACACGATTGCGAAGTTGTTGCAAAAGGAGTATACTGCATGATATGATGCACGGCAGGTATATCCAATCTTTTCGTTGTATGTATATCTTTCAACTTGTTTAGACTCTGTTCTCTCTTTTCACGTTGTCTCACTTACCTCTGTCCCGTTCAAGTCTGTGTATTACTCCATCTCTTCCTAGAGTCTTGTATCTTCTATCTTCTTTCCTTTCTCCTATCTTGTGAAGTGAGAATCTCTTATCACGCGAAACGAAAACCGACCGAGTGGAGAGGATTTTTGAGAGCTCTTATTCTCGAGTACACGACAAGCCTGCATCCTGGGCCAGCTCGCAACGTGTCGAGAGTTGGGGCTCCGCGGCAGAGCATAGCATGTTCAGGTAGTGAAAGTAGGAATCCCGTCTAGAGTAGCGGCAGGAGAAGCGGACCAGATGATAGCATGAGCCCGAGGGACCGGTAAACTTGGCGCTCTTGGATAAGCACTGAAGTGGCAAGGACGAAAGCATAGCAATAAATACTTTCTTCCTATCACAAAGGTGATTCATCTGACAGAATAAGCATACCTGCGAGACTAAAAACGCCCAAGTCGATGCAGCACCGTTGACAGGTTGCTCATCTGTTACTTCTGCAAGGAAGATGACTGGTTGATGAGGAATTGCCCATACTTTGTGAAGGCGCAACGATGGCTCGCCAAGTACAAGACCCCAAATACCCATGCAGCTGATTATGTAGCTCGTTGCTGTAGCTTTTCTCACATTCTCATACTTCCTTTTCAGCGCATTCCAAAGTCCATGGCATTGTCTTGACGCAACATCATGGTCGAACAAAGCCTCCAACTGAAAGCAAGTATCAGAGCCCAGCGACAAGTGCTGCTGGAAAGCCGAAGCAAGAAAGTAGCCATCGCAAACCAAACCAAAGCCCAAGTAAGGAAGGCCCAAGTCGAGGACTGGCAAAGCCCGATGTTCTTTCCGCATGGTGTGTTCAGGGGGGGGCCTTCTTACTACCTATGACGCTGGGTTGGTTTGCGAAGGCTACTTTCTTGCTTCGGTTTTTCCAGCAGTCGTACTTAATCTGGCGTCAACTATCGCACCAGCGACTTCCACGACTGACCCTGAGATGGATGAATCGACCAGTCAATTCGAAAGGGTAGGCGGTTCAACTCAAGGAGTGGGAAAAAAAGGGGAATACCAAGGCACCTGGCATTATTCTTGAAGGTTTTGTCATTTGAGCCCCGATGATGCAGTCGTCATCGACGAGTATGAGACTGCCCTCTGCCGTTTGCGCCCAGCTCAAGCGAAGATACGCAAAGACCAGCGTTACAGCGTATCTTGCGCCAAACAGTACATGGCGAGCCTTCACAGGCTTACCTTTGATCAGGAACTCGGTATGTATCGATGCAGCGTGGACTACGCTGAAGGAGTACCGGTGCAGAATCGTCGCCGCCAACCAGGACATGAGGAACACGTAACATCATACAAACGGTGGAGTTCGATATGAGAGCTAGGTACCTAGGTACCTATGCCTGAGGAAGCAGAGCTGCCAATTGAGTTTTGGGATGAAGCTGCGGAAAGCAGACCAGACCTGCTACTGGCGGGCGATTCAATTGCATCCCACCCTACCTTACAGGTAGGGGGGGTTGATGAGCAACAAAATACCTCTTGAGGTGCAACATAAAAAAGTACATGGCTGCCCTGCCATTTCCACACCAAAACATATGTACCTCGGTTTATCTCATAATTCGGCTTTGATACAATCTCATGCAACCTACGGAGTAGCCACGTTTGTTTTTTGCAACCAGGACGTTGGTTTTGTGCATCGCGAGCCACACTACCAACCTACTATGTACCAACCTTGACACTTAGCAATTGCAATCGCTACAACACACATACTGCGACTTTAAAATGGCATCCGACTCGTCAGACGCTGCGCGATAGGTTTGCGATGCAAAAACAAAACGTGGTTGAAAAACAAACGAGGTTGCAAAAAACAAACGTGGGTACTCCGTAGGTTGCATGAGCTTGCATCAAAGCCGAATTATGAGATAAACCGAGATACATATGTTTTGGTGTGGAAATGGCGGGGCAGCCATGTACTTTTTTTTTGTTGCACCTCAAGAGGTATTTTGTTGCTCATCAACCCCCCCTACCTGTAAGGTAGGGTGGGATGAAATTGAATCGCCCGCCAGTAGATATGCGGAACCTTACAGCCACAGGGTACCACAAGGCCCGATATAAGAAGAAAACCACACACCGTGAACAATAAGTTACTCTTAACTCTGTAAATTTCTAAAATAAAATAAAAAGATGTTGTAAACGAGGGAATAGGGGTGCGCCAAATCAAAGCAGGAGAAATGGACAATAAATAGGACGAGGAGGAATCTTTTATAGCGCTTGCTTCGCGCTTTAACCAAACCAGCTGCAATTGCATTCTCCTCTGCGTTTCGTCTTGCGCTTCATCTTGCGTCTGCGTCTTCACGTTGCATACATACCGTACCATCCACTCATATCAAATCCTCATCCGCTCGCCGCGCCCCCTCCCCGCGCACGTGCACGTGCACATTCTTCCTCCGGGCTCCCTCCTCGTCATTCAAAATCCGCCGTGTACGAAAAGCCACGGAACTCCTCCTGCATAGCTTGCGAAAGAACTACACACATAGAGTCAGCAATCAGAACCAAGACACCACAGCATGAAATTACTAAAAGACGACAGAAAGGGGAGGACCTACCAGACTGTACCGGCGTAAGAACAGGCGTAACGCTCGTAAACTCAGAGTCAAAATTACTCGTATCTGTCGCGTTCTTAATACTAGGCTTAAAGGGCGGCTCAACCCTCTTATGGTAGATGTCATCCCAGTTAATATTCCTAAAGAACGGCTGACTCATGATTTCTTGAGCATCCGTAGGCCCGCTTCCGAGACGCTGCTCGGGTTCTCGCGTGAGAAGTTTCTGCAGGATGGAGACGGAGTCCCGGGGCATGTGGATGGGGTAGAGGGGCTCGTCTGCGAGAATGGCATCGTAGATCTCGTCTTCGTCTTCGCCGCGGAAGGGGGATTGCTGGAGGAGCATTTGGTAGATGAGGACGCCAAAGGCCCACCAATCTACTGCGCGGCCGTACTTTTTATCCAGCAGGATCTAGGCAAGTTAGTGGAATCGAGCGACGGAAGAAGGACAAGGGAAACTCTGAAGAGCAGGGACGGAAAGAAAGGGGACTTCGAGAACGTACTTCTGGTGCCATGAATTCGGGTGTACCGCAAAAGGTACTGGTCGTCGAGCCATACCACATTTCCTCCTTGCAGAGACCATAATCGGCCACCTTGATGTGCCCATCGAGCGTCAACATGATATTGTCCAGCTTGAGATCGCGATAGACCACGCCGTTTTCATGGAAGTACTTGAGCGCCAGGCAAACCTCCGCCGCGTAGAACCTTTGTAAAGTTCGATGTCAGCATTTCAAAATCAAGCAAATGAAGACGAAAAGCAAAAGCGGGAAGGAAACCACATAAAAAGGTCGGCGTAAACCCTCCAAATCGCATCAGGCACAACTTACTGCGCTCGCTTCGTCCCAAACTGCCCCCGTTGAATATGAAGCATCAAATCACCACCGCTCACATACTCCATCACAAAGTACACCCTCGTTTCCGTCTGGAAACAAGCATGCAGATTCGTCAAGAACGGATGCCTCTCCTTGTTAGCAATAACAAATACGCGCTTCTCCGAGCGAATGCTCTCGACTTCGTCATTCTCAATAATAAACTCCTTCTTGAGCACCTTGATGGCGTACAGTTTCCGCGACCGCTTCGTCTCCGCCAGCATGACTTTACCAAAGTTTCCTTTGCCCAAGACGGCAAGGAAGTTGAAGTGGTCGAGGCCGATTCGCTGGCCAGTACCAGGCTCGGTGTGGAGGGGCAGCTGTTTCTTTTGACCGACGGCACTTCCGGATTGTGGTCGTTGTGCGACGGCAAGCTCCGGTTTGGATGAAGTGCCTGGGGCTGCCGATGAAGACGGCGCATATTTCTGTGAGGGCGCCGGAGAGGACTGTTGTTGCACAGGTGGAAGCTGTTGAGAAGAAGCTCTGGCCTGGGCAGCCGCAGGGCTGGGATACGGTTGGGTGACGGTGGCGTAGTCTGCAGGATTGTATCGACGCTGCTGGCTGCTTCCATACTGGTTGGCGTAGGCGTCACTTTGCGGCTGCTGATCAAGTCCTGCTCCGTATCGGTTGTAATCAGATAGCCGTTGTCCTTGGGCCACCGTCACACCAGACATGGCAGCTGCCGCAGCCGCAGCCGCGTTACTTGATGGGGCGCGGTCAGGTGCTGCAGGTCGTTGTGTTGTCGGCGAGGTCGGCTGGTTGCTGTACATGATCTTGGCGGCTTCAGTCGCCTGGGAAGACGCTGCGGCCGCTGAGGCAGAGCTACCTATGTACGAGGACGACGATGCGGGCGTCGAGCCGGATAAACTGGGACGACCGGCCGATGATCGCAGAGTTCTCTCGGACATGGACGACGCCTTGGCTTGTCTCTGTTTTTGTGAACGGATACCCTCCAGGATTTGATTGGCAACAGCCATGGACATGCCGCAAAAGTCGGGGACCAGATGAGCGCAGTGCGCATGACAGGTGAGGCCACATTCTTGAGCTGGTGTCAGTGTTGTATCGTCCGTAGAATAACAAGATGACAGCAATGAAAAGAAAGAAGAGAGACGCAGGAGAAGAGTATCAAGTGGAAAGCGCAAGAAAAGGGGAGGTCGGGAGAAGTAAGTACAAGTGAGAGCACAAGGACAAACATACCGGAGCACTTTCTGCAATTCTTCTTCCCAAACGGCAAAATATACCCACAATGGCAGCACCAGTTCGCAGTCATATTCGAGTAAGGCTGGAACCGATGCGGAATGCGATGATTGATCTTTTCTTCATCAGGATCCGTTTCCGCATTGCTCTTGCTGATGCACTTGGTCACGACGCTCGGATAGCATTTCTCGTGACACGTGTATTTGCAGTCCTCGCATTGCATACCCGCAGAGTACTTGAGGAAGTCGCCGCACAGCGCACAACGCATAATGTTGTAGAACTGATGTTTCACGAACTTGTGGCCGTACATCTCGTGCACTTCCTCCTTGCGCTGACGGACGGCACCCTTTCGGCCAAGCCCAAGGTCCACAGGCCGTCGATCTTTGTTCTGTTTGACAAAATTCATCTGGAGTTGGATTTGTCCCGTAGGTTCCAGATTGAACCATGCTTCGATCGGGCCGGTGTTGATTTGAGGCTGTGGAACATGAGGGGGTGGCCCTCCGCTATAGCTGCTTGGATCAGGGCCGCCGTAACCTGGGCCGCCAAAGCCACCTTGACTCGGGCTCATGGGAAGATGTTGTTGCTGTGATCCAGGTGGAGAGGATGGAGTGCCCATTTGATCCGCTGATACCCAGCCCGAACTGTTCATCTCTGCCTCGATTCTCTTCCTGCGCATCTCCTCCACAATGTCCGAGATGCGAACCCAGAGCAGGCCGATGGGGATAGGATGCTCGCTGGGTTTATCGTAAACGGTAAGCTCGACCTCGTTGGCTTTGTCAACGTCAATGGTGTGGTATTCGGCCTCCCATCGATCGTTTCGGCATGTTTTGGTGCGAGCAACCACCGTATCTTCCACCTTGACAGCGACAAAGGTCTCGGGGCCTCGCGAGAGGCGACCTGTAGACGCATGGTCCACATCCTTGACGGCCATGACACGAATCGATAAGTGGCCACTGAGGGGCTTCCGGAGGTTGGGAGTGTTGATGGAATCATCTGTGCATTATACGTCAGCAATTGGCAGCCATGGCGCACAATCTGTATGCGCAAGATTTCGCTGTCTTGGCCACATACCGTCCTGGGCGTCGGCAGAGTCCATGTCGATATGTAGTTCCTCATATCTCTTGAGCGCCTGCTTCAGGAGCATGATCTTCTGCTTGCTTTCCACTCGGCGACCAGCTGCAACCGCCTTGCTCCGTCTGTCGCCCTCCATGCCGTAGAGCTGAACCATCTTCTCGACACCTTTGAGATACTGGTCCTCTACGTTGAGCTTGAACTGAATTTGAGAAAGCATAAGCTGGATGCGAGGGCCCAGGTAGGGTGTATCGTATTTGATCAAATCTAGAGGAAGTCGTAATTAGTACACAATGCACATCAGCACACGTTTCGTCTTTACTTTTTCCTCTTCTTCTCCTCGCTCTTGAATACGGAGTTTCATAGCCGTGTGTTCTTACGGAGACCCGCCAAGTAGAGCAGCTGTTCTCAGAATACGCCGTACGAGTAAGGGAACAGTCCACCAACCTAGCTTTGTGAAATTCGGCCTCGCTTTAGGCACGCCAGCTCCCGGTTCCTGAGGAGCATATGGGTGCCGAGGAGGCATCAGGTCTCCATGTTGACCAATCTGGCTGTACGGCGCAGTACCGTATCCGCCTTGTTGATCTCCCGCCCATGAGGCAGATTCGCCAGGCGGAGGAAGAGACGCAGGTCTCTTGTCATCCGCACCAGTACTGGCACCGCCTAGGGACATGCCTTCCACACCCTGGCCAGTCTGTCTCAGCCGGATATCTTGGAGCTTCTCCTCGAAAAACTGCAGATTGCGTCGGCCATCTCTCAGCTGGGTATCGATTCGAGAACGGTGGTCTTCATTCGTGGTCTGCGAGCGCATAGCCTGGGCGGCATTGATGATGTTTTTCTCGCGTTCAATCTTGCGCAAGATGTCTTGCATCTTCTTTTCGTCTTCGCTCATGGCGGGCAGGGTTCAGGCGCGATATGTGCGCGCTACACCAAGGGTGGGGAGGGGGAAGACGGCCTTGAGGCTTGTCGGCGACGAAGGGCCGCAGGCCAGCAGCAATTAGGAAAAAACAAAAGAAGGCGTGAAGTGAAGCCAAACGTGAAACCAGAGCCCGCAGCTCTGAGGCGAGAACTTGTCCAAGAAAAAGAAGACGCGGGCAGATACAGGACCGGAGGGCGGACGGGAGGCGAGTTCAGAATGGGGCTGGTGTGGCCGGGCGGGAGCTTGAGGTCGCGGGGGAGAAAATTGGACGAGCGGTTGAGTGGGTTGTTTTGTGGTGGTGCGAAAGAATGTCGTCAGTGACGGAGCAACAATGCCAGGGATGTTGCGGGTGCTTTACCGTGCTACACTGCTACTACATTAGTACATGCTCGAGCTCTCCGCTACTTTGCTCTCTTTGCTCTCCTCTTGCGCTGCTCTCCTCTGCGGGCCGCTCCTAGACAGCTGCCAGACAGCTGCCAGACCGTTGCCCAGACACTCAACCAGCTGCTGCAAGCAACCGACTCTAGATGTCCGATTCCAGTCAGACTTACGGAATCTCACTTACGGACGGACTACTTCTCACTGGCACACGGCTATCAATGGTAACATTGACGAGACTTTGACAATTGAGGCACATTTCTCACAGTCGCCACGGTCCCGTAACGGCTGGCGGTGGCTGCCGCAGGGTTGACTCCTGGTCCTATTCTCGCGGCAGCCCAGCAGGTTCTGGACCAATTCTGGGAGTCTTCCAAGCTCCAACGCACTCATCAACTGTTCTTCTCCTGGGTCCTGATACGCCTTCAAACGGCACACCGGTTTCAACTTTCAACCCAAACCCGATGCTCGGATTGCCACTGGGATCGCTCGCCTGTTGCGCCTCGCCTCGATGATGCCCAGCCGGCCCCACCAAGGCAACCGGTCGGTCTCCCAAATGTGGACGAGCGAATATGGATGGCCAATGATGGAGTCGCGTCATCAGCGCCCCTGTCTCGCTTGACACTTCCCGGAATTCCTCGTTCTTCTCGTTCAACGAATCTCGGAGCACGGAGCCCGCCGATGGCCCGACTTACCTATCGCGCCCGATGCTAAAACACCAGGTTGTGCGTTCTCCATGGAATCCACGACACCAGAGCCAGAACAAAAGGACTGGCATGCGAGAAGATGTTCCTTACGGGCTCGGCAGTCAGCCCGGCCAAACTCGGAGGCTGACAGAACTGAAATGATGCATTGCTTCCCATTGCTTCCTTGACTCTGTCTCTTTCGACGTTCATTGGACACCAGAGCGCACTTCCTTGACGTCTTCTTCTTCCAAAGTTTATTGGACACGACGGAGCCTTTCTCATCAGTGTGCCATGCCCAATCTCTGAAAATGCTTCATGCCGCACCTGTTGTTAATTGCTATGCTCTGTCCGGTACAATTTGTGGCGTGCTTGCCATTGCGCCAAGTACATATTGTACCTTGGTGCTGCCCAACGACAACAAGTCACACAGCTGACATCGGCATCGATGCAGTCTCGGTCCAGATCGGCCCGCCCCGCGAGTGTGCATGCCTAGATAGGAATTGGGCGTCTGACGAGATTGACGAGATTTACTTACAGGAGGATACGAATTTGCGCCACAACGCCACTCTCGATAACGAAAAGCCTCTGGAGCGTGAGAAGGCGATGAAGTTCTTTATGTTGTATGTGTCTTGCATACTCTTTTACAATAAAGTCATGTTGGCCTGTTAGGACATGTCTAGCCATTTGTATAGTGCCACATGTTGCCCACGCGTGTAAAATCGCCAAGTGAAAACCCAAAAGCAACAGGAAGAGAAATGTATAGGCATCACAAGGGTTAACCCTGTCTGAGGAAACGCAGCAAACTCGGCGACTTCGTCAAGATAACTCACGTTATAACTATAGTATAAGATGCTGGCCATGTATCTATGATGATGGAGCGAAATGCAGAGGAAGAGAGTCGTAAGTACACAAAAAAGTAAAGTAACAGTGTCTGAAACCGCGCGAGCGGAGAAAAAAGTCGATAACCCCCAAGATATGCATGCCTGCTTCGTGCTCTTTACCTCCTCATCACCATCAGCAGACTCCCCGCAATAGCAGCTCCAGCCACTACTCCCTGCAACGCCAGCGTCGACGCATCCTTCATCCGCAAGTGAATCGTCCTCTCACTAAACAGATCCGCCGCCACACCCTTCCATTCCGCCGGATTCATGGCAATGTGCCTCCAAGACTCCCACGTACTCGACTCAGACAGAACCTCCTCCAACACCGCTGTTGACGACAGCGCATCCTCAGCCACAACCTCCTGTGCAGCAGCAACCACCTGCGGAGACTCCTCCAACCGCCTCGCCAGCGCCATCCTCACAGCCTCCAACTCCCCACGAACCTGCTCCATAACCCTCTCCTCCTCTTCCACCACTCCCTTGACAAGCCTCTTCCTCCTCCACGGCTCAGCAAAGAACTGCAGCACCACAAATAGCAAGAAATTCATCCCCATCAGGCCCCATGTACCCCATGTGCTTGCCCGGCGTATCCGATCACTCCAGATCTGTTCCTCGTGATAACGCTTCAAGATCCCAGCATTAAGGCGCTGACTGAGGCTCTGCTCCTCGATTTCAGATTCCGTGAGCGCTTCCTGAGCTTTCGCCACCTCGCCTTCCAATTCGTGGTCTGTGCGGTACAGCGCCGTAAAACGCTCCAAGTCGGTAGGCGACCAAGAGTCCTTTCGGGCCAGGAGAGTCGTCACTTCGCGTTGAGTGGTTGCTCGTTTTGTGTTGGAGGATTTGTAGGCCTGGCGGGCGGCGCGGACGGTGGCGTGGGCTTCTGCTAATTGGACTTCTAGTAGTCCGTTTTCGTGCTTGATGGCCTCGATGGAGGAGTACCCTGTGATGTCGTTGAGGGTTTGTGAGGCGTTGAGCATGCGTGCTTGGACGGTGTCCATGACGACACTGAATTTTTGGTTTAGGTTGCTGCGCCGGCTGTCTGTTTCTGAGGGGAGCTCGATGGACCGTGGGGATGGCTCATTAGGAGATTGTGTTTCTTCGGGGATTGCGTCTGCGTTGCTTGTGGAGCTCGAGGGAGATTCTGAGTCGTTGGAAGGGCTCTGTGAGGTCTGTGAGGGCTGTGAGGGCTGCGAGGAGAATAGTCGCCTTGAGTGTGCGGCGGAATGGCGTTTCGCTTCGTTCATGAGGCATCTGCTGTTGGAAAAGCTCGGTAGCCGCGCTGGTCTTGACGTTGCGGCTAGGACCGGCGAGGGCCGTTGCATTAGCAGCCTCCGGCCACCTGCCAAGGCTACTCGAGCCATTGGAACACCGAGAGGCTGCATTACGTCTTCAGTCCGTCTTCAATGGCGGCGATTTTAGGGCTGTTGGATGTTGTTGATGCGCGCCGAAAGGCGATGCTGGTTCTCGTCGGCTCATGGCACGGCCGCACGGGGCCGTTTCTGCCACTCCGGCCCTGGATCCATTTCGAAGCTCCAGACCGCCTTTCGGGAACGAAGCGGCCAAATGCCGCGGCTGCCCCAACCAGTGCATGGCGCCCAATGATAATCCTAGCACTGTGTCCGATGGATCCACACACAGAAGATTGTGGAAGCTGAACTCTGCAAGTTGCAACGTTCCCCATCAGAGCCCAACGTCATTTCCTCCACGTCCCCAAAGGAGTCCGAGGCTACAAATCTCCATGCATCTCACGCCTTACAAGTTACAGCATCCCGAGGGGGCGGCCTGCCAAGCCTTGTCAGCCTTGTACGACTCCTTGTGTGCTTTGTGCAAAAGACGGCGTTGTTTCAGGACACTGACACCGCTTTGTTTGCTGCCTTGAAGCCACGCTCACACTGCACATGATTCATGTGCATATCAATCCATCAATCCCCTCATTCGCTCCAGTCGAACTCAGAGCCTCAGGGTCGGCTCAGCGGCTATACTACTCGATTCGCAGTGAGAAACGCCTGAGCCGCTATGATGTCGCATCGTCGAAGCTGTCAATTACTTTCAGAACTGCCACCACAAACTTTCCTCACCTTGAGCAAGATGACGCGCTGGGTTATATTCACCGCTTATCCATACTCCCTCATTGCGATACCGTTCTAGCTGTTTAGCTTCCCATCGTCGGAAGTTGATACTCGAGAGTGCTCCATCAGTCGCTGACTGGAATAGTCTCAGACGCGTGCCGAACTCGTCCTGCGATTAGATGCCATGCCAGACATGTGAGAAGGGGAACATGAGCTCTCGGGTGATACTCTTGATTGATGCAGCAGTCATGACTCATATATCTCTTGCTTTGTCTCGCTTACGAACGACTTGCTGACCTGGCTGGTGCACGATGAGCAAATGAGTCGCTCTGACTCCCAATTAACTATTACAACACGTTTTCAAATTCCTCTGATTATTCCCCGGAGCTGCTGCACCATACTCTCAAAGATGACACCCACTCACCTATTTCTTCCAGACGGTTGCCATACAAATGGTTCATTTCTAGACAAAATATGTGACTTGGTGTTATTATTTGAGTATGGTTCAGCAACTTCGGGGGAGAAAATTGGAAACGCGTTGTGACTGACAGTGAAGTACTAAGTGTAGGCCAGTTCGGGCTCTGTGTCGGCACTTGTATCGAATGCGATAGAATTTGCCCCCTCTCAGGCCTCTTGTTGAGATTCTCATTGTCCTTATGCTCGTCGTCATCAACTTCAGGCAACCTTGAGTGAACCTGAAGGCACGCAGCATGATCGCTTTTCACTGGGCGCCACTTCGAGGTTCTTCGACCACCAGCTACATATCTCTCTTTGGCCCTCCGTTGAATCTGCGGATAGTAACTGGTGGCCTAGCACCAGGTCGGCCTTCGACCATCCACACACCAGTTGCCGAGCTTAGAGCGATATCGTCCGCTATTCGATCGTCCGCTTTGCCTATTGGTGGCGAGCGCCTCGTTGCTTCCGATGACTTTCGCGTTCATGACCCATTGTGCGGCAGTCTTGTCTGTGCCGCGAGATGCCCTCCTTAATTCTCTTACAAGTCCTTCAAACGTCTCGTTGTCATGGCGGAGTGCTCGCGAACTCATCGTGTTTCATCAACCGCAGGTGTAAGCTGCTCTCTGAGTTCTGTACCCTTCGATCGAATCTCGAGGATCATACAGCCCTGAATGAATAAGTCGGAGTCTTTTGATCAGGATCTCAAGACACTGGCTATTAATGTTCTCAGGGGCCTCATCGACGATCTTTTTAAGGGTAATTCCATGAAGAAGTGAGGCATTCCACCACGATGTGTATTAAGACTATGACACGTGTGATAGTTTGGAAATTGTTTGCCGTCCTCGGCTATGACCTGCCCTGGACATACTCGCCCTCTGTTGTATTAATGGCCTACACGGCGCACGGAATGGGTCTTTCTCGTTGCTCACTTTATAAGATGCATCCCCATGTGGTCTATTAAGGTGCCGGAATCCTCAATGCCTCATCGCTTTACATCAGTGACATTGTTCCGTCTTTTTTTTAGCTTATCCTGGATACACGTCACGGTTTCACAGCGTCTGATGGCCAATCCTTCAGAGACAGATAGCACGGCACTGAAGTGATTTCTCATTCTGAGGTGTCTGAGGCCGAATGGCCGACACGATCGCCTACTCTTGTCCACCTCGGCTAGTCTCTGGACTCTCTGGTACCCGAGATGGATTGTGGCGCATGGAAGGCATGGCATAGACGGCGAATAACAAAATTCTTGTCTCGTCTGGTGCTCAACATGAGTCTGCGACTTGCAAAGGCAACCTCGCGACGAACTGAAACTTGCACACTCCTTGCCCTGGACAGCTTCTGCAAACATAAAACATGAAGACGGAAAGGGGACTTCCCAGCATCCCACGTGTTTTCATAATGCTGGCAAACCAGATCCTGGAAACATATTTGATGCGCGCCCAGCATTTTGTTTCCTCCAATCCTCCTTCAGCGGACTCACGCGACTACATATTCGCCGTTCTGTCGTGCTGACACGCGACGTTCTGATGTGAGACACGGGACGTTGACATTGTCACATTGAATTACACCATCGCACACCAACGTGTAAGCGCGCAATCAAACCCCCCATGACGCGTAAATCGTGATTCGATTAATCGCCCTTGCAGCACAGGAAAAGCTCGCTGATTCGGCCAGGACACCCAGAGCAAGACGACCAGAGCAGGGCGTCCTGACTTCCTGCGCGATGGTGAATCGCGAGGCAGCTTGTTACACCAACAAGAGCGCGTCTTGGCAAATACTTGGCAACTTGGCGCGACCTCAGCCCGCCACCTAGGAGCCGGGAAAGACACACAGACGGCTAAGCCTTACAAGTCGTCTTCGATGATTCCTCTGACCGCTCCTTGTCCTCCTTGTTCCTACCAGACCATTTGTAATGAAGGCCCCCATCCTTCCAACCTCTCCGTCCCCCAAGTCGAGACCCGAATCAAGACCAGGTCGCGCGCATATCTGCCGCAGAAGGAAGGGCGACCAGCCCACCGCGGAATTTATCTCTTGTGAACAATCATCAACATTTGTCGCCAATCTTGGAGACCCGGCCCGGTGGCAAAGCCGGAGCTGTTTCGCCCTCAAAGAAAGCACAAAACACCAAACAAATCTCACCAACCACGATGCCAACTCCGACCCAGTACTTCGGCTACCTTGTCACTAACGTCGGTCCACTGACCACCCACTTCACTCCCGCGGCGTCCTGTGCCACCGCGAAACCCAACGTATACATCGTAACGCAGATCGCAGACACCCGCGGCCTATTCGGCTTCCCCAGCTGCGAGGCCCCCAAGTATGACGGCTGTCTTCCCCAGGGAGAGTCCCTTGATAGACTCAATCGCGACCTAGCCACTCATCCACGCAATGGCAACCTCGCGTACCATTCCCCCGGTCTCCAATGTCCCTCTGGATGGAAAAAGGCAGGCCGCGTCGTCGCCGCCGATACCCAGGCCACGAAACCGCGCGGGGGCTTAAGCTTCAAGGGGATCAACATGTCCACTGTGATGCAAAATGGAAACCCGGGCCCCTTGCCCAAATTACACGCATATGCGAGCATTCTGGATCCAGGCGAGACGCTTGTATGGTGTTGTCCCAAGTATGATGCTTCTTATTACCCTGAGACCTCCCGAACAAAAAAACACACACACGAGGTTCCTCTCAAACTGAAGCAAAAGTGCGGGATTGTTTTATTCCGTCAACTGAAATAGAGACTAATGGTGCGAGAACACGCAGAGGCTTCACAGCCAACGCCGATGCCACATGTACCTCTGATCTAGGCCCCTTCTCCTCCTTCAGCTACACGCAACGATGTGAGATTTACCTACCCTCGCAGGATCTCCTGACCATCACATCGCATCAGGGGACTCTCTTGCCGAATCCTCTGGTCGTCATCACGCCGGCCGTGAGTGATATGAGCTCGTCCACGTTTACGATTGTGCCGGCTGAGACGCCGAGTCTTACTGTTGTCAGTGCTGTGCCGGTGGTGGCTTTGATACATAAGTCGTCGGATAAGAAGGGAAAGGGGCATGCGTCGCCGCCTACGGTGGATGATGATGATGATAGTGCGTCGAGGGCGTTGCGGCCGAGCTTGGTGGGCGTTGTTTTGGGGAGTATGTTGGCGCTTTGGATGTTTGTGAGCTGAGAGGGTTCTACTATTACTAGCGCGTGCGTGGGTCTTCTTCTTATACTTAATTCTTTTTTCGTTCTTTCTGTTTCCCATTTTTTGTTTCTTTTTTCGTCTCTGTCTTGTTGTTCTATTGCAAGATTTCCTTCATTGCCATTCTGGCATTCCTTTTCTTTTTCCCTTCCCTGCTGCAGTGCTGCTTTTCTTCTCCTATTTCATGACAACACATGCTCATGATCTTATCCTCGTCGCTCGACAGGATAGTTTCTCTGCGACGAACCTATTCGTTGTCTTGAGTTTGTGTCAATTTTCACTTGTGTCAATCTTCCTCTGCTACTTCGGTTGGTCACTAACTGTACAATACCACATGTCAGCGCCGCTTCTTAGTGCCCCAGCGACCACACAGTCTGCATATACATCGCAAATTAGCCCAAATCTCACTCTTCGTCCTACACTAAGGGAAATCTAACGATGCTCTCATCTACAACAAGCTGACTGATGACTGTTTATACAAAACTCGCGTGTAATGTCCAGAGAGACGCGGACTTTGAGTGGTATGCCGTAGCACTGTTGCGTACTTCCTTGACTTGACGAGACTTGACAAGTTGTGTGACTTGGCGGCAGCGCTGAGCACTAAAGCAAGACTGATTTCAGTGAAGACAGGCGAAGACAGAAACCTAATGGGCCGAAATACGCCGTCTTTTGTACTTGGCATGACGTGGCATACGCGCACGGCAGTCTACTGAGCCAACGCAGTGTTCTCGCATGTGAGGCTCAGGAAATAGTGTGAAGCTTGATGTTGCCCAGAGTGGTCTTGAACTCTTGGCCCTTGGGTGACAGGCAAATGCCAATTATCTCGTTCCTTGGCAAGAGCACACATACGCCCGACCAGAATTGCATGTGAGCTGAAGAGAAGTAAAGCTCAAAACTCGGCGAGCCGGGCGGCTCTCAAACAGACATATACAGGATGCACTTTCAGTTATACTACCTACCTACATAATCACCCTGTGCCCGTCTGCTCAGGAGTCACTGAGTCAGTGCTGAGTCCTGACCTTGATATGGAATCGCATCCTATGGTAGGTATGTACCTACCTACCCAGGTACCTACTAGGTATGTATGTAGAGCGCAAAGCTCCCACCTCTTTACATTATGGAATGGAATCCAGCCGCGCACCGTGACCAACTCGCGGCCAGAGCACAATATGTGCTCCGTCGCAAACAGCAGAACAAGTGCGAGATCGGACCTCAAGAAAGCATTGTCCCGACTCCCAAGAAGTCCATGACAAGAAAAACAAGAAAAATGGAAGAAGCACCGTAAAGCCGATCATGCTGCATGATCCGATATCGTAGCAACCCGCCCTGGGCCTCCCACACGTGCAGAGAAGTCCAGGTGGTGGCGGTGCATGCCTTGATCCGAAAGCCGTCGCATCGCCGGGAAGATATTTCGAAAGGTGGCGATAACCGAGACATGGCACCCCGGCCCCCGGCTACAGTATTTGGTATGTACCTAGGTATGAGAAAGCATGTCGGCATCTCAACATCGGCAATTGCCTTACGCTCGGTGTCCATCAAGGGCCTGCAGCTCTATGCGGGAATTGTTTTGCTTCTTTTTGTTTTTGCAAAAGCAAAGTTTCTGAGCTGATTCAATCAGTGCTCCCTGTATGCTCTGACTCGGCAGCGTCCTCAATTGCCTTCTTTCATCTTCGGTGGCCTTTGACTATGTATATAAACCCCCATCTTCTCCCTCTTAGCTTAGATCAGCAAGGGGACTTGAGACATCCCTTCCTTGACTGCGTTTTCACTGCGTCTTCAGCTGAATTCGAGTCATGTCTTCTTCTCATCTTTTTGAGTCTTGTTGACTCTCTCTTTTCTTGGTGTCCAGTGTACAGTATCACGTCTTCGATACTGGCACTATGTGACCCACCTATTCTCCTTCTCTTTTCTGGCGACAAAGACAGGGTGAATAATTGATCGCTTCCTCAAGCGTCCTGCGTCCAACTATCTTCCTCACACCGTCGCTTGCCTTCGTGCGCGTCGTATCGACCAATCATCATCGTTCATTTCTACAGAGGCTTTCGGGGCCCTTCGTGGTATCGCCGTCGTCTGTGTGACTCTTCAACATCTCCCCATCCTGATCCTTTTGTGAGACAATTTCGGATCCGTGTGGATTGCCGCGTCTCGAGGACAGTTGATGAGGACCTCTCTTTTTTTTATGCTTTCGGTCTACCGTCAGAAAGAAGTCCTGCGTGGGTTCATCAATTGCCCTTTCACTACCGCCGCGACAACTTTGTTTTATCACTTGCTCTCTGTCAATAAGGAGCGAGTCGCACCAGAAACTATTTTCGACCTTCGCTCGTCATGATGGACGACTTCAATGTCCTTTCTATCACCACTTTCGGCCTTCGCTTGCCATGACAGCAACCACCTCGCTGTCTTTTCTACGACAATTTTTCGGCCTCTGCTTGCCATGACAGTTCACTTTCAACTTCACTGTCTACTCAGCACTCATCAGACAATCTTGACCTTGCCTGTCACCAATGACTATTTCAGTATCAACTTTCGGGGAGGATATTTTGAGCTTCGACGATGGTCGGGGGCGACCATTTGTTAGGGGGGTACTAGAAAGCATGTCGGCATCTCAACATCGGCAATTGCCTTACGCTCGGTGTCCATCAAGGGCCTGCAGCTCTATGCGGGAATTGTTTTGCTTCTTTTTGTTTTTGCAAAAGCAAAGTTTCTGAGCTGATTCAATCAGTGCTCCCTGTATGCTCTGACTCGGCAGCGTCCTCAATTGCCTTCTTTCATCTTCGGTGGCCTTTGACTATGTATATAAACCCCCATCTTCTCCCTCTTAGCTTAGATCAGCAAGGGGACTTGAGACATCCCTTCCTTGACTGCGTTTTCACTGCGTCTTCAGCTGAATTCGAGTCATGTCTTCTTCTCATCTTTTCGAGTCTTGTTGACTCTCTCTTTTCTTGGTGTCCAGTGTACAGTATCACGTCTTCGATACTGGCACTATGTGACCCACCTATTCTCCTTCTCTTTTCTGTATGTACATATCTTGCATCATAGGTACGGAGCAGGTACGTGAAACAAATATGTATGTACATGCACATCATCGTATGTCGTATTTACACATGTAACCAACAAACGCCCCTTTCTTCCGATTTTGAGTTTCCGGTAGCTGTCGGGGACGAATATTATCGTACCAGTACATACCTATGTACATACTTCAGCATGTCGTGTGGAATTTTCTTGGGAGGCAATAGGTCGGTATGTCTATGTATGTACGTACTGAGTTGCACCTACGCCAAATGGCAATGGACACCAAAATCACGTGATTTTCTACTGACCAGCCCTGATTTCCATTCTCACACCCACTGAGCAGTGAAGCTCTTCCTTTTCTATTGGATCGACGCATAACTCTACCTACACCAACCCAAGAGTCGCCCGGACAACATCGACAACCCATTTCCCACCCAACGACCAAGCCAGTCTATCCAATACCGCCAGAATGGGTCGAGTCCGTACGAAGACGGTGAAGAAGTCCGCCAAGGTGATAATCGAGCGTTATTATCCCAAACTCACTCTCGACTTTGAGACCAACAAGAGAATATGCGATGAAATCGCGGTCATCGCTTCCAAGCGTCTCCGCAACAAGGTCAGAAAACAAAGGGCATCCGTCGTCCTCGTCCTGAATCACCCCCGGAAGCAGGCCTTTCATCCGGAATTGCTTTGCTTAAAAAGTTCCGGGGCAGCTTGGACGCCCATCGCTTGCAATGTTCATCTTCAACCTTAGAAGGCTGACACGATATGATCGCAGATTGCCGGGTATACCACCCACTTGATGAAGAGAATCCAGCGTGGCCCTGTCCGCGGAATCTCCTTCAAGTTGCAAGAAGAAGAACGCGAACGTAAAGATCAATACGTCCCAGAAGTATCTGCCCTCGACTTCACGCAGAACGAGTCGGGCCAGCTCGACATTGATTCGGAGACGAAGGACTTGTTGAAGCACCTTGGCGTATGTTGCTCTTCCGATCCATATTCATTTCTACGCTACCTTACAATGCTCTGCAAGATGCTAACGTGATGCTTTTCAGTTTGACTCCATCCCCGTCAACGTGACGCAGGTGACGCAAAATAACCCCAACGAGCGTGGTCCCCACCGCTACGGAGACCGCCCTCCCCGCCGCGATTAAAAAGGTCAACGACGAAGAGTACAAAAGATGTTAGTGCCTCGTGTTTGTCTAGCGGAAAATTGGTGTTTTGGGCGTTTGGTAGGGTTTTGCGACTTGGGCGTTTGAGGACGATAGTGAGTGCATAGGTCTCAGAAATAGAGATCTTCCATCCCCACAAGGTGTCGCTGAATCTCCTGGACTTTGAACGTCTGGAGACGATGCTTGATTGCCAAGACTTCGGTCTCCTCTCGTGCTGCTGCTGTTCGTGAATTATCTTACACGTGAGTTTTACCACAGTGTAGACGAGGTGCTCATTGTTCTCGAGTCACCCCTGAAAGGCCCTGGAGTCGTGACTGTCTCCTGAACTTTTGACGTCGGGAGAAGATGCTTGATTGTCAAGACCTCGGTCTCTCGTGCTTCTGTTTGTGAGCTGTCTCACTCGTGAGTTTTTACCACAGTGTTGACGAGGTGCTCAGTGTCGAGTCATTTCTGGAAGGATCTGAGGTCGACTGACTCTCCTAGACTTTTGACGTCTGGAGAGGATACTTGACCGCCAAGGCTTCGATCTCCTCCCTTGCTGCTGCTGGTCGTGATATGACTTACAAGAAGTCGCTTTCCACCATCAAAGTTGTCTTATGATTGGCTTCGGTTCCTTCGCTGAGGTGTTAGAGAGCAAGAACATGCCTTCCCCATGACATTTCCCCAGCAATTCATGAAAGCGATGACCGCGATTTCATCGCAGATTTACCTGGTTATCTCGAAGTCGAGAAGTAACCTAGGGGTAATGCCGCCCGATGATCGCCTTGGCGGGCCTGTTGACGGTGTTGGGACAGTCTGGCTTGGTCGCTGAGGCGCGAAACGAGGCTGGCAATGATGTCCGCTCGTCGAAGTCGAAAGTGTACCAAGTTGGTACACATGTAGGCGTCGGATTCAACAGGGTGACCAAAAGGGGCACAGAGCATGCAAAGGAGAAACGGTCTTATACTCTGTAGGAGGTCCTCTGTCTGTACTATGCCTTATCCCTACGTAGTTGTTGTCCGAATTTTGACGACGCGATAGTAGCTGACAAGCTGTTTCTTTGGATGGTCACATCTGTTGCGTTGATTTCCAATCACGACCTACAACGAACGCGGATGAGCCGTTGCCGTGTTCTTCGTGGGGTCTTCCCATCTAGACCATTGATCAGACTCTTGACGCGATCGTACTGGCATGTCCTAATTATTTTCTGTCAAAGCCCCGAGCCAGAAGTCCGGAATCACACATCCCTATGACAGGCCGCTTACTTTCTCCCCCTAGCTGGCCACTACCTAAGTACCTCTTGTAGGTATACGACTTGTTTCTCATTCGCATGCATGCTCTTTGTGTTCGTTCATTGCCACCTTTTTAAAACACCACACGTTGCTGTCTCGATGCTTGTCTCGATTCGATTCTAAGATAGAGCCTAAGCGCTAAGAAGAAATCGATGTTCTAATAACCGAGATACAGAGGAAACAAAGAGAGTCAACTTCTTGTGACAACTTCTTTTCCTTTCCCTTTCTTTTCATTTTTCTCGCTTGTTCTTCTCTCTCTCTCTTCTCCATGGGTCTAACTATTCACCTGCCCTGGAAACCCCCCCGCTACAAGAGATTCTCTGGGATTCATGGCCTTCATTGAAGCCTGAAACGTGAGGCGCTTGGTAACAAGGCTGGCACAGTACCTAGTATAAAGCCGGGGCCAAGAGCTGCTGTGCGCTCTGTTGTACGCCCCGATGAGGTGCATACACGTATTGCCGCTGGGGACCGGGGTGACGAGATTCTCGTCTGAGTCGTCTCGCGACGCATACCTTACCTAGCTACATAGGTACGCTCCAAGATAAGACAGCGAAATTGACGAGTCTGGCGAAAGACACGATTTCCTGTGCAGGAATACCTATACCTGGCTGAATCCAGCCTTGCCCCTTTTCCGGAACTACCTATAAAGAAGCCCAGCGGTCCATGAGGTGGTCAAGACTCAAGATCATCAAGCCCCCCTTTCTTCTTTGGTGGGGTTGCGTCTCCGCGGAATCACGGCCATGATGACGATGCAATGTACATCCAGCGGCTTCTTGCATCTGCTCCATGGATGAGAGCGTCGGGCCGCTAAAGTTTAAACTCCTGGTTAGTACATACTGAGTACCGTCAGAATAATGACGAGCGGGACATTATTGCGAGACACCTACATACCTAGAAGAAAGTCCCTGCGTATAAAAGTCCAGCAAGTCCTACAGGTATACGGTGCCGCATACTTAGGGTCATAGGCCCATCCCGCATCACATGCTTGACGGATAATCAAGATCGGCAACTAGGTAGCTCTCTCTGGCACCTGAATTTGCTACACAGTCAGTGAACGCGGTGCACGTAGGTAGGTACCTAGATTTACGGAGCAATCAAGTCCCATGTCATGGCGATGGCTTCTCGTCATTTCTCTTGCTGGCGGCGGGCGCACGGGGCTCAACAGAGTTGGTCAGCCGCCTTCTCCGAGGAGGCGCAGGCAGTAAAGTGAAGATGGCTGAAAGAGACAAAGTACCGTCTACCTTTTTGGGTAGTCCATTTATCATATGCCGGCTTGCGATCTTACGGCAGGAGATGAGTTCACGGTACACGGTACAAGATACGTGCCACTTGCGGGGTGCCGCGTCTGGTCAGCTGTGGCAGGATGAGGACGCTCCAAGAGCACTGACGTTCTTTTGCGAGGCCAAAACAAGTTACTCGCGGGTTGTCAGAACGTGGCGTCAAGGTAATCGATGCTATGCGGCAAGTCAGGTCAATGACATGCTTGTTCAATGTGAATGTGGCTCAGGCGCAGGCTGCACAATTTACAAGGCTTCAAAGTATGTACACAGGTACACATGTACGTATGTACCTCTCAACACGGTTCGCGTCATTTGGCGTCCTGCGGCGGAGATTGGAAGTTTGTGCGTGTGGGCGCTAGAAACAGCAGGAGCGAACGTGGCAGGGCATCGTGCTATGGGCCTTGTGGCCATTTGATTTTGGCATTGGCGCCATGGGTCTTTCAAGAATCAAAGGATCCAAGCAAACCGGCATGGCATCCCTTCATCGAATGGGCGATTAGACGATGAAAAGTGTCATTTCAAATTTATCGTCGGACGCCTCGATAATAACACATAATCGCATTTGAGCCGCGAGCGACATTTGCTTTCACCGTTCATGTGAGTACCTATTGGCTTCTATTAAGTCGTTCCGCGCACATCACCACGGTTGACGTCCATCCTCCGAGGATCGAACAGATATGTACGTCAGCTGATCACATCAACTAGCTGCCGAGTATTTACGGAGGCGAGAGATGCCCAAGTCTCTGGTATCAGCGATGCCATATCGGTAATAAAGGCGGCAGCAGGGTCTAACGATCTGAACCCTTGACAAAAGATGCGCCCGTGTCCATCTTAGTGTTCACATTTCTGTTTCTGGCCATTTACGACTACATACATACATACAGTAAATGAAACATGTGCTGGTTGCGCGCTGGCGTCGTCGTCTCAGCCACAAAGAGAGACCAGATGAATTGCTCCTATTCTCCGCAAGCGGGTTGATTGGTTCATGACGTGAGCCATATAGGCACCAATTGCCTTCGGGATCTTCTTTGTTCTGTTCAACTTCTGAGCATTCCACTTAAGTCTTGACGGTGCAGATATTCTTCTCCGCTCGGGGTTCTCCGTTAGGGTGCTGTCCAACGTATTGCCTGCAGCTTGCCGAAGTATCCGGACTCCCCGAGTCGTCGACTATGTACCTCCTAGGTACCTCTCGAAAAGCCCCGAAAATACATGCGCCTCCCATCTGATGTGGGACTGAAACAAAACCGAGAACAAAACCTCCCCAAAACTCTGAGAAAACGTGGCGACTTTTAGCGCGCGGGTGAGCGATTGGCTGGCCTGGCGTCTCGGAAACCGTTGAGGGCCTTCTGCCGCTTTCTTATTAGCGGACTGGACTAAGAGCCCTGGCTGCGAACAATTCGACTTGCCCCGCTGCGAGCTCGCCTCGTGGTCTGGCTTATCATGCACTTCTGCTTTCAACCAGGGGTTTCCTATCACGACAACTCAGGCGCAGTTTACTTTTCCGCACCCCTGAATGCGCACCCCTCGCGCGCACGGACCCCCCGAGGCCGATACCGGCAATGCACACGTGACTCTACAACTAGCCTTTCCACAACAAGCTGCACAACGTTGTTACCCGTCGTCACCGCCATCACCATCATCACCGTCATCACCGCCATCACCGCCATCACAATGGAGTCCAACAAAGAGCACATTGAAGCGCTGCTGAAGGACCTCACGCCGTCACCGCCTTCACCGTCGCCGTGGCAGGCGGAGGTCATCACCATCGAAGACGACGCTGCGCCGGCGGACCCCATCACCATTGATGATGACACTGAATCGGAATGCGACCTACAGCAGAAGGAGGTCAATGTGGAGGACATTGAGAGGATGGAGGTCGAAGAAGACGATTTTGACAGCGAAGACGAGGGCTCTCTTGGTCAGCCAGCCCTTCCACAAGAGCAGACGTTCGCCTCGCTCGGAGCGCTGGAGTCTTATCTACATGACTTCGCCGTGCCGCTTGGTTTCGACGTCGCTCGGTCGAAGTGGTATGGCAGGAAGAACGAGTCCACTGGCAAGATGTCTAGGCTGTTCTTCCGCTGCTGTCGTGGTCGTAAGCAAGATGGCCGACGTAAGGCAGATTCACGGCGCCACACGATCAAGACCGATTGCAAGTGGAAGGTTGCTGCAGTAGCGTCTGATCCCTCTGACTTAACCGGCCCCTTCGAACTCTGTCTCTGCCAGACGATGACGAGGATTCATAATCACGGACCGAGTAATCCTATTGCCCTCGTGGGACACCGTCGGCGCAGTCGAAAGAACCATGAAGTCTTGGTGGCTGCGCTGTCCGACGCTGGCCAACCTCCTCGTGTCCTTAAACTGTTCATGAAGCGCGAGCATGGTGTCATCATGAAGAGCAAGGACATTTACAATCTCCTCTGGCGTCTAAACGTATGTATATAGCAGATTCATATACGTACATGCAGATTCTACAACCGTTGCAAAAGTCATCAACACTCTAAGAGCGTGCCATTGCCGCTGAGAACGCTGCAGCCAATGAGACCCCTCGTGGATCCACCTTCGCTGTTTGGCCGCTGCGATCTCGGTCTCTGGGGGTCCGTGCGCGCGAGGGGTGCGCATCCAGGGGTGCGGAAAAGTAAACTGCAACTCAGGCCATGGCTTATTTTTGGTGAAGGAGTCGAGAATGAGTCCAGACTTGATCACAAAGGTCGCGCCCGGGAGCTGGGCGACCAAGGCTGGCATCCTTCACTGTCGCGTCTTGGCCCCAAGCACCTTGAAGCAGCTGATAGCCTGATACTACTCACTGACAAGTTTTTTTTTCTATTGTAAAAACACTTTACCCTGTCTCGCGACAATGCAGCGAGTGGCCAGACAATGAGTGGCAGGTACTCCGTATGTTTGACGAGCCGCTCGATGTACGGAGTTCTCGAGGAAACAGTCATGAAAGAGGCTTGAAGTTTGTTGACGGGCGGATCCAGCCCAAGTCTTTTACCTACTCTTGCAAGTTGCAGTCAGGGGTCTGAGCCGTCTGGCTGGTCTCTTTTATTAGTTCACTGCGTCCCTGTCTTCAGGTTCAAGTTGTTCAACAACGGACAATCCACCTTGGGACGTCAGATGAAATGCTTAGCGTTCTGAGTGGACATTTCTCTTTGGAGTCCTAAGCTGTTCAGTAACCCATGCACGACGTCGCGCTTTTGATTGTACTGGCTTTCAATAAAGCTTCAGCAGAAGCAGAAGGAAGACAAACTCCCCTACGGAAACTCCGTACATATGTACTTACTACCTAGGTACGTATCTAATTAAGGCTTACCCCCCTGCCCCTGTCCCGAAAGGGCCCGGAGACGGAACTCGCAGCGATCACAAAAGAGGAAAACGTCTGTCCAATAAGGGATATTTCCAGACGCCACGCCTCGACGTCCACGGGCGTAACGTCATTACGGTCCACACCAAGGCGTGCATTGTGAAAGCTCTTGTCTTTCGCCTGATGTTAGTGTGCCGCTGTGATGCAGGATGCCGCCATTTTGTTTTAGTTTCGTCCGTGGCCACTGGCTCGCACGGGCAGAGAGCTCGAGGCGCGTGGCCAGGAACCTACTGGACGGTGTGGCTACATTGCTCATCAAAGGCAACCCTTGCCATAATATATTTACTCCTTCCCTCATGTCGCGCTGGCGCCATTATTTTGAAACTCTTTGTTGGTCATTTCAAACTGTGAAGTTGATGCTTGTCTGTTTCAAGTCTTGACTCGAAGCGACTTCGGATTATTCACTGCAGCGAAGAAGTTGATTATATTACTTCCACCTGGGACTATACGACACAGTCGCCAAACGTCCCACGCCTCTTGGCGGTTCCATGGCCGTAGCCAACAGACAGCCATGGGCTTTCTAAACTTCCTCAACAAGCGGTTCGCCGACGACGGAAAATCTGAGCGGTCTTTTCGCTTCAAGAATGGCCGTTCTGTGCTCATAGGTTCAGAAACCAGTAAGCACCGCCTGTCCGAATGGCATGGCCTACATGGGAAGAGAAAGGCTAACATTGAGTATAGGCTTCCGGTCATCATTCGTGCCCTCCATTAGTGATTCGATGGCTGCTTCGCTTTCACGACCACAGGCCCATGTCGACATTCTGGATGCGCAAGGTGGAATTAGGCCGCACGATTTCCGATCCCGTGTGCAAGCGACTGGTGTCCGAGACTACGGAGAGGACGTGGCCGAGAGAAACATGGGAGAAAATGGGGTCGACGTGAGGAGTGCGGCCGCTCGCGAATTCTATGCGCGCAGATCCAGTATCTCATCCCAAAGTCCTTCTATGGCCAAACGAGAATCAGCTCAACCTTCCTACCGAGGTAGTCGGAGCAATATCCGAGGCGGCAGCGAGGCGGGCGACATGAGCGCGACTGAGAACTGGACACCAACTCGGCCATCGTCAGGTCTCTCACTGGAACCCAGTCAGGCGTCCAGACAGGGAGTCCGTGGCCTGCAACGACCCGTCGTGTCTCCTCCTTTTCCAGCAGCTCGACCTGGAAGCTCGGCGTCAATAGACCGCCAGTCTGGTGCGACCCGCTCTGGCATATCGCGAAACACACACAACGTGAACAGCACACGGATATCGATCGGGCCACCAGTGTCAGGCGCCAGCCCAAGCCACGTGAGGCAATCGCGGCGTCCTTCAAAGCTACGAGACAGATCGATTTCGCCGCCGTGTGTCCCCCGATATCGCTCTCAAAGCAGCCTGTCCGTAAGACGCGAGCAAAGTTATTCTCACGTTGCCGACGGCCAGAGGAGAGAGAATGAGTGCCGACGTGCTGCATCCGCAACGGGCATGTCGAGTTTGAGTGGCCACGTACGCCCTCATTTATCTTCAGAAGATCTCCACCCTCATCTCGACAGATTGCATCCTGTCGACAATGAAGCCGAGCTTGACTCTGGTGCTTCTCGTGCTGCACCTGTCCATACAGCCAAGCCACAACTTGGCGGAGCTGCACCACTGTTTCACCACCCAGAACTGCAAGATGCCGTGCGTCGTGCCGTTGACGAATCACTGGCCCAGCTGCCACTCTCTGTCGATTGGAAGGCACTCTTGGAAATGGCACAGAAGGGTCTGGCCTTGGACGGAGAGCTGGGGCCTCAAAAAGTTCCGCAGCGGCGCTCGTCGCTACACCCAGGGTCACTGCCACTGAGCAACAGCACGCCGACGACAGCAGAATTCTCGGACTATGGGAGCAGGAGCGGCAGCAGCGCGGCCGGATATCCAAGCAGTAGCCGGCATACCAAGGCGACTTCGATCGACTCCCTGGCAAGCCCTAAATCTCTGTCGGCACATCCCACTATGTTCGACGGCAGAAGCTCAGTTGGCGATGGCTACCAAATCTCTCCTACCTTTTCCACGCTGGACGAGGACCACGGAGTCGGGCCCATCCCCGAAGTGTGCTACGGTGACGGTGTACGCTATCATTCCGGCGTCATGAACATTGAGCACGCCGAGTGCCTCACTTCCGACTACTCCGACGTCGACTCTTTTACGGAAAAGCGCCAGCCCAGACTCAACGACACCGAAGGCTCTCTGTTCCACGATTCCGGTTTCCGCGATCTAAGTGCCAATCTACCAGGCCTAGTCACAGACACAACTCCGTCCCCGTGCCTGGTATGCCGCGTCCTCTCCAGCCTCCACGGAGATGACACAGCCGTTGGCCCCGCACCGAGCACCCCCTGCGACCATCACAGCGGCGGAATGAGCCGCAAACAACGCCTCAAAGCTCTCGGGTACGACTACGAGTCAGACGACGAGAGCGACGTGCCCCCCACCAAGCCAGCCTCCGCCAAGGGAGGCAGAACCAAGAGGCTCACGAGCGGTACGGGGGGTGGTCTTCGTCGATTGAAGCTCGTGGACGACCGTATTGAGGAGGCGAGTGAGGAAGATCGCGCGGGGAGTCTTGACTCTGAGAAGAGGCGGGATCTTCGGAGAAGGCCCAAGTTTGGGGGTTTGGGGAGGGCGCCATTGCGCTGTACCGTTGGGGGGCGTGAGGACGGGAATGTTGCGGATATGGAGTAGCCGCTTTGGCTCTGTTTGACGAATCATGAGGCCTGGGACATTTTTTTCATCTTCAGTTTTTTTTTCCGTTGATCTTTTTCACATGCTTTTTTACTACATACCTACAAACCTTGTATTCCCTTGCATTGTCTCTTTTCCTTCTTTCTTCCTTTCTCTTTTCTCTTTTGTATTTTCTCTTTCTCCATTCTGTCATCACTACTCCCTATCGCTTATTCTCCCCTCTTGGCTTGGTCTTGACTATGCGCACGCGGCACAAAGTCACATGCAGTCTTACAACAAGCCGACGAGGCTGAGAGGGAACAAAGCATGGGTGTCATAGTCGCTCGCACAAACTAGTGCTTCTTTCCTTATTTCTTATTTCTTGTTGTTTCTACCCGACGCTTACAGGATCAACAGCTGATCAAAAGGCCAAATTGGTCGCCTTGATCAAGGGCTCAGCGATTTCTGTAACATATACCCCACGATGCTCTCTCTTTTTCTTTCACACATACATAGCTGTTACGAGGAGGGCCGTGACGGAACCGGCTGAATGATGCGCTCAATTACGATTTTACTTTACCTTTACCAGTGGCGTTATCTTCGTGTGTGAAGTGTGAATGTACAGAGTAGATGGGTTTGATCGTCTTGTTGTAGGAGCTGCATTGAGTAATGGATTCGCGGTTCTGCCGTGGTCCTTGGTACATGTAGTACAATGGCTGTTTCACATCCCAGCCTCGGCATCTCTGCCTGCCTGCCGGCTCAGTACATACATACCATGACGTGTAAGTAGGTATGGTCTTGTAAGTTGTCTGGGCCTCGGCATCGTGGCCTGCCTGCCTGCCTGCCGGATACCGGCATGAAGTTGTACTTGTGCTAGGTACGTGGTTATGTAATTACGGGATTTTGCACGGACACAAGGTCCCACTCGGGTATCAGCTCGTCCAGGATCATGGATGTGATGCGAGGTTTGCAGCAGTCCTTGATCTCAATTCCTCGAATGAGAGCTCCAAGATGGACGTGTACATAATTCCTAGTCCTAGGTAGGTACATATATTGGTTAGCCGAATTCCGAATTCCGTACTCCAAATAGAGTACATATGTACGTACTTGGGGGTATTTTAGTCACCAAAAGTATCAGCCATGCACTCCATTTCTCTGTGCTGCTTTTCCGACTCCCGTGAAACTGCATACTGGGCATCCCCCACCTGAGCTCCGGGGTCCTTTTTGTCCCCCCCCCCCATCCCCTTTTTTTTTCACTCTTCTTCTTCTGACACTAATTTTCAGGGCAAAGCTTGCATGGGGACCTGTGTGGAATTACCAGTACATATACATACATAGCTAGATCCATGCATACACGTGTGAGTCGGTACTGAAGGGTCTAGAATCGCGCCGCGATTAAAGGCCAGCGGGGCGAAGGATCCACGGGTTGATGCGCCGGGGGGGGGGGTTGAAGATTGGAAAACGGTGGGAGAAGGGGGGGTTGGGAAGTTTGGCTTGCGGTGGGCTTTGATGAAGATGGCAGAGGGATCATGATTCATATGGATGAAGATTACCTATAGGTAGAGCGAAGAAAGCAGGGGGGTGAAGAAATGTTGATAAGCTGGAAAGAAGCATGTGCATACCTCATATGTACATACAATTCAGGATTGCGTTAGGTAGACTTAGTAGACTGCACAGCGTGGCTGAGGGCATGCCATGAGATGACTGTGTGTTATTTTTATATATTTTTTTAACGACCGCATCGCGCTAGATAGGTAGGTAGCTGGTCTGGTCTGGTCTAGCTTGCATATGGCTACCGTTCGTTCGTTCGGTAGGTAGTTGAACGCCTCCTCGCTCCTACCTGTTCATACTTTTGCATTCACCTAGGTACCTATCATGGTGAAAAACGTTTGTGTAGTTAGGAACAAGCTACGAGTAATACCACAAACCACCACATAGGGCCATTTTGGACACGCGATGAGTTCACATATTGCTGAAGCCTGACGCCATTTGGCGTGTAGAGATGCGTAAGGTGAATGATGCGAAGTCTCAATGGGGTCGGGTGGCATGGTCTGCGCGAAGGAGGGTAAGAAGAATCCATTGATACAAGCGCGACGGAGACGTGATGAGATTTTGTTGGTGTTTTTTTCTTGCGTCCGTGGACCGTGGACGTGGGACCCTACCTTTAGGTCCCTACTACTCCGTACTAGGTAGGTAGGTAGCTAAATACCTAACTTGGTGCTGGGCCGTTTCGGGCATGCCATGACTCAGGAGTACGTGTCTGCTACATATTGCATAGGTAGCAAACAGCGAAACCTACTGCGACAGTCACTTCTTTCGACTTTGCTATGTGCTGTATGCAACTTGTACAGTTTGCTGTGGTAAGGCCTGTGCCTAAAGGATGGGTCATTTGGCGAGACCGGCCAGACCTTTGTCAGTACAACGTTGTTAGAGCCTCTCAGCCTTGTATCTTGCTGTGAAGCATGCCATAAGTTTCGTTACGAGCTGCTCCGACTCGGCTGCAGCAGCTTGCTCGTAATCATCAGTATATGCACAGTGCAGCACATAGCTCAATTATGGCCAGACATAGGGACGGAGCGTCAGAAAGATAGCAGTTGCCAGTAGCCCGCCGTCATGCATTTTTTGTTCACGCTCAAATGCTCTCCGCTTCTAGTACTTACACAGGATCACATCGCAAACGACGAAGGAATCATGTCCTTTTTTGGAGACCTCCGCTTTGGTCAGCACGTCAGGGGTAAAGCCACACTCTTACACCTGTACCACCCAAGAATCTCCAGAGAGTCGGCCTGCACGCAATTCTGTGCTTCTCTGCAGGACAACGTGGAAGGATCATGGATGCAGTTGCACAAAAGAGTAGGTGTAGCTTACTATTGTAGCCACTTAGAGGTTGAAGACGGCCCTCCCGAGTCCCATATAGCCTGTGGAGAAGCCTACCTATTGGAGAGAGTGGTGTGACGAGCGTCGCGCAGGATACATGCTGTGTAATGCCGCACGAGGCAGTGATCTTGTGTTACGATGAGATGCACTACAAGTCTGTCTCCTTTGAAGGCCAGAAGGAGGGAAGAATTATGCACGCCCACCGTCTGCAAGGCTATGTGCAATAATGACGTACTTGTTTAACAAAGACGTTTGTTCTGTTATATGTACTCTGGGAGGGTGCATGAGAGGCGGAGATGAGCGTTGCACGGATACGATTGTAATGTCTATTTGTAGTTGGGGCTTGTAACTTGTGCTATGTGAGCGTATGCGGTGGTATGTGTGGAATGTCAATGAGATGCATGTAATGGGTGTACAGGAAGTATGAAGTCAGAAGGCGATGGATACAGGAGGAATATAGAAAGTGGGAATGTGCAGGAGACAAAATCCTAGAATCTAGATATGAAGTGTAAAGTGGAAATGTAAGTAGGACTACCTATGCGGATCATGGATGGACGAAGTGTACATGAGATTATTTACAGTTACCGGGGATTGTATGAAGTCAGAAATGGGAATGTTCAACCAGGAATCAACATAGCTACTGTAACTTGGAAGTATAAGAAGGCACGTGTATACTGTAGCAAATGTGTGGGGTACAAATTCGTACAGTGTATACGGGGGGCTTAGCTATGAGTATCAACACAATTGTATATAGAAAGTGAATGAATGGGATGTATCATGTGTGCAAAGGCATTTGATCGTATACATAATACATTTAAAAATTATGTATTAGGTGCACTTTGTGAGAATATGAGCAGTGTGTTGCAATTGCATTAGATCGATCTGTCTGCACAAATACAATAGCTGAGATGCATCAATGACGCTAGATGTAAATTACAAATATTTCGGGTGCTGTTCTTCCCATCCCAAGCAAATGACACTCCCTCATACGACTCAAACACAGAGCGCAAGATGATGCAGAACAGACAAATCAGATGAACAAACAAATGATACAAGCGACAAGTATACAAAAAGAGGTATCCAGAAACGACAGTAGCTGGACAAAAGACAAGAAACAAGTAGCAAAAGGGTAGTTAAGAACAGAATGATACAAACTTCAACATGAAGATGAGAATAAAAATAAAGAAAAAGATAAGTAAGAAGTTGAAGAAGACAAAAGAAGAGAAGAAGAAAAGGGAAACGAAAAAAAAAAGGCCCATCAAGTACAAAAACACCACGTAAACACTCACCCGTGACCCTCAATTCTAACCCGGTCCGGTCTCCGGTCCTCAACTCTCAAGTTTCAACAGCATCCCCTACAAAAAAGCCCTCTTATCAGCCTTCATCGTCAACCCAAACAACTCATCCACAAACGCCGCATCCGGAAACCTCCCCTCCGGGCCCTCCCCCCCCAGTCCCGCCGTCGCACTATAAAACCTCTCCGCCATAACCACCGTCCCCGCGCGCGACCTCCCCCCCATGACCCCCATGCCCACCATCTCCGCCGCCGCATCAACATCCTGATGCTGCACATTAATAGATACCTCCTGCGAGACCATGATCCCCCCCAGGGAATGCATATGTAAGTGCTTATCAGGACTGCCACCACTACCTCTTCTATTACCACTCTTGTGGTGATGGATCGTTGTGGTAACAACCTCCTTCATGGCAGAGTCCTGGCTCGAGGAGTCATCGAAGATGGAGTCAGGGGAATTAGGCGTCGAGGGCATAGAGGCTGTTGCATTCGCGAAGCGTTCTTGGGAGCGCGTCGTAGGAAGGATGGGTCGTGTGGTTGGCGCGCCGCGACGGCAGGGTATGGCAGCGGAGACGGCGCGGGATATGAGGCTTGGTTTCCGGATGGAGGTTGGAGGGACTGGGGAGGATACGGTTGCGGCTCGGGATGGGGCCTCGAGGACCCCGGAGGAGAGGTCCCGGTGGACCATGTGGGAGAAGTCGACGTGGTGTGGGGAGCCGTCGTAGGTGAGTTGGCGCATCTTGAAGAAGGTGAGGGGTGTGAATTCGCAGTGTGGTGCGAGGGGGCTCGCGTGGATGGGCATGACGAGTTGGAAGGCGATGAGGGTGCACCGGGCGAGTTGTTGCGCCTGGCCGGACCGTTGGCTGCCGGCACATGGGAGTTGGACGGAGCGAGGAAGCAAAGTGGCCTCGTCGAAGGCTTCGTCGCCGAGGACGTCGCGTAGGGTGGACATGCCGGCGCGGAGGGCCGTGGCAAAGGTCTTTTCGTCGGTCGAGGCAAAGTGTAGCTGACGCTCGATGCGGCCCAGGATGGCAGCCAGGGTGAGGCCGCGCAGGCTGAATACAAAGGCCTCGTGTGCGGGATCCAGACGCTGCATGGGCAGCGCAACGCATGGCAGCAGATTTCGCGCTGATTTCTGGGCCAGAACGTCGAAGCCGGAGCGGTCGAGGCGTGCGCGTACGGCAAATAGGCCAACGTGTACGCCCGGGGCCAGCAGTGTGGTCGAGTCTCGCTGCGTCGACATGGCGCGGAGTCGGGCCTCCAGATCGGGAGTCTTGATGTGCATGCTGGCTCGGATCGTGCCGACGACTTGGTGTACTTCGGCAAACCGGAAGCCGGCCGCTTCGAGCCGCTCCACGTCGCGCTTGCCGTCTGCCCGGCGTACCAGGAACATGAGACATCCGCGGCCGTACTCCTGCACGCTCGCCGCGTTGGGCTGGAACCCCTTTTCCGCCAGCCCGTGCAGGCTGAAACTGTCCATCGACAGAACCGGACGCTTCCGCGGCGCTGCCCTGGATTCGCCTGTCACGAACATGTCGTCCCATAGGGTGCCCGCGCGGCTGAGTGACTCCTTGGTCTTGGTCGCGAGAGCCTCGGCCGTGACGCAGAAAAGCTCGCGCAGAATGGTGTCGTAGTCGTTTACTAGGAGTCCATCGACGCCAACCAACTTGACGCCCGCGCGGCCCGCTCGGCCTGTGTGGTTTTCCTGGGCGAGCAACGCGATGTGGCGGGCCATTTTGCCCATCATCTTGGTCATGGTGTCCCAGTTGCGCGAGGCGCGGAACATCCAGTGAAAGAGGGGGTGGTTCGTGTTGAACACGTCGTCGTTGGACTACGTGTGTTAGCCTTGGATCTTATTCTTGTCGATTCTGCGCACAGCCAGTTCATAAAACACATGGAGCACCAACCTTGGGCAGATATGTATCCGTCACGACCTCGCTGGGAAGATATCCATCCTGCGTTACCATGATGCGGCCCTTGTCGTCAAAGACGCCTGCTGCGAGTACCACCTGCTGTGACTTGCTCGCATAGTCGCGCCGTACCCATGTTGAGTAGATGGCCAGGCACGTCATGAGAACACCTGCTGAAATGGCCTAGAGAGTGAGTTAGCATTTGTTCGTCTTGTCCAGTCAAGGACGCGGGAAGGTCCTGAAGCTCCCGAGCAGAAAGAATCCTAGAAAGAAGGGGAGGGCATGTCACATACCAAGCAAATGACCACAATCATGGTATTTTGTCGTGAAACTCCCTTACCCGGTGTCACCATCACAAGACGATACCTCGTGCCGACGGCCGCACACCAATGCATGCCCGACACAGCCCCCGCGAGGACCATCGCACAGCCTATCCGCTTCCACCACGCGTTGCTCCACGATTTCTCAAAGACGAAGAAGAGCGCCAGCGCGGTGGTGCTCGCCAGGACGGCAATGATGATGGACCCGATTAGGTAGGACAGCTTATATGTGCTGACGTAGTTGCTGATGGACGCATTGGCCAGGTAGTGCATGCCGCAGATGGCACCGCCGGAGAGGATTCCCGCAAAGACAATGCGGTACCAGCAGGTGTGGCCGCTGCCGGAGACGCCGAGAAAGGCGAGCACGAGGACCAGAATTGGTAAAAGGAGGGACATGACGGTGAGGGCGGTCGAGTAGGCGATTTGAACTGTTTCTTCGCCGTCGAGCATGTAAATGGCACGGTTGCCGATGAAGTGCTGGAATGGTCAGTCTTGTGTTGACCTTTTCTGCCAGGTACGGGTGGAGGGAGAGATCCAAGTAGACCGTGAACAAGGAAATAGAAAACATACCATGGACCAGATGGCAATGCCGCCCATGGCAATAGCAGCCCCAAGGAGCAATAATCTTCAACCCAAAGAGTCAGCTATACATTCGGCGGACTTGTATGTAGTGAATAAGCAAAAAGACTCACAAGTTGTGAAGACCTCTATGCGACGTCCGCCGCCGGATCAACTCGAGCGAGGTGCCCGTCCCAATCAAACTGATGCCATAGCTGAGACACACGAAGCCGCCGTTGAACGAGTACGGCACCAACTTGCCCATGTACTGCTCCGCGATCTGGTCGGAGGCCATGGAGAACGTTGCTCCCAGTGTTTTCTGTGGTAGACCAGGGAACCCGAAAGTAACAAGAGCGATAAAACCTGGTAATAGACGGGAGTGATGAACCCGGAAGTAAAGAGCACAAATGTACAAACAAGGTACACCGGCCAATTGAGGAAACAAGTCGAGATGGGCAAATCACAAAGAACGAATAACAGTAGACCAAGATCGTATAACTCAAGAAGCACAACTCAACACGTGCAACTCAGTGTCAAGATGTATACCCCCAAGTATACAAATCTCAGAATGTCCAAAAAGCCCACCAAGTAAAAGAATGAAGACCGGAAATAACAACAGCAAACCAAGAGAGAAAAAACGTGTCGTCGTCCGAGCAATCCCCCACGGACGCATTATATCCAAACTGCCACAACAGTAAAGAAAACCCCCATCCACCTCATCGCAAGCCCCCCCAAGCGAAAAAGAACTAGTTATCCTCCCACCGTCCTTCCTTTCTTCCTTCAGGCTCGCCATCTCTACGGCGTTGCGCAAAGAAAGGGGGGGGGGGGGGGGTGCGAGGAAAATAAAAAATGTATTAGGCATAGTTTCCCTCCAACAACCGTATTCTTCGCGGGTTGCCCCAAGCCTAAAAACGGAGCGCGTTACTTGGTTTGGAGTGCCGCAGCGAAATCCTTCGGATGCGTACATCTCCGGTGGGATACAGCCTACCGGTAAGTACATACTGTATGTACGAAGTAGTGAGTGGCATTGCCTGGACTCTGGAGGAAACACAGCGGAAGGACGATCCGGGCGCCTTTGAACTTCGTGGGGTCGTGGGGCCGATGGGCCGAAGTGTGAAGTCTGAAGGGGGTGTGCGATCATCGATGTACATAGGTAAAAAATAGCTAGAGGTATGTAGAGCTTCTAGCCTTCGTGCAACGGTGCGGTACGGTGCACCTAGTCCTCACGAGGTATTTGTGTTTCCTTTGTGAGAGGGGAGAACTTAGAAGCGGGAAACGCCCAGATTGTTTCCGCCCATCGGGGAGGCGTCACGCGTGCAACTTGTTTCTCGGGCGAGGCAAAGCGCCCAGACGGGTAAGGCTGGGGGCATGTTTATGCTGTACCGACGGCTTGGCTTGGGATCAAAGCAGATTCCGGCGCGGTAGGTGAAGGTGAAGAACGCATACAAGAAGGCGTGCCAATGCTCAGAACTTCAGACTACTGCCCGCTGGGGGCCTTGGACCTGCCGCCACGGGGGGTTCGTTTGAACTTTGGCGACCGGTGCAAGGGCTAGCTCGTGCGTGGCAAGGGGTCAGAGCGGTTTTCAGCATCTTCTTGAACCTTTGGCTTCTTTCTGTTTTGTTTGTCTCGGTAGGTGTTTTCGTGGCTACTGTCTGGGGGTCGCCGTTGGGGCATCCACCACAGGGCGGATTGACGATTTGCAGGAGGTATGTAAGAGTGCAAGATGGCGACGGGCGAGACCCTGCTGGAGAGGCCGGTGATGGCCCCTCGAGAATCTGGCGGCGCTTCACGCGGTTAGGAGATGGCGGACCGCGCGGCTACTGTGATTGGACTCGAGGTGTTGCCGCACATGGCGGACGGCGTCGCCTTGAGACCAACGACGCGGTAATGCGATTCGAGGCCTTTCAGGACCGGCACCTGTCTGTCTGTCTTTCTGTCTATATAGCTCCGTCGCGTCCACATGCCGCGTCCACGATGCAGCCCCAAATCTTGGATTTCAAGACGGCCGGCAGAACGTTTCGCTGCAGATGATGCACGGGCCCTGCCTGCATCGAGCGGAAAGGCGGGGCGATCTCCCACTGCGGCACCGCCACAGGATCGCAATGCCGCACAGCCACAGCTACTCCATCGCTTAGGTGCCACCCAATCATCTCCGAGCCCTGGCCCTTGCCTGCCACTGCCTTTACCCCTGCCGACTTGTCCAGTAGATCCCGCATTTCCTGGGCCGCACGCTGCAACCCCATTCGTCCGCCGACGTCACCAGCCGTCCCACTGACGATTCGCCCGGATGCTGCCGTTGCATTGCAGTTCTTTATCGCGGCAATTGCGCGCCCCTGCCTGCCCAGTGCCACGTTTTTCTGCTTGTCATCACGGGACAATTCCTCCGCCTAGGTACATGCACCCATGCTCCGGGCTGTTTTCACATGAACCGGTTCACGGGCCTTCCCGAAGGTCCCCGAAGGAGAGAAAGCATGTCGGCATCTCAACATCGGCAATTGCCTTACGCTCGGTGTCCATCAAGGGCCTGCAGCTCTATGCGGGAATTGTTTTGCTTCTTTTTGTCTTTGCAAAAGCAAAGTTTCTGAGCTGATTCAATCAGTGCTCCCTGTATGCTCTGACTCGGCAGCGTCCTCACTTGCTTTCTTTCATCTTCGGTGGCCTTTGACTATGTATATAAACCCCCATCTTCTCCCTCTTAGCTTAGATCAGCAAGTGGACTTGAGACATCCCTTCCTTGACTGCGTTTTCACTACGTCTTCAGCTGAATTCGAGTCATGTCTTCTTCTCATCTTTTCGAGTCTTGTTGACTCTCTCTTTTTTGGTGTCCAGTGCACAGTATCACGTCTTCGATACTGGCACTATGTGACCCACCTATTCTCCTTCACTTTTCTGGTGACCGAGACAGGGTGAATAATTGATCGCTTCCTCAAGCGTCCTGCGTCCAACTATCTTCCTCACACCGTCGCTTGCCTTCGTGCGCGTCGTATCGACCAATCATCATCGTTCATTTCTACAGAGGCTTTCGGGGCCCTTCGTGGTATCGCCGTCGTCTGTGTGACTCTTCAACATCTCCCCATCCTGATCCTTTTGTGAGACAATTTCGGATCCGTGTGGATTGCCGCGTCTCGAGGACAGTTGATGAGGACCTCTTTTTTTTTTTTATGCTTTCGGTCTACCGTCAGAAAGAAGTCCTGCGTGGGTTCATCAATTGCCCTTTCACTACCGCCGCGACAACTTTGTTTTATCACTTGCTCTCTGTCAATAAGGAGCGAGTCGCACCAGAAACTATTTCGACCTTCGCTCGTCATGATGGACGACTTCAATGTCCTTTCTGTCACCACTTTCGGCCTTCGCTTGCCATGACAGCAACCACCTCGCTGTCTTTTCTACGACAATTTTTCGGCCTCTGCTTGCCATGACAGTTCACTTTCAATTTCACTGTCTACTTAGCACTCAACAAACACTCTTGACCTTGCTTGTCAACAATGACTATTTCAGTATCAACTTTCGGGGAGGATATTTTGAGCTTCGACGATTGTGGTCGGGGGCGACCATTTGTTAGGGGGGTACTAGAAAGCATGTCGGCATCTCAACATCGGCAATTGCCTTACGCTCGGTGTCCATCAAGGGCCTGCAGCTCTATGCGGGAATTGTTTTGCTTCTTTTTGTCTTTGCAAAAGCAAAGTTTCTGAGCTGATTCAATCAGTGCTCCCTGTATGCTCTGACTCGGCAGCGTCCTCACTTGCTTTCTTTCATCTTCGGTGGCCTTTGACTATGTATATAAACCCCCATCTTCTCCCTCTTAGCTTAGATCAGCAAGTGGACTTGAGACATCCCTTCCTTGACTGCGTTTTCACTACGTCTTCAGCTGAATTCGAGTCATGTCTTCTTCTCATCTTTTCGAGTCTTGTTGACTCTCTCTTTTTTGGTGTCCAGTGCACAGTATCACGTCTTCGATACTGGCACTATGTGACCCACCTATTCTCCTTCACTTTTCTAGGAGGGAGGGAGGTTTGCGCTGGCGAGAGGCGAGCGGCGAGCGGCGAGCGGCTCACCGTTGGAAGCAGGCGAGGAAGGGAGCGTGCGTGGAGGAGTAACAATTCGCCGGACAAAATACATACAATAGTGTTGAGTAGCTACAGTAGCTTCTACCTGAGGCACTTTTACTTTTAAGATGCCGGACGGTCGTGACTCGTGCGACGGGTCGACCCTCGACTGTTACCTGTAGGCTGTGACGTGACGTACGGGACTGCAGTCTGCGGCACATCACGTTTTCCTGATTGCTTTTGTGGGGTTATCTTTTTATATTTGCGTCTTCTTTACTTTTTGCTCATCTGATTTTATTTCCTTGCGATTTACGCTCATCGCGCCACGTTATCTACTTGTTACTCCGAGTCTGAATACGTGATCTACATATGTACTTGTTACTCTCAATACGTTATCTGCTTGTTACTCTCAATTGACAATAGCATTTGCTCCCTCACCTTCTGGCCCTTCCTATGTATCCTCGTTATCCTGGACTTTGTCGCCCTCCAATCAAGCCAGCGTCCTCTGCCAATTCTACTCCTCTCTCGCCTCTATGTCGGAAATTCGGAATCTGCCATCAACTCCCGGTATGTATGTGACCACTCATCGGTATGCATGACACACACGTGCAAGCGACATCCCTCACCGATGCGGCGATCCAATTCTCCCCTGTCCAGTGTCCATGCTCGCTCCACGACGCACGTTGTAAACTTGTCTCTGATCACAACATCCCATGCCATGGCCCATCTTTCGCCGCTCTCATCCCGGTGCCCCGACTCCCGACTCCCGAGTCGAAAGACCGGAGCCGCGTATATGACATATGTGGGTGGGTCTGCAGCTCGACAGCACCGTAACCTCTCCTCTGTAGGTAGGCACTGCGTAGGTACTCCGTAGAGAGTTTTCCAATGCCGCGACTCTGAGACACCTGCGTAAGAGCATGCATAAAGTATCGACCCACGTATCAAAATCACGCGTTCAACTCGTATGATGGCGGGCAACTGACCGCAAACAGGCCATCAACAATCGCTACCTCATATCTTCCATATCGTCCATCTTGATACATATAACCATGCCGTGTTCTTCTTCTCAAACAGCATGCTTTCCATCATCCATCCATTCAACCTCACATTTATTACACATCAGTGAGCACACAAATACCAGTCCACCTCTACCTACCTACCTACCTTAGACCTAGTCTCACTCTCACGTCCGCGCACGCAGCCACTTCCCTTTCCCGCTTTTCACTAAGTACCTCCACTTCCTACGCCACAACGGACAGGGCGTTTAGGTATCAAAAGTAAGAAAGATTCCAAAGCAGAACTCAGGGTTCCAGAATCCAGGGACGAGAAGGTCTATTTGCCCAGGCCGTTTCTCTTAGCTGCTGTTTTAGCTGCGTCTTTTACAGCCTCCAAGGTTAGTCGGTTCTAGGCGCCGGTGCCGCTCTGCTGGTGTGGTGCGGTCACCGGTGTGTCCGTGTCAGCAACGGCTTGGCCGTGTTTTTTCCTGCCTGCCATTGTGCTTTTTAATTGTATTTTTAATTGTATTTGTTTTATGTTGTACGTTTTGAGAGGTCTTATTTGGGTAGCCTTATATGTGTAACGGTCCCTTGCGTGGGCGATCTGCCGTGCCACTTTGTTTCGGATTTTCTGCTGTACGAGGTCGTCTTGGTGCGACCGGAGCTTTCCACTCTTTGGCGTTTTCACACTTCATTCTTCATTCACGTTACTTTTTTTCATCCTTGTAGTTCATTTCTCATTCTTTACTCTTCATTCTTACATCTTGCTCTCATTCACACATTTCATTTACATCTCGCTCATACCGGCCACTTGTAAACTGACCGAGTCTGCTCGCCGTCTCGCTAGATCAGCTACTGAGCTACATCACCATCTACAGAAACGCAAGATGAAGATCCTCTTCTTTTGCACCGCGCACAACTCCCTCTCACAGCGGCTCTACCTCGTTCTCTCAAGACAACATTCCGTCACCATCGAATATGCCCTCTCTGCGGAAACCATGCTTGAGGCCGCCGACCTGGTGCAGCCCGACCTCATCATCTGCCCCTTTCTCACGTCCTTGGTTCCGCAAAAGGTGTACGAGGCCTACCTGACCCTCATTGTTCATCCCGGCCCTCCAGGAGATGCCGGCCCCAGCGCCCTCGACTGGCTCCTCATGGGAGACGACGGCACAGAAGCAGACAGCCAGGTACTACTGGACGACGATTCGCGCCTCAACCCCCTCGGAAGAAGCCATTGGGGCGTCACAGTCCTACAAGCAACCGCCGAGTTTGACGCCGGCCCCGTATGGGCCTTTGACCAGTTCGCCGTCGACATCAACGACCCTCGCGTCACGAAATCAAGTCTCTACCGCGGGCCCGTCACCCGCGCAGCCATTGCAGCCACCCAAGCCGCAGTCGCACGCATCGATGCCGCAGCCACTTTATTCGCAGCCGTCTCCGGCGCACCCGCATCGCCGCCCCCAACGCCCTTGACGTCTCTCACGCCCTCGGCTGACCGGGTCGACCACAAAGGCCGCCGCCACGGCATCGTCCCGGCCCTGACTGCCCATGCCGAGTTTGCGAAAACGTCCGTCACCACGAAGCAGCCGTTCCTGGGCGGCACTACCCGCCACAGGCCCCTTCTCAAGGCCGCCCAGCGCGACTTCAACGTCAAGACACACGCGGCGGCTGCCATCTCTCGCAGGATCCGCAGCTCTGACTCCCAACCAGGATGTCTGAGCGGCCTTTTCGGTCGCAAGCTGTATTTGTACGGCGGCATGATTGAGGATCCCACCCTTCTTTCCTGCACTGGCCAGAGCATCCCCCCCGGTAGTATTGTCGCCGTGCGAGATGAGGCCGTCTGCATCGCGACCTGCGACAACAAGGGCATCTGGATCACGCACATCCGCCAGGTCAAGACCAAGACCCAGGTAGCGCTTTGGCCCAAAGTCCCCGCGGCTTCTGGTCTGAGCCAGCTAGGCCTCCTGCCCGCCATGCCTGCTACGTCTGAATCTCTGCTTCCGCAGGCGGCGGCGGATCGGTGGTCAAAGGCCTACCATGGTACTTTCCAGGATATCTGGGTTGACTTTGTGTCTGATGGCCAGAAGCGCATCGCGTACCTGTACTTTGACTTGTACAACGGCGCGATGAGCACGGCCCAGTGCCGCAGAATGGTCCAGTGCCTCGAGGATATCATGGCCTCTGATGAGGCCTCGGACGCTGACGATGCTGCGCCTCTCGCGGCGGTCGTGCTCATGGGCGGAGATGGCTACTTCAGCAACGGCGTGCACTTGAATGTCATTGAAGCCGCTGCGGACCCAGCCCTCGAGTCCTGGTACAACATCAACGCCATCAACGACGTCGTGCAGAAGATGCTCCAGGATTTTCCTTGCCAGGGAATCACGACTGTGGCTGCTCTCCGGGGGAACGCTGCAGCTGGGGGCGTCGCCCTCGCGACGGCATGTGATCTCGTCGTCGCAGGTCCAGATGTTGTCCTGAATCCCGCATACAGAGCTCTTGGCCTGCATGGATCAGAGTACCACAGCGTTAGCTATCCCGGCCGATGTGGTGCATATGGTGCCCGCACGGCGCTCCGGTCGATGACGCCCCTGAGTGCGCATGATGCTCGGGATATGGGCCTCGTGGACCATGTGCTCTCCCAGCAGGAACAGGAACAGCAAGAACCATCCCCAGAGTCCCTCGACGCCAGCATGCGGCGCTACATTGAGGACCTTTTCCTTTCCTCCCGAGATGCTTCCTCCAGCGGTGTCCTGTCCACGCGGGTGGGAGCCTGGAAGCAAAACGTTGACACTTCCCCTTCTGCGCTGGCCCTGGCCCGGGCTACAGAACTGGGCCAGATGTCCATGGACTTTTGGAGTGCTCGCTCAGAACGCTATCACACCCGCCGGGCGGACTTTGTGCGCAAGGCGAAACCTGCGTGCACGCCTTTGCGGTTTGCGACGCATAGACGGGAGCAGGGCATGTTGGATGAGGAGGAGCGGGATGAGTATGACTCGATTGATTGGTTTGTGGAGAAGGCGAAGAAGGCTCTGAAGAGGGATATGTCGGAGAAGATGATCAATTTGATTCGGGATTTTAGGAATACGTGTGATGGGCGGGAGGAGGGTGTTGGTGTGAAGATGGGGGGTGAGTTGCGGAGGGATGCGCATATGCCGTTGACGCCTTCGACGCCTATTTTTCCATGTTATTATGGTGCTTGAGGGACAATTGTGATGGGTTTTTTCTTTTCTTTTCTTGTCCTTTCTTTTCTCTTCTTCGACGGCCTCGATTAGTTGTGTTTATTATCTTTCTTTCTCTTCTTCATTGTTGCCCTGCGAATAGTTGGCCGCGGGGTACTTTTTCCTTCTTTTTCCATATTCCTTTATATAGACGAGAAATTAGATGAATAATTTGCCTTCTTCCATGATACGGTGTCGCGAGTGAAGCTGATGTTGCTGACGTGAGTAGTCGGTGATCAGGCCCATTGGTCTTGAATCGTGGTGCAAATACCCACGCGGGATATATATCTGGCCAGCAAGCTCACCATACAATTGCTTCTGCTCTCTGCAGAATTCTTGTACAAGTTCAATGTTGCATGCATGCCTGCCGCCTTGTGTCCAGAGGATGACATGCATATCACTGAAAGTGAACAAACATCCAACGCCAGTTTCAACGAGGACACGCATACGTATACATACTCAGAACGGATTGGCGATCACGCAGCAGAACTCGAAGCCTAGATCGGGATCATGTAGCTCAGTAGAAGGTCGTACACACATCAAGTTACGCTTTGCTTGATTACAACCCCATCATACTGCCAGTCGGAACCCCCATTCCGGGCACGAATTACATTCTGCAAGAGTCAAACTTACATAGCCCGAGAGGGAACCCTTGCGCAACCACGACCGAGACGGTTCTTAATTATGAGGAACGCATAACCACCCGTTCCGCCCAAAAGGCCAAGTGACCAAGTTGCATGGCAGCAGCTTGATCATGGTTATATAGTGCATTGTCACTCCTGCACAGACGGTACTGTACAGACCGTGACACGACAGCCTGCGCCAGCAAATGCAGAAGAAATTCGGCCTCGATAGGCTGCTTGCACTTGTTGATGCAAAGTCGAAATGAACCAAGTTAACGGCAAGGCAGGATGCCAAGCGCATGAATCGCCAAAATTGCAATCATCGAAGAGTAGTCCCGCGAAGACTTGCGTTGATGCCCAGCAAGACAAGTACCAAGACGAAGCTTTCGTTGGCGAGGACAACATCCAGGCCAACGAACAGGACTTCGAGATGTTCTCTATGTGTTTGCTCCGAAATCTGCGTTGCCGTTAACCTGGTTCCCTTGGACTTTGACTCAACAAGTGCAAGCAGCCTATCAAGGCCAAATCGTCAAGATGCTGGAGCTCATGTGTGCGAATCCGATTGCATTTCGTGGAAACGAAAGACAAACACAAGCAACGCACATCGCGTTCTTCACATAGACGCTGCCACCGATTTCAATCCGATGGACGGCATTATAATTTCGTGTGCCTGGGTTGGGTGGTCTAGAAGTGCGAACGAGCATTTTTGAATGAAGGTTTCCCTTCTCGATGGCATAAATTGGCTGAACGTAGGGTGTCTTGTGGTTGTGAGGCAGAAGGTACTGTTGCTGAGTTGAGTACATAGCAGCGCGCACGAAGATAACTTGCAAATGCGTGGGCAGCAGAGCTGTGGTTTCAAAGAAACATGAGAGTGCTGATGGTTGATGGTGAGTTGATAAACAACGCGTGACGGAGAAACAAATTCGAGTGCGTGGAAGAGCGATCAAAAGAAGTACACTGGCATATAATTTCCGTGTCAAAGTACATATATCCGTTTCAAGTCTAGCTTGCTGCTGCGTGTACTCCTCGTTGCCAATGGCAATGTCTCTGGTGGAGATTCGGGCGCCGCCCCAAAAATGCCCAAAGAATCCAAAGATGCATCCCCCGCCGTCATTTGATTTGACATTGTATTCCGTAGGCTTCAGACCGCGCGCCGCCAGGATCCACCTTGAATTGCGATTCCCAAAAGAGCCGGCCTTCCCTGAGTTGCCTCTGCCGTTCTCTCAGCCGTCCAGACGCACATTTCACCGCGCTCACTGGCATCTCGCAGGGAATTTGCCCTCCTGGAAGCTCCTCCTGCATCCGCTCATATCTTCGCCAGGTCGACGTCGCCATCCAGCTCTCACCTCCCGTTCGCCGACCGGGACATTGCGCCGCTCGTCCTCATCCCCTCAAACCACCCCCTCCCCCGCCTCGCCCATGTCCATGCCTCCGACCTCCTCTCGCTCAACTGCCATCCCTCTCGACCATCTTGCGATCCGCGATTCAACATCTGTCTCCCTATACTCTCTGCGGCAGCCGTGCGCGATTGGCGGGTGCGGCCCAAGAAGCCCGCCCTGAAGGCCTGAAGGGAATTCCGGAATTCATAGCTTCAGGCAACAATGAGTCGCATACTGCCGACTCGGCAGGCTGAGGAGCTGTGAGTGTGTGCATTACATCGCCGTGGGGGAATCACAATCCAAGACAAGTCCAACTTGGGTGGACTGGGGAATCAGATTATGTGGCCGTTTCAAACTAATGCGAGCGGGGTTTGGTGTTGTTTGACAGGCACAAATCCATAATAGCCTATCTTGCGGCAAACAATTTGCCGAATGCGGCCGCTGCGCTGCGCGAGGAAGTCGGTCTCGGAGAAGATGTGTACGACGCGGCTACGGAGAAGAAGTACGAGACGTTGCTGGAAAAGAAATGGACGAGTATCGTGCGGCTACAGAAGAAGGTGAGGACTGTGTGGGCTCTTTCGTTCTTTGGGAATCGATTGGGTTCAATATTACCCCCTTTTCTCTGCTTCATTCACAGCTATCCGCCATGCTGTCTATGAGTGTTCTGTCCCGACAGGAGCTGACCGATTTGTCGCATTAGATCATGGACCTCGAGTCCCGAAACGCGTCACTGCAATCCGAACTCGATAATGCCACGCCGAGCTCTGTATCGAAGCGAAATCAAGACCCTGCCAGTTGGCTGCCGAGACAACCATCGCGGCATACGCTGGAATCGCATCGAGAGATGATTAATTGCATTGCTTTTCACCCACGATTCTCTTCCATCGCATCAGGATCAGACGACTGCACCATCAAGATATGGGACTGGGAGCTAGGCGAACTGGAACAAACCATCAAAGGCCACACTCGAGCGGTCAAGGGCCTCGACTATGGCGGCCCGCGCGGCGCCACGTTGCTGGCATCATGCAGCTCTGATCTGACCATTAAACTGTGGGATCCGTCAGACCAATACAAGAATATCCGCACATTATCGGGCCACGACCATAGCGTCAGCGCTGTGCGCTTTATATCTTCTGCTGGCACGGGAGGTCCGCAGTCGACCGCAGCGGCCAATCTACTCGTCAGCGCGAGTGCGGACAAGACGTTGCGAATATGGGACACCACGACAGGATACTGCGTCAAGGCCCTCAGGGGCCACGTAGACTGGGTGCGCGACGTTTGCCCCTCATTAGACGGCCAATTCCTCTTGTCGGCCGGTAGCGACCACACAGCGCGGCTGTGGGATATATCCGTACCGAATCCAGAGAACAAAATCACCCTGATTGGACACGAAAACGTGGTGGGATGCTGCACATTCGCGCCCCCAGCGGCGTACGTGCACCTAGCGACTATGGCTGGCCTGAAAAAACCGCCCCCCGCGAGTAGTTCTGCCGAGTTCCTTGCCACAGGATCTCGTGACAAAACCATCAGGCTCTGGGACGGACGAGGCATTTGTTTCAAAACCCTCGTCGGGCACGACAACTGGATATCCTCGCTCGTATTTCACCCTGGTGGCCGGTACCTCGTCTCCTGCGCGGACGACAAGACGATACGATGTTGGGATCTTACTCAAGAAGCCAAGTGCGTCAAAGTGCTCGTCGACGCGCACGCCCACTTCGTGAGCTGCTTGCGCTGGGCCCCCAGCATTCCAAAGGATGGCGGGGCCGGGACTGTCAACGGAAACGGAACAGCACAAGAGCAAGGAGCCGATGGGGAGGGACCTGCGCTGAGGAAGAGCATAGGACATGTCGAGCCCGTTACGCAAATCCGCTGCGTTATTGCCACGGGCAGCGTGGACAAGACGTTGAAGATATGGGCCAACTAAAGAAGCCTCCCCGAATACGACTTCCAAAAAGAAGTCGAAAAAGAAACACACACAGGAAGAAGAAGAAGAACAAGAAGAAGGGAATTCTTACTCTACACCTGGTGCGTTTGTGACTCTATACAAACCAACGCAGTGGCCACAACTGCTTCTTCAAAAAAAAATTATATGATCACCTACTTGAACAGGACAACTCCTAGCCTCTAGGTAGTTTACCCTTCAGGAGGTGATTCTTTATCTTGGGGCCGGGCACGTCATACCCGCTTTTCACTGCATAAGACATGCGCTTGCCTTGCATGCATGCGCAACGCGCCGCGCGCAGCGCAACACAATGGACTTGTTTTGCGAGGAAAAAGGAAAAAAACATGGAACAAAGGCACGCGACAAGTTACAACACATAACACCCGGAAGCTTAGTTACATGTACATACCTACTAGAACGTGAGAATATGGAGGAAAGGTGTGAGTGAGGGTGGTGGGGGAAAAGTTACCCCTAGGAAGGACTAAATAATATGCAAGAACCTGGAAAAAAGAACTGCGTGTAGTCATGACGTGAATGTGCAACGGCGTAGATTGTGAATTGTAAAGAGGCTTCCGAGTCCCGAGTCCCAACCCAGGAAGAGAAGACTTATTGGCTTGGGCAAGTCGGGAAAGGAGGCCTCTTGTTGAAATGCAACGTGCCCAAAGTCGGACTCGCATGCCTCTTCATGATGCAATCTTCAGTCTACTCGTGAGATATGTAGTGGGTGTCCTTTTCAAAAGGTTACACCCACGACTCACGAGTATGTACTCGAGAAATTCGAGACGGGAGGGTTGACTAGGTATACTAGACACCCCTAGTACTGTATCTGCTTTGTTCTCTTTTCTTGTTCTGTTTTCCTTTGACACATTGGTGCCAAGGTTCCATCGTGCCTTGGAACATTGGACATGAGAACATGGCCGTCATTCTTGCATCAGCTCATTCGTCATCTTCGGCGGTGGGGAACCCGTCCACGCGACACGGGTACGGGCGCCATGCGCTGTCCACAGGCCATCTTGGGGCCATCTTCAGGGCATCTTCGGGGCATCTAGGGCCATCCCAGGCCATCTATCAGCTGTAGCCTGTCTGCATGGGGTACAGGCTACAGCTCCAAAGGCCCCACTCACCCACCAGACCGCTCAATCAGCAACGCACGGGGCGTCTCTTACCTCATCATCCGATTCTCCAGAACGACCCCCAGCCGCAGCAGCACAGCCCAGCCTTCCCTTCCCTTGCCTCTGCCTGCTTCTGTCTAGAAACAACGTGTCGACTTTTTTTGCTTCCATCTCTCCCGACATTCTTACCCATCGCCGACGCATCGTCGCGCTATACAGAGACCCATTTGTATTTCTTTCGCCGACTCTGTTACGCTCGCCTTCGTCGTTCAACACCGCAATGGCTCCTCCTCCGAACTCGAGCCTGCCTCTGCAGGAGAGGCTTTTGCAGTTGGCCAAAACGCTGCAGTGTACGTCCGCCCAGTCATGTTGTCTCTGACGTCTCCAGGGATGCTGGGCAAGCCAATCTTGAAATAACTTGAACTGTGCTGACCTCTTTGCTTCTATCTAGTTGCTTGGTTTGTTGGGTGAGTTTTGCCGCTTCCCCTCCTTCACCGACTTCCCCCGCTCAGCTGGAGCTTAGGGTGACTCGCTCGAATCGCTCGATCGTCAGTTGGGGACATGGCGAAGGTTGTAGAGCGACGAGGCGTGGAATATAGCACCATGTTTTCTTGGCGCTCTGTTTCCTCGGCATGCGTAGCAGACCTGGCGCCGTCTTTAATCAGGCTTGCTAATATCTGGCTCTCACAGGCATATGACGCTCATTCTCACCACAACTCGATACGCCTTCTCCTGGCTGCGCATGAACTACTACTCTGGCATGGCCAAGTTCTCTTATCGCACCTCCTTCCTGGCTGCTGCCGCGACTTACGGCATTGTTGTCTACAAGTCTCAGCGAGCACGAGCCAAGACGGGTAACAAGATGCCTGGCGGTATCATTGGCCTGCTTCTTGACGAGAATGTTCAGTATTTGCGTAAGTCATTGCCCCGGAATAGTAGCATTTTGTTGCTCCTCCCTGCCCCCTCAGACAAGCTCTTTTCTCAGGTACATGCAGTGGCTGACAAGATGTAATCTGCGCAGTCATGGCTCTTGTCTGGCTTTTCTGCCCGCAATACCCCCTTGCGCTGCTCCCCTACTTCGTCTACTCGGTCTTCCACGTGGCGACATACACTCGCGCCAACGTGATTCCCGTTCTCCAGCCGCCCCCTCCCACCGTGGACGGTGCTTCACCTAAGCGCAACCCCCTGGCCGACACAATTGGCGCCTTTGTCAAGCAGTACTACGATGCGTCCATGTCCATTGTGGCTGGCATGGAGATGCTCCTCTGGTTCCGCGTTCTGCTGTCAGCTATCCTGTTCCAGCGTCGCTCTTGGATCCTCCTGGCCTTGTACACGGTCTTCTTCCGTGCCCGCTTCGCGCAAAGCAGCCACGTTCAGGCAGGCGTCTCGCAAGTGAGCGCCCGAATCGATTCGCTCATCAGTGCGCAGGGTACTCCTCCTTACGTCCGACAAGCATGGGCCACTGTCAAGAGCGTCAGCCGTCAGTTCCACGATGCCACCGACGTGGGCAAGTACACTAGCGGCCCTAGCCCCGCCAAGAAGACATCGTAAGGACGCCCACAAATCCCCACCGGCGACGGGATCTGCCTCGGGACTCGGGAGATCAGTCGGGATGGTCAATGCGCGATCGGGGATGCCCTACGGCGCAATGCACGTTGGTCATACCCGTACCGAGGCAAAGACTTGCGAATAGTAATGACATTGCGAGGCGTGCGGTTTCTCAAGCCCATGAGTGGAATGAAAGAGGTACACGTTTGGAAGGCCCAAAATGCCTGAATTGACGAATATCAAGACCAGAAGAAGGGGGCTGTGGGGTATGGGCAGGTTATGCCGAGGCAGACTGTGGCTTAATAGTTGTGCCAAGTCGAGTGATGGGATGAGCGAGAAGATGAGGTCATGGTAAAGAGCGCGGAGAAGGAATGGGTGCGGTGCGACTGATGCGGAAGCCTTTACTATTGTTATGATGTATGGACAGTGCGACGGCTTTGGGGACGTTTCTTTGCAGTATTATCATAAAATGAATGGAGTGTTCATGGAACTGGACTATCGTGGACGTGCTGTGCTGTAGGCGTCACGCAGCATGTGTGCTCGTGTTTGATGTGGCTGTCTTGTCTCCTTTGGCTGTTCTTTGTGTCTCCCATGTTTAACCAATCAGTCATAGAGAGTACACGAATCCTTCTTCAAGCCATTGGCCTTTGGTCTTTACTCTTGAATCTTGATCATGACGTCCTCCGATCAATTACTATCGACCGAGTCTATAGATTTGCCATGGCTGCTACATAAACTGGGCCCGCTGTGCGCAACGTGGCGCAGTCTTGATTCACTTTGCACTTTGTGCCTTGGCCTTGGACCACTCAAGAACCTGGGCCAGGGATGATGGGCCAGCCAGCCAAGCGCGTCACCGGTGACCTCACAGGACTCAGGAGGGAGGCAGGAGCTAATTTTTGGGCCTACCGATTCAAGGACACGAAAGGGGCCAAGGGCAAGGCAAAGACGCAATACGCAAGACACGGACAACATACATTACTTGGACAACGACAACAGACAACAGATACCAGACAATATACACCAGAAAAGGCGCCAGACACGGAGCACAAGACGAAGACACCAGACAAAGACCAGACCACATGCCGAGAATCCTGGCGACCTCTCCTTAGCTATAGCTTCGCATCAGCTTCAGCAAGTCTCTCGCCTATCTTCAAGACGCGGACACCTCGGCGACAAGACTCGCTTGAGAATTGTCTTGACCACTCCGGTCGCTTCGGATTGTGCGTAGTGCAGCAGCGCGTGAGTTATCGCCGCAATCATGGCCTCATTGCTGCGGCAGATTGTTGCTGGGCCGCGGGCGAGACATGCCGAGGCAGGGCTGGATTTGTGCTATGTGACAGACTTCATAATTGCAACGTATGGTTCTACTCAATTCCCCTTTTCCTCTTACATTTCAGTCATTTCAGTATCGCGCCACTCCTTCACCCATCCATTCTACCCCGGCTGTCAATTCGCCTTCTAACGCGATTATAGATCAGGCCCCTCACAAACATACCCCCAGCTCGCATACCGCAATCCTCTCGACCAACTCGTTGCCTTTCTCGACGCCAAACACGGCGACAACTGGGCAATATGGGAATTCCGCGCCGAAGGAACAGGGTATCCCGACGAAGCTGTCTACGGCAGAGTGCGGCACTACCCCTGGCCAGACCACCATCCTCCCCCCTTTAGGCTCGTGCCCATCATCATGGCCGGTATGCGGAACTGGCTACACGGCGGCGCATTGCCAGACTCGAAGCAAACCCCAAGCACCTCTCACCATCCCACGCCAGAAACTACCTCCTTGGCGGCATCCGAGGAAACAGACTCCCCTCCCAGCAGCAGCAGCAGCAGAGGCGCCACCACCACGGCCAGAGACGAAAAGCGCGTCGTGGTGGTACATTGCAAAGCCGGCAAAGGCCGCTCCGGCACCATGGCCACGAGCTACCTCGTCTCCGAAGAAGGCTGGACACCCGAAGACGCTCTCGCGCGGTTCACCGCCCAGCGCATGCGGCCCAAGTTCGGGGCCGGTGTCTCGATTCCCTCCCAGTTACGCTGGGTCAGCTACGTAGACCGCTGGACGAAACACGGAAAGAAGTACCTCGACCGGCCGATTGAGATTGTGGAAATCCACGTCTGGGGGCTACGACACGGCGTCAAGGTCGATGTCTCTGGTTTCGCCGACAACGGCAAGAAGATCCAGGCGCTGCACACGTTTTCCAAACAGGAGAGACATGTTGTTCAGGGGGGTATGCCCAAGGACACCAGCATAGGGGATATGCTATGGGAATTAGCTGGGTATGGAACCTCCGCTGTGGGAACAGCTGCCGATAAAGCCCCCGAGGGGGTGGAGGGTGGCCTAGCCAAGGCTTCGAACCTGGATAATGAGGAGGAGAACAGTGGTGGTACTGGGACTGGGACTGGGACTGGGACTGGTACTGGTACAGCAGCGCCCGCCGCGGAGAGGAGGCGCCACAAGTACATCCGCAAGGGAACAGCACTTATCCAAAAAGTTTCCGTTTCCGCCAACGGAGCCGCTGCGAGCGAATCTGCCAAGACCAAACCCAGTAGTAACGGCACCACGACGACGACGACAGATACTACTACTACTACTGCTGCTGCTGCTAGCACCTCTACCAGTAAAGACCAGGCATCCACGACCACGACCACGACCACGGAAGGCGATTCTTCACCTGCGCCGTCTTCTCCGGCCGAGGACCCTGAACCAGGCGGCCAGGCCGTGATATTCAGGCCCGTGACGCCGATTCTTGTCCCGACAAGTGATATCCATATTGGCCTCGAACGGCGCAATAAGACGCACAGGAGCCTTAGTAGCTTGACCATGGTCTCTGCGATGGCACATGTCTGGTTTAATGCGTTTTTTGAGGGCCAGGGCCCGGAACAGGATGGGCGGCCGTCTGAGAGTGGTGTGTTTAGTATTGAGTGGCATGCTATGGATGGGATTAAGGGGTCGAGTCGGAAGGGGTCTCAGGCGCTGGATCGGATGAGTGTGGTGTGGAGGGCTGTGGGAAGTGGGAAAGGTGAGGGTGAGGGTGAGGGTGAAGGTGGACAGGAAGGGGAGGGGGAGATGATTTTGGAGCCGGCGGAGGGGGAGCCTGTTCCGCAGCTTGAGGCGGCGGATTGGAGGGGGGTGGAGGGGGAGGAGTTGGGGTTGGGGTTGAGGGTGGGCGGGGAGAGTAGTGGGAGTGTTGATGGTGGTTGTGGTGATGATGATGGTAAGGGTGTTGGCAATGGGAAGGGTACTGACGATGGTGATGATCATGCTGCTCCTACTGCTGCTGTTGCTGTTGATGGAAAGGCGACGGAGCGTGTGCAATGAGTTGGTGAAAATCTTGGGTAAGATCCTGTTTGTCACGAACAAGAAAAGTTGTGGTGTCTTGTTCCTGTCACTGTTCTGTTCTGGCGTCGTCACGTTTGTGTATACAATTTCTCTCGCACTTCCTGTGTCTCTTCTGGCGTCTCACTCGTGTATACCTATAGCTTCCTCCTTTCCTACATCTTCTCGCGTCCTATCTGTACATACTGTATACAGCTCTCAACCCCCTATCTCTCGTCGCGTCCTGTTCGCGCATATGTTGCTCTCTCCATATGCAGCATCTAGCACGTCCGATATATTCGACTGATCCAGAGCTTCATTGTTTTACATTCCATTCACAATCGTGCGTCACTTAAAAGTATCGTCCTCTGCCCCTAGGCCTATCGCCTCGATATCCATATGGTGCGCCGCGGCGATACGAGTAATCACCCCTGTGGCCTCCCCTATATCCCCCCCTCCCTCTTCCGATGAAACCATCTACATCTCCGCCTCTGCCTCTTCCACCACCACCTCTGCCTCTACCTCGGCCACCTCCACCAAAACCAACGCCGCCGCCGCCATCTCCTTCCCCATCAGACGCCGACACGGGCTCCTCCACTTCAACCTCGTACTCCTCGTACTCTTCCTTGAAGAACTGATTCACCATGTCCTGCTCCCCATTCGCCGCCTCAGGATCAAACACAAACCTCATCGTGCCGCCCTGTCCACGCGCCGTTCTGCGAATCGACGCATCCGCCGGCCAAGGCGTTGACGCCATAGTCGTGGGATCAATCGCCGACGCCGTCACCGAAGACAGCGGGTGCGCATCCTCCACTTCGCATCTGTGGCAGTGATTCAGGTAGCGCGGCCTAGCCGTGCTGTCCAACTCGGTATTGAGATGGATCTTGATGTCGATAAACGTGCTGAGATCGAACAAGGCCCCGATTTTTGTCGACTTTTGATGCTGCACATACAGATCTAGTAGATCCAGCATCGTCTCCATGACTTCATCTCGACTACTAGCCTGCTGCGCTCCCCTCGACGACGACGACGACGACGACGACGAAGATGCGCCCCGGGAGGCCGCAAACTCGCGCACCCGCTCGACATGTTCCCCGCGCATCCTCGCCGTGAGTTCCACAACCGCCATGACCATTGAAAACGTGGTCCTCTTGATGGGCACAAACGTCTTGTACAGGTCAATGCACATCGCATACGCCATGTCAAAGAACTCGTGCGAGTTCGCAGATGATTTGCCCAGAACGCGGCGCACGACTTTGACGAGCATCTTCTGCGGGTACCGCGTGCGGAAATCGAACCCGACCGTCTCGAGAATGAGGCGCTCGAGGCCAATCATGATTTTGCCGGACGACTCAAACATTTTGTCGTCGGGGGAGATGGTCTTGTCGGGGTTCTTGACCGCGTAGGCTGCGACGAGGATATCGCGTGATTTCTTGATGGTGTCTTCGACTTTGCAGGCCACGAACAGGGACGCGAGGGCTGCGTCTTGGTAGTTGTATTCTGCGTCGCGGAAGTTGAGGCGGAATTTGTGGAAGTAGGTACATGCTGTGTCAAAGGTTCGGACAGGTCTGAAGAGCGCGATTCCCAAAGGAGTCATGGTGATGCGGAGGTTAGAATGGGATTTTTTTTAAAAAAAAAAATGTAAAAATGCGATTGTACGTGGGAGATTCATCGCGACGGTGGGCTTGGCAAATTGGGGGTTCAGTACTTGGTTGCTTAAGAAATACAAAAAAGAGAAGAAGAAGAAGAAGAAGAAGAAGAGGAAGAAGGGGAAGAAAGAAGAACGACATGAGACGTACAGCTGTAGATGCTCTCGCACGTTATCAATGAGCTGCACCCCCTGCAAGCGGTAGTTATCCTCTCGCGCTGGGTCACAGCCATTGTCTTTGAGCATGCGCCGGATCTTGATTTCGGAGCTGTACTGGTTCGAGCTGGATATGAAGCCTGGATGAGGGCCGACGCGGGCTGCGTGTTTCGGCACTATGATGCCGTTTGTCGCCGGGGCTGCGGCCCTTTCTTGGCCTGCCATGGCCCGGTAGGAGGGAAGGTCTCGAGGACAAGCCGATTACTGGTTTCGCGTGGTCTGGGTTCCGCGATGGAGGCTTTTTGGCGATTCGAGGGATGACGTTGTAGAGATGAACTTGGGCCAGGTCGACGATGTGCCGCTGGAAGGGAAGCTCCGTGCGGCGGCTGGTTTTCTTGCGTTTCCTCCCGGGTAGTGTACCGTTTGCGCCGGTTTTGCGCCGGAAGTCACATCACGTGATGGGATATGGAGTGTACTGTGTCCGCCAAAAAACCGCCAAAAACGGGACCTTCAGGGGCATCACCATATTTGTTTTCAGCTTCTACTCCGTACTTTGCTTTCATTTTCCAGTCATCTTGATCTCCAGTCTTGTCTTATATTCTCTTCTTATCATTCCTAAACTATCATCTCGTTCTGACTTTACTTTTTATTTTAGTTTCATCTTTCCGTCGTTGCCATCACCTCACCTATACCCAGCGCACACATCCTGATAGACATTCCTCTCCAGCCGATACGCATCCGTAGGCACCAGTCCCCGCGCCGTAGCATCCGAGTACGTCCACCGCGGGTCATTCAGCTCCGTCTTCCACGTCCAGAACACCCAGCCATTCATGCCCGGCTTCTCATAAAGCTGCTGCTGCGCCGTGAAGAACTTGCGGAAGAAATCCGCGTTCTCGAACCCGACACCCGACGTCATGCTCCATTCTCCCGTAATGGTGAATGCTTGCCCATCCACGACGCGGTTGTCCGTGCAGGCGTTGCGCATGAGTTTCCCCCGGTCGCCGTTGTTGTCGTTGCCGAGCCCAAAACCAATGTAGCTGTGGTCGTCATAGGCCACCCGCGGATCGTTGGCGACAGCCGCATTGTCTCGCGGGTTGCCGCCCTCCCATTTCTTAGACATGAACTGCACGTGTAGCTTCTTGGCATCAGGGACATTCAGCGCGGCTTCTGCGTCACGGATGGCCCGCAGAGCGGCTGGGTAGAAGTTCTGGACGAGACCGGGGACTTGGCCTGGCGCCGGGTACCGGTTGCCTGAAACGCGAGCCGAGACGGGCTCGTTGAGCACCTCGATCATGCCGACGCTTGCGTAGGCCGGGTGGGAGTGTATGCGCCGCGTCATCCAGCCGAGCCACTTCTCGGCGCGGCCAAAGTCGTAGTCGTTGAAGAAGCCCGCGGGCTCGTTCTTTTGACCCGTGAAGGCGTCTTGAGCCTGGCCGCCGGGCGCGCCATGCAGGTCGATGATGACATAGATGCCCAACTCGGCTGCCTTTTGCACCACCGCATCAAGATGAGGCAGCATGCGGTCGCCATCCGCAAAGGGCTCGCTGGCTTTGTCGACAATGGCTGTGTAGGACCAGTAGCCGATGGGGATGCGGATCGTGTTGAGCCCGACGTCGTGTACTGACTGTACGGTCGCGGGCGTGATCCATGTCCTCCAGTGTCTCTCGAATCTGTCGTTGCCGGTCTGCCGCTTGTTTCCGCCGTAGTTTCGAAGCATACAGTCGAATTCCGACGCTGCGCCGTTGCAGCCCATGACGTTGTTCCACTCGTTGCTCATCAACCAAGGCTCGCAGATCAGCCAGCCTGACCATGTTGTCAGCTTGTGTTACTTCGTATCTCAGGAAACGCAGTATGCCGCAGGCTGCACTGATTCAAAGCCCCCGGAGGGAATAGGCACTGCAGTGGCACGTTACTTACCGCCAAAGTTGACGCCACGAATCTTGTTAATGCCGCTGGGTAGCGACGGCTGAAAGCGCTTGCCGAGCTGATCGAAACGAGCGGTCTGGTTAAAGCTGGCCAGCTCGTGCTCATGGGGGAGCCAGGCCGAGACGGCCGTGGCTAGCAGCGTCGGGACAAGAACAGAGTAATGCATTCTGCTTATTCTCTCCGTTTGTCACACAGTCTCTCCTATACTTGTAGACTGCTGTTGGTGGAATATCACACTGCACAGAACGCGACAGATGAGAATGTATGGCGCTTGGTTTAATATCTCCTTCTTCCGGGCAACCCAAATACGCTATCAAACAAGCTCGGATGAGTGCCTTGCTTTTTTATAAAGAGTACGTATGGAATTGAAACACGGAGGGTTTCTCCGCCGACAATAGGGTCTCACACTGCGATCCACGCAATATCTACCGAACGATTACTGCTGCTGCTAGAACTGTACTATTAATATTTATTGGAGATGCAGCAGCAAGGTCGGTAAGCACAGATGGTAAGACGGGCAATTTGGGGTCCGGGCACTGGCAGCCAAGCCACTTGCCACGCCGGAAACTCCAAGCCGAATTCACCGGGCAAGCTTATTAGCCTACGGTAGCATTGTAGGAGAATCTGAAATCTCACCACGTCCAGACTTGGGCAACACTGTCCACAACCTGGGAAGAACGAGTCGTAACTTGTGAGAGGCTTCTGGCGCAGTAAAATTGAAAATCACAAAAAGTCCACGAGGTCATGTCTCCGCTATAATTGGCGTCGCAGACGCCTAGGCTCTAGCGACTATGAGGTATCTCTGAGCGCATAGAGCTATTGTTTCATTTGCAGTATTCAGCAGGAAGCAGAGGGGAGAGCATTGCAGTCCTCAGACATGTAAGTCTGAGATCCATATGAGATGTAGAGCACTCAACAGGCTTCTCAAGACTCGGAGGGGAAATGGAGACCAGAGATTCTTTTCTTTTGAGAGCCATGGCCGATTATTGTGTTATGATATGAGGATTTCTCCCGTTCCAACTTCCAATCCCCAGATGATTCGCCCTTGTGACCTTGTCACAGACTCTGATACATAAAAGTAAAGCGACGTGGCCTCTTGTGCTATCTTTTGATTTTCTATTTTGGTGATCCTCGGTGCTGATTATGTGGTGTATGAATTATACACGCACCGGCCACTGCGATTGCTTTGTCCTTTGTGGAATTCTGACTACGACCGTCGACAAGACATCTTTCATCCATCGGGTCGGGACTCGGCGCACTCACTAATAGGCTAATACCACTAGCCTGCTCGGCTAACGATTGAGTCGGATTGACACATCACAATCAGATGATTCATCACTCGAGAAGTGGAGTAAACAAGCAGCTCAAAAAAGCTCCATGTCTAACTCTAGAGTCTAGGTAGACTCTACGCCGTACGGAGACCTCCTAGGTAGATGGAGAGTCTTGGAGACTTGGTTCTACATACATACCTGGTAGTAGGTACACTCCCGTCAGAACTTGGAGACGGCAATTGCTACGCATCCTTCGCCAAGCAAGCAAACTAAAACGAAACAAATGTACGTCTCTATGTACGAGAAAGAAGCAAGAACATACTCCTCCTCTATCTAGTGCTCAAGTCAGCCCGACAGCCAAGCCTTGGCAGACATGTGCCCATCGATCGTTCGTTCTACACCGCAGCGGCCCGCCAGACACATCCATCCCCCTCTCTCGAATCTTCGATCACCCAGACGGGTTTCCATTGAACCCGACGAGATTGACAGTTCCGCCGGGAACCTTTCGAATGGCATTACGCGTGGCAAGATGCTGAATGCGTGCGCAAAGAGCCTCCGCACCAGGGAAGCCCTCCAGCCCAGCTAGATAGGCTGCCAGACCGACAATATGAGGCGTCGCCATGGACGTACCCGAAATGGTATTCTACATACACGCAAAAAGAACTTGTCAGTTTACCGGTTCCAGCGAAGATTTCAAAAGAAAAAAAATCAAAAGAGCTCCGAGAAGAGTCAAGACAAGACATGGAAAAAACATTCAAGAGGAGGTCCTTACAGTGCTGCCTCCAGGCCAAGTCGACAAGATGTCAGTACCCGGCGCCAGAACATCTACCAGCTTCCCAAAGTTGGAATATGAAGCCAAGGTATCCGTATTATCCGTCGCTCCAACAGTGCAAACCGTGGGCTCCGACGCGGGCGAGGTATCAGCCGCATCTTGGCCAGAATTTCCAGCCGCAACAGCCAGGAACACGCCTCCGCGGATCATCTGCGCGGCCGCATCGTTGAGCGCCTGCGAGAAGCCGCCTCCAAGACTCATATTGGCGAGCGCGCCCTTGGCACACTCGCGGCGCTCTCGGGAGTCCTTCACGGCGAAGTCCATTCCGGCGACGATGTCGGAGCCGCTGCCGTAGCCCTGGTCGCTGAGGACCTTGATGCCGAGGAGGTGTGTCTTTTTGGCCACGCCGTAGCTGTGGCTGCCGATCGTGCCGGCGACGTGCGTGCCGTGGCCGTGGCCATCAGAGTTTTGGCCTTCGACGAAGGAGCGGACGAACTGGGCTCGGCCTTGGAAGTCCTGAATGACGAGATGCAAGTTAGTCTTTGTTACGATACTGTTCGTAAGGGCAGAGTTACGAATCATCGAGCGGCGTGAAAAAACAAGACACAGAAGATGTGGGATGCATACCGGGTGTGAGTCATCGACTCCTGTATCGATAATGTACGCACAAGTGCCGTCTCCGGCACTGGTATCGTAGATATAGCTACCCCCTTTCTTCTTGTGGTGCGAGATACGGTTCAAGCCCCACGGCGCACCTGGCTGTTCGACAAAGCCATTGATTGTGAAGACGGCGTCTTTTTCAATGTATTCCACCTATTTCGTCGAAGAAGAAGAGCTCGTTAGCAACACATATACCCATGGTCCTCTTGTAAGTTGTTCGTATGTGCGTCTTTCCTTCTTTCTTTCTTTGATTCTTTCTTCCCCATTTTGGATGGCAGTACTCACATCAGGATGGTGACGAAGCCTCTCGAGGCTGCTCTCGTTCAGAGAGCCCGCAAAACCATGGAAGATGGTTCCGTAGACTCGGTCGGCATCTGCACTGAGCGCCTTGAGCGTGGCATCTGCCGCGGCGGTCGAGAAGGTCGCCTTGTACTTGACAATGTACTTGTTCTCGATGATTTGTCCGCGAGGCACGAGAAGGGGCGCTGCTACTGGTCTCGAGGGGGCCGCCACCGCAAATGGGAGGAGCGGAAGGAGATAAAGAGCAGAATACATGGCCGCTGTGCTACTGGGATGCACGTGAGAATCTATACCAGGAGTGTATTCTCTCTATGTTCTTCGATCGATATTTCTCTCGCGGCAGGAGATGAAAAGTTGTCGAGTAAGATGAACCTTTTATACACTCCGCTCGCATCTCCAACACATCATGGGGCTTGCAAGATATCAAGCTCATGGGCTTAAAGATAACCATCGGAAGACGTTCTTCTCTAAGCCCAGAATCCGGTCTACCTTCCCAACATGGGAGGTAATAAGCCACTCCGAACCCGTGAGAGCTTCAAGATGAAGCAATCGCCGCCGTCAGTTGGCTGCTAGCCTGCTCGCCTTGGAGGGGGCATGACATCGCAGATCATGAGTTGTTTCCTTCCTTCTTTCCGTGTTCTAGATTCGTCCGATCGTATCGTGCTTCAAACTCGTTATCTTCGTGTGTCCCTCGACGGGGAAACGGGAAAATCGCGCGATTTGTTTTCGCATAGTAAGAGATAGGCCATGTTTCGTTTGGGGCTTCTTGTCTTTGGGGCCTCGGGCTAGCACTCGGGCATCAGGAGCTGTGCCGTCCAAATCTGAAGAGGTCTGGCAAGGAGGGAGAAAGCCACTGCTGCCCACGTGAACTATCGCTGTTGGAGACTTTTGGGCTGCAAAGGTGTAGGGAGGAAAAAGCCACCCAAGTGAACAACTGAAAGCAAGTCTGGGGCAATGTTGCCATTGTAGTATCAAATGTAACGTAAAGCCCCCGATCCGTGTGATGGCTAAGGTCCCTCCCATCCCCTTGCCTGGAAAGACGTCCTAGTTTGGTGTTGCGTGAGAGATAAGACAACTACTGACCGGATCACCTGCAGGCCACAATGCCCCCCCAGCCCTCTGTACGGTCTGGGTTACTGGCCGTCTTGCCTCGAACGAGGAAAGATGGCCAAAAAAGATGTCATCTGGACGACCAGAGCACGGGAATGCGCCGCGTTTGTCACAGTAGCCGGGAGATTGTGCCCGAGGTCGAGAGCCTATCAAGAAGGGGTCCTTTGACGTGCATTGACATTCTATCAACCTCCTTAATCGGGAAGCTGAGGCGTGAACTCGATGAATGGTGGCAGTGGTCCAGTGGCCGGTGTGACGGGGAATGGATAGGCAGTAAATATGACACAATCCGGCTGGTCACCTTGGACAGTTTCGAAATAAGCGAAATGCTAATGCTTTACATGTCGTGGAAGATTTCAAGTATGCACAGAAACGTCTCGCGCCCGTCCATGAAGCCATGAGCTCAGAGCTGCATTTGAAGGGACTGTTCAAGGTCCTAGAGTGCATTATGGTTGCCGTCGGAGCCGGAGTCACGACTCACGAGTGTGGGCGTTCGAGGGGTGACGGTGACTGGGGACGAGAACTCAGAAGACGCGATGTCGCACTCGCACCTGCCACACAAACAGACAGATAGACTAGGTACGTGATAGGAATACTGGGTATCCTGGCCTGGAAATCGGATGGCACGCTGTTAAAAGATAGCTACACGTTGAGCTTCCCGATTTGAAGCTAGCGTGGATTACTATAGGTAGTGATGGACGTTTAGACTTTGATCGGAGCCGACCTTCGAAGAAATGACAACGATGAAAAATGAACAATGAATTCTCACGCTCAGGCACGCCATCAAAGGAAAATAATCCAAGGTCTTTGCTACGGGTACGTGCTGTGATGGACTTTGGCCACGTCAGACATGAGTCTGCCAATCTGGGGTGTGTCGAGTTACATACAGTTCATAATATGTGAACTGCCTCCAGCCGCGCAAGCACATTGTATTTGCTGACGTGCGTGGGATGTTATTACCCAATAGATTACGAGTCAGCATGCGTTCCTCTCACTAGTTGCCTCGGAGCTCCGGGGCGATTTCCGAAGCAGCAGGAGGGAATCCGATTCACAAAGCTGACGCGAGTCACGCGACGAACTCGAAAGCTTGCTCTTTGTCCATCTTCTCTGGCTCGTCTAGTAATCTCTCCTGTATTAATGATCAAATGCTCTTTATGTGCTAGCACTCGACTCTGTCTGCATCGGAGGCGGAGTCATCGCGCAGCCGAGCCGTCCAACAGATCCATCAAAGCCGCACAATCTAGCCCACCATGGAATACAAGCTCTACTTTGATGGAGACTAGAAGGAGCGCGTGGGAACGGTTTTCAGGTTGCAGTAGGTCTTGCGTAGGCAGTGGATATCGCCTCAGCGGCTGGTGGGGGGTAATACGAAACAGGGAACCGAAGTTGAACAAGGAAAGCGAACGAAACTGTGATGATGCTATGATCATGATACAAATTACAATATTCAATAGCCTCAGAATTCGTAGTCACAGTGATTATTGTTCAAAAAACGGGGGACGAAGCAACTCATTCTGCTCACTTGCAAGTTGCTGAAACACAGTAGCACACACTGCACAGCCCTGAGCCACGATCCACTCCCCATCATCACTATAACGAGATTCGATGGAAAAGAGATTCAAATACAGTCCTTTCGTCTTTCTCGGATCGCAAATGCACCCATCCGTCTATAATCCCCTATCACCACGTCCGACAGACAGTAGACCTCACCGAAAAGCGACGGCAAGCGTTGACGACGACACGGAAGCCATAATAGAGGAGGCACCGCAGAAGCAGCCCCAAGTCCAATCATCCATATTCTCGCCTGAAAGAAACCTAAGTGCTACTGCGACCGCGGGGCTCTGTTGCCCCCATTTCCCAAGCGGCCAAGCCACTTGGACGGTGACCTAGGCAATGGCCGCAATGCTACAAGTCTTGGCTGCGACCGACACACGAGTCCGAGTCCTAGAGTCGGATGAACGACCATCTCGGAAATCGTACGAGCGTGGCCAACACCATGTACATCTTTAAGATTGTGTTTCTGGCTGTATTGTCTATGAGGTGCCATATCAAGATGATGCCGAGTCTGCCGAGTCCGTGAATCATGAATGTCCTTGTTCACGCAGAGCTGGAGGTGGCGCCTCCAGTTAGGCGCCCGTCGCTACGGGCTTAGCAGGCAAGGACCTCGTGCAACGAGGACTCTCAGTCAGTTTCTGCCGGGGATACTGGAATACCTGACTCAGAATGCCACTCAATCATTGTTATTCCTGTAGCAGTGCCATGGATGTGTGGTGACAGCACGTTGAGGTTGTGTCCCCTATGGCATGCACATTGCAGCCGCGGCCCACGTCGGCCTTTGTTGTGTTTGTTTCAGGCAAGGAGCTCACTGGAAGCTGGCAGGACACCAGGAAGAGAACGAAGAACCCTTAACCCGAACCCAAGCGGCGCTGAATGGCCTAAACGAGGGCTGATAAAGAGGGTGGGAATACCAAACAGCGTACAGGATCTGACCGGGGAAGACGAGAGGCGAGAGCAGACGGCATGAACGGTGACAGACTGATGATCACTGATCAAGGCCGAGAAGAAGATCAGTAGACTGGTCAAATAATGCAGTACCCGACGTTGCTCTGGAGTTTATGGCGCGTAAAAAAAAACAAGATTTAGGTATCGCAATTCGTCCGGCCTCCTCAACGAATTTCACGCGCCCGCAGAGTTTCGGCACGGCGCCGCCTTTGCATCGGCCCATGTCAAATATTGTCTGCTATCGTGGCAATTTATTGCCTGCATGAACCTTGTCTTACGATCGTATTAATACCAAGAGAATCTGTTACTTGCTCGCCAAGCTTATGGCGGCTTTTCCCTTTGCTGCACTCCCTTGTTGATACCTCATCAGAAGATCTTTTGGCCTTCGCACCGCTGCAAGACGTGACTGCCGAGAAACTGGCCTCCTGTGATTCGAATGACTATAGGCTCAGAATCATGACACCTAGTTCAATACCGCCCTGTACTGTGCCTTGATAATGGTATCCGCTAGGTACAGCAAGATGCATTGCAACATTGCAAGCGTCAACCCATGCATGTTGATTCTTCACGGCACCCTGCGCTCTGCCGTCTTGACAGGCAAAACTGCCCCGCATACAAGAAAATCCGTCCGTGCAGTCACATACATATGCAGATATGTACGAAGCAACGCTGTGGCTGTCTTTTTCTCGCGAGTCGCCATGTCGGACTCCGCCCATTTGCATGCAATAATGCATCCCCCCCCTTTCTGCTCGGCTGCTTACTCCGTATGCTCAAACCTGCATATTGGGCGCCCACACGCCTACCATAGACGTCTCATATGTAGTATGTAGCATCTAGGTAGTTTTCCCAAGAATGGCACGGTGTTCGTTGCATGAACTCAGCCGGGGAACATTCTATGCTCTTTCCCTGCGGCTGTTTGCTTGCGCTGATCCCTCCTATCGCATCTCACAACCTCGGTCTCGCATAGCATCCCAGACGTATGATATGCAGACAAGTATACATGTATGCAAGCGCGGCATCATGGCAAACACGCGGAGACTGTGACGCACAAAGTCCGACAAGTTCCTTGTACATGGGCATAAGTTCAAAGTTGTACCCCAGATTCCCAAAGTGGTTAGCATGCCCCACACGGGCCGCATGGAGCCCCGAGTGCGACGCGCCGACGCCACATCGCAATTTCTAGCTCCGCCTGTAAAACGATCTGGAAGCTCTGGTGGTTGCAAAATATAGTCGAATTGAATAGTTTGCTCTGAAACTAATCCGTCTTTGCCCCCTTCTTTGCCTTGTTACTCGACCACAGGGCATCGAGAATGTCCATCCCCCAAGCCAGCCGGGCCGTCACGTCTTCCATTCTCTCCATGTGCGTCCTGTCAAACAGCCGGTAGTGGTCCGCATCGACGTCTATGACTGCCTGGATGAATTCCGGATACCGACCCTCCCAGCCCAGCAGTTTTTCGTTGCGGTTTAGGTCCACTAGGCAGGGGTAATTCGAAGGAATCTCGGGGCTTAGTTTCGCAAATTGCGTGCACCGGATGAGAACGGCGGGTGGTGGCGAGCCAGGTATGACGAGGTCTCCCGGCGGAGATGCCTCCGCAGTTGAGGCCTCAGTGGATGACAACGTCCCAGTACGAATAGTACTCCAGGTCTTGGCGCCTCCGGTGGCGGGCTTATACAGCACTTCAGAGCGCTGCAGTTTGAATCGCTGGCCTCCAGAGACCTCCAAGTCAGTTTCTTGTGCGCCCTCTGTGCCGCTCCAGCGCGGGAGGTCCCATTCCTGCAGCATGGCGTCGCAGTGTTCAAAGGCCGTGCGCACCAGGTCAGGCACATTGCCGAGCGGGGCCTTGGAATGTGGCTGGCTGATTTTGCTACGAGCAATGTGGTAGGGCGAGTCGATGAGGAGGAGGCCGGCCACGGAGAAGGGATATCGGTCAGGGGTTTCGGCGATGCGGTGAGCCATGGCGAGAGAAAGGAAGCCACCGAGGGACCAGCCTATGAGTGTGAGCAATGAACAGGACACGACAGGGTCTCATAATGGAAGGGAAAGCAACAGCAAAGAAGACACGATCAAATAGGCCCATAAATGAGTGATTTTGAGATAGAACGTTATAAACAACGTGATAGACAACATGAACAACACAGTAAAGGAGCAATATGGACAGGTAGGTATAACTTGACAACACGAGTAAGAACATAAAGAATGGCATCAAACAAGAACGACATGAAAATAACCTCAACGACAAGAAATTCACAACAAAATAGGGTAGGACAGAAAAAGAGAACTCACCTCCCAACATGATCTCCCCTCGAATCCCCTCCCTCACCAACCCGTCCAGATACACCAGCACCATCTGCTCCATGCCCCCCTCCCACGCGTCCCCCGTAAAGTACCGACTATTGTGCACCGCCCACACATCACGCCCCAGGCTCCCGAGCAGGAAGTAGCTGAAAGTCGTGCCACCGCCATCATGGAGGAGCACCAGGGGCGGCGGGCGCGGATTGGCGATCGCTCTATTGGGAGGTATGAACTGGATTTGCGTTGGGTTTGGACCGCCGGGGTACATTGCCGCCGTTGAGATGCGCGGAGAGGGGCGCGTGAAACTCGGCGAGGGGGGAGGGGTGCAGACAAGAAATTAGTGTCACTTTGGAAATCGAGGAAGTCGGCGAATATCCGGTTGCGAGGAAGAAGAGAAAGAAGAAGAGAAACGATTTGGTGGTCGGCGGAAAGAGGGAAAGGAAATGTGACACGGTACACCTTTGTTCAGAATCGCGGCACAGAAAGATGACTAAATTTGGTACAAGTAGCGGGGCCCCACAGAGGAGAACCAATGATGGCCTCGCAAAGACTCACTCAGGTCAACTGTGCATTCACTGTTGTCTGTACTGTGCACAACACCAATCAAAAACAAACTCACACAAAATTCAGAGTAACAACCTAAACTAACTAGATCAAAAATGACAAGCAACAACATTCGTGAAAAGCGTTTCAATTTCCTGTCGCACCACAGCACTACTGCCACTACACCATGCCGGCATTCGAACAACAATGAAGCCCATGTGCGCCGACACCCGAGTCATGTTCCACCACTCCGCTCCCCTGTCAAAAATAAGCTCTTGTCCTCCTTTCTTGTCTCTCCTGCTTCGAAATGCCTGTGAGAGCCCAGCCGGAAAACAGGAGAAAGTGAAAAAAGCGGCTAGAGGCATGCTCTCAGCGCATTCAATAATTGCTCTCGTTCCACCGCTCCTAGAGAACACCGCTGCAGGCAGATAATGATAAGCGCAAGGTTGGACGCATCTGACATGCCACGATTGCCGCTAACATCATTCACCAGGGCCATGTTCAGGGCCCACGAGCGTGGGAACTGAAAAGAAATGATGGATCGATTAGCCATGAACTGTCATCTGTTGCGCGTTTTGTTATTGTGGCAACTTCTTCAGTCGTCCAGTTGCATCTCCGTCATGGCGCGTACCTCTCTTTGAACCATCCTCCTCAGGACCTCCAGGGTCTCACGGGCGTGAGAGTCACCCCTGTTTTGCCACAAGAAGGCCAGCTGGCCGCTCGAACCTGTTGGGTGCGACGTCAGCATCGCCGTGACTGTATGGAGAACGTGTTGGAGGAAAACTCGGCGGTCCATATCTGGCACGCCATTTGTGCCGTAGTAGGCACTGCCAATGGCCTCTAGGAGGCGCCTGCTTCGGCTCACAAGGTTTTCGGCGGTCATTGGCATTGATGTAGGGGGCTGATTCGCGTAGTAGGCCGTTGCAATGTGCTCGAAAGCGCTGTGTCCGGTGCCTTGCATGGGTCGCGTCGCGCTCTCGATGTTTTCCTCGTTGGCACTGGACGGTCCGGCACCAGTCCAAGGCGCTGTCGGTCTTGTCTCGCTGAACACAGGTGACTGAAGGCGAGGGTCCAGCACCTGCTCCCAAGAGAAAACTGGACGATTTGGAACCTGAGGCAATCTCATCTGTCCCAATACCGACGGAGATGGCTGCAGGCTGCTGAATCCCAAGGGGTTACGGGCAACTGGACCATGTGGAACCTGAGGCAATCTCATCTGTCCCAATACCGACGGAGATGGCTGAAGGCTGCTGAATCCCAAGGGGTTACGAGCAACTGGACCATGTGGAATCTGAGGCAAGCTCATCTGTCCCATTACCGACGGAGATGACTGGAGGCTTCTGAATTCAAGGGGATTGGGCCGGTTGGCTGGGGCCTCCCGGTTGACAGCCCTCGTGGGAGGTCCCAAGTTGGCAGCCCTCCTGTTGGCTTGAAAAAGGCTGGCGGGGGATCCCCTGGTGGTCGGGACCGGTGGAGGCAAGCTTCTCAAGTGCTCAGCGCCGGTTCGGCTCATTGAACTCGTGACTATGGATTCCAAAAACGATAGATACGAGTCAGTAAACCGCTAATTCTCACCAGTTACCACTTGAGAGCGACGAGCACGTACCTGAGTGGGAAATGGGAGAGCTCTGCAAGCTGGAGTAACCTTCTTCATTGACAGGATAGGTATCATATATGCCCGTGTGTTGTAACTGATAAAATTCGTCCCAAACAGGGATGAAAGGCGACTGCGTCAAGGCTGACTGAGCTTGTCGTGGCTGTATACTAGCCGTGGCCTGCGGGGGTGAAGTCGAGGAGGGCTGCGGGCTTTCAAGACCTGGCACGCTGTCCCAATCTGGAGACGGCCGTGGCCACTGTCCCCCAAGTTGTCTGTAAGTGGGCGGCAATGAGCGCATGTCGATCAAACCAGTGTTTGGGACACCATTTGGGTACGCCATGGCGTCGTTTGCTCTCATCCTCTCAGCTTCTTCTTCGGCTTCAAGGTCTTGAATTCTCCTCCTCATGCCTGTAGCTAGGAAAGTCTCTGTCAGCAATCAGGAAGCGATACAAAGAAAGACGAGAGCGAGAATACAAAGAAAAGAAAATAGGAGAAGGAGAGAAGAATGGAGAAGAAGGGAAGATAAAGGAGAAGAGGGTAGAAGGACAGAAGGACAGAAGGAGAAGAGGGGGGAAACAAAACTCGACTTGAACACGAGCGCTCTCTTCAACTTTTCAAGAAGTGGTCTTGCCCATGACTCAGATGTGCAGATGCGAGACAAAACGCAGTAGAGACATCAAAGAAAAAGATATGGACTGCAACTCACGATACGACCTCTGAGCGACCCGGTTCTGTACTCTCTTTACATCCAAAGGATCCGTCATCTGGGTCCAGTCATCTTCTGGCGCCAAGCTGCGGTTTCGAAGCATCCTTCTCAGTTCGGCTGAGGTGGCCCTTGGCCTTCGCCTTCGCCTTCGCCTCGGGGCTTCCTGAGGCGTCACCGTCTCTGGAACGACTGGAACGACTGGAGGCGAGGATGGCAGGGGTCGCCGCTGGGCAGCAGCTGGGGCCGAAGATGGCAGGGGACGCCGCGGGGCAGCATCTGGGGTCGAGGATGGCAGGGCAGCAGCTGGAGTCGAGGATGGCAGGACAGCGGCTGGAGTCGAGGATGGCAGGACAGCGGCTGAGGTCGATGTCGTTGGGACAGGATCGGGAACCGTCCTGACAGTTATGCAGTCCTTGACTGTTTCGACTGGATAGTTCCAGAAGGGCCCTGGTGGGGGGGAAGTCATGGTTCTTCTTGTAAAAAAAGAAGAAGAAAAAAGAAGAAAGAAGAGCAGAAATAACAACAACCCGGACAGGGAAGGGAAAGGTAAAGTGGGCTGATGGCTGGCTGGCTCTCAGCACACGAGGCCACGGAGACTGTCGAGGATGCTGCTGGAAAGTGGAATGGTGAAGCCAAGTATGAACAAGAGTTGAGTACAATAGTACTCGTGATAGTCAAGAAAGTAAGAGTGATGAAGAGGAGTGATGGCAATTTTTTGTTCTCAATGTTGGAGATGGCGAGTGGTTTATATACATGCCAGTGGCCACATAAAGGACATAATAGTCAGGGACCCGAGACGTCACTCACTCTCAGAGTCGAGGAACAGTCTGGCTATTCTCACGGTGGTACGCTCCGTGCCAGCTCAGTGGTGATGCTTGACTTGCACATCATCGTTCTGCTTCATTTCGCGATATATGCGAGGCACCTCTGGGAGATCACAACCCATCATTCAGCCGTGGCGCTTAAATCAACCCTCGGACCTCCATTGTGGCATGATTCCTGGCCCAATCTGCCACGTAAATGGCGGATCATGCACGCCTCACGTATGTCCATCATATTCGACTCATAGGGTCCGACCAAGAGCACGCCTCAGGGTCCAGCGAATCAACTGCTTAACTCAATCAAGATAGTCCTGCTCCTGCTTGTGATCGCCCTTGCGTCTTGTCCATTGGCTATTAGGCACGAACGAGAGAGAGTGTGTATAAGTCGTGACCCGAAATGATGCTTGCTGTACGCCGCATGAAGCAGACACGAGGGCGGATATGCTTCTCGCACGCAAATGCAAGCTTTCGGAAACGCGAGGTTGAGAATGACCCTGAGAGTAAAAATGACGAAGCAAAAAAGAGAGCAAACGCGAAGAACAAAAGAGCAGCACTGAAGTTGACCGGCACACCCTTCCGGCCTCATGCTTCTACTGAACATGATGCCAATGCGAGGAGAGGAATCCCCCAAGTCGCTTTTTGATATTCTATCACCTACCACAATGTAACGCTTGGATGCAACTCGATCTGCGTGCGGCTGATATGTCAGTTCCAAGAGTGAGATTTGGAATGCGACTAGGAAAGAATGACGCAGCACTGAACAATAGAGCACAAACTAGGAAATAGAGTACATTGCCTCGATGTGACATTGCAATACTGATTGATAACTTATTGCATGGAAGCAAAAGATGCTCGACGGGATCATGAGGTGAGTAACTTTTACACGAAGCCCTCCCGCGTATGCCTCTTTTCACTGGACAGGTTCTCAAGTCGTAGTGTTATTCCACATTCCACAACATATACTCGGGCGAAACCATGTTCAAGTTGGCACCGGTTCAAGGTTGACAACGGTCGCTTGGGTCCAGCTTTTAGCGTTGAACGCAATAAGGAGTACAAACACGTGTGCGACGTGTGATGGTGATGATGTTATTGGCCTGTCCTGCCTGCTTTTTTTAACGGAATGCAACATCGCTAGAACAAGCTATATGCATTTAGCCCGGCTTTGCACTGTGTTCCGTGCAACGTTCTGAGACATATATGGATTGACCCTCAGCGGAAATACCGCGAAACCGGCATAATGAAGTCGCGGGTATGTACAACGTTTTCCTCGTCGGATTGGGGAATCCGATTTTTGTCCTCGTTCCGACTCATTTGATCGCCCATCCTCTGCCGCGAATTTGATATGTCTCTCGGCCTCTTGCATGTCAGCCCACTATCAGCAAGAGCTCGTGATTAAACTCGCAAGACGCGACAGACGCACAATATTCAAGTACGACTCTTCGCCCGTCGATTGGTCAAGTGGCCGGCCATCAGCCACCGCTTCCATGCATAGCCGATTCGACCGAACGTGAGGGGACCAGCTTGGCGGTGCTACACCATTGTCCTGGTACCTGACGCCAGGTAACCACAAAATCCGCTTTGTTCTCCTGGTTGTCATAATAAAGGCACAGGATGGAGTATGCCAAACTGAGGACGGCAACTGTGACTCACGCATCCCTCGTGGCATCAGATTCGGCGTGTGATTCGTGGCTACAACTTCAAACAAGCTGCTCCGCCGTCACATCGAGAACCTTTTTGCATCACTCATCCATGCACTATTGTGCATGCCAGACTGCTTTCCTGCGATCGGGCCCTGCGAGTGTATGGCGCATACGTCCAAAACCCCATGCTGTCTTCCAACAGCACTGTACAACTTTGCCGGCCCGCCACCCATGTGATTCTCCCAATATACTTGCGATGTTATCGAGGGCAACCCAGGGGCACGCTTCTTGATCCAGGAACTAAGTCGTGGGGCCCTTGCCACGCCGTCCGGCCTCTTGTTCTGGATCGCTTGGATAGCCAATAGTCCAGTCGTCCTCTTGATCTCCGATGGTCAAAAGCAGTGAGGCAAAGCTTGCCATCGGGAACAATGGGATAGCTCTTATCACGACCTCAGCTTTGACCCTCGGGGGATGGGTACATGGTGTTGCATGCTGTGCAAGGAGGATAATGCAAGTGAAAACGGAAGATGACGAAGCCAGATAACTTTGAGTCGTATTGTAGTGAGGCTTCCGCATCAGCATTGTTTTGATGAAGCAAATGATATATCATAAGCTTGCAGCCGAAAAGTCGTCTTTCTGCGTCACCTCCCTGAGCCCTCCAGCATACATACCACGACCCCTACCGTGGCCTGGGTCGCTCTTATCCCAGAAGCGGAGAAGGAGAGTCTCTGACCGAGCGATATGTAGTGTCCAACTTGGCGGAAAGCTGCAGGAAGCTGTCATATGAAAGACTCCGTATCATTATTGATCTGTGGTGGTTTGTGACGGTGAAGTTGTACTCTGGCTTGCGCTCCCGCATTACCGTGCGGCGTAAACGAGTCCTCATGCCTCAGTCTGTTGCTGGGTCCAGAACCAGGTACCCTTGGACCTCCCACATCCTATGCGGTTGGAGAGTCGAACCATCACTTCTCTGTTGACGCTTATGCACTGAAGAGCCAACGTCTGTGTTGTCGGTCAGCCGCCAATACCAAAAATAATGTCCTGCGATTGCCAACGTCAGTACGCAAGTACGTCAAGAAAATACGACCTTTTGGTATACTCAGATGCCAGTCTACTGTCTATACTGGCGGAGTTCTTCTGATAGCTCTGACTGTACCTGATCAGCCCCTCAGAGGCCTCAGTCACTACCCCATGACAAATTGATCTCAACATGTAGTGATAATGGCCGACCACATCATCGGTCTCAGCAGGCTCCATCGGATTCGCCTGTAAAGCTGCGCAGTCTACGGCGACTGTCTGACGAGATCAAATTGCCACTTATCTTCATTGGGAAGGCAATCCACCTGCATGACTTCGTCTCGGTTTTGTTCAAAATGCTTGCTATGGAACAGGACCGTTGCTAGCGTAGCTTTCTCATCAGCCCCTATTTGACACTTGAGGGCTGGAAGTATTCAACTCCCGTTTGCAAGTTGTGTGGCGACGATAACCTGAAAGTCTGTGCGCTAGTAGCTCACGAGTCCAACACACATCGATTTCGTACCGGAGTGCCGTTCGAGAACACCTGGCCAGTCAAAGAATCTCGACCTTGCGTTGCGCGGCAGGCATACAATGACAAGACGAAGGCAAGAGCGTCCATCAGTGACCGCTCAGTCAAGTCCGGCCAGCAAGCCACTTCCAAAATCCTTTTTGGCGTCGATTTACCCTCTTGGGTTCTTGACGTGCCTGGGCTCTTCATTCAAGATGATTGTGGTACTGGCACGACGGCATCGCGTTCAAATGATCGTCGCAGACCATACTTTCTGGTGCTTCTGTACTGGCCTGCTGACGTGCGCAAGAAAATATCCCATGTCTTCCAATATCTGATTGTAGCTTTCATCAGATTCTGGGTAGCAAACACGTACCCATCGAGTTGAAGTACACATCGGATCATACACGATTATACGCGAGAACTCTGCATTGTCCCACGAGTAGGTGGTTAGTAAACCACTTATCCCTCGAGATCCACGAACAGAATGGGCGGCGTGCCAACCGCACCTGGACAATTGGAACTTCGGAGGTGCAGCGGCGACAACGGACGATTGAAAGATGGAAGGCGACGATTGACTTTTCGTACGCGCGGCCGAACGGTGAGGCTGTCAAACAATAGAAAGCGTGCCTAAAAGAGCCAATTCCCTCCGAAAGGTCGTCAACCACATGCTTTGCAGCTCTTTCTTCTTCGTGGTCAACGCCCAATGGCCATCCGCACTACAGAGTAAAGCTCGGCGGCGCGCCGAAAGACCTGCCCGTAAGAGGGGATATTCAGCCTCCCTGTGATGGCCTAGTTCCAAGAGCTATTCGCGAGTGTCTGCGCCGCCGTCTGGGTGACATACCCAATTCCGTTGCGCCACGGAAGACAACGAAAGAATACGCATTGTACAAGTTCCTGAACGCTGTACAATTGACACCAACATTGCTGAGGACTGAGCAAAGCCAGACCATCACGCTCCCTCCCCAAGGTCCATTTCCATGTGGACGGAGTACGGAGTATGGGGAATTGAGAAGCCAGAAGACATTCGATGGGAAAGTTATTAAGTCAGACCTCACGTGAGTTTGCAGAGTGCTGGACGGTTGTTTCTGCGAGGCCTTCCCCTTGATGATGTCGGGCGTGGCTTACGGACGAGGGTAAAGATGTATGGAGTTGGTGAGTACCGAACGTTGGTCTCGTTTATTACAAGCCCAGTCCAATGACAAAAGTTCACGTGACGGAAAAACATCGTACTCCCGGTCAAAACTTTCCGAATGATGATTCAAAAAAAACTCCTCGCAGAAGCTGGAAACCATCGTGTGGACAAACGGGGAATCGAACCCCGGACCACTCCCAAGCGTTGAATTAGTGTCCTAACACATGCTAAGGGAGTATTATACCACTAAACCATTCGCCCATTGATACCGGTGCTGTCTGATATTACTGTATATATCGGCTTCACCATGGCCAGCCACAAATATGTCCGGAATGTAGGACTCGAGCAAGCTTTCGCTCATTGCTTCTGGCAAAGAAAGCTTGTTTCCCGCCAGACAGGGATTACATATGTACATAGATGGTAGGTTCGTACGGAGTAATCTGCGTCGTCATAGCCGCTCCCCCGCACCTGCAGCCACTTTTAGTAGGTACCTAGGTACTGTATGTACATGTATGTAGCTTGGCTGGCGCAACATCACGACAGAAGACATCCAGATCCGCCAGACTGCATCACAATTCCTCTTATGGTCGTCGTGTAGCTCGCAAGCACGTCTTCTGACTCTTCACCGTCTTCACCATGGCTTCAGAAAGCAATGTAGGCGACATCCCAGCCCTTGCAATAGGTAGCTTCCCTCCGCCAATTCCCCAATGCTGAACGAATCTTCTCTGCAGGATCCGAAGCTCCTCTACGCCGTCGAGGGTATCAAGGCCTATCACATTGCCCAAGGCAATGAACAACCACTCAACCCACTCGGGCCCGAGACCTTGTCGTTGCTGATGGTATCAACATCGTCTGGCTTTTCCGACCCCTCTGGCCCTGCATCGGGTCCGCAAGACTTCTATCTGCATCTACATTTGCCACCCGAGCTCGATCTACCTCTCCCCGCCACGACACAGATATACCATCAGCCCCCCACGAGCTACCTGATTCCTCGCTGGGATCTCGGACCCGACAGCGGCGCATTCACACGAATTGAATTTCCGGCCATTGGCTCTCGCGCTGGTATTCAAGAAGACGTCGATACTTTCGAGACCATTCTCGCGCAATGCACTGCTTTTCTGGAACGCGCCACGGCCCCTGGGCCCTCGGGGAGCAAGACATCATCCGTTCCGGCGTCTTCTGCCGAGGCAAAAGAATCCGCTGGTGATGAGCCACCGGCGTATGACCCTGCCAGCTTCGCGAAAGGCGAGGGATATGCTCATGGCAGCGTGAGTTCAGCCTCCAAGGGAGGCCGTATTGTTCTGGTGGACGAGGAAGATGGCAGTGTCGTTGGGGAGCTAGGCGACGGATTTCAGGTAGTAGAGGACACGGCCATAAAGCCCGGATCCAAAGGTTTGTGTCATTCACTCAGCGTCCTTGACTAGTGTGTTCCTCTACGTCTCGCTAATCCAGTCGCGGGACAGATCCTGTCGAAATCGAACTGCCCACCGATGCGTCACAGGCCATCACGGTTCAGCCCGTATCGGGATATGGTGATGACGATGAGGACGACAGGGTGCATCCAGCCTACAAGAAGTCCACCATCTTCAATATGGGAATGCGAGCGTCTCGTCTTCTCATAACGACATCGGATTATGTCGCGCAAACCCTCAGCAGCCAGGCTGAAAACTACGCCAAGAATACCCAGCCCAACACAAAGCCTGTCACATTCACGCCTACGACTCATGCGCACATCCGCAGGATCAATCACTTTTCCACCAAGGCTGCAGGTTTGTCCGCGTCCACAGTCGGGTCCATCTCCAAGGTTGCGCAAAACTTCGGCGCCAACCTATCCAAGCGAAAGGATGGTCGTGCGCGTGGCTTCGACAAGGACGGCAAGCCCATCGAGACATACAAGCCAGGAATGCTCAACAAGAGCCTCATGGCGTTCAACACCGTCGTGGATGGTATGGAACATGCCGGACGTAGCTTGCTCACCAGCACCTCGTCTAGCGTCAGCCATGTCGTTGAGCACAAATGGGGCCCTGAAGCCGGTGAGGTGTCTCGCAATCTCGGCGGTGGCGTCAAGAATGTTGGCCTCGTCTACATTGACGTGACGGGCGTGTCTCGACGCGCAGTCCTGAAGAGCGTGGCCAAGGGAATGGTCGTGGGAAATGTCAAGGGTGGCGGCAAGGTCATTGTCGGTGGCGGAGAAAAAACGGACAAAGCGGGATCCGGGGTGGCAGAAGGCAGCGGCAAAGGGAAAGCCTAGGAAGACGACTCAGTCATAATGGGGTGAGGATATGCGAACTGCCTGCAGGCACGAAGGGACGTCCGTTGGAGACGGTGCATGTAGGCACGGAGTACTCATAAACGAGTCGATGGTCAAGAGCAGGATGAGGTCGTGTAATGCTGCGGGGGCGATGCATTGCAGCCTGCAGAAGATATGTGTACATAAAGAAAAGATTGTAAAGACTTATCACTGATCAGATTGCCGGCATGATCGGATTTCATGCGGATCACGTGTCTGCGCGTTCGCCTTCGCGTCGGCGGACCCCCTCAACTCCACTCGCGTCTCTTCACGACTTCTCGACGTCACCTCACAGTCACGTCATCTTCAATTCCCGTTGCTGGCCATACACGGCGGCTCCACCGCCCCATCTCGAGCTCGCCGTTGCAGATCACGAAGCATTTCGACTTCCAATCAGCTCGCCACCCAAAATACGTGCCCTGGGGCGCCATCAGCCTCCCACTAAAATCGGCTGCGCGTCCATGTGTCGATTCGAGCTGCTCGGGGCCATCATCCTTATTTCCCACGACATACAAGACGCAATCAAGCGCAGGAAGGCGGCACGAAGCAACACGCGATGCTCCACGAAATCCTCCTGTCCCTCTCCGGCCATCCGTCGCCCCTCCTTCGCCCGCCAAGCTCGCCCGAAGCAGACGCCCTCGCAGGAATCAGCCCGCCCGAACGGCAGCTGCTCTCTTCCGCTGGCCACATAAGTCATCTACACACGAAGCTGATCGCGTACTCTTCCGAGACGGCTACCTCTCATCCCAGTACGATCTGCAGAGCCGTCTGTACGGCCATTAGCTCCGTTCACCTAGCTGCCTTTCAGCGCAAGGTGCTAGACGTGGAAGCGAGCGTGTTGCGGAACGATGCGGGCCTGGTGGGTGCCTACAACATTGTGCCCCTGACGGCCGTCATGAGCGAATTCCAGCAGTGGACGAGAAGGCTGGAGTGGCTATGGGATACGGTGCGGTTCATCATGGCGAGGGACGGAGAGGGGCGGGCTTGCCGCGGCGCTGCACTGATTGATCGCTTGCGGGACGAGCTGCAGAGCGGATATCAGGACGTGGCGGCTACGGCGGAGAGCTTGGTCAAGGCAGCCGAGACGGCGTGGCTAAAGCAGGTTTCGGCATGGGTGCTATATGGGAGACTCCCGAGCTTCGGGGCCGACGACTTCTTCGTACAGACGACGACGATACAGGGTGCCACAAACGACCGTGACTACGTCTGCATGGCAGATTGTCTACCTTCTTTTGTCACAGGCGCGACGGCATCATCTATGCTCTTTATTGGAAAATCCCTTCACCATGTTCGATCCATCAACACGAGCTCCACGTCCACGGGGGTTGCCCACGTTGCCGCCAAACTGTCTGAGCTGTCCACGCTGTCCCTGCCGCTTGAAAGCACTGACTTTTCGAAGGCTATCAAGGCTATCCGCACGTCGTTATCTGAAACCACTCTGCAGCAGATGCTGCCACTGGCAAAAGTATCGGAAATGATGCATCTGCTCCGAGAATTCTTCCTCCTCGGACGGGGCGAGTTCGCTATGGCGCTGACACACGAGGCGGATGAGAAGATTCGCAACCGGTGGCGAAGGGCGGTGACCGGGACAGGGAATCATCCTTCTCATCTGGCGCACGACAACAGTGATCAAAGCGTCAAAAACGTGACGGTTAAAGATGGGGAAGTGGCCGCCGTGCTGAACCGGACGTGGGCGGTTCTCGTGTCCATGCAGGGCCAGCACGCGGAAGAAGACGACCAGCTAGACCTGGCCAGAAGTTTGATACAGCTCCATCTGACCAAGGCCAGGCCGCCGGCTGCTCTGGCCACGGGCAGAGGTCTCGATATGGAAGCGGCAAGCCATGTGGCCGCGTCTCCGTTTCGCAACATGCTGTTTGGCGTGCCGGCCATGCTGAGCATCGACCTCCCCTCGCCGCTCGACATGGTCATCTCGGCGTCGGACCTGCAGCTCTACTCGTCCATCAACTCCTATCTTCTCTCGCTCCGCCGAGCACACATCCGCCTTACGGACCTGTGGAAGATCACATCGCTCCGCCGCCACTATCCTTCTCCGCGCGGCACCTCGGATTACGCCGTCACGCTTCGCGAGCGCTGGTCCGACCGTGCTTGGCTCCTCCGCAGCTCGTGGACCACAGCCAGCGCGGCCATCTTCTTCCTCGGCGAGACAGAAGCCTACTTCCAGACGGAAATCGTCGCCGGTCTCTGGGACCACTTCCACACGTGGCTCCTCCCACCACCATCCAAGGAATCTCAACACTCTGCCTCCGCCTCCCGCTCGCACTCTCAATCCCGCTCTCGCTCTCGCTCCCGATATGCGCCCTTTTCTGACCCCATCACCCCAACCTTTAATAAGCCAACACTCGCTCCCTCAGCCTCATCATCACACGACCCTGAAACGCTCTCCACAGCCCACACTCTCTACCTCCGCACCCTCACCCACCGCCTCCTCCTCACCCAGCCCTCTTTCACGCAACCCCTTTACGCCCTCCTCACCCACATCGACCACCTAGCAACCCACCTCCACCGCCTGCACTCCCTCTTCACGTCCTCGGACCTTCACCACGACGCCGGTGTCCTCGACACGACTAGCTCCTCTGACCGAGACCGCGAGCAAGGCCAGCTTTTTGAGTCCCTCCACACACTGCACCACAAAGTCAAGAACGGGATTCAAGATGCCGTTCATGCACTCCGGGCGCTGGAATCAGATCCTTCCTTTTTGGCTGAGTGGGATGGACAGGCGCTTGCGGAGCCGGAGGAGGGGGAGGGGGAAGAGCACATGGGGTATATCCCTGCGAGGGTAGGGGGCGTGGATCGGTTGTTGATGAAGTTGGATTTTGGGAGTTGGATTTCTGGGTAGCTGGAGGTGTGACGATATCAGGTCTTTTCTCTTTTTCTTTTCCATTCTTTTCTCTGTCTTCTTTGTCCTAGGTCCAAGGCGCTGTTGTACTGTACTGTGAAATCTATGCACAATACAGATGGGTATTGGTGTATGGTTTAGCCATAGAGGCGTTTACGAGGTTATGAAGTTCATGATGTACTGGGGTGGGAGACTGGAGTGCTGGTTGTCACGACTCAATGGGTATGTAACTATGGGAGGTAAAGATTCCGTCATAGTCTCATAGACGTAAAACGATTACTGTGTTGTATGCCTATGGCCCTATGTAAATACTTATATAAAGTTAGAAACATGCGAGATGAGTACTCGTGCCACGGAACTGTTGCGTGCAAAGGCCACCACAATTACAAACAACCAGCACGACGCCACAGGTAGACAGATATGCCCACCCGTCCATACATGATACGCCTACGTTTGATATATCGCGACTCATGCGAACAAGTCGCACTATGTATGTGCCGACGCCTCAGTTAATGCGCAATAACTCATAAGGTCTCTCAAGGCTATGTATTGTTGTGACTTCTTGTTTTGTACTCTATGAGTCTATCATGATTCATCGATTGTTCAACTTGTCTAATCCAAGAGAGAAAAGCCGTCGTGGCCGCATGAGAGGACGGCCTTGGCCTCGTGTCAATTTACTCCGTACACCCCTAGTCAAAAGCAACACATAATACGGAGTATTGACGTCGAACCTACCTATACGTGGCAAGACAAAACGGCGAGCGCGGCCCGAACCGAACTAGGTACATACAAAGTGCAATTCGCCTCGGTAATTATGGTCCTCACTCTCAGGTTTACATCGTCCTCCCAGTAAACTCCGACTCGAGGATAGGCGACTTTCGTGAACATGTTGGAACCTACCGAGTTTGCGCAAAGATGATATTCATTTGCTTACGTCCCGAGGACCCGAACCAGACTTCTGACTCCATGACCAGCATTCAGACACCCATCACGAGGGTGCGCGGGACCTCCGGAAGTTCGGAACTTGACAGCGAGTTCTACATTTACCCGGCGCGCTACCTACGTACCTACCCCGGTACTATAGCGGCAACGATCCTGTAGTGTTGTCTGAGTTGATGGCGCGATAGGTACATAAAGACAGGCAACTCCTCGCCTGCGGCCTCGTCACCTCGTGTGCACTGTGGATTCGTAGCGGCCAAGCTCTCATGACTCATGAGTCATACCAGATAAACATCCTCCATTGTCCAACTGCTCATTTCAATCTCTTCAACAACGCTCGTCGCTACCATGAAGTTCAGCGCTATCCTCGGCAGCTTGGCCATCTATGGCGTCCAGGTGCACGCCATCCCAACAGACCTCGATTCTCAAGCCATCCAGCCCATTGAAGCAAGCTCCCCAAGTCCAAACACACTCGAAGTGAGAGATTCTTACTGTTGCGCCGGATTGTAAGTTTTCCGTCCTGTATGTAGGCTCGCCTGCTGGCCTATCTCTTTTTACTGATGTGGAACAGTGGAAGTAGGAAAGATCCAGCGAATTACATCACCCAGTACATTCCCCGGATATCTGGAACATATTTTTGGGATGTATCGAACAACGGGAATGAATGCATGGTAATTGTCCGGAGGAACCCACTTGACTGTTCAGGATGGACATTCACGGCATATGGCTGTGGAGACTCCGCTTCGTCTGTCGACATCTCGGTCCGCCCTGCGGGTGACTGTCGCAGATAAGATGTCAAGAGGCAGGTACATGTCATAATCATGCGGGTAAATGTGAACAGTGAGTGAGCGATTAAGAGTTGAGGATGGGATACATACACTCTAGAGTCTAAGGGCTGGAAGTAAAGGATCAAGATGTTGCTGTTGGAACCGCTCCACTACCAATAGTCGCAGCCATCTCAGACAAGGACATTGTATCATGAAGGTTTCATGGTGGTACCACAGTGAGATCCTGACCGGTCGCACAGGAACGGAGTCCAACACCACGAGCAGTGTATATAGCTGGAAGATGGACAACTTACAAGACAAGTTGAACAAGACAGACCGGTCACTCCGACTCACTCATTTATAATTCGTTCTGTGTCGCTATGTAAGGCATTATCCGAGTGGATTGAGCGCCCTGAAGTCATCATTAGGTGGAAGTATGCTCATAGCCAAGGCGTATGATCTGGTCACCTGGTGTGAAAATTGATCAGGATGCTGTCTGAACTGTGTATCAAGGGTGTGTATGCTGAGTCCTGACGTTTAACAATGTCAATGCTTGCCCTGATAATAAGAATACAGGAGTAAGCAATCGTAATCTCTGACTCTCTAGGCTTGGTACTAGGAACCGGTACACACACCTAAGTTGGCTCTCCGTATGAACGGCAAGTCAACAGCCAGGCCCTCCTGGTCCCTCATCACCATTGAGAGATGCGCAGCTTCTCAGCTCAATTGTACTAGCTATCTCATCGATACCGGGCCGAATATTCAAGGCGATCATGCCTAGATAACTGCCGTCAGCGTTTTATGTTCTCGTGAGTCGTGCTACCCATAAGTCTGTGTGGGCACGGCACTCGAGGACTCGGCAGTGGGCACAATCTGAATCGAGTTCCGTAACCCAATGGGCCATTTGTCTCGGTCGCATTTCTAGCAATGGCTTCATCTGGCCCAGTCAACGCAGTAAGGTTGTTTTGCCGTTTTCCACCAGATTCCTGAATCCGGATTGTCGGACTAGGCGGAGTGAGCCCAAGTTGCGCAAGGAATCTGAAACAGATGGCCGCATCGATGTAGTTTGAATTGGATAGAGAACAAGAAAGACTATCTGAAGAACTGAGAGAATGAGCGACTATCAATAGACATTATTAGGCGCTCTGTGCTACCACCCTAATCATGATTCATGTCCATTGATAGTCGCTCATTCTCCCGGCCCCGGAGTCCCGGGCCCCAGTTCTTCAGAGTTCTTCAGATAGTCTTTATTGTTCTCTATCCAATTCAAACTACATTGATCCGGCATTTCTGTGCCAGACCAGAGATCAAAACATTCAAGCATATGACCCCTACCTTTGACATCTTGCCCTCAGCCCTCACTCTGTTGTGAACTCTCAAGCCTTGACAGCGATGCGCGTCAGCCGGGGCCAGCCCATGCCCACCAAGTCCGCAAGTCGATACATTTAGGTAGTGAGCCCGACTGTTTGTCCAGGTAAGTCATGTTTCGAGGAGGTGTTCAGGGCCCCGGCCAATCAATGGAACAATGCGACAGAGTCATCTGGGAGCTGCAAATTGCAATATCGTGGGCTTTGGATCAAACAGTTTCAAGGGTTCAAATTATCGCGAGGAAGTTTTAGTTTTTTTCGCCCATTGTGCATGTCACTCGAAGTCGTGACCTGAAGCAAGTCTTGTTAAGATCTTCAAGTTCAATGGGATGAGTGGCTTGCCATCCATGCAATCCATGCAATCCATTATTCATTCACCTCCAATGTTTTAAAAACAGTATTCCCAGAGCTGACGTTCAACAGCCAATTCTGCCTCATAATTTCCGAGCTTTCCAAATACTGCATCAACAATCTTCAGCCACCGCCGGTTGAGCTTTGTGACGAAGTGCGCCTTGGTATAGTCCCAGTAGTCTGGAAACCATCCACAGGTTCCCCAGTCAATGAATCCTGAAAGCCTTCCATTATGCATCATGATGTTTCGCATGTTCAGATCCCCGTGCGTGAAAACAATCTCGTGTCCGCTTCTATGTGCCACATTTGGTAGTGGGACGCATCGGAGAGTGTCGTTGAAATCGTCCTCGTCCACAAAGGGCCCGAAAAAGTCTCCTCGAGCTTCGTCATATTGCGACCCAGTGATGAGCCTGCCGTCGTAACATGCCTTGCCGAGGGCGTTTGTAATGGCGTAGTTTGGCGAAACCTCCTTTGGTATCGCCCGCAGCTCCGAGAGGCATTTCTGTAGATCACCAACCAGAGTTGTCACCTCGTCATGACTGAGGGTGTCGATACACCAGCCCAGAGGGACCCCGCAGACTTTGGTAGTCAGAAGGTAAGACTTCTCCGAATCCGATGCAAGATCCAGGGCACTGGGAACGGAAACGTTTGTGTGGCGTCTTACAAGTTGCAGTGCAGCAAACTCGTTGGCCAAGCTTCTGTGCCATCTCGTGCGTGCGGTCTTGAGATAAAGACCAAAAGGCAATCGTTGTACGTTGAGGCTGCAACTTGGCCCATACATGTGAGCCCCCAGGAACGCAAGGCCTTGGTAAGCTCGTATGCGAACAATAGATGGCACCAGCCGCCAGGCCACTGCAAGGGCAGTGGCAACACGCCCCGACAGGAATCGCCAAAGTGAAGCCGTTGGCCCATTGCCGACTGTCTTGGGTTTCTTGCAAGCGACTTCTCGAGCGATACCAGTCCACCTGATAGGATGTGCGAGTTGCGAGAGAATTTCCAATGCAGACGTGTCCGGATTATCTACATGAGAAGCAATGCAGTCTGTGAATTGAGCGGTTCGACACAAGGGAACCTTCTCTGTGATGGATGGCAAAGTTGGGCCGCCAATTGTGCTAGTGTAAACAGTGTACTGGAGGTCTGTGAGCTTGTGAACGCGCGTGAAGACAGGGTGAGAGCTGAGCATCAAGAGAAAAAGAAACAAACCCACCTTCAAACCTGGTCCGATCATAAACTCGAAGAATCCCTGCGCTAACGCTGCGGCCGCAGACCTGCGGACAAGCCAATGGTTCTGCTCGGGACTCAAACTTGCTGCTTTCAACAATAGCCAGTCCAGAAGAGAAGGACCGATGAATATACCAAGGACTTCATGCAGTTCCTTGTCAATCTGGAACGCCTCAGTCGGGAGTAGAGGCACCACGACGAGAGGGTCCCAGGCAGAATGGCCAAGTCCAGTGAGGCAGCATTTGCCACGGTCTCGTTTTCTTATCGTCGAAATGACGGTTGGATCACGAGACGGATGTCTTGAGTCATCATGTGTAACTACTCATCATCATCAGAACAACGCTACCAAGGCATTTTGGCTGGACGTACATACACACGGAGATCAATCGTTTCCAATCGGATAGAAGCGTGGCTAGATCCAGACCGTCTCCGTCCACAGAGCACCGTCCAAGTATGTAGCGGGCCGTCTGCAGAGGGTCTATCGAGTTTTGAAGAAAGCACTCGAGTAACTGCCCATCGGGGTACTTGAGGTCGACGCTTCGGAGGAGTTCCAGCACTCTTTCGATGTCGGTCGTGGTCGTGGTTTCCGCCATGACGAATGTGTTGTGGTTCTCAAGCGGGCTCCACGCGCCAAAAATATCAGTGGAAGAAATGCAGCCTAGGTATGGCATCAAGACTCAAGTGGGAGAACTCAGAAGGTCAATTTGATGTTTCATTTTTTAGGGTCTCATTTGTGCAGTACTCTGTACATACATACCTTCCTACCTAGGTAGGTAGGGTATCTCTATTCTGCACCGTACATAACTTTTTATGCCGTAGGAGTGGGATGGACATTCACGGCATATGGCTGTGGAGACTCCGCTTCGTCTGTCGCTCGGTCCGCCCTGCGGGTGACTGTCGCAGATAAGAAGTCAAGAGGCAGGTACATGCCATAATCATGCGGGTAAATGTGAACAGTGAGTGAGCGATTGAGAGTTGAGATGGGATACATACACTCTAGAATCTAAGGGCTGGAAGTAAAGGATCAAGATGTTGCTGTTGGAACCGCTCCACTACCAATAGTCGCAGCCATTCCAGACAAGGACATTGTATCACGAAGGTTTCATGGTAGAGGTACCTAATGTAGTGCCACAGTGTGGGACCGATCGCACAGGAACCGAGTCCAACACCACGTGGCACGAGCAGTGTATATAGCTGGAAGATGGACAAGACAAGTTGAACAAGACAGACCGGTCACTCATTTATAATTCGTTCTGTGTCGCTATAGGTAAGACATTATCCGAGTGGATTGAGCGCCCTGAAGTCATCATTAGGTGGAAGTATGCTCATAGCCAAGGCGTATGATCTGGTGTGAAAATTGATCAGGATGCTGTCTGCACTGTGTATCAAGGGGTATGTGTGCTGAGTCCTGACGATTAACAATGTCAATGCTTGCCCTGATAATAACAATACAGGAGTAAGCAATCGTAATCTCTGATTCTCTAGGCTTGGTACTAGGAACCGGTACACACACCTTAGTTGGCTCTCCGTATGAACGGCAAGTCAACACTGAACAGCCAGGCTCTCCTGGTCCCTCATCACCATTGAGAGATGCGCAGCTTCTCAGCTCAATTGTACTAGCTATCTCATCGATACCAGGCCGAATATTCAAGGCGATCATGCCTATATAATTACCGTCAGCGTTTCATGTTCTCGTGCTACCCATAAGTCTGTGTGCGCACGGCACTCGAGGACTCGGCACAATCTGAATCTAGTTCCTTAACCCAATGGGCCATTTGTCTCGGTCGCATTTCTAGCAATGGCTTCATCTGGCCCAGTCAACGCAGTACGGTTGTTTTGCCTTTTCCACCAGATTCCTGAATCCTGATTGTCGGACTAGGCGGAATGATCCCAAGTTGCGCAAGGAATCTGAAACAGATGCCCGCATCGTAAAGATTTACCTTCATAGTCTTTCCTGAGTTCCTCTCTTCTCGATGCAACTCAATCGCGCCGTACCCTATTTTCCATATCAGCGTGTTTGCCTATCCACTCGAAGACACCCTGCGTTCGTGGTCCGTAGCGCGGCCCATGCGTTCTGAAGAATTCGCAATGCGGCAGACCGACCCTGAGTCCAGAATAAAAGAGGTGCCTCAACGGAAATTCTTCCAGAGAACTACCTAGCTTGAAACGCGCAGTGGAAGCATCCAGTAACTTTCCAGCCCCCGAGCCAATAAGACTCAACCTCCTGGTTGTTCATCGCCGAGGATGGCTAGCCCGATGCCCTTAATAATTCCTCAAATGCAGCATCATGCTTCCGCCTTTTCTCGATAAAAGCCGCCATACTTTCATCAGGCCGCCACCATCTCGGGGCTCGATCTTTATGAATGTAATAGCAATCCTTGAGGTCGTGGCCTCGAATACAGGCTGGACACCTCCTTCTCCCATTCGCAGCTCCACCAACCTGTGCCCTTGTATTTGAAGGCTCTTGGTGATTCGTCCTCGAAGCCGAACCAGTCCCCCGCTTCGTTCTTTTGGCGCACGGCGCGCTATCATCATCAGAAGAGGCGTCTCTTTTGCCACCCCGGGCGCTTTCACTACCACCATCAGAAGAAGATGAGTTCTCATCAGCAGCAGCAGCAGTGGTGGTGGCACCGGCCCTGTGTTTCCGGACAGGAAGAGGATGAGTGACACTCATGTACTCTCGGAAACGGTTCGTCATTTTCTGTCTCGTCATGAGAGGGTCACGCATCCCACAGTTCATAAAGCTAACAGTCCACCCCTCTGATATCCATTGCACCGCGTCCAAAAAGTCATTTATAACATCTCCAATCCGAGACACGGACGCGACGCCTAGGAGAGTAGCTTCTGCAGCAGCCTCGTCGTATTCCGTCAGCCAGGCATCCCAGTCTTGTGGATCGCGCATCGGCTTCAGAGCGGCCTTGTATCGTTGGTAGGCTTGGTATTGGTCGGCTTGACTGTCTACGCGAAGGGTGAGCTTGAGGTTCGAGATCCATTCTCGGAGGGGTTGGCCTGCTAGGCAGCATGTGCGTTGTAGATGCGGGGATACCGTGGTTTGGATCAGCTCGACGAGGTTCTGGAGGGCTTGCTGCTGCGCCGCGTAGGGTGGGTATTTGAGCTCATACTCTTTGGTGAGGACTGCGTAATGAGCCATGTCTTCTTGATAGGCTTTCAGGCCTTGTGGTGTTAGCTCTGAGGGACGAGTCGGCTCCGGAGTGTCTGACGGTCGAGAGTATGCGGATAGATTTGGGAGTTCGGGAAGCGTTGGCTCTTCTAGATAGGGATCGGGGCAGTCTGGATCGAGTTTGCTTTGAAAATTGTACGCTGATGAGCGAGCGTGAATGAGATTGATCCAAGGGGTCCAGTCCTTTTTGTCGCGTAGGAAGACATTTGTGTCGCTTTGAGGTTGTGAGGCCATTTTGCTTTGTTGATAGGTTGGCTCTGCTAGTTTAACGAGGCAGTGAGACTCTTTGAGTTCCGTTGGTAGGCGATGGAATTTATTGACTCTATGGCACTTGTTGCATTCTTCTGATGATGACTGATGTTATCTCATCTTTGTTTAGTCGGGTTGCATCTTGGCAGACGTCAAGTTGTCTCTTCTTGGTTGCATGCGATCCGGTGGGCCAGAAGGTTCTAGATGGTTGCCACTTGCCAGAGTTCTGTGGGTCACCGACTCACGAGTCACCAGAGTCCAGACTGTGCGTTCACCCTTGACTCTTGAGAGTAGGTACCTAATTGTCGGGCATCGTACGAGAGGCTTTGGCCATAAGACTTTTCACTCTCTTGCTCAGTTTTAGGTACATAGTCAGGTCATGCGAGTTTGCCACTGTTCGGTCCTACAGTTCTAGTTGTCAAGTCTTGTAGTACCTAGGTACCTGTCCAGGGAGGGCTGCCATCTTTTGAGTCTTCATCGTCAATCATCGTCTTCGCGCGCAGTCGAGGTCTTGTGAGTCGTGACCCTCCGACCTTTGCTGCCTTTTGCATCCACCGTCCATCCTCTATTTTAGTATTTTCTATCTTGGCTTTGTCCAGATCTGATTCACTGACGAGTTGACGACGACGTAGAGCCATCCACTGATTGATCTGCCGTGTCTCACCGCCCACCACTTTAAGACCTCTCAGCATCATGAATAATCTGAAAACTCACGTCAAATCATGTTTAATGCCGTCAATAAACCATTCGTATCATAGGGGAAGCTTTCTGTAAACGTACTTCACATCACATCACATCAATTACAGAATCAACACAGGCCCCAAATTCTCATGAATTACAGTAACGGCCTGCGATGTAACAAAAGAAACGTATGTATCCAAAGGCATTTCATTTTCTCATCCAAAAACGCTTGCTGTATGCTAACTTGCTACCTTGCTTGCTTGCTTGCTCATTACCCCCTAGACCCTCCAAAACAACAATAAAAAGATGGTTACCAAAAAAAACCTCCACCTCCAAACAATCATGCATCACGTAAAGTCGTACTCTCTCATCCTCATCTCTCCATCATACCGAGCTGCATGATGTATCCGAACCTGAGCTGCTATAACCCACCTGAAAACCTCGTTATCCAGGGACCAGTCCCCTGGGTCTCAGCGCTCAGTGCTCACTGCTCACTGCTCACTTCTCAGTAGTGAACAGACATAGCCCTGCTAAACCGAAACGGCCTGGCCGGCGTCTGTTCATGGCGACGACTAAACAGGCCACGCAGAGAGGACGGCTCGGCCTCGGAGCTGTCCGAGCCGAAGTGGGTCTTGGCTTTCTCCACCGAGGGGGCGGCATTCGGCCTGTCCCGTTTATTAGCACTCGAGGTAGATTGCCATTCTCGGCGAATGCAATCGTCCACGAGGGCCACAAGACCCGTTGCAATAAAGATCCTATCCAAAATATCAGCGCCAAAGTCAAAAAACAAACAGACAAACAAACACAATGTATCAACAAGATTGATTCAACATACTCTGCTACATCTCTCGGCCCGGTAATAACGGACCACTGAAACCACATGTAGCATGGAGGAACCCAGCCACCAGCGCGCTTCTCGGCATCGACTTGACTCGGACTTTGTCGTTCTTGCTGAATATGGGCGAGTTCCTCCCGTCGACCGTCGCGTTTAAGATGGAACGAAAAGGTGTTGAGTTGCGTATTCACGACTCGTTTCCACACATATGTGCGGCCCCACCATTCGAAGCGGTAGCAATTCGGATTGCGACGCGCAACCTCAATGCGAGCATAGTTTCCAAACTCGAGCTTGATCTTGTCGGTGGGTTCGAGAACCGCGGGCGGACATCGGACAGGCAGGCGAGCAGGGCGCCCTTCAGAGTCGGTGGTTCGGCCGCTCGATGACGACGCTGACGATGTGCCTGTCACGGCACTTGTCGTAGTAGATGGCCGCCACGGCGACAAGGGGGATGATTTGCTTGAGAAGCAAGACGAACTCGTGGCACGTGAGCGTTGGAACGGCGCCCTCACATGGCGAAGAGCTGACGAGACAGACCTCAGAACGCCGTATTGTGGTGGCGTGCTGCAAGCAGAGGTATACTCACGTTTGGAAAAGCATACCTCCCTCCCTGAATCTCGGCTATATCTTCGCAACGAGAAGTGGCGCGTCACCAAGTCGTGCATTCGTAGATGAAACAGCTGAACGGTGACAGGCCGATCACACTCCCCACTGGATCCGGCGAGACCTAGAACAACCGTATCCACGCGTAGGTTCATGTTGCCATCCAGGGTAGTATCGTCATGGCGAATGGACAAGCAGTCCCAAGACGGGAACAAATAGCGAAAGGTGCGGGCATCAGACGGTCTAAGGGGCGGGTCGGTAGGTTCAACGCCGTGATATGTACGAAGAACGTCTGGGATTGCACAATCTTCGGCGGTCAGCCGACGCCGTACTTCGGGCTCTTCATCGTCTCCCACCGGCTCCTCGTGTTCGCCGACAAATGGACCATCTGGAGAGTCCATGGAAAACCGGGAGTCGTACGTATTGACGGAAAGCCTGGACGCGCGAGGAGACGGAGGAAAGTACGCAATGGCCGGCGCTGGCGACTCTTGTTCTACTCGGTCCATGTCTGTCCCATTCCGTGTGTCATAACTTGATGGCGAGTGAGCCGACGCGTCTCGGGAATTCAACTCCTCCGTGCTTGGCTGACTTGAGCTAACTGCAGAGCCCAAAAAGTACGACGGCGGCGCATCATGGGTCCTCGATAACTCATTGGCGCCGGATAGATCGCTCGAAGTCGCAGATGATGGCGATGAGCAGTACGAATACTTGACTGAGTATGACGACTGTTCAGATCCGGGTAATGGGATTGTTATGGAGTCGTGCGTGTGTGCGCGTATTGAGGCCATGTTGTCCTTCTGATGATGTGCTTCACGATATGCTCAACGAGACTGGAGGCGATGAGAAACTGCGTCGTCGCGGGTTGATTTTTCGTGCTTTGCGGGACACAGGGGATGAAGTGACCGAGAATGCCGGGAAGGAGGTTGCGAGATATAGGCCAAAGGTCGGGACGAAATGGGCAATGACTGCCTGTGACCATTGGAGCCATGCGAGGCAGGTGGCGTGAGCGGCAGCTTGGAAGACCTTTGGGCCAGTAATCGCATATAATTATCACGTTGTGGCGGTGCGGGAACCTGACGACCGCTCCTCCGTGCATATTCTGTCGTGGCTGGGGATATGGCCTTCAACGTCATCATGCTGCGGGAGCAACGGCAGCGTAATCCTTCTCATCGGGCTGGGCCGAGCGGAAGCACAATTTCAAGGAATACATACCTTGTATGTAGGTACCTCTCTGTACGTTCTCTGTATACCTACATACACAAGTACTCCGGAGTCCGGAGTTCGTACAAACAGACAATACCTTGTAACGGCTCCCACCTCCCGCGTGTCCGATTCCCGCATACCTCCTATTGAGCAGTGAGAACTCAACTCCAGAAGTTGATCAATTATTACCTACTCCGAACTGTGTGTGTACATATGTACGTATATCCTCTGCACAAGCATCAAGTATAAAAGCCAGCCAGACCTCGAAGCCTGTTCCTACAAGCCACACCCCCGACCGCCATTCTCAAAACCTCGCACAGGGCACATGGTGGACTGTATTGACACCAAAAAACTATCAATCGAATATGTACCTACCTACAGAATACCTACTCTGCATGTAAGCGGTGAATGCAGGAAACAGATCAACAACATGCTAACATCCCCTGACTCCTCAGTGCTCACCCATACGAGAAGCCACCAACGCCAATCTTAAGTTCTTAACCCCTTGCTACTATCACCAATAAACCTTCCCCCCCCAGTCCCCCTCCCGCCAAGCATCGCATCGTACTGCCTTCAAGTCGTGTCCATCTCCCATTCGCCCCCATCTTCCCACCCTTCGCCCATCACTGATCACCCATCCGCGGTCCAACCCAGGGCCACCACCCAACCCGCCTACCAATCCATCCCCCCAGGCTCCAAGAAACACCAAATGGCAAAAACACCCCCCACCACGCCGGCGCTCTTCCTACCTACCCAACCCCTCTCAGCCAACCCCTCCTCTCAGCCAACCCCTCCTCTCAGCCGCAATATATATAATATATGCACAATGCTCCCCCTCCCCTCCTCGGTCTTTAGTCGTCTCAGTCTGCAACAAGTCTTCAATGCCGAAACGGTGCCAACGATACCTATAAGAAAGATGCCTGAATTAGGTAACTAGCGCTATGTAACGAATGCCTATGCGACGACGAACGGGTTCCCCCCTCTCGAGTTCTTCCCCCCTGGGCCCTTGGGCGAAGTAGTAACCAGAACTTTCGACCCAAAGCACAACGATTACGACTTGAGTGCTTATATACATACAATGAACGCTCTCTAACACGTTCCAGCAGTCTCCAGTACGCTCCGACAGAGACTGTTCTATCCCATGTGCACATAGCGCGCAATGCTTCTCCCCCTTCTCCCCCTTCTCTCCCATTATCTCATCCTCATGCAGACTAGTACAGCACAGAGCGGCCCAACCGGGACAGCATACCAAGGTACACCACGGCAAGCATCCACACTCTCGCGTAATACTCCATGAGTCCAGAGTCCGGAGTTCAAGTAATTAAACTTCCCCCAAATGCAGATCAACCCCCCTCTCAAATAGGCCGCCTCCACCCCTCAACCCGCACCTCCGGCACCCACCCCGAATGACCAAAACGCCAGTTCCACTACGGCTGGCTATTCCATCCAACCCACGTCCGAGGCACCACTCTCCAAATCTTGACCTCTCCACTCCGCAAATCATCCAGCTTATAGCTCTCCATCTTCACCTTGCGATTCTCACGGCCCTGCTCCCATGCCCGAACCTTCTTCTTCGTGCCGTCCCACTCAGCCACCACGGCTACATGGTCCGGCTTGCCCACCTCGGCCGAATACCTCGCATGCATGGGCCCATGCTTGCCCTGGAACTTGGAGTTGCGGAACGAAATGATGTCGCCGGCTCGAATTACATCCTGTTGCTGGGTCGATGCGTTCGCCATGTTTGCGTATACCAGTGCGCCGTAGGAGCGTGTTCCTACGGGGGGGAGCGCGGCGCTCAGAGGGCGTAGTAGCTCCATGACGAATCCTTGTGCTGTGCCGTCGTCGACAACGGTGTCCTTGCGGGATGTGGCTGCATTAGAGATGTGTCGGCCGAATCGTTCGTAGAATTCTTCCATTTGATCTTGGCGCAGGGCCCGCGGGGGAGCCTCGTGACGCTGCTCCAGCTCTACACTAGACGCGTCGTATGGATCGTATCGAATGGTGATGATGGTCTGCGAGTAATCCTGGAACAGGATAAATACGTCCCGTGTGATGGTTGTCTTGGATCCCTGATTTGTCGTTGTGGTTTCCTCGCTTTCAAAATGTATGTCTTTGCGTCCTTGAAAGACTGGCGGGACTTGATTGCCCTGCTTCCACCACCCGCTTTGCACGGCAAGGTCAACGTCATTGGCGATGTAATCAGACTCAACCGGTGGCCGGTACATGTCCACTGATCTCCTGTTGCTAATGCTTGTTCGGGAGAGGTCAATAGACTGTCGATTGCTGGGTCGCAGTGGTAGTGTTGTTGGAGGAGGCGGTCGCCGTTCTGAAGAAGACGCACCCAAGGCAGCAGCTGCTGGTCCTGGAGGATACCCCTGCTCTTCGTCAATCATGGGCGGCTTTTGACTGTGGCTGGAGGCGAGAGGCAGAGGCGGCGACGCATAATTGTACGGGTCGTAGTCTTCCACGTCTGAAGGAGCCCTCGCCTTTGACGCTGACGCTGACGGAGTTACAGGAATCGGAGCCGGTACCGCCGGCGGCGGCGGTGGAGCGGCCCGAGCAATATCCACAGGCCGGCTCTTGCTTTCGGGCGGCGGTTGGCTCGGAATCGGAGGAGGCACTGCGCGTGGTGCCGCAGCGGCAGGGACGGGAGGCGGCAAGTTGGGCGGAGCCTCTCGAGAGGGCGGCTGAAGTGTGGTTTCCTCCAGGCCCGACTCTCTGCCATGCACCTTCAAAGCATCTTTGTGCGGAACTGACGACCCAATATCGGTGTCGTAGTCGCCTTCGTATTCTGTGATTTCCTCGTCATCTTCCTCGCCCGCCTGCGATGGGCGTATTGGTGCCACAACGATGGCCTCCGTTGTCGATGGTCGACTAAGCTCACCAGGAGGAGGAGGCGGCGGTGGCCGACTGGAAGCAGGTGGTGGAGCGGGAGGAAATCCCGGAATCGGTGGAGGCGGTCGGCTCATTCGCTTACTTGCAAATGCTGGAGGTGATGATGGCGAGAACTCATCAGGCTTCGGCGATAGAGGTGGTGACCTCATGGGCAAGGCGAGAGGCGTTGGCGGTGCCATAGTAGGTGATCGCACGACATGAACTTCAGCTTGCTCCAAGTCCTTGTCTTTGATCCCGGCGGAGAGCTCGTCATCTGATTCGGACCCGTCCGTGGGAGCTGGGAGCTCAGCAGGCGGCGGTGGAGGTGGCGCACGAGCTTTACAACAGGCGGTCGGCATTAGTAAGGCCTGGGCACTTGATAGTCAAGATATGGGGTTGATTGTAAGCTTACATTCGGTAGGTATAGGAGGAGGCACTGTGCGATCGTTGAGGATTGACATAGGTCCGCTGACATTGCGACGGGGCGCTTGTGTCATGTAAGTTAGTACTGCACATGAACATGGAAAAGGCACGGGGCAGAGCGTCACACGTACAGACAATTGCGGCACTGGGTATCGAAGTAGTCGCCTCCTCCATACTCTCCTCTTCATCGTATGCATCGTCTTTGCGTACAGGCGCACGTGTCGGTACAGGTGGAGGCGCTTCTCTGGCAGGAACAGGAGTTGCGTCATGGTCATTGTCGTAGTCGTCGTCCACGTTGTCATCGTCATCGTCTCCATCATCGCGGGACTTGCTTTCTACCTCTTGATGGCTACGACTAGGGGCATTGGGGTTGCCCATGCCAGGCAAAGCCATAGCCGTCGGGATTGGAGGTGGTGGTGCCCGAGATGCCTGCATTTCAGCTTCATTCTCAGCCACTGATGATGAATCGACCGTCTTCTTCTTCGACGGAGCCTTTGACATGGGAACGACCGGAGCCCCAAACATGCCGTGAAACCCCATGCCGCCGCTCATTTTAGCCATCCTGGCGCGTAGCTCCTCTTTCCGCCGAACTTCAGGGTCCACATCGTCTTGTTCTTCAACTTCTTGATTCTCGTCCGCTCCTCCGTCTTCACTCTTATCCTCTTTTGTCGCTGCGGTAGAGTTCGTTGGTACGCGGTGCATATCTCGAGACACATCCTCGCCATCTTCACGCTCGGCGGTATCATCTGGTCCCTCTGTAGTGTCACCCGCGCCGGACATGTCAGCTTCATTGCCGTCATGAATCTCTTGCACAGTAGGTCCCTTCGAAGCTCTTCGACGAGGTGGTGGTGGGGCCCTCGCATGGGTGTCGTCCGTGGATGTTCTGGGCTCAGTTTCCGCAGTCATGACCCGTTCGAGTGAAGGCGAAGAGGGTCTTTCTACAGTCCCGACCCCGTCTTCAACAGCAGGGCCTGCTTCGGAGCTCTTCTTCTGAGGTTTCTTGGGCTTCTCTTTCTTCGACGCGGCTTCGGCATGACGCTGGGCCTGCTCCATCTGCTGCTTCTGGAGTAATGCAATACGTTCTTTCAAGCTGGTAGGCTTAGGTTGATCCTCGTCAGTACCTTCTTGAGCCTGCTGTTCTAGAGGTACCAAGCCTGCCTTTTCGGCTTGATCAACGCTTTGAGCCTGTGCTTCCTTGATTTCCGGGTCTTCTTCCCGGCGGTATATATTGGCCGTTGGTTTCTCACGCGTTGGAGGAGGTACGTATGCATTACGGCTGGGAGGTGGTGCCACAAAAGGCTTCTTCACAAAATGAGAACCAGTGGCAGCTCCTCTCCCGGGTCCGAAGGGAGCAACAGGGGGCGCCGCAGGCTTGTTGAAGGCAGCAATACGATCCTTGAACGAATTGCTCAACGGTTTTTCCGAGATGACTGGAGGTCCTGGTTTGGGTTTTGGTACGGGCGTTTCGGCAGATTTGGGCACGGTGGGAGACTTGGGAGACACAGGGTCAACGCTTAATTTGGTCGCAACCGGTCCCGGTCCCGACTCCGGCACAGTTGGTACGTGACGCTCGGGCTCTGCATGGCTAGTCTCTCGAGTATCCTCAGTTCCATGTTCTGGCGCCGGGGGCGGCGGTGCCGTCGGCGCAGCGTCCTCTGGAGGAGCAGCCGGAGCAGCCTCCGATTCCTTCTTGGGACGCGATCTCGTCGGCCGAGGAGGTGCTGCAGGCTCCAACTTCTCGACAAAGTTGCGGGGGAAGATGCCTTCCTTTTTCACGCCATGATCGTCTGTATATTCGCCCGTGTACCAATCGTCGTCTTCAGCCTCGGTAATGGTGATGATTTGGCCGACGTCGAAGTTCAGGTCGTCTTCGTGAGGAGAGGTGTACTCGTAGAGCGCCTTAACCCGGAAGCCCGCAGCCATGTCGATGTGGCAAGGGTCCTTCGTGCTATGGAGGAGAGAGAAGGAATGAAGATAAGCCGGAGAATTGAATCGAATGCGGTTGCGTCAGCCAAGACGAAGCGGGGGATGCGAGATTGGAGAGATTGCTGCTTGGGCCCCAACTGCTCGCTCGGCTCGACCGCTGCCTGCGTGACGGGATACGTCAGTCAGCCAAGCTAGACGGTGTCTGGCAGTCTTTCGGCAGATGAATATATGATCGTGGCAAGTTGAGCGCAAACTCAGTAGTGAGGGTATCTCCAAAGATGGGTGTTGGGTTGAAGGCCTGGTGAACTTGACGGAGGAAAGTAAATGAAACCCGGGGGTTCGTACAGGAGGCAAATGACCAGACGCCAGGGCGGGACAGAGTGGCGTCGGATGAGTTGGACGTGCGCATGCGGGCGAGATCGACGTCAGCGGTGGCTAGTCACCGTGGCTTGTACAAACTGAGCCGGGATTAGGTAGCAGCATGGGATCGGCATTAATTACGAATGCTCATTTACGAATAACGACTCTGAAGACTGAAGTTACAACTTACAGACGGCCTCTACTAGCGAACGAGACAGGAACCATCCAGCACAACGTCCATCCATCCTACACAGTTGCACCTCAGTCGTCCCTCTGACGCAGCATCAGCATTCCCTAAGACAATATTTGAGGTCGCCAGGAGGTTGGAAGGTTGCTGCGGAGGCTGATATTTGGCTTCTTCCTTCCTCGTCTCTTCCTCGTTTCCTACCGACAGTTACAGAGTAGGTACATACATAGTAGGTACCTACAAGTCACAACAAACGGCTGGGTCGATGAGGAAGCTGCAGAAGCGCCACACATGATAACGGACCCCCACCTCATGCACGAAGCTGGTAACATGACCTTTTTTTTTCTGCGGGGTCGAGTCCAGAGAGCCGTTCGTCACAAGTAACAATCACACCTGAAGGCTGAAGTGGCAGCAACATTTCCTTTATAACCATTCGCGAAGCCCCAAAATCGAAACCTTTATTTGGTCCTTTCCATCTCGTCAACGCAAAAATGCACTCCATCGAAGCGAAGCAAACACAACTAAAAAGCATACTGAAGAACTCAGTCCTCGAACGTGGAGAACGCGCCGAGTCCGACGCCAGAGAGATTGCCATTCGTCAAGCAAGACTATTCCAGCTTCGCAAAGAGATGGAGAGTGAGATCCTCGAGAGCCTGGTGGTTCTTTCTTGGTACCCTCTCGTTCGAGATCCGATCTACTCGGCATCAAACCCTGCGCCAAGCGACGTCTCGGGCTTCAAGACACATCTTCGTTACTTCCAACCATCAGATTATGACGATCTTATTGAGGAGCGCACTGTCAATGATTTGTGCGGATATGTTCTGTGTCCAAAGCCGGGACGCAAGGTGGCCGGGATTGGGAAGTATAAGATAACGCCAAGCGGAGACATCGTCAAGCGGGAGGACTATGAGCGATGGTGTTCTCCGGCTTGTGCTAAGCGTGCCTTGTTTGTCAAGGTTCAGTTGGACGAGCGGGCTGCTTGGGACAGGGGACGAAATTCCGATGGTCAGATTGATCTGCTGGAGGAGGACCGATCGAAGGATTCGGAGGCTGACAGAGCGGCTCGTGCGATGAGGGATCTGAGGGTGGACGAGCAGCGGAAAGCTGCCAAAGATTATGCAGCTCTCGCACGTGAACGAGGGTCCTATGGCGTTGGCGACAGCAACGATGCCAAAGTTAAGGTCGTATTAAGGGAGAAGGAGATCAACGCTCCCATGCCAGAAGACACTTCTGGACGGTCTGATCATGACCATTTACTGATAGAGGGCCGCAAGTTCGATCTGCCCTTGAGGCCAAGAGAGGGTTAATGATTAAGGCCGGCTAGCCCAGTGTAACTACGTTGAATGGATTAAAAATTACGTGGAGTGGTGGTGTGGATGCACTTCCAGGGCAGATACTTGAAGTGAAGTCCAGCAGTCTTGTAACATTTTTGCGTCACGACCCAGGTTCAGCACTCGAAAGTTGGGGTGCTTCCAGAAACTTCATCGAGTGTCCATCTGCGAGCCACTCGGTCGACCTTATAGGGCCTGAGCACCTTGTCGGCACTGTGTAAACACTCACGTGTGACAGACATCACAAACAGCAGCAGCACGAGAGGAGACCGAAGTCTTGGCGATCAAGCATCCTCTCCAGACGTGAAAGGTCCAGGAGATTCAGCGACACCTTGTGGGGATGAAAGATCTCTGTTTGTGAGATCTATGCACTCACTACCGTCCTCGGACGCCCAAATCGCGTGAACCATGCCAAATGCCCAGAAATGCCATTTTCCCACAGACCGATGAGCATCTTTTAAACTTTTCGTCAAAACACGTTTAGTCGCGGCGAGGGGGGCGGTCACCGTAACGGCGGGGACCACGCTCGTTGGGGTTGTTCTGCGTGACTTGGGTAACGTTGACGGGGATGGAGTCAAACTGAAAAGCATCACATTAGCATCCCGTAGAGTATTGCAAAGCGGTAAAGAGATGAACGTGGATAGAAAGAACATACGCCGAGATGCTTGAGGAGGTCCTTGGTCTCAGCGTCGATGTCCAACTGGCCGGACTCGTTCTGAGTGTAGTCAAGGGCGGAGACCTCAGGAACATATTGATCCTTGCGCTCTCGTTCCTCTTCCTGAAGCTTGAAGGAGATACCGCGGACGGGACCCCGCTGGATACGCTTCATCAAATGCGTCGTGTAACCGGCAATCTGCGATTATCTCGGGTCAGTCTTCTAGGATGAAAATGAACATCACTAGGGATAGGCGTTCGAGTCTGCTTCGCGGCTTTTAAAGCAAAGCAGTTACGGAAAGAGGAAAATCGTCTGCTCCCGAGAAGGGTGCAGGACTGGACGACTGGTGACGTTGTTTGCTGACCTTGTTGCGCAGACGCTTGGAAGCAATCACTGCGATTTCATCGCAAATGCGCTTGTTGGTCTCGAAATCGAGAGTGAGCTTCGGGTAATACCGCTCAATGATGACCTTGGCGGACTTCTTCACGGTCTTGGTGCGAACGCGACCCATTTTGGCGGTATTGGACGGACTTGGTCGTTGGGCGGGAGAAAGAGTTGGCGATGTTGTCCGTTCGTCGACGTCGGGAGGTTGCAAAGGCCGGTTGGTTTCAAAAATTTACCGGTTGGCACCGTGGGTGTGAAAGCCAAATTAGGGCTTGCTGGGGAACCGTCATGGGGAGGGCACGTGATCTTTCTCCTTGACCCCGCTTCAAGGGGACCATAAGCCAATCACGATACAACCTTGCTGCAGCCTGCGAGGTCCCGATAAGATAAGCCAGTTTAGACAAACCGGCAGGTACGTACTCTGTACAGACTATGTACCTACATACATTCCTACCTGATACATACGACGAGACGATGTTTTGAGCAAAGTCAAACGGTGCATTCAGCCAGGTGTGGAAGATCATTCGGTTCTATTTGACTGCTAGTTGTACAGTATCATAAAAAGAAAAGGAAATAGAAAAAATTACATGAACGACCCGGTCGCTTGGTCAGGTATGTGCAGTTTGTTTACAGCACATTACGTCCGCCCCCTACAGCCAGCAATGCTGCCACCTCAGCTCAACCTCAACTCTCAGCATGCTTGAACAGCTTCTTCTGCTATTCTTTACCATTTTGGAGCGCGTTTGTGGCCTTTGTCCGAAGGAGCGTTGTCTGAGAGGTATATACGCGAGAGACCCTTGCTTTCACTAGCAATGAGTTGTGCCTCTGCGTTTGCATTGTGCAGTCGCAAAATAACCTTGCCGTTGCGGTCAACGGTGGCTGTATGTGGCTCAACATAGGCCTTAGCCCCGCCGTACGTCGCGAGGTCGAGATGGAGAATACCATTGTGGCATAGAGTTGCCGTGTTATTGTAACGCGCAAGGTTCGGGGAGAAATCTGGTCCACTGGGCACATCGGCAATGAAGCCTCCGACACCAAGCTTTGCTTTTCTGCCGTGGATCATGGGGCTAACGATTCTTGCCAGCACAGGTGTCCTACTTTGCTGTGGTCCGTAGATTGGATGGTTCTGTAAGTAGGCGCTCGTTCGTAAATAACTGATTCCTGCGGAAGGATGGCTAGCTGGCGGGCCCTGCTTGCCGTAGAGTTTATTTCGATCAAGTAATTCCAAGACGCCCGTCATGCCCATTGGAAGGCCAAGAGGCGCCAGGTCCAGGAACTCGTAGACAAGATCGTAGAGCGTCGTACGATCATTACGCAAGCGTCGCATATACTCGGTGAGCTGCTCTTGGGTGATATCGGAGGTCTTGATAGCTTTCGGCGGCGGAGTGCCCATCTCCAAGGATGCGTTGTTTTGCCTCACGGTCATATCCTCAGCCAGCTTCTTCTTGAGAAGTTCTCGGAATTGGGCGCGTCTGGGATATACAGTCTTTTTGAGGTACTCCGTAAACTCTCTCTGATTCATACCAGCCAGCCATGGCCCGTTGAACTTCCATCGTGCTCCGCTATTCTTGCGATCACGAGGATCGGTGACGTCCGAGTCTTCCTCGAATGCCGATTTGGGCGTCGCATTTTCAGCTTTAAATGATCTGCCGGGATTCCGACCGCCTTGAGGCAAAGAAATGGCCACGCGAAGCTCTTGGAACTTCTGCAGGGATAGAGTATGGTCTGCGGCGGAGGAAAAGTCTGTCACGCTTTCGACGGAGTCCAGGTGCTTGATTCGGATCAGAGGTGTGGATGTACCCATTGTTGTTTTCAGAGGAAACGGTCGCTTCAGTCCCCAGTCTCCGGTTTTTCTTGATGCAATGGGAGATGTTATTGACTGGTGCTGAGGGAAGGCTTTCGTCATTGACGGTGTCGTGCGTTGGCCGTGGTGCGGATTAAGCTGGTTCGAAGACGGGGGCTCGGGAAGGGGCTTGGGAATCGAGAACATGCGTGATGTTCTCAGCAGAGCCGCTCCGGGCGACACTGCGCGGCCCCCCATTGTTCGTGTTGCGATGTTTGGGAAGCTTAACAACGCCGAGGTATAATGTTGCTCTGTTTGGTGAGCAAGACTCGCCCCCCATGATGGAAATTTCGCAGCTGATTGCTTCACAAGGCACAAGCCTTGGTGGAGAAGAGGATGAGCCGATAATGAGCCGATAGCGCTGCCACCAGAAGCAGCAGTTGTTTGGGAGGTGTCACTGAGCCTAACCTACACCTGACTGGAAAAATCGAGTGACGTGCGCAGACGACAAAGGGGCCACAGGCAGTTTCTGATGTTTGAGGAGCATGGGGGCAGTCTCGAGAATGGCTTCGAATATTTCTTCGTCTGCTGCTCTCACATTTGAGCTGGTAGCTCGCTGCTCAGTGAGTCTTTCACCGGCATATTCGATTTGTGCTGCTCGTGTGTTGAGCACATCTTCCTCCACATGAGATGGTAGGTAGGAGGTATGGAAACGAAGATCGCCAACGCTGACAGCATGGCACATGGTCTAGACCACTCGAGCTCGAGCTTCCAACCTGACACTCCCTCACGGCCCTGTCCAGCTTCCCATGTTCATGCCCGTAGCAACACAGGCATCACTGAAGGGCATCACTCCGCAACAACTTGAGGATACTGGCTGCAGACTATGCCTTAACAACACATATCACCTTGGCTTGAAACCTGGCCAGGAAGTGCTTGATGCAATTGGTGGAGCTCATAAGTTGCAAGGTTGGAAACACAATCTCCTGACTGATAGTGGAGGGTGAGACTTTCTCATTGCTTGGTTCTTGGCTTCCATTGTTCTCTTCTTCTTTGTTCGCAGCGAGGCTGGTGTTTTGGTGGTCGAGCTTTGCTGATACACTCCCAAATAGCTTTCAAATGGTCAGTTTGTTGAAACTGGCCAAAGTTACAGAAGAAGGTGTCCGATTTCTGAGCCCACACGATGGATCGCCCATGCTTCTTACCCCAGAGCACTCAATATCTCTGCAGAACAGCATTGGAAGCGACATCATCATGCAGCTTGATGATGTCATTGCCACAACCTCGCCGGATGAAGCCCGCATGCGCGAGGCCATGGAGCGCAGTGTTCGATGGCTGGACAGATGTATAGCGGCGCACCAAAAAGGTGATTCGCAAAACCTATTCTGTATCATTCAAGGTGGTCTTGATCTCGACATGCGCCGAGAGTGCTGCAAGGAGATGTTAGCGAGGGACACCCCCGGCATTGCCATAGGTGGCCTGAGTGGAGGAGAGGCGAAAGACGACTATTGCCGCGTAGTTGAGACGTGTACGGCTTTGCTGCCCGAATTGAAACCTCGGTACGTCATGGGTATCGGTTATCCGGAGGATTTGGTGGTCAGCGTGGCTCTCGGGGCAGACATGTTTGACTGCGTGTGGCCGACGCGAACTGCACGATTCGGCAATGCCATCACGAAGCATGGAATTTTGAACATTCGAAACGCTGCATTCGCAAATGATTTTGGGCCACTTGAGGATGGGTGTGGTTGCATGTGTTGCAGACAGGAAGACGGGGGAATGGGCATCACGAGGGCATACGTTCATCATAATACGTCCAAGGAGACGGTCGCCGCTCATCTATTAACCATTCACAACGTGTGGTACCAGCTGAATCTGATGAGGGAACTGCGCCAATCTATCATTGAGGATCGGTTTCCAGCACGTGTCCAACAGTTCTTTGCTGATCGATACAAGGACAAGGCAAATTATCCAGATTGGGCTGTCACGGCATTGCGCCTGGTCAATGTAGATCTACGGTAGAAGGAAATATCCATAGCTTTTGTGCGCTCAGACGGACGCTGAAATGAGAGCGATGAGGGCAAATGGATGAGCCAGAAAAGCCATTTCTTTGCTTTCACTAGGTAGATATGTACTCCGTACATAACATGGAGCATAAAGAGGCAAACGCGAAATGCGTCGCCGCACGATTTCTTCAGTTTTGCCGAGTTGTTTCAGACGGGTCCGCTTTTCTGCCGCCAAGCCTGCCTGCCGCGAATTGGCCTTTGGAGCAAGTTCCACGGTATGTAGGTATGTACCTAGGTAACTGTACCAGGAGGTAGCCATTCGTTCGAGAATCGGATGAAAACAAACCAACACCGAGCTCCCAGCTCAACGTTGCTTTTCCTGCCTTCCACGCTCGTAACCTTTCTCCTCATGCGTCGCCGTCGTCCTGCACCATGTCCTACTCGTCTTATCGGCCGCTGCCACGACAGAGGCAGTCGACAACCTTAGTCACCAAGGTTCGCGACGACGATGTTGGCTTGACACAGTCGCTGAGCCAGCTCTCCATCATCAACGATGCTCATCATCAGCCAGAGAAATCGTCTTCTCGTCGCTCTAGTTTCGCTTCAAATCCTCCGCTGAGGCCTCCGCCTCAACGTTCATCCTCCGCCGCCCCTCGCCCTCGAAATCCGTCTCGCAGTCCATCAAATGGACCAACCTCCAGGGCAGGTTCCCGCGCTGGGACGCCCCCATTGCTTCGCAAGGCCTCCATGAACTCGCTGCATTCTGCTAGTGGGACCGCGTCTCGCAAGCCGTCCTTTTCGCGACGAGCAAGTAATAGCCAGCTCATGTCACCAACTGCGTCGAAGATAGCCCCTGAAGATGAGAAGCCCCCGGTGACGGCCAACTCGATTGCGAGTGAATATTTTAGAGCCGAGCTCGAAGCCCACCATGGACCTGTTTCGACACTACCAACAGATACCGTCGTCATCCTCAACGATGCTGTGTACGGCCACAGATTCTCCCGTCCTCGCACCTCCCGGAACACTTTAAAAACTATAGTGGAACGGCCGGAAAGAATAAAAGCGGCCGTGTTGGGTGTTTCGACGGCGTACGTTCGCTTGGGTGGCAGGCACTGTCAAGGCCACACTCCCATTCGCGCCAAGACAAACGTCTTGGAAGTTGACAGCATACCATTTCGAATCCACAAGACCACGAGACGGATACCTCTGACGTCTCCAATCGTGACCAATGTTCATGGGACCAGATGGATGGAGGAACTGAAAATGATGTGTGATTCCGCCGAATCCACGTTGGCTATGGGCGGCAAGGAGCTGCAACGGCAGGATATTTCGAGGGGCCCGGACAATGACCCCCCGCAGCAACTCCATGAAGGCGACTTGTACCTCTGTGCCGAATCGCTCAACGCCATGGAAGGTGCTCTCGGGGCCGTCTGCGAAGCCGTTGATACTGTGTTTCTTGGAAACGGACCTCGCAAAGCGTTCGTGGCTGTGAGGCCCCCCGGCCATCACTGCTCCGCGTCTCATCCTTCTGGCTTCTGTTGGGTGAATAATGTCCATGTAGGCATCATGCATGGCGCACTATCACACGGACTGACCCATGCTGCCATAATTGACTTTGACCTCCACCATGGCGACGGGTCCCAAGCCATCACTTGGGATCACAACTCTCGCGCCAATGGCGCAAAGAAAAACGAAGCTCAGTGGAAGAAGACGTCGATTGGCTACTTCAGTTTGCATGATATCAATTCTTATCCTTGCGAGTGGGGTGACATGGACAAGGTGAAGAATGCCAGTGTATGCATAGACAGTGCGCACGGTCAATCTATATGGAATGTTCATCTGCAGGCCTGGAAAACGGAGGAGGAATTTTGGGCACTTTACGAATCGACGTATTCCATCTTGCTAGACAAAACACGCAAGTATTTGAGGCAGCAGGCTCGGAAAGTTGGTGAAACAGGTCAACGCCCCAAAGCAGCCATTTTTCTCTCGGCTGGTTTCGACGCGAGCGAGTGGGAGGGTGCCGGAATGCAGCGGCATAAGGTTAATGTACCGACCGACTTCTACGCTCGAGTGACCCAAGACGTTGTCAAATTGGCGGCTGAGGAAGGTCTGGCCGTGGATGGAAGGGTCATCAGCGTGCTGGAGGGCGGATATAGCGATCGTGCCCTATGTTCAGGCATTCTTAGTCACTTGAGTGGCATGGTGGGAGATATGAGCACCTCGAGCAAGGCGGAACAAGAAGCCAGCGGTCTCGCGTATGAAATGGGTCAGAAAATTGGTTTCGTCAATGCGAACGGTGGTGAAATAGCTCCTGAGCCGCTGTTGGCGCCGACTCGGTCTTATAACCCATCGTGGTGGGCAAGTGACCAGCTAGAACAACTTGAACAAACTACAGAATTACCACCGCCGCCAGTGAAACCACGAGATACAACGCCGCCCACCTATACTTCGCCAACACAAGCCTCTACAGCGAGAGTGACGGACCCGAGTAACATGCGGCGAAGTCTATCGAGCATATCGACAGGGCAAACCAGAATGATTCAGCAACCGCCGTCACCGCCGCCATCGGAGGTGTCATGGGTAATTGCTGCCAAGGAGCTGTGTAATGCGCTGATACCAGCGGATCGACAAACAGACAGCTACAGGGCGGAGGAACTGAACGCAGAAGCATCACGGGCTCGACGAGAACGGCAATCCATTTTGCTGGGCCTTCCTTCCGCCACTCCGCCTCCACCTACACCATCAGCTGGGGGTGACCGGCCATCATCGAGAATCTCGCTACGCGACAGGCGGTCGAGGGTCATTGGCCCTATCGATGAAGAGACGAGCGAGACGCTGACGAGGGCAAGGAGAAAATCGACCGCTACACCGGTAGCCTCTCCGGCTAAGGTAAGGGAGCTACTCGCTCTCGATGGAAATGTATATTTTGAACTAACGTGTCTGCGCAGGCGATCAGAGGTACCACCCAAGCCCAATCGACAGCAACGCAGTCCGCAAGGAGACCAAATCGCCGCCTCAGTAGTGCCTCCACAACCCTGAGCCCCCCCAGGGAGGTAGCATCACCCGGACCACCACTTCCCGCAACAGCTCCGGTTCCGAGGCGGACAACGACCAGCAGGCCTAGTTCTCGGTCAGGCGGGGTGCAGGGCCATGAGAAAGCTTCCGCATTGAAGCAGAGATCTGCGTCGGCGCGCAAAGATGCCACCGCAAAAAGCTCTCGTGCTGTCAAAGACGCAAATGCAGGCAAGCAGCCCGATATCATTGGTGCCGCTACAACGACATCTGCCGATCGTCCAATCAGTGTTGCGAGCCACGGCCACAAGTCGGACATGGATCATCTTGCTACTGGCTTGAAGAAGATCCGGATCAACTTGATTACTCCTTCGCAAAAGGAAGCGAGAGAGAGAGCCAGGGCTAGATTATCTGAAAACACTGCTGGCGAGCAAAGGGATACACCTCAAGATGGAGCCCCGACTGTCGAGGCAAAACTCTCACCGATTCCAGCAGCAGCAGGAGTAGAAGGCATGTCTTTCTTGCCTCAGACTCCAGCAGAAGAGCTCTCTGCTGAGCCTGCATTGTCGTGCGCCGGCAACCCTCTCCAAGCACCCGTACCACCAACTCCATCACTGAGCGGCGAAATATCCAGCCCAGCAGAAGTATCCAACCCGTCCACGCTGAGCTCGCCTTCCCCCAATCCTGCTCAGCCGGCCCTCGCATACCCAGTCAGCTACCCTCAGCCGAACCTCGCATACCCAGTCAACTACCCTCAGCCGGTCTCCGCATACCCAGTCAGCTACCCCTCCCCAAAGGCGCCCCATTTGGCTCTACACTCATCCAGCGACTCCCATGACTTGGACATCTTGGCCACTCCGCACCAAGCAGGGGGTATCGACTCTGTGACCAAGTCTAATCCCTCTCAGCCTCTGAACTGGCTTCCCCCCGTTATTTCACCGCTCTCGGTATCCGCGGGTTCGCCTACCGAGAGTATTACCCCGTTATCGGCGCAATCAAGCGGACTGTTTGCATATCAACAAAGCGCGGGAATTCCATTTGCGCCGCGCCCTGAGGGGCCTGCGCGGGAGACGTCGGCCTCGGGAGGTAATCGGCCTATGGGATCGCAGAAGCAGCCGGATCTTAAGGCGACGCGGCATTCTCTTTGGGGAGGGGCGACTGGGAGCTGAAGTATCTTTTGTGAGCGAAGTGTCGTTTGTTTTGGTGGTGTTGTTCTTGGGAAAGCGGGATGCAATGTTTGCGATTCAGTCTGCTTGCGTAACAGTTATACTCACATATTATAAGTGTGGGGTAATAATTGATTTGGGTCGAATTGGGGGGGCTCTCCGATGAGATATTCAGCATGCCGACCGTATACGAGGTGTACTGCTTTTGGCCTTGGTGGAAGAAGCGCTGTAATAGGTAAAGGCACGGCGCGTATTTCTGATCTTGGGTCTGGAGTAAGTTGGAGTGAAAGTAGTGTCGATTTGGCACAAATGCGTCTCACAAAGCCAGTAGCAGCCATGGAGCCGTGGAGCTGATACGTAGGGTCCACGTTTTTGGTCCCGTAATTCATAATTGTTTTCCTTTGTTTTGCTTTTAGATTTAATTACATACATAGTATAGTGGGTTTCTCAGGAGTGATAGATACCCCCTTTTTCCTTTCTGACACAAGCAAATTGCATTCTTAAACTTGAGGATATCCTTCCTAAGTTCCTGCGCGCTTCCCATTCTATGAAGCCTATCTTTCAAAGACGTCCTCTCGGCCTCTATGTATATCTTCTTTGTCTTGTCTATAGTAACGGATCTATCCCATTCACCTGGCTCTCCACCTCACTGACCGAATCAATAAATTACCTATGTCGTCGGAACTTGAAGCGGGAAATGCTCCTCAAAGGATTCCAGCAAAACGGGCTTCTCCAACAGCGAGGCCTTGCTGGGAGAATCGTTTCCAGGGTGGAATTCGGGCTGGCGCTCAAACGTCCAGAGGGCTTTGACGCCAAGACTGGCGAGGTAGGCAAGGCCGCGGGAGTAGTTTGTGGCGAGATGAGCGATGCCGTGGGAGTCATCTGACATGGTGAATCTGCCGTCGAGTTTCAGCCATTCCTTTGATGGGGAGAGAAAAGGTGTTAGTTCGGTATACAAGATGAGGACAATATCAAACAACAATCGATGAGAGAAGTAGCCACACTCATGACATTTGCACTGCATGTTCTTTGAAACAATTGGATGTAAGAAAAAGAGAGCGTGGAAAAAAGAGAAAGCACTTACCTCTGCAATCACCCTCCCCGGATACGGCTCCTCCAAGCCCTTCCTCAACGCAGCGGTATTCAGCTCAAGCCAGCCATTCTGCTCTCTCACGAGCCGCAAATTCCGTATAATCCGGTCCCAAACGCCCTTCCAGGACCGCACATCCCTACCGGGATCACAGCTCAGGAGCCGAATTAGATCAAAATGGCCTACGATTTTGGGTTTGAGCGCCAGTAGCATCTCGTGCTGCAGATCATAGTAGTCCTCGTAGAGGCGCTCCTCAGAGCCACCGCTGGCGGCGATGGCTTCGGCGTACTTGGCCTGGTCGTAATCGATGGGGATGGAATGGACGTGGTGGACCGAGCCGATGAAGTAGTCGACCGCAGGAGAGGAGGCGAGAGTTTTGACGAGGGGCGCATAGGAGGGGCGGATGAATTCGGCTTCGAAGCCGATGAGGATGTGAATTTTGGGGGCGTATTTTTGTTGGAGGCGCTGGGCTTCGTGGAGGTAGGCTTCGTGGAGGGCGGGGAGGGAGGAGAGGGTGCCTTGGGGGTCGGAGAGCTGTATACTTGTTAGGAGGTTTGCGTTTGATGCATTGGAGGATTGGGCAGAGAGTGGGAGATGTAATGGGGCCGTGATGGGTGATGGTGAAGGAAGTGGGCAAGGAGTTAAGTAAGCTGGGCTTCCTTAGATCGATAAGGAAGTGAGGAAGTGAAGTGAGTGAGTAATAACTGAGTGAGTGAGAGATTGGGTGCGAGTGAGGAGTGAGAGGGTGTCATAAGCCCGAGTGACATGTCACAGCAACGCATACCTCTTCAGGATACAAGTCCCGCTCCTCATACCGTGGCATATGCTCCGACAAGCCCATCGTCTTGAAACCCTTCTCAATCGCATGCTGCACAATGTCCTCTAGCTGGTCCACTGCATGGCCGGGACAGAATTGGCCTGAGTGGGAATGCATAGTGAAGGCCATGTTGGCGGAGGTGGCGACGGCCACAGGAAGTCGAAGGGCTAGTAACGCAGTTTGACAAAAGAACAAGACGCAGACCAGGCAATTTTGTGCGAGCTTACTTGGTTGACGCGAGTTAAGGTTGAAAGATGAAGATGCCGGACATCAACTGGCCGAGCACTTGATTGCCATGAATCTGATGCTGGATGAATTTTCGCTGAGTTGTTTGCTAGGAACCCGTGAATGTTGGCACGTGGGGCCGTGTTTGGCTGCGGTGCTCCACGGAAAGATGTTGACGCACGCAGAGAAAACGTCCCGACTCCCGAGCGAGCGGCTGGCCGGAACCATGTTTTCCAGAATCCGCTTCGCAAGAATACAAACATGCTTGAAATAAAAATCACAGGCCTTTCTACTGGCCAAAGAAGAGAAAGCTGCTGAATCTGTAGAGTTGACCTACGCGTTCCGGATACACGATTTTTGGATCAACAAATTTAGCCAAGGCAGGACAGCTTTCCGCCCGCTGTACAAGCGCAAACCATTACCAAGGCCGTCCTAAATTCATGCAATGACAATCTAACTGCGTTAACGATGGAAGCGGCGCCTACCAACGACAACTCGGCCAAAATTCAGCGAAATACTCGTGAGTCGTGGGTGAGACCTGAAAAGGACACCCACTATACTCCGTACTTGTGTGCAGAGCTCAGAGAGAGCCGCCGTTCAACTAAGTTTCTGGCGAAACAAGACACTACCTACATGGCATCCAATGGCAGAGGCAGCCAAAGACACCGCCAAGAGCATCTGCAACATTGACGATCTCTCACGTGTTCTGCTGGAGACCGACGATCGTGAGGTTTCTTCAGTGCTCATGGCAGGGCCGAGACATCATATGTATGCACGATGCACGATACATACACTCGAATATGGACTCGGCATCATTCTTGCCCACAGCACCACTGTTACGGAGCGTGCAAAGTATGTACATACGTGTTTAGTCGCGGCCATGTTGTGATCGGGTCATCGGCACTACCAGGTAGGTACTGTGTACGAGCGCTCGCATGAGTTGGCGTCGGGCGACCACCGGCAGTCGGCAGCCCATGACCTCTGCAACATGATGCTACCTAGTCTCAGTTTTCGTTTCATTCGTACGTAGTTGCATGCCTCGCAGATGGTCGTGCTTCAATCGGCTTGCTGTTGCTGATGGGTGGACAAAGTTCCACCTGCGCGTTATCCCGAAGCATGAGAATAAACCTGACGTCAGGGGGAATTTACGAAAGGGGACGAAGAACAATAGGCTTCTGCCGCGTATTGGCACTATATGTACTGATAGACACACATGAGGCTCATTGGCGTCGGTTGCACTGCAGGGAGGGATCGCGAACCGTGGAGTCACCCGCTAAGTTCAGCTGATGCCATCTGTTGTAACTTGTGTCGCCGGTGACGCAGAGTTCTGGAAGGGTACGACAGACCACCGGGTGCATGGATTGCTCAAGACTTGCCACCTGCTGCAAGTACATCTTTCGAGGAAGAAGTCTGAAGTATGAAGTAGAAAGAGAGGTAGGAATGCCCCTATTTATGTATCTCTTAACTCAAAACTGCGGACGCAGCAGCGAAGGGTCTGTGTGGGCCAGAGCCCTTTTCCATTACGTACATACTCCGTACTCCGTATATAATGGCGCATCATTGCATTGCCGCGGCTATCGGTAGGTATGTATGATGAGAACGACATGACAACGAATGCAATGGACGCGATCCTGCAGTGTCAGTGCGAACTTCGAAATCACAATGGGATCGAGACGTGGATCGTGGAAGAGTGTTTTGAAACGGGCGGAGCCCGCGAACCTGGATCTTGGTTCAGCAATCCACGATTGTGCCTTCCGTCTATTATTGTCCGCCTTCCTCTTTCCGCATCACTTTGTCCTTTCCACACCTTGTATCCATGTTACTACGTCGCTTCGTCATTTATTCTTGTTGGTTTGCTACCTCTTCACCACTTTATAACTTGATGTACACCCGTTCTCTTTGTTCCTCGTTTTCATGTCACTTCGTCCCACTTCTCAACAAATATTACTCCGTACCTGACCAGGAACAGCAGCATATCCCAGAGTCCCAATGCTGCACCGACTATCGACCGAACGCCACACTCTTAGATCTGATTCGCCAACAACGGTCTTGGCTGCCAGACGATCTACATCATGACGACGTCTTAGTCGCCACGAAACCTTTGAGCCCTTCCCCTCCGCCCTAGATCTTCGCCATGCAATCGGTACGATGATGTACAGTACTTACTTCACGTGGGTTTCTTCTCGGTACATCACCTGGGAGTTCTGGGACTTCCACTTGCACCAACGCGGTCGTATCCGCCACATCTCCTCTCTCGCCCATCCACCCACCATGACACTCTCGCCGACGTGACCTGAGACCTTTGTCCCGCACGGCTCTAGATTAGGCCCCATGGTAAATGTGTCATTGGCCCTGACCTGGAGCTGTTTGCCGAAACGGGCGACAGGTACCGCATTTGCGTTCCTCTGAGGGAGAAATGTCATGATGAATGGATGGCTTTGGATCGAAATGCCATGTTTCTTTGCATCCCACTTTTGTTTCCACTCAGTACTCCAGTCCTGATCTGACATGTTGACGGACACATGAGCTCATCCACCAATTTGTGCTTGTTTTTGACATTGCAACTATATGAGTTCCGACTGCCGCTCACTTCCTTGCTACAGAGAAACCCAGGACAGGAGAGAAGCCAAGCTTTACCCGCCAACAGCGTCTCTCAACACACCGCGCAAAATGACAGCCGTCAAGCAGATCCCCGAAAGGAAGGTCCTCATCGACTCGAACCACAAATCACCCTCGAAACCCGGCAAACACCCAAATAGTGTTATCGACATTCGTAGCAACAAGGACGATCTAAACCTCAGACATGCACTTGTATCGTCGTTCAATCCTCACGATGGTAAGCCCCGCTGGCTGCCTACCATGCTGCTATACGATGAGAAGGGTCTGCAATTATTCGAGGATGTATGTTCATGCTGGGCCCTTTGAGGAACTTTGCCGGCCACAGATGATTAGTCGCATCTGTGGATGTTGGCATCTTCTCCCTTTTCCCAGCTCCTGGATGCTACGATCCAATCTCACGTGTTGATCAGATTACGTATCTGGACGAGTATTACTTGACTGGCTACGAAATCGAGCTGCTGAAGAAGCACTCCGCCGAAATTGCCGCCGCAATCCCTGATGGCTCTATGGTAATTGAACTAGGAAGTGGGTGAGTATCTGCTGAGCGCTTCTTTTCCTTTTCTGCTCTCATTTTTCTCCTCCTTTCAATTGCTCCTCTCTATAGTAACCGGTTTCCTGCAATGCATTTTCTTTCGATGTCACTCTCACTCCCCAATCAGCGAGCCCTTCTACAGAGCGGTTCAAACCTATGTCCTTGTGTCCATTGCGTCCCTGTAACGAAGGCTTACCCCATGATACAAGTCCAACTAACACTGTGCGCAGAAACCTTCGAAAGATTTGTCTCCTTCTCCAAGCCTTCGAAGATTCACACAAGTCGATTGACTACTACGCCCTCGATCTGTCGCAAAAGGAGCTGGAGCGTACCCTCTCGCATGTTCCTGACTTTAAGTACGTCTCTTGCCATGGTCTTCTGGGCACCTACGACGACGGAGTGACGTGGTTGAAGCAGCCTGGCATTGTGAACAAAACCAAATGCATTATTCATTTGGGTTCGAGCATTGGTAAGTACTTTCACCATTTGAAAGAGTGTTCTTCCGTACTTCTCTTTTCCCCAACGTTTCCTACTTCACGCGCACTGCATCTGCGCCTTTCACTAGACTCTCCGCCACTTCAAAGTTGCATGACATCACGAGGACTGACCTGATGCGTCTCCAGGAAATTTTCATAGAAACGAGGCTGCCGACTTTCTGCAAACCTTCGCGGACGTTATGAAGCCCGACGATAGTATGGTCATTGGCCTAGACTCGTGTGGGAATCCAGAAATGGTATAGTACGTCTTTGTCTAGCATTCAAGCATCCCTCTTGTGCCGATGTGGAACTTGAACTCATTTACTCCTAGTCACGCATACAACGGTAAGGGAGCTACTGTGCACCTCAGTATACTGCTCGTAATTATTTTCTAATTGAAGCAATGACTAGACAGAGAAGGCAAAACACACGAGTTAGACAATCCATCACCTCAAGCTTTTTTTGTTAATACCGTCGCGCTAACTTTAGTAGATTCATTCTGAACGGACTCAGCAATGCCAATAGCGTCTACGGCAAGGAAATATTCTACGTCCCTGACTGGCGTGTCATCGGCGAATACGTCTACGATGACGAAGGCGGTCGCCACCAGGCCTTCATCTCTCCGCTCAAAGAGGTCACCGCCCTAGGGTCTGTGATCAAAGCTCACGAGCGTATCAAGATCGAGCAGAGTCTCAAATACTCCAAGGCTAGTGCGGATGACCTATGGCGAAACGCAGGTTTTCGCGAAACTCAGACCTGGACTCGGAATGGCGAGTATGGTACGTAGAAAAGAGCTTCCCGTGTACGACAGCTTCTAACGAGATCTCTCGCCTCCAGGCCTTCATATGCTCCAAAGAGCAGACCCGCCCTTCAGCAAAGCTCCCTCTCTCTACGCCGCCAATACTCTCCCTTCCCTCTCCGACTGGCGAGCCCTCTGGTGCGCTTGGGATATCGTCACCAGGGCCATGCTCCCTCAGCAGGAACTCACCGAGAAGCCCATCGAGCTTCGACACGCATATATTTTCTACCTCGGCCATATCCCGACCTTCCTCGATATACAGCTTACAAAGACAAGCGCCTGGGCCCCCACTAGCCCAGTCTCCTACCACGCCATATTCGAGCGCGGCATCGACCCAGACGTTGATAACCCCGAGAAATGCCACGACCATTCTGAAATTCCAGATGAGTGGCCGCCCGTGGAAGAAATTATCGCGTACCAAGATCGTGTGCGGGTCCGTCTGACCGAGCTCTACAAGCAGGGCGTGCACACGATTACGCGAAAAGCAGCTAGGGCCATCTGGGTCAGTTTCGAGCATGAGGCGATGCACCTCGAGACTCTATTGTACATGATGCTGCAGAGCGATAAGGTCTTGCCACCGCCACACACGGGTGTGCCTGATTTTGAGAGAATGGCTACGAAGGCGTTTGAGGCTCGCACGCAGAATATGTGGTTCGAAATTCCCGAGCAGACTATTTCTCTGGGGACGGACGACCCGGAGGACGGGGACGAAGATGTGCACTTTGGATGGTAGGATTCCACTTTCTTTTTCGTTGCGTAAACACCGCCATTCCTTTTGTGCTGACTTATTTGTAGGGACAATGAAAAGCCAGTGCGAAGAGTCAAAGTTCATGCGCTTCAGGCACAAGGTCGGCCTATCACCAATGAAGAGGTAAGCTTGCAATCATGCTCCCCAGATGTTTTGACCACCAGATTTGGTGAGGGAAATGTAAAAGGAGAGAGAAAAGGAGAAAAAAGTGCATTTAACCAGAGTAAGAAGGAAAGAAGAGTGAGAAACGAACCTAACTCAGTACAGTATGCCTTGTACATCTACCACACGAACTCCTCTAAACTACCCGCCTCTTGGTCGTCGTCCCCATCCTCTTCTCTTTCGAATGGTGTATCCCACCCCAGCAGTCACAATAAACACATTCCCACAGATCTTCCGCACTCCTTCCTCCAAGGAAAGTTTGTCCGGACAGTTTACGGCCTTATCCCTCTCAGCCTAGCTCTCGACTGGCCTGTCCAAGCATCTTACGATGAACTCGCCGACTGTGCGCTATGGATGGGCGGCCGCATCCCGACTCTGGAAGAAGCCCGCAGCATCTACGCCTTTGTAGAGTCCAAAACCCAAATCGCCACGGGAAATACTCTGGTCAAGAAAGTCCCCGCCGTGAACGGCCATCTTGTAAACAACGGCGTCGAAGAGACACCCCCCCACGAGTCGTCCTCTGCGGTCGAGAACAGCCTGTTCATCGACCTTGCCGGCCTGAATGTTGGCTTCAAGAGCTGGAATCCGGAGCCAGTAACTTCGAGTGGCACCTCTCTGGCCGGACAGTCCTCTATGGGAGGAGTTTGGGAGTGGACGTCCTCCGTTTTGCGCCCCCATGAAGGTTTCCACCCCATGGAGCTGTACCCTGGCTACACAGCAGACTTTTTTGACGAAAAGCACAATATTGTGCTGGGCGGGTCATGGGCAACTCATCCAAGGATTGCTGGACGCAAGAGCTTCGTGAATTGGTATCAGAGGAATTATCCATATGCGTGGGCTGGAGCGAGGCTGGTAAAAGATGCGTGAGTGTGTTGGTGGTCAGAGAAGTGTTGTGAAAATGAGTCGAGGAAGGGAATATGCAACATATTACTGAGTACTAAGAAGGGGCTGGAGTACAGGGACTGGGAATACATTATCAGCCTGTCTTGAGTCGCCCGTTGTTCAAAAGTAAGGACGATCCAGTCTCTGGGAACAAAGTACATAGGTGAAAAGTATGAGGGTGTGTGGCTAGGAATGATAAGGGTAGGCTAGGTGTCCAAAAGCTACGATCTCCTACAGAACATGATTGGCAAATTTGAAATCCATTATTCATTCTGAACTCTTTCCGTTCCTCTTACTCTTGGTACGGAGGAACAGTTCTCGCTCGGACACCTAAGGAGACAAAACTACTACATATTTCGCTTTTTCCTTATTCATGCTTGCACTGCCAAAGAAGCCGTTTCGCCTTTCTTGTCATTCGTGCCGCGTATCGCGTATCGACATCCTAAACGCCATCCATCCATCCCAAGGGCCAATAAGCCGCCGCTGATACCCAAACTTCAAGAAGCGCACAAACTTTCTTTTCCCCTTTCAAGCTAACTGCGGGATCTTGCCATTTATGTACCCTTCTGCCAAGACTTTTTGGGTCCAAGGTGGTAAAAAGAGGTCGGGGGGCAGAAACGTGAGTAAGGCGAAACGAAACGAAATGAAATGAAACGCTCTGCCAGTCTTGTTCCCAATTTTTTGGGGCCTAAATCCCTGGCAAGGTGTGTTGCTTAAGCTGCGCCTGCAGTTACAGGTCAGCTTGTATGGTGATTAGATCACTTCACACTAAACTGCCGTATATATCGAGGAGTTGCTCAAAGACGTATAAGGGGAGGTGGACGCCGTTTTCGGTAATGAGGTTGGAGATGAGGGCGGGTGGCTGTAGAGACTATTGTTAGAATGGATGTCAAGATACTGATTAGGGGGGATTGGTAGAGTGAGGACTGCAGGAGAGATAGAAGACGAGGAGAAGGGGCGGGAAGTCCCGCATGGTACAGGAATGGGCTGCTTCATTGCCCAGTCGTTACATACCAGACGAAACGTGATCAAAAAAGAAAAAGAAAAAAAAGGAATGAAAATGAGTGCGAAGCTAGAGATGCATACCGTGTAGTCGACCGCATCCTGCGGCTGCTTGCTCTCCGTATCGGTACTGAAATCCAACATACGCTGCTCAAACCCAAGATCCCGCTGATCCCACGGAAACTTGCGCGCAAACTTGTGCGTCTCGGCCGCCACATAAAACGGAATCTTGACCTTGGACGCCAACTGCGCCAGCTGGAACGTGCCGATCCTCGAAATAATGCCCCCATTGGAAGTGACAGCCTCAGCACCCACAATCACCATGTTGACCTGGCGCAACAACCCCATGACATGCGCAACCGCTGCCTCTGGAATCTCCGCCACAGGGATTCCCATGCCGCGCAGTTGGCGGACCACATCGTCGCTCTCCTCCCCGCGCGACTCGCTCCGCACGTACACGACCCTGAACTTCCCCTTGAGGTTCTCGGCCGCGCGGGCCAGCAGGCCTGTGACGCATCGGGACGCGCCGTGGGTGAGCACGCATTTGCCCTCCTTGACGAAGCGCCATCCTGATTCTGCGACGCCGTTTCTTGCGGCGATGGCTCGTTGCGCAAAGAGGCGTCCGTTGCGCAGGAGGTGTTGGCGTACGGCTTCGAAGTTGCCGCTGTCGCCTTCTTGCTGCTTAAGCGAGGAGACGAGGTACTGGAGGAAGAGGTCTGTGCCGGCTGATAAGGGCACGGGGTTGGCGACGGAGGCTTTGAGGCGGTCTGAGTGCGCCTTTATGGTGTCGAGGGTTTCGTACACGGTGGTGAAGGGGACGGTGTTGAGGAGGGCGATGAGGGATTCGATTGCCGCGACGGGTTTTGTTAGGTCGGGGTCGGAGGCGAGTAGGTCGCGGTATGTGGCTACGATGCTGTCGCGAGGTGTGAGAATTTGCTAGCTAGGTTTCTTTGTTCCACTGCCTTTTTTTTTAAAAGGCGCGTTTGGAATGTGAGGAACGAGCGGGAAAAGGGGTTTCCAATGGGAAAAGAACGAACTCGAAATCGGTTATGGAAACGCTGGGTCTGCGTATAGGCAAACTCTCCGCCGAGACGGCTATCGAGGTTCAAAAGGCAGGTCAGCGCGTTGACGATACGGGAGCAGGGGAGGGGAGGGGAGAGGAGGGGAGAGCGGGGGGACCATTTGCTCATGGATGGGGTAACATACGAGGTGCCAAAGTACCAGTGTCCATTAGTGTGTTCAGCAGGAGATGGAAGTATGCTTTGAAGACGCGCACGGCGGAGTGAACTGGAAGCAGATTAGATGGCGATGGCTGCGGTGATAATGGTGATACTGGTGAATAATGTGGTGATGCCACTGATGATGTCGCGGAATGAGTCAAACTTTTGGAGCTCATGTTTTTGCAGGGGCCACGTTGTGGATATATCAGTGGGGCACTTTACCTAGCGATTGTAGGTACCGGAACATGATGATGTCGGGGCACTCGGTGCAGATTTCTGCGCCTTGTGGCCTTTATTCCATGTATTCGTGTGAAATGTGTAGAGAACACGAGTGTAGGCATCTCTCGTGATATCTCCCACCTACTTGTAAATGTTACCGACTTGCCGCGTTTGTGTTACGCAGTTCCTCGCGTTAATTCGTCTCAAGTTTCCACCCATTGCCGCCTCTCACAAGCGAGGAGTATGTACCAGGTACAAGGTACCTGTTCGTCTTCAGCTTCGTCCACTTTCACGGCAGTGGATTCCTTCCCCACCACTGCCGGCTTCTCGAGCCCTTCTTTACTTCTTCTCCAATGCACGGCGCATCCCAATCTCCATCAGTGATCACCATCCCCACCTCCTTTGTGTCATCGCAAGCCACAAAAATAGAGCCCCGAAACTGAACAAAGCATCCATCACCTTTGTCGTTGATTTTATTATTTCGACGTCTTGTTCACGCTTGGACTAGTTGACAATCTTCTTCTCCACGACTCATGTCATTATACAAATAAACAAAGCCGCCCAATTCTCCGTCCGAAACGAGATCCTCCATCTACACACACACACACACAACACGCCGACAACACGCCGCGAATCCGAATCACTATTCTCCCTGCCCGAATACAAGAAGCAATCACAGGAGAAGAAGAAGGGAAACAGTAGACAAATATCAGAAAAAAAAGAAACACAAAAGGCACGTTCAAATACAAAACAAAAAGGGGGCATCACGCAAAATGACCCTCCTCGACCCCTCAACCAACCAACCCCTCCCCGCCGACGCAATCCAGCGCGTCCTCTTCATCGCCAACACCCTCCACGTATACAACATCCCCCCCCTAGCCTCCTTCAAGGGCCACAACGCCTCATCCTGGACCGCCGACCCAGCACGCCACATCTTTACAGCGCGGCTTCGCGTAATCGAAACGTCATCCTCCTCCCCCTCAGCCTCAGGGGCCACAGATGGCGGCGCAGCGGCCTCAGACACCTCAGAGGAGACCCCCGATCTGAAAGTCGATCTCGTGCTCGAGGACCCAGCCAATGGACAACTCTTCGCCGCGGCACCATATACCGATCCTGCGGTCGTGGAACCGGTCCTGGACAGTAGTCGGTTCTTCGCCCTCACGGTACGAGATCCCTCTGGGAGAAAAGCAATTCTGGGGATTGGATTTGAGGACCGCTCTGAGGCGTTTGATCTGGCGGTCGTGCTCCAGGAGGTGAGGAGGGTGCTGGGGATGGAGAAGCGCGGCAGGGCCGGGGAGGCATCATCAGAGCAGGGAGGAGAGAACGGCGGTGCTGCTGGCGCTGCGGAGGATAAAGATTATAGTCTGAAGGAGGGCGAGACAATTACGGTGAATATTGGGAAGAAGATGGGGAGGAGGCGGGAGCAGGGTGAGGGTGAGGGTGAGGGGGAGAGGGACGAGGAGAGTGAGGCGCAGGAGACGGGTTTGTCGAAACCGTTGCAGTCGTTTGCGTTGGCGCCGCCGCCGCCGCCGCCGTCGAGTAGTGCGGTTGGGGATGTGAAGCGGAAGAGGAGATCTTTGAAACATTTGGGCTTTGATGATGGGCAGTTTGGCGAGTTTTCTTAATAGGGGTGAGGGGGAAGAGTGATGGGAGGAGCTTAGCAATGGTACAGCTTCATAGGGGTTAAATTGTTTTTGTTTTTGTTGTATTGTTGTAAAAATGTCTCTGCCATTCCTTATTTTTTTTATATTTTTTTTGGTGCTCCGATATCTTCTTGGCGCTGTTTTCTTTTGTCCTGCAAACAATGATATCATATAGACTGGATAAGGTACAGCAACTCGTGTTCAAGAAAAAAAAAAGGACACTTGGGGAGCCGGTGGAAGCGCGCGCGTCAAGGAAATCGACTTTCAAATCCAATCATCTTACAAAGGCCTCTTTGCGGCCAATAAACTTGACTCAAAAGCATGTGTTCCCAACTCCTTCTTCATCAATTTCGTCTGTTTCGATTGCCATTGCTCTCTTCCCTTGAGGGTTTTGCTGTGCAGGTAGGCCTGTGTGAGTCGAAGTCGTGACGAGGAGCAGTTCTGTCGGTAGGTACGTGCCACGACTCAATCAGGCGCCAGAAAAGAATTGGTACTGGTACCCATATTAGGCATACTAGCCTGCTTGCGCAGCGTACGCGCATGCAAGATCGAGTCCCCTGCGGCGAGATGCCGCGGACCATGTAGTCGCCGTGGACTGAGTCTCGAGTTGTCCCTCAGTGGTACTACTTTCGTTGTATGAGAGCTCACCCCATAGGCTTTGTCCTCGAGTCCAGCACGGCCTTCTTTATCGTCGTTTTCCGCATAGACGACGACTACCCTGTCCGCCCTTTGGTCCCGCGTTGCCATCTGAGGTATAAACTCTGCGCTTGCGGCGTTGAGGCGTGACTCCGAGGAGGAGGGCGGCTGGGAGAATGGCGGGTGGGAGGAAGCGCGGCCGAGTGCGTCGGAGCGGCCCGTGTCTTGGCTGATGGATCGCTCTCGTCGGGCCAGATCAAGGGCCGTCCGGCTCCTTGCTTCCGTGAGAAGATCGCTGAGGCGTACGAAGATTGTCTTTTCCTCTTCGGCGGCGTGTTTGATTTGGGTGCGCAGGATGCCGACTTGTCTGCGGGCGCGTCTCTTGATCTTGCGTGATTCACCGTACATGGATTCTACTTCGACCGTGTGGTATGTGCGGACTAGGTCGGACAGTCTGCTGCTATGCGACTGCAGCGTTAGACTGAGAAAGGCCTGTTCTGCGTAGATTTCTTCGAAGGGCCGCGGACGGAGAATCGACGATGAAGACAGCGGCACTGAGGGCGGATACGGTAGCTGCTGCGAAGGTCCTTGAGAATAATGTTGTGAGGCGTGTCGCTGAAACAGCATCGGGGCTCTCCGCTGCGAATCTTTCTGCTTTGTCGGCTGTGGACGCGGCTTAATCTGAGAATTCTCAGGCTTGGGAGGAGCGGAATGTGAGTTTTCGTCTTGTTCCACTATCTTCTCGTCCTCTTCTATCATCTTCTCGTCTACCGAGCTAGGAGGGGGTGTTGGCTCGTTGTGGCCTTGTTCGGACAGTATCGTGCTCATCTTTCCCTTGTGAATAATAAGACAGACCGCTGCGTACAGCAGAAAAAGGTTTGCACTGGTAGATGAATCTGTGTCCTGCCCCAACAGCATCCTTAGGATGTCTGCAGAGTTGGACAAAAGCTTTCCGTTCCTGGGGATAGGTATTCCAAGGCTATTCAAATCTCCGAAGCCTTCTCAAATCAATGACTGTCCGTGTCTTATATCAAACGTCTGGTGCTTGTGAGCCTCGCTTTCAACTATCAACAGTTGAACTGAAACAGCGAGAATCGAGGATGAAAGGAATGTTCTTCTGGTGATGATCGCGCAAAGCGAACGGATTCTTAAGTTTTAACTGAGAGCGTCATCAGGGAGCCTTTATTAGACCCTTCGAACTGCGTTCTAGCCGGTCGAGATTCATCGAGTCTTCATGTGAATATGACATGTAGTAACGCCACTTGCGCTTGGGGGCATCGTCTCTGGCCTTGGTATTGTTCGCAGCCTCTACCAAAAAGTTTACCGTTTTTGGCCCCCCATCGTAGCGGCGGCGGCGGCGGCTCTGGTAAGGTGTTCCACGCCACGTGGCACGAGGCTGATCTTGCGACGGGCAGAGCCAATTTACGAACGAAGATCTAAAGCTATGACAACAATCGTGACCGTGTCCCATCAACACGGATCACTCCAGCACTCTACCGAGATCCGTTCCGATTTGTATCTGGATTCCTTGTCGTGATATAAATACAAAGGACCCAGGCTCCTGCCGTTTCAATCCTTAAAGCGCGCAAAAAGTATGTGCAGGTTCCTACCAACGACTTAGATGGCGAAGCCGTCATGTTTGGGTGGCTCGTTGAACCTCCACAGCCCAGAAGCGTATGCGGCTTGTTTTACGACGGATAGCTCGCGTTCTGACACAGTCCGATTCAAGTCTGCATAGCGAGCCTCTTCTGTTGCGGCGTCTTCTTCGCCCTCAGTACAGCCTAGAGTCTTGGCAAGAGGTTTCTCGTGATGGGTCTTCGTCTTCTTCGCTTTTCCCACATGAGCATCCGGATGATATTGTTCCATGATATTCACAAAACAGTCTGGTGATATTTCCGAGGCTAGCCACTTCATGATTTCCGCCCCTTCCGCCTCCTTTCCCGGCATGACGAGATGCCGGATCAAAAGACCACGCTTGGCCAGGCCGTCTGGGGTAAAACAGAGATCGCCAACCTGGGAATGCATGGCCTTGATGCTCTCTTTTGCTACGGAGGCGTAGTCATCCGTTTTGAGGAAGCGCTTGGCCGTACTTGCTTCCCACACCTTGAAATCGGCGAGGTAGATATCGACGAGTCCGTCCATGAGCTGCAGCGATTCCAAAGAATCGAAGCTCGATGTGTTGTAAACAATAGGCAGCCTCAACCCAAGCTGCTTCGCATGAATAATGCTTAACGCCACCTGGGGCACGACGTGTTCAGGAGTCACAATATTGATATTATGCACCTGGCCCACCTCTTGGAGCTTCATGTACCATTCTGCGAGCTCCTCAGGCGTGAGGTCCATACCATTTCGCTGATGGGCGATGTCAAAGTTTTGGCAGAAAACGCAACGTAGATTGCAGCCGCTCATGAATACGGCGCCACTGCCGTTATGTCCCTGTATGCAGGGCTCTGTGTGCCGCAAGTATACTCGTTAGTTGAAGTCCGAAGTCCAAAAATCGGCTAGTAGGCCAGGTCCGACAAGCAGGATGCAGGTCCACACAGTCCGTGGACGAGGAGGGAAAAGTCCCTGGACGGAAGAGGGGGTGGTAAACACACAAGTAGCATAGAGTGAGTGTATACCATGAACGAGGCGGAGTGGCTTGATGCCATGAGGGCGGTTCTTGTGGAAAATGACGACCATCCAATAGCAGGCTCAGTCAAAGTCGAGAGCGGTCATGACGAGGCACATTTCGGGGCAAAGCCCGTTTCGGCACCGAGGCAAACGTGATATGCAGGAACAAGCAGACGGACCTTCTCCAAAATGCGGTGCTACCACATTGACCTTGACCTTGTCGCCTATGAGACACATGCCCGTCGTCTCAAATCGGTTCACTCCGCACAGACGCGGACATAGATTGCATTTTCGGAGATGGGCATATGCCAGTGATCGCTTCTTAGCCTCATCTCGCGAGGATAGGGTCTGATATCGCGGGACATAGTCATCCAGGAGAAACGGGGGAGCGAGATGCAGGCGCCGACACGGTGGAGCGGGAGCTAGTCTGTTGAGCCATGTGGCTAGAATCCCTGTGCGAGCTGGTACCAAGACTCGGTTCATGGCGTCTCTACGCGGCGCATTCGACTCTATTGTTGTTGACGAGGCAAAGCTGCGATTGGTCTGGAGCCTATCTTGAGGCGTTTTGGCGCAGAACAATACATCGATGCAAGGAAGGTATGTATGAGGTATGTAGATGGAACTCTGACCACGGAGTATGTAGTATGCGGGGTGCAGATATGCTTATAAACAGACCAGCCAGGTGACGGAGCCGGTCGGGGCCGGTCAACGGGGCGCCGCCCAGACTCCCACCTCGCGAATCGCGATATGTACCACAAATTCAGGACGCGTAATTTGGTACACGTAGGTAGGTAGCCATCGAGCTTGATGTAGCAATCGAAGAAGCAGTCTGCTGACAATTTCACGTACATCACCGCGTCAGTATGGGTGTTGAACATTGACGTTTGGGTGTGTGTGACTATGCGCCCCCCTCCGAGCGCCGTGATGCGCACTCCAAGACCCCTTCCATGCAAATCTAGGTAGGCTTGCAGTTGCGCCTGTCGAATCCGTTGTGCAAACTGACGCGGTCCCTCACGATTGTTGGTTGATCGCAGCATGTGACAGTGTCTGGCTCCGATAGTTCCACCACGAACTCGCCACTTCCTGGTTTTACACTTATTTGTTATCCGATCATCCCACCCTCGATGGAAGAGTATACTCTCTAGTTGTCGTAAGTCCAAATGGCATCAGGACGTTTTTATTGACACATAGATGCTGATTTCCTATTACTTAGGTGTTGAGAAAATGCGCGCCATCTCCTTTGCCGAAAGAGCATCCGCGGTCGCCAGCTTGAGTCTTGTGACCAGCCTTTTCGTCATTTCGACTGCCAGACCGAGGGCCCTATATTCCAAGTCTTCTGCGTCCACTTACACGCGAGAGAAAACTTTGACGGGTTGGCGAAACCTCTTTCAAGACGGGATATGAGCATTGACGATGTCGTACACTCAAGTCTTGAGGCCTCTTCGGCGCTATACTAGACAGCTCATCCTGTTCAGGCGGGCCATTGTCTGAGGCTGTTCGACGCCCGCTAATAACTGCGACGAGGTTCTAATAACTCTCTCGACTGATGCACGAAAGCCTCTTGTTGAGTCCCCCTTCAAGAAATGGCATCAGCCTTGGCGCCTAGGAAGAGATACAGAGCCAAGCCTCTGGGCCTTTCCTGCGCTGTGCTGCTTTGAGCGAGGCCATTATCTGGAGCAGTTTTGAGTTCGCTAAGGCGTGCGAAAGGGGCTGAACAGCTCTCTAGATGGATACTCAAAAAGCCATTAAAGAAGGAATAAGCTTGGGGAGAGACACTAAGTCTATCCTGCGCTTTGCCAGATTGCTCACGATGTTCTGAACTTCTGAGCGAAGCCATTATCTGAGTCTTCTGCGCTGCCAACTGCGAGAGTCTTCTAGCATGTAGCTTTCCAACCTATACGCGGAACTTCCTTCAAGAAGCGGCGCTGGCTTGGTAAGAGGCAAACATGCAAGTCTGAGGCATTTTATGCACTGTACCAGACCCCTCGTGCCGTTATGGGCGAGGCTATTGTTGGAATCATCTGCGTCTGCCAACAGGTGCAAGAGTGCTCTAGAGTCTACTATGTAGCTCCCCAATTGACAGGCGGAACTTCCTTCAAGAAGAGCCATTGGCATAGGAGAGGCAGGCACAGAATACTTTAGATGCTTTCTGCGCTGTACCTGACAGCTCATGCTGACAGCTGTTCAAGCGAGGCCATTTCTGAGTTTAATCCGCGTCCGCTAGAGCCTAGCACGTGAAAGAGGCTTCAAAGACAAAGGACTTGCAGAAATGTCTCCCAGACGACAAGGGCATTGGCCTTGGAGGACACACCAAATCTTGAGACTCTTTCGCGCTCTACCGGAAAGTGGGAACCTCATGATGTTCGGGTAATCGTTTGCGGCTGCACTTGGTGATAATGATGTATATACGTCCGGTATCGCCCCTTCTCGTGCTCTAGGTATGCAAATAGCCTTCAACCAAGGATTGATGTAGTCAGGGAAGTATGCGTAAACTCGTGGAGACGATGTTTCCAAAGTGTTACGAGCTTCATTTTGATTGTAGCTGTTGATAAGCTTTCGCCGGCCCTTGCACTACGGAGTAAGTAAGAATTGGAGCGAACACTCAACGCTCCGTGGCTGGTCTACCGTCTATGTACATAGGTATGTACTCATAGGTATTCGTGTGTTGTACTGGTGACGTCAACTTCGCCATTGTTTTCGAGGGAATAGGTACTCCGGAGTCCATATACATTATTGGCGGGAAGAAGCAGAGAAAGAATGAGGCTAGACCTGTTTGGGATCGGCAATGCTGCAGTCACTCAGCTTGACATGGATCTTAAGGATCTTTATTATCAATTTTCCGAATGGTTCTTGCAGCCCTGTGTATGGGTCAGGGCACCGAAATTGTTTAGACAAACGTGAAGTTGTGCCATCATTAGGATTCTCGCCAGTGCCTGGACAAGTTGCTTCGTGTGCTAGAGCCTAGTAGGATGCGGCGCGTAATTACCGAGATTTGTCGCTTCAAGGCCCCTCCGGTTCATTTTCGCGAATAGTTTTCGCGGCTAGGGGAGGGTGGCTGTCTGAACGCATGGCAACCGGACAAGACGGCTCAATGTCAGCCAACAAGTAAATAACGGAAAGCGCTTTGAATATTTCCTGTGCAGTGCTGCCAATGCCAGTGCATGAAGTGATGCAGATGAACGATGATGAAGCGTTACCTGTACAGGCGGTTGGACGAACGCACGGCTACAGTATCCTCAAGCGCCGGGGCACTGTGAGTTATGTAGTCGCCACTTGTTGGTCGTTCGACGCTGTCAAATCTTTTGCCTTCAACGATCACGAGTCGCGAGTCGCGACAACGCCAAAAGTCGCAGATGGACTAATGGCGGCACAGTCGCAACTGTCGCGGTTTCTCCCTCAAGAGTCAACCTCCCTCGTCAGTATCGCCGACGACCATACGAATCACTGCGTATACAGAAGTTTGTGCATTCATCTCTCTGGAGTCTGGACTCTTTGGGCTGCACCTGGGCTGCACACTCTCGGGTTGTACCACATCGCATCTCTCTCGCGAACAACCTCGTGAAACTGCAGCATGGGTACTCGTACAAGGTACATATGTAGGTAGTACATGCTCCGTACGCACATAGAGATGTTGCCAACCTGGACGCGATGCCAATTGATTGGTTTCGCCAATCGAAGTGAGCGGACGACAGCTGGACAGGGGTTCGTGGTGAATCGTGGGTTGTCCGCATGGCGCCAGGGGCCGGGGCCGTCAGCTTTGCGGTTCTTTGAAGATTGCAATGCGGAAAGCTTAATTTTCAGATCGAAGCTCAGTCTGGTCTGCTTTTGCGGACAAGAATTTGGATGGCAATTGTTTGAAAATGTGTGTCTTGCCTGCTTCAAACCTGCTTCAAGCACCACTAGGTACATGTGAAACAAATCGCCAACGATGCAAGGGCGTGAACTGAATTTCGTCGGTCAAAAAAAGGACAGTCGATACAAAACATTTTAAGACTTGAGAGTCCAGGTACGACTGGTGGAGTGTCGGACAGAAAAGAAGGAGCTCATCAAGCTCGGTCCTTCCGCTCCTTCCCCCTGGTCATCTCCGTTGGCTTCTCTTGGCGCCTTTTCTCAGGTCCAGAGTCGCAGTAGCTCGAATTGAATCAGTGGTCTGATTCTCTGATTCTCTGGTTCCTTGCCAAAGCTCCATGACGTGTGGAACTGCCAGCCAATGCCTCTAGAGTCTAGCTTCAGGCTGGTTCAGGTACATACTGTACATACCTACAGACTCACGGTTCACCACTGTGAAGCTGCAGTCGTCTGTGTACGGTGTCACACAGTGCCACTGCGAAACGGAGCCGTTGCGACATTGGCTCCCTCCCGTCCCAGCTCATTGTGGTTAGATTCGGCTCAGGTCTGCACCTTGTGGGCCAAGGATATTGTTCAGAGCCAAAATCCAAAATCTGCCGGACAAGATATTTGTGTACCGCAAGGTACTTGAAACTGGGCTGCCCAGCATTCCCGCCCTCCATGAGCCATCCCAGTTCTTGATTGTATTCCGCTCGTCAGTGACTTGCGATCCAGCGCCCGAGGACGCTCATCGCGACAACGACTCCGCGGTCAATTACGAATCTTCGACACTGAGCAGCATACCGTGCCGCAGCCGCAACAGAGCTCGATTTCGCAGCGCAGAGCTGCTTATTGCCCAGCATGGGCGCCTTTATCAGTTGGATCAACGAGAATGCCCCCAAGGACGAGAGCGCTGGCAGCAATGTCTCCGATGAAAAGAATAAGCCACAATCGCTCTGGGGTACGTGATGCTTTATTAAGGAATCTCGTGTGAAACTACGCGCACCTCCAGGAGACCTTTCCCACTTCTTGCAAACGCCAGTATGCTAATAGGCTTGCGTTATAGGCATGATCTTGACCCTTGGACCCGTGCTTGTGGTGTCCTTAGTCTGGATCGCTCTCTTCTTGATATTCAGGAGATCACAGCGCCGGTTTTATGCGCCGCGTACTTACATAGGTGGTAGGAGGTACGTTTTGGAAACGCGTTGGAAGCGCGCGACGCACACCTCGCCTACTGGATCAGAAGAAGCTAACGGCGTGTAGTGAACGGAGTCCGGAGATGCCTGGCGGGCTGTTCAATTGGTTTGGCTCTTTTTGGAAGATTCCCGATGCATACGTGCTCACGCACCAGACGCTTGACGCGTTTTTGTTCCTGCGATATCTCAAGGTCTGCACCGTCATCTGCTTCGTGAGCTTGTGCATTACGTGGCCCATCTTGTTCCCCATCAATGCCACTGGCGGCGGCAGCGGAAACCAGCTGGACGTTCTGTCCTTTGGCAACGTGAGCGTCGATGGGAAGCCCAATTACTTTTACGCTCATTGCTTCGTGGGATGGGTTGTCTATGGCTTCCTGCTGTACATGATCACCCGCGAGTGCATCTACTACATCAACTTGCGACAGGCTTACCTGTTGACGCCGCACTATGCCAAGCGCATTTCTGCTCGAACCGTTCTCTTCACCTCGGTGCCTCAGGAGTATCTGGATGAAACCAAGGTGCGCCAGATGTTCAACAATGCGGTCAAGAATGTTTGGATCGCCGGCAACACAGAGGAGCTGGACAAACAGGTCGAAGAGCGCGACAAGGTCGCTATGAAGCTGGAAGGTGCCGAGGTCAAGCTGATTGTCGCCGTGAACAAGGCCCGGGCCAAGGCTCTGAAAAAGAAGGGTGAGCAGGTTGCTGAGCCGGATTCTGAAGGTGGCAACGTCATCTCGAGATGGGTGCCCGATAAGAAGCGCCCCTCTCACCGTCTTGGATTTCTGGGCCTGTTTGGCAAGAAGGTTGACACTATCGAATGGGGTCGAGCCGAGTTGGAGAAGAGCGTCCCGGAAATCGAGCGAGCGCAAGCTGAATGGAAACAGAATGGCAACTTCACCAAGGTTGGCTCGCTGTTTGTCGAATTCCACACTCAGGCCGACGCACAGGCTGCCTACCAGGTCATTACGCACCACCAAGCTCTTCACATGGGCCCCAAGGTCATTGGTGTGAAGCCGCAGGACGTCATCTGGAAGAACCTGTCTATCTCGTGGTGGCAGCTCATTCTGCGTCGTTATGCCGTGTACGCCATCGTTGCCGCCATGATCATCTTCTGGGCCATTCCCGTCGCCGTCGTTGCCATTATCTCCAAGGTTTCTTTCTTGCAGACTCTGCCGGGTCTTACCTGGATTGCGAGCATCCCTGAGGTATGTTTTTCTGCATGACATTTTCGGCTCCCTCAGCGCGCTCATGACGACTGTCCTTCCGCGGCACTGCTCTCTCTCATGCTGTCGTGTACTTGCTTGCTGACCTCCGTTACGTATAGAAAATCTTGGGCTTCATCTCTGGACTGCTGCCATCCGTCGCCCTCGCCATTCTGATGTCCCTCGTCCCGGTCTTCATGCGCGCGCTCGCCAAAGTCGCCGGATGCAAAACCAACAGCGAGGCCGAGCTGTTCACGCAAAACGCCTACTTTGTCTTCCAGATCGTGCAAGTCTTCCTGTGGCGATCCATCGCTGATGCTGCCACGGGCGCCATCATCAAAATTGCTCAGCAGCCGACCATGGTGTTTTCGATTTTGGGAAACACTTTGCCATCGACGTCCAACTTTTACATTTCGTACTTTATCGTGCAGGGTATCACTGTTGCGACTAGCACTGTCACGCAGGTTGTTGGATTGTTTATCTTTAGAATTCTGTACAAGTTCCTCGCTAGCACCCCTCGTGCCAAGTACACCAAGTGGACAACCCTGTCTGCCATTCTCTGGGGCAGTTTGCTTCCCGTGTATACCAACATGGTTTGCATCAGTAAGTTGCGCATTCCGAGACCAAGGATTAATCTCCAGTGGACAAAGGCAAAAAACATTTTAAACTTGATCGACCACTTGCTAATATTTGACCCCCAGGCATCATTTACTCCGTCATTGCTCCGCTCATGCTATTCTGGTCAACCCTGGGACTGTTCCTCTTCTACCTCGCCTTCCGATACAACATCCTCTTCGTATCCGAAACCGCAGTCGACACTCAGGGCCTGATCTACCCCCGCGCCCTAAAGCAGCTCTTCACGGGTATCTACATTGGCGAGATCGTCATGATTGGCCTCTTCTCCGTCGTCAAGGCAGCAGGCCCCGCTGCCCTCATGGCCGTCTTCCTCGTCTTCACCATCCTCTACCACATCACCTTCACGCGCAGCATTAGCCCCCTCTTGCAGGGCCTGCCCCGCACGCTCGAAACCCAAGAAGCCATCTTCCAATCCCAAGGTGCATCCCCCAACAACGGCGCGGACAGCAAAACTGCCCCCCGTAGCGATGCCGACGAGACCGATGTCCCGAACAAGAAGCAGGGCTCCATGTTTGCACGATTCTTCAAGCCCTGGCTTTTCGCCGACTATGCCACCCTGCGCCACATGGTCCCCCAGGAAGAAGACATCAACTTTGCGCAGCTGCAGTCCTCGGGAGAGGTCCTTGAGCGGGATGCGTATTTCCCGCCCAGCGTTAATAGCGTGGTGCCGCAGCTGTGGGTACCGGAGGACCCTCTTGGGGTGTCGAAGCATGAGATTGCGCTTACGAGCCGGGTTGTTCCTATTAGTGATGAGGGGGCATGGTTGGATGAGAAGAATGGGGTGGTGTGGTCGGAGGATTTGAGTGACCAGGGGAAGATGCCTCCTATTTATACGGAGAAGGCTTATTATTAGATGGGTGAGGGTGGGAAGGGCAGTTGGAGGGAGTTGGAGTGAAGGTTGGATGTTGGAGGTTATACCCCGGGTGCGGATAGGATATGGCTGTGATTGTGTTTCGGCTAGGAGGAAGAAAGGACTTAGGAGCGCGCTGGTGAAGTGTAGGGCGTGCTGAAGGCGTTGTTGGGTATTTGGCAGTGAATGTGGGATGAACATGTGGAAGGAATAGGGATATACCGAGTGAGATGGGTTACATGGGGGATGTAATTTCTAATATGTACGAGTAAAGTTGTTGAGACAATAATGAGGATGGTTTCTCAGAATGCAATGTGTGTTGTCACTGTTGTGTATTCATATGTGGCTTGTCGAAGAAGGGACAGCGCCGCTCAAGGTATTCTACTAAATGGTTTGTGTAGTTGTGGATGACAGATGTAAGCTGACCTGTTCAGCCATGATGCCGCCAGCTTGAGGCAAAGTTGAGGAAGATGCGACCCATGACTTGAGAACATCAATCTGGGGATGCCTCTGTGGCTATCATGCCTTTACTATCATGTCTATTGTCTTTTTACGCAGACTCCAGAGTACCTAACTACTCTTGTCTACCAAACAATTTTTGTGCATCCGTGCCGGGTGGGCAACCAACCCGAAAAGCAGCAGCCGGCTTCAGAGGTTCTAGAATCTCAGCAAGCTCTGCATCAGTCCGTTTCTGTCTCTACCTAGTAGGTACTATCGTGATTCGTTACTCGTGCCGATGCGGTTGACGGGGTTGCAAAAGATTGTATCTTCATGCACGGCGTTGCGGGCTGCCTTTTCTGGGATTGGTTATGCACAGAGTAGGTACCATAGGTGCCTACCTAGGTACCTGGTACTCCGTAGTGTATTCTGTGCTTTTCCGGGTGAGGCGTTGATGCCTAGTTGCGCCCAGACAAGTTGTGCATAATCCTGAACGATACCTACGCAGATAAAATATATATATTACATCAGAGATCATTTCTCGGAATGAGGGGGGGAAAGTAATTACCTCCGGTTGGCGGCATTCATGCCATGGTTCCTGTAAATGAAACCGGCAAATATGCCTGTCGCAGAGCAAGCAATTCCCAGCTCTTTGAAGTTTGAACGGCTGGGAGTTTGCAGCCATCTCGACCACATGACCACAGGGAGGGCATATCTTTATGTGGCCGCCATCGGTGAGTGTGAATTGCCTGCAGCGTCTCCAGTGCATTTTCGTACATTTACCTCTCAATTTGATGTGAGGCTCCGTGAATAGGTACCCAGGATACAGGCCTGCCGCCTGGCCGGCCCACCTTGAGATGGTACAATTTGTTTCAGTGTTCACTGTTGGCCTCTTTCCCTACTCACCTTTTCACATCGCATGGCCGTGCCGAATCCTATTCATCATCTAAAATGGCTTGAAGAGCCGCTTGACTGTCGCCTTTGCATATTGCTGCCTGGACACTGGACAGAAAGTCAGCCAACGAGGTTGAATAATCACTTTCCAGCGTTGGCAAACCCTTGTTACTTCACGCGGCATGGTACTCCGTACAGAATATGCAGTGATGCACACATATGCACATTGCAAAGTTCCAACACACAACCAACAGTTCGGCACTCAAGCTCAAAATGATGCCTGATGTCTGAGGCTGCTACCATCTAACATTGAAGAGCACACAACTCCGAATCTATTCTTTATGGCCGAGTCCCGACTATGTATCGTCTTCTCAGGACCGTCGCATGCCAGAAACTTGCCTGGTTCGACAATCATCGGTCACAGATCTGTTGTTAATCATTTACGGCATCTAGTTCGCTAAACATGAAGCCTATCGCGTCAACTTGTTCGCCAGTCACCAGTTCGCCATCTCCAATGGCCTTATTCGACGACCAAGACATTCTCGATAACATAGATGGCCACATGCATGGCCCCACGAGCGGGTTTATCAAAAAGTATTTTGGCGCCTTCCAATATATTCACCAAGACTCTTTACTAGAAATTCAGCTTGCGGGCAGAGTTATTGGCCGTTGTGCTATTCCTGCTGCACCGCCTCCTGACAATCTCCTGGAGTGGTTTTCCAATTTGCTATCACGTGAATTCGAAGGCGCACGAGGGTCGTGGCATATAATTTACGGGAAGGGGGGCGTCGAGCATGAGAATACCGACGGCTACGCGCGTCTTCAATTGGTGCTACCCACCTCATCTGGCGCCTTTACAGAGACGAAGTGGGATTGTACTCAAGTTATTGGCCAATTCGTCAGCCATAGGAGCGTCAATTATCGGGATGGCCTATTACAACTCTGCCGGTCTGCGTTCAACGTCTTTGCCAGCCAACCTACACGACTCTTCTTACACGGATTCTACATACGGGGTCCATTCGTTGAACTCTGTGTGTTTGATCGATCTGGCTTATATTTTAGCGACGTATTGGACGGCCGGAAAGATTCGAACCAAATCATGTCCTTCATTCTCAGCTACCAGTTGATGACGAACCGCGATCTTGGGAATCCCAACGTCATTCAGATGGATGAAGGTGGCAGCTACATTCTCTGTAGTAACATAGCCGCGTCATCTTTGGGAAAACTCTACCTTGAAAGTCAGCCGATAGCCTCCAGTGATGGCATCGTTGGCACCGGAACAGTGTGCTACCGAGCCAAGAGACCTGAAGCAAATGAGTGGAATTACGTGCTGAAACTCAAATGGCGATGGGCCCGAGACCGTTCAGAAGAGGAATTTCTAAGCTTAGCCAAGACCAAATGTGCTTGGGGTGCCGTGTCGCTTGACTTTTACAAAGAAGTCGAGAGTACGGCGGACCTACGCTCTGGACTCCGGTGGGGTGTACAAAGAAAGTTCTCCGAAGCGCATTTCCACACTGTGGCTGAACCTGGGAGGGACGAAGACATAAGACAAAGGGACCATCTCGACGGACTTTGCGAACATACGGAACACACCAAAAACCACTTTCTAAATCGTATCCTTACCTGCACAGTCACTTCTCCTGTTGGTAGACCCTTGCAGACTTTTCAGTCACCATTAGAATTACTCCAAGTGTTTCATGATGCTATCAAGTGTCATAGGTCACTATTCTCCGCCGCCAAGCTCCTTCACCAAGACATATCTTCGGGAAACATAGTGATTCTGGATAGTCAACGCGAGGAGGATCCAAAAGGGATCTTGATAGATCTCGATTCTGCGAGAGACCTCACTGATGGCCTGGAAACACGACAAATCATTGGCACTAGACCATTCATGGCTATTGGCGTTCTGAGGAATGAATGCCATACGTACCGGCACGACTTGGAGTCATTTCTCTATGTTTTTTTGTGGACAATCATAACAAACCACGCCGACAGTCCTCCAGAGGCAAGCAAACTGAGGCACTGGAGCAAAGGCGACTGGGACGAGCTAGCGCTGCGCAAGGTTCATGATATGGACCAGAGCTTTCAGAGTATCTTGCAAGAGTTTCCTCCCGAATTCCACTCTATCAAGCCACTCGCGGAGATTCTCCGCCAGATTTTGTTTCGTCCACGGGCTGGCGTCATATCGACAGGAACGGACAACTCAGCCGAGGCCGTTGACATGCTTTACAATGGCATCATCGACGCGTTTAGCAACGCAATTGTTTCTGAGCGTGGAAGTCAAACGTGATAGATTCCAATAACTGGGTTTATGAGTCAAAATCAAGTGCAATTTCAGTAGCAGAACCAGTCGCCAAGCGTACGGTACCTGCCCCGCGACCTCTGTCGCCGACAGCGCTTCCTGCGTTTTAAAAGGATTTTCATAAGCACTGGCGATCTCGCCACAATCCCGAAGATGACGCAACTGGGTATGTATAATGTATGTCTCAGGAAGAGCCGAGGACACAAATGCAACGTGTATATTGCTCGTGAGCCGCAAGCAGCATGATGCCGAGTTTCCATTTCTACGTGTTTTTCTTCCTGAAGTTCCTCATGCCAGAATGGCACTATTTCGATAACGTCTCATTGACATGGTTTGCTGGCGTACCAGGACGAGTAGGGGAAGCTTGGGGGACAGGGGCAGAGTACGGGGCAGGAGAAGGCCGATTGTTGTCACGACTGATCACAGCGGGCACAGGAGGCGGACGAGTGCAGCTCTATAAACGAAGAGAGTAGACTAGAGAGAAAAGGAAAGAAGAGCAAAAGGGGTGCGGCAGGCGTTGAGCCCTAGTACTCCGCAGGCTGCACCGAATCTGCAGCCGTCACGTGACGTGGCTGAGGGCAGCGGTCCTCACACTACCCCCCTCCAAGCCGCAGCCGCTGGTGGCTGCAAGGCTTGACAAAAGAAAAGGAAAACGGGCAAAAACAAATATATACACATGTATCAAAAACAAAACCAACCGAGACAACAGTCACCTCATTTGTGACGTGTTTTGTGCTTCTTAGGGCCCAGGCTTCCTCTCGCGTCGTGTTCCGCACGGTTGTCGTCTGGGTGCGAACTGCTTGGTACGTCGTCCGCGGCCTCCCGAATCCATGTTTGAAGCCTCACGGGTGGGCCAGCCGCATCAGGGTATTCCCGGTGGAAACTTTCCAGCGTTGTTGCGGCATTCTTGAAACCCTCCGCGTCGTAGAACATTTCATCTGGCTCGAGTCCCCTCCAGGTCACCTGATACTGGAGCCTCCTGTTGTCCCCACGGCCGAAGACCCGTGACGCCAGTATCCGTTCCACTTCCCACTCCGGTTCGCCGTCAATAAGCTCCGGTGGCCCTGGCTCTGTCTGTTGTTGCGGCAACGGGTCGTCTGCTGCCTTGCGTAATCGATCAGCATGAAACACGTTGCTGCCTTTGTACTCGGGCGGAGTTTCGATAACGTAGCTGAAACCTCTTTCCTCCTTGACGCGCCACGGTCCGGCCCATTGAGAGTCAAGACGAGTTGTCGGGGCTTCAGTTGTGAATCCCTTTTTGCTGACATAGACATAGTCACCGACAGACCAATTTACTGGACGTCGCTTTTTGTTGGCCTGTACCTCCTGCAACTTCTGAGCTTTCACGGCATTCCTGTGGGCGATGGCTTGAACGTCCTTGAGTTGTTTGACAATCTTCGCGGCAACTTGCTTTCGCTCTGAATCTAGATCGACTTCCGGTAATGGCAATGAAAGCGGGTTGCGGGGTTCACACCCGGTTACCACCATGAGTGGGCTCATGCCCAGCGAGGCATGGTAAGAACTGTTGTGTGCGAAGTCAAGTGACGGAAGGTACTCGCTCCAGCGGGTCTGGTACTTGTCAATGTAGAACCGCAGGCGCTGATCCAAGTTGGCGTTTGTGATCTCGATGCCTCCCTGGGTCTGTGGGTGGCGAGAGCTTCCGTGACGATGTTTGGTACCAGTCAGCTTGTTGATCGTCTCCAAGAACTCAGAGATAAAAGGTCCAGCGTTGTCAGAGATCCAGGCTACAGGCATCCCCAGAAGCCAGTAGACGCGCCGATAATATCGCTTGGCTAGTGTTTCGGCGTCGTCGTTCTTCTTTCCCGGTAGCGTCATCATAAGTCTGCTGAACTTGCAGATGAATGCCCAGACGTAGTCGTAGCCGTGAACGTCGCGTGGCATCACCTTGCCGTCAACGATAACCGTATTCCAGACGCTTGTTGGGACCGGGATTGGGTGCAACAGCCCCGGGGTTTTGTCATGTCGGGTCTTGTTGCGTTGGCATTCCTGGCAGTTGATAACGTAACGTTTCACGTCTCGACCCAACCCATCCCACCAGTAGGTCTTGCTCAGCTCGGCCCTGGTCTTGTGTTGACCTCCGTGAGCGAAGACAGCGGGCTCGTGAGCCTCACGGATGAGCGCCGTTCGAAGAAAAATCTTTCCGTCGGCCGTAGTCTCGGGAACAATCAGTTTACCGTCGTGTGATCCCAGCTTGCGGGTTTGGTTCTCTTGGACAATCAAATCAACAAGGTCGGCACCTCGAGGGGCGGTGGATGCTTCGACAGCTCCAACGGCGATGATCGGTTTTTCAATGCGATCGGCGGGAATCATGACGAGATCCCGCTCCAGTCGCTCTCGTGCTTTAACAGTGGGGTTGTCTATTGTCTTACGGGAAAGGGCGTCAGCGGCAACATTCTCTTTGCCGGGTCGGTATCGCCACGTAATGTCGAAGTTGGCGAGGTACTGGGACCAGCGAATCTGACGTGTCGAGAGAATGCGCTTCGAAGAGAAGTAGACGAGCGCTTGGTGATCCGTCAGAACAACGAACTCGGTTCCCCAGAGGGCTTGTTCATGATCCTTGAGAGCGTGAATGACGGCGAGTAGCTCTTGATCCTGGATCGGATAAGACTGCTCGGCAGGCGTCATGGATTTTGAGGAGAAGCCGATGGGCTTCCAGGTCTTGTCATCCTGTTCTTGCCAGATCACGCCACCAGTCGCTTTGGCCGAGGCATCGCATTCTACCTTGATCGGGCGTCCGGGCTTGAAGAAAGCTAGGACGGGTGCCTCGGTTGCGAGCTGCTTCATCTTGTTGAACGACTCCAGTTGTTCGGGACCTTTGACGAATTGGGCATCCTTCTTGAGCAGCCGATTGAGCGGCTCGGCCGTCTCACTTGCGTGGTGACAGAATACGCGAACGTAGTTGCAAAGGCCTAGAAACGAACGTACGGCTTGCTTGGAGTTGACATCATCCCACTTCCAATCGGTAATGGCCCGTATTTTCTCTGGATCTATGCTAACTCCCTTGCCAACATCCAATTGCATGCCCAAGTACCCGGTGTCCGTGACGTTGAACGAGGACTTCTTGATATCGCCTTGAAGGTCAGCCTTGTGCAAGCGGTAAATCACTTCCTCAACAGCTTCAAAATGGGCGTCGTCGTCGTCGTCCTCGGTAAAGATCAGAACGTCGTCGGCGTAAGCACTAGCGATTGAATCCAAAAGCTCATTGAGTTGAGCGTTGATCAAAGCTTGGAACCACGCGGGGCCCACACTTAGACCAAAGGGAAGCACCTTCCACTGGTAGGTGCCAAAGCGAGTTTTGAACGCCGTCAAGTAACGAGACTCCAGGGCGACAAGCATGCGATTGAAGGCTCGGATGATGTCAATCTTAGAGAGACGCTTGGCGCGGCCCACGCGTGCGATGGTGCCTGGCACGTCTGGAGCCATGGTGAGCCGTTTCTTGATGAACGTGTTTATGAAGCGGAAGTCGCAGCAAAACGTTTCTCCAGCGAGTCCTTCTTGGGCACAAACAACGTCGAGGCAGCGTGGGGAGGCATCTCAGGGCAGCGCTCAATAAAACCTATGCGAGCTAGCTCGTCTACCGTTTCTTTCTCAAGTTGCATATAGGCAAACGGCGTATTGTAGCGAGCAGGCTGTCCAGTGATTGGGCGGCTGAGTTCAAGAACGACGTCGAAGCCGGGTCTGGACGGTGGCAGGTTGGTGGATGCCTTCTTGGAGAAGAAACCCTCCAAGTGGAGTAACTGCGGGGGAAGCTTTCTGCGGACCACGTCGATGTGCTCAGGGTTCTCGCCCTCGGGAAATGGAATGTGCTTGCCGTCGAAAGTCTTGAGCCAATCGCGCTCCTTCTTACCTGTCGAGACAGGCGTTGCTGAAATTTCTGCTATGGCAACACATTTCTGAGGTCGCTCAATTAGCGGAACCGGGCTACTTGGCATTGGCACACTCGCCCAACGAGTTTGACGAGGGTCCTTGGCGATCTCGTTGGCGATGGTGGCCCCCGTTGTCGCAGCATCAGTGGGCAATTTTGACGTTTCAGAGGGGAGCTGGTTGACCGCGTTGACATCGATTGGCTCGCGCCAGTTGCGCTGGAGAATGGCCTTGCGCTTGATCTCCTTGTCTTCCTTTGTCATGAGCCTATCGCGGCGGATGACGTCTGCTTGGTGCTTAAGATTTACCTGTCGCGGAGGACTGTCAGAGACCAGGATAGGTCTGGAACAGTAAGCCAGCGGGGGAATATCATCCGGCCAAGTGAACGATTTGGCTGCGGGAAAGAGTCCCACGCGGTGTTGTACCCAAAAGTCTTGACCAACGAACACATCGTGGTTAGACTTCATAATCAGGAACTTCTGATTGTTGAACTGGCGATTGTCAATCGCCATTGAGGCTCGGATGTATTGGGTGACGAAGCCTCGAGGAGTGTTGCTGAAGTCGGCTAGCTGGATAGGCTTTGGCAGCTTCATGATCTTGCCCTTAAGCATCTTGACCACTCGCTGGGCGAATTCGGGTGTCATCGAGAGATAAATCCCTGCTCCGGTATCACAGAAGGCATTGGCTTTTAGACCGATTCCGTCAATCTTCACTTGAATTGGCACAATGAATTGTTTTGACGAGTTAAATTGATCAATCTGGCCTATCTGCGGTACGATGCAGACCACTGGGGAGTCTTTCAGTGGTCTGAATCGTTTCCCGACTCACAATCAGGGCTTGCCTCCGACAGGTCCTGCGAATGGTAACCCCTGTCCCTTTCATCCTCATCATTGAAACGTGCCGTAAACTCCCGGATGACCGCCCTCTTGTTGGGGCACTCCGCCTTCAAATGGCCGGTCATACCACAACCGTAACAGGCGCCTTTGTTACGCGCCTCCTCACGGGTCATGTCGATGAGTTTCTTCACATCGAAAACGGGGGGCAGGACGGGTCTTTGAGCGTTCCGAGCGTCCGGACCGGTGTCTTGGGGGCGACGACGATTTGGCTACGTTCCGCTGCTGCTGGTACTCGTAAGCCTCCTTTTTGGCGAGGACCGCGGCCGTCAGAAAGCGCGTGAATCTTTCGTACGACACCTCGCTGTCGTCCGAGTGGAGTTGAAGCTGGCCCATGCTGTCGAACCCCTGAGGCATGCAATTGAACAACATGGCCTTACGGCCCGTCTTCCGGACGTCGGCTTTGTCCGCCAACGTGTTCACCCTGGAGATGAAGTCGTTGATATCGTCTTTCTTGATATCAAACCTCAATCTATTGAGGGTGCGGTACGCCGTGGTGGACCCATGAGGATCGCCATAGGTCACCTCCAAGTGAGCCAGCATTTCTCGAACGCTGGCATAAGGATCTTCCTCCGACGTGTATCGCGACATCACCATGTCGCGAGGGCTGCTCTTCAAACGGCTAAAGACGAAGGTCATGCGAGTGCCCTCGTCTCGGAAAGTATACCGGTTGGTGTGGAGGTAGTCGATGATGACCACCATCCACCCCTCGAATTCCTCTTCCCTTGTTGCCCTCAAAGACTTCGGGCAAGTGGCGCGTTTCGCGCGCCTTAGGATCAAAATCCGGGTTCTTGAGCGTCCTGGCTGTCCCCGTACGGGTCCAGCTTTTGCTGGCGGCCAAGCCAGTTGATTTGGAACCAGTGCCGCCAACGGCACTGGTTTCTCGGGTTCCACGTCCCTCGCTGCTTGGAGAGGTGGTGCTGGCCGCCCGGGTTGAGCTGCGCTCAAGCGCTGTCAACCTATCGAGCATAGGCTGAAACCACGAGGGCGCCTCTTCGTTTGCCATCTCTTCGGTTGACGCCAAGAGTTGGGCGTCGACGGCAACCTGGGTGTCGATGTCGGTTTCTGGTGGTTCGGGAGGCAGAGAGGACTCGTCTATCGAGGAGTCGTCTGCGATTTCGGTCGACGGTTGAGCTACTACACGGTGCTCGTCGTCGGGGAACGCGCCAGGGCAGAGGTCGTCTTCTTCTTTGACGGTGCGGGTGGCGGTAGCCTCTCTCTCGGGCTCTTCGCTCAGCTCTCTGCTGGCTAAGCGGGCGGATGATCTAGTTGAGGCTCCCCAGTCCTTCTTCTTTGGCATTAGGGGCGGCAACTGGTCGTTCGATCGTTCTGCACCCTAATTTTGGGTCGTGTGCAGCCGACGGAGTGTTGCACGATCGGGCTGGGATCGGGCGGAAGAGTGAGTGGTGCGTTTGTCGGACTCGTGCACCAGCGAGTGAGTTGAGAGTCTACTCTTGTGTCACGACTGATCACAGCGGGCACAGGAGGCGGACGAGTGCAGCTCTATAAACGAAGAGAGTAGACTAGAGAGAAAAGGAAAGAAGAGCAAAAGGGGTGCGGCAGGCGTTGAGCCCTAGTACTCCGCAGGCTGCACCGAATCTGCAGCCGTCACGTGACGTGGCTGAGGGCAGCGGTCCTCACAATTGTCAGGTTCTGCTTTACCGTATTTGGTTATGTCATAAAGGATCTTAGGAACGCTGTCGCCTGATCCTTTCTTGGTCTCGATACCCTTCTTCTGGAGGATGTTTCGAAGGCAGAGGCGGACGCCTGAATTTGCGTCGTTAAATAGTCCGAAAGGCCAGTCCTTGAAGTCGTCCCGGAACATTGCCAGTAGGTAGTTCGTCTTACGTCAGATCGTCTTCCGTATATGCCTGCACGCGGTTCGCCATCCAGTCTGTTGCATCTTGTGGCGATGCATCTGTTGGGTCGACAAAGCAATCTTTTCCCGTCGTAGGTATGAGATATCTTTGTCGACGTACATGACAAGCAAAAACGTACGGGTACGCAAGGGACTGCACTTGATGATGGATGCATGTCACATCGCCGTGTGGCTGTGGCCATCGAGCCGTTGCCGTAGCAACCATATCCCTGCCATCGTCGCGTCGCCATCACAGATTCACCACAATGCGCCCGCCCGAATGCGCCCCCGGACCTGGACCAGACCAGACAATCCGCTGGCTTCAGCCTTTGCCTCCCGACGCATCCGTCCCGCGATTGGGCACATGTTTTCCGTCTTCTCTCGACAGGTCACAAGCTGCACAGTCTGTGATGAGTACCATTCGTCAATCAACAAGCGCATGCAAGGAGGACGCATGTCGCATCCTTACCACAGCCATCGTCGCCGGCTACCTAGGCGACAAGCCAGACCCTTGTTCAACTAGCGGGCTCAGACCTTTCTTCTTGCGCCAAATCTGTGCATGTCAACGTTAGTTCATGTACGATTTAAAGCCGTTGTGCAGGGGTCTCTGTAGTTGGCAACTTGTTTGTTTTTTGTGTTTACGTGCGTGCGTGTTCGTGCAGATGGATAGATAGATTGTGGCTTGTGTAATACGGAGTAGACCATAGGTTTACCGGCGCGGCTATTGAGGCTTTGAGTTGTGTTCTCACTTTATCTGAAACCGGGACGAAGGAGGTAGAAGCCAAAGCCTTCGAGGCGCATCTCCTCACTCTCCCCCCTACTGACTTTCTCGCCTACACCGACGGCTCATTGCTTGACAATGGTGTCGCCGGTTGGGGCCTTTCTATTAGACACCCTCACTGTATCTCCCCGAAGCTGCGTGATTGCGGCCGTCTGGACCGGGTGGAGGTGTTCGACGCCGAGGCATACGGCGCACTATATGGGCTCCAGATTTGTCTGGGGATCAGAGCTGAGCCATCACACTGCATTCGCGTGTTCCTGGACAACCAGTCGGTAGTGAATTGCTTGCTTGGGCGCCCGGCGGACAGCTCCCAGAAGGTCTTTTTGACCTTCCAGCAGCTGGCCAAAGGGAATAACGTCCAAGTCCGGTGGGTACCCGGCCACACTGGTGTTCAAGGAAACGAGGAGGCGGATGAGATGGCGAAGCGTGGTGCGGCGCTTACCGAGGTGTCGACTAACCCTCCCACTCTGGCCTGGGTCAAGAGACGCGCAAGGGAGATCACAGCGGGGGTGTATGGCCAATGGGCCGTCGATAACCTCCCATCCCTCTACCAGATGTCGAGACTGGAGGTGACCTTGGGGGCTCCGTCCGAGCTCAGCGTACCAAGGCCATCTCTACGTCACCTCATCGCGGCGAGGACCGGGCACGGCGACTTCGCTCTCTACCACGAGCGACTAGACCACGACGATGCTTTCCTCTTCTGCTCCTGCGGACGGCGAAAGCATCAACTCCATATATTCTACTGCCGCAATGTGCCGCCCGCGCTACGGCTCCATCTTGGACCACATGCGGGGGCTGCGATTGCTAGGGCGATAGGACCCCGGGGCTACAAGAAGTTCATCGAACTAGTCGAGCAGACGTCTTTCTTCGAGACTATCTGCCCGAGGTACGGTGGGCTACCCTCTAGCTCTATCACGCACTGATTTCCCCAGACTTTGGGGTCTACCCGGTATTCTATGCGGACTGTGAAGCCCGTGTGGACTACTGGAGGTGCTTTTGTAGCCGGGTTTTCGCAGAGGGCAGACGGGCTACTCTTAGCTCCTATGCGGTCGGGACTCTGCGAGACCAGGGCACGAAGGCTACCGGACCCTTCTGTCGACGGAGTCAACTTTATGTTTTGTTTTCTGTTTTCCTTGTTTTATGGACTGGTCGGTATTGTCAGTTCGCCGAATTGTAAGCAGTGCTTCGATTGTAGTCTTGGACTCAGTCAAAGGAACTGGCTGGAAGAAATACCCATCCTGAGGGATGGGCAACCTTGATATCCGCTGACGGAGAAGAGGTGGCTGAACAAAAATTTCGCATTTGTGGTGCGAGCCGAAGTTGCTACCTGTATCTACATAGTTAGGTATGGCGCTAGCTGGCCCGATTTCCCCTCAGGGATTATCGTAGTAGATTAGTTTCGCTTACGTAAAGGCGACAAATACACACACACACACACACACACACTCCGTAACTTTGGTTATTATTAACGACTTTGGCTTTTGAGACGAGCTTTGGTTGATAGCTGGACATTTGCATACCTGAGGAGCATTTTCGCCTTGCACAGCGTTGATCATCATCATTGCTTCTTTTCATTACTTCATCTGTTGCTCTCGTCGTTGCTCTCGTTGCGCGGACTGTTGTCTGTACGGGCTTGACGGAGAGGAATCCTGCGCAAAAGTGAGGGATTCACCGTCTCGGGTGATCGCGTGCGAATTCGACAATACGGAATCACGACCGGTTACGCCATTGAACACACCACCAGATTTCGGCAGCACCGCCAGTATGCATTGAGCCGAGGCACGAAGAGGAGCAAAATACACGATACGAAAGAGGGGAAAATTACGAAACACAAGAGAGACAAACACCACGATCCGATAGACGGCCACCGACCGACATCTCGAAACGACCGAAGCAATATATTGCCAAGAGGCAGGGACAAGGGCACAATGTACGAACCAAACTATTCACATCGAGACCCTCGCCCACAGCGACACCGCACGAGAACGAAGCGCAAGCCGCCGAAACACAAACGCGCTGCTGCTTCCCTCGGCGGCGTGACCTTGAGGCTGGTCGCGATGCAGCTTCCCGCCACCGCAACAGCACACCTCTTCCCCTACACACCAACACAGATTCTCACCCCCTCTGCCTGCTGGAACCCATCAACATGCCATGGCGCAGACCTCGCCTACATATTTTCGCAAACCGACTCCGGAAGCGTCCAATTCTCAGCCCTCAACTACTCGAGCACCCTCGGCGCCGAGGACTCACAACTCACAACCTTAACGACCGAATTACCCTTCCTCAAAGACGAGCCCCCGACGACTGCCTTTGGGGCAGCTCGAACAAGCGATGGAACCATAATAGTCTACTCGGGAGCCTGCGACGGCGACATAGGCTCCATATGGACCTTCTCAACCTCACCAGGAGATCCCCGCAGCGGCACATGGACCAACAAGACAATCACCACCACCGCGAGCGCATCTTCCAGCAGCAGCAGCAGCAGCACCACAGACACAGCCTCCGGACCAGCCTTCCTAGGCGGAACAATTGCCTTTTCAACAAAGTTAGCCCCCTCGATGGACCAGCCTACCCTCTATACCTACGGGGGCATGTGCAGCCCTCCCGGACCCAACGCAACAACCTGGCAGACCAGCGCCAACTACACCACCAAGATGATGAGTCTGGCGCCCCCCAACACGAGCAGCCAGCTCTCCGATCAAGACACGGCGGCGGCGGCGGCGGCGGCAGCATATTCACTCAGAGTCGCTTCCACGGGGGGTCCTCGTATCCCGATTGCGGGATTCACACTCACGCAATTGCCCGTGTCTACGACGAATATCTCAGGCTCTGTCACGCAGCAGGCTGGGTATGTCCTCCTGGGGGGACACACCCAGGAGGCGTTTGTGAATATGAGCACCGCGGCGGTGTGGAATCTTCCCGAGGAGTCGTGGTCGTATGTCAATGTGGGGGGGCCGGCGGATTTGTCTTCTGCGGCGGAGATGATGGTTATGCGTGGGGATGATGGGCAGCTGAGAGGTAGGGCGGTTGTTCAGGTCGATAGCCGGTCGGGCCATACGGCTGTGCTGGCGGAGGATGGGGCCTCGGTGGTTGTGTTGGGGGGGTGGGTTGGTGATGTTGATACGCCGGCGGAGCCGCAGCTTGTGGTGTTGCGGCTCAGTCAGACGTATTCGTCGTGGAGGTGGGAGATTCCGCGGGCGCAGCCGGGTGGGAGGGGTGTGTATGGTCATGGAGCGGCTATGTTGCCTGGGAATGTGATGATGGTGTATGGGGGATGGGAAACGTCTGCGCTGGGAGGGGAGACGAGGAAGGCGAAGCGGCAGGCGTTTGGGGCGGGTGGAGGGGCACTTCGCTTTTTTAATGTCACGTCGTCGTCGTGGTCGAACTCGTATACGAATCCCGCGTCAGGAAGCGCTGCGTCTGGTGGTGGTGGTGGTGGAGGTGGAGGCGGCGATGGTGGTGATGGTAAAGGGATTCACGAGGCGCCCCCTAAAACCAGTGACGATGCCGACTCCGAGCGAAAGAAGCGTTTGGAGCTGGGACTGGGACTGGGATTGGGACTCGTGCTGCTTCTCGGTGTTCTTGTTGCCTTTTGTCTATGGAGAGCACGACGCAAGAGACGTCGGGGAGCCCTGGACGAAGCTATCCAGTCCACGAGACGGGATGCGCAGTACTCCATCAACAACGCGGACGAGATGATGGAGCGGGACGACATGTACCCCTGGCACGCGACGTCAGATCTATCACCTCTAGGATACGAAGCCCTCCGCGGTGCAAGAGCCTCTCTCGACGACAGCGGCCCGTACCGTCCAGCCGCCATTGCCCGCAAACCCGTCCCGCCACGAAACACAAGAGGCGGAGACGAAGAAGATGAATACGACGGAGAAGGACGAGCAGGCTACATGCCCGACGCGCGCCTCAACGCATTATACTCAACCCCCGGCCGCATCCATCCCATCATGGAAGATGACGAGGAAGACCACCAAGACGTCCAGGCACTCCATCGCGGACATCACCCAGGCGAGCAGCCCCTAACACCCACATCCGACGCGCAGTCCGATCCCTTCATCACACCCACCACCACCGCACCACCCGTCGTCTTCCCCCCAACAATCATCACCCCCGGAGGAACACGCCGAGGAGGCCCAGCCACCACAAACAGAGCCTCTGCTGGCCCACCCCCTGAAGAACACCGGTACTACGACCCCGACGTCCAAGAATGGGTCTCCGATGTCAACGCCGCAGATTCCCTCCTCGAACAATACAATTCCTCTCGCAAGAGCCGCGGGCCTCTATCTCCTACCCGCCGCGCGTCCGTCCGCTCCACCGCCCTCCGCGACGACGAATCCAGGAGCGGCTCCAATCTGTCTGATGCGAATCGCAGCTCTGCGGATGAGAGTCTTCGTCGGTCGGCCTCCCATCGACGATCAGGTGTTCCGGGCGGCGCGGGCTTAGGCTTGGGCTTGGGCTTGCTCATCGATCATCCCAAACCGAGTTCGTCCTCTACGAGTAGCTATAATACCGCGAGGACTGGTTTTGCGACTCTGCAGGCTGAGGGGCCGGCTTTGTTGCAGCCGCCGGGGGCAGCGTCGCAGTCGCAGAGTGGACATACTTCATCGCCTAACCCTACTCCTAACACACCACTACAAGGACAAGGAGGGCTGCTGAACCGCCGGGTAGAGGAACAGGAACCGCTTCATCATGAGGAGGAAGCTCCTTCGTCGCCTTCGAAGAGTAAGCCTCGTCGTACCTGGCTCGGTTCTCTAAGTAGAGTGTTTTCTCAGTCTGGCGGGGGCAGCTCAAGACGTGTAGCGTCCGCGACCTCAGCCTCAGAACGGGACCGCGAGGCGGATCTATTTCGGGATACGGACTTTTTGGGGGGAGGAGGAGGGGATTATGAGCCCCGAGGGGGGGAACTGCGCGGTGAGCTTCTTAGGAGGAAGCAAGGCCGGCAGGATTGGGATTGGGAGGGGGAAGGGGGGGATGGGCAGATGCAGACACAGGCGCAGGCGCAGATGGCGGCACAGCGGGATGTGAGCCTAGCCGCGGGAGCAGGGGCGGCTGGGGAGAGTGAGAATGACTGGGATACTGAGATTGAGAGGGCGGTGGAGAGGCGTCTTGTGCAAGTCATGTTTACGGTGCCGAAGGAGAAACTACGGGTTGTGAATGGGGGAGAGGAGGAAGATTTGGATGATGGTGAGGGGGGAGAATGTGCTCAGCAGTATGCGCAGCAGCAGATTCGGGAGCCTGAGCGTGAGACGCTCACGAATAGAGCGCAGGTGCAGGTGCAGGTTCAGAGGACGGATGTAGGGATTGCGGCTGCGCAGAGTGCTGAGCTGGTGGATCCGGAGACGGAGAAGAGAGTGTTGTCTTTGCCTGTGCAGGACGAGAAGGAGAAGGTGAAGGAGAAGGAGAAAGAAAAGGAGAAAGAAAAGGAGAAAGAAAAGGAGAAAGAAAAGGAGAAAGAAAAGGAGAAGAGGGATGAGAATGAGGACAAGGAGAAGAGGGAGAACAAGGAGGAGAAGGAGGAGCAGCACGATGAGGACGACGAGTCGTCGCAGGGCCGGATGAGTCACTCGACGGATGATTGGGACAAGAGGTCCTCTGGGGCCATCTTTGTTGCTGAGGCGGTGCGGTTTGAGAGAGTGAGGGGGCGGGTGTTGAGGATGGTGGAGAGTATCGAGAAGGAGAAGGAGGGGAGTAGTCGGGAGGGGAGTATCAAGTCTGGCAAGTCGGGGAGGTCTGGGAAGTCTGGCAAGTGACAGGTCTGGTAGAGGGGGGATGGCTAGAAGATATATCTGGAGGGAGGAAGCGAGTGATGTGTGGACGTGTTTATGACGGGATTGATTGGGCATGATTGAGTGGGAATTGGAGTTGGATTGATGGAGATTGGATGGCATTTCGAGTGGGATTCATAGTTGCGTATTTGCATTATCAAGGAGGTTTGCTGTTTTTATTCTATGCACTTGAGACAAGTTATGATCTTGCTCCGGGGGGGACATTTTGACTTCTTTTTAGAGAGCAGCTATAGTATGGGGAAGAATGTTGTCTTTGCTTGGTGCTCACAGCTCAAATAGACTTGATACAAGACGTTATTGTTAATCACGCTGTGTATTCGCCTTTCTGGCATATTCACAGGTTTGCTGCTCGACACATTGATATATCGCCTGTGTTGCTGCCTACATGAGCTTTGAGTAGGCTCCTGACTTGTTGAGCATATGGACTTGCTGCTCAAGACAGAGTATGTTGCGGCATATATGAGCAGGCTCTTGACTTGCCGTTTACACTAAGTAAGACAGGAATACTCAGGCTGTCACTACATATGCATCATCTTCACATCGGTCTGCCACTTCTCAACATGAATGTACCAAGCACTACAATAAGAGTAGCCACGTTGGCGTATTGCCGAACAAGAGCCTTAGTATATATAGCAGACCAAACACTCGAAGCATTAGCCCTCCACTCCTTGCATCTTCTCAGCTTGTATGTGTGGTAAATGAAAAACATGATGGCGATCTGAGGCCTCTCACTTGATAGTGTAGACACCTTGGCTATCCCGATTCGTGATTCGCGCCAAGGTATCGTGGTCGGCACTCTGTGCCGCGCTGCTGCGTAAATCTGTAATGCGTGCCGTTGTGTAAGTTGGCTATAGCGTGTTGTTTGTAGCATGTACCAATTGTCTGTGCCGTCACCGTCCGTGCCGCGTGTACCAGTGGCCGCCGAGTACGTGACCATAACATTCATCACATGCACGCTTTTCCACGTCCCATTCAGTAATACGTCTATATCTTCGTCTATCGTTATATCATAATCATGCACGTCTAACAGGTAAACACCGCAACAAGGCAAAACAAGAAAGAAAACTTCACCACCTCCCAAACACGCCAGCCATTCCCATCCATTCTCATCCATGCCAACGAACCATAAGACAAACCCTCCGACACTGACGCCGCGCTCTTAACAGACACATTCCTAAAATGACAACCAAGAATAAGCGAAAGAATAGAAAAAGAAAGCGAGAGATAAAGGATCAACAACAGAGCTTCGAAAGAAAAAAAAACACCTACTTTCCCAAACTTCCTGTAAAATGCCGATTCCAATCAATAACAGCCTCAATCCCCCTCCGACCCGGAAAGTCAAAAATGACAATCCCCGTTCGCACACCGCCCTTCAGATTCTGCTCGAGCCACGCGCCCGTCTTATCATTCATGCCTCGCGGGTACGTCTCGTTCTTAGTCCCCGCAGCAGCCTCAATAGGCAGCACGCCAATCGAAGCCGAAAGATGCGCCAGGTACAAGTGCTTGTTATCCAGAGGATCCGCATTCGCCTTCTCAAGCGCCTCATGAATAGCTTCCCATTTATACTCAAGATGCGATGGCGACGGGATGATAAACCTATCCTCAAGGATCATCTGGGGACCTTCCCATTCAAGGCCATACACTTCGTTTTTGCCATGCGGGCTCGTGTCTTTCCAGTTTTGGAGAATAAAGACCTTGGACCGGAGCTGGCCGAGCGTGGGGATAGGCATAGCCGAGCCGTTGTAGAGGAAGAGGTGTTTCGCGGCGCCGGGTTGCGTGATCGGGTCGTGGAGGCGTGCGTAGTTGAAGGCATCTTGGAAGCTGCGCTTATTTCTGCGGCCAATAGGCCCGCCCTCGCGCTTGAGACGCATAATGATGGTCTCGGAGGGATTCGCGTCGAGGAAGGCGAAGAGGGCGAGGAGGACGTCTTGGTAGGAGTAGCCCGTGGGTTCGCTGGCGTGGAAGATGTGTAGGTGGTCATCTTTGACGCGGGCGCGGATATCTACGTAGCGTAGGCCGGCGTTGAGTTGCGTGGTCAGGTTCCAGTTTTGGCATTGGAGATGGAACTTCTTGATGCTGTAAGTCATGGTGTCGTGGGTGCCGGGGATGCTCAGGCTGGTGATGTTGAGGTCGTCGGGCAGGTGGCGCATCCATGACGGGTTGCGGGCCGCGTCGGCGTTGAAGCTGTAGTCGCTCTCGTAGCCCTTGTAGCAGACGCCGCTGACGAGGCAGGGCGCGAGGGATAGGAGCACGTAGAGGAGCATCATGATGCCTGCGCCCGTGAGCACGGTGAGGATGGCGAACTGGCGATGCGAGCGCGGGGTGTGGACGTGACGATGGTGGCGTTGGAGCTCGCGTTGGAGAGGCAGACGAGGGTCTTGATGAGGGAGCAGCATGGTCACCGTGTCTTTGATGGGGGAGGCCTAGATCTCTGCATCGTTCTGCTCACCGACATCAAGGCGCGGCAATTGCGGCAGTCGCAGACATGGATTTGAAACAGCTAAGTTAGCTGATCAACGACTCAGCCAACACCTCGAGGTCTGAGGAGCACGCGTTGTTGAGATTCCCCTCCCATTCGTGGCGTGGCTAAGCTTATCACCGGCGGTCATGTGCTTTTCGCACTAACTCAGTCCAACGTCCGCTCAGCCACGCTGCACCGTTGACAGTGGACACCCCTTGGAAGTTGGCAGCCGGAGAGCCGTCTGCCACCTGTCTGCCACCTGTCTGCCACCTGCGCGACAACTGGGCACACATAATAATGTTACCTATCTTACGCAGGCTTTTTTTCGGAGGTTTCCAAGGTGCTTTTTTTGGACTATTTTATGTACATTTCAATTAAACTTTGTCATCTAGCGCTTCGTGTTCGCTTGTTGAGCCAATCGGTCACGTATATGTATGTAGGTATGTACCATCTTCCAGTCTTCATGCCGGCCAGGGGTGCGCAGCAAATCGCGCCAGATCGGCGGGAGTGCTCGGCGGGCGGCGATGCTGGCATGATAGGTAGTGTACATATGTACGGACTTCAGGTCGCCTTGTCAAGACTTGTTTGAATTGTAGTGCCAGGACCCAGGAGTCCATGAGTCACTGGGGGAAAACGTGCCGCTTATTACGAATTACCCCGTAGATCAGAGCAAATTCCCCTCGCACCAGATGTTCAGCATCGGCTATTTTCGCGCCGCCTTCGGGCGTTTTCGATCGTTCTCGTCTTAATCCCGCATGACACGTGTGATGTTGGGACGAGTGAGGGAAGTCGCGTCAAACCTGCATTCAGCGGAGAAGTCTAATAACGCCTTTCTTGTCTGGATGAATGCGAAACGCCCTCCGTGCTTCCTTGTCCAAGCGGGTCGAAGAGCCAAGCCTCAGGCGTCGATCTTGGTAAACTTGGAAGATGTTGGCAATGATCTTCAATGAAAGCGCAGTCTGGCAGTTTTGTGACGCGTCGATGATGGCAGGTTCTTGCGATGATTGGAATACCTTTGGTCTTTTATTGATCAATTCTTTTCATGGGTCCTTTGCTGAAAGGGCCAGCAATAAAGATACCTACGGGTGCCTGAAAGGCAAAAGGGGCCGGACACTGAAGCCGTCCATCTTATTGAACTCAATTGCACTTGGCCTCCTTTGCCAAAGGCCAGAGGACGGGACAATTCCAATGATGGCAATGCTTGCAGCGATTCCAACGTGCTCCGTGGAAACGCCGAGGTGAAGCTGCTTGGCTTCTTCTGCTCTGTCTGTTCTCGGTGACGCCATCTTGCCCTTTAAACCGGGACTTGAGTGTGCAGTGGATTTCCTGCGGGGCCGTTGCTTGCCGTTGTCAAGGGCCAGGTACCTACCTACCTAGGTACATAGTCAATTGTCAGGGTGTTCGCAGGATGCGCGAACAATGTTTATGTACTCCGGAGCACAGAGTAGGTATGTATGTACATACATAGGTACAGAGCACGAGGGGGCATTCAGCCTCATGTTCTCTGACACCAAGTTTAAATTGGAGACCCCGTTCCCGGTGTCCCGGTTCCTGAATGGCCCAAGTCAGTCCATGTTCATGCACGTTCATGCATGTTCAGGTTGCGGCCGTTTGTCACGGAGAATCATGTTTGTTTTTTCCTTTTTGCCTTGCGCAATTCCAAGTTCCTTCCGAAGTCCCGTGCCGTGATTCTCGTCTGCTGTAGCCGGATGTGGCCTTGCAAGCTCGTCGATGCGAACGAACGTGTATGTACGGAGTAGGTACTCCGTGGAATCGTGGATGCGAACAGACTGCGACTTTCCCCTGAGAATTGCCCAATCCAGCAGCAGAATTCGCATCGAGGGGACGCGGCGACGGGCGTCGAATTGGGGATCCGCTTCTTGGCCGCTCTTAGCCGTGATGGGAAAGGAGCGAGGCCCGGGAACGCGGCTCTTCGATTCGCCGGCTTTGGAGTCTTGGAATTTGGGCTGTTCACTGTTCACTGATGATCAGTGTTCACTGTTCAGTGCACTGCTGGCTGCTGTTCGCGTCCCCTATAAGCTCCCCGTCGAAGTTCGACGAGGGAACCATGAGCCCATGACAATAGCGGGTAGGGGGCCCACATATGCTGGTGTCAACACCGGCGTGGACGTGTGAAGTTCGTCAGTGCTCCGTTTCACACCGTTTCACGCCACGCTCGTGTGCCAATGATCCAATCGTGGCTCGTTGACTGCCCGATGACAGACCCGATGGCCGCTCCGAACGGATTGATCCCATTCCCGTTGATCCATTCCTCGTACAATGTGCATGCAGTTGCAAGTGTGAACTTTCGCGTGTTGCCCACAATCAGCCTGCAAAGTCCCAAACAGCCGCGAGTCAAGGGACCAGACCCCCTCCCTTGAGTCCCTTCCAGGCGTGTTTCCCGCTGTAAGCTGCCCTACCGAGCCGCTGGCTGCCCCTTGCTGCTGTCAACGCTCTGGCTCTGTTTGTTCGTCACCTCCAACTTCCAAACTTCCTCCACCTCCGCTTTCACCTCATCCTGCATTGGCATCTTCTCCTTTGACTTGCCCTTCTCTGCTCTTGCCCTATCGTGGAGCTGCGTTTCTGTTCCTTCGCTCGCGACTTTTCAGCGTGGGGCGTGGAAAGCAGCATTCCCCAGTTCGGGTTGTCGCGTCCTAGTTCCCTCCTGCCTTGCGAGTTGTTATCCGCCCGCCGACTGTTTGCAGTGCACCCAGCATTCCAGTCCACGTATCGTGTCTGAAGACTCTGTACATTCAACCTGAAGAACCTGCGCAGCTTTACTCTCAACTCCAAGTCACGCCCTTGCCGCCCATCCACCAGCAACAGGTCTCCTTCCGAATCGTCCACGACACGTCCACGGCCTGAATAGTAAAACCAGCTTCTCGGAAAAGCGTCCATTGTTGTAATTCTCGGCTGCTCTCGAATCGCCCTTTTCAAATCGCGAGACTTGATCCTCGGGTTTCTCTCCTTGGTTCTCCTTCAGCCTTGAGATTTCGGCTCGTCGTCGCTCTCTCTCCTTCGAACCTTGCTCAGCTTTCGCTTCACCACCAACACATCTTCTCGACGTCGTCCAGCCCGAATTCTGCGAGCCCTCCTGCGATTTCGACGATAGTCTATATCAATTGCTCATCGATCAAGCGTCATCGCGTTCCGGTCATAACGCGCTGTTGAATTGGGAAATCGCACGTTGCAGCTCCTTGCGCTGTCGATTCGGACGATCGCGCTCTCGAGCTTCGAATCGAATATTCAAGAAAAGGTCATGGTTGGGTGAGAAAGGCTAGCGCTGCTATAGTATCTCGACCTCAGGTTCGCGGCCGGCCTTGTTATACATACCTACGCATATCAGGAGAGGACCTCAAGGCTCCTTGTACTATGCGGTGAATTCTTTGCTATTGCTTCCTACCTTCGCTCATGAAGTTGGCTTTTACAAAGGTAAGATAGATCGACGAACAACTTTTCTGCAGATCACGAGAGAACCATCAAGGTGAAAGAACCTTGATTCACCATAAACAGCTCAACAACTGTCTTTACTTAGGTTGACCGACACATGCGTAGCTCCTATTCTCTCCCTCCTTCTCATTCATTTCATTGCTATGTCGTTACAGGCGATGATGGCCGCTCCAGGCATAGGCAGCATTCTATTAATGGCTGCTGCTTGGAGTGGCCTGACGGACGCAATTGACGTCGATATTTGTGCCAGCTTCAACACGGCGTCGATGGGAAGAAGTAAGATGAATACCCGGGCTCCATTCTTCGCATTCAGAGCCTCTAAGAACTGACTCGCATTCCTTCATCAAGACGTCAGCATCTTTCAGACCAACGGGCTCTGCCATGATTACTGCAATCCCGACAGCTACGCTTACGCCATCACACAATACAACAGTTGTTGGTGTTCAAATTACACACCCGACAAGTCTACCCAGCTCAGTACAGGCAAATGCAACTTGGGCTGTCCGGGCTACCCCGACGAGAAGTGTGGCGGCACTGGCTTGTTTGGGTATGTTGTCCTTCCCGGTGGTCTGCCTTCTGGCACGAAAGGGGCAAGCATCGCTCCATCAAGTACAGAAGTAAGTCTTAAAATCGATTCTCATACCTTATCAGACTTGCTTTTATCAGTCCGTCCTTCACCTCTCGCTTGATTTTCCTAGCACTTAGGCGTTTGTGCTTTTCTGCATGTATCTACTCCTACTCTCCGCACTCTACACCATTGCCCCATCACCCTCGTCGTCTTCCATGGACTGGCGTCCCTGCATCACTACCATTTCGTCCCTGCCTTCTCACTAAGTTGATGACGTTGGCGACTGAGACCGGGCAGGATAAACCACTATCTACATCTACTTCTACCTCTCCATTGCCGACGAGCAGCAGTAGTAGTAGCAGTAGTAGCAGTGATAGCAGCAGTACTTCCACTGTAGGCTCAATCTCAATCAGCTCCTCGACCTCATCACTTGAACCCTCAAGTACCACTTTTGTGCCCACGGTACAATGCCTCCTCCTTGCTGCACCTAGTATTGAAATTTGTGCCCTGAACACTTTTCATTCGAAAATCCCTTACCTATTTTTGTGCGCCAAGATGAGACATCAAACGACTGGTCGCTAACGAAGTGATAGTCATCACCAACGTCAACTGAGGTAGAGACGACGACTCCGACGGCTCCTACGACTTCGACGACAATCATGCGTTCATCGAGTGTGGAGACCGTCGTCGTCGCAGACGGCACGATCAAGACTGTGACTGTTGTTCCCACCGGAACAGGCAGCCAGTCGCCAAGCGTTAACCAAGGAGCTACCGTGGAGGAAAGCGGGCTAAAGACTGGCGCCGTTGTTGGAATCGTCGTGGGCGTTGTTGGGGGCGTGCTGATTCTGGCGGCGGTGACGATATTCTTTTACTTTCGACACAAGAAGCAACAACAGCAGAATGGCTATCAAGACGATCCCAGTATACGAGGCAGCTCGTCAGGCATGATGGGCAGCGGCCGCGCTGAGATGTCGAGAGCTCCCACCTCTCCCGGGTCCACTGGAAACCGGAGCAGCCTGCTGCCTGTCGATCCAAGGATGGATCCTTTCCAGCAGAGTTTGTACGTTCGAAGCGGCAGTCGGGAGAGTGTCGGTACATTGCGGGATGATCACGATTACTCTCGTAGGATTCAACAGCCCAAGGTCTTACGGGCGACCAATCCGGACCCCGTCGTCAGCTAAGACGAGGAAAATGTGAAAGAAAAGAAATAAGTAAATAAAATAAAAAGGAGGGGGCCTTAATCCTCGAGATCCAACACCACTTCATTATTGTGGTTTTCCCCTTCCTTGGTACCCGGTTAATGGATCAAGAAATCATCAGGCTTGACGCTTTTTCTTGGACAACTCATCAGGCAGCAAACAATCCGGCGAAAGGACAAGAAACCACTAGGCTTTCTCACAAGACATGCAAAAGAGACATGTTAGCGAGAGGTGATAACAGCCACGACAGACGACACAGTTCCTTCAATACTGGGACGGGACGGGGTGGACTTTTTTTGCACATGCGTATATTCCTCCAAGATACCAGGCGGCGTTGGTATGTCATTAGTTTTGAATTCAAGGGCATTGAATACATCAGGGTTTTTCTTTTGGCTTGGGCATGCATCGTTTCCGATAAATTGGGTGGTTGCGTGGTATAATATGCATTGTCGAGACTGGCGATATGCATGTTGGGCCACAGTGTCATGAAATTAATGGCGAGGCGTGTTTTTGTTTTCTCGGGACGCATCGAGCAAGAGACGCTGTCACGGGGAAGCACTGCCGTGGTTTATTGTCGGGTTTGGGAGTTTTGATGGCAAGAGATGGATGGTTCGGTTCATATGGCGAAAAGCTGTGTCGTCAGGTGGCGACTAGGGACGCTTAGCGGGAAGGGTGCATTGTTCGTGATCATTGTGCATCCCTGCGAAGTACACAAAAACGGAGCACTGTTTCTGTTAAGGAAGGGAGAAGTACGGTCCAGAACGTGTTTCCTTACTGTGCCGAGGACGCTTTAATTAGACTCGGCTGTGGCGTGTGGAAGGCACTTGGATAAGCGCGCTTCCTGACATCAAGGACACTCACTCACTGCACGTGTGACGTGAGAATAGGGAATCGCAGCGCAGCCAGGCTTGGCTCTGCACTGCGTAGTAATGATGTCTAGTGTAGTGGCCAGGTACTTTATCTGCCAGGAGGCATTGGGCAAGACCAAGGCGAGATAATGTTAATGGGTGTATTGACATGAAGTTGGTGGCGCGTTGCTGCTTGGCATTAAAATGCGCCGATGCGGTCTCTGGGCATGTTAATGAGGGGTGGTTCTTCTGTGGACGGACTTGACTGGGAGACTGCATTGTTCAAGAAGTTGGGTTGCCATCAAGAAGATTCAAGATTGTGCGGGAGAATGAATATTGTTGAGGTTGATGGTGCGTTACAACTACTCCGTAGAGTCTGGCAGGCATCGGCCCATCGGGCACTTGCTGCTATAGGATCCAAGATTGCTCTTTCAGAAAAGGGGCTTAGTTTCTGTATCGGACGACACTACCACGGGGGATACATAACAACACGGGTGATATATAATTTCTTACTAGAATAACAGAGCAAAGGATATCACGAGCAGTACCTTGGTCTCTTATCGAGTAACAAATTTGGAATGATCAGTGGTCAATGGTCATTGAAAGGACTTTCTATCGTCGTGGTATACAACACAACACACCTGCACGTTTAGGCTCTGCGCTTCCGAAAAAATTAGCCGAAGAAGGTGATATAGTTTCTCGTTTCTATTTCTGGACTCTGTATGTATACGGAATGGAGGAGGGGCTTTGTTATATGACATAATATGAGGAAAAGTAGACGGTTCAGGGTATATTTCCTGGTACCTAGTCTCCTGTCTGCCGTTATCTCCACATCTGATTTGTATGTACTTCATCTGTTGGGACGCCATTTCGAAGGCGAGATAATGGTTGTGTTGGCAAGAAGCTTATGGTACACCGTACGCCAACGTTTGCTCTTCAGCATCACGCGCCGCGCGGTTTTTGGACACGGTTGCTTTTTTGTTGCTCTGTGGACGCACTTAACTCGGATGATTCAAGCAAGTTGGATTGATCATTGCACTTTTTTTGCGAATCAAGGGTTGCATGCAGCACAAGAGGAACGTAGGGTCTTGATACAGTTTATGGTGTGCTACCTATATATTGGTCAATGATCACTACCTAGTGGGCGTTTTTTTTTGACCATGGGAGCCTTTTGCCTACGCCTGATATCATATTTCGCAGAGCAGAAGAAAGCATGGGATTAAGGTTGCCTCACTTTTCTCGGATTCGAGACTTGATACATCTGAGACGCAATGGCTCAATGGGAACAGATGGATCATCTGAATTCTGACCGTTTTGCGTCGCCGCGTGGAACACTTCTGAGTTTCTTCTCGTAGCTCGCGCTTGACCAGCGAAATACAATATGTACGTGAGAGCTGAAAAAGAGTTATGGTTACAGTGTACATACTCATGAAGACAAATGTGGCTTGAGGGAGGCAACGCTTTTCTTCCTGAGGGAGGCAACGCTTTTCTTCCTGTTCTTACGAACGCACAGCGGAAAGCGATTGAGATCATCTTGATTGCCACCAGCTTCATAGCATTCGAGAATCAGAAGGGCGCTCTGCTGCAATGCTGCGAAATTGGCGGAGATGACTTGTGTCCGACATGACGATGTGCGGTCTGAGGGCACGTTTCTGTTACGGCGAGATGCACCTTGATTAGGATATTGAAAGCAACTAGAGTGCCCTTTTATCAACGCATTGATTGCATGTGAACAAAGAATTCGACAGTAAAGATTGATCCAGTACATACCAGCAGCTATTCTTCAACTCTAGAGCTAGTTAAACTCGTGGGAGGGAATCCAAAACAGAGAAAATGGGGTGTCATATGCGATTTGAGCGACGCTTTTTTTGGTGCTGCGGACGCACTGCGGAAAAGCAATCGGATGGCCCTTTGCCAACGTATTGATGGTACGTGAGTAAAAAATAAGGCACTCTCTTACAACTTTGCAAGGCATGCGAATTTGGCGACTGTTTTGCCATTTATGAAGTTGCTCGGTTTGAGGACGTGTTCCTTCAATTGTCCTGCAGACGCATCGTGACTGGTTATTGATAGCAAATGGAACACCCCTTTTGCCATAAGAATTGCACGAGAGAATGCAGGTTCGCACGGTAAGGGTTGTTTTACAGAGCATCTATTCCCAAGACTGAAGAGATGGTTGAACTGGTAGGACTTGGACTCGATGGCTGCATGGCACGTATGGCGCGTCGCTGGTTGGCCTTGATGAACGGGCTTGTCGCACCACGACGTCATTCAGGGGCAGATATCTCATCACGCGGCGCTTAGGTAGGTATGCTGGTTGATGAGGCAAATACTCGTGAATCTAACGTAAATAGGGCTCCCAACTACCTAATGTTAGGTTGCACCCACGAGGAATTCCCATCACTTGATTCGGCCCATGTGACTCTGAAATACTGCGCCTTTTTTTCCCCAACAAGTTACAACCGAAATTTGGCAAGGCGGGCATCGTGCCGATTCGCATCAAAAGAGAAACAATGGAAACAAGTAAGCGAACAAAACTGCGACGATTGTCAAAAGCGATGGCCGGATGAGCAGCTGCTTGGTGGCATTGCTTCGGCTGCTGCCTGCATGAGGAACGCACCGGTGTGGGAGAAAGATGTGATATGACAATAGCCTAAACCCATCTGCCGCATCCCGATCCCTCCCCCAACCCATGTTTCTCTCCGTACTCGTACCTATGGACAGCAATCCATAAAAAAGCTGGTTTTACTCCGTACAACCGCGAAAAAAATCGCGAGATGCAAGTGCGCCCGGTTATCACGAGTCGCCATACGTTTGATTGGCTGCGCGGAATCAACGTTTTGCACTACAGGTACTAGACAGACAAGTACCTAGTCCCCACGCACATCTCGTCGTCTATCGCTCCCTTTTATGTCGAGAGTCGGCTTCACGGCCGAAGAGGAAGCTTGGAAGGAAAGAAGGAAAGAAAGACAATACGGACTCACGGAGTACCTCTCGCCCGAACCGAACGCGACGCAAGAAGGGGAAAACGCAACATCTCTGGTCCGTGCCGGTCCGATGAGCCCTTGTGATTGGCCTCGTGACCCGCTCTCGATGCCGACAACTTTGCCATGTTGACTGGATCGGCATCTCAGAATTTGTGCATCTTGCCTTGCATGATGATGCATCATCTGCAGTCTGTCTGGGAGCTCTGGTGGGGGAAGGAAGGGGGTTTCCCGCTCCCGCCACAACCCGTTCCGCCCGCCTGTGCTCCAGCCTCCAGGAGTCCAGCCTCCCCCTCTCAATCGATACCTTGGGTCCTTGAGTAGTTCTCAAAAGGGCCGCACTCGAAAACCTTGCCTGTTTGTCTGACCATGGCTTGCCTTATTAGCAAACCACAACATGTCATGGCCTGCCACTGGGAACAACGGTCTCGCCATGTCCGAGCATGATGCTGCCAACTTGGGGAAGCCATCTCTGCGTCGTCTATTACCCGCAAGGGGCCCTAGACGCGTGCAATCACTGGCCCAGAAGTCACCGGTAGTATCTGGGGGGGTGGCGTCGGCGTCTGCGTCGGAGAGGCAGACAATATCAGAGGCTTGCAGTGCCTGCCGTAAGCACAAGACCAAGGTCAGTGGCTTTCAAGTTTCTACTTCTCTCTTCCTTCCTCCCCTTGGCTTATCTTGGTTGGTTTCTGTTTCTAGGACAGAAATGTTGAAAGAATCCACCCCCCCTTTCCGTAACGGAAGATCGTCATGGAGGATTGCGTGTTGGGGTCTTTCAAATAACATGTAGTTGTGCCTCAGTGTCCCGGACAACGACCATCATGTAGTCGATGTATTCGAAGAAAGCTTCAGTGCCACTACACGACCAACCCGGGAGAGACGAAGACCCAGGCTCTCAAACGCAACTACTTGGAGCTGAGGAACCAGGGCAACGCGCAAGTTGAGCTGCTCGAGCTGATGAGGAACCTGCCGGAGCAGGATGCTCATGAAGTCTTCCAGAGAGTCAGAACAGGAGCAGATCCCGGCGGTATTCTGCAGCATGTCAAGGCTGGAGGTGTCCTCATCCAGATGGCGGTCCGTCCCGAGACGCGGCTGCGGTACGAGTTTCCTTACCGGCCTGAGATCCCGGCAGCTGATATTCCCAATAACCCGTACCTGAAGTCGATTATCTACGAGGCCGCATCGCTGTATCCCACGACACAGGATGGGGAATACCCCAGGAGCAGCGGAAGTGAAAGTATCTCTACACCTGGCGCCAACAACGACTCCGCCAATTACCAGAGTATGTATCTGAAACCCTTTCATGCCGCTGAGATTGTCGATGCGCGCCTGGAAAACGCGAGGTGCTCGTTGTGGACAACAGTCTGCAGCGACGATGCCCTTATGCGGGATCTGCTCAAGGTGTTTTTCCTGTGCGAATACCACTATACCGCTGCCTTCCACAAAGACTACTTTCTGGAAGACCTCGTTGCGCGGCGGCGCGATTTCTGCTCGCCGCTCTTGGTCAATGCCGTTTTGGCATATGCCTGTGTAAGAGAAGAATCAGACGAACCTCCCCTGTCCCCTGTTTGAGATGGTCATGAAGTGCCATGCCACATACAAGACAAGACATACACAAAGATACCCACACACCAGAAAAATTGAGAACAGAAAGAAAATGAGTACCAAAAGTGACTTCAACTGATATACTTTATCATAGGCTTGCTATCCCGCCTTCCCGCTCCGTGCCGAGTACTGGAACCCAAACACGATGCTGTATCGCTTCATGGCTGAGGCCAAGCGCATATGGGAACTAGAACATAGTTCTCCGCAAATAACGACCATCCAGGCCGGCATCATTTTCAACGTCATTTACAACCTCTGCGGCTTGGATGAAGTCGGGCAGCCTTATCGGCTTCATGCCGTCGCGCTGGCCCGTCGGATGCGCCTGTTTATGCGGGTGGGTATTGCAGATGCCGATAGTAGGCTGTGTTCTGGGAAAGCATTCACAGCATGGGCCTTGTATAACTGGGAGACGTAAGTCGGTTCTACCGGTTGTCTACCTCTCTACGATCACCGGAAAAGTCTTCTCTCCATGCTTTGTTCAGCATTTACCTAGCCGCTAACGAAAACCGTTTCGTTTCAGTCTCAACGCCTTTTCCTTCATGTTGGCGCCGCTATTCGAGGAACCGCCGCAATGGCCTTTGCCGGACCCTTCACACAGCGGGCCCAGCTGGTATGGCGAGATATGGCTCAAGTATCCGCTAGACTCGACCTTGTCGCCGTGCTCCTTTGCGCACGTCATCCGATCAAGATGCAGGTTTCGGGTCATCATGAACGACTTCTGCAAAGCAGCGTACTCGGAGAGGAAGGATATGTCCCTGGAAAGGGCGGATCAACTCCATGCGCGGCTGCGACATTGGTATGATACCCTGCCGGAGCCGCTGCAACCTAAGTCCATTGTATTGCCAGGGCATTTGCAACTTCAGTAAGACTTTCAACATTTCTTCTGTACTTTTCGCTCCCTTCTCCATTTTTTACGATATCTCCTACGTCTTTGAAGACTGCACCGTGTGAAGAAATCATGACTAAAGCAAGGAGAATCATAGTATTTTCTACCATCTCCTTATCCTCATCATATACGAACCGGTCCTCCATCAACAAATACATCAAAACGCATCGACGGCGCGGCAAATCATAGACGATTCACTCAAATACCTGCAGACGCTCATCAGGCTCTATTACCTCCGCCATAGCTTCGACGCCATGGACCTGTTCATCGCGACCCCCCTAATGCTCATTGCATCAGAGTGTGTAGAACGAATACAGGAGTCCACCCCCCTGACCGAGCTAGAGCTAGAGGCGCTACGATCGATCCTGATCCTCGCCGCAAAGGGCCTCTACGCGCAGCGGCGCAATCATTACCTAGCCAAGGTGCTCTTCCGAGTCATCAGAGGCCGGATGCGCGAGTCGGAGCTGGCGCTGCTCAAGAAGGCGGTGCATGTAGATGACGATGAGATTGATGCAGAGTGTGACCTGGTGCAGGCTGTGAGGAGCCACTTGCCTGTGACTGTCACGAAGAAGAAGGAGAACGTGGATGCGCACATTCTGAAGAATCTGGTGGAGAATTACGTGGGTTTGGATATTGCGGTGGGAGGAGGCGTGCGGAGGGGTGACGTGGGGTCACTGGGCGCCCTGGCCCGGCATTCGCACGGCTACAATTATAACGACGGGACAGGGACGGGGATGGGAAGGGATGGGGAGAGCAATACTACAATGTGAACAATGCTATGAATGATGGATGAATAATGTAAGCGCGAGTCGAAATATATACATACCAGCGAGTTTTGCTCTCATCGTGGCACTGGGCAGCCGAATTGCCTAAAGTCGTGCATTCATCGTCCCTTGTTGTCTCGGACTATCGAGTCTCCATGTTTTGCTGGCTCCGATAAAGTCACAAGTGTGACCGTGGCGACATTTGCTTTTGTTTCTTACCAGGCTCTCGCGTATGTATTACATCGCGTTGCTGGCTGGTGATGAACTCACTGCTCAGTGACCAATCTACGGTAACGGCACTGCCTGGCAAAGGCTGGCATGCAGGTATAATCGGCCGGATTCCGGGTTCCATTACCCCATCGCTGATCAGCTTGGAATCACGGGGTAATAGAGCGTGCGCGAAATTATGTTGGGACCGGTAAAGTCTTGTTTGTATGTACATACATGACTTCGTATGTATGGCGTGCGTGTTGGAATAGGCACCTTAGACCTATGTATGTTAGGTATCGTATCTGGTGAGCAGACTCAAGAGCGAAAGCCCGTGGAGTTTATGTGGAGGATGCCGGTTTGTAGGGGGTAGAAAAGGAGGGGGAAGGCCCAACTTCAACCAAGCCCCGAGGGAAACCCAGGACCCAGATCCCAGGCACGCGGTGGAAACGGCCAATTGGGTATATATGTATGTACCTATGTGTAGGTACGTATGTAGCATTGCATCAACGCCACGTTAGTGTAGGTATTGTATGCGAGAGCCGAAGCTGCCGTCGCAGTGTACTTACTACTCCGTGGATGCTGTAACCTGTTGGTTCTCTTTTATCCGGGGACCGGAGTTGGATCCGTTGGTCTGGTCTTGTGGTCTCAGGTGCTTTGCATTGTTTGCAACGGTCAACCTGACCGGATATAGATGGTCTTGGAGTCTGGAGTCTGGACATTCGGTCGTTGAAACGAACCCACCTTTCCCCTTCCATGTGCACACTGCAGAGTATGTACTCCGTAGGTATGTTACATGTATGTATGTACGAGGTCTGATTGTGTAGACAGTAGAGTAGATTGGATTACTTACCCAGGAGGCGTTATCTGTGAGGTATGTAGTAATGTACAAACATGTCCGGCATGATGCAATGTGCATCCCACTATCAGGAAGGCGGACTTGCGGAGGCGACGGCAAGTACCGGCGTACATACATTTTCTGTTTTTTAATTATGCATTTGGTGAGAAGACGACATGTTATGGCTCATGAGTAACGACGCTTATCGGTCATACTTGGATATTGCATGGGAGATCATTATATCATAGATCTAAGATGCAACCAACGCCGTGAATCAACCAACGTACGGAGTAGCCGGGAAAAGTCACAAGCGCTCGCCTGCCTACCATCGGGGTAACGGGGTTGTAATGTTTGTCTGTATAAGACAGTCTGATCGAGGCGACTCCAATAAAACCTCAACCTTCCTCGGAAAAGGGTTTCAAGAAACACCAGAAACGAAAAGCCCATCAAGTGGGAAGATAAACAACACAAAACCTAGCAAAGCCAGTCCATCGTCCGACGTCTGTGACTGCCGGCTAGGTAGTTGGGTACCTCGAAATTCCAAGTTCCAACATATCGCTCGCTCTTTTCCGGTCACCTCCCGGACCCTTTGTACAGCTGCTTCCATGCACGCCATTCTGGCACTGGGGATAGCTGCCCTCGCGATGGGTCTGCCGAGTCCACACGGACAATACCACAGTGAGTTTCGTCCATTCCTATGTCTATTCAGCATGGAAAGATTGAGACGGGAAGACTTAGCCGCCGGCTGGGCCCTGGCGAGGCTTTAAGTACGGCATCTAAATTGCTAATGTTTGCTGCAGAATCGGAAAATCCCCATGGGCTCACTGAGCTTATTTTTGTGAAAGCAAACTGTACGTTGATCTTGTCTGTCTGTCTGTTTTTCTGGTCCACGGTTTGTTGGTTGGTTGTTATGCTCTTTTGGCCCTTGGGGCGAAGCTTCATGGCGCATGTGGCACTTTGTGCGTGGAACTGATTGCTTCTCTTCTGATATCTAACTTGGTGGCGCTTAGATAACGTTGATGCGGGTCATGAACGGCACAAACGGCCTGCGTCACAAGATTCGACGACGAAGGAGGAGACTGATGTGGCAAGAGTTGGATGAGAGTACTCAGTATAGCAGAGAGGGCATCATGCAGGCAAGAGAGCGCTGCGCCGCAAAGTTGGGATGTTGGAACGAGACCGCTAGGCTCTAGCTGTGTATTGTTACATGTTAGCAATCTTTTAGCTGTGTGTTGTAGTCGATAGAGGTAGTTGAATGTTGTTTTGCTTCTATCATGTTGATTATGCTTTGCTTTATGCCGCAGTTCCATGTGGTTTTTCGTGAAGACCGAGGTGCTGCGGCTGGAGGGGTAGCAAAGGGGCGCTGCTGCGCAGTCTTGCAGACGATAGACCGGCTCTAGCACGCTGCACGACTGCACGAGACCAAAGAAATACGTGGATCGCGAAGATTAATGTATTTGAGAGCTCTCACGTGTCATATGTCGATGCATAGATACGAGTTGGCATTTACTCAACTTATGGATTGAGATTGGCCCGGAAGCTGAAGCAAGGAGCTGCTGAGAGCCCACTCGCATTATTTGCCTCGTCCAAGTTCAACGGAACGCATGCACCACTTCTTTTAACCTATTCTTGCAACAGAAGCGGTCTGCACAATGGTAACCATTACTTCCAAGAGTCAATAAGATCGTATTATCTTCTTCCGTCGGTATAGGCACATGCATATTTAGACATGCCCCGCATCCTCATCCTATTAACCACTGCCATCCTCATGCCCAGCCCACGGCTCGCTTCCGTCCGGACACCGCTTATACCGATCTGCAAGCGGGATCCAATGGTCCAGCGGACGATAGTAGCACGCCGAGTGCTCTCGCGCGAACCGCCGAAGCGCATCCCAGTCTCGACACACGCGAATGGCGCCCACACCAGAGGGCACGCCGTCGGTCTTGTTCTCCTGCGCGTGTAAGTGGCCTGTGTACCGGGCCGTGTCCTCGGCCGTGCAGATGGTGTCTTCACGAAGCACAAGAAGACAGTGCGTGAGGTGCTCAAAGGGCCAGCTTTGCGGATCGTTGTTGCGGAACTGGCGGAGAGCGTCGCGAAGGACATACTTTGAACGGCAATACACGCCAGGGTTTGTCAATACGAAGAAACAAAGGGGCAACAAGAACAGCATGTATGTTGATGGGTAGAAGTTAAAGACGGAAAAGACAAAGGCGCAATAAGATAATAAGCGTGGCGCTTACCACGCAGTGAAGAGAATGATACCCATGGAGCACGTAGATGCCCTTGGAGTGGTCCCATGGCCAGTTCTGCGAACTCAGTATCTTATTCTTCTTGGCAAACTCATGATCGAGAGCCACAAAGCCGTCAAAGTAGTCGTACTCGGGGTCGTCCCATAACGGGTCGTCGATGTTTCGTTCGTCAAAGGGGATGGGCGTGGGCTGATTCCATCTTAGGTTGGCTGCACACGATGTCAAGTTGGCCCGGATTTCTTTCGTGCGTTGCTTGTTTTGCTTGGTTTGACTCCAGTTTGCATGATTTGGCCGATTCTCTTACCAATGCTGGGTACTGGTGAAGGGCTTGGGGACAGGCGCAGTCGAGTAGCCAGCCAGCCATTCATGATGATCGAGATGCATAGGAGGACGGATAGCGTATATATGACTCTCTGCCGTGCTTGGCCCGAGGATGAGGGCAGACATGTACAAGAGCGGTCTTGGTAGTCCGGGAGGTCATGACTCGTTTGCTGCAGTGGCTGATAGGGTTGTGGTGGCATTGGTTTGCTCCTTTGGGCTTATGCCTTCTCACGGTACAAAGACGGCTGGTGACAATGTCGGAGGTATCGAACTTGGTCTTGTTTGGGCGGCATCACTTCCGTTTGTGAACCGCAGACGGCGGTCTGAGTTATAAATGATGGCGAAATTGGAACGCTTGCCGCGGCATGCCTCTTTCCGCGTCACATGCGGAGGCCATGCTATGTCCAACACACTTGGGCATACGGACAAACATGGTTCGCGAGGGGAGAATTCATTGCGCCAACGTTTTCCTTCATGCTCGTCTGGCTGCAGCCCTGCCTGCTTCACTCGATAAAGATGGGCTGGGGGAAAGGATCAATCGAGAAGCTCCTTTCCTCCGAGTCTCGTCATGGTTGGTTGCCAGATGGCCGGTTCTGAGTCCTCTGGCGGAGGGTTCCGCGCACGATGGTCGTATTCTTACCGATGCAATACTTGAGACAATCATCAATGTGACCGGCAAGTTGAATAGCCCATGAAATTTTGGCCGACGCTGCCGAGGAAGAGCCAATCGGAATGAACCGTCGAGGGGGAGGGGCGACCAGTGGGAACAGGGAACACGGACACATGAACCTTACCTGTTCGGTAGCATGTGGAAAATGTTGCCAGCAATGAAAACATTTCACCACAACAACGCTACATACCTACCTGCTCATACGGGGTATACTCCGCAGAAGGCCTAAAACTCGACAGCGTTTCAAGAGCGCTTGGAGTACACAGCAAAACAATGTTATTCATCTCGGCATAATAAGAAGGCCGCTGGCAGCATGTAGCCTACCTAAGAAAGGCACTCCAAGCATTTTTACGCCAACCCCGCAGAAGGTGGCCCCATGACCATATTCTTTCCTCGACTATTGCCTTTTGTTTCATCCCCCGCCTTCATTCCCTGTCTGCTGCACGAAATGGAAGGACAATATGTAATCAAGAAAAGCGAGTCCAAGGGCCATGGCCCATGGCTCGTTCTGAAAGAAAGGCGAGAGGAATGCGCAAAAGAACAATACAGCCTGTTGCATGGTAAAAGGCTCGTGCATGTCCATGCCGGGAGATTTTGTTCGACGGCCCCGAACACAACGCTTGTTCCTGGTAGAATCGTACAATCGCTTGCTAAAGTTCTACGGAATCGGCACCCGGCAAAACATAACACGGAAGGGTGCGGACGCCGGACGGGGAAGGATGCGGAGAATAAGGCGCCTGGCGGAGAAAGAGGAGGAGGAAGATGGACCTGTTTAGGCTGCTCTTCTATGTAAAACGGCACATTGCTCTTCTCCCCTTTGCGTTTCATGAATAGAGAGAAGAAGAAGGAAGAAGAAGAAGAAGAAGAGAAAGAAAGAAAGAAAGAAGGAAAGAAAGAAAAAAAGCTCATCTCAAGTCAGCATGCCGGATCGCACGGTGACGGCAGAGTCCCTCGTGGCCGTGAGCGCCGTGCCGCTGGGCCTCGTGATCGTGGCCGTTGCACTGCGCTTTTATGCGAGACGTCATCAGAAAGCAAGCCTGTTGGCCGACGATTGGCTTATGCTGCCTGCTTTGGTGAGTTGAAGGCCTATGCTCCTGTTTCCGCGTTTGAGTATTTGAGAGCGAAATCAGGAAATTGAAGAGAAGAAAGAAAGGAGAAAAGACGAACTAGCTGACCAGTTATGACGGGTAGATAACCTTTATTGGCGCCTGTTCCTGCGTTTTCTACGGTATTTACATACGCTACTCCATCGTCTTCAATTTCACGGTGGTGACCACAAATACAATTGCTGGAAGCTGACCATCGCAAACTCATGTGTCTAGCGGTGCACCTCCAGGCAATCGGGTACTCGACATTTGAGATATCCAAGGAACAGCGACAAGCGACCCTGGAACGGTCCGGAAAGGTGATACTCGCTTCTATTTCCGTCCTTGAATCAGAGTCCACGACTCACTACTAACACGCTCTCGTCAACTTAACTCGCCATGTACAGACCCAGATGTCCCTCAGCCTCGTCTCGATCATTTGCCTCGGCTGCATCAAAGCAAGTGCCCTCTTTTTCTACAAGCGCATCTTTTGCGTCGCCGGCCGGAAAGCCGTTCTCAATATCATCATCATCGTCTTACTCGTCATCATCGCCTGCTGGGTTATGATATTTGAGTTTCTTCTCGCCTTTCAGTGCGGGACACACTTTTCTGCGCCGTGGGATGGTACTCAGCTCGAGTATTGCACCAGGTCGTACCCAACTCTGCAGGCGCAAGCCACTTCCAATTTGGTGCTCGATCTGATAGTCTTGGTGCTGCCTGTGTATCCAGTGATACAGTTGCAAACAACGCGGAGCAGAAAAGTGGCCATAGTGGGAATATTTCTGCTGGCTTGCTTGTGAGTTACTGACTCGGGACTCCTCATCATATTTCTGTTGTGCCATTTCTTGTCCTGCCAGAATTCAGGTGCTGATTATTCGGGATATTGCGGATGCTAGAGGTGTTTGCGCCGCGCTCGCAAGACTGGTCGTCATAATAAAACTAGTCACTGGTATGGGCGCTGGTCTTGTTCCGTTCTAGTTGTATCTTGCCACTGACTCACAGTTCATCACAATCGCTCTTCCTCACAGTCGGCCAGTCAGCAATTCACAGGATCGACCCTGAAAGTAAGTTGCAAACTTTTGGAAACGATCTTTCAGGTCTCTGACACGGGTGCAACGTCTTGACTCACAAACCCCCTCGAAACAGAGTACTTGTCCAGAGTCGTCTTCTACATCATTCTGGAAATGGGCGTCGGGCTTGTCGCTGTCAATCTGCCCTCCATCTGGATGGTGTTTGCGTCAGTCGCACCAGATGCTCTCCTCCGAAGTATTCGCAGCGTCGTGTCCATCGCATCCTTTCGCTCCGGTCGCTCAAGGTTGTCTCGGGAACGCCACGAACCGGAACCACTCGGGTCAAGGGCATCGTCTTCATCTATTTTGCCATTTTCGTCGACTGGCAATAAGATTGTTGTAGGAGCTCCGTACGAACTGAAACCTCAGAGCCCTGTTACAGACGAATTCGAGCCCATTCCACTGGCGGGAGATCATGCCACCCGTCTGGCGAAGACGCAATACTCGATATGCAAAGAAACATGATCAAGTGTCAACTCTTCGAATGGAGGTAGTGGAGGCCACTCTGAACTCCTGTTCTACTCAATGGCATCTGTAAATCGCCAACATAGGGTGCTAAACTTGAGTACTGGTAGATCTACAGGCAGAGCTGTGAAGCGCTGTTGAAGATTCCATGATTGGTCTCAGAAGCAAAGGATTGCGCATCTAGCAGTTGAAGAAACCCGATACATATCAATAGATAAGGTACTGGAACAGGGTACCTACTACCTACCTACCCATCTTTGGCTTGCTTTACTGCGGAATTAAAGTTTGAACCGTCGGTCACAGCATAGCAGTATCTGAGTATAGAGTAAATTTACAACCTTTCTTGATTGCCACCTGACGCAGCTTCAATCTTATGCCCGTGCTCCTTCCTAAGCATTGAATGAGGAAGATACCTATGTATGGGTGAAGAAGCACATGGACGGGATTACCGCGTCACGAGAAATGCTATTTCCGACCCCCGCGACTAAAAAACGGGCCGACGGTACCTGCAAACCGTATTGGTTGCTATCTTCGGCAAGACGCCTTTGCTGGCCCGTTCACCTTCATAAATCTACATTGTCGGGATTGGCTCATGAACTCTCTGTTCGCCAAGCTATCTCTTTCGTAGTCATTCGCGAAAGTTCAGCTCTGGGCACAATTGAGCAAGGTGAGCATGACCTTGATGGATGTTGCGTGACGCTAGCATGATGCCGGGATGCTGAGGCTCTGAGCAGTGAGCATCCGTCTTACATACGGAGTACGAGGCCTTGCAATGTGCCGATAGCCACAGGGGGCCATTGTTCTTGCCTGAGACGCTTGGCTGAGACATGAGAATACCTACCTACCGAGACAATCCAGAGTCAGGATTGACGAGACTGGATTTTCTCAATTGTACGGAGTACAGAGTATGGGATTTTCCTCGCAATTTACCGGCGCATTTTCGCCAAGAAAAAAAGGAAAAATAGGAAAAAGAAACCAGGAACAAAACAACAACCCGTTGTGCCTAATTTTACTCCGTACTGCCTACAGGCCACTGTACCTACATGTTAACCAGGTTGCTGGATGTCTGTCCCTCGGGGCTCATGTCGGCTGATGTCTCGTGGAGTCACCGTCGATTTTGCCCTGAACACCTCGTCTGTGCCGGCGCCCGCAACGCTTGTACCCCACAGCTTCCTTCTCTCAACACTGAACAGTGAACACCCAGTGAGAAAGACATGTCTGATGAATCATGATGCACCAATTGATTCAATCGATGGCCACGCACGATCTTCACTCATGTTGGAACCTACGACCCTTTGTGCTCTTTTCATCAGGATGGCACACCAGAACACACGAGTAGCCCAGCCTGCCCAGGACGTTGCATTGCCTCGGAGTCTCCGCGTGGTGGCTATTCGGCTGACACGCTACCCGACGGGCTGTGCATGCAGCTCGTGAACGAAGCAGCATCTCTGTGGAACACGCAGTGTTGTTGCATTGGCGAAGTGTCCGCCTTGGCGAGATGAAGCACGAGGCGCCTGATAAAGATCCAGGGCAAAGATTGGCCACGAATGCATCATCAAGATGACGTGCACAATCTCAGTCCGATCTCCCGTATCCATGCTCCAAAGTGTGAGATTCAGGCCGGGGGACAAAAGTGATCATCTGGCATGGGAAGGCCGATCGTTGCGACAATATTCTTTCGATGGATCTGAATGCGTGAGCGGCGAGAGCTGCAGCCTCAGTTTGTTGCTCTCTTCTAATTTGGTTCTTTTTTTTCATTTCCTTGCTTGATGTTTTCCTTTCGCCCTCTCATACACACCCCCCAAACCCCATTTCCCTCTCTACCTGTCAGCTTCTACATGATAACGACGAAAGATAGCAATGGTGTAGAGCAATCAGTCCAATGGGTGGCTAGAGTCCTGGTATTGCTGGTAATGGTATTATGTATACAGTGCAGACACGACTACGGAATTTGTCTGAGAATCAATAAAGTTCAAACAACGATAGATACATGCTACCTAACTCATTCATTACCAAATGGAAGCCGCTACCCCTGTGCAATGATGCAATAATGCGCACCGCACCGCAGCAGGAGTTCTTTTTTCCGATTCGATGACAGGTCCCTGCTGTTCGTAGCTCAAGAGGGAATGCTGTGTGTGATTGGACGCTAGATCACCAGACGGGCCTAGATACGCATATATGATGTGTGCTATTGAAGCATGCTTTGCGTTGGCCATTCGCCGTACATGATCTCGCCTCTATCGCAGACAGCCTACAGACTAAGGCTACAGGTGCTCAGCGCGTCCGTCGGACGACAAGTCAAGCTGCAGAATCTCGCCTCGCATATTTTCGGGACCACCCTCTGCGGGGACTCGGGAGCTTTCCATTCAACCCCGTGGTTGTAGCATTGACGTCGCTGACGAGGGAACGGGCATCGCAAGCCTCATTGCTCAAGGACGGGGCGTGCCTCGCCTATGCTTATTTAGCTGCGTCTGCAAAGCATGCAAAGCATCCTGATACGGCGAGAACTCTGGTTGATCCTTCAGGCAGAAAATATCACCCGGTCCGTACGCAGGGCTCTCGAGTCTCCAGTGCCATTCACTCTGACGCGTACATGATATATCATATCGATGGCTGTCTGACGGCCGGTGCGCGAAGCGAAACTTGCGATCAAAGCCACGATCACCATGCTCACATGGCGGGAGAAAAAAAAGATGAACCAAGCACACATCGCTGGAGCTGCCTCAATCGGACATTTTTGAATGCCGAAGTCATCAACGGGGGCTCGCTTTGCGGGACCGCAAGATTCGCGTACTAGATCCGGCCCGGGAATATGCCAATATGCCTCGTGTTGGATTGGGATACATGCATATGCGGTTTTCCTCAGTGTTCTTGCATAGAAGGCATAAATGATAATACCCGTCTAAACAAGAAGACACAAAGGGAAAGGAGAAACCCACGACGGTAGAGTCTCGACAAGTGGGGGTCGGGCTAATTGTTCCCGTAGCATGATGCATCATAGTCCGACATGTCGATTTCATGAAGTGAGAGGCAAAGACGAACGGGCCATTCTCTCGAACTCGGGCTAGTCTGGCATCCCGATGTTGGGTATCAGTCGAATCCGAAGGTGATGTAGGAAATACGATGGAGATAGACGCTGTGCCGTCTCAATTATCGTGAAAGTCGGGGATTGAGCACCTGATCGAAAGAAGCGCTCGGCGGCTTGTCATCTGATAGTTGAGGTCGTCCCCAGCTGACCATGTCAGTCGTCGGCTGGTTGGTTCGCAGCCATCCCCTGAGCAACTGCCTTGTATCCATGAACTCCAGTCTCCACGATTCACGAATAGCTAAGGCTCGTCCAGAGATCAAGCTGCAGTCAGCATTGGAGGAAGCAACCAGCGTTAGTACCTAGTAGAAGGTGTTCTGGTAGTGGTGAATGCTGAGTAGGTTACAGGTAGGATTGTGCCTGTACGGTACCTTATCGTCATAAGGTGGAACCGAGAGCTGGACCATGCAGGAGACGACCATGCCTTCGAGATGAGATGAGCAGTCATCTGCTTGGCATCTTGAACGGTTCGTTGGAAAAAGGAGCTCGCCGTGTTGCATCCGGCTCGTTACATTCGGCAGGCTTCCCGGTGGCCACCCTGCGAGCCATTGTTCAAGAGGGCATGTTGGGCACAAAATGGAATCCATGGTGCCATACTCCGTACATCGTCGAGCCTCGAGGTCTGAAGGGCCAAGGCATTTCCAGTCGGTTCAACGAGCATAAAAGCGATGGGAACATTTTTTTCTTTACAGCAGTCTGACGAAGTGGGCAGAAGAAGGCCATTTTAACTCGGAAATAAATTCATGGCTGTCTCTTATTAGAAGCCTGGCGGGTGAGACAAAATTGGTGTCCGTGTCAGATGGGGGTGCGCGGCGCGCCTCTGCACAGTGCGCCTTCGTGCCAGTGCTGCAGCTGCAGAGCAACTTGGCCGCTCCGCATTCACTCTTTCCTTGAGCCTTTGTGTTCATATGTGGATCGTGGCATTTTCCATCATAACTTCGTGAATGAAGTTTTTCATACAGCGAAGAATAGGACAAGACAGTAATCAAGAGAGGAAGCTTGCCTTTTCGCGTCACCAAGCAGGGACCGGTCCGCGGCGCGTGCCTGGTGCACGAAATCTGTGACGGAAAGCGGTGCCTCTGCGGAGCAACGCCTTGCCGCGTGTGAATACATACATCCAAGGTACCTATGTAGCTACCTGTATGTATTGACGATGTCACAATGTGAGCTCCAAGACATGGCCTGAAAGAAATGACGAGTCATTCTTTCGGATCGTAAGGTCCAGAGTAGCATGTTTCTTTTTCGTACACGGTCACGCACTTCTACAACCATAAGTTTTGTTCTCAAACAATTGTAGACAATTTCACTCATAGCTTTGTACCTGCTTTCCCTAAGCGTTGTCCTGGTGCGTCGATGTATCACAGCTCCCAGAGAGGCACTGAGAGCCCTTCATGCATCTAGGATATGCGTGTGGTTTTGGGAATCTACCTCGCTTCAACCGGCAACTGTGATGCGAGCGAGTGGGAACGACTGGAGGCTTTGAACCCGTATTCGAGATTTGAACGTGGGCGCTGCAGATCTATCATGTATGTTGTATGGCGTATGTTATGCTATTCGTCGTCATCGCCAACGCCGCGTGTGATGCAACCGCCAGCAACACCAAATCCAATATGCAGCCACATGCAGCTGCCAGTCCTCATATGCGCGCCGCGTTGGACTTGCAAGTTGCAACTCAGCCCTCAATGCTCATTGCCCACTAACCCGTCCACAGGTGACAGCCTGGATATCATCGCTCGCGAGCGCAACGTGTTCAGCTATTCTAGATGGGAAACCTGCATTCGTGGCGCGACTTGCAAGGTCTCCGGACTCCCAAAGCCCGCCATCTCCTCGAAAGGCGGAGGTCGGAAATGATGGGCGAAAGCTCAATTCCAGCGCTCAGAGATCTGACAGCTTTCGGCTCTGCCCTTGCTTCAAGAAGGGGTGCTTACCAACAAGTTACCTACGGCAGAAAGCTGGCTTGGATGCGCGAGCTCCCCACCCCCCTTGGTGTGCCGCTTCAAGTGAGGCGGAGATTCAAAATGCAACCCTCTGTTGACAGGACGAAAGAATTACACATGTTATCCAGTTTTCCCGCTCATGTTGCTTTTTCTATCAAGCTCTGCTGCTCTCTATAATTGGTATAGCCAATCGGCTTCCTGTTTCCCAGTCATTTTACCTTACTTTGGAATTGTTGAAGCGACGCCACCGCCCGTCGATCTTGTAGGAAACACAACTTAAGAATGAGAGAAAGGAAAGAAGAGACAAGAGAAGAAGATATTACAAGGATCTTCTACCACCGGCCGTCCTCTTTCTCCCCCTTGCATTATTATCCTTTTCTTTTTTTCCTATTTAGCAGTTTACTCCCTCGATACGTACGAGAACGGGAATATGCCAGAGCAATCTGGTGAGGATCTTCGTGAAAGACGGCGTCGCCAGAACCGTGAATCTCAGCAGCGTTGGAGTACGAACCCTGAGTCCTGACAAGCACAAACAACAACAGACCCTTGCAGCGATCGTGAAATAACATATCAACATGCATCTATTTATAATAAAACATGTTACATGTGCTAATACCTGGTCTTGGTTGTGTACAACAACACGACTTTAGGAAGACGTCACAAGAAATCGCATTCGAATCAGTCGAAACCGTCCATCTGTACCGGAGACGACGTCAGTAGCACAACATCGTTATTGTCGCCGCTATCCTCGATGCAGTGCGGTTTCATCACAGAGCCTCGTGGGATAGGCGACAGAGTCGACTACAGGACGAGCTGGATACATAAACATTCCCCAGCGGCAACTCACGCAAGCGAAACTCTACCCCTGGAACCATGGCACATGGGTTTCACACCGACCGGCGGCCCGCAGTCGAACTGTGTCGGTCCATCGCACAGCCAAAGTGAGGCGCTCACAAACAGATCGATTGAGACGTACAACAACGGCCATTCCTACATCCAACATGATGCTAGTGGTGGCTACTCGACATCCTCGGGCGCCTTTTCAAGTCTTGAGCTAGGCATGATCAAGTCAAACGGGGACGAGCATCGCGACATTCCGCGGAGCCTGTCGGAGACGATTCATACGCCGGGCGGAGACCACCCTCTTAATGTTCAGGTGAGGATCCAGGGAAAACCAGGACCGAATTCAATAACGTATTCTTCAGGATCTTGAAAAGCTAAGAAAAACAGGACAATGATGCCCATCGATTTCCCCCAATGGTCACAGCAGAGCAGGAATCTCTCGCCAAGGAGACAGCATCCCCTGCTGAGAATGCCATCCACGAAGTCCAAGAGCTGTACAGCATCGGCGTCAAGGCCGGGTTTCTTCAACGAGATGACAAGGTTCAGGAGTATTTGGCGGTCATGAAGCGCATCTACCATCGAGCGCCGTATCTGAGAGACGGGGAATGCCAGGGGTGTTGCTGTTACTCGGAATAGCGCCAACTAATTCGTAGAGAAGGAAGTCGAAGCTCTTAGCTATGGCCATGGAGAAATGAAGATGAGTGTACATTTATTGGGAGTAACTGTTTTCGTGCTCTCTTCTAGGAATCGTGAGGATTACAGCTGGAAGTATGCAGCCTAGAAGTTGGAATCGTCCACGTGTTGCATCAATTGATGACCTGACCGTTGTCGAGCCGTTGCGATGATTCGCAGTGCGCACTTAGCAGAGCTCGTAGCGATTCTCGTGTAGAAAACACAAAGACTTCTTGGAAATGTCCCAGAGTCCTCTCGCAAAGTATCTCGCATGAGGCAAAGGTGCACGCGCGAGGTGGATGAAACGTAGTTGGCAATGGGCAATGATCGTAGCTTCTCAACACCAACGGCTTTCTTTGCATGTAACCTCAAAGTGCTCCAAAATTCCGAATGCACCAAGTTGCAGCCGTTACAGGCGTTACAGCCGTCCACTGGACCCGGCACTAGAGCAGATTCAGACAACCGGCAGTCGACGCCCTCAGCTTAAGCGGTTGGGGACACGAACCATGTGGCGGCTCTTGTAAGTTGTGGCGCTCGCGAGGCTTGCCGCTTTCCCCGCAATCGATCAACTTCGGACAACGTGGCGAAGCAGATCAACCCCTCATCCCCTCTCACTCAACAACAAACAACGTGCCGTCCATGGTGTTGGTCGTCTCTCCATCTCACCGGCAACACATCATACGCGCTGAAAAGCAATCTTGTGCCGTTGCCCCCAGCCTTGCTCACTCGTTACCAGACTCCACGCGGGCCGTTCGTGGACCAGACCGCCATGCCTCCTGCTGAGAAGTGAGGCTGAATGAATGCTGAACGAGCTGGCACCTGTACGAGGCAACCACATTCGCAGACATCGAGCTCGGCAAGATGAGACACACGGGAGACCGAAAACAGCGCTCGTGAGATTGAATGCTGCGAAGCTTATCAATTCCGACGGACAGGCCAGGGAGAAGAGACGCGGCGCAGCGATATTTGACGCACTTGGCCGCACTTTCATCGCGGTCACACCGTTTCTGCTTGATGGAGCTTGTGCGAAGCTTGCCAGGGTGGATGGAAATGTCGGGATAAGAGGTTGCAGCGATTTTCTCTGCACTTTATCGCTCTTTGTGTCGCTTTCATCGCAGTACCAACACCCTTTGTGTTCGATCGAGTTTTAAGGTCAGAAGTCCGCCACATCTCTCTCTGCACGCCCGTACGGAAATGGCACATGCGAAATGTGCCATTACGAAATCACACGTCTCGGACGATGAATACACTTGCAGTCAAACGAGTGTCTGATTCAGCAATCTGAGCAAGCTCTATGGGCATGAAGTGTCTAACTTTAAGAAAATGTCTATCTCACCTTCTTCTTGCCCCTACCCTCTTCTGTCTATCGTGTTTCGAAGGAGAGTCTAAAACTGCTGAGCATGAACGTCAAAGAAAGAAATTGTCGACAAAGACGAAGCTACGCTACACTGTACAGAACGAAGCATTGGAAACGCCCACCAGTGACTAAAAAGCAAAAAGACAAACCCGAGGCGTAACGAGTGCAGTATAAACCGATGGCCCTCCTTGTTCTAATTTCCGTGTCACATCACTCGTAGATGTAGCACAAACCATTCTTGGTAGGGCTCATAAGCTGCCCGACGAGAACGGATGGCGCAAACTCAAAAGACATGACGTCCTCGAGTGTCACGTTTCTGGTAGGGGGTACTAGAAAATGGATGAGAGTCAGCATCTTGCAATTTGCGAGGCTTTCCGACTTTGAGTTCATGGGTGAGTGAAACAACAATGACGAGTCTTGGATCATAAACACAAATGTGTACGTGTTTACAATAGAAACTTACTGTTGCTCATAGTAAGCGTCCCGTCGAGCGCGTTCTCTCTTTTCGAGAAATCGAGCGCCTGCCAGATGGACCAGATGCGGTCTATCTGAGCATGGTGAAAGTAGAACAGAGGATCCCCGGGGGAAGAATAAAAATCATTGTCGTAGCCAGAGATGAAGAGGTGGCCCGCGAGATGTGGACCTCTATAAAAGTAGGGGTGGAAGGTGTGGATGTCTGGCCAACAAGTAAGTCAATGAGAAAATGCATCACAAACTCGCTCGCCTCCCGTCTCTCTTCTACTTTACTTCGCTTAACAACAGACGCTAAAAAGACAAGGAGGGGGAAATTACCCGTCATGTTCGTCAGCATGTTGTTGACAATTTTGTAGGTGTTCTTCTCTAGCAGCAACGTGTTGTTGAAGTCACGAATCATACGACGCGGGTTATATCCCAGGCCATCGGGCCGGGGATTTGGCTTGACTGGCCACCCATTGCGGACAATCATGGGAATGACCGGCCCCAGATGCAACGTCCAGTGGGCAAAGGGCCCGCGCTTGACATAGCCACCTCCCGTGCCGGGAGGACAATTCAGCGTGGGAGGATTCGGCACGGGCACTGGCAACGGCTGCACGGTGCCGTTGCGGCCGGGTATATACCGCCCATTGCTACCCATTGAAGTTTCGGAGCCGTCGTACAGAGGATTCGCATGTACGGGTCGATGGGCATACTTGGACCAGTCCCAATAGGGCTGGTAGCCCGTGTAGCCGCATTCGTCTCGGAGCGCCGTCTCATAGAGATGGACAAAGTGGCGATGCCAGGGAAGGAAGAAGCCCGTGCCGTGGATCTTGGCTGCCAGCCGTATATGCGCGGCTTCGAAATCGTCGTAGCGGGATCGCGCACCGGGTGCCAATTTGGGATCGATCTTGGACGGCAGTTCGTGAAGGCATTTGACGGCATGGATGTACTCCCGACGGGATTGGTGGCTCAGGTTACCCCTTTTGCAGGGTGAAACCCAAAGAAAGCGTTCATCAGTACCAGACACTGTCAAAGTTTTCGCAAGGACCCTGCCCCATCGCCCAATGCGCATCGCCCACGGGCCATCATCATCCTCTTGTCACCTCCTCTGATGCGATTGCGACTCTTTCCTGCTTTTCTGTGCAAAATTTTGCTCTCATTATACAAACAGAAGGCCCATGGTCCATCGTCCAAAGAAAGTCAAGACGGAGAAGTACGTACCATTCCTTTCGGACAACTATATTGTCCGGCGTGCAGGATGAGCCATATCCGGAAAGCTCAAGACCCTTGATAGTGTTGGCCTGGTACTCTTTGACCAGCTTTACCATCAGTCTCTCGTCTGGATTCGCCGATGCAATCGCTGAGAGTGCAACGGCAAGCAAGACCACATATCGCAAGACCCGAGACATCGTATCTCCGTTTCTTCAATATGCGACGCGTGCGATTCTTTCTTCAATACAATGTTTGAAGGAGTTTGACGAAGGCGGGGATTCGCGAATCGATGAGTTGTCAGTAATGCAAAATATTACAAGGCATCTGTTTCGTTCCCAAACGCGCTGTTGAAGAATGGTCGAAAGGACCTCTATATTTAAGTGCCGAATTCGAAGACATCGAAATGGCGTCAAAAGAGCTGTTGCGGAATGGCCGAAAGGACCTCTATATTTAGGTGGCGAACTCGACGAAATTCAAACAGCGAAAATAGAGCCAACATCAATATCAAAACGATAGTCTTTCTATAAGGAGAAAGAAACAGACAACTACCTGCCTAGATAGTCTCAGCGACCCCACCTTTCGACGATAGTTTCTTCTTCTTTTCCCCTGTGCTTCACATTGCTTCAGTTTCACGGAGTACAGAAGAACCAAGATTGGCAGGCTTCAAAGCGCAACGTCACTGTCACTTTGACTTCTATTTTCTGTTCCCTTCGAGAACTTCTTTCTAAGCCTCTGTGTGTGACGGCTATGGCCATTGCCCATATGTAGCCGTCACACGACATGTATTTGGCCGACACAGGCAGGAGGGACAACACCGCAACGCCATCTTTGCAAATCATTGGGCTAGAGAAAGAAGAGAGATAAAAAAAAATACGAGGCGCATTGTGTTCCGATTCAGGACCCTGGGAATTATTTGGCCACGTGGGAGATCTATGAACGCCTATTCCGGGTCTCTCCGCGTACCTGTTTACGCGAATCCGCAGCGGCGCAGAGAATGTGTGTCTGCCCATTGGCTTGGCGCGCTTACGTGTGTTCTTCATTTGGAATACACTGCTCTTTCGTAACGAGATCCAGATGAATCAGAGCGACTCGCGAGAGATTCTCTCCGTATGCGTTAGACGTTGTGTACACTTCTCGTGTCATACGCGCGATCCATATCTGACTCACAAAATTATCTGAAACCTTTAAACATGTCACAGCTATGGCTCTCGCTCCTCAGAAAATGCGTCGCGATTCATCACTTGATGCGGCTGGAAGAATTGATCTCTAGCATGTCAGCTCGTGTATGTTTCTATGATATCAGAATACATAGTGGCGTAGATGGGGACCGATATTTATCATTCTTCAAGCCATCTTTCGCTTATTTCTAAGCGATAGGTAAGCATTCAATATCGTGGTTATTTTTCAAGCCTCACGTTGTACTTCTACCTACCCCGCGTAGGCCAAGGCCTCATGTGAGAGAGCAAAGTAAGAAATAAGACGTCACGCGAGCACTTGCGCATTGCGGGCCCAGAAACGAATCAAGATTTGTTTCCTCAAACTTGAAACTACATGTCAATCTCAATCGCCCATGCATGTCTCGGAACGCAGATCAAGGCGCTTTAACGGGAAGCAGGCTGCCTATTTTTCTGCCATCCCCGTTGCTCAAGCCCTCGAGTCCATCGTTCGTTCCAAGGCCAACTTCGGGGGTTCGCCGGTTCAATTGGTTAGCAGTCGCCATTGGGGGCGTATTCACACACACACATATGCATGGCCCACGGGTTCCCAATTGATCGGCCTCGACCAAAGAAATCACTAAAATAAGAGCGACGAGGATAGAGGGCACCAGCTGAGAAAACTGGAAGTCCAAGGTTGGCTTGCCGACAGAGGCTGAGGATAATCTGCTCACGTCAGGTCAGGTACTTCTCTTCGGCCAAACCCGTAAAGACCTTATGTGTAGTGGCGTCTGGTGAGATTTACAACGACACGGCCCAGCGCCCGCTAGACATTGTCACGCGACCAGTTCACAGCTCTTCGAACCAGAGCGCATGGTGAGAAGGTTCATTGAGAAGTTCGGAAATGTCCAACACGTGGCTAGCTGATAAAAGCGTCGGGAACGTGATTGCAAGCCCAAAAATAAAAAAACCTGAGCCCACTGGAGGCCGCTAAAATAGATGCCAACCTAGTCGACGAATGATGCGTTGCAACACGAAGGCGTCGGGCACAAAGCTGAAGACAAGAGTCATAAGACATGGACCTGAGCATTACGACTCATGCCCGTGGTACAAGGCCTCTCCTCTCCCGTTGGTCTGGTCTGTATAGCCTTCTGCCCGGTACCCTGAGGCAGCGGAGGAGGTCACACGATGGACATGAACAACTTACAAGAGCATGAACGGCCAGGCTCCAGCGGTCACGGCAACATCCAAACTCTGCAGTTCTGAAATTTTGCCTCGGCAAGGCACAATTCTTGCTACTCATACTTAGCTCAGTGCTCACTCATAAACTATACCACTCATCCTTGATCTTTCGCAACTGAACCGCCGACCGGAACCATACCACTCCCTGCTTGGCCAGGGCTGAACGGATGACATCAGACACAGCCTTGTTTGTGTCAAGCACTCTCTCCCGCCAGAGATTCTTAAGGAGTCTAGACGTTGCTAATTATTTGAACCTTTTGATTTCTCTGCATACCTAAGCTTCTCTCGTATCTGAAATAGTCGCATCGGACACATGCCCATTGCCGTGCGGCGTGCGATAATGGCCTGTCAATGGGCCCCTGGGCCTGGGGTCGGTAGGGGCCCCAGGCATTAAAATCAAACTTATTACACGTCACACCCGCATACGTGTTGGACCCGAGACTCGACCAGAAAGACTGCAAGATATTTAAACCTTGTCTCCAAAAACATCAATCGATCTGCGAGAATATTAACATTGCCTGCCAGAGTACATACATATTACACAACTGGCTAACTAGGGTCTATTTGTCTCCACCGCCATTGAGAAAATTCCGATTTGCTTCCAACAAACGCCGCACCCTTGGCTGATCTTCCTCATGGGGCAGATCTTGCCGCGGATTCAAGCCCCGATGTAACATCACGAGAGCCAATCTGCGATAGCCCCCTGGGTACTCCTCACTTTGCTTGACCAAGTCAGGCCTCAACGTGACAGGCGCTCCCGGCAGCGTACTCATCAGGCGGTCTCTGACGTAGATGGCCTCCATGCTGAGTATGTGCCATCTGCCCTCCTCAGACTTTTCCAATCGGTTCAAGAGGCGCATGTGCGAGGCTAGTTCGTAGCCAACACCGTCAATGGTGATCTCACTGGTGACTGTGCAAAATGCCTCACTCGTGGCTCGGTTGCCCTGAACACATATTCCCACTGGATCAAAGGAAGAGTGTATGACGTTGACTCTGTCCTTGTGCATCTTGGAAGACTGCTTCAGGAAGTCGTCAACCTGGCCTTGGTACCTGGAAGAAAAAGATCCTGTATTAGCAGCGACCTTAGACTTATGCGTTTATGTCCTCCACCGATTCTTCAGACTTCTCCATCACCCCACCGGGTTACCCTTTTTCTTGTCTTCTCTCAGAGAATCATTAACAGCAGAGACGAGCAATGATGAATGATGAATCCACTAACCATGATACGTTAATATATGTCTTGGACACATCCGGATGGAAGGATAAGCGGCACAGTTGCCATCGTGCCGTGTCCCGATTGAATCGCTCGCTTTTGAGCAAATATGCAATTCTTGCAATATCAGCTTCCACATCTAAGCCGACCTTCGTGTCCGCTATCATCGTGAGTCGTGACTCGTCGTTATCTTGCTCTCGGTGCGGAATGGAAGCTCTTTGTGGGAAAATACTCTGTACATCCACTCGTCAAAAATGTCAAAGAAGCAAAGAAATGATAAAAACGGGGTCCGGACAAAGAAACGATGAAAGAAGGCCACAAGAAACATTCTCATGGAAATGAAGAGATGGGAGGTGACATCACATTTATGTCAAGTGTTGAATAGGTAAGCTTGCATCTAACTCGCATCGTGCATGTAACGCCTGGTTCTGGAATCATTGACACGTCCCGTTGAGGCTGGTATTATTGGTAATACATACATAGTACCAGGCTCCTCAGTCCTGCCCCCTGCCCATGCCCTAAACCCATCAACCACGTTGAGACTAGGTAGACAGGAATGACGGCCATGTAGGCAACAGTGCCGTTCTCTCTAGCTTAACGAGCCTATAATTACATCACTGATCAGTGTGCATGTATAGGCTATAAATTGAAGAAACAATTCCAGGGAACGACAAATGAGGATCACGTCGTTAGTAGTCGGTACTCCGTAGCTATAATTACAAAAGTGATGGTAGGCCATGTCCCGATGGTAACGTGGTGCTCAAATGATGGGGTTCTAACACGGCCATAATATTGAGTAAGAGGAATCCGGAGAACTATGTAGAGGTCCGAGGAATCATAGCCCTGCATTCCGACCCCAAACAAACCAGGGAAGAACAAGTTACAACCCTTCGTGCCGCACCGACACTTGAGCATGACACAGATGACTCCGCCATGTGTTTCCATCAGCCATCGCTCTTGTTCTACCACACCATGCCTGATTACTTCAACTTGTAAGTTGTGCCTTACTACTGGAAAACAGAAAATAAACTGTGAAGGAGAGAGCGAAAGTAAAAAAAGAACAAAGATGCGCTTGCGGGAATCAAGCAGTAGGCAATGAGGCATCCCTGCCCCCATTGCCCAACACACACCCCCCTTCGTTCACTGCTTCCAGTCTGCCACGCCGTGATATGCGCATCGCTGATTCCGGCCCATCTTGGCCTGCGTGAAATATTCAGTGATTGATGCTCCATTCAGATCAAGTAGTCGGTGAGACATGCTCTAAAATAAGCAAGAGTGTACAACCGCAGCAGAACAGCCTTGCCTTCTCGGTTGGGTTGCTCATGACTCAGATTTCAGATTATCATCCCCATTATCCATACCACGGATGGATTACTGTATGCTCAACAATTCTTGTTACCGCTCTTTGCTTGATTATGCTTCTCTCAGCTCTTCTGAAACGAACTCATTTCATTGTCAGCCCTCACTCTCACCCCGCCTGACCGCCTCATTTGTCCCGAGTCCCAAGTCCCGACTCCCGACAAAGGGCCCGAGAAAACGTCTTATGCATCCCGTGTGTCTCACGCACAGTTCTCTACCTTGTACTTGTTTTCTGCAGTCCAAGTCCTGAAGCTTATATATTCTGCTGTATAAAGATGCACCGGCTTGGCATATTCTGTCCCAGACTTAAGAGTCCTTCTCCTTACTAGCCCAACAGTGCAAGGAGATTGAGTAAACCAGACGGTCGAGCTATTCATCTTCCTTCTGTTTTCATTATATTCCTGTTACCAAACGCGCAAGACTGGATCAGCATTCCTCCGAAATGAAACTTCAGCAGCATATCCTTCTTTTCCACGGCGAATATGCGGACTTGGTCCAGGCAGTGCAGGACTTGGTCGTGCGCTCCAGAACGAATATCCTGCTTCATACGCTGCTTGCCGATGCAGCAGAGGTGATAAAGCAGGAGCTTGGTGCTGCTGCTTTGTACTCCTCAGATGGTAGAGAGGGTTATGCAGGGAATTTTGAGGATGTTTTGGACCTCGCGGAAAGGCACGCCGATCGCCAATGCTGTAGCCATGTCATCGAGATGGCTTTATTGGCCACACGCCAGGTTGCAGAGTTACTCATGTACGTTTGTGCGATATCTCTTTATTGTTCGGAGCCGTCCCACTCCCCACGGTCCACGGATCATGCAATGCACTCAAAGTGGTCCTGACTCCTGACACGGCACGGGATGTAATAGAGTTGCCGAGGCGGACTCATCTATCCTGTGCAATAACGAAGGACTTATGCCCATCGGCTTAGGTCCCGGCTTATTAGCTGCGGCGGTTGCCGCTGCTGCAGGCAGCACAAAGGACATACTCGTTCTGGGCTTAGAAGCCATCAAAGTGTCCATCCATCTGGCTTTGGCCATCGAGGAAACCGGGAAGAACATCGAGGATACGGATGGCTCATGGTCGCGCGTCGTCTCTGGTTTCAGCGTGGAAGATGTCGAGACATGTCTGTCCGAGGTCAACTCCACGCTGCACCCTCTCAGCCAGGCATACATTGGACAATCACACTTGGAAGAGGTTGTCATCTTTGGACCGCCTTCTACCCTGTGCAAGCTCTCGACTACCACAACAGCCGGCTTCAAACAGGCCCTCCCTGTCATCCTGTCAAACTCACCGGCCCGAGCTCCCTTGTACGGCCCACATCTGCCCCCGGTCAACACAAGCCATATCATCGTCGATCATTCTTCGCTGCTCGGTGAAAGGGTCTTGAAACGGCCACTATGGTCTTCTCACTGTGCTTTGAATCCAATTCCGGTCAACCAAACATTGACCGAAACATTTTGTATGGCGGCTACCCAGGTTGCCCATCATCGTTCACGGACTGATCAGATTATCGAGGCCGTCGCGACGAGATTTGGGTGTACAGAGCCCGGCACAATCACAGTCCACACCTTGGGCGGCTCGACGCATCTTGCATCCCATGTTCGCCATGAACTGGAAAAGCTTGGCCATACAGTCCACCTAGGGCAACGACTACCGCTCCCGAAGCCCTTTGGCAACGGTGACGGTGCCACCACTGGCACAACGTCAGGGTCAGTGTCGGTGTCGCGACATGAGATTGCAGTAGTCGGCATGGCTGGTCGATTCCCCGAGAGCGACACGCTGGACGAATTCTGGAATCTTCTCGAGTCTGGGCAAACAACGCACAGGGAAATCCCCTCGTCGCGATTTAGCGTCGATGAATTTTATGACCCTACACGCACCACGCACAATGCTCTCCTGGCGCGCCATGGGTGCTTCATCAAGGAACCGGGGAACTTTGACCATCGGCTGTTCAACATATCCCCGCGGGAGGCACTGCAGATGGACCCTGTGCAGCGCATGCTCTTGATGACGACGTATGAGGCTCTAGAAATGGCAGGCTACTCGCCACCTCGAAGTCGTGGTGATGGTGATAGCAACAATTGTACTGGCCGCCATCAGCAAAGCACACCGCAGCCCCGAATCGCCACGTACTTCGGCCAGACAGTCGACGACTGGAAGACCATCAACGACCAGCAAGGCATCGACACCCACTATCTACCTGGGGTGAACCGCAGCTTCGCCCCAGGCAGAATCGGGCACTACTTCCAATGGGCCGGTGGCTTCTACAGCATCGACACGGGTTGCTCATCCAGCGCAACGGCCCTCTGCCTTGCCCGCGAGGCGCTTGCCTCGGGTGAGTGCGATGCTGCCATCGTCGGTGGCGGCACGCTCCTCAATGCACCCGAGTGGTTCGCCGGCCTGAGCCAGGGAGGGTTTCTCTCGCCCACGGGTGCATGCAAAACATACTCTGACGCGGCTGATGGATACTGCCGAGGTGAAGGTGTCGCCGTCATTGTTCTCAAGCGCATTGCAGACGCTGTTCGGTCGAATGACAACGTTCTCGCCGTCGTATCCGGCGCGGCCCGAAACTGCAATGCCGGCGCCGGCTCCATCACGTACCCTGGCGAGGAGGCCCAGGTCTCTCTCTACCGTCGAGTCCTCCGACAAGCCGGAATACACCCGCATGACGTTGGCTTCGTCGAAATGCATGGGACAGGAACCCAAGCCGGCGACAAGGTGGAAATGCGTGCTGTACAGTGTGTCTTTGCCCCTGGTTCCGAAAAGGGGCAGCAGAAGCGACACGAGCCGCTGATCGTTGGCGCTGCCAAGGCCTGCATGGGCCACAGCGAGGCCGCAGCGGGCGTCGTCTCATTGATCAAGGCTATCTTGATGCTACAGCGCAATCTGGTTCCTCCTCAGCCGGGCCAGCCCTTCACGCTCAATCCAAATCTGGTGCCCCTGCTGGGCAACGAGATCCAGCTCGGCAACGGCCAAGCGTGGCATCGCAAGGGAGATACTCCTCGCTACATCCTTGTCAATAATTTTGACGCCGCTGGGGGGAACGTGAGCCTGATACTGCATGATGCCCCGTCGTTCGCCCAGAAGGTGCCCGTGACGACATCTCAGCTGGCGGATGAACAAGAAAAGGGGCCGAAGCACCACGTTGTCGTAACCTCTGGCCGCACTATCACGGCCCTTGGGGCCAATAGGAAGAATCTGCACAAGTACCTCACCGAGAATCCAAAGACCAATCTTGCTGATCTTGCCTGGACCACGACATCGCGACGGATCCACCAAGTGAACAGAGAGGCGTACGTGGTGACGTCTATTGGTGATCTCTGCATCAGATTGCAGCAGCCTTTGGTGCCCGACAAAGTCTCTGAGCCAGCATCGTCTGTCGTGTTTGCCTTCACAGGTCAGGGGAGTCAGCACCTGGGCATGGGTAGCAAGCTATTCAGTGCATCTCGCACGTTCCGAAGTCTTATCGAGTCGTACCAGAGTCTTTGCGACGTACAGGGACTCGACTGTCAGTTGCTCAATGTTATTAGCGGCGGGAGCGAAACGCAATGGGCGGACAAGCCTGCTACCGAATGCGATATGCAAGTTGCCACTGTTGCCCTGGAGATCGCTCTCGCAAAGTACTGGCAAGGGCTTGGCTTTTGTCCCACCATGCTCATCGGTCACAGCTTGGGCGAGTATGCCGCCCTGTGTATTGCTGGTGTGCTATCCGTGGGCAATGCTCTTGCCTTGGCTTGCGAAAGGGCTACCCTCATTTCGAGTCGATGTCCCCCAGGGGATTGGGGTATGTTGGCCATTGGGCTTCCGTCAAGCACAGTTCAACGTCGCCTGCGAGACGTGGCGGCATTCGCAACATGTGAAGTCACCTGCTTCAACGGCCCTTCCAGCACCGTTGTGGGCGGTCCTATGCAGGTCCTTGGCGCGTTGGAGAGTTTCTTGAAGTCAGATGACGGCAGCAGCACGCCCGTCACTCGTCTTCCCGTCCAACACGGCTTTCACACCAGCGAGATGGATGCCATTTTGGACGAGTTGGAAGCCTCCGCATCTCGCTTGGTATTTCACCCGCCCACTCTTCCGGTGGCATCGACTCTTCTCGGGCGTGTGGTCCAGCCCGGCGAACAGGGTGTGTTTGACGCCGATTATATCCGCCGCCATACTCGCATGCCGGTGAGCTTCATGACGGCAGTGCAATCTTGCCAGACGCAGGGCCTGATCAAGAACCAGACCTTCGTCGTCGAGATCGGACCACACCCAACTTGTGTAGGATTGATCAAATCCTGCCTCCCGGGCCTCAATTTGCACGGGTATCCTAGCCTGAGGCGAGGGCGCGACGATGAAGAGTTCATCTCCCAGTGTCTTGCTGCTGCGCACTGTGCACAGTTGCCGGTATCGTGGGATGCCTTCCACAAAGACCACAATAATGTAGACCAACTGAGCTTGGTTGCTAATTTGCCAACATATGCCTTTGATTACAAGGAATTTTGGCACACTTACAAGACCGGCGCGCTGCGTGCTGATGCACCACCACCACAGCAAGACTCTCCATCCACAGCTGGTCATTTGTCCTCCACCTGCCTTCACTCCGTCCTGAAAATTTGCAAGCAACAGACCGAAGTTTCGGCAACCTTCAATGTCGATTTGAAAAACAAAGATCTGTCCAAGGCCATTGGCGGCCATGTCGTTGATGGCGTGGCAATTTGCCCGGCCAGTATCTTCATGGACATGGCTTACACGGCGGCACTTTTCCTTGGGAAGAAGAGCGACGGCCCTTCTGCTAAGCCGTTGCTGGCGGAGTGCGAGCTGGCGGAGTTGAACATGCGCTCCCCGTTGGTCTTGCGAGACGGCGTCGAGCCGCCGCTTTGCGTTGTAGATGCTGTTTTTGACAAGTCGACCAAAAGTGTATCCGTGCGTTTCCTTTCCCAAGCAAAAAATGCCAAAGGACAGACAGACCACGGTTCCTGCATAGTGCAAATGAGTCAAGCAATTCGCCCTGCCACCTGGGAATGGTCGCGCATGCGCCCTTTGGTGAAGGCAAGAGTGGCGAGTTTGCATGCGTCTCTGCGTCCGCGGCACGTCCATGCGATGGACAAATCGCTATTTTACAAGATCTTTTCCGAAATTGTCGATTACTCTAGCGCTTTCCATGCTGTGGAGGAGGCAACCGTGGCATCGGACTTTCATGATGCTGCCTTCATCATTCAGCCACAGGCCCCGGCTGTGGACTTGGGCTCCTACACCTGCAGTCCTTTCATCATCGACGCCCTCATCCACGTGGCCGGCTTTCTCCTGAATGCAGACGTTCGGAAACCCAAGCATGAGGTCCACATTGCGAACCACATTGGGTCGCTTCGCATTCTCGGCGACCTCACCAAGGACAGTCCATTTCTCATTTACGCCACCATTCGGGAGCAAGACCTGAGAGCGGGAACCAGTCTATGCGATGTGTATATGACAAACAGCCAGGATAGTATCATAGCCATTTGCACCGACATATGCTTCAAGAAGCTAGATCGAGGCTTTTTCGCCTTGTTGACGGGATCGACGCGGGCACAGCCGCCGGTCAGAAGTCGAGACGTTGGCTCAAGAACGACATGGCTAAAGGGTGATACGACCCCCTCAAGCACCCCTTCTTCCACCTCCGGGTCAGAAGTAGCCTCGACAACTCGGTCTTCCATTTCGGGGGCCAGTGATCTCTACGACGAGTTGCTGGATATAATCGCCAAGTGGAGTGGCATTAGTGTCGCCGAGTTACAGAAGGCCACGAGCACAAATTTTGCTGAACTGGGCCTCGACTCTCAGATGAGCATCTCAATACTCGCTGACTTCCAGAAATCCACGGCCGTTGAGCTGCCCGCCGCCTTCTTTACCAACTTTCCCACCCTGGATCATGTTCGCCGAGCAATAGATCGCCAAAATGCTGAGGTGGAGGAAGAGAGTGGCAGATATAGCAGGACAGCGGGGGTCGGAGAAAAGGCTCGCGTCGGACGGACAGACAAGCAAAGGGACAGCAAGTCGTCAACATCAGAGAAGTCTGTACCATCAAGTACACACCTGCTTCGCCTTGTCGCGGATGCCCTTGGCCTTCAGGCCGAGGATCTCAAGCCTTGGACCAAGTTTGAGTCTGTTGGTATGGACTCCATGATGAGTATCCGAATCACGACTTCCTTCCAACAGGAGACAGATATTGAACTGGCGGCTGCTTTCTTCTCTGACCACCCAACGGTAGCGGCTGCGCGAGAAGCATTGGATGGATCGCCAGAGCCAAATATGATTGAGAAGTCGCCGTCGTCATATTTCATGCCAAGTACTTCGCCCTCAATAGCCACTGCTTCCACGGTTCAGCTGGAGATGCAAGGCTTAAGTCGACAGGGCAAGATCGACAAAGCCATCTCCCGGGCTGTCCTGATTCAGGGCGACTCGCGCTCCCGAGATGCTCCTTTGTTCATGACTACTGATGGATCAGGGACGGTAGAGTCATATATCCACCTCAGCGCGTTGCCCAATGGCCGCCGGATATACGCGCTGGAGTCACCGTTTGTCATGACACCCGAGACATTTGACTTGTCTATTCAAGAAATGGCGTCCATCTTCATTCGTGCCATCCGCAAGATCCAACCACATGGGCCGTATCTGATTGGAGGCTGGTCGGCGGGCGGCATCTATGCCTACGAGGTAGCCTACCGATTAACCATGCAAGGCGAGAAAATTTCGGCCTATATTGTTCTCGACATGCGAGCCCCTTCTCTCATCCCAACGTCAATCGTTACTGTAGACTTTGTGGAAAAGCTTGGCACCTTTGAGGGCATCAATCGAGCGCGTGATCTGCCGCAGGATCTATCGATCAAGGAACGAACGCATCTGATGGCCACATGCCACGCACTGGCTCAGTACGATGCCCCAGTCTTTCCCGTTGATCGTCGACCGCGCCATGTAGCCGTCGTGTGGGCACGACTTGGCCTCGACAACCGACAAGACGGACCTCCCGCAGCAATGTGCCGGCCGGGACTCGACATTGGCAAGGCATTGGCCGACATGACGCTATCGGAGTTTGAGCAATACTTCAACTCGTGGTTTTACGGTCGACGTGAACAATTCGGGATGAACGGATGGGAAACCCTGCTGGGTGACCACATCGCTGTGCATTGTGTGGACGGAGGTATGTGTTAACTTGAGAATATTTGCTATCAATTGAGTGCGCACACTGACCGGCGTTTTCACGCTAGCAGATCACTTTTCCATGATGTGTCCGCCGTTCTCAACAGCCGTGGGATCTGTTGTCGCGGATACCGTGATGATTGCGGTTGGTGACAAATAAACGTGCTCATCAAAGGTGGAGGAAAATCGAGTTCGGCGGAAAGTTGCGTCAGAAGCTAGAACTTAGAAGGTACATACATAAATCTCGTGTCAAAGTTTTGTTCGCGCAGACCGCCCTTTCTCTTGAATCCCTGATGCTATGCCTATGCTTCCCCGATAAGAATAAAAAATTTATTAATCCGCAACACGTACGCAATGGACACTTCTTCTGCCGAATTCGACACGGAGGGCCTCTCCTACCAAACCGATTCCGACGCAATGGACACTTCTTCTCCCGATTCTCGTCAAGCTTGTATTGGCTCGTAATCGCTGTAGAAGGCGGTGAAAATTGCCCTTTTTGAGTCGGACGCTTTCCTGGAAATAGTCACCTTGACTGTTCAGAGGCTTTCCGGGCGTATTCCGCGGTGGCCTCGCGTGAAGGTGCAAGTTCAAGCGAGCCCCAAGGATGGAACGCTTCTTCATCCGGGTACGTAACAAATCCATATTCGCTGGAAGTCTCGGCTGTAGAGGTTCCGTACCGTGGGTTTCGTCGGAATCGTCTGGTAGGAGAGGCCCTCTGTGTCGGAATCGGGAGGAGAAGTGTCCATTGCGTACGTGTTACTGGAATAATACGGAGTAATTTTTTATTATTATCGAGGAAGCATAGGCATCGTGAGAATCACGGAGTACGAGAAACGCGGCCTGCGCGTACAGAACTTTGACACGAGAGAAACAGCTAAACAAGCTCGATTCCTGTGCACGAGTTCCAAGTGGATAAGTTTTGACGATGTTTGACCAATGATTACCTAATACCCCTGGAATGTGGGCAAAATTTGTGCAAAATATGCTGCGGTTAGCATGCGAAGTTATGCAAGCTCCGCGCAGCCTCATCCATCATGGGTACTTTCACCATCAATCATCAATCCGTCCCATGTTCTCCCAACCATCACGTCAAGATAAACTCTTCGCCTGCAAGGCCCGCAACGGAGGCAACGGCTTCTGCATCGCGGGCGGCGGAGGACACCACTGCTGTGCGGGTGGAGGAGACTTCGACTGCCAACTCGATCCCTTTGCCTTTTGTGCTCTAGGTGCCGTAATAAGTAGCGTCCTCTCACTGACTTCTCATCGAAAATCCGCTAGATGATGCACATGGTGAGAGATTTCGCGCGTGTGCGCCGTGCAAGGTACGTTCGCGACTTGGACGCGGGTTCGAGCTCCCCCTACTAACGTGCCCGTAGGTGAAACGGGACAATCGACGTTCCCCTAAGCGGCGTCTCGAACAACTCGACGAGCAAGATGTCGATGAGCGAGACGAGGGACCGATCACGTCCCGCTTGCCAGGCGCGTCCAACTCGTCGGGGATCACACCCGCAACCTCGTCCACGACTGGCAGGTTCTCCCGCCGCCTGTCTGCCCCCCTTCCTGCATCACCAAGCCCAGCTGCGGGTTCAGCGACAGCTGGTAGTCGCCCTCGCCGACTGCTGGAGCTCCCTGTCCAGGCGCTCCTTGGCCGTTTTATAGATAGGGACGAACGGGTTGTACTCGATGAGCTCGTCGTGGAGCTCCTTTAGAAGCTCCGTGTCCAATTTCGAATGGCTCGGTCGTTCCAAGCGGTGAACAGTAGCTTCCTCCGTGCTGTAGAATAGCAGCTCAGCGAAGGCCGGAGCCTTGCCAGTGGTATAGCTCGCCGTGGAGCTGCACCACGTTGACACCGCCATTGAGATCTATATATCCTCGGTTCGCCGTCGACAGAGCAGGAGGTCAAGCTCAAGGCCGCGTTGTACCTCCGAATGTTCTTCAGAAATTGCTCGCTCTTATCTTGGTTCCCGACCACTTCCACACTCCGCACAGTCTGTTGACCGGCAACCACGATCAGAGCGACCACTTTCTGAAGAATATTCGGAGTTACAACGCGGCTTTAAGCTTGACCTCCTACCCCGTCGGCAGCGAACCGAGTAGACCTCAATGGTGGCGTCAACGTGGTGCAGCTCCACGGCGAGCTATACCACTGGCAAGGCCCTCTGATCCCCCGCGGGGCCAGGCTCCGGCCTTCGCTCAACTGCAATGTATGCAGTGCGCTCTGGGGCTGGGGGACCTACTACATAGTTCGAAATCATGGCACATGGAGAGGAATATCGATTCCTGTAATGGTGCAAAGAATCCCCAAGTCCATTGCATTTGCATCCTGTTTTCTTTCTTCTTTCGATCAGCCATGCTATCCCGACGCGAGGTCCCTCAGCCCCGGAGCGCATCTCACTGGATTTGCGTCATACACGTCGGAAAGCAATCTCGCGCCATTGCCCCCAGCCTCGCTCCCCTGTTGCCAAACTCCACGCGGGCCGTTCGTTTCGTGGACCAGGCCCAGCCCGCAGGCCGCCATGCCGCCTGAGTCGAAGTGAGATTCAACCCTGAACGGGCTGGCACCTGTACGGGCCCTACATGCTCGCACATGGCTTTTGCCGTAGACGAGTAGCAACGCACGTTGAAGGGGGTCATCGAGACGTGGCATTTCGAGCTGGACTTTGCAAGATGGGGCACACGAAAGACGACATTTGGCCTACTTCACCGCACTTTCATCTCTCTTGGGCCTTCGTGGTCGATGGAGTTTTGAGTTTAGAGGTCCGTCACACCTCTCTCTGCACGACAATACAAAAATGGTGTACAACATTTGTCATGATGAAATCACACATATGGAAGATGAATACACTTGCAGTCAAGCGAGTGTCTGATTCAGGCAATCTGAGCCATTCAAGCTATATCGACATGAAGTGTCCAACTTTGAGGGGATAACCGCGTTCTGAAAAAAGTCTATAAATGGGGAGCGTGAACGTCAAGCAAAATAAACTTGCCGATGAAGACAAAGCTATGCTACAGAACGAACCCATGGAGCGCCAAGAAGCACAGCAAAAAGACACACCCGAGGCTAGCGAGTGCAGTATAAACGAACGGCCCTCCTTATTCCAATTCCGATTCCCCGACACATGAAATCATCAATCGTACATATAGCACAACCCATTCTTGGTAGGGCTCATCCGCTGTCCCACGGGAATGGATGGCTGAAAGTCAAAAGACATGATGTCTTCGAGTGTCACGTCTCTGGAAGGGGGGACTACAAAATGGGTCAGCATTTTGCGATTCGCGAGGCTTTCCGATTTCGGATTGCCATAGGTGAGTGAATTAAATGTGCCGAGTCTTGATTTATTCAACCCGTGCGGCATGTTTACACACAGAAACTCACCGTTGTCCATAGTAAGCGTCCCGTCCAAGGCGTTCTCTCTTGTCGAGAAATCGAGCGACTGCCAGATGGACCAGATGCGGTCCATCTGAGCATGATGGAAGTAGAATAGAGGATCGCCGGGGGAGGTATAAAAGTCGTTGTCGTAGCCGGAGATGAAGAAATGGCCTCCGATATGTGGGACGCCATAAAAGTAGGAGTTGAAGGCGTGCATGTCTAGCCAATAGATGTTGTAAGTTAGTGAGAGAATATCTCATAAACCCGATGTCCTCCCGTTTCCCTTCTTCTTCTGACGCTATAAATACAAAAGGGGGAAGTCATTACTCGTCAATTTCGTCAGCATGTAATTGATAATTTTGTAGCTGTTATTCTCCTGCAGCAACGTGTTGTTAAAGTCACGAATCATATGACGCGGGTTGTATCCAAGGCCATCGGGTCGGGGATTTGCCCTGACTGGCGTTCCATTGCGGACAAACATGCGGAGAACCGGTCCCAGATGCAAGATCCAGGAGGCAAAAGGTCCGCGCTCGACATAGCCACCTCCCGTGCCGGCAGGACAATACAGTGTGGGAGGATTCGGCTCGGGAACTGGCAAGACCTGCACGGTGCCGTTGCGGCCAGGTATATACCGCCCATTACTACCCATTGAAGTGTCGGAGCCGTCGTAAAGAGGGTTCGCTTGTACGGGTTGATAGGCATACTTGGACCAGTCCCAGTAGGGCTGGTAGTCCGTGTAGTTGCATTCGTCTCGGAGCGCCGTCTCATAGAGATGGACAAAGTGGCGATGCCAGGGAAGGAAGAATCCCGTGCCGTGGATCTTGGTGGCCAGCCGTATATGCGTGGCTTCGAAATCGTCGTAGCGAGATCGGGCACCGGGTGCCAATTTGGGATCGATCTTGGATGGCAGTGCGGCAAGGCATTTGACGGCAGCGATGTATTCCCGACGGGATCGGAGGCTCAGATTACCCCTTTGGCAGGTTGAAACCCAAAGAAAATCGTTCATCAGTACCAGTCCGCTGCAAAAGTTTTCGGAAGGAGTTTGCCTCATCGCCCACCATTTTCCTCTTCCCCCCTCCTCTGCAGTCTGATGCGACTGAGACGCTTTCCTGCTTCCCTGCGCAGACTGTTGCTCTCATTATACAAGCGAAAGGCTTTCCACAGTCCAAAGATATTGAAGGCGAAGAAGTGCGTACCATTCTTTCCGGACAACTATGTTGTCTTGCGTGCAGGAGCCATTTAGACCCTTGATGGTGTTGGTCTGGTACTCTTTGACCAGCTTTGCCATCAGTCTCTCGTCCAGATCCGCCGATGCGATTGCTGAGAATGCAATGGCAAGCCACACCAGACAATGTAAGACCCGAGACATCGTATATCTTTTTCTTCAATATACATGCGATGCGTGCTTTTCTTCCTTCGATGCAATGTTTGAAGGAGGTCGGCTAGGATCGCGAACCGATTATGTAGTTGGTAGTGATGCGAATGTTGCAGGCATCCGTTCCATTCCCAAACTCGCTGCTGAGGGATGGGCAGAAAGAACTCTAAATACCGAACTCCAAGAAAGCCAAATGGCAAAACTAGAGCCAATATTATACCGGAACGGTAGTCTTTCGTCCGTTGCGAGCTGTAAGAAGGAAGGATCTAAGAAATACCTGGTAGGCATTCTCAGAGACCCACTTTTGATGATGGCTTCCTTTTCTTCTCCCCTGCGCTTCTCAATGCTAAGCCATCTGTCCCTGTTACCCGTCTTTTTCGTTAGGTTCTAAAACTTCGTTCCATCTTGTGTTAAATCTTTGGCTCACACAGATACTAATAGGAGAGACAACTTCGCCACATCGTCTCTAAAATGATTGGATGGGAAGAGGAAGGAGATGAAAAAAATGAGTATGTGAATACGCCTCAAGGATTTCAGAACCTGCCTCAACGCCTTACCCGATTCGGACGCGGTACAAACCTGCATGTCGAGGTACTTCTCTCGATACAAGCGAGTACGTTGCAGTCTTTCTTTCGGTCGGCCGCCGTACAATCTTGTATGCATAGGTTTCTCTGGGTTTCTCAATGCCAATCGCAGCCAAATTCTCACATATTAAATTTTTTTTATCTACTACACATGTCATGAGACGCAATGCACGACGCCTCGCACGAGGAACCGCGCGTGTTCAGCCATTTCAGCAGGCTAATCAGCCGCGTATGCGGAATCAGAAAACGCTTCGCTCATCAAGATTGGAACATCTCACCTCGTGGGCGGGGGTGCCCGTCCAGGCTTTCAAAACATAAATATGCGACGTCTTCAAACATAAATAAATAGGAAATCTTTCATTTCCATCAGAGAGCTGGAAAGGAAATGCACGCCTCATGCTTCTACGGACAAAATCAGGAGGCACCTTGAAACTTGAGAAATCTGGCGTCAGACGGTCATGCATTCATTGCAAAGCCTTCCAACGACAATTTTCAACAGATGAACATTTTAAAATAAGCTCAGATTTGCTCTTTGATACCGTATTATGCCCTTTACGTGATTTTGTCGCGGTTTCATGCACGGGTAGATGCTCTGTTGAGGGCGGCGCTGGACAGACCCAGATCTGGACTTGGCATCCGGGAAGTCGGAATCGCACATTGAACTTGTAAGAACGATAACATGTTCCACAATCAATGGAATTGGCTTATTCTAGTGTCGAAGACGATTGAGGTCAAATTTGTGCAAGAATACATTATACGCAAAACGCGCCCGTTATAGTTGCATACATTGTCCCGAAATTCACTAAGGCAATCAGGGTCTTCTCATCGTCGGCGTCCTCCAAGAAGACCCCAATTCAAAAAGAGGCGGCGTGCCATGCGCCGTTGTTCGTGATAAAACTGAGAAACGTTTCCAAAATATAATCAGTGATAAAAGGATCTTTACGCACCATGTATACCGAGCTCTTTCACACAGCTAAAGTCGTGATGAATTGCCTCGATGAGTGAAGTTAGGTATTGCGTGCGATGGTCAAGCATGAGAGGAAGTGCCTTTGAAGTACAGTTACAAATGATTTCGTTGGTGAAAGACTTCCACATCCGAATCGGGTAAGGCGTTGAGGCAGGTTCTGAAATCCTTGAGGCGTATTCACATACTCGAAAAAAATACGAGGCGCATTGTGTATCCCGTTTCAGGATCCTGGGAATTATTTAGGCACGCGGGAGATCTATGAACACCCAGGTATGCGGATTCCACGCATCTGCAGAGATTTTCCTTCTCGACGATCAGCTTGGCGTGCTCAGGCGCGTCGTTTGTCGGAGATATAAACCTCTCTTTTGGAATGAGATCAACAAGTTACAATAATCAGAGCGAGAGATGTTCTACCTACACTTGCCGTGTCACACACAGAGCTGCCCTCTATAACGATTACAAAGCCATGTAGCCCCCACTCCTCAGCAAATGCGTTGCGAATCCTTGCGATTGATCAATGATACATAAGCTCGATGCGGCTTTTGATTCGTGCACGCGGACCTGACAGATTTGGTGATTCGGTGCGGTTCCTACGGAGTATACAGTCAAACCCCGATATAACGATGCGTTATAAAACGATATCCTCACCTTAACGATAATTTTGGGCCTCATTTTTTGAAAATCCTCACAGAAAACCCATCCGATAAAACGATATTTTGATATAACGATGGGGTTTTGGTCACTTTTACGTTATCGTTATATCGGGGGTTGACTGTACCTATCCCCTAGACGGTTTTAACGCTCACTTCAGGTCACGCGCTCCACATCCCCCTGCTCGATGAGTCGTGACTTCGAGTGACATGGACAGTGGAAAAATAATTTCCCCCGCCGATGTAGCTTTTTGTCACTTGAAAACTGTCGGTACTTCTAGCTTTGCGCCAATTTTGCAGTAGAACTTATGTACCCCTCATCACGCTGCGACATGATTGGCTGCAACCCCCTGTCAGTGACCTGAAGTGAGCGTTAAAACCGTCTAGGGGATAGGTAAATTCGTTATGATCCTTCCACTGACGTAGTTCCTTGTAAGCGAACGAAAAGACCACCGTCTGACAGGCTACAGGCTACAGCACATCCATGATCCATTGTCTCACTCCTTCAGAATCACTTGTCTTTTTTTTGTCAACTCTTCGATATCCTTACTGTTTCAATCGCTCTTGATTCACAACTATTAGATGCGATGTCCCAAAGGCGCGAAGGACATCCGCGCCTACAGCCGTATACCTATGTTAGGTACATAGCAATGCCTTGCTATGTGGAAGGATCGGCCACCAGCATTTGAGTTGAAAGGTTATTTAAATTGGATAGACTCACCTTGTATTTCTACCCCAATTTTGGCCAAGGCATCATGTCGCATGCGAGAGAGAGGACAAAGAAAGAAGACCACACACACACCACGCGCCTTTCGGGCCCCGGAACGTGTCAAGATCGGTACAGATTAGTGATCAATCTCAATCGCCTATGCATGTCTCGGAACTCAAAGGGCAGTATGTCGGTAGTTTATGCAATCGATGTACCTATGTATCCAAGCTGCAACGGGAAAGCAGATTTCCTTTCATCCTCTCCTCGCCGTTCTTTCCAAGGATGGGAGGTGGGAGCTGAGGTGGTAGGGGTGAACAATCCTTTTTGTTTCAACTCACGTTCCCAACTTCTCAATGCTACCGCCGATCGGCTCAGCAAAAAGAGAGATGCAAAAAGAGCAATGACAACAACTTACAAGGAGCGACGGATCTACGGAGTAGCCCGCAGCTGAGAATAGCACAACTAGTTTGGCTTGCCGGGGAGGCTGGGCATAATCAGCGGGCATGTACTCCGTACGGAGTATGTAGAAGCCTTTCGACCTCTCATTCGTCAACCCGCGGTCTGGACCCTGCACTTGGAACCGTCGAGGTTGTTACGATACACCGGCTTTACAAACTTTTCGAATCAGATGTTTGGGACCATGATGAGAAGGTTCATCAAAAGATCGGAAAGGCCAAACACGTACCTAATTGCACGCAAAAGATAAAGGTGCCACTAGCCCCTGGGGGACGCTCAAGTGGTCGACGGCGCATGCGGCATTCCAACACAACGGCCTCGAGGCTTGGACACAATGCTGAAGCTGATAAGGCAAGACATGAACCTGAATATCGTATACCTACCTATGTAATGGCTCTCTCCCTGCATACCTAGGTGCCTAGTGCATAGCTCTCTTCTGTGTTCTGTGAGGCAGTGGATTGGTCCAGGTGACAGGTCACACGATGGACCCGGGTCCCGAACGGGAGCATGAACGGCTAGCGGCCACGCCGATCGCGAATGACATCCGAACTCTGCTTGTTGTACGGAGTACTCCGTATATAATTCCGAAAAGTTGGCTCCTTGGAACCTCGGAATTATGCAACTCGCCAGGGCGGGACAGACGACATTGGCCACAGCCTCGTCGGTGCCAAGCACTCTCCCCCGACAGAGATCCTTTAAAACTAAAGCGAGTCTGGAGTTTGCTGTCATGCTGATGACTTGGACTTCCTTCTACGTACGCTTTTCTCGCATTTGACATTGTAGTCGCTCCAGAGTCATGTCTCATGCGTGATAGACCCAGGACTTCCAATCAGAAAACTGCAACTTGCAAGAGACGAAACCTGCCCCCCAAAAACATGTCTTGATCTACGAGACGATTGTTTGCTCAAGAGCCATAGACTGGCTGCCTAGGGTCTAGGTAATATCTGTCTGTGGCTGTCTCTTCGGCCGTCTGCGGACGTCTTCGCCGCCATTGAGAAAACTCCGACTCGGCTCCAAGAAAGTTTGAACAAACGCCGCACCCTTGACTGATCTTCCTCATGCGCAAGATCTTGCTGCGGGTTGAGCCCCAATGTAGCATCACAAGAGCCATTCTGTGATATGTAAGTTATAACGCCCTGGGTCACTCCACCTTTCTTGACCAGGTCAGGCCTCAAGATTTAAGGTTACAGGCGCTTCCGAGTCCCGACTCCCGGGAGAGTACTCATCACGGTCTCTGACATAGACGGCCTCCATGCTCAGTATGTATGTACCATCTGCCTTCTTTAGACTTTTACAGTACATGTAACAAAGGTTCCAGAGGCGCATGCGCGAGGCTAGTTCGACGTTCGTAGCCAACACCATCAATCGTGATTTCACTGGTGACTGTGCAAAATTCCTCACTTGTGGCGCGGGTGTCCTGAAGTCTGAACATTTAGGATATTCTCATCACTGGATGTCGGTGAATGGCATTCCGATCGCCAATGCCACCGTCTCATCACCGACATGGCCTTGTGGGTCAGATGCAAAATTCACACATTGACATTGTGAGCCCTCAGCCAAGGCCCAAGAGCCACCACGCCTGACGACGCCCGTCGTGAGATTGAGAACTGACATCGCATAGCGAGCTGCGATGGCGCCCGACGGAGCTGAAGTGCGTGCAAAAGAAATTCCAAGGCCTCAGGCACTTCTGTTTGTCCGACGTTCTTGTTTATAAGAACTCAAACTTCCCAAGGACTCAACTCAGTCTTCAGAGGAAGAAGAAAAAGTCCCAGAAATTCTTGAAGAGCCAAAATCTATTATTGTATTCTGAAATGCTATCTTTTCATCAATTCCAAGTCCCCATGCTGAGGCCCTTGTTACAGATAGGCGGGCTGAAGCGGATTCATCTATCCTGTCCGACAACGATGGCCCAAGTGGCACCAGGTCATGCCCATCGGCTCGGGTTCCGGCTTATTCGCCACGGCAGTAACAGTTACCGCTTGTGCACACGGCAGAATCCTTACTCCAATTTCCGTATCAATCGTAGATATAGCACAGTCCATTCTTGGTAGGGCTCATTCGCTGTCCGACGGGAATGGATGGCTGAAAGTCAAAGGACATGATGTCCTCGAGTGTAACGTTTCTGGAAGGGGGGACTAGAAAACGGGTGAGCTTTATTGCAATTCGAATGGCTTTTCGACTTCGAGTTGCCGTTGGTGAACTTATGCAGAAAACGTGCCGAGCCTTGAATCCCATACCCGTGTTTACACATGGAAACTTACCATTGCCTAAAGTGAGCGTCCCATCCAGGGCGTTTCCTCTTTTCGAGAAATCAAGCGCCTGCCAGATGGACCAGATGCGGTCTACCTGGGCATGATGAAAGTAGAATAGAGGATCGCCGGGGGAGGTATAGAAGTCGTTGTCATAGTCGGAAATGAAGAAATGGCCTCCGAGGTGTGGCTTCTGAGTCAAGTAGGGGTGGAAGGTGTGGATGTCTAGCCAACAAACGGTGTAAGTCTTAGTCAATGAGAGAATCCATCACGAACTCGATCGCCTTCCATCTCTCTCTCCTTCTTTTTCTCAAAAATGGACGCTAAAAATATGAATAGGGGGCGATTACCCGTCATGTTTGTCAGCAAGTCGTTGACAATTTTGTAGCTGTTATTTTCCTGCAGCAACGTGTTGTTGAAGTCACGAATCATACGACGCGGGTTGTATCCCAGGCCATCGGGTCGGGGATTTGGCCTGACTGGCCATCCATTGCGGACATTGATGGGAATGACCGGCCCCAGATGCAATGTCCAGGAGGCGAAGGGTCCGCGCTCGACATAGCCACCTCCCGTGCCGGGAGGACAATACAGTGCGGGAGGATTCGGCCCGGGAACTGGTAAGGTCTGCAGGGTGCCGTTGCGGCCAGGTATATACCGCCCATTGCTACCCATTGAAGTTTTCGAGCCGTCGTACAGAGGATTCGCACGTATGGGTTGGTAGGCATACTTGGACCAGTCCCAGTAGGGCTGGTAGCCCGTGTAGCCACATTCGTCTCGGAGCGCCATCTCATAAAGATAGACAAAGTGGCGATGCCAGGGTAGGAACAATCCCGTGCCGTGGATCTTGGTGGCCAGCCGTATATGCGTGGCTTCGAAATCGTCGTAGCGAGATCGGGCACCGGGTGCCAATTTGGGATCGATCTTGGACGGCAGTTCGTGAAGGCATTTGACGGCATGGATGTATTCCTGACGGGATTGGAGGCTCAGATTACCCCTTTGGCAGGGTGAAACCCAAAGAAAGTCGTTCATCAGTACCAGACGCTGTCAAAGCTTTTGTAAGGCTGTCATCCTCATCTTCTCTCCTCTTTTGATGCAATTGCGACACTTTCCCGCTTCCTTGTGCAAGCCAAGGAAGCCATTGCTCTCATTATACAAGCAAAAGGCTCTCCATAGTCCAAAGAAAGCCAGAGCAATTTGAGCAAAGAAGTGCGTACCATTCTTTCCGGACAACTATATTGTCCGGCGTGCAGGATGAGTCATTTCTGGATAGCTCAAGACCTTTGATGGTGTTGGCCTGGTACTCTTTGACCAGCTTTGCCATCAGTCTCTCGTCTGGATTCGCCGATGCAATTGCCGAGAGTGCAATGGCCAGCCAAACCAGACAATGCAAGACCTGAGACATCGTATCTCTGTTCTTCAATAATGCGACGCGTGAGTTTCTTCTTTCAATGCAATGTTCGGAGGAGATTGGCGAGAACGGCGATAGATAAGTCGGTAATGATGCGAGTATTGCAAGGCATCTGTTCCATTCCGAGACGTGCTGCTAACTTATAAGGAATGACCAAAAGGACCTCAAAATACCCAACTCCAAGAAAGAAAATGGCACAAATAGAGCCAATAATATATCGGAACGGTAGTCTTTCTTTCACTCCGTATACTCTGTCAAGAAAGAGACAAGGTACCTGCAATCTCAGAGACCCACCTTTTGATGATGGCTTCCTTTTCTTCTCCCCTGTGCTTCGCAGTGCTGTGACTAAACAGTAAATACCTAGATTGGCAAGCCTCTTTCCTTTTGCCCTGGCTTTTGTTCCCTTCGAGAACTTTTTTTTCAGCTTCTCTAATTCTGACTCAATAAGAGAGACCAGTCCACCACCTCGTCTCTGAATTGATTGGATAAAAGGAGGCATGTATCATTGCCCCGAGGTATCCGTACAGTTGTACTCTGTCTGTAACCATGACCTTGCTATATTTGAAAGGATCAGCCTGCAGCTTTTGAGGTAAACGTTCTTTAGATTAAATTATGATAGACTCACCTTGCACAGAGTATGTAGTTGTATGTCTGTACCCCATTTTGGAAGGCCTCATGCATTAGGATTCAGCATGATGCGAGTGAGAGAACGAAAACTGAAGACGTCACACGCGCCTCGCGAAGTGTTTACGCCATATGGCCGCGCCCCACCATAAAACTTCTCCTTTCCACGACAACCAAAATCGATTCGCAGAAGACCAATCCGGAACCCTCTCAGGCGTACCCATGTACACATACATTAGGTACATACAACTCCGTACATACATACATCCGTACGGAGTACCTACTTATCAATCTCACTGATGAGTCTCGCCCATGCACGGCTCGAACTGCAGATCATCAGAGAGCAGTTTATACAATCGATCTGCCATGCAACGGGAAAGTAGGCTGCCTATTTTTAATCCCTTGCTCAATCGCACCGTTCTTTCCAAGATTGGAGGGGAGGTGTACGAGGTGTCCACTGTCAACGGCCAGATGCGCTTCCGTCAAACCCGACAACGCCGCCAAACTGCCAAACTTCCAGACTGATCACGAATCAGGCTTACTCTAATCTGTAGGGCCAAATTCAATTGTAATCAAGTATGACAAGCCAGGAAGAATGGCCTTCTGAATAGTTTCACATTCAGCGGCGGACTTTACTACCTCCTAGGCATGTTCATCGGGGTCCTCTCCTCGTCCTCCCGAGTCTCCGGAGATCCCGACTCAAAGAGGGGGCGGTGTAACAGGCGTCGCTCATCGTGACCATACCGACGAATACATTCTAACTATGCTCAATGATGACACAATCTTTATGCACGACAAGCGATCCGTTCTCACACCTAGAAACGTGAAGAATTGCCTCGAGGAGCTAGGGGTACTTATCCTGGACTGGCCGCCTTGTAGCTCTGGCCTTATCATAATCACGTTGAGACTCTCTGGTCTTTACTCAATGTTCAAAGAGCCTGTGCATAAAGCGGTCCCGAATATGGCATATGGCGATCTGCTTGTGTGGAATGCGCTTGAAATAGAGCTCGTTTATAGGGTCATCGACAGGCTAGCACGCGTCGCCGTGTTAAGGCGGTGATAGGCTCAAATGACTCATGAGCAGTCTTCCTCTTCTAAGACCAATTGAGACAGTTCACAACTTATGAAAAGTTCTAGATCGTACTCAATTGTGCATCTCTAGTATGCAAACAAGTAGTTATTGCTTGTCGTGGGCCGTAGTCGTGGTCCAAAATGGGTCTCTTGTGGCGCCGGGCGGTTTGCAACGTAACTTATAAGGATTCGAAGCCGAAACCTATGCCCCTATAAAACGCACGACTTAGAGCACAGGTCTGAGGTGTGTTTAACAATAGTTCCACTTTAAACACGACCGCAGGCTGAGAATAGATTCTCGTCAGTTGTCTACATGATAGGATCTGCCAAAGAACACGAAGCCGGGTCATCCGCGCCCACTGGGGTCGCAAATGAAGAGCAATCCAGCGTACGGAGTACACACACTACCATCGAGATAGTCATATCGTAAGTGCTGTCGTGGCATGTGTTGGATTCACCAGTTGAGGTGCATAAGCGGGGTGGGCCGACATGAACAATCTATGGTATGTACCTGTGTAGCTTAACAGAAACTTCCAAGACCAGTGGTCCAGTGTGGCCAAGCTCCGCGTAGATGACGAATGAACGAACCAGGCGATCGAGCTATGCGGGAATAACATCGAGAAAATAGATGACTCATGGTCGCGTGTAGTCTCTGGTTTCACCATACAAGATGTTGAGACATATCTGGCCGAGGTCAACTCTACGCTGCACCCTCTCAGCCAGGCATACTTTGGACAATCGCTCTTGGAGGACTTACTCAGTTTTTAACCGCCTCCCACCCTGTGCAAGCTCTCAACTCAACTACCACGACAGCTGGCTTCGAGAGATCCTCCCTCTCACCCTGCCAGTCTCACCGACCCGAGCGTACTTCACCAAGATTGAAGAAGCCGAGAAACTTTGATCATCGGCTCTTCAACATATCCCCGCAAGAGATAGTGCAGAAATAGCAGGCTACTCGCCACCCCGAAGTCGTGGTGATGATGATAGCAACAATTGTACTGGCCGCTATCAGCAAAGTCCACAGAAGACCCGAATCGCTACGTATCTCGATCAGACGGTCGACGACTGGAAGACCATCAACGGCTAGCAAGAAATCGACACCCCCTACCTACCTGATGTGAACCGCAGCTTTGTGCCCGGTAGAATCGGGCACTACTTCCAAGTTCAACTTCCAATGGGCCGTTGGCTTTAGATCGAAACCGGGTGCTCATCCAGCGCAACGGCACTCTGCCTTGCCCGCAAAAAGGTGACGCCTGTTGCTGATCTCGAAACCAGATTGCAACAGCTTTTGGTGCCCCAAAAGTTCCCTGAGCCTGCATCGTCCCTGGTATTTGCCTTCACAGGTCAGGGGAGTCAGCACGTGGGAATGGGCAGGAAGATATTCAGTACATCCCGCGCGTCCCGAGGCCTTATCGAATCGCATCAGAGACTTTGCGACGTCCAGGGACTCGATTGCCAGTTCTCAATGCCATCAGCGGCGGGAGCGAAACGCGGTTGGCGGACAATCCTGCTACCGATTGCGACATGCAAGTTGCCACTTTGCCCTGGAAATTGATCTGGTAAAGTACTGGCAAGGGCTTGGTCTTTGTCCTATCATACTCATCGATCACAGCTTGGGGTGTTCAGTTCGGCAGCGCCTGCGAGGTGCATTATGCGGCGGAATTGGCAATTTGTGAAGTCGCCTGCTTCCATGACCTATCGAGTACCGTCGTGGGGGACCCTATGCAGGCCCTTGGCACGTTGGAGAGTTTCTTGAAGTCAGATGACGGCAGCAACACGCCTGTCACTAGTATTCCCGCCCAGCGTGGCTTTTCCACCGGCGAGATGGATGCCATTTTGGACGAGTTGGAGACCTTCGTATCCCGCTTGGTATTCTATCCGCCCACTCTTCCGGTGGCATCGACTCTTCTCGGGCGTGTGGTCCAAGAAGGCTGTGTTTGATTCTCGTTATATTCGCCACCATACTCGCATGCCGGTGAGCTTCATGACAGCAGTGCAGTTTTGCGAGATGCAGGGTCTGATCAAGGATCAAGCCTTGGTTGTCGAGGCCGGACCGCAACTAACTTAGTAAGATTGATCAAAACTTCCCTCCTGCCTCCTGGGCCTCAATTTGCGCGGGTATCCTAACCTGAGACGAGGGGTATGAAGATGAGGTGTTCACCTCCAAATCGCTTACTGCTGCACAGCTGCCAGTATCGTGAGAGGCCTTCCACAGGGACCATGACAATATGTCATTGAGCTTGACTCCTGATTTGCTGACGCATATCTTGACAATAAAAAGTTTGGCATACTTACAAGACCAGCGCACTGTCACCTGTGTGCCGACGCAGTATCACTTCAAGACTCTCCACCCGCGGCTGGTCATCTGTCCTTCACCCGCCTTCCCTCCGTCCCGAAGTCTTGGAAGAAACAGGCCAAAGCTTCGGCAAGTTTCCATGCCGATTTGACAAACAAACACCTGTCAAAGGCCATTGGTGGTCATGTCGTCGACGGCGTGGCGATTTGCGAATTGCCCAGCCAATTTCTTCGTATACATGGCTTACACGGCGGCGCTTTTAGTGGGATCCTTCGCGATGGCTCTTCTGCCAAGCCGTTGTTGGGAGGGTGCGAGCTGGCGGGTTTGAATATGTATGTGCTCCCCGCTGGTCTTGCGCGGAGATCAGTCAATCAAGAGTGTATCTGTGGGTTTCCTTTCTCAAGCGGAAAATTCTCAAGGGCATACAAACCACGGTTCCTGCGTGGCAAAGTAAGCCAAGCAGCTTGCCCTTCCCCCCGGGAATGGTCGCGCATCCGCCTTGGTGGAGGCTAGAGTGGCGAGCTTGTGTCTCTGCGTCCACAACACGTCCACACGACGGACAAAGCGCTATTTTACAAGATCCTTTCCGAAAGTGTAAACTCCTCTAGCCCAATCCATGCTGTGGAGGAAGCCACCGTGGCACCAAACTGTTCACGATGCCGCCTTCATCATCAAGCAGCAGACCCCGATCACAGACTTGGGCTCTTACACCCACAGTCCCTTTCCAATCGACGCCCACATCCACGTGGCCGGCTTTCTTTTAAACGCAGACGTTCGGAAACCCAAGCATGAGGTCCACATTGCGAATCACATTGGGTCGCTTCGCATGCTCGGTGATCTTACCAAGTACAGTCCATTCCTCACTCACGCCACCATTCAGGAGCAAGATCTCCAATCAGGAATGAGTCTGTCTGTGCGATGAGTATTTGACAAGCAGCCAAGACAGAATTACAGCCACTTGCACCGAAATCTGTTTCAAGAAGCTAAATCGAGGTTTTTTTTTTTGTCTTATTGATCATAATAATTGATGGGATCGACGCGGGCACAGCCGCCAGAACAGGGTCGGGGCGCCGCCGGCTCAAGGGCCAAAGGATGATGCGACACCACCGAGCACTGCTATTTCCACCCCCACGTCAGAATTGTCCTCGACACCTCTGTCCTCCATTCCGGATACGATTGATTTCTACGACGAGTTGCTAGACACAATCGCCAAGTGGAGTGGTAACAGTGTCGCCGAGTTGCAGAAGACCACAACACAAATTTTGCTGCACCGGGTCTCGACTCTCGGATGAGCATCTCAATATGTACTCGCTGACTTCCAGAAATACACGGGTGCCGGATTGCCCTCTGCCTTTCTTACCAACTTCCTCACTCTAGATCATGTTCGCCGAGTAACACATAGCCAAAATGTTACTGTGGGAGAAGAAAGTGGCAGGTATAGCAAGACAGCGGGGGTCGGAGAAAAGGCTCGCGTCGGACGGACAGCCAAGCAGATGCACAGCAAGTCTTCACCATCAGAAATGCCTGTTTCATCAAGTACACACCTGCTTCGCCTTGTCGCGGACGCCCTTGGCCTCAGGCCGAGGATCTCAAGCCTTGGACCAAGTTTCCGTCTATTAGTATGGACTCCATGATGAGTATCCGAATCACAACTTTCTGCCAACAGGAGACAGATGCGGAGTTGGCGGCTGCCTTCTTCTCTGACAATCGGACGGTAGCAGCTACGCTAGAAGCACTGGATGAATCGCCAGAGCCAAAAATTGTCGAGAAGTCGCCGTCATCGAGAGTATGTATGTCAAGTACTTTCGCCCCCATTAGCCACTGCTTGCACGGCTCAGCCGGAGATGTGAGGTTTGAGTCGACAGATTCACAATATCGAGAACGCCATTCCCAGGCGGGCATGATCCAGGGCAATTTGCGCTCCCGCGAGGATCGTTTGTCCATGACTACCGATGGATCTGGTACGGTAAGACTCCTATAGCCATCTCAGCGCATCACCTAACGGCTGTCGATTATACGCGCTGGAGTCACCATTCGCCATGATACCACAGATATTTGATCTGTCCATTCAAGAAATGGCCTCAATCTTCATTTGTACCATTCGCAAAATCCACGACAAGGGCCGTACGCCATTGGTGGCTGTTCGGCAGGCTCCATTATTGTTCTCGATATTAGGTAGGTAACTAACGACCCCCTCCTCTCATCCCTTACTGTAGACTTTGAAGAAAGGCTGGGCATGTTGGAGGGCGTCAACCGAGCTCGAAATCTCCCACATCTGTCAAGAAACGAGCACATCTGCTGTCCACATGTCGCGCGCTGACTCAGTACGATGTCCCTACCTTCTCCGTTGATCGACGGCCATGCCATGTGGCTGTAGTTTGGGCATGACATGGCCTTGACAACGACAAGATGCGCCTCCCGCAGCTACGGGGCGGCCGAGACTCGGCATTGGCAGGGCATTGGCCGATATGACGCTACCGGAATTCGAGCTTTACTTCAGTTCGTGGTTTTATGGTCGACGACGAGAATAATTTGGCATGAACGGATGAGAAACACTGCTTGGCGATGTGTCAACTTCGATACTCTCGCTGGCAATTGGGTTTGCATGTAGGTACTGACCTGCTTTCTTCACGCTCAGCCACGAGGCCGACTTCCCGAAACATTCCTGGTTCAGCTGTGTACATTCATAGACCTGTCGACGGAATCGTGTCGCGTCTTGAAACCAAAGCTACCTCATCGCTCAGACGCGTTCGAGGTCCCTGAGTCCCTGACGCCATTTTCGCGACCAAGAAAAAGCAAGGCCTTGTGCATGGGAACTGGACCCCGATTGGCCAATGCGGAGATTGTACCACACATGATTGTAGGAGGTATGTACCTACGTACCTACGTAGGTCCGTGCCCGTGCTTGTCGTCCGTGACCTCGGCCCGGCTTTGCCCATTCAAAGGATAGAATTGTTGAAGTTCCCAATCGGGCAATAGTGGCGAGCCTAAGTGGCGTTTGTCGATTTGCCTCGTCGATGCAGCAAGCATCATGATTCAAGGCCGCTCGTCTTCTCCCCCTCACCCACACAAGCACTTGTTGTCCCGAGTCCCGACTATGTATCTTGTCCACCTTCAGGCGCCAGTTACCCATTGTGGTAATTTGTAACGAAACGATCTTTGTCGCTAAAAGACGAAACATGGATATCTTAAACATCGGCGACAAATGGGAAACGCCCGGCGCAAACCACGTCCATCGTGGCCCCACGGCGCACATGCACGCCGATAGGTAGGTTTTCGCTTCGCCTCTTCACAATGACTGGTAAAAATTGAACTGATGAGGCAAGACAGGCGGTTGACCTCATTGGCAATTGGAGGCATGTTGAGTTTGACCTTTGTTCCCCGTCGCACTAATACCACAAATTTGCTGTGCGCACGTATATTTTAGGGTTTTGAAACTGGAAGCGCTCTTGAATCCAGGAGCATTTTACCCTCCCCTCTACCAACTTACAAAAGCCTCTACAACCCCTCACTCTCGATGGATATCCTGGTTGCGTATATATCCGTCCAGAGATACATAAGTTACTATGAGCTCTACTGCGCCAAATCCAAGGGATTCCATCAAGTCCACCTGGCGGAGTAAGGATCGATCCGAGTGGACAGTCTTTCACTGGCTCTTCGAAATCTTGACCCTTCATCCGAGCGATTTGGATAGACCTGTGCCCGTACATCCTAAGTCCGATAGAGTCCCGTACTTGAGCGACTTTTATCAACATCGCTTCATTCTCTCACACGCCGTCGTTCCCATTCTTCTGCATCATCTGTACGTTACGTACACGGGCAACAACCTCACCACCTGGCAAGCGCTTCTTCTATACAGCCTTGCCTTCAAACTCAACGCCATCCGAGAGCTCAACGTTTTGCGAGAGCTAGGCCACAAGATAGGCTTTCTGGACGGTGATGTCCATGAGCGTGATGGTGTTCCTGATGTAGGCGTTTTTCGGGTCATCAAATCTTTGATCGCCACATCGACCTTCCGGCCCATTTTCACCATTTTCTTGTCTTATAGTACCTCGCAAACGCCCTCGACCATAAATCTCCCCTGGCTATTTCTCGAGACGGGCTGCTATGCTATCATACTTGATTTCTGGTTCTACTGGTACCACCGGCTCATGCACGACGTTCCTTGGCTATGGAAATTTCATCGCACCCACCATCTTACCAAGCACCCGAATCCGCTGCTGACGCTCTATGCCGATGTCGAGCAAGAGCTCTTCGATATTGCTGGAATCCCACTCTTGACGTATTTCACCATGAAGTTCGTGGGGTTTCCCATGGGCTTTTATGAATGGTGGATATGCCACCAGTATATCGTCTTCGCCGAGCTGGCTGGCCATAGTGGCCTCCGAGTCATTGCCACACCTCCGAACCCGTTCAACTGGCTACTAAGACTTTTCAACGCTGAGTTGATTATTGAAGACCACGACTTACACCATCGAAAGGGGTGGAAGACGAGCTCTAACTATGGCAAGCAGACTCGGCTTTGGGATCGCATTTTCGGGACGTGTCGGGGGCGAATCGAGTGCGAGGAACAAAACGTGGACTGGGAGAACAAGGTCAAACTTCCAATATTTTGATCTATTCTGTTCTTTTTAGAATACATAAATTATTGCTATTATCATTCAATGACATTGCATTTCAAACATTTTCGTTTTGATGATGTTCAAAAGTCGTAAGCGACAAACCGTGTCTATTTTCTGTCTCCCTCTTTTGCTTTCTACGAGAAGATGTGCAGCGCGAATCGCGATGAACTACTGTAGATTCCGTTTAGATCCGCTCTCACCATCTATGATTGATGATGATCTGCCCCTCGGGCCTCAATCCAGGTAAGAACCCACTCTCACTCTCTTGGCTGGACGCAACGCGCACCCAAGTTACATGAGTTTAATTGGTTAAGCGAAAAGAGACACGGCGTCTTAGTCCTTTACTTGCAGGTATGTACAAAGGAACCTTTATTTTTAGAGCACTTCCAGAAGCACAATGTAGGATCTAGCCGCGACCCGTAAATCGCATATCGCACCGCCCAGTTCATTACAATTTACGGGCCAGTAGAAGGCATCATTAGTTCATTTACTTTATTGATGTACGTCATATGTAGCACGGGGTAAGACTCTGATGAAGATACGCGAGCAATGCTAATGCAGCGAGTAGGGGAATATTTGCATAGAAGACATGGATTCGCTGGCGCATCGGAATTCGACGACACATGTACATAAGTATACGCACCACATGCAGGGTTGGAGAATCCTATGTTCGGCCAAGCTGCGATGTCACCCGACTAAGGACTGCAATGCCAACCATGAACTCCCGTTTCTGGCTTCCTTCCCCTGACCTTTGCATATTCTCTCCATTTACCAGTTTCAATATGCACAAAGGGAAAAAGGCCCGAGAAACGAAGCAGACTGTCCCTTCGATGTAGTCTTCACTGCGCGCAGTCGCACCCCATCATCCTCCGAAATGTCTCCTTGTCCAAGCTCTGTACTTGCTGCAATATGTTAGTCGCAACACCCACCTTGGCCTCTCGTCCATTCGCACGGATTTGGCTTTCCACGACCCTTCCGTGCACCATCATCGCACATACAACATTTTCATCTGTTAAAGCAGCGGCTCCTGTCTCGGAGCTAGAGGGAACGTTGGCTACGCACAACCTCCACGAGCGACAGGTGAAGACGTCCTGCATGAGCTTGGTTAAGACAGTCACGGCGTTGCCCGCCGCATACATGTCATATAGCGACATGTCTCGAAAGTAGGGAAGAATGCACTTGTCGAAGAAGTCTTGCACAGCCTGGTAGTTGTATTTTGAGTCGACAAAAATGGCTCCGACGACAGCTTCCAATACATCCGAGAGGGACTTGGGGGGCTGCGTCAGGTTGAGCCAAAATGCCGGATTCGGCTCATCATCGTGTCGATTGGTCGAGGCATCCATTTTCGCCTTCTCGAACTGGCCCACAAATTGAGCAATGTGGCCGAGCATGGAGGAATTGGTCGAAAGCACATTTCTGTGCAGGCCAAGATCGACGCAGAGACAGGCGAAAAAGTGGTTAGAAACCATGGCCATTTTATGCTCTGTCAACCACTGCGGATCGGCCGTGGGGAATGTGGTAAAAAGATAGTCTGCGGCTGTGAGGTCGAGCAACGCGTCGCCGAGGAACTCGAGGCACTGGTAGTGAGGTATGGCTGGTTCGTATGGGTAGGAAGGGTGCTTGAACGCACTGCGCAGGAGCTTTGGAGAGTTGAATCTGTAACCGATCCGAGCATGAGTTTTCTCGGCAGCAAAAGTTTCTGCGGCTGAAGGTGCAGCACTCTGCCACGGGGGAACCTCATATTCATTATAGTAGTCGCTGAATTGAGTCATTGTGTGGTTCTTGCTTCGTACCATCTTAGTCACGGCCTTGACAGCTAGGTCCATTTTGCCGCGCGGTTCAGACATGTACGCAGCGCCGATGACAGCTTCGCAGACGTCGGCAATAGACTTGTTGGCGAGATTTTGGCTTGAAGTTGCCTTGGTCGGTTTACCCTTCTTCAGCTTTAAGTCGGGATACCAGGTGCGCCGATCAAACGCCTTGCAGCGAATATAGATCTCGAGATGACGGTCCACAGCGTTATTGAACAGGTTCTGATTGCAGACAAGCAGCATTCGTTCGACATGGTACTCAAACTCGGATGTGTTCGGAATTTTCGTGAATAGAGCAATTGTGGTTGCCATTTTGAGAAATGTATCGCCCAGATACTCTAGACGTTCATAATTGTTTCCCATACCTGGCTGAAAGTCTATTTGCTGCTCATCCTGTGCCTCTGTCTGAGAGTTATCTTTTGTAAATGCCTCTAGTGCAAGTGATGCATCAATTTTCAAATCAAGAAACCGGCAAGCATCGACCGAGACCATCATGGAGTCGATGCGATACATGATTACGGGGAGGGCTAGCGCAGTGACGACGACGTCGACGGGAAGCTGCATGGTATTAGCATTCGCGCTTGTGCAGGATGACAGGACCAGAAAATAGGAGGCTTTACTTGGGAAACAACCAGGGGCTCGAGTATTATGGAACAGTCTCTGCATGATTCATTTTCGTCACCTCTTGGTGGACAAAGATAGTTTCGCCGAATAGGTAATAGTTCAGCGTCGAACACAGGCTGCTCTAGATTCCACTTCGCCCTTCGTCTTGCCTGGAAGGTTAAACTGTTGCTGTACTCGGCAATATTCTGCTCCACACGAGAATAACTGCGGCTTTTTGGTTTGGGGGCATTGGCGGGTACGGGATCGGATGGCATCAGTGTTGAGTTCACCTGTTTCGTAAAGAACTTGCGAGATCCGTCCCAAGCGTCAATGACGAATCTATTCTGGAATTCGCTTGCATGGTCATTGTCAGCCAAGACGGAGTCAGTTTCTGTGTCATGAACGGCGTTAAGTAGTGTCCAGTCAATGACCGGCCGCGCGTCAACTTCACAGCCTTCACTCGACGTTTGGTAGTACATCGGTACGCAGGGCGCCATGAAGTATGGAAGAGCATCTACCGTGCAGTCATATTCCTTGCTGAAAACGTCTTTAAACATGGTCAGAGTGAAACTGGCCAAGATAGCTACTTCGTGCTCGCTAACTCTGAAAGCAGTGCCGCACTGTATTAGTGCAGCGCTTTTCTTTTTGACTCGGTCTACGAATAGATCAATGGGAGGCATTTGAGGTAGCCTGAAGCGAGTCAATAGGCAAAGGGATCGGCCGTGTTTTCCGAGAAGGACAGCGCCATCTATCGTAATAATAACGGCAAATAGTTCTGTTGGTATTCCAGTCGTCAGCCAGTCATCGGATCTGATCTTCATGTTGTACTCGACGCGCTTGTTGGAGCTGAGGGCCAAGCGAGCATTTCGCATCGCTGGCAATCGCTTGCTCAAGGTTGGTTGCAAATGTTCATTGATAAATTTTCGTTTGATCATGTCAATACATGCTACCAATGCTGCTGAGCCGCGCGCCAGTATCTTGCTCCGCTGAGGCGTACCACGGAAGACCTTCACTGGGCTCGAGTCTGGAAGTAGAACGGTCGCGATAAATCGCCCGCCTGTGTATGTTGGTGTGACAACATATTCAGGGCGGTCTTCCATGTTATTCGACAGCGAAGAAACAAATTTGGCAAGCACTTGCACACTAGATTCATAACTTAATTGAGCTCCCGTCCCAGGGATGTGAACTACTCTCTGTGGTGTTCCTTGAAGCTCGACATCGACAGTTTGAGCAACATCAGCAACTTTTCGATCAGCAGACAGGACAGATATAAAGCGACGTAAAGCGATGGCATCCCTGGAGGCTTCCATCAGTTGTCGTTTCTGCTTCAAATTGTTTTCCTCAACCATGTTGATATATGTCGACTTAGCCTGTCTTGCTCTGCCCCTGGATTGAATGTACTGAATCGCGGATTCGTGGAGATCAAATCTGATGATAAGGTCGCAATCTGGCACATCGATGCCTTCCTCAGCTACTTGTGTCGCAAACAAGCAATTAATTTCGCCTGTTTGAAATTTGAACAGAGTTTGCAATTGTTCTCGAACAGACATATTGGCGATGCTCGATGAAACGCTTTGTGACCCAACCTAGCCATATACGTTAGCAGCATTCGATCGATAGATTTGGCTTAGCTCTTTTCATCTTACCACGTAGCCGCAGCGCATCTTTTCTAGTCTAACTTCAGGCTGTTCGAAGACATCCGAAAGCATAAAGGCAATGTAGCGCTTCTGAACGAACACAATGCATCTTTTTGTTTGCTTTCCAGAGAAGGCTTCACTTAGGATTCCATGCAACGCAAGCAACTTGCTCGAAAAACACATAGCGTCAACACTCGCACTCCGTCGCTGTTGTATATATTCCATTGTTATCCTGCTAGCTTTTGTAACTTCTGTGACCATGTGGTCTGCTTCGAGTCCATGTGGAATTCGGTGATTGACTTCAAGCTCGAGTAAGCGTTCATCGAATTGATCAAGTCGTTCCAGTTGGTACATAACGGTTGGCTTTTGTGAGACTTTAGAGGGAGAAAATAGAATGTTCCAGTATTGGTCCGCACACCAAGGGCCTAGTACACAACTTATCTCGTGTGTTGCCTCAAGGTGACTAGAGAATTCGGTCATGAGACCAAGTATTGCGGATAGACTTTGCCACAAGCCAGTTTTGGCTTGTTCTGGCTGTAAAATTGGTGCGTAGTAGGAAACGCGCTCAAGCTGTTGTCTTTTTTGGCTCTCTCTTGCCAATGCCTCGTCAGAAATTGTGGCAATCTTGCTACATAGAGTGGCTTCCAACTCGAGCGCAGCCAATTTCAGGTCTTTCGTTTTTGAATCGAGAGGCGAGGCTGTCATGCCTAAGATACGAGGTCGGTCTGTCTTCATTCTCAAATAATGATCTTTGACAATCCTTGCGTAAGGGTGGCTCTTCTTCGTGTGATGGGCTTCATCAAAGATGAGAAGGTTTATTTGCTGCATGGAAATACGACCGCTGCCAAGAAGGTCAAGGAGTATTTGTGCGGTGCACACAATAGTCATGTACTCTCGAATTTGCCCATCCCAGTCTTCTTTGGTTTTCAACCTACTTACGGTTTTGCCGTAGGCTTTTCCAACTGGGCAACTCAAATTTGCTGAGAGAACGTTATACTGTTGAATGCAAAGAACCACCTTGTCTACAAGAAAGAAGGCAGCTTTTTGAGGGAGTCCATCGGCTCTTCTTTGTAACTCATCGTCGAGGGTATGTCGAAGCAAAAGCGCGGCGATCAGCGTCTTCCCAGACCCTGGGATAAATAAGTTGCCGATCATGAAGTCGGAAGACGTAGGCGTGATGAACTGCACTAACCTGTGTCAAGTACCACGATTGTATTACTCTCCTTCGCTCGTTCAAAGAGGTCCAACTGGTATTGTCGCGGCGAATTGATGATGGGCTTGGTTTTGTCGGGAACGTCGGGTTCGGTCAATGCCGACGACCTTGCGTCTGCATGAGATTCGTTGGAGTTCCACGGTTTCTCGTGTTTTTGATTCGCCACCCAACTTGCGAATGCAATGTCTTCGGCATTTGGGGCCCTCTCACGCCGCCTAGGATCGCGATCACCTATCCGCCGGTATTTTTCGACACCGTGGTCACTATCACTGTTGCTCTCAGACGCGGACATAATGGCGTGCGTTGTGAGGGAAAAGTTGTAGCATGAGCTTGTTCTTTCAAACAGGCCATTATTTTGGGCGAAAGGCTGGATTGAAAGCGCAGGTTCGAACAGAACTGGCGTATGTACGGATGAGGAGAACGCGTCGTACGTGACGTGAACAGGTAGATGTCGGGGCATGGCCATTCACGCACGAACCAGATGACCAGATGACAGGTGTGCTTCTCGTCACTGACTTGCCCTCTTTGGATTGACAGTTGGCGATCAGTAAATGACCAGTCGTCAACAGGTGCCACTGCAAGTCATTGCTGCAAACAACGAATGGTTTGCAAGCCAACGTGACTGACCGGTTCAGCGGTTCTCTCTCCGTTTTGAACTGCTCTCATCCTTACATGTATTGTCCGGAAGAGTCGCGCACCGGAGCTGTTGCCTTCATTTCAATCGTTGTAAGGTCTGGATCGTCTAGAATTTGCGCGTTCGCGTGCTGTCGTTTGCCTCAAGTTGCACATGACGCCATCCCACTGATATCGTATGTGGCTCAGCATGGCTGCCTAGGCAAAGCGATTCATGTGTGATCCTGCGGTCGCATCTGGATAAAAAAAAAAGTACAGGTCAATTTTTTCGAGAAACGCGTTTCTTCATAGATTGATGTTGCGGTTCTTACTAATTAATCCAGAATTCGTTGAGTTGTCCAGCGTTGAAATAGGTATCATGTTGTAGTTGGTGTGACCCCGCAATCTACCTTCCCGCCTCCACTTCACGCACAGTGATAGCGTTCGCCGTTGACTATCAAAGTCGCGTGGTAGGTCTTCAGGCCATACGGCACGATTTGGCCAAAATCTCTCAGTTTGGGACATGTAACTTAAAAGCTGTTGTTGTGGACAGAAGGAGGGTGCATCGAGAGATATGTGGGTTATTGCCGGTTGGCGAGTGGGCAACTTCTTCTGTCACCCAAATTTACCTAGGTGGCAGGTACTTACATAGGTACCTATGGATCATTGGCGATCGAAGAACTGGAAGTTTCAGGAACTTAGTTTACCTTGGCCGATTTGACGCGAACAGCTCCAATCTCTGTTCATGACGGTAATCAAGGAACCGCGACGAAACATATATACGTACGCACCAATGGCCATGATCCATCACATTGGCTTTTTGATAGGTTAGAAGAAGGCTCTGAGCCTGTACCAACTACCTACCCAGCAGGCAGTTCTGCGTCTCTCGTCGCCGTGCCCTTCTTCCCTCGACTAAATCCATCCATAATAATAGGGTCTTATTATACAGGAACCCCATTCTGTTACACAGGAACCCCAATCGCCGGTACCGGCGATATTTGTCATAAACACGTGACCATTCCGCACAACGATACTTGGGCAAATGCTTCAAAGATCAATTGATCGACTTGTAAATTTGAAATGTGGAAAATAAATTTGAAAATAAATACAAAATGCTTAATTGACTTCCCAATGTTCTTGCGCAACACCATCCCAATACTCCCGAGTGGCGACATCATCGCCTCCTGTGCCATCATGAGCTGCAATGTCAGCCTCATTTTCCGCTTCATTGGTAACGTCATCCTCGACTTCAATTGCTAAGCCCTCACTATCTCTTAAGATGATGTCTCCCGAGCCTCCCAGTGAGAATGGCGCCTCTGGGTCCTCCAACGGCGGCGCCATTCGTTGAGACGCGCGAGGCATCTGCGTACCAGCCTCATACGTATCCCCATGAACGTCCAGCCACTCCAAAGCCTTGATTGTGGACGAAGCATTCGTGATCGCGGAAGGCGAATTAGGCGCATCTGGGACAGCAAACTCCGGATGTGGAAGACGTCGCTTTCGGTTTCGAACTGGAGGCGCTGATGATGACGGCGCGGACGAAGAATTTTGCAATGCTTCATTGCGCTCCTGATTAAGAGCTCTGTCAAGCAGCGTCGGGTCGCGTCGATGCGATCGTGAGCCTAGACCAAGACTACCTTTCGGCCTCCCCTTGCCCTTAACGATTAAGGGATCGTACGGTCCAAGAGGGAGATCATCTCCGGTCAAAAGCCGCGTCCGGTCGAGCCACCAGAATCGATCTACGGCTTCAAGAGGGATGGGAACGTCTTGTTCCTGGTACTGGAAGAGGCGATGCCGACAAGGAAGGCCCAGACCAATGCTAATCCCGCAATCGCATGGCAAAGAAGGCATCGGGACTCCGGGCCTGGGCTTCTGAAGCGACCTTAACTCCTTGACAATCAAGGAAAGAGCATTCTCACTCACTTTACCCCTCAGCTCTGAGTACAAGACACCCAGCGTGTCAGTACCAAACCGCCCGCTAACAAGTCTCTTCCGCGCGTATTCTAGCGCCCTGCGCCTTCCAGAACGAGACAAGGCCATCCGTTGCTGATCGAAGATCTCCTGTGCTGCCAGAAATGTGCCGTTTGATACTTGCGTGCATTGATTCAGCCGACGACGTCGTTGTGAGGCCAAAATGACGGTGCTGATCAATGAAAGCGGTCACGAAGTGCTCGGCCCACGGCTGAATCCAGGAATTGAAAGCAGATGCAGGGGCGGATGGTCACGTGTACGACAAAATATCGCCGGTCGCGGCGGTTGGGGTTCCTGTGTAACAGAATGGGGTTCCTGTATAATGAGACCCTAATAATATTGCCAGTAAAGCGGAGCCGCTAAGCCTAAAACACTCTTTCCACGTAAAACTGGGGCCACTTCGCCCGCACTTTTCACCCGCACGTGACACCCAAAACTACGGAAAAATCCCTTTTTCGACGCACACGTGACCCCGAATCCCAACCACCGCTATCCTGCGCTGTCTGTCGTCTGTCGTAATTGCAGAGTGAGGCCATCGCCGCCGTCAATCCCGCAACTGCCTCCCGACAATGTGCTTTTTACACCCACAAGTGACACCCAAAACCACTCGCCCGCCATCCCGCGTTGCCTGCTCAAGCACACTGAAGTTCTGTGCGATTAAATTTGCACAAAACTGTGTCCATTGCGGCGGCGACGCAGTCGCCCGCGATTGAATTTGCCCGCTACATCCCGCCATCGCAGCAGGGCAAAACATCCCATTGCGGCGGCGACGCAGTCGCACGCCATCCCGCGCTGCCTGACAGTGCTGTGACCTCTGACGGGCCCCTATAATCTCCCGGAAGGGCCCCCGGCACGTCCGCAAAACTCCCACATCGCAATCCTCACTTTTCCAGCCCCACGCTCTCCAACCCGAAGCGAAGCGAGGCCGAGTCTTCCTTCGCCCCGAAGCGCAGCGTAGGGCCGCGACGGAAGTTCTCGTCTCTAGGATATTATAGATAACAAAGTCGAGACCTCTAATATATACATAGCAGGAACAAAGGGAGTAAGTACACTACTAGCTAAGCAAATGGAATGGCAACAGTCAACAAAGAGAAGAAAAGCACAAAACAGGGTTTGGAGCGTGGAATTACTCGTGGCTCGAAGTCGTGGGTCTATGTCTAGTGGGCGGGACTTTTCAAGAATGAGGCCCTGTTGCAAGAACGGAAAACAATGTGCGAAATCCGTTTTCACCAGTTTTCGTCGTCCGTGAGTCATGACACGTCTGCGACCGTGTGCGACGGTTGATCGGAGAAATTTTGGCTGAATTTAGTGTATGTATCTTCTAAGGCTATGTACCTAATAATTCCCAGTTCCATGAGTTAGAAAGCGTGGATTGTTGCTGCTGTAACTCGATACAATTCGGGCACAAACCGCAATTGACGACCCAGCCCGTGGCCCCGTTCTTCCGTGACCAAGAAATGGGAGGATTCCCCACCTGAGCGTAGGCTTCCCAAGGACTCAGAGACAGACCACAACCCCCCAGAGACCCTTGAAAGCCAAACTTAAAGTCTATATTGTATTTCGAATGAATAAGTTTTCATCAAGTTCCAAGCCCTAGTTGAAGCCCTTGTTACACACAGACAACAAATCGAGGGGCCTGTATACCAATATGAGTATTTATGAGAGAAAAGGTCGAAAGAGATTACCCCGCGATCAAGCGCTCCAATTAAGAGATCACACAGTTACTGCTTATACTCGAGAATAATGCTCTGTGTGGTAGCCACGTCCCAGTCCTCCGGGTTGGACACATCGCCAAAGATCCTGAGAGCTCGCACCACAAAGCGGTAATGGCCCGCGGGGGCATACAAGCCCGAGTCGAGCTTGCCATCCCAAGGGTAGTAGGCCGCACCCCTTCCTTGCAGCCAGGCAGGCATGCCAAAGATCTGTCCAATGGGTTTGGCGGTCGCAATATTGCCAGTCGCGCTCGTTCCATTCTGGACGGGCACGATATCGACATGCAACTCTTTACAGCCGAGTGCCAGGTTGGCATGGACTGTAGGCAAGTCATCGTCGCCGGTGGAAGTGCCGGCTTTGGGCACCACGAAGGTGAAGCCCTCGGGGGATCGTACGAAATTTGTGATGTCAGTGCTGTGAAATACCCAGGCCTGGTCAGGTGCGACAACGGTGGCTTTGCGGAGGGAACCAGTAAGACCCTGGTAGGGCATCGAGAGGACGGAGCCGTCGGTACCGTTGATGGAGACGTATCCGGACCAGAGGGCCAGGCGCTTAGGGTCGACGATGCCCGCGGGCGGCTCAGCCGTCACACCAACGACGGTGCTGTGGCCAGCAGGCAGAGTGATACTGTTCTGGGAGAATGAAAGGGTGGCCGGGACTTTGACGGGCGCGTTGGGGAAGGCCATAGTATTGAGGGCGTCCTTGTCGAGAGTGTACATGGTGATCGAGGCGACCTGGCCAAGCTTGTACGTGACGGCGCGGTTGCCCTTGTTGGTGATAGTGAAGTTGAGTTTCGTAGCCAGGTGTTCCGTGTCGTTAAAGGACAGGCTAGACGGCGATAGAAGCGAGGTCGTGTAAGCCGCGTCGTAAGCCTGCACCAAGCCGCCGCCCTGCTGAGGAGCAGGTGAGATAATGTCATAGAGGTTGGTGCCATCGCTAAATAGCTGGGGCTTGGCCGTGGACGAGAGCAGGTTAGTCATGAGCTGCGGGTCAAAAGTACCGCGAACCTCGGATATCAGGGCAATGATGGCGGCCGTCAGGGGGCAAGACATGGATGTGCCGGACATGACGGCATAACCTCCCAGAGCCACAGGATAGGTGGACAAGATGTAGCCGCCGGGGGCGCCAATCTGAGGCTTGAATTCCATCTCCCAGGTCGGACCCCACGAGGAGAACGTGGTGATTGTGCTGCCTGTGACGTTGTTAGGGAGATAAAAGACAGAGGGCATGTTTGGCTTGACGTTGATGGTAAGTTTCCGGCCGGCCTGGAGAAGCTTGACCCAGTCGATACCGATCTCGGAAGTCACCATGCCGGTGGCCTTGACGACGGATGGATCGTTAGGAGTCACGACCATCATGTCGGCCTTATCGTTGTAGAACATGACGTACTGGGCACCCTTCGCAACGAGGTTGCTCAGCTTGTCGTCGAAGGTGCAGCCTCCGCGGCGCACGAGGACGATAAACTTGCTGAGATCAGGTGTCTTGGCCGGGAGAGGTTTGCAGGAATCATCGCCAACGTGATAGTCGAGGCTCGTGGCGTAAAGGGGCATCGAGATTGAGGACCCCCATGTGGCAGAATCTCCGGGCGTGTAACGGAAGTCAATCTCGCGGCCGCTGTCGATATTGTACGATGAGTGAAAGCTGATGACTGGTTCCTCCGTGCTCTCGAAGGAGGCCACTGCCGTCACACCCTTGCCTTCGGCACCGGCGCTGGTGTAGAAGAGGCCGGAGTCGCCATCGTTGCCGGCGGACATGGTGACAGGGACGCCACGCTCGACTATCCTACTCGCAGTCACAGCCCACGGTTCTTCGCTCCAGCCCCGTGCCATCCCGATTGACGTCGTGATGATATTGGCACCGGCTTCAAAGGCCTTATTCAGGGCGTCAATGATGACGTCGTTGGCGGCTGCTTCTGCGCAACCAAACACCCTGTAGGCTCCGAGAGTGACGCCAGGGGCAGCGCCGGTAAACCCGAGAGGGTTCTGTTGCGCGGCTATAATGCCAGCGACGTGCGTTCCATGGCCGTCGCAGTTGTCCATGGGATCATCGTCAGGCACCGGGTCATTGTAGCCGTCGAAGTCGTCGCCCACAAGATCAGTCCCGAAGGACACGAGACAGCCCTTTCCAAAACAGCCGCCCAGCGCAGGGTGAGTGTAGTCGATGCCGCCGTCGATCACGGCTACCTTCACCCCCTTTCCGGTGATTCCCTTGGCACGCAGCCTATCGACCTGCGTCATAACGTGCGGTGCGAAGTTGTCTTTAGGCAAGCTGTCGCTTCGCTTGAAAGCCTTGCTGTCTTGGGGCATGCCGACGACGCGGACGTTTCCGACCGTCTTTTTCGAGATGACTGTGACGGGCCACATCTTCTTCACAGCAGGCATGGCAGCAATTTGCTCGGCTCTTGTTCCCGCGGCTTCAATGTCGTGAAACTGGAACGAAAGGCCTCGGAAGACCTTGGAGTCGAGCGTCCTGCGGGTGGAGGCCTCGCCACTGATGTGGTCGAGAACTGCCGCATGGTCCTTCAATTCATAGGAAGTACAGAGTCAGTAACAGTAAGTGAGAATATACGTAAAAGAATGGTTCAAACGTGCAGATGATGACTCGGGACATCGAGGAAACTCTTTCAAATTACATGACCATCTTCGAGCTCGACGATGTAGGCTCCTGGAAGCTTGTTCGCCACAGCCACGGCCGCATACGCCGCCGCGACAAGACTGGTAATGAGTGTGGGACGCACCATGGCGTCGAAAAGCTGTGTCACCTGGATTCCAGATCACCAGCCTAAAGAGCGACGGAAAGAGCGTGAGAAAAGTTACCGGAAAAATGAGAAAGAATGCAAAAAAAGAGTGAACGACATGAAGATGTCTCGTACAAGGAATCCCTTCAAAGTACAGCGGCCGGAGGCTTTACATTTATCTAGAAATAGAATTGTCATGCCAGGCTACCTTGAAAGTATTCGGGACGCCGCGCCTGAGTGACTCTGGCGCGATGCTTTTCGTCGTTCGTTTAAACGGCGCAAGTGCAACGCTAAATCCTGGGTAAAGTGATCGGCCCATTGTCAACAAGTGATACTTCTCCGGGCGCCGTACCGTACGTGTGGTGTCAGTGGTATGTCGACTTTGCGATGCGGCGACGCAGCTGCAAGAAGAAGCAACTCCAAGGCCTAGACCAGGTACGGAGTATTCCCGTAATTTCCGCCTGTGCCGTCGCTCGGTACCTAAGGCATTGGTGTCTTGGTGGCTTTGGATTCCAGAATCCAGACTTCCAGTTCATGGCGGAAAGCCCCACGTGCGTCTTGTGTCCGTACCTAGGTACATTATATGTACCCATACAAGGTAAGCCTTACGAGCAAAACTATTCGCCAAGCAAGTTTTCGCAACAGAAGTTTCTAAAAATTGTACATATGTATCCTTATCTGATCTGGCTAGCGCGCTTGATTGCCACACTCCCACACACCCGCACGCCCGCTTACCCGCACACCCGCCTTGCAAGTTGCACGTACATATGTATGTACATACCTAAATCACATTATACATACATACCTGCTGTATGGCACAATTTCAAATCACGATTTTCGGTGTTTTATTTTGAAAGTGTATGTTGAACAAACAAGTGGAATCAATATCAGACAATGCAAACGATGCATGAAAATGAGTTCGTTCATTCAGGGGTGGCCAGCTAGGAAGAAAGATATGTGCGCAGGCGACTCCGGATTTTGATGCCTGGTTCCAGCCTCCTTTGGCCAAGTCAATCATGGAATGCAACCACCATAGCACGACCTCTTCATGTTTCTCTGAACAAGATATGGGATCTTTGATCGTGACTCTACCATTTTATGCGCGTTCTTGCGCGTTTGATGCTCGAACTGAGCCCTGTCCGCCATTCGAATCTGTTGTTGACGGCAACTATGGCCTCGGTTCCAGTGAGCCTTGCAAAGTACTACCTATGAGCAATGCCCTGAGAAGGACACAGGACACTGGAAGCCCCTATTTCATAGCGAGGTCGTTGCGCCTGCTGCGGGCTGTGTACCACCGCCCAATTCGAAGCTCCTCGATTGATTCGAATGCCATTGAAGGGCGAGGAACTGGAATTGGCTCGCCTACGAAGTGTGCGTCCATCGCTGTGCCGTGTGGAAAGGCCATTTTGTTGTGCAATTCGATAGAAGAACTAGAAAAGACGTGATGATGATAGAACACGATGCCCGAAAGCTAAAATTAGTGAGCGTGGGGCCCGGCGTAGCCGTATGCCCCAGCCCTGACTACACCCTGACTTCTGTTGCTTGGCTAATAGTTTTGGTCCTTAGGAAGTTAAGACACGAAGAATGGGCATGGGCATGCACACGTCGTACTGAATCAGCATCTTTATTACTGGAAAGGGCGCCTTCATAAAACCCTCATAGACACAGCATCACCTCTCAGTTTTGCTGCTTCGTGGGTCAATCAGCCACTCGTGCTTTGCCAAAGTCCGAGCGCCCTTTTTTGATCATCAGAAACAGAAACGGAGGTTATACATACACGGGCATCTCCAGACGTGCCAAAAGGGTCATGAATCATGATAACATATCCCAGACCACAAGCCTGTTTCGAAATGATGCGACGCATTGTTAGGTATGTCAGCGCCGGGAATTTTCTCATCGGAGTACCTACTAGGTACCTACCCGGCGCCAGATTCATACCACGTATGTACTCCGTAATCGTATTACTCGTGGGTGCAAGTTGCAACCTGAAGAAGGCTCCCACTACCTACATATGTACCTAACGTAGCTCTCCGTGGATAGTCCGGGTTTCCTCCTCGGCGGCCTTGCCTTTGGCGACCTTCCGGGGAATTCGACTCCACTACCCTGTACCCAAAAACGAAATCCCCTTTTGGATTGTATTCGCGGAGGGTCCAGAACATCTGGATTCTGACACCTCGTATTGGCGAGGGTAGCGTTATCCCATACGCTACCTATGTGTAAGCGGACGTGAATAATCTGGTGTATCTTTGTAGATGTGCCTCTTAAATTGTCAAGTTCATCGGCTGAAGCCTTGCAGAATATTTCAACTCTCGATCAATTATATGAATTTTGCCTATCCCGTGACCCACGGCAACGCGTGCGTTCGAGAGGGGTTCTGCCTTGGCATAAAACGAACACAAGTTCGTCCCATCGTTTCGCCCAATTCCATCGTCTTCACTTTCCATATTGTGTCCTACTCCTCAGCTTCTTCTTCGGCCTCACCTTCGGCCTCTTCGCCTGCCTCTGCCTCCGCCTCTGCCTCTGCCTCTACTGCTTCCTCGTTCGCTCCCTGCACTTCGTCATCCTCAGCAGCTACTTCATCACCACCACCATTCGTCTCAACTACCGTGCCGATTAAGCCCCCCTCTTGCTCGGCCTGCAGCCATGCATCCCACTCAGGAAACAAGGCATCATCTTCGCCAGGAACTCCAATCAGCTTTGCAGCCCGGCCCTTTTTCGAATTTTCCAGATCCTTCTTCCAATCTTGTACAAGCGACGCTGTCAAGCTAGGCTTGTAAGTTTGTGAAAAGAATACAGCTTCAGCCAATCGCCCGGTCTTCTTCAGAATCTCAGCACAGTTATCGATATCGCCAAGAAGCCACAAGCTTGAAAATGCGATATTGTGGGCGTTTGCTTCCTCCGCTTGCTTCGCAAGGGCCCTCAAACCATCTCTGTCCCCGGTCGAGGAATGTAACAGGAGTAATGAGCCAAGATCCTTGGCGTGAGTGAAGCATTCGGCCGCCAAGACTACATTCCAAGCTGCCAAGGCTGAGTCACCTACTGTTTTCCACTTGTGCTCAACATCTGCGGCTCGAGCCAGTTCTAGAGCTGTGTCTAGTTGGTTCAGAGATAGCGCGAGATCAAATTTGTGCTCGGGATCGGTAGCAACATCCAGGGCCAGTTCTTTGTGGCCTTGACCCTCCAGGAATCTGGCGATTTTGTTGAGTTGGTCGGAGGGAATGGTGGAGAGCAGTTCTGCTGCAGTCTCCATGTCCTCACGAAGTACCAATGTTTGATACTCTAGAACAGGAAGCGAGAGTCCAAAGGACGTGACATTGACGTCCTTGTCGGCCAAGTAGATCTTCGAGTCTCGTTGGATATAGCCCAGAATATACATAGGCTTGTCAAAATGGGACACTGTATAGGTTTGGTCTCCGACTAGGTAGTTCAGTCGATTCGAGCTGTTCGTGTAGAGGAAGCAATCACCAACCCATTCACCAGTTCGAACGCTGTAATGTTTGTTAGCAAGATGAGATATCCTTCCAGCATGCACATAAAGTATGAAATGTGTCGTTGACTTACCTCTCACTGATGTCAGTAATCACTTCGAACGCAGACTCAACGCCATCTTCCTCGACTTGTCCAGACTGGCTAGCCTCAATGAAATTCTCACGAGAAAACCGCAAGACATAACAGCTGTCCTCGCACGCAATAGCCACTAATTCTCCGCTTTCGGACCAGTACACTTGCTTAGGCTCAACCTCAATTCTTCGGACCAGGCCGCCAGTAGCCCAATCGAAGAACGAAATGCCGCCTTGTCCTGTAACACCAAGCAGGATTCCACCTGTAAGGCCATCGGCCTGGAAGCCAACATCGAGACCGCCACTCTTTTCGACAAAGTTCTTGTATATCTTGACGCTCATGGCTGATTCCCGAATGGCGAAATCATTGCTATTTTCTTTAGAGCCCCAGACAAAGTCCAAAGCAGAACCGAAGGCTTTGTTGCGCCAGGCCAGAGCTGTGTAGATGATATACTCGCCGTCTCCACAGACTGCGACAAAGCGGCCATTGGGTGAGTGAATCAAAGTCTGTGGGTACACTTCGCAGGTTCCCAGGTCCTTTGTCGGAAGAGAAATCGGTTCATTATCTTTGAGCGAGGTGTCTCCCTTGATGATAGAAGATACGACCTCGTTGTGCCTCGCCCAAATTAATTTGCCAGACGCGTCCATGGACACAGCGGGCTCCTCTCTTCCCAGCTTGACCACGACAGCGCCATCATCAAAACCCACCGCAATACCCTGTTTTCCTTTTTGATACGAGACGCACCATGCGCGCTCGAGGCTGTAATTCAAGGACTGCTCAAATCGATATGTATTTGCGTGCCAGATGCGAATAGTGCCATCCTCAGAGCCTGAAACGATGACGGGAAGCTCGGGGTGATAGCAAGCGAAGGATACGTTATTGGTGTGGCCCTCCAAAGTTGCGATCAAAGACTTGGTTGTGTAGTCCCAAACCTTGACAGTCCGATCATCGGAAGTCGTGAGAAGATAAGGCTTGTCAGAATGAGGGTAGTAATCGACGTGGTTTACTCCTTTCGTTTCATGAGCCTCGAGGGTGAAGTTGGCTGTAGATGAGCCTAGGCTCCAAATCTTGACCGTACGATCGAGACATGCAGAAGCGAACGTATTCGTGTCCTTCGGGTTGATGGCAATACCCATGACATAGTGGCTATGGCCCTCGAAGACTTGGACGCACTTCCAACTTTTCTCCCAGTCCCATAACTTGATCGTCATATCATCAGATGCGGTCAAGATGAAAGGCAGCGTAGGATGGACAGCAATAGCTCGGATGTAGTCGGGATGAGCTTCGAATTGCGCAACCTTCTCCGAGGTGTTATAGTTGTATACTCGTATTTGGAAGTCATCGGAGCCACAAACAATCCAGTTTTTACGTGCGACGAAGCGACCAGCTCGGACGGGGACCTCTGTGAGCTCGAACGTCTTGACGGTTTGTTGAGTTTCGTAAGACCAAATATAGACTTGACCTAAGACGCAAGCACATGATGAGTATTTGCGACAAGCTTGACATAGCGCACTGGAAGAAGACGGGAGGGCGGTTACCGCTATAAAGTGTAGTAAGAATCCAAGGCTCCTGGGGATGGAAGTCGATCCCTTTTACTCGATCGCTGCGAGCGTACAGCTGACGCTGAATGGTGTAGCCGCTAGTTAGCCATCATGTACCCACGACGAGCACTGAGAGGAGCTGAATTTGTGATCTAGATAGGCAGCTGGGCCCAACTGCTCAGCGCGCGTGGACAACACATTGTCTATAGTGTCGGTCCAATAATGCAGGATTCTCGTGACTAACCTTGACGTCCAGCTTCATGGTGATGATAGAATTTCAATTATCCTTATAAAGCACGGAATGACGAAGTAGGAGAAGCTGCGTGACCGTTGGTAGGTAGGCAACAAGGGATAGGTTGTCGTTGTCGCCGGACCAACACCATTTAGCGAGAGCAGTCGGTTATGCACACGATTGAACCGGAGAATACACGGGATCAAACCAGGTTGTACTCTGACCCCGAAATTGGCGATAAATTTCCAGTATGCGGGCTGCTCTCCAAGTTGCGCGCAAGCTCGATTCCGAGACGTCGTGAATGAGGTTTGTCGAAAATGTGTCCAAAGTATCTGGCCCGTCAGCCGTGACAAGCCCAGGCCTCATTCGGCGGTTACATAGTGCCAATGGCCAGGCTGGCACCGAATGCCACCAGCCATTAAAACTGGGACTTTGGGAGCTACGTGCAGCCTTACATTTCAGGTCACAACATTTGGGCGTCCTCCGTACCAGGTACATAGGTACATATGTCGATGCTTATTTAGCAGCTTCTAATTATGTAGACAAGTATAGGTAGGTACCTACATAGGTATTCTAACAGAGCCATAAATACAATCTTCTCCCAAATGACTTACAGCCGTCGAAACGACTGGAAATGTGCCCAATTTTCTCGCCGCCTGAGTCCTGACCTTCTCCCGTTGTTGGATCGTCGTATGACGCACCTCGAATTTGTATGTGTCTAACCTTCACGACAAACAGTAGCACATGTACCTATTGTACTGTGTAAAAAGTGCGTTTTCAGCAGTCGGGGTTGGGTTCTACGTACATAGGTATGTACATACATACATAGGAGCCAGTTCGTCAGGGCACCGAGGCTTTACTATGTGCCTAACCAACTCCGTCGGAAAATAGGAGTGGCAGGAAATGCGGCATGCCTGATCATCTTTGATTAAGTACCTCGGGCTTTGCGAGACCCATTGCTGGTGGCAAATGATTCTATGGGAGCAGCATAGTTCACGAGGCTCTCATACGCACGGGAAGAAAGGTCGATCCTGATGTTTTGACGATGTGTAACGGTTTTTATGTGTCTGAAGTTGTGATTTTAACTCTTTGGTCACATCAAATTGAAACGAGATTGTTGAATTGCTGCGCTGTAGCCTGTGCCACTGTCAAGGCTTGGGATTCGCCAAAGCCAACAAAGCAACTGGTACTCCGTACAGACCTGGTATGATTAGCCATCGCCATCGGCACCGCCTTCGCACTGTAGCGTAGGGCCTGGTCAAATGCTGCGACCCCTGAAGGTTACAGCCAACGCATCACTGATCAGGCCGCACAGGCTGGGGAAATACCGCACTGTGCGGCCAAGCCGCTGCTCCGGCCGCTTTGTCGTCGTTTCCAACATCGCCGGTGTCTTACGACGGGAAGTTAATATGTACATACGGGATCCCCGACTTGGAGTGTAAGTTGAAGAACCTTCTCCTTCGCACACAGGTATGTATATGAGGTATGCACATATATGATTATGTACACAGTCTGCTTCCGAAATACATAGCGACTTGGTACTGGTACCTAAGGTGGGTTGTAGGTAACTTGTGGTCTGTATCCACTCGATCCTGTCGCACGCTGCTTCCCCCTTTTCTGGAGCTCCTGCAGCCCTGCTCCCTCTCCCTGATGAGTCCCTACGGATTGTTCCAATGGTTCTACCTAGTTCGTCCACGCATCGACCCGTCCGAGCGCGCTAATAAGTCACTCAAGCACTCAAACTCTTGTCGGCGTCGCTGGGCATACCGGGCTCTGCTCTGCTCTCCGTGCGGGTCAGTAGTGAGCACTGTCCTCAGGACCGAGTCACCGACGTGGTGTCTCTGCGGGTCTGCGGGGTTGTGGGAAATCGACCTGCAGAACCCCAAGTCAAACCAACTCGTGCGCAGCGTTTCCTGACACCATCCTGCATCTTAAGGCGCCGTCCCGGTATCTTTCCATTATCAACTCGCCTCAAGTGCAAGCATCTGGCCACAGTCTGCTTCCTAAGTGATTGAGAGTTCCAATTTGGACTCGGCTCCAGTCGCTGAGGCATTGCAAAGACTATCGCCTTCCATCCGCTGCTCTTCCTACGTACCTAGGTACCTACCTAATTACCTCCTCGTCAACACCTCCACCCGGACGATTCTCGATCATTGGACTACATCTATTTCAACGTCGAACTACAAACATCCAGATGAGCGTTATGTCTTGGAAGCTCACAAAGAGTTCGTAGCACTTCAAAGTTTCTTGAACCGCTCTCTCGTCGTCGTCGCTCCTAATGCACTGCTTATCTGGTCGGAGAGGGGGCACCTGTGCAGCGACCCTCTTGGACCAAAAGCTAACTCGTTATTGAACCACCATCAGAACTCAAGGAGACCCATCTTGGGCCTCTAAGCGCCTTCTCTCGATCGCCTTCCACATCGACGATAACGGAAAAAGATGAAAAGATAGCCCATCCCTCAGGTGCTGTGACGCCAACGACTGAGAGCGCCATTGGTAAGCGCAAATTTACAACCAGTGCTATCAACACAATATTGTTCTATCTTAACTGACAGAACTTATTTGACACTAGCCGCCTCAGAAGCCTTATCTCAGGTTCCCGTCGTAACGCCTCCAAAGCCTGGCATTTTAGTCGTAACACTCCACGAGGGCCAGGGTTTCTCGCTGCCCGAATCACATCGCAATATCTTTACCTCACAACATCAGGGCTCACTGTCCTCAAGCAACGCAGCGTCTAGTGTAGCTGCATCGGCGCGGCCGTCGTCTTCACAACGTGGTGTTGGATCGTATGTCAATGGGTCTGGACGACCGCATTCGTCAGCAGGAGGATTTGGTGGCATTCCTACCAACCACGGGCGTATTTCGGGCAAGTACATGCCGTATGCTCTCCTGGACTTCGACAAAGTTCAAGTTTTCGTCAATTCGGTAGATGGAAACCCAGAGAACCCTCTCTGGGCGGGCGGCAACACCCAGTATAAGTTCGATGTATCAAGAGTTACCGAACTCGTGATCCACCTTTACTTGCGGAACCCTAATGCGTCTCCCGGATCTGGCCGTAGCCAAGATATTTTCTTGGGCGTGGCTAGGATCAATCCACGATTTGAGGAGAGACAGACTGTCGTTGAGGATCCAAAGGCCAGTAAGAAGGACAGAGAGAAGGCCTCCGCCGAACAGGCCCAACGACCGAAATCCGATGGTCATAATGGAGTTGAATGGGTAGATATTCAGTTTGGGAGCGGCAAGATAAAGGTCGGCGTGGAATATGTCGAAACTCGTGCCGGCAAGCTAAAGATTGAAGACTTTGAGCTACTCAAGGTTGTTGGCAAAGGCAGTTTTGGCAAGGTCATGCAAGTTCGGAAGAAAGACACCAACCGGATCTACGCCCTCAAGACCATCCGAAAGGCTCACATCATCTCTCGATCCGAGGTGGCCCATACGCTAGCTGAACGGTCTGTGCTGGCGCAGATCAACAACCCTTTCATTGTACCTCTCAAATTCAGCTTTCAGTCTCCTGAGAAGCTCTATTTCGTCCTTGCCTTCGTCAATGGAGGAGAACTGTTCCACCATTTGCAGAAGGAACACCGGTTTGACGTGAACAGGGCTAGATTCTACACGGCCGAGCTGTTATGTGCATTGGAATGCTTGCATGGATTCAGTGTTATCTATCGCGACTTAAAGCCAGAGAACATCTTGCTCGATTACCAGGGCCACATTGCCTTGTGTGACTTTGGTCTTTGCAAGCTGGATATGAAGGATGAAGATCGAACTAATACGTTCTGTGGCACTCCTGAATATTTGGCTCCAGAGCTTCTCATGGGCAAGGGATACAACAAGACTGTGGACTGGTGGACGCTTGGCGTCTTGTTGTATGAAATGCTGACAGGCTTGCCACCATTCTATGATGAGAACACGAACGACATGTACCGCAAAATCCTCTCGGAGCCGCTGCATTTCTCCGACGTGGTCCCACCTGCTGCGAAGGACTTACTCACCAAGCTTCTGAATCGCGACCCAGAGGAGCGCCTTGGTGCCAACGGCTCGGCCGAGATCAAGGCCCATCCCTTCTTCCATGCCATTGATTGGCGCAAGCTGCTGCAGCGCAAATATGAGCCGACATTTAAACCTAGTGTGGTATGCTTCAACCCCGAGAACCTCCTACACCTTCAACAAAATTTGTATGCCAGTGGACTGACACCGCTACTTTTTAGGTCGATGCATTGGATACCAAGAATTTCGATGTAGGCTTCACCGACGAAGCGCCCCAGGACTCTCTTGTCGAAGGACCTTTGCTTTCCCAAACATTGCAGGACCAGTTTCAAGGTTTTAGCTACAATCGCCCGATTGCTGGACTCGGTGACGCTGGCGGTAGCGTCACCGATCCATCTTTTGTTGGAAGCATACAAGATCGGCGATAAGTACGCGGATGATTGTCACGCGCAGCGTGGAAATATATAGAGCGCGGTCAACATAAGGTTCTATCCCTTTCCCCTATCATTTGGCATTTGACCGATCTGGAAAGGGTTTCGAGGATATATCATTTGCAGACAGCCATTTGAGAACAAGGTTTTTAGCAGACATGCATTCGGAGTTTGGCAGGCAACGTTGGCATACGTCTGTTTTTTAGAGCAAGAATTGGGTCTGTGATGGTGACAATACCTTGATCAATCTCTTTTGCTGTTCGCATGGCATGTTACTCATGCCTTCGTTTCCATTATATTGTTGTTCCTGCTTTTGCCCAATGAAGGATTGGTAAAGACCATGATCAAGGCTTTTTATGGCAGGTCGTAGAGAAACGTACAAGAGAGACAAGTGATTGAATTCCGTACCTAGGTAACATATATACATACCAGCACCCTACTTTACTGGACTCGATTTGTGTAAACATGAGTAAATGAAAGCACGCGTGTGCACAGTAGCCGAGCTGCATTATGTTTTTTTATGAAATCTGGTCTGATTATGCGCAGTCGTCCGTCTGACAAGTTAGCGACAACACTGAACAGTGCCAGACTCAATGGCGACAGCATGAGCATTATGCATAGAAGTCGGCGAGTTGACTTTGAGTTTATGCATGAAGCAAGCAGACTAACTTACATGTATATCTACATGCTTCGTTGCCGCTGGTGAGTCTGCCTGCCTAACACGCCTTCAGTTGCGCCACTTGAGATGTCTCCAACACACGCCAGTTGCCTGTCGCTTCCAAGTTGCAAGTTGCAACACGCCACTGGCCACTTGCAAGTTGCCAGACGTCAGGTGGTGTCATCAGCGGCTCGGGAATGTAGCGTCTGGTGGGTCCAATCCTTCGACATGGCTCCACCACAGCTTCCTGCAGGTCGGGCAGTTCATGAGCTTAGCTTCAATTGGGTGGGTTTTGGCAACTCACTTCAAAACCCCTCCCCCCGCCTTCCGCTGAACTTAGAAGCTCCTGAGTCCTGACGTTGGAAAGAGCATTGCTTGAGCTTTCATTTCCAACCTTCTTCGCCACAGCAACCAAATCTTTTACGGAAATTGCTTCCAGCTGTGGCACTTGCTTCTTCATTTGATCTCTGTACGTCACTCGTGACGGCCGCTTCCAACAAGGGTTGCCATTGATCTGGCACCTCGTTCCCCCACCTGTCTTTCCCCGATCTGTTCTCAACGACGTGCTGACGATATCCCTCCGAAAGGCTTTAGAACTCCACAGCTTTGTGTCTTTGACTGCATCACCTGCAAACACTTAGCCATGGCCCCCGCCAACACCCTGCCCGTCTGGGCAGAGCTCGAAGCCCACCGCGACAGTGTCGGCCAGAACTTCGCTCTGAAGGAGGCTTTTGCGTCGGATCCCGAGAGATTCTCGCGATTTTCTCGCACCTTTCAATCGTCCGGTGTTTCGGCCGATATCTTGTTCGACTTCAGCAAGAACTTCCTGACCGATGAAACCCTGGATCTGCTCGTCAAGCTGGCTGAACAGGCTGGCGTGGAGAAAAAGCGTGATGCCATGTTTGCCGGCGAGGAGATCAACTTCACTGAGAAACGAGCCGTTTATCATACCGCCCTTCGCAATGTCAGTGGGTGGGACATGAAGGTCAATGGCGTGGATGTCATGAATACTGCTGGTGGTGTGAAGGATGTTCTCAACCACATGAAGGAATTCTCTGAGCAGGTCCGAAGTGGTGATTGGAAGGGGTTCACTGGTAAAAAGTTGACCACCATTATCAACGTTGGCATTGGAGGTTCCGATCTGTAAGTTGTCTGCAGCACTGAGAACTTCAGAACTCGAGAAGAGAATGCGCTCCATGGCCGCTATACGAGTACTGATCCATGTTTTATAAAGTGGCCCTGTCATGGTTACCGAGGCCCTTAAACACTATGGTGCTGACGACATGACGCTGCACTTTGTCTCCAACATTGATGGCACGCACATGGCCGAGGCGTTGAAGCACTCTGACCCGGAAACAACCCTCTTTCTCATTGCTTCCAAGACTTTTACTACCGCCGAGACAACGACCAATGCCAACACAGCAAAGTCATGGTTCTTGAACAAGACAGATAATAAGGGCGATATTGCCAAGCACTTTGTTGCGCTATCTACCAACGAAGCAGAAGTCACGAAATTCGGAATTGACAGCAAGAACATGTTTGGATTCGAGAGCTGGGTTGGCGGTCGCTATTCTGTATGGAGCGCCATTGGCTTGAGCGTTGCTTTGTACATTGGTTTCGACAACTTCCACAAGTTCCTGAGCGGTGCTCATGCCATGGACAAGCACTTCCGAGAGACCCCGCTGAAGCAGAACATTCCTATTTTGGGAGGTCTCCTCAGTGTTTGGTACTCTGACTTCTTCCACTCTCAGACGCATCTCGTCGCTCCGTAAGTAATACCTCTTGCGTAGACAGCATATGTTATGAAAACTGCTTCAATGCGAGCGGCTCGGCCTACTTGTGCTAACTGTACAAAGCTTCGATCAATATCTCCACCGATTCCCAGCCTACCTGCAGCAGCTTTCGATGGAGTCAAATGGAAAGTCCGTGGCTTCTGACGGAACTGCCGTCAAATACACAACAGGTAAAGACGGTTTCACATTGATGTATCGGCATTCGCAAACGATTGTGGCTAACTGTTTTCAGGCCCTGTCCTATTCGGCGAGCCTTGCACCAACGCTCAGCACTCCTTTTTCCAGCTCGTCCATCAGGGCACCAAGCTGATCCCGACCGACTTCATCCTTGCTGCCAAGTCGCACAACCCCATCAGTGATAACTTGCACCAGAAGATGCTAGCCTCGAATTTCTTTGCCCAGGCCGAAGCTCTCATGGTAGGAAAGACGGACGAGGAGGTCAAGTCTGAGGGAACTGCCAAGGAACTCGTGCCTCACAAGCGCTTCCTCGGGAACCGCCCTACCACGTCCATTCTTGTAGGAGGATCTATTGGCCCTGCCGAGCTCGGAGCACTAATCGTATACTACGAGCACCTGACTTTCACCGAAGGTGCCATTTGGGACATCAACAGTTTCGACCAATGGGGCGTCGAGCTGGGCAAGGTCCTCGCCAAGAAGATCCTCAAGGAATTGGATGAGTCTGGCAGTGGTGAAGGGCACGACCCCTCCACCGGTGGCCTGATTGGAGCGTTCAAGAAGTATTCCAAGATGTAAAAGCTTGTCCTCTCTCGCACGCGACCCTGTCTATAACGACACGACTCAGCGGATTTATGAGGGCATGAGATGTCAAAAAGAGAAAAAAGGAGTGACGATTAAGTAGTATATACAGTGAAAATCGCCCGTTGCCACGTTACAGTTCTCCATACATGGGTATATTTGTGTGTAGACTCAAGTATATACCCGCATTATTTAACATAGCATGGGCGTGGATTTGAGAAAAAGGTACAGCGGCCGTCGAGCCCGAGACTGGGCCACACCAATGCGTGACATAGGGGACAGACATAGATGATAGCATGCTTCATGTGGGTGCGACACGCTTCATCAAGAGCTTGCTGCGGGACGAAACAGGGAAACAAAGACGCCTTTCACGGACAAAGTCGGGACAAATCGTGGGTTGGCCTGATCGGAGTATGTACATACATACATGGATACCTACGTATGTACATGCCCCAGATCATGTTTCGAACTTTCGAACCAAATGTCTCAACTTCCAAGGCGCTGCCAAAGCGTCGGCAGCTTCCCCATTTCACAAACTCCGGGGCCCCGGATAATGTAAAGCGCACGGAAGACAGCATGCATGGACGGGGCATGGCAGACCCGGAGACTCGGGCTTGGAACCCGGTGATGTGGCTCATGGTTATGTTGATCGTTGTAATCCGCGCAGACGAGCTCAATTCCTACGGTACCTACATACTCCGTATGTAGTCGGAACAAATTGCACGTCGCAAAGTCGGCGGCTGCTGCGGCATGGCAATCGTAGAACGGGCCTTTTGGCGCTGTTTTGATGCTCGTTTTGATGCTCGTTTTGATGCTGGGCCCCGCTGGAAATTAGCGCGATGCACGTGGTGCGTGACCACTCTGAATCACTGATGGCAGATGATGGGGAGTTTGTTGACTGGGATCAGGGGCGTGCAGCTGTCACGAACCGTGAACGGCCGGTCGTTCGGGGTAATGCATGCGTCAGAGGCTCAGGGATCCACCTGCAAGATGATGATGAGAACTCAGCAGAACTGTACGCATAGGTAGGTGCTCCGTACGATAGGGCGAGAGATGCCTACAACAAGATAACTGCGGCGGGCCATATCAATGATCATCGTGCAAGTGAATGTAGGTATTGTATTGTGAATTTGTGAATGCGATCAGTCCACTGAGGGCATCACCTTCACTCCCTGCAGGCTGCAGCCTTAAAAAACAACGGGTATGAGGTACGGGTAACGGAGTACCTATTCCTGCATCGCGCGCGAATAATACGCAGGGAAAAAACTTGGCTCCAATTGGCATTATATAGCACTGGAGTCATTTCACATCGTTCCAATGAAGGCAATTGATGTGATTCTTTTAGCAGCTTGTTTCTCGGTCTTGCACATTGGCTCGCTCTTGACAACCTCATGATGTGTGATCACTGATGACTGCTACTCCGCGGCACCATGGCCATCGAAGTCCATCCAAGCGAACCACCATTGTGGCCACTTGCGTCATCATCCGCCCCGTGCCGTTGCAGATTGCAATCCCCTCCTTCTCGCATCTTCGAAGACCCCAACGGCCGCCCACATGCAGGTGAGCCCCTTGTAAAACGGCCCCCGCTACATACCAGGTACTCCGTACGCCCCACCTCAATTCATCCAATTCTTTGACCTCACTGGCATCACTTGTTCTACGGTACCTACCTAAATGTGTACCTCTATACTGTACCGTGATTCGAAACGGTGGCAGAATGACCACGAGGTCAACGAAGCTGCATGACGATTCTCTTTGCGGTTACTAAAAAGTGAATTTGTCTGGCTCTTGTCATCATGTAATAGATTTGAATAATTAGTTGATGTCGTGGTCACTTGGCTTGCTCAAGAACTGTATGTGGAGCATACGTATGTCATATCAATGGCAATCACTTCACCGAATAACGCCGCCAGTGATGAGATATCGTCGGTTGAACACGTCGCAAGGCAAATGTGCCTGGTTCATGTCACAACCGTACCACCGCAACAGCATCACCATGCCGCATCGGCTCGTACAAGAGGAATTGAGATATGCACTTTAGGCTCGTATTGCTTGCCTTTGTGAACAATTATATGAAATCACCGCAGGCAAGGGCCTAGATTCGACAGCAGGCAGATGTTGTTATGCCATGTCCATTGTCGCCCCTCGGCAAGCTGAGGTATAATCATTTATCCGAATCGGAAGGTTAGTAGGCCCAAGTGCAACGGAAACCCGGTCGAGATGGTGAGAGTCCCGTGAGACTCTTGCCGTGTTTACTTGTTTCCCTCAGTCGTTCGCTCCTTCTGGGTCAGTGCCCAATGCGATACACAACATCAAGCTAGAAGATGCACAATGAAGTGGCTGTAAGTACCATACGTCCGCGCTGGCGACGTCTAAAAGGTGAAGCTCATCGTCGGTAGCTGCCGCTAATTGCTAACTGCAGACCTTGGCTCTTGTAACTGTTCCCAGAGGAAGAGCTCGGCCGTGAAGGGGGTTAAGAGTGTAAGTATGTACTGTAGCGTCGGCACTATCGACCGCACAGCGCCGAAGGAGGCTAGCCCGGTCTTGACTCTTCCGGGTTCCCGTCTTCTTCACTCACGATCATGACGAAGTCGTGGCCGCTGGCCTTTCCTGTTGATATCGTTCCTGAGCACGGGCTACTACACGGGCTGAATTACCTGGCCACGAAGCTCATTGGCCGACAAACGTCCGCGTAAGGATGACAAGAGAAATGGCACGACAAGTTCTCGTTTCACAAGGAATCACAACACTCGAGCGTGCCTTCCGAGTTCAATGTTCTCGACTTCACGATGTGCACTCCCCACCCAGCCCACCATTCGTGCGATGCACCCCGCTTCCCTGGCCCGCACCTGCGAGTTGTCAACTTTCAAGGGAAAGCGCCGGAGCGATTGCTCGGCAACAAAAGGAAGGCCGGGGCGGCAGCTGCAGTTCCGCTGGTCACCTCGCAGGTCGCGGCTGCACCGACTGCCAGGACGTGGTGGTACATGCATACACATACTGTACCTACAACTTACACGTCATCATTGCCCCTCCCCTTGTGATCGCTCCTTCCCTAATACCATTTGACAATACGCCCTTGGCCTTTTGGCTTGCTGCCCCACCGACCAGACCTCGATACATCAACTGCCACAAGGCCTCCATGCCACCTGCCTTCGTCCACTATGCAGGAGCCGTGCCGTCATGATAAACTTTGGACTTTTCCAAGGACGCCCTTAACTTTATATATTCTGCTTAGTCCCTCTCTCTCGTACCCAGCTTTATACCTTCCCACTTTCTTCACTCAAACGATTAGTGTTCTGTGATCTACACATCTCAAAGCCCATTCTGGTCGTCTCGATCGCTCACCTTCTCACTAAATTTGTTCTTTGTTCCCTAGACTGTTCGCTGTCGTTCAGTGTAGTTGATCCTTCTTTCGAGGTGACTTGATCATTGATTCCCCAACACGCAGCCTAATCCATACAACTATTCGTTTTCAAGATGGCTTCCAGCACAAAGAAGGCTGTTCATTTTGGTGCGGGCAACATTGGTAAGTTACTCCTGATGGCGCACGGATGAGTGTACTTTTCGAAATTGAGCCCATCATCTCCCCATGGAAAGAGTCGTTAGCGGAATTGTAACTAATTTTATTACTTTTAGGCCGTGGATTTGTTGCCTGCTTCTTGCACAACTCTGGATACGAAGTCGTGTTTGCCGACGTTGTTGATACGCTAATCGACAAGATCAACGCAGCACCTTCATACAAGGTCATCGAGGTCGGAACAGAGGGGACTACCGAGATCACAATCACAAACTACCGTGCTATCAACTCCAAGACGCATGAGGAGGACTTGATCAGCGAAATTTCCACGGCCGACATCGTCACCTGCTCTGTCGGACCTAACATCCTTAAGTTCATCGCGCCTGTAATTGCTAAGGGTATCGATCGCCGGCCAAGCGATGCGTTACCTCTTTCAGTTATTGCTTGCGAGAACGCTATTGGCGCTACAGATACCCTCGCCAAATTCATCAAAGATGACAGTAACACACCATCTGAACGTCTAGAAGACCATCATGTTCGAGCTCGGTACGCAAACTCGGCTATTGACCGCATTGTGCCTGCCCAGGATCCCAACGCCGGTCTTAATGTCACACTTGAGAAGTTCTACGAATGGATTGTTGACAAAACTCCTTTCGAGGACGTTGGAGTTCCTTCCATTGAAGGTATCCAATGGGTTGACAATCTTGGGCCCTTTATTGAACGCAAGCTGTTCACCGTCAACACTGGCCACGCCACGGCAGCCTACCACGGCTACAACCGAAGAAAGCGCACAGTTTACGATGCTCTGCAAGACAAGGACATTATGTCAGAAGTTCGCGGTGCGCTTATGGAAACCAAAAATCTCATCGTCACAAAGCACCAGTTCAAAGAGGATGATCAGACTGAATACGTTGAGAAGATTATCAAGCGAATCGGCAATCCTCATCTGGAAGACGCCGTGGAACGCGTTGGCCGCGCGCCTCTCAGAAAGCTTAGTCGTAAGGAGCGCTTCATCGGTCCCGCAGCGGAGCTTGCTGAAAATGGGCAGCCCATCAAGTTTCTTCTTGATGCCATCGAAATGTGCTTCCGCTTCCAGAATGTGGAAGACGATGAGGAATCAAAGGAACTGGCCAACATCATGGCTCAGAACTCAGCCGACGAAATTGTCAGCAAAGTCTGTGAAATACAGAGTGGCGAAAAGATTTATCCTCAATTGGTTCAGGTTGTACAACGTGTACTTGACGACAGCCGCGAAGATTGACTAGATGGTGGGGATGACAGCCGAGGGCTTCACGCAAAAATGTGACGGCTGATTAACCTTAGGCGACGACCATGATGCATATGATACTAGCTTTGATGGCGTTTTTTTCTTCTGACAATTTTTAGTTTTTTAAACGGGATTTCAACAAATATTTGCTGACGAGCATGGCGCTTGGGAGGTGTTTGAGTTTTGTAGTAGCTAATGAATTCACTGAGCACTCGGCTGGACCTCACGATCGTGGAACTGGCTTTAAGCTCGACAACGGCATGATAGAATGATTCAATACAATTACCCAGACCTTTCTTATTTCACACCTCCATATTGAGAATTGTGTTCATCTGAATCCTAAGACGTGTAGGCGAGGAGAGGAGTATTTGTTTCTTGAGCTTCTATTTTCATCAGTCCGCATTTTCAGCAGAGAGCCACATTGTTGCCCACAGCCGAAATGGTAGTCTATTTGTTATTGGAAAAATTAAGGGTAGCTTTAATTCCACGGCCCATTTTTTTTATTTCCACGGCCCATTTGTTTATTTCCACGGCCCATTTCTTTTATTTCCACGGCCCTGATAATTTGGGTGGCTTTAATTCCACCGCCCTAATAATTTGCCAAGTATCCGGCCACATACTGTAAAAATGTTTTTTTGGAGAACTCGATGTCAGAAGTTTCGAGTCACGAGGTATTCCGTGACTAAAAAGGCATTTACATTTACTAGCTAAACGCACCAAAAGTAATGTATCTAAGAAAGCGGATTGCCACCAGTAGCAGGAGCATGCCAGGTATGGTTTTGGGCGATTGTTTCGAAATGACTAGGATCGCGCGCAGTACTAGCATCGCCACGACCCCTCCTATTGCCTCCTGCAGGCCGACCAGCTCTACCAGCTCTACCAGCTCTACCAACCCCCCTACTTCCTCTCGGCCTACCTCTCGGCCTACCACGGCCACGAGGCGTATCGTTTCCATCAGTAGGAGCCTGCGATGCGGAGATAGTTGCAGTAGACCCCTGGGGCCTACCGCGACGGGTGACAGTGACGAGAGGTTCGAGAATCGGCATGGGACGGTCGACGATGAGGTCTTCGGGGTTGATTTCGCGGTCGAAATACCAATGAGGATCGATATCTCGAAGCTCCAGGATGAGATTGTCTGCAAGTCGCTGTGAAATCGTATGCTTGCATGGCAGGCCCATGGATTTGGTAAAGAGCCCTGTGCATGCAGCGACTCGTTCCTCCTCAGAATCTTGCAGGTGGTTGGCGGCGAGGTAAGTTCTCTGCTTCTCTATCAATTTCAAGGCGAATGGGTAAACGTATCTTCTGACAGCATTGTACAGAGGGCTTCGGAGACTGTTCGGTTGTGCTTTTTTCCCATCAGCGCGATCAGCTTCATACTTAGAGATTTGTGCCATCCAGATGTTCTTGATGTGCTTGTAAAAGGTCAGGAGATCACTATGTAGTCGAATTACATAAGTTGCTCTTGATCAGGTGGTGGTTATTTTCTACGAGTCACATGATTTGCAGTAGCCGGATCGGGGGATACTTAGTAAATTATTAGGGCGGTGGAATTAAAGCCACCCAAATTATCAGGGCCGTGGAAATAAATGAAATGGGCCGTGGAAATAAAAAAAATGGGCCGTGGAATTAAAGCTACCCAAAATTAATTGGGATGAATCATGAGTGCTCCATAGGCTTCAACAATGCGGCCGCGGAAGACACCTGCCAAAGCCGTTCGTTGAGAGGTAATGTAGGTAGTGTGAAGCGTCCCGGTCAATTGCACCAACGAGATTTGGACGGAGCCGTTGCGATTCTCGGTTTCCGTACGAACCTGTCGAACTGAATTTCACCAAACTCCTCGGATGGGAATATCGTGTACGTACAATGACTTCAAATTCGTGATTTTCGCAGCGAAGTCTAGAGCAGGAGGTTTCCGACATTGAGTGAGACTTTGGCGGTTAGTGAGGAGGGTTGTGAGTCGTGAGTCGTGACCTCCCCAAATCTGGAGCCGTTGGTGGAGTCCGGCCAACCACTGACCAGCCCTAGATAGGTACCTCCAAGGTACCTAGCAAGACCTTCAAGTTCGATGCCTTTGCCGCCTTCTTGCCCATGTCGCATTGTTGCCTCAAGCATCATTCCGATAAACGGGATCAACTATCCTGGTCTATATTTTCCCCTGCAGCTCCGAAAGCTTAAATGCACCTTGAACAGAGAAAATCGACCCTCTGAACCGACCGCGATGCCACCATGGCAGCCGTCCAGCCTCGGACGCGTCCCCGTCTGAACATCGCGATCGCGAACTCGAGACCGAAGCCGGCTGCGATAACGACTTCGTATCATGATAATGCAGAGAATTCACAGGGTTTTCTTGCGGTGCCGCCGCCGCTGTCTGTGTTTCTGACGAACTTGAGGCTACTTGACCTGGATTTGCTGCCAGACTGGCCAGACATTACAATGAGCACATTCTCAACAACGGGAGTACAAGGTCAGAAGAGAAGGGTTCAATGCGTGGAATGGGTGTTGGCCAAGCTCTTTGAGATATGGGATCCCGAGGAAGCCCGCTCGGTAAGTAACTTGATGTCTCGAAAGGGGAAGCTACACGTTCGCTACCGTTGGCTTACAAAAGGGCAGAAGCTCAGCTCATTATTCCCCCCTCACGATCAAATCCAATCCATTACTCTAAGAGCTGCTCTTCTGCGAGCGCTAGACGTAGTCAAAAAGAATGGCTTTCTAGGCCGCGACTCAGTCATACGAAAAACCATGCTCGATGACTGCAAAGGAGAGCGTTTAGAGGAAGTCTTGTCCTACTTCTCTACAGCGGTGTTGAAACGGGTCACTGAAGAGAGCATGACTGCCGCCGATCAGCATTATCCCATTGCCGTCAAGTTAGCACTTGAAAACAGAGGCTACGATGGGGACAATACCGAGCTGCAAGCCATGAATCTTGCGCACCGAGCCTCGCTGAGTCGATTCTTGGAAGACAAGGATAGGCTGAGATCCAAGTATCGCGACTTTGCCGAATTGCTGAGCATCAAGGAGCGAGGTCTCGTGCGCAGGATGGAAGCGATTCGGGCAAAGGAAGCCCACGATACTCAAGACACGTTGTCCAACAACGCCAAGGAGGAAATGCGTCGGTTGATTCGTAACAACTGGTCTGGAAACGAAGACTGGATGGAGACCCTACTCAAGGGTGATTGCCACGCTACTAAAGAATCGGGTTTGCTGGGCATGCCGTTCGACAGAGTGTGGCGACGGGTTCAACAAGACCGTCTAGCCGAGATCGAGGATGATGCACGTGGTCTCTTAGAGCAGCTTGACTACAGAGTAAAGCTACAAAAGGAAAGATTGGCCAGGTGGACGACTTTTCGAAGTAGCTCGTTCGGCCAAACAGCCGAGGCTCCTTTCTCGCCGTCGAAGAGACAAGATTCTGCCAAAATCCCGAACCGTGGGATTGACTTCCAATTTTCTGGCCATCATGGCTTACAGGTCGGCGCGACGTCACAAGCGCTAGGAACCAGCCAGTGGGAATGGAAGTCGAAGGACTCGCAAAGCTATGACCAACTTTTGAGTGCGCTCACGGATGATCTGGGGCGTATCAAAAAAGTCGACTCGACCGCTCTGAAGTTCTTCGGTCAAAAGAGTTCACACCTCGGAACCTCAGAGGATTCTTTGGGCGCTGGATTCGTAGACTGTAGGGGAAATGTTTCGGAGATGAGCGACCTAGAAGACGAACCTCATGAGACCGTGATGGCCGACATACCTGTTCGAACTAACAGGGCCAAGCTGGATAGTTTGCGGCGACACTTTGTCAAACCACAAATGTCAGTTTCGGAGATATTCGCTCAGTCTACATCGACACAATCATCGTCATCTTCATCTCCTAGTGACGAGCAACCAGTATCTCGTCAAGAAGAGTTCTTTCTTCATCCTACAGATGAAGTTGAGGAGCTCGAACCCGCTCCGTCACCGACACAAGACATGGCAGACGACATACTCGAGGCCATGGACCATGCTTCGCCATCTCCCATTTTGCACCCAAAGCCAAGGCCTGCGTTGTCTCTTGCTCAACGAACGCGTCTGTCTATGGCGGGCAATCAATCTCCATTTTTGAACGAAGAAGGAGCAGAGTTACCGCTTCGACCTCGTGTCTCGCGGAACGAGGCTGGGGTAATAAGTCCCTCTGAATTGGGTTCTGTAAAAGCGGATTTGGAAGGCATGGATCTGGCTAGTCGGACTCGTCTCAGCATGGCTGGCTTTGAACAGGCGCAGAAAAAGGCCCAGCTAAAGCGACGTGAATCACTACGTAGAAACAAGGCATTACCCCGAAAAGAGGAGATTGGTCTTGCAAAACTAGATGAGGAGGGGGTAGGAGAGGATGAGTCTAGGCTCGATCACGAGGCGTTGACACAGGAGCTGATAATGGAGGAGGACATGGAGGCTGTATTCAAGTCGAGGCCTAAGATGAGGACGAGTCCGCTAGGGAGTCCAGCGATGGGGTGGTAGATTAATACATAGAAGTGAGGGAATTGCGCCATGGCTGGGTATGGACTCCATTATGCTCGAGGTGCAATGGGCATCCTGGCGTTCGCATTTGACTGACGGTCTGAGTCCGTCTCTTTTACCTATCGAGTATTCCCCCCATCGCCTCATGAGTTTGTTCATATGTATTCGTGTATTACGTTCTACACAACTCGCGCGTCTATCCATCAGATCGTACAGTACAAACAGTCCCTAAGCCCTGCCCTTTTACCATCCCTGTCTCTTCAATTCAACCACCCGACTGACAACAGCCTTGAACCCCACCTTGAATCTCGCCCTCCATCGCGAGCTACTCAACCTCTTTCTCTTGTTACTCGCCCTTTCGTGAAATTTTTGCGAATGGAACTTTTCTCGAATCTTTTGCTCTCGGCACAGCCTGTCTAGCAAGCGGACAGCAACCATGGGTGTTGGCGCAGACTGCGGCGTGACTCTGTCCTTAATGAAGACGGTTCGACCGGTGAGGGCTCTGCTGCGCAAGACCGGCTCATCGAGAGGGTTGATCATCTTGGTGCCTTTACGGTTCTTGTCGGTGTTTCCGGAGATGATTTCTGTGAGCTGTATTGAGGCGTTGGCGTCGTAGGAATGAGAAGTTTGGTCCTGTTTTGGAGATGCTTGTTCGGCTTTGCTGGAATCGAGCGGTGGTGGTGGCGGTGGCGGTGAGGAGGACGCTGGCGCATCGAGAATCGACTCCGACGTCGTGGGGGAGGGTGACGGGTCAAATATGGATGCTCCGGAGGTGGACGTTGGGTTGCGGTTTTGGCGAGGCGGTGCGGGCTCGTCGGGCACGTAGTCGCCTACGAGGGGATTTGATCGCGCATTATTGGAGAGTGTATTTTGGAACGGCGATCGTTTTGGTGGTGCGCTCCGTAAAGGGATTGCGGAAGAGAAGGCTCGCGTGGTGATGGGATTGGCGGTAGTTGAGGCGAACAAGCGGCCAGCCATGGCGCTGGCGTATCTCACCGTGGCCCTGTAACTGTTAGGACTTCTCGAGCACAACGTTTCAGTTGAAAGAAATGGAGAGCGTACATGTTGACAACACTTTCTGGCGCAGCTGGGCTGTCGAGCCTGAGGGTCAGTTGAGTAGGGAGTCGGGACAGAGGCACCAGTTCACAAACGCTGCTTTATCCTCAACATGGCGCAAACTATCTCGAACAGAAAAGTGATGCAAGATGGCCGGATCGGAGCAATGTTGATACGAAGCCTGGTAATTTGCAGGTGGGCGGGGCCGTACGGCGATTTGGGCGGCTTCAGCAGTTCAGCTTGGGCAAGCTCCACTGTAACCAGTTGGTTCACAAAGCCAAGACGAGGCTAGATGGCTCCGATGTCTTTTTCCTCGAAGCTTCAATCACAAGAACCATAAATTCTACCTCCATCAGCATACACGCCACGTGAAGTTGAACGATCCCCGTGCAGCTGACCTCGACGACTGAACGAACCATTTTCCCCCAACTTTCGTCTGACATTCGAGCTTTCGATTCTCCCGACGCAACTTGTCCAAATACACCCGACTAGACGTAGGTTGAGAGGAGTGTCGCGAGAAGCTTTCATCACGACAGCTTTTTGGCATGTCCTACAACCAGTATGGGGGTAAGTTACATCGAAATACTTCGTGGAGGGGTCAACGAAATGGATGATCTGACTTAAGCTTCCCAGGCAATCCCTATGGCATGCCACCTGGCTACGGTGGCGGATATGGCGCGCCGCCGCCTGGTATGAATGCGCCGCCAGGATTAGGTACGATAGACAGGAACTGTTTCCATCATCAATGACTAGACAATACTGATTCGCGACATCTTGCAGGAGCTCCTCCTGGTATGGCTGCTCCCCCGGGCATGAGCGCCCCTCCAGGTATGCAGCAGGCAAACGCTCCCCAATCCGGGCGTCCTGGCGGCTTACCCGCCAACTTTCAGGCTCCTGCCAACATGCCCAATATCAACTTCAACGCGCCCGTTATTCGATTAGGGACAACTGCGCCCTCTGCTGAGGGCGGACGAGGTGACCGGACACAGGCTCCTGGCCATGGCGGTATGGGCGGTGGCGGCGGCGGGCGATCTGGTCACGGCATGGAACGTGGTTCGGAACAGAGCCGAGGTGCCGCGAGAGAAGCTGGCCAATCTCTAATACCACCGACAAGTGATGAGCGGTTACGGACGATCATGCTTTACCAAATACCTGATGGTGTTCGTGGCGACGATGGGGTGCAGAAGCTGTTGGGATCGATTGGAACTTTGCGCAAGTGGGAATCTTCTGCAAGCGCGATGGACGATCACAAAGGTACCAGATTTGGGTTCGCTCTATTTGAAGATGCGGATTCTGTATTCAATGCGGTCAAACTACTATATGAACAGGATGTGGAGGTGCCAGTTTACCGTCAAAACGGTTCGAGCGATCCTCCACCCGAGAATGACGATTACGAAGGTATCGAGAAAACGAAGCTACATTGCGCCGTTGATCCTGCTTCACTCAAGTACGTGGAATCAGTCGAAGAGAAAAGGGCGAACGATCCGGATGCTCCAGGCAGGCTCGAAAGCGCCAAGGCAGAACTCAAGAGATTTGTCCGAGAGTTGTTCTACCCTCCAATCAGTAACGGGGCCGATGTTGACGGAGATACCGCGATGAAGAATGGCACCGACGAGAACGTGGAAGTGGTCAATATCGCCATAGCCCAAGAAGACGAACTTGCTGACATACCCGCGGAAATGCGAGAGGTTGTCGCAGGAGAAATCGCTGCCTTTCGAGAACGAAGTAACCAACGCGATCTTGAACGGCTGCGAAAAGAAGAGGAGATAGAAGAGATGGAACGGCGAAAGAACGGGGCATCTCGTCAAACGGCAGGTTCCAACAACATTCCTCTGGGGCCCAGAGCATCATTGCCCAATGCGCCATCTGGACCTCGAGGCCAAAACGGAGCATCTAGAGGAGTGTCGTTTCTTAATGTGCATGGAGAATTTGGCATCAATCGTGCTGAGGAGGAGACTGATGCTAGTGACGAGGAACTTCGTCGTAGACACGTCCAAGACCAGAATGCAGAAGATGAGAAGGCCTACATGGACGCTGAGCGTAAATGGGCAAACCGAGAACGATCCAGACAATCTGCGCTTGATAGAGAACAGGACCGTGAGAAGCAAGAGGCGGAATCAGAGCAGCGCAAGAAGGATGAGCAACTAGAGAGAGAAAGGTCGTGGAACGATGAACGCGAGGCGAGCCGCAAGTCGCATCTTTACTACCGTGACCACGGCACTTGGGCCAGGAAACGAGGCATGGATCGGGTCGACGAAGAGACTCAGGACGAGCTGGATCGACGAGCAGAAAGTGAAGAACTTCGGAGAGAAGAAGTCCAGATGGAGAGGGCCCGAGGCATGGCCAACTCATTCCTGGACCAACAAGCGGAGGAAATGGATCGGCGCGAAGCCGCCACAGCTTCTGCAGCGGCTGCAGCTCCTCAACCGTTCAAGCTGTCGCTTGGCGCTGCTGCACAAAAAGCGCAAGCCTCCAAGGGTCCTCAACGCCGGACAATCGCAGAAGTCGAGGGTCTGCTGGACGATGAAGATACGGAGCAGTCCAGCAAGCGCCAGCTTATTCCTATTCAAATGGAGCCCATAAGTGGTGCTGCCGCCATGACTGAGGAGGAAATTTCTCAGGCTGTCCGGGCACTGGCGCAAGAAATCCCGTCAGAGAAGGAAGGCCTTTGGAATTGGGAGGTCAAGTGGGATTACATGGACGACTCAATCGTGCGGGAGAAACTGCGACCATTTGTTGAGAAGAAGGTTGTGGATTATCTCGGTGTTCAAGAGGAAATGCTGGTCGAGGCTGTAGAGGAACATTTGCGAAAGCATGGTACCGCGCCGGCGCTGGTGGATGAATTAGAAGGGGTAAGTTGTCTTAGCGAATTTCGTCTCCAGCTCTCCAAGCGAAAGAATGAACGTTACTAACATAATTCTAGGCCCTTGATGAGGATGCGGAGGATCTGGTAAAGAAGCTATGGAGGATGGTGATTTTCTTCACAGAAAGCGAGAAGCGAGGACTGCCGGCGTAGTTTGATGAGGGTTTCGGGTCATGAATGGAGCAAACGTCTGCACTCTCCTACAATAGACCGAGAAGGGGGGCCGTGTTATTGAGGAATTCACGTTTTTATTGGGCTTGGTTGTGAGTCAGATTACAGTGGCGCATGGTTGAAGAATCTTCATGAGGAGTAGGGATATAAGGCAATGCAGTCAGGCATTTTCTCTGCTCATGGCCTGCTACAGTAAGGAATGTCTGATGCTTCGTCCACGAAGGGAGTGTCTAGCCACGACATCCCTGGTATTTAGTGACTGACGCCAATTCGCTTCCTATTCTCACAGGACGTCCTGACAGCGACCCATTCAAGAATCAGAAACCGTTCGTGACATGATATTACAATCAAAGTTCAATCTTTGAAAAGAAAGGTGCTTTGATTTATTTACGGAGAGAGAGAAAAATGCTTTACGTTAAGCCTTGTAGCACTAGGTGACGTCACCCAACCCTGCTGAGGTGACTTGAGACGATTCGATTCATCACATCATGTTACCCAGCGCCGAAAGTCGCTTCTCTCGTTGCTGAATTGGAGACCTTACTTTCGGGGCATCAGACAAAGCCGAAAATAATGAAACTTTTGATAGCAAGTAAAAGCAAACAGATGGTGTGGGGATGTGTGAAAAGGAGGATTGGACAGGTTTCATACAGGGTGGCACATGTTTACCTAGGAGGTAGGTAGCAGATGCTATCTATCCATCCGCTGTCCGGGCCACACGACAAATACTCACCACTAATCGCATTGCTGAGATGCTCCAAGCCAATCCAAACTGCACAGACAGGTCAGCCGCAACGAGACAGATCTATTCAGCTGCAGATGGACGGGGTGGCGTTCTCGAGTCGGAAAGGAAGGTGAGAGTTGCTGTCGGGGAAGCGGGGGAGTTGGTAGGTAAAAATGCGGTGATGCGATATGATGTGCCTGATGTGATGGGCTGGGAAGCGGCTGGATGCACATAGGTACACACAAGAAGAAGATCGATCGAATCGTCTGCCGACTTAGCCGTTTCTGGCCGAGTATCGCTGGTAGACGGCATGCTCGTTGCCCAGATTACTCCTACCTACCTCCCCGCTACAAAGGTGCCGCAAGGTGTACGACTGTCTCATACGGCACTTTGCCTCCCATGATTGGCGGTGATGCCGGGAAATCCAAAGACCAGACAAGACTTTGGAGGTTTTCATCTTATGCTTTGCGGATCTTCGTTGTGTGCAACGACAACCTGACGCTTGCTCATCGTCATCACGACCCATCCCGAGACATGTAAGCCGCTATCGTAAATAGGTACCAAAGTGAACTTCTCCGCATGAAGTGGTTGTATTCCCTGCGGAGTCCGATGCCAAGACAAGCGATGTGTCTGTACTACCTCAGCTCTACCTACCACTGAGGAGGGAAAAAAGAAAAGTATACCGAGCAATGACGGGAGGTTTGCGAGAGGGTTTGATAGTTCAAGATTCCCTCTTTCGCTGTCACCAAATCGTCTTTATACTTGCACGGGTTTGCGGATCTAATACTGCTGTCAAGAAGAAAAAGCTTCATCACGTCTACAACATCACAATACGATAATGGCGGAGATTGGACGTTTGAATGCCGAACCAGCGCATGCTCCTCGCAGTAAGCGCGACGACGTCCCCTCGGTAGATTACTCACCCAGAACACGAACAGGAAATTCTCGTCGAAGAAGCTCTGGAGCCATGAGCCCTCTCTCGCGCCGCTTAGCAATCCCGAAGGAACCAGACCGGCAGCCGCGGAAACTCATCTTGTGCTTTGACGGGACTGGCAATAAGTTCCACGGCAACGAAAGTGATAGCAATATTCTCAAGATCTTCCGCATGCTTGATCGGTCTGCTGGCGATCAATACCACTACTACCAGCGTGAGCCCTCCTTGTTTTAAAGAGAAACATTTTAAGTCCTTTGACTATCATCTTATCTTGGCAACACGCAACCGAAAGTATGTCGTTTGGACGCTGACTTTGACATCTCCTGGTAGCTGGCATTGGCACCTATGTTATATCGGATTCTCTATCACATAGCGGCCTTCGCGCACGAATGAAATCATGGTATCAAAAGGCCAAAGACTCGGCCATCGGCTCATCCTTTGATCAACACGTCGTCGGCGGGTATCGCTTCCTCATGCGATTCTATCAGCAGGGAGACGAAATCTACATGTTTGGTTTCAGTCGCGGCGCCTACATTGCGAGGTTTCTCGCTGAAATGCTCGACTACATCGGTCTGCTTTGCCATGGGAACGAGGAGATGGTCAAGTTTGCCTGGAAGGCGTTTGCGCAGTGGCAGAGCAGAAAGCCTGCAGCCAACAACAACGGCGGCAGCGACCCGGATACCATTGAGGAAGACAGAGAGGCGAGGCGTATGTACAGCTACATGAAGGGCTTTCGAGAAACGTTCTCGAGGCCGGTCGGTCGCATCCAATTCCTGGGCTTGTTTGATACGGTCAATTCGGTTCCGCGTTTTGAGGCGGCCTGGATGCAGAGGAGCAAGTTTCCCTACACTGCTCGCTCGAGCGCTAAAGTTATTCGACATGCAGTCAGTATTGACGAGAGACGCGCCAAGTTTCGCCAAGATTTGATGTATCAAAAGGCACCAAAGCACAAGCACCATTCTCATGGGCATCATGGCCATCGCCACGTAGGTGAAATGATTGACAGGGTGCGGAAAAGCGTGGATCGTACACGCGCCTCTGGTCAACCAGAACCAGACGTGTCTCCTGAGAAGGAGGAAAAACGTGCCGGTGATTTCTTGTCACCAGGAGAAGCTGATAATGATAGAGGCCGCAGGGGTGTTATATCGCAGGATCAGCATGACTTCGCGCCATATCGACCCAGATCTCGGTCTCGCCGGCGCATGACACGTGGTGGCCTCATGGACCCAGACAACATGTCGTGTTCGGATGGATCCCACTGCGAGAGCGAATTGGAAGACTGGAAGGACGAGGACCAGGACATTGATGAGGTTTGGTTTGCTGGGGGCCACGGCGACATTGGCGGTGGATGGGATGCTCCCGAAGATCACAAGAGTGCGAGCCACGTTCCCCTGGTCTGGATGGTGCGTGAAGCCATCAAGGCTGGCCTCGCCTTCGACATGGACAGCGTCACCAACACGGGATGCCGAGACGCCAGCGACAATCAAATTCGACCATCGGCTCGAGACTCTCGGATTAGTCGTGCCGGCAGACCTTCTATCCAAGTGCACGACGAAGCAGGAAACGTCCAACCTGGACAGCAAAACTGCCAGCCAAGCCCAGAGATGGAGGGAAGCGAGTTTCAAGCGACGCATCTCTCACGTGAAACAGCTTCTACACCAATGTCAATATCGCCTTTCCATGAAATGATGCACAGGGCACACACATCGCTCATTCACGATTCTCTGGAATACGGAGGAGGGCTAAGCGCCACGGCTGTCATGGGGTGGAAATTCATGGAATTCCTGCCCTTTCGACGGATGGACCTTCAACCAAATGGATCGTGGAAGCCGATTCGATGGCCCCTGCCGCGCGGCGAAACAAGGGATATTCCGGATAACGTGCGTGTCCACGGCAGTGTCATTCGCAGGTTGAAGGAGGACGAGACGTACAGACCAGGCAATTTGATCGTGGGAGGGGGCGGACGCGGCATGAGACGGGCGAAAGCCGATGATGGCATTGGCGATTGGATCTGCGTGGCTGAACCGGGTGATGCCGTTGGAGAGATTTGGACGAAGAGGCCCAAGGGAGATTCAAATGGCCGTGGCACAAACGGGACCAATGGTGCCAACAATGGGCATTGAGGCAAGTCGGCATGCCACCAGCTGTGTGACGCATTGCAAGGCGAGATCAAGGGATTTTTGTTTCTCAAGGGATTGTTGAGTATTTACGACGAATGACTTGTTAGGCTTCATTAATGGCAGCGCCAGCCCGATATCGCGTGGGATAGAAATCAACGAGAAGTCTCAAGTAGGTAATTATTGTATCAAGAAGTGCAAAAAAGGTAGATGCAGTTGCCGTCGTGCTGCGTGCATGATCAAGTTCTGGCCTGGAGGCTGGAAGCTTGTGCATTTCAAGACGGGACGTGTGCGGTGTACCGTGTGGGGCTCGTCCGCAAGCTTCAGGGGCAGTTCGCCCCGAGCAGTTGCCCATTCAGCGCGTCCACTGGAGCTGCCCATAGTAGATAGGTATGTACCTGATAGCTTTGAGTCTTGACACTTGATACAGTCAAACCCCGATATAACGATGCGTTATAAAACGATATCCTCACCTTAACGATAATTTTGGGCCTCAATTTTTGAAATTCCTCATAGAAAACCCATCCGATAAAACGATATTTCGATATAACGATAGGACTTTGGTCACTTTTACGTTATCGTTATATCGGGGTTTGACTGTAATGATACAGTATGTAACTGTTTGTCAACTCCAAACCACCAAATCCAACCGCCACCGCGGTTCCTTTCCGCCTTCATCGCCGGGCCGGGCCACCTTCGATACGCCTCTCATGGCACACACCTCCTAATTCCCATTCATTGCGACCCCGACATCGACACCGCCGAGCTCAGGCTCGAGTCTCCTGCCCAAGATGCCGATCCCCTTCGCCATGTATGTCGTCACCAACGGCCCCCCAGACTGGCTTCGCGACAATGCCTACACGATCCTCGCCGCCACGGTGGCCATCACAGCGCTCTACTTTCTCAAAGTATGGACCTCAGGCGCTATCAACACCGCCGAGAAGAATCTCCACGGCAAAGTCATCCTCATCACAGGCGGCACATCGGGCATAGGCGCCATGGCTGCCCAGGAGATGGCAGGCCGGGGCGCTCAACTCGTCCTCCTCACGCAGACCCCGCCATCGGACCCCTTCCTCGTCGAATACATACAAGATTTGCGCGACCGAACCAATAATCAGCTCATTTATGCCGAGCAGGTCGATCTGTCGAGCTTGCACAGCATTCGCAAGTTTGCGACCAAGTGGATTGACAATGCGCCGCCGCGAAGGCTGGACATGATTGTCTTGTGCGCAGCAACGGCAGCCCCTCCTGGGAGCAAGAGACGGGAGACAAAGGACGGCATTGAAGAGACGTGGATGGTGAACTATCTGGCCAATTTCCATCTACTGAGCATCTTGAGCCCAGCTATCAAGGCGCAGCCGTTTGATAGGGATGTGCGCATCATCATGATGACTTGCTCGTCGTACATTGGATCGCCGTCGCTGAAGCATGCCATTGACGAGATGAATTGGTCACCTTCGGCGGCGTACGCCCGGAGCAAGCTCGCGCTGATGGTGTTTGGGCAGGCCCTGCAGAAGCATCTTGATCTGTACAAGCGACCGGACCAGCTTCCTATGAATGCGAAAGTCATCTTTGTTGATCCGGGCTTGAGCCGCACTCCCGGCACGCGGCGCTGGATTACCAGGGGCTCTCTGTTCGGATTAGCGCTCTACCTGGTTGGCTATGCGGTTCCCTGGGTTTTGCTCAAATCGCCCTTTCGAGGCGCCCAGTCGCTTCTGTACGCTGTCATGGAGTCTGGTCTTGCAGTTGGCCATGGTGGACGGCTGATCAAGGAATGCATGGAGGTAGATTTTGCGCGCAGCGAAGTCAAGGACGATGATGTTGCGCAGAAACTGTGGCAAGAGAGCGATGCGCTTATCGAGCGGGCGGAAAAGGCAGCGGCGAAAGCTAGGGCACTCGAAAAGGTTGCCAGGGATAAGGAAGATGAAAAGAAGCAGGAGCAGGCAAGGATCGAGGAGATTGAGGAACTAGTTCAAACTATTAAACGGGGGAAGCAAAGTGAGAAACAGAAGGACAAGAGCAGGGAGAAGCCGAGGAGTGGTGGGCAAAAGAAGAGCAAGGGTCGGGCGGTTTCTTTCAAGTAGTTGGACGAATCTCAATTAATGAAGAGACTCAAATGTATATGTCGTCGTCGCCATTATCGTTTTTCTTGATGTTACCTCCATGTGGATGTCTTTTCTCATACTTTGCGATCGGGCGTACACGTTTAGCACAGGTCAGGCCAGGGCCTCAGGGGTACATTCAAGTCGAGAAGCAAAACTGACAGCGAGGCTTCTGGAGTGCTTCGCCAACATTGATCACATTCCAACGGATCAGGAACGGGCTGATACCCCGATGGCAGTGTCACTTCATCGCTCCCATGCATCCGCACATCAAGCACAGGGTCTACAATTCACAACAAGAGCAGTGCTTTACTACCAATCTAGCCCACTGTAGGGAACTGATGTCACTTCCCAAGTTTCATAACACTGGCTATATATTCGATGTATTAAGTTCCATTGTCTTGCATTAAACGTTACACATAAACAGGCTTTTACATATCATCATCTTTGTACATTTTTCATCTTCGTATAGACGCAACGTCAGCCTCGGACTTGGTCTCTGTCTCAGAGTCCAGGTCCTTAGCCAGCGTCTGTCTATCATCGAGCCTTGGATTCCGCAACAAGATAGCAAACAGGATTAAGGGAATGCAAAGGCAGATGCCTGTAATGGTAAGGAGCTTTTGCACGGATTGGTAAGACTGGACCATCGCGGTGCGCTCAGGGGTACCCATCGGATACAAAGTGTATGTGCTGAGCGGGTTCATATACATGGTCGTTCCCAGAGTCGAATTGAGGGGGTTCAGCAAGCTGTTCAGCTTGCCCGGCAGAACCTGGCTCCATATTGCGCCAGAGACGGTGTTACCAAGCGCTGAGCCAATGTTGTAGGTTGCGAGGAAGATGCCCGTTAGAACGGCGAGGTGCTCATGCTTGAGATTGACCTGGAGGGAGGCCTGCGCCGTGTAAGGCACCAGACCGCCGGCGATGCCGAGAAGAACCTGCGCGCCGATGACACCGGCCTGGGCTGAGGAAATGCTGCCAGAGGCGCCGCGGAAGTGGATGAGCAGGCCGAAAGCTACGGTGTAGAGCAGCGTGCCTGCAATGACAAAGATCCGCAGGCGCTTGACCTTGTAGACGAGCAGGCCGAGAAGAGGTCCGACAATGACGCTGGTGAAGCTGTAGAGAGATTGAACGCGGGTGGCGGCTTTGATGGAGAAGTCAAACGCGACGAGCAGGACCGTGTAGAGAAAGTCGCTCTGCATGGTGAAGGCAAAGTTGAGGAAGATGGCGATACCCATGGGGGCCCAAATACCGCGATCCTTCATGTCCTTGAAGGGAATCAGCGGATGCGGTGCGCGCAGCTCCCAGAAAATAAAAGCAGGGATGCAGAGGATGCCGATGACGAGTGGCGCGATGATGTGAGCTTCTCCCCATTTCGAGCTTTCCCCGCCGGCAATAGTGAAAGGGACGAGGATCAGGTCGAGCACCGCAATGATGAGGATGATGCCTATCACGTCGAGAAGCCAGAATAGCTCGATGGCCAAGTTTTGAAATCCAAGCTGCTTGAACGCCGTCGTATAGTTACCGAGAAGGCCCTGACGTTTGGCACGGCGAGTGACTACCATTAAAGAGCCGATGAGCGGGAGGGCACATACAGGCATGATTATGGCCCACATGGCGATGCCCCATTTCCAGCCAGGCCCAGCAAGCACAGCAGATGAGATGTCCCCTGACACCCAGGTGTTGATGATGAAGGGCAAGGCCGGGATGTAGCTGAAGAAGAGACGGGCCCGCGTAGAAGTAATGTCGGCGATGATGACCTCGACCAGCAGCGTAAGCATTGTGTATCCAATCTGGTAGATGATGGCGCCGCCGGAGAAAGTGTCAACATTGTCGGCAACGGCTTCGACAATGGTTCCGACAACATAAAAGAGGACAGACACGCAGATAAGCTCTACGCGGCCGAAGACGTCGGCAATCTTGGCGGCGGTGGGTTGAGCGCCGACGGAGATGGCGGATCGCAGGACATTGACCGTCGCGGAGAGGGAGTGCTCGCTAAAGGAGCTGGTAGCAGTGGGCTGGTAGGCGTACCGGAGAGTGCCGTCGAGCCCGTAGACATAGGCCAAGAGGAAGACACCAGTGAAGATGAAGAAGCGGTCGAGAGTGGTGATGACCGAGGAAACGGCTTCGACGCGGACTATGCCCGGGGACCTGATATCTCTGACGGCATCGGCGGCTGTTGCGGGCGGAGCTGGAGAATTCTGACCAGCTGGCAGAACAGACGCTGTTATGTGCGATCTGGTTGCCGGTGATTGTTTCCCTGTTGTCTCTATTGAATGATCCATCTTGGGCATCGGGGGCCTCTGGCAAGCGGCAAGGCTGGTACCGAATTGGGTGCTGAAGTCGCGTATGGCACGGCCGAATTGTGAGCCAAAAGAAAAACCCCCCCCCGAAAAACCTCCAACGATGTGTTCTAGTTTTTGATAAACCCACAAGCGAACGGCGGCTCGCCGAAAGCGCAAATGCACAAGACGAAGATTCAGCCGAGATCTGCCAAATTTGGATTGATGGTCTCAGCGGTAATGAAGGCGAGAATCGGCGACAAGTCGAGTTGGGAAGAAAGTCTGAGGTATGGGACCAAGGGTCGAGAGCCTGAACCTTGGCGGGCACCAACGATAGTTATAAGTTCCTCGAGAACAAATCGGACGTATAGCCATCGGAATGGGGAGAGCGACGGCGATGCTGCTTCATCAGTTCAAGTGCGGTGTGGGTGGTCCGGTCAGCCTGCCACGTCTCTCTCTGGCTTGAAAATATTCGCGTCAGCGCGAGCGTTGACCCACCCCCCTTGTCGATTATCGCGCAGTTTGCAAAGCTCCAAGGCGCCAGTCATTACCCAAAATGACAAGTCGCTGATCCTTTTCTCTTCCTCGCCGTTATCAGATGGATCTGACTACTCGCCGATTGGACTGAACTGTCCGTGGCGGTGGAGCCTAAAAGCCATCAACAACCTTGTTGGTGCATCATCAGCATGACATCTTAAAATCATTGAGGCGTGGATGCCTAGGGACTGGAATCTGTGGTAACTGGTCAGTGGAACCCATGAGGCTGTTCAGTGTTCAATGTTGGGACTAAGCGGAGGTCAAATTCTCATCGGATCAAGAGTAAACGTCCGGGTCGGCTTGCCAATCGAACGAAATGGTCTGGTGCCCGTGGCTGAACTAAGAACAACAAAATTGCCTCAAGCTGTTTATCAGATCCGAATGATGCGGAGCCACGGAGCCTCTCGGCACATTACTGGTCGCTGTTCATCATTCCGAAAGCGTGTATTAGATCAAGACCATAAAAATCTTGTTCTACATACCTCGGTATCCTGATTCCTGACAATATGGAAATGAGTCTCACATTGCGGCTCGAACCCCTGTCAGCTCAATTGGCTGCGCGGCACGCCCCAACGTCGGATTTCATCTCGAGTCCACAGCGACGGCATGATCTTGCTTCTTGAACGGTGAACCCCGCCGCCCACGTTTACCATCCTTGCAGCGCTCGGAATTTATGTATCTGCAACCATCCAGTGTCCACTGTTGCCTTGAGCCGAGGTCGGCATTGAGACCGACAATATAAGACCGACATTACGTCCGTACATACACGAGCTTGGCTTCATGCATGGCGTCGACAGACAGTTGCGACGAATCAATCAGGAGCCACTGTCTTGGTATCACAGGTTATATACGGAGGAGGGGCGCTGTGTTGGTGCAAACTGAATGACTACATAGTGGCCATTCTTACAATGTGCAACACATAGCGATCTTGTTAGCATCTGCATATCGTGTGTATACTAAAATGGTGCTATATATAGGACGCAAGTCAACATAGTCAACATGTCCCCCTTCGGATGTGTACAGTGTAGCACGTATAGACGGCTTGCTGCATGCTGACGATCGTTCGCTATTGTTTCACACATAGCTTTAGTATTCCGAGATAGCTTCGGAAGCACCCGAGCTCCAAGCTTCCAACCCGATTCAGGCACCTCAACATGCAGGAGTTGAGGACCAAGGTCGGTGTCTTTGTTTTTTGCTTTGATCTTCGTCATACATATAAAGATGGACATGCAACCCAGACTGCAGACCCTCGACGCTTTGAGATCACTTAGTCTCTAGGTTTCTGTGCAAGTTAAAACAAGTTAAAATGACCTTTTTCGTCAATAGAAACATGAAGTTACTCTTCTTCTTGCTACTGTATTTCCCCACAGTATACGGCATAGACTTCCACAATCTGCGCAGTAAAAGCAGCCACAAAACAGCAATACAGGAGACCCCCCCCTTCCTGTACGATGTTGTGAGGCGTCAAGGTCAACGATGCGGTACTAGTGGGGGTGAAAGATGCAAAAAGGGTTATTGCTGCTCCAAACAAGGGTGCGTCAGTCTTTGACTTCTTTCGCTGCTTGAAGACATTCCTCAATAATGACCCTCCCATCAGATGGTGCGGCAGGGGGCTCGAGTACTGCTCCTCCCCAGCATGCCAGGTCGACTTTAGCGACAGCTGCGACGGCAATATTCGACCCGAGGGTCCGAATACAGTCAACATCGATCGTCCAAAGATGGGTCCGGTTCCGTACGGAAAAGGAATCTATCACTGCGAAAAGTATGGCGTCATTGCCCTCACGTACGATGATGGACCCTACGAGTATACCTCAGACTTACTCGACTTGCTAAAGGTACACCGAAGGGCCGAACTCCGATCATGAGAAACTGCCAATGCTGACATGACTCACAGAAGTACGATGCGAGAGCAACGTTCTTTGTCACCGGTCGCAATCTAGGCAAAGGCGCCATCAATAACCGCGATCTTCCCTGGCGGAAACTCATCAAACGCATGGTCGCTGACGGCCACCAAGTCGCAAGTCACACGTGGTCCCATCAGCGACTTACTCAGATTAGCGACAGTCAGCTTTCCAACCAAATCATCTACAATGAGATTGCTTTCGCCGATATCCTCGGCTATTTCCCCACGTATATTCGCCCCCCCTACTCGTCTAGCAATGAGAGAGTGGATAGCAAGCTGGGAAATTTGGGCTACCACGTCACATACTTCAATTTGGATACGGAGGGGTACTTGCATAACTCAGCGGAAGAGATACAGCGCTCAAAAGATATTTGGGATGACGGTGTTGAGGGCAAGGATAACACGAAGACAAAGTGGTTGGGTATCGAGCACGACCCTGTCTATCAGTCTGTTTATAATTTGACAGAGTATATGCTTCGGTCGATGCGCAGAAATGGTTTCAAATCCGTCACTGTTGGGGAATGCTTAGAGGATCCCAAAGAGAATTGGTACAGATTCGTGGACAATGTAGATGAAAGGTCGCGTTGATCGGAGAGCAGAAGACGCGTTCGGGGCCAGCTGTGCAGGCCACTGCAGCCTGCAGGGTTGTGTTTAGTGGGGGATGTTATTACTCCGTACACCATACACCATACTGGGGACTTGGGCCTTCTTAGGGGCTCGAATTTGATCTACGGAATACGTTGTATGTAGTTATTTCTATGAGCGACACTAGTAGTAATTGCTCTTTTGTTTTATTCTGCTCCTTTTTGTCATTCTGTTTCCCGAGAACAATGGCAATCGACCTTGTTCACTGCAATTATGTATGTACATAATACAATGTCTGCACATGTCGCATATCGGTGACACCGGCATCACGAGAACTGGAAGTGGGGACACAGGCGATAAGATAAGATAAGCCAACGCGGGTTGGAGGGGGAGGGGCAAAAAGTTTGGCACAAGTTACAACAACGCAATCGCCGTTGGCGCCAAAATTTTCAGAGATAGAAATCATCATCACTCACGAATATATCCTCGTGCGTGCAGCAGCAAACAGACACAATGGCGAACAGTACCGAGGCCGAGGCGCCTCATAATCATTTTGACGTGTGTACCATTTCAAGCCCAGTCCTTCCTGATGGCCGCAAGACTGACAAGATGCAATACAGACAATTCTGGTGCTGGACTTCGGCAGGTAAATGATGCGGTTGACCAAATGCACCTGACACAAGCATTGAGCTTACACCATCGTTAGTCAGACCAGCCATCTCATCCTCCGACGTTTGCGGGCACTCAATGTCTACACTGAGATGCTTCCCTGCAACACAAAGCTCGCTGATTTGACCTGGAAGCCCAAGGGCATCATCTTGTCTGGAGGTAAGTGTCAAACCCCGCGCCCAGTTTCACCCGTGAGGCTAACAACTTATCATAGGTCCATCGTCTGTCTACGATGAGGGCTCGCCTCGTAAGGATATTTCCTTAACATCTAGCCCTTTGTCTATACTAATTCATTAAAGACGTTGACCCCGCTGTCTTTGAGCTTGGCGTTCCTATCCTGTAAGTGCCCGAAGCGCTTTCAAGAATACAACGTTACTAATTGATGTTGGCAGGGGCATCTGGTATGTGAATCGACTCTGAAGGATGGAAATGAACATATCACTAATCCTCGCATCTAGCTATGGCTGTCAGGTATGCTACGCCACTGCAATTTTCGCGTTTACCATACAATGACTAATTGCTTTTAGGAAATTGCTTGGCAAACCGATTCTGGAAACGTCGCTCGCGGAACGGCTCGAGGTTTGAGCTTCTCCTGAAATTCCGCAGCGTTGTCTCTCCTCTAACACTGTGGCTGAACAGAATACGGGCACGCTGATGTCACCATTCAAAAAGCTGGAAGCCATGCCGACCGCCTCTTCGCTGGTTTGGGCGAGACTATGCACGGTAAATCGATTTCTTCAGTCTTCAGTGCGACACACTTGCCTCATGAATCCTAACCTTCGCGTAGCTTATATGAGCCACTTTGACAAGCTCGTATGCCTGCCTGAGGGGTTTGTTGTCGTGGCCAAAACAGCCAATTCGGAATTCGCTGGTATTGCTCACCAGACAAAGCCTGTATTTGGTACGTATACCTTCACCTTTCTATGTTTATTAACTTTTTGTAAAAACCTCGCACTAACTTGCGAGGGCAACAGGTGTACAATTCCACCCCGAGCTCGAACACGTACGTCTACTTGTCCTCATTTTGATCCACAGCTCCTCGCAGTGTCACTTACGTATTTACAACTGCAGACTCCCCGGGGCAGTGAGCTGTTGCGCAACTTCAGCGTTGATATCTGTGGCGCGGTACCTAATTGGGTCATGAGCGACTTCATTGAGCAAGAAATCACTCGAATCAGGAAGCTTGTCGGCGACACTGCCCAAGTTATTGGTGGAGTCTCAGGAGGTGTAGACAGCACAGTGGCGGCGAAGCTCATGAAGGAAGCAATTGGTATGGCCCCGATAGTCGCACTAAGCAAGCATGTGTAGTGATGCTAACATAACATTGAGGTGATCGCTTTCACGCTATCCTTATTGACAATGGTACGGCTCGAGTCTCCCGTGTGAGTATAATCACAATTAACAGGTGGCAGGATTGATGCGTCTCAACGAATGTGAGGAGGTCAAGGCAACACTCCAACAGCACCTTGGAATCAATCTTACGGTTGTCGATGGTGGCGAGCTTTTCCTCAGCCGTCTTCAGGGCGTCACTGAACCTGAAAAGAAGCGCAAGATCATCGGCGAAACCTTTGTAAGTTCCTGGCCCCACGTTCGCCGCTGTATTTCGTCTCCCACCGGACTTGGTACTAATGTTTCGCAGATCGATTTGTTCGAGAAAGAAGCCATTAGAATTGAAAACGAAGCCAAGGACACTCCCAACGCCGGAAAGGTCTCTTGGTTCCTTCAAGGAACGGTAAGAAACATCTTTGTATAACTGAACGCATTCTAACGCATGATTTGACTAACATTCTGCAGCTGTATCCCGACGTGTGAGTATCAGATCTTGCATTTCGCGGATTAGACTGATGTTTGTAGAATCGAGAGCCTCTCCTACAAAGGGCCGTCAGCGGTCATCAAATCTCATCATAATGTCGGGGGCCTACCTAAGGCAAGTTATTTTCCAATTCGTTGTCCTAAACCCGATGACGAATCTCATGGACAGCCGGTCTCTGGATATCGCCTGCTCATCAGTCCATGTTCTACGATTGAACTGATCTTAGGCTAACCAATGCAAACAGCGTATGATGGATGGCGTAAGATAAGCATCTCCTAGTTCTCGTGCGATTATTTGTCTCGGCTGACTCTAACTCCACCGACCACAGCATGGTCTTCGAGTAAGTCTGCATGCCCTAATATCCTCTTGCGTCTGATAAAATAAAACAACCATAAGTCCTCAAGATATGTCGAACTTATCGCCCACACTCGAGGAAAAGGAATGACGGCAAACTAATAAAATGATCAACAGCTTTTAGAACCCTTGAGAGAATTGTTCAAGGACGAAGTGAGAAGTCTCGGCCGGCGCCTACAGATTCATGAAGACCTTGTAAACCGACACCCATTTCCTGGGTAAGCCCCCCCATAACTGTGCCCGTTCTCGCATAGGATCATGTTCAAAGCAAAAGTCGCGTGAAACCCAAGGGAACTGGCACTTTTGTCGCGTCTTCTCTTGTCCCAACTTGCTATTCTTAATCGCACAAACTGGACTAATTCATGAACGATATAGGCCTGGCATCGGAGTGCGCGTTCTTGGAGACCTGACAACTGAACGAGTCGAGATCGCAAGAAAAGCTGATCACATCTTCATTTCCATGATCAAAGAAGCTGGCATCTACAACGAGGTGAGTTTTCTGACATCTTCAAATGTGGAACAAGAGCTGACTGTATGTAGATGTCTCAAGCATACGCTGGTCTGGATACCAACAAAGGTAGGCGTGAAAAAATGCGAAAGGGTTGAGGCGTCATAATATGCATATGGTACTAATCATCTGGTTTCAGCTGTTGGCGTAATGGGAGACACTCGTGTCTACGGGTACATCATCATGTGAGTCATAGCATCATGGCATTCGTCATTGCTCTTCAATCTGCAGTCTAAGTCTGACATCATATGGAAACGCAGTCTCCGCGCTGTGACGACGAGCGACTTTATGAGTGCCGAGCCCTACGAGTTCCCCTTCGGACTGCTCAAGGCTATTGCTCGACGAATCGTCAATGAAGTGGATGGAGTTTCACGAGTCACATATGATCTGTAAGCCCCGCACCCTCCCACTAAATCAAGAACACAAGGGATTGCTAACCATCTGTAGATCCTCAAAACCACCTGGTACTATTGAACTGGAATAGAGAATCTTTGTTTCTTTTACGTAATGAACCGAATCATGGCATTGTCAAGATAAATAGCAAGATGTCTCAGGATAAAAATTTCACAGCATCGCGAAAAATAGACGGGTCCCAGTTCGGCAGGAAAATGTTAATGAAGTGAAAATTCAAGAGCAGATTGTACGACGAGCATCCCAATCTCGACGTGCATGTCTTGGGTGCATGCAGCCGATCTCCTTTGACACTCAACATGCATGCTGGCAAGAACCGATTCAAAGAGCTGCAGTCGTTCAGCATGTATCGACTAGTAAGGTTTGATCGTACATCTTCTCAATGAAACTAGATGTATTGAGGCACATGCCCACAATAAATTGGCACACAATATTGACGGAGCTGTTACAGGTACCTAGTTAGCCGACAGTCCATCTGCACCAAGGCACCTGGCAAGGTCGGATGTCAGAGAGATTCTGTAACACCGGACCGAATTGGCTGCGGGGCTTCACAAGACTTTCACCGAAAAGCTATCAATCTTTTGCTGCAAACCGGCTTAATTGTCGGCGTTGAGAATATTGCTGGACCAACATGTCTGCCCAATTTGCTAGGTGCTGGCTTCCGAGTTGTTTTCAGGTCATCCTTAACCGGGGCCTGACAGCTGACTTGCGCCCATGAGTCCTTTGAATCCCTCGACATTGGCTCCTGAGTCCATCTCCTGCTAGTTTCCTTCGTAGGTTAATAACAAGGAATTTCTTGCATATGGGAAAAGTCTACGATGACTGGAAAACGCGAAGCCAATAACGAGAAAAGTGCTGAATATTCATTTTATTTGCTGGTGGATAGACTGACGGCTACTACCTAACCTAGTCGTCGAATATTTGAAAGAAGGACAAGGCTAACAGGGCCCCTACTGGTGTTTTAAAAAGCACGGAATTGTGCGACTGCCATTAGGCTCTCGAGTGATCGTGGCACAAGAATTACAGTGTACACTGTTCCACGTTGCGGTATCCGTGGCATCGGGTCCTTGCGAAGAAATGGTGCCCAAGCTTATTAGAAGCCGCACTGAATACGATAACCATTGGTAACCTTTTGAGTGGAGAAAGCAACTTTTCCAACACAGTCGCCATACTCATAGGGCTTGTTGATGCGTCCAGTGCCCGCACCAGGCGTTTTGGAATAGGGGTCGAACATAGTGACAGCCGTCCGGGGTAGATTACGACATTGGTGGCTGGGCTGCGAGTTCCAGGGATAGTACTCCACGAAGCCGACTTGGCTCGACTTGATGCCTCCCGCGGTGGAGGGTAGTGTCCAGGACCCAATGTGAAAGGACTCTCCAGTCGAGGTGTTGATAGCGGTCCCCTTCCAGGTTGTTCCCCGGACATGCTCGACCACAATATTATACACGGCGTTGTAAGAACCAGGGAAATCGACGGCGCAGCTGACACCGGGACCGCCATCAGCGCCAGTGTGGCAGTTTTTATCTTGAGTGGTGGAATTTCCCTGGAAGGTTGAAAAGACCGCATGAACAATGCTTTTACCCCTGGCATTGGGTCGGTTCTGGATTCCGCAGTAGGCTACATTGCTGATGCCTTGGAAGTTGAACTGCTCGGCAAAGTAATAGCCCGACTTGTGAGCTGCACCGTCCATCTTGAAGGGAAAGGTGACATCTCGAAGACCACCCGAGGGGTTTCCGGAGAATTTCCAGCCATTTCCGACTAAAGCGAACGCGGGTTGGGAGGCAGCTAATGCCATAAGTGACAAGGAGACGAGCTTCATGATAGGCCAAGTATGAGGAATGCAGGTGATGAGAGGTAAGGTATTAGGTAAACAGAGATTGAGTGACTGTGATTTGTATTCTGCGTCGGGGAAGAGACAAATTTTAACGGTGGACAGCCCTTGGCCTCTTATTATAGCCAAAGAGACTTGACAATTTCTGGAGCCATTCTGATGTCGCCGGCGTAACTCGTGGGTCCAATATTTGCACTGCTTAGCACCAACTTTCTTTCTGGAGCTGTCTTTTCGCCACCAATAGTGGAAACTTGTCGCTACTGAGTGGCAGTGAGTGGTATGAAAGGCAATTGATGGCGTTCGCGCGACTTTTGGAGACGAGCGGAAAGTGACGGAAGGAAGGCGAAGGGAGTTGCGCGAGGTTTTGAAACTGTCTCACGCAAGTCCTGCGGAGCTTCAACTTGATCAAGAAACAACGAGGTGTTAAGTAATATTGCCAAGCAGAAAGCACGCATCTACTCATGATAGATCACTTGATAGATCTTGAAGACCACTTGGCAGTTTTCACTTACCATTACACTGATGATGAATGTCAATTTTGTCGAATATAACGAGCTGGACGATCAATTGCCGATGCAAGCGGCAAGATGAGTACATATGTACGTACATAGTTATCGCAAGATGCAAATGATCGTGCCACATCGCAACGATACATAGACCCACGGAGACTACGGCAAGGTGCTAAACGTTCCAGTCCTTGGTGCGCAGAAAATTGGAATCCTGTACCCATCGCCTTTTCTACGAATCGTTCATGTGCCTAGCCACTCAAAAAGATCGACGATGGATTGTAAGCTGGAACAACTCCACTTCTCAAGGTCCGGATGCCACCTGACGCCGTGAAGGGGAATATCTAGGTATTGGAAGTTCTTGGAAAATGGCCGGCCTGAGAACTATGTATCACCCATCCGTGGCAGACAAGCTGTTTCATTCTTGCCGCGATGTTGTAGCGTTTCGTGCTGTATATAGGGGCTGGGTATAATACTGGAGCTTGTCATTAACTCATGCACAACGCAATATCCATCCTTGGCCCAATCGAGATTTGTTCGTCACACGCGCATTATGGATCACCACAAGCAAAACTTCGGCGCACTTATACGTTTCAAAGACATCTCGAATTCTACCTAGAATTCGAGATGAGAGGTGCGCAATTGAGTAAATTCTTTAGGGTTACGACGGGGTCTCCGAATGACGCACGTGGATGAAGGTGTGTTGCCGCGACGAGGGGCGATGGAGGATCGAAGGCATACTCGTAACTCCGTAAGAGGTGGGAATAGGTAGAGAAGGAATGGTTGCGACTTGCAAGTAAAACTTCGAACTCTTACGAAATGCTTGAATTGTGAAAGAATGACGATAGCAAGGAATCACATGAGAGCTGTGACTGGCTTATTGCTAGATAGACTTAACTTGATGGTGCATGGATTGCTAGAAAGTTGCGTTATAATCAATTGCCTAACATAGAGGGAAAAGGCATGAATAGAAAAACTATGTATGAGGCCGCAGCTGTCGCCAGTTACAGGAGCGATGTCGATTGCCGTACATGCAGCCCTTTTGACGGGCAGAAGTTAGCGGTCTCCAGCTGGGAAAGAAGGTCGTAAAGGGCGCTCAAAGCGCGACTTCGTATCTTCTGGTTGTATCGGGTGCGGGGTTGCGCTGTGAAGGGCGCTGGGCGGGGTTGCAGTGGGCGTCTTTCCCGCGGCTGTTGAACTGGGCCTGGGCTCGTCCTTCAAGTCCGTTTCTTATCCGCCCTCACCCGCCAACATTCCCATTTTCAAACAAGCGCGGCAAAGGAAATCAATCCGTATGCTGATGGGCTTCTTTCAAATCACAGTTCACGGTTCCACTTCACCCGCGGTGCCATCAAGCTTGATCCCAAGAAGCTCGACCACGTTGAAGACCAGTATCGAAACGCGTTGCTCAAGAGGCGTTACAAATCCTCGCAAGAGCGAAACAGCCATCTCACGCGGCGAGGCGGTTCATGCGGAACTTGGAGTACAAGACATATCAGGTCATGAGCATTGAGGCCGCCCAGCTTATGAACCGAACCGGATATGATAACCATTGCCGGTGTTCTCAGCGGAATAGCCTATACCTCCTTCGCAGGGGTGAAAAAAATTGAACGGCTCGTTGATGTGTCCAGTGCCCGCGCCAAGTGTTCGGGAAAATGGGTCATATATAATGACCTCGGCCCTTGGCAGGGGAGGAGAACACATGCCCGGGCCCATGGGGCCGTAATATCTGACATATCCGAGCTCATTTGGCCTGATACCACCCGCAGTAGAAGGAAGAGTCCAGGACCCGATATGAACGGACTTTCCATTCGAGGTGTCAACGACGGTTGCCTTCCAGGTTGTCCCCTTGACTTGCTCCACCACAATGTTATACATGGCGCCGTACGAGCCTGAGAAGTCGACTGTGCAGGTTATCGTATCATCGCTAGGAACCCCAGAGACAAGACGGCAGTTGCTGTCCTGGGTCGTGGTGCCGAGCTGGTAATCGCTGATAAACTGGGCACGGACGATACTTTCACCTCCCGGGCCGTTGGGTTGGTTCCCAATTCCGCAGATAGTAAGGCCTGTGACGCCTTGGAAGCGCAACTGCTGAGAAAAAAAATAGTCTGACTTGTGGACTGTACCGTCTATCTTGAATGGGAACGTGACATCTCGAAGACCACCCGAAGGGTTTCCAGTGAACTCCCAGGAGCTGATGATTGAAGCTAATGCGGTGTGCGAGGCAGCTAGTGCCATGGTCGTCAAGGACGTGAACTTCATGATCAGCGAAAGTGCGAGATTGAAGCAATGAAGTTCTCGGTTATGAGGCAAGTTGAAAATGAAATTGACTTATCATGATGTGGGAATGAGACACTAGGTTCAAAGCGGCCAGTCCTTTGGCCCTTTATTATACCCAGCGACGCTGCGCTGCTTATCATCTTGAGCCTTTTTGTTTGGTCGCGGGGCATTGGCAACCTGAGCTAATAATATGGGCAAGAATGGCGACGACGGCAATGCGCACCTGTAGGAGCGAACTCAGTGAAGGCAAGGCGGGTGGGGTTAATAGGGACCAGTTCAAAGCTGTTAGGTACAGTCACTACAGTGTGACATTAAGAAGTTTTAGAAAGTCCTGGTGGGTTCCAAATAGATCAGAAACATAAGGTATAAATAGATCTTGGAAAGTGAGAAAAGCATTGCATCGTCCTTTGAAAACTCGTCAGATCCTCAAAGACCCAAGACTACCTGTTGAACTGAAATGGAGCAAGGTGTGCTCCCGCATTGTGAATCGGTCAATACAATCGAACATACGAATAGCAAGGCATCTCGAGATGTGAATGAACAGAGCGTTGCAAATGCCAAAGAGAGACGATGACTATAAGGACTTCAATGTTCCAGACCGGCGGGGAAAATGGCGTGGTCGAAAAAAGCAAGCAGTAACGCACTGGCGAGCGTGACAACGTGACTCCAGTCTCGTGCAGAAATTGGAACCATGCAGCCAAACTCCTGTGAACTCATTGATCCATGGGCTTTAGCAAAACCAGATATGTATGTACAGATAGGTCACATACCGGCGAGAAAGCGGCATGCAATGGCGACGGAGCTTTCAATGCTGGACCCTCCCAAGTCGGCCATGGCACAAGACATTATTACACTATCCCCTGTTGCGGCATCAAGTGGCATTCGGGTAGCTTAGAAGCCACACTGTATACGATAACCATTGCCGATCTTTTCAGTGGAAAACGCAACTTTTCCAATGCAGCCGCCATACTCGTGCGGCTTTTGGATGCTCCCAATACCCGCGCCGGGTGTTACGGAGAAGGGGTCGTACATAGTGACAGCCGTCTTGGGCAGGGAATGGCATTTGTGGCGGTTCGATCTCCAGGGATAGTATTCGACGAGTCCAACTTGGTTTGGTCTGATGCCACCCGAAGCAGGGGGAAGCGTCCAGGACCCAATGTGAACGGATTTGCCAGTCGAGTTGTTGACAGCCCTTCCCACCCAGGTTGTGTTCTGAACGTTTTCAACCACAATGTTATACACGATGTCGTAAGAACCGTAGAAGTCGACTGTACAGCTGACGCCGGGACCGCCATTAGCGCCAGGAAAGCAGTTTTTGTCCCGCGACGTGGCGCCGCCCTGGGAGGTGGAAAAGAGGGCATGGACGATGCTTCGGTTCCCGCGGCTGGGTCGATTCTGGATCCCACAATAGCCTACTTTTCTGATGCCTTCGAAATTGAATTTCTGCGCATAGTGATAGCCCGATTCGTGAGACGCACCGTCCATTTTAAAGGGGAACGTGACATTTCGGAGGCCGCCTGGAGGGTTGCCGGAGAATGTCCAGTAATTGCCGACCAAAGCCGACGCTGTTTGGGAGGCAGCTAGTGCCATAGTTGCCAAAGAGGCGAACCGCATTATTGGCGAAAGTGCGAGGAAGGTAGATGATGCGAGGGCAAGCTTAAATGGGCGTGATTTATCATTTGTAGTTTGCAATGGGAATGAGACAACAAAATATGTGCAACGGCGGCGAGTCGCTCAGCTCTTTATAGCCAAGAACACTGTGCTGCCTGACACATGTCTTTGGAGCCGGGGTTTCGTCCCCGATACATACATTAGCAGCTTGTGAATATCATTGGTAGTAGATGACTCAACGGCGAACGCAGTGAAACTACGGAACACGCGCGTACTTTTGGACAGGAGAATGTATGAGTGGTGGGGGCAGAGGAGGGGTGGTTGTAGATGTACATATCGTTTTAAGGTATGTAGTTAGTCCTGAGGACTCCTGAATCCTGATGGGCTCCAAGATGGTCAGAACGGAGACAATGTGAACACTGAAGGGATCTTGGCATCAGGACCAGGCAAGCAGGAAACAGCTCACCGCGAACATGATTCATGTAACAGTTGTTGTCCGTGGTACTCAAAAGCACCTGGTACTACCTGTGTATTCGAAGTACCTAGAAGATTTGTATTCTTAACTGAACAATTGAAACGCCAGTATAGGTACATAGCATATAGATGAGAGTGAGTAAGTCTTCGTAGGAATCGTGTCGCAAACGTGGATGGATACGACAAGATTGTAGGTGTGTGCGTGGCGGAGCGAGGGTGCAATTGCCGCGACGCGACGCGACGGTTACATATTAGTGAGAGGTAGTACCTACATATATACCTACATAGGTGCCTAAGAGGTGTGTATGATTTGTGGTTTTTATGCGGGGCACTGTAGGTCTAAACGCGACAGAAGTTCAGGAATCAGAACCCAAGGGCGAGCGTCCAGTCAGATTCAGATTACGACTTGCAGAAAATGAATTATGCAGCCGATGACCTATGGACTTATCTCATGCATGACTGGCAGCAAGCGAATTCCAAGCGCTCCGTCCGTTCAGAAAGCATCGACCGATCATCTCTGAATGCACATGAAGTTGGCGAAACTGGAACTTCTGATGATCCTCGATTCCTGCCGGCCATCAAGTGACACGCAACATACAATAGTGGCCACTGACGGAGCTTTTTACCTTACAACCCTACTGCGCAGTGCGTACTACTTCGCGCAAGTTCAAGAGATTCTCTAACATCGCGCAAGTTCAAGAGATTCTCTAACATCGGGTGAGATAGGCTGCAGCGAACAGGACAATTGCCGAGTGAGTTGTAACAGTTACTGGAAGATCACAGTTGCCGAACCGGCGGAGTTGCATTTGCGCCGATATGGCTGCCTGGCTTACTCGTAGTATACTACACGCTAATAGCTTCCAGATCCAACTCCAGGCCGTCCTCAGAAGTTCAGTGTAGGTATTGACACTGGCTCAATTCTCGATTCTCCTAGTTGGCCGAGGGCTCCTTGCTGCTTTTTGCCTCTGGTATCTTTGGCAAGTTGAGCTAAGGCGAATTGCTCCAATCTTGAATCGCGGAGGGATAGATCACAGGATGACGGTCGCGAGGAAATAGCATGAGAGCTATAACTCGCTTATTGCTTGACGCAAAGCTACATTCTAGCTAAGCTCCTACCAGAGGGAGAAAGCATGATAAAGACGGCGCGATTAGAGCCTCTGCAGCGCCCTGCTCTGACAGAAGCTACGACCGAAGCGTCACAAATTATCGCGAGAGCGAAACAGCCCATCTGACACGGTTTATACGGAACATGGGCCGCCAAGCCGGCCGTGGTAGATTCCCAAGCACAATTGTCAAGGCCTAAGACTTTTTGCGTCTCTTGTGGCATCAGGTGGCACCAGGGTCTGAGAAGCGGTGCCATCCAGCTCAAATATGCCTTGCAGAAATTTGCAAGACGAGGTGTTCACAGCGGTTCCCTTTCAGGTCGTTCCCTCGAGTCTCGACATGTTCGACTACAACGGTATGCACGGCGCCATAGGGGCCTTGAGATTTGAGTTACTGGGCAAGAGAATAGCCGTCCTTGTGAGGGGCTCCCTCTATCCTGAGCTCCTGAAGAGGAACATGACATCTCGAAGTCCTTCCGAAGGGTTTCCGGTGAAATTCCAAGAGTGACCGATCAAAGCGAATACAGTTGGGGAGCAGCGAGTTCCATAGTCATCACGGAGGCGAACTTCACGATTGGCGAACGTGCGAGGAGCGTAGATGATCCAGGCAGGCTGAGATCAGAGATTCAGAGGCGAAACTTATAGTTTGCGATACACACGAGTGACGATACGTCGGACGACAACTTCAACGAAGGTGTTCCTGGGCTCTTTATAGTAAACAACACTGCGCTGTTGGCGCATATTATATAGGAGCCATCCTACGTTCGCCGGCAATACTCATGCTCCAAGACTAAGCTACTTGGCAAGTAACTTTCGTCACCGACATCTAGGCAAGTACTGCGTATGTACCGCATTTTGGAGGGAAGTTGAAGGGAAGGGATGTGGGGCGAAGGGAGAAGACATTGGACAAGATGCCTGACGTCTGAAAGCAGTTCCGGTGGGTTTCAAGTCGGTCAGAAACATGGAGTTGTAGCCGTTCAAGGAATCAAGCGGCAAAGAATAGCGAACTGGTGGGCGTGACATCGTCTAGTTCTCGATGTGTGTCTGGGGTCACGCGTATAATGTAGGCACACCGGCACACCCCTGGGCGGCTGGGCCGGGGGCCCTGAGACATTCCAGGCGGAGGACGCCGCGCACCGACGGTTACCGCACAGCATTTTCCGACACAGCGTTTGCCGGTTGAGACCACTCGGAACTACGCACTCCTGGTGTAGGAGCGCGGGGGCCAGAGCCCCGAGGATTGGTATGGACAGTGGCATTGGACACAGCTGCGAGGGTCAGTGACATTCGGGATATTCACGCGTGTTGGAACCGTACATGAGCAATGAATGCATAAGAAAGCTGGGACGTAACGCACACAAACACAGAACAGTTGTATCTTCTGTTGTCAATTGTCATTATGTACAAAATGGCGGAGGCCGCTGTGTGAACTTTGAAGGGAGGCACACCAATGAGCGTGTACAACTTCTGTCCTGCGATTCCAACGAGGCGGTCAGGGAGAGAGAGGAGGACAGTGGAGGTCTATACATAGAACCACCGTCGATTATCGCGTTCTGAATTGACTTTCATCACTTCCTGGTCCCAAATATTGGCCCTCGACGCTCGTCATAAGTCTCACAACGTGCAGGACCAGGCATCGGAGTTCATGCAGCCGATCTACTATCCATCACGATTTACATCGATGCATAATCGGCCCCATCCGTCCCAAAAGCATCGCTGATCTTGATGTCGTGTGCATGTTTCCGCGAAATCGGACGATCTGCCGTCTAACTCGTGCCGGCTGCCGGCGATACAGTGGCTCGCAATTGGACGTAGATTTTAGCCCATACAAAGGCTAGGTACAGGCTACAGCACACCCGTGACCCAACTGCGTGCTAAAGAAATCTAGAGGTGCTCTGTAACACCGGGTTGGAACTTGGCTTGGCTGCAGGGGCGTGAAGTTTGAACATGAGACATAAAAATGCTGAAAGTTGAAACTGGGAGCAATATTGCTATACGATATCAATTGACTGTCGTTAGCTCGCTACCTCTTAGTAAGTTAGTAGTACTGGGCCATCAAGCTGTCAAATTTTCCAAGCTGATGCCATCCATATAATATATTCCATGAATATGTCACCTTAGGTCCCTAAGATCCCACCCCCTCTGGAAGCCAATTTCTTGCGGCTTTTGGACACAGGTAAACAGGGCACTTGCTCGCGCTGTGAAATGATGAAGATGACTTGGATACAACGTGGAAGCTATACCTTAATCATCGCTCTCAACATGGCTTGACTTGATGCTGAATAGATTAATGCTACTAGCTAATCTTCAACTGCAGTAAGAAGGCGTGATAAACATCAAGGCTATTCGGGTCCTCGTTCTCGTGTAATGGCACGGACTAAGCAGCACAAATTTTCGTATGAAGCAGAAAAGCCCATTTGACGCAAACGTTGGACCATCAAGTCATCCGAAGAGCTAAGAGTCTAAGACCTCACACTGTCTCCTCCTCTGCCGTCTCTGCGGAATCAGGTAGCATCAGGGCTTCCGAGCGCCGAGACGGTGCCGAATAGAAACCGCACTGGATATGCCAACCATTGGGCACCTTTTGGGTGGAAAACCCAATCTTTTTAATGCAATCGAAATACTCGAAGGGTTGATTGAGGATTCCGTTGCCCGCACCCCTCGTTCTGGAGAAGGGGTTATACATAGTGACAGTTGTCTTGGGCAAGTTGCCATTGCCGCAAGTGTGGCGACCAGTGTTCCAGGGAGAGTATTCGACGATACCATACTGGCTAGTGTTGATGCCTCCCGCAGAGGAAGGGAGCGTCCAAGTTCCAATGTGAATGTCCCTTCCAGTCGAGGTGTTGATCGCGGTCGCTTTCCAGGTCGTCCCGCCGACATTTTCCACCACGATGTTGAAGATGGATAGGTAGTCACCGTAGAAGTCGGCGGTGCAGCTTACACCGGGACCGCCATCGACGTCCCCGCGGCAGTTGCCGTCCTCGGTCGTGGAACCGGCCTGGTAGGTAGAAAAGACGGCTCGAACGACGCTTCGACCCCCAGGGCCATTGGGCTGGGTCTTGACTCCGCAGAGAGCTATGCTTCTGAGGCCTTGGAAACTGAATTGTTGGGCAAAGAAATAGCCTGACTTGTGAGTTGCACCTTCCATCCTGAAGGGGAACGTGATATCTCGAAGACCACCCTTGGGTTTTCCAGTGAATTTCCAGGAGGTGCCGACCGCAGCAAATGCGGTTTGGGAGGCAGCTAGTGCCATGTTTATCAAGGAGGAGAACTTCATGATTGGCAAAGGCGCAAGAAGATACGAAGCAAGCTGAGATGGAGATCGCGTGAGTTGTAATCGTTGGATGAGGCAACAAGATCAACCACGGCCAGCCCTCGGGCTTTTTATAGCCAAGGACGCTGCGCCGTTTGGCTCATTCATATAGATCGAGTATTTTTTCTTCATCTGTCGCTAACGTTGGCGAACCATGGCTAGTGGGCAGGAAAAGCAAACGAAGACAGAACGTGAGAACTTTTTGGATGAGCGAAGGTTAGAGATGGTGGGGTGGATGCTAGATGCGTTGACGTTTTAGATAGTCCTGGTGGGATCCAAGTTGATCAGAAACATATGATATCAAGGAACCTTGGCAAGCAGGAAAAAGCATCATACGCATGAACGCCCTTCTTCATGGTTGAGCAGTACTCCGTATACGGAGTATGCGCCTTCCATACAGTACCTATACCTACCACACGGAAACCTTTCGTCGTTTGCAATGGGGAGGAGATGGGTTTTGAAGCGGATGTCTGATGATGGGTAGTTTTTCTCGAGCACTGATCATGTCTTGCGCGTTGCAAATTGCGTGCGCAGCTCCAATCATCCGAGGGACCCGTGACGTGATGGCCACCGTTTCATCACGTCAACGCTTGAGACTGGTGCCGCACTACCACGTCGCAGGTGCAGAATGCATATATGCAAAGTATGAATAGTTACCAAGACCAGTATGCTATCTGTTAGTTGGCGACCTCGACTGACGCCATTGACGAGGTGGGAATGGGTCGAAGGCGTGCTCAGCTTGTGCCAGATCGGGCCCCGGGGGGGCCCAAGGAGCATCCGCAATTGGCGTCGGGCAATAATTTGTGGGGGATGATACCGAACCTCTTGTCGATGAATGAGTGCGAGAAGGGCGAGAGAGAGAGTTCGACTGTAGCATGTATAAAGATGACGTTTCGCTCTAGGATATCTTTTTGATAATCAGATCAAAGGTAAACGACATAATTGACCAAAAGAACCTACAACACAAACACGAAATTCTGTAAAGAAAAAAGGGCGGGACATAATAAGGAGAGCCTCACGAGACAAACCAACCACGCACTAATATGGCTCCTTCCGCAGTCGTCACTACTACGACGGAGCAGCTTCGGCCAACGTACAAATTCAACCTGGGGGCCTACAAAGAGATCGATCCATACAACGTAGACAAGGACGTTGAGACAGGCAAAGTGGGCGGGGATGGTGCCAAGGTGAGCCAAAAAGAACCAGCCAAGAAGCACTTAGCAGCATCTAAGCCCGTCGATGTCTGATGCCTAGCCGGCATTACTCAGTATCGGTTACATATTTACTTAGCTAACTCTTAATTCCTTTTTTTCTTCTTTTTTCTTCTTTTTTCTTGACAGTACCCTCATTACCTCCCCACGTGGGATGCGGCGGATCATGGCAAGTACCCGCCGCTTGAGAGATTCGAACACTACGAACATGGCAAAGACGCCGACCCGTCGTACCCGAATCTGCTGCCACCGGGCGGCGCCGTGAGCGTCACCCACCTCACACCCACCATCGGGTCCGAAGTGGCCGGCATCCAGCTCTCATCGCTCACAGATGCTGGCAAGGACGAGCTGGCACACTTTGTGGCCAAGCGCAAGGTAGTGGCCTTTCGCAAGCAGGACTTTGCGGAGCTGCCCATTGCCGATGCGCTCAAGTACGGTGCATACTTCGGACGACACCACATCCATCCCACATCCGGGGCTCCCGAGGGATTCCCCGAGATTCACCTCGTGCACCGAGGTAAAAATGATAAGGGCGCGGCCGAGTTCTTCGAGGAGAGGACGAGCTCCGTAGCCTGGCACTCAGACGTGTCTTACGAGGAGCAGCCGCCGGGCACAACGTTTCTATATATCCTCAACAAGCCTGAGACGGGCGGCGATACGCTGTTTGTCGATTCCGTGCAGGCCTATCGTCGGCTGAGCCCGCTGTTCCGTGAGCGCCTGCATGGGTTGCGCGCCACGCACTCGGGCATCGAGCAGGTTAATGCCGCGGCCGCGCAAAAGAGCATCAAGCGGCGCGAACCCGTCGTGCATGCTCATCCCATTGTTCGCACTCACCCGGCTACGGGCGAAAAGGCCCTCTTTGTCAACCCGCAATGTATGTGGACGCGTGGCATGCAGTTCAAAGACGACAAAGAAATCGGGACAAGGTTAACTAACATCCAACAGTCACCCGCGACATCGTCGGTCTCAAGAAAGAAGAGTCAGACGCCCTACTCAAGTTTCTCTACGACCACCTGGCCTATGGTGCTGACTTCCAGGCTCGCATCCGCTGGGAAGAGGGCACCGTCGTGCTTTGGGATAATCGTGTCACGCAGCACACGGCTCTGGTGGACTGGGAGGATGGCCAGCGCCGGCATTTGGCGCGCATCACGCCCCAGGCTGAGGTGCCGTACGAGACGCCCTTTGACGGATAGACACCACGTGTTCATGCCAAGTTTGAAGGGTTAATCGCCTCGATCCATGTAGTTCCTATGTAGTTTACGTAGCCAATGCGTCCTTTTTTCCCCTTGTATTTTCCGTATTTTTATTTCGTCGACATAGGTACATCGATTGAATGAGTTCTGAACCAACCATGAGAGTGCAGTAGGTAGGGTCCCTATGCTCCGTACAGGTGGTACGGGTTGGCGGTTTGGCTCCATTGACTCGGTGGGCCATTAGACGGAAATTCGCAACCAAACGCTCATCTCGAGCACATAATTTGACAAATTACGGAGTAGGCAAATGATGGATCCGTTTGCGCTCGCCGCTTGCACAGCCCCCTCAAGTCCCAGAGATCCGGGCAGCAACCCCTTATCATTGCGTATTTCCAAACCCCGCGCCTCTTCTCGCGGTTCATACCATCACGTACACCAACTTCACATTGAACCACTTGAGGGTCTTCGACCAGCCTTTCCTCTTACTTTGTCGGGCCGGAAGCTAACGCCCAACCCTCACTCTTTGTCTCGGTCCTCAGTCAAGACCACCTCCCTTCGCAGTCGCGTTTCGCATTTGTCCAGTCGATATCTGTGTCTGAAACACGTATCGTCAACATGTCCTGGAAAAACAAACTCAAGAGCCTCAAGTCCGAGTTCGAGGGCATGATAAATTCGCGAGATGGACAATCACAGCATCAGCAGCACCAGGATCAACCGCCTCCTCTGCCCATGAGCACCCGGCCGCCTCCTCAGGGACCTAGCCCAAGCTTTCACACGTATTGGGCCCCGAGATTTTATCCCGATACGCCTGTTCACGTGGAGTGGGATGCTAAGCTGGGAAATGGCCATGATGGATGGGGAAATCAGGAGTTGCAGCATTATACTGCTGCTCCAGACAACATGTTTCAGTGAGTCTCGGCGCATCTCGCCCAATTGAAATCTCACTTTCATCACTCACTAGTTGTCCACGACGTTCTACGTTTCGCAGTCCTGGCTATCTGTCTTGGCTTCCTTTTTCCTTTCTTCTTTTGCGACGTTTAGAGAGTCAACAACATGACAGAGTACATATAATAAGAAAGCGCTAACTAACAAACCAACCAGTACCCCGAATGGCCAACTCGTTGTAAGAGCCCTCGCAAATGGTGCGTCTTCAAATCCAGAACAGCGATATACCTCCGCTCGTCTTGTCAGCAGAACTACACTGGCTCGTGACCAGGGCGTTCTCACGGCAGTCATCTTGTCCCCCTGCGTGGAAGGGGTATGGCCCGCGTTCTGGCTGCTCCCTCAGGAGCCATTTAGCTGGCCAACTGATGGAGAGATTGACATTGCAGAAACATGGAACGGTGATTGCGAAAACCATAGTTGTCTCCATTGGGGTCAACATCATGAGCCGCACAAGCACCGTATCATGGGGACCAAAATACATGATATGCATGCTCGTCCTGTGCGCTATGACTTTGCGTGGCAGCAGCCGGGGGGTGTAGCAGGCCAGGGCAGACTGATATGGTACATTGACGGGCGGCCTGTCATGAAGGCTACAATCCCCGAGGGGACGCGGCCAATGAGAGACATGACCGTGCTGCTGAATGTTGCGATGGGAGGCAATGTTTGTGGGGGAAAGACGCCGAGGGATGGATTCTACGACATGGTAGTTTACTCCATGTTCTTGGCGAGCGAGCTGGAGCATGGTGGATGGGGACGATTCGAAGCGGACTGGGGAAGTCAGAGTACGCCTCATGGCCATACTTATTGACAATAGTTTTCCATGTTCTTGAACTTTCAATGCTGTTCAGAGAACGGATTTTCACTCTGCACTTTTGCTCTCCAAAACGCTACGCGTCGCGTTGCGCTTAAACAATCCAGCTCATTGGCTGTAGGTCGCGCGGCTCATCGTTGCCTGGACAAGTGAGCATAGTGCTGCCATGGAGAAAGAAACTGTCCTTTCATATTCAAGGAGACTCTCAGTCATGCATCTGGTGGGACAGGGCTGATTGAAGAAAAAGGAAGCCTATATAAATTGTATTGTGAAAACACGCTCCATGTCAATGTACGATACGCTTCTCTTTCTCATTACTTGACTTCGTTAACCACTACCTTCTGCAGATCATTAAACCAGACATATCGGCTAATCACCATGTACAGATGTCTATCCCATGTGTATTGGCTGCCATGACTGGCAAATGCTCGCCTTGTCATGGTGTACCTCTGCCAGGTATTGGCGACGAGCGCCCGGGTGCTGTACTTGGGATCGGCACTGCTGGAGGGAAAGAAGACGGCAGCCAAGATCCTCCACAAGAATGAGAGAGCGGTCAGGGGAAGATCCAGCAAGAAGGTATACTTCCTAGGCAATGCTACAGACACGACCATGTACGATGCTGGCGCCTTTACATTTTCCTTCACATATTGGCTGCGAAAAAGAAAAAAAGGAGGTACTTTAGCTTTCGTTCGCCCTGCTACAGCATGAGAGGGACAGGGAAGCTTATGAGACTCACTTTACGGCCGAGCTCACGGCACGATGGTTGATGTGGCCGGATACACCGCCATCGTCGAAAGTAATGATCTGGAGACGTGTGAGCTAGTTGATGACATGAGATGGTCAACGAAATACACATGGACTCACGGCGTCAATGTCCCATTTCTCGATGTATTCTTTCAAGATAGGCTTGATCTTGTTTTCGTCCCACCAGACCTTGGGATTGTCCTGTAAATCCGGGTGGTCCAGCGCAACGCATCTGGTTGTGTCAATGCCAAGAGCCGCACACGAGCCTAGGAGCTCCTTTTTTCTCAGTTCTCCCAACCCATAATTGTTGCCTGTGAAAGAGGCCAACAGAGAAGGATCGTCAGCAGCGTCTTTGAAGATGAGGCCAGATTGGCCTCAGGACTCGTCGTCATGGTTTACGATGTAGCGAAGTGCCACACGACGTACCTGTTGACATGACGACCAGGCCACCTTTGATGTTCTTGTTTCTATCCAAGACACCGAGGATACTGGGCGAAAAGAAGAGGCACTCATCATCAGGATGCGCAGTCACCACGAGCAAGTTTTTGGCGGTCAGTAATTCAGGAGGTAGCAATCGGGCGTCATTGCCGACAATGTAGGCCAGGAACCATTGCAGGAAGAGCGGACAAAGTACGGCGATTATTGCGATCCGAACGACCCAACGACGGCGAGTACGTGTAGCCACAAGCCAGTGACAAGACTTCGAAAGTGCCTGCACTGCGCAGTTGAGCTTGCGCATCATCGATGCATTAGATGGTGGTTCCGTGATGTGACGGGACGATGCCGGCCTTGAGGGGCGCGCGGCGTCTCAACATGGCGCATATTGCGCTGAGGCGGTGCACTGCCATAGCGGAACAAATTCGGCGCAGAACTGACGTTGACCACATGGCCACATGGTCCATGGGCATTGGGCACCGTAACAGGTCCGCGGGTCCTCCGTGAGCTGCGCCACAGTTGTCCAGTGATGAAGGATGCACCGCCGACTTCAGCCCTGAGCCAGCTGAACCGCCGTACAGGCGTACAGGCTATTAGTACATATGTACCGGTAACAAGATCACATCACGTAGGTAATGTAGGTATTCACAGGCATCAGCCTACAGCCTTGATGAACATCATGTATTATTCAGTAGCTAGATCAAGTTGCCACATCAGCTAAAAGCGATATCGCAACAGGACAGACGACCCTCGCGCTGGACGGAGTAGGTACAGTATGTTTGTACCTGCCTATGTCAAGCGCTGTCCTCTTTCAGTCTTTCAGCAGGTTCAGTGCGTTGCCGCATTGCTACAGTGGCTGTAGGTACAAAGCATAGGCACGTACCTCTAGGCTCTGTACCTAGTGTAGGTAGGTGCTCTGTACAGAGTACATAGGGAATACATTGTAGTGGAGAGTTCGGTCCAGTTCCAATAAGATTATGTTCTGCCTTTGTCGCGATTGTGCTCTGCGATGACAGTCTAGTAATAATTCCTCTCTGTTCCGGAATCCGAGCTCCGTGCCCTCAGGAGTCAAAGACGTGAAAGAACGTCACTTCAGGGTCCGATCTCCGAGCATGAATGCAAAGAGGGGCTATGTATGTACCTACGTAAATGCCCTGCAGGCGATGCTTGCCGCAACAATTTCTCTCTTGGTTCTCTCGGCTTAGGTACCTCCCACACGTTCCGCCGCCACGCAGCAGCCCAGAATCGGTCCCGACTTCTCGACTCTCAGTCCAATTGCTTATGTACCTACTGCCTGCACTAGCGTCTCACGCTATGTAGGTACCAGTGACCACTGACCGCTCGGCGCTGACCGCTGAGTCGCTGACGGCTGACCACCTGCCACTCCAGTCACCGAACTCACCGAGGTGCTTCGGAGCCGCGACCTTTCATCCCCTTTTCGCTTTTTCCCTTTTCCATCCTTCCATTGCCCTTTGCCATTTTGGACCCACTAAATTTGTAGGCCAGTCCTTAGATTCGCTTGTCTTACTCCGCACCCCCGGTTTTGCCCTTGCTTCCCCTGCCTATCTCATCTTACTCCGGCCTGGCAATAATTTTCTGTCCGACCCCATTCTCTGTTCACCTCCAGTGCTCCTCCGTCTCTCTCTTGCGCCGCACATACTCCTTCCTTACCAGCAGCACGCCACATCGCGAACGACATACCTATCGTCACGCTCCTTTCACATCGAAACGAACCGACCTCCCTCCTATTAATCAGTGTTTCTAGCGTTACGAGCCCCAGCAGCCGTGTCACTGTCTTCGATCGCATTACTTGGGCTCGTCCAACAACTTCAGAGACAGGGCTGACGTCAATATGCCTGCGCTCGTCTACCTTTGAACTTCATCGTTACCTCCTTGCTGGAGATCACCTACGGACCCTCAAGCGAACCTCCGGTCATCGAACAATTTGATTATCGTGGACGCTTCCGAATAAGACAGGCCAATAATCCGACGACCTTTATCTCCTGAGTGCACTATTTCTGTCGCATTAACTACATCCGCGAGTCGCCCTATTGAAATTCGATTCGCAGTCGAGTTCATTGCCGCCAAGCGCAAGGCTTTGTTTCTGTCGTATGCTCGAACTTACGCCCTTCAAATCAGGCGGAATCAACCTCTCCGATCTGCCGACACGCGCCTCGACCCTGAAATATTACCCCAACATCAGACACTACGAGCGCCGGAGCGAACGCAGACCTACCTGAACAGGGCAAAGAAATCTCAACATTACTATGCAGAAGTCCCACTATCTACGGAATCAATCCGGGGGTAGATCGCGATTGATTCTCTGCACTGTTTTTGCAACTCTGGGACTCACCCTATGGCTAAGCCGACATCTTCTTTACACAACGTGGACTCTCGCTGCGCTACGCATTTTCTGGCATGATAACGCGTCGCAATTTATACTCTCGCAGACAAGCGATGATTTCGATGTAACTTTTGCCAATTATAGCAAAAACCAGATCAGCGCTGAACCCTACCAAGACCTTGTTCCTCCTATTTTGCATCACATCGCTCTCGGCGATAATGAAGGTCGATGGAAGGGTCGATGGGGCGATGCTGTGCAGAGCTGCGTCGACATTCACCCCGGCTGGGAATCGCATATTTGGACCGATGATAATGCCAGCAAGTTCGTCGCCGAAAAATTTCCCGAACTCAAACACCTTTGGGACAACTATAACTATCCAGTCGAAAGAATCGATGCGCTCCGGTACATGCTCTTGTATGCTTACGGAGGTGTCATCCTGGATATGGATCTCAAATGCAAGCGAGCTCTTGGGCCGTTGCGACGCTTCTCATTCGTTGCCCCCGAGGCGCATCCGACTGGGTTCTCTATTGGATTCATGATGGCCAGCAAAGGCAACGCTTTCGTGGGTGACATTGTGCGCAATCTTACTGTTTACAACAAGCAGTGGCTAGGTCTGCCATACGCCACCGTCATGTTCAGTACTGGATGTCATTTTGCCTCAGTCATCCATGTATACGAATCAAACCGGACAGATCTCAAGATTCTGCCAGGGCCTCTGCACAGCTTGAATGGCAAAGTATCTACGCCTATCTTTGACCACCTTGGCAGCTCATCGTGGCACTCATATGACGCAAAGCTGATTGTGACTATCGGAAACCGGATTAATCTGATTTTCTTCTTCTTCGTGGGAGTTGCGCTGGCGCTATTTTTCAGGAAGAAGTCGCTGTTACGACGATTTTGATACCCCCATGAACAAGCCTCAATAGACCCTAATAGCTTCTGATATGATTTGATTTGCGCAGGACTTACGACAACTTCTTACGCACAGGCCAAGCCGTTTGCACGCATACACACGGGAGAGTTGTTGGGCTAGTCGAGTCACCAATTATTTTAAACTGCATTCTGCCGCATTTCGCACACCACACACATGTATTTACATATAATTGCGGGTTTATTCTTGAGCGTACGGAGTATAGACAATTAATGGGCGGTTTCGTCCGAATTTAATGGCAAAGGATAAATGCATTGATACGATGCTTCAAATGATGCATGTATCGTCTTCAGTTCTTGGTGCAGCCCCATCAAGTGAATAACGCGAAACGCCAAATTGGACCCATTTTGGATCACCACACCTATTTATTTCACTTATTCGCCATCTGGCCATTTAAAATGCCAAAAATTCGTAATTAAGCAAGTCTATAGAATCATAAAGTCTTAATTAGTTGACTGCCTCAATACTTTGTATACCAACCCTTGGAATCTATCACAGCCTGAAGACGATCTGGCACGCTGTCGATAAGGTCCTTCACAAGCGTCATTCTCAATTCATCCCAAACATTTGTCGAAATTTTTTCAAGGTCATCCAATGCGGCCTGGGGCTTCTTCATATGCGCCATGTTCGAATCACGTTTGAAGATTTGCTGTTTGAGGCATGATCAGAGGTTCTCAATGGGATTCAGGTCGGGGCTGTGTGGCGGCCGTTCCAGAGGAGTCACCCCTAGCTCCTCGAGGCAAATTTTCACGTTTCTGGCCGTGTGAATCGGCGCGTTGTCATGCATAAAGGTAGTGTTACTATCGAGCATAGTTGAGAGGTATTCATCAAGGTGATCACAGTCACACAGTGAACCGCGCTTGTGACGCCGCCTCTCTTCGAGTCAGTGTTCCCCGGGAGGGCGACGAGAGGACCCTAATTTCCGTAGCGAATTCCACCCCAAACATAAGGATATACCGGGATTTCTTTTACTCTGGTTTGCACATAATCGAACTAGGTTGCTTTCAAGCCTATAATGAGCCCATTCCGCTGCTTGGAACCCGAGTTATTGTGTTCACAAGTTTAAGGTGCAATTCTGACCGGCGGGGCGCCAAATCCACTCCTGGGTCTGTCCATCGCCGCGCTCAACAGCGCATTCATCTGTCTATCAAACACGACAAAACTACGCAAGAGGCTTGTCAAAACACTTGAGCGCGAATTGGAACCTTTTTTAGACATGCTCTTCTCTCAAAAATGGTCGTTGTGCGGCTTGGTGATGCATGACTCCCCTTGCCTTGAGGTATCGTGCGATTGTCTCCGTAGAAATATGAGGAGCGCATATTTCTTGAAGCTCTTTGGTGGTAGTGAATGGCTCTTGATTTATGTTTGTCTGAAAGTGTCGCAAATCTTGTTTTGTTAGCTTGGTCAGATGCCCTCGCCCTTTTTGGCCAATGGCGAGATCCCCCAATCTTGGGTAGTGAACCGTTTTTTAATGCCATAAACGAGGCTTGGGAGAATGGCCTCGTCATTAGCGATCTGCTTGGCCGATTTACCTGCTGTTAAGGCTGTATAGACGCGATTCCTTGTGCGTGCCGTCAAATGTTTTCTGTATGGCTTCAAAGGGCGTGGTGGCGTACCTAGCCATGACTGCTCAAAGATGATGGGTTGGTTTTTGGATGAAGCTAAATTGACGCGTCGCGACAAAAAGTGGAGAGATTTTCGCGTTATTCACTTGGAAGTTGAGGCCACTGTAGAGGTACATATGTAGATGACTATTTGCCTTTGGATTCTCAAAAGTGCAGTTGCCGCCGGCCGGACTTCGTCTTCTCAAGAAAAGTGCCGCCTACATACTCCGTAGTGTATGTACCTGCCAACATCCTGGGGCACCTCTCTCACAGCCCCAGGCCAGAGGCACCTCCGGGGTACTATTACGTACTTCGTACTGTAGGAATGGGTGCCTACCTACCTATGTATGTACACATCTGTACTATGTATGCATGTACATATGTAGGTACATAGGTATGTACCTGATACGGAGTTGTGTTGCCTCGGATCCCATTCGGCCCCTGCGCCCGGACCCCTGAGTTCTGGGTCGGCCGGCACTGGGCAGGCCTGACTTGGTGTTCCAGCGCGATGGATTCAAGTTTTGCCATCGCGAATTTGAGTCGAGGAATGTTTACTTCCAAGGCAGCATGCACTCCCAATAACGCATCGTCCCATCAAAACTCCATCTTCAGATCCTCACCTACGCCACTTTCTCTCCTATTTCCGGAATTCTCACCACCAATTCCGTATTTCTTGTCACGGTTTTGCCTGGCCCCTCCTATCACGATGCCACGAGCCTAGTCTTTCGTGACCACTCTTTCTCCTTTTTGGCCCGTCGCTGCTTCAACTGCGAGCATCCTAGCGGTCGCATACACCATGTTACTCTCTCCTAGGTTTCTCAGAGTCCGGCCTCGCATTCTCATCTTGAGCGGATTGGTGCTCTGCATCGTGCTGTGGATGCTTTTACCTGTCAGCGAGAGGCGGCCACAGCTTTTGAAAAAAGAAGAGATCGAGCAAAGATATCCAGCGGCTTGGAGCCTTATTCAGCAATCCAAAAAGAAAGGCGGAGGTACGCTCATTCACATCCATTCTCTTGCGGCGCACCACCAACTCGGACTGATGCGACGTCTCCCACAGCCTGGTACATCCCGCCATCGTGGCTGGGCAATCACCCCGAGCCTCGAACCATTCTCGAAGCTGCCGAGTATGCCAGCGACGTGGCCGCACTAGCACCTCATCGACAGCTAGCCTACTCGAATATACCACTCATTGTACATCAAAAATGGAACGATAAAAACTTGGGGAGGTTGAATGAGCATCTACTCGGTTACATCGAGAAGTGGCTCACGTATAGCGTCTCTGCCAATGACACCTTTCGCCAGATGTCATATTTTTGGTGGACAGACGAGGGCATGGCCATGTTGGTAAAGGAGAAAGAGCACCACTTCCTCCAAGACTTTCAGACAATGTTCTCTACGGTGGAAAAGGTGGACATTCTTCGGGTGTTGGTATGCAAGTGGTTTGGAGGAATTGTAAGTCCTATGATGACCCAAATTGCCAAAAAAAAGAGGAGCGACATGGAGATTCTAACATTGGCCCCGGCAGTATGGCGATGTCGACACCGAACCACTTAAACACCCCGCGGATTGGATTCGAAAAGAAGATATACAAACATGGGTTGACGACGAAACCGGTAAAACATACGGAATACAAGAAGCGCCCGCGACGACGTCCGAGAGGATGCCTATCAATATGCTCTTGGGCTTGGAGGCTGACACCGATCCCAACACGAATCAGTACTGGCGTATGGGCTACAGTTATCCCGTACAGCTGACGAACTGGGCAATGGCATCGGCCCGCCAGCACCCGATTCTCTATCGGTTCATGGATCAATTGCAATCCAAGCTAGATGTTGAGAAGCAAGATATGTTGCAGGCGCCGACAGGGAGACGGGCCAAGGGGCACGATCCGCTGACGTCCACAGGCCCTGCTGCCCTGACTGAGGGAACAAGGAGCTGGCTCAGTAAGCAGATCGGGCTGCGATGGAATGCTGTGACGGGCTTAAACGATGGGGGGAGGGCAAAGCTAGCATCAGATGTGCTCGTCCTGCCCATGACAGGCTTCAGGTAAGCCGTGTCTGACAATATTTTCCCCCCAATGGTTCTACATGCGAGGAGAAAGAGACCAACCCGTTCCAGAGTGTCTTTTGCATTTTGGACTCCTGAACTAATCTCATCTCATCTCTGTAGTCCTGGCCGCGGCAAATATGGCAACATGGGCTCCAGACCTTACAGCGATCCAGACGCTCGTCTAGCGCACCATGCCATGGGATCGTGGCATAAATTCGACGCCGTGGTTGAATACGGCAAGTTCTGCAGAACAGTATTCGGCATGTGCAAGGATTGGAGTAAAGTACCTTCTTCAGTGAAGCGTGGTAGACTTCCTCTTAAAGACAAAAAGGGAAAAGGGCGAGCTTACGAGAGCGACGAGCATTTTGCATACTGGGAATAGATGGAGAAAGCAAGCATTGATGGGGCACGACATCAGTGGCAGTCGTCGAATTTGCCCTGCACTACACCAGACATTACAAAACCACGCTCATTCCACTGGCTCGATACGTTCAGGATACAAAAATACAAACTGATAAGTTTTCTTTAGTTGTCTTGGATGAAGCTGTTCCTTGGGCGGCGCAAGTTGGTCAAGATGAGGAGAAACACATCACGAGGAAGTCTGCTCCAAAAGGTATCAATATCTGGCGCTGTGCTATGAACAGGGGGATGCCCAGCAACATTTCCCGTTTGCTACCTACCTACCTACTTACCTAACCTACCTGCCTACTCCATATGTTGCATTCAAGAGGTCTTGGCGCGCAACCAAGTCATCTACCCGCAATGAGACGACGAAGTTCGGATGAACTCCTTTGACGAAAAATGGGTCCAAACCCAAATCAAGCATCTGGCCATTCGTGTCCCACGTGGTTCTTCTCTTTCCAAAGTTCAAACACGCCGCTTCCTCGGTCCCGGCGTCACGACCGTATAATTGCACGTGGGGCAATACGTCTTATCGTTGGGCGTGGCAGGATAGTCATCCTTCCCGTACGTAGCGTTCAGGCTCACGCTCCCGGCGACAGCACCACTCTCAAGTCGAATCCACGTGTCGGCTGTCCAGTCCCCCGCCGCGAGCGCACGTCTAGACACGCGGAGCTGTCTCGCACCGCGGATCCAGTTGCCGTAGCCGCCGTAGCCAGAGTGCTGACCGAAGCAGAGGTTCAAGCCGTTTCCGGCAACAGTCATACCGGGAACGAGATGGTTCCATTTGTAACACCAGGTTGCGCCGTGGTCGTGGCCGGAGAAAAGGCCAATGAGGCCTGGGGTCGTACTCACTGCTTGCATGAAGGGAAGATCCTGTCCGCCGTAGGGACAGGAGCCGTCGTTGCGGCCGTCGGGACACCAGCCCTGTCCTTGGGCGGCGAGGGGAAAGTCGTCGTCTATACCGGGTTGAAGGTGTGGATGGATGGAGTGGCGGCCAAATTCTTGCTGGAGTGCGGCTGAGGCATTCGTCGGGATATGAACGAAGGCGAGCGAGGGTATGACTTTGCCATGGCGGGATCGAAGGAGGGCATTGGTGCTTTGGAACCAGGTCACGACGGACGTGTCGACCCAATCTGGCTGGCCGACTTGCGAGCCGGTGGCGTTGCGCTCGCGGAAGTAGAAGCCGCCTCGTGAGTCGAAGAACCAGAGGAGGAGCTCTGGAGCACAGTCGTGCGTCATCGTTGTCAGGTCGATGGTGGTGGTGGTGCAATGAGGGGGGTAGACGGCGAGGTAGTAATTCGAGACGCCGGCGTTGCGACCCGGAACCATGGACTCGGTCCTGCAGCCTGGAAACATTTTCTCGCGGGCGAGTATGTCTCGCGCCGAGATGTTGAAGTTGTGGTCATGGTTGCCGTATGTCGACGCCCAGGAGAGGCGGCGCTGAACGAGCGGCTGAACAATCTTGTCAATGTAGACAGTGCTGTTCTCAAGGTAGGCGTTTTCGCCAGTGATGAGGTCGCCGTTGAGAACGACGAGGTCGGGCGATTCGGCGTCGAGGACCTTGTTTAGCACTTGGACGGAGTTGATGTCTTGCTGGGGGCCCCATGAATCCCAGGCATCTTGGTCATGCATCAGCGGTTGATGCTATCATTTGTGAGACGGGTCAGTCGAGCCTTTTCTCTTCATGTTCTTACTCTCTCCGAAATGCAAGTCCTCGAAAATCGATATGCGAAAATCGCCGTCCTTGTTGAATGCGAGCGGCCGCGACAAACTGCCGCTGCTATGGTAATTCTGAGGGTCTTGAACCCCAAATGCCATTGGCGATTGCGTCGACACGTCTATAAGTTCAGACAAGATAAGTAACAAGACATACTTCGACATGGCGACGAGCGGCGGCTTTATACAACAGTGGAGAATATCCAATATCGTCAATTTTTGAGCGGGGAAGACGGGGGTGCATGACAAGAATCATATTCTTCTCTTGCTCTTTTCTATTTACATTCTTCTTTACCCGCGAGCACCTCCTGAGATATTCAACGGCCAGAGACTACCCAGTGACAGAGAGTCTGAGAGGGTGCCAATGAGGGCGACATGGCGTCACGCGATGAGCTTCACGCGACGACGCTTCGTGTTTCGACGAAATGCAGAAGAAGGAAGAAAACCGTGCCTACGTTTGCATATCGCGGGCGTTTCCACATTCGTGCCGCCAGCGTGACGGGCAGCGAAGAGAGTCTATTGGGGGTTTATCTTGTATTACTTGCAAATAGGGGCAAAGGGCGCTTCGACGGCACTCGCATCTCAATTTCACTGGCAGCCTGTGCACATGACACCCTGTCGTAGAACGTTGCCGTCGTTGTGGTTGCATCAGCTCGTCGCGGATGCAACCATCAATCGATGAAATCAAGTCACTGGTCATGCTTACTGCAATACCTACGTGCATGCAATTGAAAATGTGATATGTAAAGGCTACATCGCATTGAACTCATATCTGATCTACAATATTACACAATGGACCGATTCGCTATACCTGACCGAGTGTTTGCGCACAGTACAATTAAGTTAAGTGAGGCGTGACAGTACCACTCTCCAAGTTATTATGTACATACCTGGGGCGGGCAGAACTGCCAACACACCCGCTGCCCGCTGCGATCTAGGCGCGGCGGCCCCTGGCGGCTGTTGTCAATGAGGTCAATCGCCCACTGATGCGTCCAGCGGCCACTCAGGCACTAGACCAGACTGCCATGCCACGAGTTGGCGGCCCCTGCAAGCCTGCGTAGAAGGGCGACTTGGACTGGAGTATGTACATAGGTACCTGTACTGTAGGCATGCGCAGGCAGCGCAGCAGCCTTCTCCGTCTGCTGGTCGAAGAAGTGTTGTGACGGCACCATCATTTGGTCCCTGTTCACAACCAGTGTCCTGATTCCTGAATCCTGATATACTGTGCGTCAGCCCCCTACGACATTCGGCTGCCACTCAGAATCCCGGTCATGGTCAACAGGCCAATAATCAAGGATGCATAATCACGCCCACGCCCGACAAAGTCAGCATATCGGCTCAACGGCGTAAGACTTGGTAAGAGTCGTCCTCGGCCTTTCGTCTGCACGACGAGATTCGTTATCGTCGTTTTCTCCGCACATCTACATATTTAGATCTCTACCATCCCGTATCCCATGTCTTTCTGGAAGGAAGGATGATGCGCCACATTACCGTGGTTCATCGAGCAACACTACGCCCAAGTAAACACAACGACCAAAAGCAACGTCGACTTTGGAAAATCTTGACTCGTCATGTCTTCTTCAATTCCTTCAGCCATGCGTACCGTGCGGCAGCGAGATATATTGGCTCCAGAATTAATCCTCCTCGATACTCCGGTTCCAAAGCTAACTAAGGCCTCAGAGGAAGTACTCGTCAAGGTAGCCGCCACAGCTCTTTGCTCTGGCGAACTCGAATGGGCCAGCCGCTTCCCGGATATCTTTCCCCAAGATAAGGAGCCAGTTCCCGGTCAGGATATCGCGGGAACGGTGGTGGTATCCGGCCCAAAATCGGCGTTTCGCGCAGGGGACGAGGTGTTTTGCCGCATCGATGCCTCCAGGCCCGGTGGCATGCGCGAGTACACCGTTGCTCTTGAATCCGAGCTGGCTCTGAAACCAGCATCTATGGACTGGACATCCGCTGCGGCGACACCCCTCAGTGCCTTGACGGCCTGGCAGGCACTGTTTTACCACGGAAGTTTGGAGAAGGACGCTCTATCCGGCGACCGACAGGCCCGAGCGCGCAACGCCACCAAGAAAATCCTCATCACAGCTGCTGGAGGCAGCGTCGGTGGGTTTGCGGTACAGTTCTCTGTATGCTCTGGCGCCAAAATGATCGTCGGTGTTTGCGGCACAGACAAAGTTGAGCAGGTACTCGGCTTAGGCGCAACGACGGTGGTGGATTACAAGAAACAGAACCTCGACAAATGGGTTGATGAGAATCCCAAAGACCGAGAAGTTGATATCATCATCGATTGCGTTGGCGGTGACACCATGGCCGGGCTCTGGAGAGCTATCAAGGACGGGGGTGACTTTATTAGCATTTCGGATGTGCCTGATCGCTTGCGACCTGAAGGAAACATGAAAGAGCTGAAAAGGAGCGAATACTTCATTGTAAATAGTCTGGGAAGCCAGTTGACAGAGATTGCACAGTTGCTTGATCAGGGATTGGTCAAGCCGCTTGTGGATAGCGTGTATGCGTTTGAAGACTATCAGCAGGCGTTTCTTAAACTAGGCCGGGGGAGTGCAAAGGGGAAGATTGTCATCAAAGTCGCTATTTGATGGTGCTATGGAGACTTGTTGGTATCGGCGTGCCTTTGGAAGCTCGTGGCTATGCGGGTGGATTGCTAACTTCAGTATAAAATGGCATTTTATTCTACGTCGCATCAAACCCTTTGACTCAGTCTGACACAATTTGAAGTACTCGACAGCAATGCGCAAAGCTACCGTAATGTCACAACCATCAACTCCCGCGATCAGTATCCTTACGAGTTGCTACCATTTGTTATTTTAGAATTAAAGATACAAAAACGCAACATGGCGACACTGACGGATCATAGTACATATGTATTGAGAACATTGAGACTGACGGTACTCGCAATTCAAATGGCAAAAATTGCCCTTAGCTCGCCTATTCCGTAGAAGTCTGCGCTCCGATATATGAAATTTATACACAGGGACCTCAGACAAAGGTACAGTATCTGAGTTTACTGCGCACTTCGCTTCTGAACTGCTCTAGAATGCCGCACCTAGAAAAGTGTGCCGTGGGCTGATTCGAAGTGTGCATACATGTGTGACACTTTCCATTTTACAATGCGTACAACAGGCTGCACCTGACCAACACGACAAAATAAATAGACCTTCATTATTTTGATCATCCGACCGTAGCAAAAACTGAGAAGGTAGCCCTCTAGCTGCCTACATAGCAGTTACCGTTTGGCATCATGCGCTGAAAGGTCACTAAAGTCGACTAGAAGTCTTCCTATCTCCAGTCGTACTAATATCGAATCTGTCCAGATTCATGACCTTGTTCCACGCAGTCACAAAGTCTTTCACGAACTTTTGAGCACCGTCACAACTGCCGTAAACTTCCGAAACAGCCCGCAATTCCGGATGAGATCCAAATATAAGATCATTGCGAGTAGCACTCCATTTCTTGGCGCCTGTCTTGCGATCAAAGCCCTCGAAGACGTCTTGACTGATCTGCTTCCAATCTGTATTCGCGTCCAATAAATTAACGAAGAAGTCGTTTGTCAAGACACCGGGCTTAGAGGTGAAAACACCATGAGCTGAGCCATCATAGTTGGTGTTCATGGCACGCATACCGCCGATCAAGACGGTGAGCTCGGGGGCGGACAGGTTCAACAAATTCGCACGATCAACCAAGAGGTGCTCTTGCTTCACAGCGCCATGTGACTTTCCGTGATTTCGAAAACCATCAGCCACAGGCTCCAGGTGACTAGTTGACTCAACATCGGTTAGTTCCTGGGTAGTGTCGCCCCGACCCGGAGTGAAAGGGACAGTGACATCGAAACCAGCATCGCGAGCGGCTTTTTCAACACCAGCAACACCCGCCAGAACAATCAGATCAGCGACAGACACGGTCTTGCCACTTTTGTTGAAGCGCTTCTGGAGATCCTCCAGAGCAGCGAGAACCTTTGACAGCTGCGCAGGGTTATTCACCTCCCAATCCTTCTGGGGAGCCAGACGAATGCGAGCACCGTTGGCACCACCCCGCTTATCGCTGCTTCGAAATGTAGAGGCGGATGCCCAGGCGGTAGAGACAAGCTGAGATACGTCCAAGCCTAAATTGAGGATATCCTTTTTGAGGGTCGCGGCTTCTTCTTCATCAATTAAAGCGTGATTCACAGGGGGTATGGGGTCCTGCCAAAGAAGATCCTCCTCAGGGATCTCAGGGCCGACGTAGAGCATTTTGGGGCCCATGTCACGGTGGGTAAGTTTGAACCAAGCTCGAGCGAAAGCATCGGCGAACTGGTCGGGGTTCTCCAGGAAACGACGGGATATCTTCTCATATTCAGGATCGAAGCGCAAAGACAGATCTGTTGTCAACATCGTAGGCTTGTGAAATTTGTGAGGATCGTAAGCATCGGGTATGATCAGGTCCTCGGTCTTGGCTACCCATTGATTGGCGCCTGCAGGAGATTTTGTCAGCTCCCACTCATACTTAAAGAGGTATTCGAAGTAGTTATGACTCCATTTAGTAGGTGTCTTGGTCCATGTAACTTCTAAACCACTGGTAATGGTATCTGGACCTTTGCCAGTGCCGTAAGTACTCTTCCAACCCAAGCCCTGCTGCTCGATGTCGGCTCCTTCAGGCTCCTTCCCGACATGGGTGGCGGGTCCGGCGCCATGTGTTTTACCGAAAGTGTGACCTCCAGCAATCAGGGCAACGGTTTCCTCGTCGTTCATTGCCATACGAGCGAAGGTGGTGCGAATGTCGCGGGCAGCGGCGATGGGATCGGGGTTACCGTCGGGACCTTCGGGATTCACGTAGATCAAGCCCATGTGCGCAGCAGCCAGAGGAGACTCAAGATCCCGCTTCTGAGAATCTTTCTCGTCGTGGTAGCGAACCTCATTGCCCAGCCACGTTTTCTCATCACCCCAGTAGACTGACTCATCGGCTTCCCAGCCATCGATACGGCCACCGGCAAAGCCAAAAGGCTTGAAGCCCATTGACTCTAGAGCAACGTTGCCAGTCAGGATAAGCAGGTCGGCCCATGATATTTTGTTGCCATATTTTTGCTTAATTGGCCAGAGAAGTCGCCTGGCCTTGTCGAGGCTGACATTGTCAGGCCAGCTGTTGAGAGGCGCGAAACGCTGTTGAGCCTGGAAGTGAGACCCAAGTCGGGCCGCTAGTTAGAAAGTAATCATCAAGAGTTGATAAGACAGGTCGACAGGAAGGGACTAGAATACTAACATGTCCACCGCCACCTCGACCATCCTGAACTCGGTACGTGCCAGCGCTGTGCCAAGCCATTCTAATGAAGAGGCCGCCATAGTGACCAAAGTCAGCAGGCCACCAGTCCTTAGAATCTGTCATGAGGACAGTCAAATCTTTCTTGAGCCCTTGATAATCGAGAGTCTTGAACGCAGCGGCATAGTCAAAATCCTCGCCCAGGGGATTCGTGACATAGGTGTTCTGGCGAAGGATATTGAGCTTGACCGAATCTGGCCACCAGTCACGATTTCTTGTTCCGCCACCGGCAACATTGAGCGAGGCGCGGACAGGACACTTGCTCTCAGACATTGTATGTCAATGAATGAGAGAACGCTGGTTGTTGTGGTGACGACGGCTCTGATTTCTCGCTCTGCAGTGGAAGAGTGAAGGATTAAGGAGGACAATGGGACAGGGGAGTTGTCCGAGGTGGCGGGGGGTACGTAATAAATAGAGAAGTACCTACATATGTCAACTGCGGAATTAGGCCAAAGGCCAAAATGAGGGGAAAGTGGTCGGGTAGGCAAAGACGGTAGCTTTGGAAACCGTCCAGAGTACTACCTATATGGCCACAATAGGGAAGGAACGTGGTATGTACCGTAGGAGGTACATAGGTATGTACATATGTATGTCGGTACATACATACAGTCAGACCTCGTTATAACGATCCTCACCTAGCCGATAACCTCGCTTAAACGATGGGTCCGGGCTGAAAATTTGGTTTTGCCATACAACTAACGATAATTTTCGCTAAAACGATACCGATACAGTTTGGGCCAAAAAAATCGCCGATATCGTTATAACGAGGTCATCCTGCCCAATTTTTCGCTGCATTTCTGACCTTCCAGCAGCAAGATTAGGCCCATCCATCACCATGTGGCGCTAGATTTAAACGTGCAAGCTTCCAAAAACATCATCTTTTACCACCTCGGTACATCACCCCCATTAAACTTCCACATATGGACAATGTATCATGAAGATAATATCAAAAGAAGAAAGAAATAAGAAAATTGGGCCTTTCTTCAGTTCTTCAACAACGTATGTGCCGTAACATGAGGTTTGTGCTTGCAAAAAAAATGTAGCGTCTCTATATAGGGTATGTGCGCCATGTGTCCACGTGACCCTCACCTGGACGATATCTCAATATAACGATGGCTTTTTTGCGAACTGTGCGATATCGTTATAACGAGGTTTGACTGTACTTGTAGTGAAGGGCAAGGTTTTAGGTAGCGTACCTTAGGTGCATACTGTTCGGTGTTGCCACTTGTTCCACTACCATGACAAATAGCTGGCCTGCCGTTGGTCTGATGCCCTCCAATTCCTGGTCGTCACCGTCGAGTCTCGACACGCCAAAAGGAGGCCGCATACCTACCTATCACAAGCCCATGCGAGAGCTGGCGGACTATGTACATAGACAGTGCCTGCCGCTTTGCAAGGAGCTTTGCAAGCCCTTGTCCTTTCCCCGCGTTCTGCCCCTCGTCTCGTCCAATGTGCAATGTGCACAGACCACCGAAGCCCAGATGACGTACATAGGTAGGTACCTACAAACTCCGTACAGAAAGCATGTCGGCATCTCAACATCGGCAATTGCCTTACGCTCGGTGTCCATCAAGGGCCTGCGGCTCTATACGGGAATTGTTTTGCTTCTTTTTGTTTTTGCAAAAGCAAAGTTTCTGAGCTGATTCAATCAGTGCTCCCTGTATGCTCTGACTCGGCAGCGTCCTCAATTGCCTTCTTTCATCTTCGGTGGCCTTTGACTATGTATATAAACCCCCATCTTCTCCCTCTTAGCTTAGATCAGTAAATTGGACTTGAGACATCCATTCCTTGACTGCGTTTTCACTACGTCTTCAGCTGAATTCGAGTCATGTCTTCTTCTCATCTTTTCGAGTCTTGTTGACTCTCTCTTTTCTTGGTGTCCAGTGTACAGTATCACGTCTTCGATACTGGCACTATGTGACCCACCTATTCTCCTTCTCTTTTCTGGCGACAGAGACAGGGTGAATAATTGATCGCTTCCTTAAGCGTCCTGCATACAACATCTTTCTCTCACCGTCGCTGCCGTCATTGCGCGTCGTATCGACCAATCATCATCGTTCATTTCTACAGAGACTTTCGGGGCCCTTCGTGGTATCGCCGTCGTCTGTGTGACTCTTCAACATCGCCTTATCCTCTGTTCCTTTTATAAGACGCTTTAGGAATCCGTGTGGATTGCCGCGCAACTCGGGAACAGTCGATGAGGACACCTCTTTTTGTGCTTTCGGTCTACCGTCAGAAAGAAGTCCTGCGTGGGTTCATCAATTGCCCTTTCACTACCGCCGCGACAACTTTGTTTTATCACTTGCTCTCTGTCAATAAGGAGCGAGTCGCACCAGAAACTATTTTCGATCTTCGCTCGTCATGATGGACGACTTCAATGTCCTTTCTATCACCACTTTCGGCCTTCGCTTGCCCTAACAGCAGCCACCTTGCTGCCTTCACTACTTCAACTTTCGGCCTCTGCTTGCCATGACAGTTCACTTTCAACTTCACTGTCTACTCAGCACTCATCAGACAATCTTGACCTTGCCTGTCACCAATGGCTATTTCAGGCTTTCAGCATCAATTTCGGGGAGGATATTTTGAGCTTCGACGATGGTCGGGGGCGACCATTTGTTAGGGGGGTACTAGAAAGCATGTCGGCATCTCAACATCGGCAATTGCCTTACGCTCGGTGTCCATCAAGGGCCTGCGGCTCCAGTGTTCGCAATCGGGACGGGACCAATGCTGACGGGACGGGATTGGGACGTCTTGGGTTGCTCGCGGGACTTTGGGACTTGGCCCCGGTGACTTGAAGGGACTCCCGTGCTAAGCCCAATCTGGCCTGTCGGACTGCTGATGAGTCCCGCGCTAGGCCGTATTAGTATAGAAGTGCAGGGGTTTTACCCAAGGGGGGGGGTCATATAACATGCCTACCCTTAGGTACCTATGTACCTATGTACCAGATTGGAGCTGAGCCACTCCCAAGTCATCTCCTGCTACTCCAGATCATGCAGAAGCTTGATCATTGCGCATGTGATGCTTTGCAATCGTTTTTCTCATTTTTTGACTGTTCTAAGTGAGAGGGTACCCCCAAGAAAAGTGTCCCCTGGGACAGGCACGACTGCAGTCCCCTCCCGGGATTTATACTGTAGATTCTTGTCCGGGACATCCCAAGGAGCCGTCGGGACGTCCCGGGACTGCCCAATTGCGAACACTGTGCGGCTCTATACGGGAATTGTTTTGCTTCTTTTTGTTTTTGCAAAAGCAAAGTTTCTGAGCTGATTCAATCAGTGCTCCCTGTATGCTCTGACTCGGCAGCGTCCTCAATTGCCTTCTTTCATCTTCGATGGCCTTTGACTATGTATATAAACCCCCATCTTCTCCCTCTTAGCTTAGATCAGTGAATGGACTTGAGACATCCATTCCTTGACTGCGTTTTTCACTACGTCTTCAGCTGAATTCGAGTCATGTCTTCTTCTCATCTTTTCGAGTCTTGTTGACTCTCTCTTTTCTTGGTGTCCAGTGTACAGTGTCACGTCTTCGATACTGGCACTATGTGACCCACCTATTCTCCTTCTCTTTTCTCGTACCTAGGTACATAGGTACATAACCTACATTGTACATACATGATACGACAACTACGGAGTACCTACTCCGTACATACAGGTACATATGTATGTACCTTTGTAGCCTTCGTACTCAAGGTACCTAAGGAGGGTATGGTGTGGAGTCTTCCCGACTTCTTTTGCTGCCATTGGTCAGCATCCTCAATTTCTTTTCGCACACCTGACCCCGAATGTTCTGTCTGTTTTGTTCGATATCCCATTACCTAGCGGTCCGTAGGCTCACTTCATGTCACGTGCCCCACACCCCCCTTGCTCGTTGATCGCGACTTGGAGTGACATGGTGACTTCAGAAACGAATGCTTCCAAAATGCTTCATCGCGTACCCTACGCCTTTGGGCAACCACAATCATCGAGCTCAAACAACTCTCTCCTTTACACAATTTTCTCGGCAACGGTGCACGGACCACGTCCGCCCACTTCTGTTATGATTTGGCTGTATAACCTGCTGTAGCCCTAACAGCAGTCCACCTCCGAATGGAAAACTCGAAAATGCCGCCCTCAGCACCACCACTTCATTCGATGTCGACGCCGATGTCGACGGCGCCTGTTCATCTACCGTCCTGCTGGTTCGAGGTCGTAAATGAAATCCAAGCAACATCGACAACGACCGCGGCATCGTCCCCCCTCCCAGCCACGACACCATCAAACCGGCGTTTGCCCACCTCGAGTTTTCAACCGGCGTGCTTTTGGAGAGTTCAGCACGCCGCTCTCATCTTGGTCACCTAGACCTTTCTGAAATTCTGGTAGCGGAGCCGTGCCTCTGGCAAAATTCCGCTTTTAACGACACAACTTGTGCCCACGCGAGCACACGTGGTGGAAGGCGCTGACGCCTGAACCCACACCGAAAACAACTGCCTTTGGCCACCGAGATGCAGGATATTCTTTGGGGAAAACTGGCTTGTATTTAGAAGAACCCGGGATTAGCCCTGCACACCCTAGTATGCCCAAAACTGGGACGCGGCGGTGTTAAATAAACAACAACAACAACAACAACAACAACATCGAGCTCAAAACAAAGGATGTTCGGCCTCGGGCGTTTGATTGACGGAAATCAGGTAACAGCCACGATCTCAGACAAACCACTGTTGCGATAAATGAGATGTAGCTCTTAATCACGAAGGCAATTGTTGGTATTTCAATCTCGAGCCAATTTGCGCAATAAATTCTTTGCTCGTCATCAACCGCAAGAAAAGTTTGGTCTTGGGCGAAGTTGGCAGTGCAAGAAGATTCATTCTCAGTCAAGCACGGCGCCGATCGGCGGTACTTTCTGTCATTTGCCAATTTTGCGGGCCCCACGATGTACTCCTCGTAAAGCGGCGACGTGATTGGCTGCAGCCCCCTGTCAACACCCTGTCAGTGACATGAAGTGAGCGTACGGACCGCTAATGGGATTCGAATTGCACGGAACTGAGACCACGTGACTTGCGTCGCAGACCCTTCACTTTTGCCTATCTTTATCTTTGGCGCGCACTGGCGCAGCTTCGCGTCACTTGCATTTTACGGAGTATTCTTCCTACTTCCAAAAAAAGTACGAGGTGACGATCGCAAAGTATACCAGTAATGAAATGGTAATTGATCTCGTCTGAGGCTGTTTATGCGCAGTACCTACGTTATGTACATACAATACATAGCCGATGCATCTGGTTTGAGGTATGACGGAGTAGGTACATTCTGCGACATGCCTAGGTAAAGTCAGACTGTTGGAATCGCAGGACAGAGGTTGTACACGTGCATTAGTGCACGTGCCTCGCTTGTGGGGCACAAGCCCACACAGCGAGCACAACAACATAAAGGAGGCTTCCGCCCCCTTTTGTACATAGACAAGAACAACAAGACGAGACAACAATTGACCCAGGAGAGAAGATACGCCTTTGTGTTTGTGTGCGTTACGCACCTGTTCTGTCATGCATGCAATGAGATTGGAGTAACCTTACGGTTCCGACACTGATCAGTGGTCCAATAACCGATTGGTTACTAGACCACAGATTCGCAAGGAATTTTTGGGGAGAGCAACCTTCCGCCCCGGCCGAAGAATTTGTGCCTCAGTAGGAAGAGGCGTCGATACCGAAGTCGAGTAGGTCGACGTGCTAGAGAAAGAAGGCACAGCAGCGAGAGCATCAAAATACTACCGATGTGCGTTGCTGAAACGATCGCCTAATGCTTACCCTCTAGAATACCTGTACCCTGAGCGGACGGCCGTTATTCTAGACGAAGAAGCTTTTGTTGATCAGCCAAGCTTTCAGGAAGCGAGATCTTAACTGATCTACCTTCTGTTCCGTCATCCACGGAATCACTCGACCAAGCCTGTCGAAAACAATCCTCAACCCCGCCTGTTGACCGACAACTTCTCACAATGGATCACAGATTCGATCCTACCGACGAGACCACCAAGGAGACACGACCTCCTACCGCTCCGACTCAAGAAACGTTGATTGAAGCGGACATACCCAAACGCCTTCGGGTACATGTCAAGCATGGCTTCTTTTCGGCTGCATGGAAAAGAGCCTACAAGGATATCGACCACGGCACGGCTTCGACCATCGATGCGCATGACCGAGTTGCGTTTTTCATGAGAGATTCCATCGATGAAGGCCTGACGAGTTTGGACATGCGGATCCGCTTTCGTGACGACTTCAGATCATGGGGAGAGAAGTCCTTCGCTCTGCTGCACCCTTGTGTGCAGGGCATACTTCTTAACTTTCTGCGGGAAAGAAGAGCATTGTCAGATGACGGATTTCGTAGGAAAATTGCTCCCTTTCTGGCAGAAGTCGTTGAAACGGAAACTCCAATGGAGACGGAATTGCGTCAACTAATGGCTATTCGTCATGAATGGCAACGACAACGAAGTCGACGAACCCCGAGGTTTCCGATGCACACTCAACAAGCCCGGCCAGCCCCCGGAACGGATCTTCAGCCGCCTCCCGCTCACCGTCACCTACGACAGCTTTCGCCCAAGGTGACGGAGTCACAAATTCCGTCGACGTCTGAGAAGAAGAGCCTGCATGTTCTTCGTGTGCCGCCCTTGCAGTATTGCCCTGTTCCGACGCAGCCTCAGCCTGTCCCTCGAGAGAAGCTCCTGCCCCCTCAGCTTCCTCATCAGACGCCCATGCCGACATCCCGAACAGAGATTCGGCCGACCCTCCTTCACCAAGATCCGGCCGGCAATCCTCACATCAAGATTACTGCCGGCTCCCATCACAAGCCCGAGAGTACCCCCGTGGACAAAGCTGTCACAAACCCCGTCAACGAGATCCTCACCAAACCTCGTCACGGTACCCCTGGAGAAGAACATTTCTCCGACCCTCTGAAGAGCGCTGCTGTCCGCCCCTGTGATGAGCTTGAAAAAGGTCATGATCAAGCCCTCGACAAGGGGGCTCCTGCTGATGAAGAAGAACCCTCCCACGACGAAGATTCTGCCGATGTCGAAGAGTCTGACGATGTCATTGACGATCAAATGGGGAGAATTAAAGAGACATTGCGAGGGGAGTTTGCCCCTGCAACATATATGCTTTATCCTGTCCAGGGATCTTTCTGGTCACCGCCCGCTCCGAAGCTTTTGACGAACACCGTGACACTGGTGGACCATTTGTTTACAGACTTCGAAAACTACTTCCGACTGGTGGAAAGACTGGTCCCATGAGGGGACTCCTTATATACGATCGATTGGGTGATTGCGACGGTGGTCGCGATATGTAGTTGGAATGGACGCGTTGCGTGTTTTGGTTTGCTTTTGCCTTCGTGTTTTACTTCACACTTTTTGGATGATACGCTCATTGTTTGGAGCTTTGGGATCCACTTGGATTCACTTGGATTGTATTCGTTTTTGGTCACAACTGCGATTCCTCTCTCTTCCATAAAAGAGAAGACTGCGAGTGTTGGAATCGCAGGACAGAGGTTGTACACGTGCATTAGTGCACGTGCCTCGCTTGTGGGGCACAAGCCCACACAGCGAGCACAACAACATAAAGGAGGCTTCCGCCCCCTTTTGTACATAGACAAGAACAACAAGACGAGACAACAATTGACCCAGGAGAGAAGATACGCCTTTGTGTTTGTGTGCGTTACGCACCTGTTCTGTCATGCATGCAATGAGATTGGAGTAACCTTACGGTTCCGACACAGACCCCGATATGACGATAACGCTAAAACGACTCTCATCGTTATATCGGGATATCGTTTTATCGGATCGCTTTTCTGTGAGGAATTTCAAGAAAATGAGGCCCAAAATTGTCGTTAAGGTGAGGATATCGTCTTATGGCGAATCGGTTGGTTGATATACCTGTTTTATGTTTCCTTGTCATTGCACCAAACTGGGGTTGCGCCGTGCGGCACCGTGAAGGACGGCCGTTTACGGTTTACTTGGAGGCTGAAAATCTTTCAGCTAGGGAATTATGTACTCAAGTAATAGTTTGTCACGTTTAAATTCAACAGCCATCTTCGATTGTCGTAGGGTACTCGCACAAAATGTCAGGTCAGTACTGGGAACACATGCCAACAACTTCCGGCCTAGGTATATCATGTATGATCGCCTTCATCATGCATTGCCTACTAGGGTATGGACCAATGATTTCAGATTTACGAGAAAAAAAACTGAATTGGTAAATGAATTAAACTTGACTACTGCATATTCATCACACTTATATCAGTACTCCAAAGTTCATATAGCTCGAGTAAAGAAAATTCTGACGCGTCTGCGCAAACTCCACCTTGTCGTGGGAGATGCTTAGTGCAGCGCGAGTTTTAGCGTTTCCGGCCTGGGCCGCTTTCCAACGTCTCATTTGGTAGCACGCGGCACGACACATGTGTACAGTGGCCCCAATTAAATAACACGAAAATTCTCCCACTTAAAAATCGGTTCACTACCCAAGATTGGGGGATCTCACGAAAAGGCCGAGGGCACCCGACCAAGCCAACAAAACACGATTTGCGACACTTCCAGATAAACATAAATCAAGAGATATTTACTACCACCAAAGAGCTTGAAGAGATATGCGCCCCTCATGTTTCTACGGAGACAATCGCACGATACCTCAAGGCAAGGGGAGTCATGCATCGCCAAGCCGCATAATGCCCACTTTTGAGAGAAGAGCATGTCTAAAAAAGGTTCCAATTCGCGCTCAAGCGGTTTGAAAAGCCTCTTGCGTAGTTTCGTCGCGTTTGATAGACAGATGAATGCGCTGTTGAGCGCGGCGATGGACAGACCCAGGAGTGGATTTGTCGCCCTGCCGGCCAGAATTGCACCTTGAACTTGTGATTACGATAACTCGGGTTTCAAGCACCGGAATGGGCTCATTATGGGCTCAAAGCAACCTAGCTCAATCAAATACAAGTAAAAAAGAGAAACCCCGGCATATCCTTATGCTTTGGGGGTGGAATTCGCTACGGAAATCAGGGTCCTCCCGTCGTCGGTCGTCCTCCCGGGGGACCTCGACTCGAAGAGAGGCGGCGTCACAAGCGTGATTTACTGTGATCACCTTGAGGAATACCTCCCAATTATGCTCGATGGTGACACTGTCTTTATGCATGACAACGTGCCGATTCATACAGCCAAAATCGTGAAAGAATGCCCCGAGGAGCTAGGGGTGTCTCCTCTGGAATGGCCGCCATACAGCCCCGGCCTGAATCCCATTGAGAACCTATGGTCATGCTTGAAACAGCAAATCTTCCAGCGGGATCCGAAAATGACGCATATGAAAAGGTCCCAGGACGCATTGGATGACCTTGAAAAAATTGCGACAAATGTTTGGGCGGAATTGGAAATGACGCTTGTTAACGGCCTTATCGACAGCGTGCCTCGCCGTCTTCAGGCGGTGATAGATTCCCACGGGCGGTATACAAGTTATTGATGCAGTCAGTTACTTCATTCTTCATGATTCTATAGACTTACTTAATTACGCATATTCGACATTTTAAATGCCCAGACTGCGAAAAAGTGAAATAAATAGGTGTGGTGATCCAAAATGGGTCCAATTTGGCGTTGGGTGTTATTTTCTTGGTGGGATTGAGTTCATTATGTATGGAATATGCAGTGCGCGAGACTTGTCACGTGGGTAATCCAGCGGAAGTTTGAGATTCTTTCATTGGCCACGGAGCTTTGGAGCTTTGAAGTGCGAAATAAATGAGATCGCATCACAGTCAGCTCGACTACTATCGCAACATGTTTGACAAAGTGATCATTTGAAGTTGAAACGAGGAATTCTTAGTTTAAACATCCTATTGCGAATACGTAGCGACAGGCAAGCCCATTACATTGGCCCATTGCTTATGGCGAGCGTGGCACGTGCAAGTCCTACGACCTACGTGGACGAAAAGAATTTCCAGACAAATCAGTCCCAAGCAAACCAAGCTCATACCCTAACGTAGACCTGTTCAGGTCTCAAGTATAAACATCGCTAGGACTGCCCTTGATTTGGCGACCGACTTGGTCGGCATATTGACCTTTGAAATTTCCTGCTGGGCTATACCTGCAGACAACATAGTAGCCAGCAGCCTTCCCGGTACCGCCACTACAATATGTCCAAGCACAGCCAACAGTCTTCGAGTTTTTCCACACGAGTTGAGTGAAATGCCCAGTGGAAGCGGAGAAGGCTGGTTGATCAAAGTTATATTGCTTGCGCTCACTACCCCACATGTTGGTAAACTCGCCCCAATACTTGAAGCTGGTCCTGTAGACAAGATTCTCGCCAGAGCTCTACTCGAGTGATTAGGACACGGTGAATACAAAGAAACCTGGACGAACTTACACCGTGAGAAAAATTGCATGTGTTAGCCCATGTCTGAGATGATTGTGCGAGCGAACTGTCCCAAGTCAGCGGATTCGCGCTGTGTTGGGCGCGAAAGTAGTTGTGCGAGGCCAGCATGTCGGACTGGAAATCTTTCGTCGCTCTAGTCATTGGTGTGGCACTCGCAGCAGCCAACAGCGTAGCAATTACAGAAGAAATGGAGAATCTCATAATGTCGCAGTAAAAGTATAATGTAGATTTGAGGTTAAGTGTCTGGATGAGGAGCGTGTGATAGTCGGTTGTATGTAGTCGCTTGACATACTTACAGCACAAACATGTTCGTTTTTATAATCAAGCAAGGCATCTCAATTTCTACCGAACGCCCAGGTTGAGGATACGTTGGCGCACATTTCTTCCGCCACCGGTGCCAATATCTATGGCAAGTTGCAACATTCCTCCCCCAACGTTGTTCGTCCAATAGTTCAGCCCTCGGAAGGAGAACGTTTCGATATATTGCGACTAATGCTCGAAGTGGCACGAAGAAGAAAAGGCTGTTCCATCCTGGCTGTGCCTGCCCATCGAGGAATATCATCATGGCGCTTCAAGTTGACTTAAAATTTGTATCGCAGCAGAAGGAGACCCTGAACTCTGTACGGCCCATTCTCCGCATTCCGGGGTCAAAACTTATTGCCACTTACATCGGCGGGGCGTCGGGGACGTCAGAGCTTATTTGGAGAAATCTCCGGTTGGAGGCGTGCCGGCAAGGGGAAGTCTCCACAAGTTTGGGTCAGACGTCTGTACCTTCGCGGGAGGCCTATGTTGTGTAGAAGCTTGTAGAACGCACGCTCAAGCTTGGTTAGGAAATGCCAGTCTTAGGGGCGGCTGTAAGCTTGTAGGGGCTCCTTTTCGCATGGGGCCCACTTTTTGCACAAGCTTGGATTGTCGATAAGCTTGGGGAGGGTACGCTCAAGCTTCTGGCGGCTACAAGCTTAAGGAAGGGTTAAGAGCGACATTTTGTGAAAGCTTGTGGGAATGCCTAAGCCTGTAGGCGCGCAGCGTAAGCTTACGACGTTGTTGTACAAGCTTATCAATCCACAAGCTTGTGCAAATCGCGTTTTTTCCTTATCTATACTAAGGCTTATGGACCGCGCATAAGCTTATGGACCGCACATAAGCTTTGATGGAGGCCTTACACACAACAGAGGCCTCCCGCGAAGGTAGCTAGCTGGGACCCTTTCTATAACTTTTTTTTTCGAACCAACTACGGAGGACTGGTTGGAACTTGGTGCTATCCTTCTATGACTCGCATACGGGGGAAATAAACTACGTACGGCTTTACTTTGTACGCTGGGGAGCAATTTGTGAAGCTATCCGTTCGATCTGCGAGTTGCGACACGAGTGGTATCAATCGGGGCTCAAAATAAGAATCATCTTCGACAACTGCGCCAAGACTTTTGAGTGATCAGAAATTTAGCCGTGCTTTTTCCATGTGTAAAGTACATGCCGTGACTTGAAAGTTGGCGCGTGTGCCAAATTTGCCACCGATATACGTTCGGGAGGTTTCCTCGTGGCATATCTGGAGACTGGCCAGTGGCTAAGGGCTTCACCACGAAGCTCGCCCCGTTATATGTCGTCAGAACCCTCAGGCTGCATTATCCCGTCTCGCACAAGGCACAGCGCAGATTCAAGTTGGTCGATTGATCGACAATGATAAAGCTAGGTACCGGTATGTGGTGTTTCAACATCAGCGTAAGCTTCGCATGCTGGAACTGAGGGAAGCGGAGCGTTTGCTCAGCCACACCACTATCTTCAGAGATCGCACGAGTCTTGGAATTAACGGAGTAGTCACGGAAAGACTAAAGTTTATTCAATGTCAATAGCGTCGCCGAGATCCCGAGCCTTTGTGAGCGATGGTGTTGAAAATCATCATCGACGAATGAGAAAAGTGGCCCACAACAGCCTTGATCTGGATCAAGCCAAAATGGCGAGACCCGCTCGGGTCGATCGAAGCCTCATGTACTGGCATCAGCATGTCTGTACGTGCCTGCGGGCCTATTAGTCCCTCATTCGACACTGTAGAAAGTTGACTTATTGCCTTAAGAAGAGTAGCAACGATACCTACACAACGAGCAGGAGCTACGTAGTGAATCCTGCTCAGTGCTGTCATTTACAGGGTTGAGGCTCACGTCACGCTTATATTACCACCGAGGCTACCCTGCCGGCAGCATGAGCCTTGAGGCCAGAAGAGGCTGAATTTGCCTGTGAAACGCATGCGAAAGTTGAAGAACCGCAAGGCGCACAATGGGTCCATGGGGAGTGTGGGTCTTAAGATCTGTCCCAGACTCCCAGCCTCTCCCAGGAGGCTAAAGAAAATCTTCAAGTATGACCACAGCAGGATGAATATGAAATCACGTAGGAGTATCTCACATGTCCTCCCACGTCCAAATAACCGTGTTGAGGCCAATGTCGTGCCAGAGGCGGTGAGGTGCATGGCGTTATTGAGAGCAACCTCTCGAGACTCCACGTCGTAGTTGAATGAGATTCGTGGGTATAGCGTCTCGAGGCGACATGGAATGGACTCAATGGAGCTGAGGAGAATTTGTGATGTCTTTGGTAGTTACATACTCACAGCAACTTCAAAGGTTTTGCATTGTCCTATGGTTGCTCTGACTTATCACCCTAATAAACCACCTCACAGCAATTGGTGTTGCACAAACGACTCAAGAGTGGGCGCAGCCGTCTACGGGTCTGGCCACTGATTTTATACCCTGCGATAATTGAATACCGGCACTCTACTGGAGAAAGCGGTGGCAGATGTATGGATTGAAGTGTTCTTATACCTATCTCATTGGAAAGGGGTTTGCCCTTGCATATCTGTCAATCCTGTGAGCAAAGGCAGCTTTTTCAAGAAAATGAGGTGCGGAGTCTTTCACTGTTCATGTCTGATCAGTTGTTTTTGTGCCTCTCACTACACAACACCTAATATTTGGCCTCAAAAGATCGTAAGAAACGGCCGAGTTATTGAGAATAGCTGCACTTGGTGTTATGTAGCTTGGAGTGCGCCTGATTGGCCCTGTATCTTCATACATGTAAAACACCACATAGAACTCCATCCACAACACACATAAGAGGCACAGGAGCACACACAATCAGTGGATTCATCTCTTTCCGTGCGTACACTATGAGCTATCGCCGACTTCCAGCCCGTGCCTCTGTCCTTGACTCTTGAGTAGCGGCATCTGCTGCTGCCGACGGCCGTGGTATAAATAGCATCGTTCGATCGATGCCGCAATGCGAAGATTGCTTGCTATAAGCAGCCAATTCTTCTTGAAGTGCTTCGACGCATCTGTCTTCCTCAGATTGATGAGAAAATCCCATACATGCCATCATTCAGTTTTCGTCCAGGGGTGCCGCCGCCATCGTGATCCCGTGTGCGCTCCTCATCGTCCTTGCAAGGTCCCGCTGCCATTCATACCTAAATACTTGCGCAGGCGGCAGTGCTCCCGATCAATGACTAGCCATTGGAAACTTTGCCACCTTAAATGTGAGGTGTGGAAACTGCTCATATGTTAATGCGCCACGTGAAGCTCCGACTGTACGCCGCTCGACATTTAGGACAAGATGATTTTAGAACGATTTTATCAGAATTGATAAGTCGGAGCTTGAGACTCAACACATTTGCCGAAGTCGCATGGCATATCAGTACAGAGCAGTCTTCGCCTCCATCATCATCATCACCGTCCTCCTTCCTACTCCTCTTCTTCTCTGTGCGTCCGTTTCTCCTTTGTTGTGTTGATTCATATTTTGGTATAGACGATAGCCCGACAACGGAGAAACCAGACAGTAGAGGGGAAAAAAGCAAGCCCTCGCGTCGTTCCCGTTGTCCCGAACCTTGCCCACGTATACCCAAGCGGAGGGAGGAACAGAGAAACAACCAATCAGGATAATCAATTACTTCTTACATATTATTTCTCCACTCAAGACAGAGAACCAAGCGTCGCTCTCCGTACCCCATTGACGCCATGTATCAGCAATAGCATTGAGCTGTTCGTTTGTCGCAAGGCCGGCCAAGATGGCGTTTTTGGCAAAGGAGGAGGCGACCGTTCTTTCCGCCCATAGTCCACTCCACCACTCTACTTCCTCTCTTGTGCTGTAGCACCAGGAGCTGGCAGTAGAGGTAATGGAAGCGGCTGAGAAACCAGCCTTCTTGGCCCAAGCATGTATCATCCTGCCCGCGTTTGGCTCGCCGCCGTTGTTCATCGCCACCGCGCGGTAAAGAGACTGCCATCCTATCATGCCTTCAACCTCTGGATACCACGTAAAAGAGCCGTAGTCCGACTCGCGCGCTGCGACTAGGCCACCAGGCTTGGCTACTCGTCGCATCTCGCGAAGGATTCCAACCGGATCGTTGACGTGCTGCAGAAGCTGATGACAGAAAACCACGTCAAAAGTATTGTCTGCGTAGCTCAGTGTATTGGCATCGCCTTCAACAAATTGCACGTTTTGCGCTCCTTTTTCTCTCGCGTGAGCTCGCGCGTGGTCCAGCACCTCCCCTGCACGCTCCAAACCGATGACATGGCCTTGTGGAACAAGATTGCAAAGATCTACTGTGATAGTTCCCGGCCCACATCCAATGTCGAGAATCGCCATGTGCGGTTGAATGTGAGGAATGAGAAAGCCTGCTGAGTTGACAGCCGTGCGCCACGTGTGGGATCGTAAAACAGATGCATGATGACCGTGGCTGTAAATGGCGGCTTCACTTTTGTTGCCCATGCTGTCGATATTTTGATGTACAAGCAAAAGTCAAGAGGTCTGGCGAAGAGTGTTGTTTTGTGACATGAAAGAGGCGAAGAATACATGCGGGAAGTTATTCTGAAAGCTCAAGTACCAGGTATGTAGTAGAAAATGCCAAATGGAGCACAGTGTAACTACTGTGTACTGAGTAATGTAGTCTGTACGGTAGGTACCTGGTATGTACATTACATGCAGTGCCTATTTCGGAGTATTATTCTCCATTACTCTCGTGACGTTCTCCGTTCTCGGCAAGGGAAAGCGCCCCTTTCGACATGATCAACGTCGTCATCAACAACACAAGGGTTTTTTACAGCAATGGGGCCACCAGAATGGAATGATCCATTTCGCAGCAGTTATCGCCAGATTGACGAGCAGTCCGCCGCTACGTACACCATACCTATACTGGCAGATCTGTTGCGATCGCGGCCTCCGAAAAGTCACTAAATCCTCGGGCTCTGTACAATACCTGGTATGCTGACTGCGCATTTGAGGTCAGTGGTAGCTGTCAAAAGCGGCAGTGACAGATGATGGCGCATCATACTTTCCCTAATAGAATAATAAACAAGCACATTGAAGCTATGTGGCGAACTGGCGGCTCCAGTGACCCAATCTCGGCTTCGCGGTACCTATGCATGCGGCATGCCGCTACTCAAAGGCAGAGAGAACGGAGCTGGAAGAATGCGATGGGCTCGAGGAATGTAGTGACAGAAAGAGTGTTGCGATCTATTATGTGTCAGTGTGCCGTTGTTTCTATAATCGTTGTCTATGGATGAAGATGAAGATGACGCGACGCCCCAGGTTGTTACCTACCTGTAGGCGGACACATTTGCCCCACCGTGAGCATTTCCGCACACGTCATAGAGGATATTCGCATTGCGACAGGAGGGGCACAGAGCTCACCTCCGAACCGCGTTACGGAGGATCATCTCCGCTCACTCGGACTCCGGATCATGCAGCAGAGCATTTAGCAGGAAGCAGAGGAGACCTACGGATAGTCTGAGTTTATGTATACGTAGAAACTCGTTATAACGATGCTGTTGTGTACGCCTCTGAGCATCGTTATATCGTGAATATTGTTGATCTGAATCGGGTCACATGGTCACATGATGCATACCCTATACAGAAACGCTGTATTTTTTTCAGGCACAAATTTCATGATATAGTACATGTGTCGCTAAAGAGACTAAAGACAGACATCTATTTTGTTATTTATGGTGTTAACGAATTGATTCTAACTCATCAGTAATATTCAGGATTCAATGGGTGAGGGTATTGACGTGGACCGGGAGAGCAAAGGTCGTCTATATACACATAACATGTGTCGATGGATCTCATGTTGCCGGAAAAAGTCAAAGAGACATATGGACATGTACATATCGGTTTACCTAGTTGTTCCATCCTTTTTCAGATTCAAATCTAATGATCTACATACATACACATCCTATATTCTATACATACATGAGAGGTTCAGTTGATCGCATTCGGAGAGGAAAAGAGAGACCTTATCGTGGCCTGCTTTGACCCATAGAATTTCTTGTTGTACCACCTAGACTCATACCTAGACGTCCGACTCACGGTAAAATGCTTCGTCCAATGGCTCATTATGATCCTGCTCAAATCGGCGCACCCCCTTCAGAAATTCGAGGAGATCTCGAATTGTGACTGGTGTGCGCGAGGGATGGGTTGCGATTGAGGCAAAGTACGAGAATTTTGGCCGGCTCGAGGCGAAATGTTTTTGTACCCGATGACTCGTTATAACGATACCAGCCATTTTTCGGACCCAAAAATATCGCTATCGTTTTAGCGAATTTTATCGCTATTTGTTAGGCGAACCCAAATTTCCGATCAAAACTTATCGGTTTATCGAAATTATCGTTGTTCTGAAGATCGTTATAACGGGGTTCTACTGTATATGCATATGGATAGCAGGGTCGGGCTCTCAAGGCTCAGGGAAAGCTGAGAGCTCCAGAGTCCTTTTGAGAGCCAAGGCCGATTATTGTTCTATGATACGAGGATTTCTCCTGTTCCGAGCCCGAAGCGTCGGCGCTTGTGGCAGCCTCCCCGACTGGAATGTGTCAGGGTGCCTCCACGTGTGGCAACGTTTCACTGCGGATGAACCGACCTCTCTACAATCACAGAAAGCCGAGGTGTCAAATAAGGCCAACGTGTTTCATCAAATGAGCAAGGGATCAAGCTCGCCGCACACATCGGCATTACATGATGAAAATGTGTATACATACTCCGTACCTATATGCATTGGGTGATTGTATCCGTCCGCCATCGTTCTTGATTGCTTTCGAACGGGTCAACCTTGGTTTAGACAGGTATGTCTAAATAGAAAATTCTCATGCGACATGGTAGGGAGTCGAGTGCGATGAGAGCATTAGAATTTAGATAGGTAGGTAACTTCGACTGGGAAAATATATACAGACGCCACGCCCTCAGTCTCCTTCACACGGAGCTATGAAATCATAAGTGCGACCGGGTGCTTTCATGATGAGCAATGACTTCCTAGTCATACAAATGGTGAATACCTCTCAGCCTAGTTGCAAACGATTCCGGGTTAGTTAATTGTTGAGTTGAGTTGTGTTGAGTTATGTTGCGTTGTGAGTCTAGATCTTACTTTCTGAGGGAGTCTCTACCATGGGCAATTGACGTAGATGGTTATGTGCGCTGGGAGGGAGTCCTTGTTCTTGATACCATTGTCGCGAGCAATCTCGTCTGAGGTTTGTCCGAAGTCTGCAGCGATCGAGTCCAACTCGTCTCCCAAGACGGTCCAGTACCAGCCCTTGCCATGGTGGTTGGGGTCACGTCTGCAGCCTCTCTTAGTCTTGGCGACAGCAATGCCAGCGAAAGCGGCGACGGCGAGAGTGGAAAAACGCATGGTCACTAGTTTTGGTTATGAGGTAAGAAGTTGTTGAGAAGAATGTTTAGAAAAAAGGGACTTGTGAAGAAAAGCTTGACAACACTGGCAGGCAATCACTTATTATATAGGTTCATACTCGCAAAGCATGAACGCAATTGCTAAATAATAATGTACAACATGCTATGAACTCCGTGTGTCTGCCAATTCCCGACATTGACTCATCGGCGATCGCACTGAGAGTCTGAGCGAAGGCATTGAGCCTAAAATCTACCTTGAAACAAGGGTTTGATCGCGAAATTAATGCTGTACGTACGGGGTACCTACCATGAGGCCACTCCTTAAACCCACAAGATTGATGGCCTTTCCGGTGATTCCGAACTGATAGGTACATCCGCGGTTAAAGCCTGAACACTGAACAGTGAAGGTACCTACGGAGTACATACGGGGTACAAGATACCTAGGTACCTCCTAGCTGGCCACTGTAGCGACCCAGGTCCCAGCGATCAGCTAGGTACCTAGGTAGGTAGACTGTAGTACATACCTAGGTCCTAGGGATATGGTACCTAGGTACTACGGAATATGTACTCTGGGTGGTGTCACGTGTGGACTAGCTTGTCGCATTGTTAGCCCGATTCCGTATCAATCGCATGTTCCCGAATGATCCGAGGCCCCTACATGACGAGTCACGACGATGCCGATCTAGGTACATACATACCTACCTACCTATAGATATGTACCTACATACGGAGTAGAGCCAAGACGTGTACGGTGTGTCTCAGCAATAGAAGTGTCAATATAGGATGTCAATATAGGATAGGGTTCCAGGACTCCAGTATGTATGCAGCTTGAACAATGTTGTCGTCATATATGGTGCAACGGAATTGAGCAACTTACCCAAGACACCCGCGATTGGTGCATCCGGTCATGTGGCAGACTGGCAGTGTGTGGCAGTGTTGCTATGGATAGCTAGCTTAGGATTCCGACAGCAGGGGTTACCAAGCGAAATGCCAGGCCCAAGAGTCGGAGTAACCGGATCCTTCGTGCATTGCAGAATGAGCCCGGGGACTTATTAGGGCTGACTGAGGAAAACGGGGTGTTCTCTTGCCTGGTTCTTGCTGCGGACCGGCGGGTGGAGCCACTCTTTACGCGAGGGAACCCTCGCTTGTTGCTCGCTGTTTCCTCGTCCGAGATTTCGGACAGCAGCTTGCCTTATTATTAGATAGTTTCCCTCGATTGTTTTCCTTCTAGAGACCTACTCGTGGGTGAAACCTTTTGAAAAGGACACCCACTATATCTAGTGGGTGCGACTTCCTGATAACAGGGCCCCAATTCGAGAACGGAAAACTAGGTGCGAAAAATCCAGCTCTCACCAATTTTCGCCGTCCAAAATCTCCACGTCTACGACAATTGATCGCATAACTTTTTGGAGGCTGAATTAAGTATCTATTGAGACTATTTAAAAAGAGCTCCCACTATATCTAGAAGATGTGACTTTCCGAGAACAGGGCCCTTTCTCTAACACGGGAATACTTCAGTTTTGGTGGGGAACCCTCCTACTTGTTGGTCACGAAAGAACGGGCTGGGTCGTCAATTGCGCTTTGCATCCAATTCATACCGAATTTTAGAAACATCAACGCACGACTTGTAATTCATGGAAATGAGTATCATTTGGTAGTCTTAGTTGATGCTACATCCATCCTCCAATAATTATCCGATCAATTGTCGCAGACGTGGAGATGTTGAACGGCGAAAATTGGTGAGAGCTGGATTTTTCGCACCTAGTTTTCCGTTTTCGAATTGGGGCCCTGTTATCGGGAAGTCGCACCCACTAGATATAGTGGGTGTCCTTTTCAAAAGGTTTCACCCACGAGTAATTATCGAAGTGCTTCGTAGGACTATTCGATTCAGTCGACAAATGAACCCCATCCGGCTTTGGGAAAATTGGTCGCATTGAATCATTGATGCTTAAAACTTCGATCCTTGTCCACAAACCCCTCAACAATGTTGGCATTCGCGACGGCCAAAATATTGGAAGACCATTGAGCACGAGAGTTGGCTCTCTTGTAGGCAGCCCGATCCATGCCCGTATGACAGGGAAGGTGCAAATAGTGTAAGTGTCTTCAGCCGTCTGCAAAATGATCCAGACTCAATGGCTGTGTACTGTATTGACACCACAATTTTTGTCGACGATTGCTTGCTGCTGGCCAGAACTGGGTGGAAATCGCGAAGAGTCAGGCAGATTACTTGTTAATGTGAATGCCTGATCAAAGTACTACGTGCAGTAGAATACCTAGGTAGTCATCTCAAAATACGACAAATGATCCCGTGGTCGATACCGCGGCACGGGCGAGATCTATCCAGCTCTCGTGCCGTAGCAAATGTTCCGGGTTAGACCAGAGCGATCGGAGAAATTGCAACGCCGGGTAATTGCACCATATTCCCGTTTTGGAAAGAGACTCTACAAACAACTTCTCGACAAAAATCTGCTGTTCTCGGAACGTTGTTTCCACTCCGGCAATAAAAAGAGGAAAGAAAAGGTCGTGGGACAAATCATGTGTCGATCCAGCGATGGTGTACTTGACGTCTTTGAGAAGGCCATCTATCAGTGTGCCGAGGGAGCTAAATCTCTCACCAGCTGTCGCAAAAGCTTGATAGCTATAGATGAGAGTGGCATAGTAATAAACACGAGTGAGGGCGTGGAAACATTCGCGCAACGCTTGGCTTTGACTGGCGCTTCTTAACCTCGGGCATGCCATTGTGCGCCTGTGCGCTTCCTCTGCATGACGATGCCACACGCTCATGTTTACAGGGCATAGAGCGCCATTTGCCAGCTTCGTAAGATGCCTCTTTCGTTCCAACGTTGTGATCTTGTGAATGAGACTTGTAAACGCCCAGCCGGACACCGTGTTACTATATTGCGATGATCCGGATGAAAATGGCAGTAACTCATTGTCGAAGGCAGTCGTGCCAGTCAAAATTTCCATGTCATTAATATCTTTGAGAAGAAACTTCAGAACAGAGTCCGTAGATGTACTTTGGCGAGCATCGAGCTGATAAATGTTGATTATTTTGCGGCATGCGCGTAAATGAATCTTCCAATTGTGTGAGCCTGGCACAAAGACCTCTGTGTAGCAGAGCGCAAGCATTGATGCCAGAATCTCGATGGCAGGTATAGTATCGGTGGATTCGGCTACTGTTGACTTGCCAGACCTTACCTCCGAATCCATCTTAGCGCTCAATCCTCGAAGACATCGGTCGCGCAACGAGCAATATATGCCAAATAAAGAATACGACTGCTCGAAGGACATGCCTGGCGTCATTGATAAGTGGGCGGCTGCGAGACTGCTAACAGAAAGCTGAACACATGCCGAATACTGAAGAGAGCTCTGGACGATTGTACGCCAAGGATGACTCGGCTGGTCAATCCAAGTCAACCGAGACACAGCTTTTGTGCAAAAGTGATGAATCAACGTTTGGAACATCGATACAGATAGCGACGCATCTGCGAGTTTTACATCCTTTGTCAGTCCGGGTCCTACGCTGAGGAGGGCTAGTGCTTGAGAGCTTGAGACACTCGTATTTTTGGTCAGTGAGTTGAGAGATTCGGAAATCATCGATCGTGACGTTTTGCGACCATTTCGGGCGGCAGTCTGATCATTTCTGAAGAACTTGGAGCAGGAGACAGGTGTGTGTTTCCCCGCGTGTTTCCCCCTACTTGCAATTCCTTGATTCCATTTGAGATGAACAGCCTGGAATCCAGGGCAGCTAAGACCCCGGCTGGCGCATTTTAGACATTGCGGTTTAGTTCGGTCGCATTTAATGCGTCGCTTTGTGCACATAGGACAATCTACCCTGAATTAGAAGAAGCACGACGTAACGCAACAACAAAACAACAACGAGGGGAATTCTGGGACGTTCGGGCTCCAAATGTACAACAACAACAACGATGACGAGGGAAATCTACCCACCGCGACACGCAACGGCTCGGTTGGTAGGCAAGCTAGTCATCCGTACATTGCCCATGGTGCGAAATTGACCGCTTTCTAGACTGACAGATGTCATGGATCCTGTCTGAGCAGTGAGAACCCTTGGTTCATTAACGAAGAAGAAGAGGGTCGCACTGCACTTCTTGCTCGACTGAGTGGCAGGATGACTGACAGGTAGGTTGGCAGATAGGAGGTATGAGGCAGGTAGGTAGGTAGGAGGTAGTGTAGATATATGAAGTGGGCCAGTTCCGATTGAGGCCTCTCTTGAGAGGAAAAAAAAAGGGTGAAGATGGTTATCTCGCCCCGTTGGACTTCAAAACTAAAACTTAAACCACACAATCCAACCCGTGGCTTGGCACTAGGCAAGCGCTGTGTTCGTGTTGATGAGACGACAAACAAAAAGCAGGGCAGAGACGATGTTTGTCGTCAGAGGCGCATGTGGGGATAGATTATGGGTCTCATTATGCAGGAACCCCATTCTGTTACGCAGGAACCCCAACCGCCGCGACGCAGTTTACTTTTCCGCACCCCTGGATGCGCACCCCTCGCGCGCACGGACCCCCCGAGACCGAGATCGCAGCGGCCAAACAGCGAAGGTGGATCCACGAGGGTTCTCATTGGCTGCAGCGTTCTCAGCGGCAATGGCACGCTCTTAGAGTGTTGATGACTTTTGCAACGGTTGTAGAATCTGCTATGTATATGAATCTGCTATATACATACGTGTAGACGCCAGAGGAGATTGTAAATGTCCTTGCTCTTCATGATGACACCATGCTCGCGCTTCATGAACAGTTTAAGGACACGAGGAGGTTGGCCAGCGTCGGACGGCGCAGCCACCAAGGCTTCATGGTTCTTTCGACTGCGCCGGCGGTGTCCCACGAGGGCAATAGGATTACTCGGTCCGTGATTATGAATCCTCGTCATCGTCTGGCAGAGACAGAGTTCGAAGGGGCCGGTTAAGTCAGAGGGATCAGACGCTACTGCAGCAACCTTCCACTTGCAATCGGTCTTGATCGTGTGGCGCCGTGAATCTGCCTTGCGTCGGCCATCTTGCTTACGACCACGACAGCAGCGGAAGAACAGCCTAGACATCTTGCCAGTGGACTCGTTCTTCCTGCCATACCACTTCGACCGAGCGACGTCGAAACCAAGCGGCACGGCAAAGTCATGTAGATAAGACTCCAGCGCTCCGAGCGAGGCGAACGTCTGCTCTTGTGGAAGGGCTGGCTGACCAAGAGAGCCCTCGTCTTCGCTGTCAAAATCGTCTTCTTCAACCTCCATCTTGTCAATGTCCTCCACGTTGACCTCCTTCTGCTGTAGGTCGCAGTCCGATTCAGTGTCATCATCAATGGTGATGGGGTCCGCCGGCGCAGCGTCGTCTTCGATGGTGATGACCTCCGCCTGCCACGGCGACGGTGAAGGCGGTGACGGCGTCAATGTGCTCTTTGTTGGACTCCATTGTGATGGCGGTGATGGCGGTGATGACGGGTAACAACGTTGTGCAGCTTGTTGTGGAAAGGCTAGTTGTAGAGCCACGTGTGCATTGCCGGTATCGGCCTCGGGGGGTCCGTGCGCGCGAGGGGTGCGCATCCAGGGGTGCGGAAAAGTAAAGGGTCTTATTATACAGGAACCCCATTCTGTTACACAGGAACCCCAATCGCCGGTACCGGCGATATTTGTCATAAACACGTGACCATTCCGCACAACGATACTTGGGCAAATGCTTCAAAGATCAATTGATCGACTTGTAAATTTGAAATGTGGAAAATAAATTTGAAAATAAATACAAAATGCTTAATTGACTTCCCAATGTTCTTGCGCAACACCATCCCAATACTCCCGAGTGGCGACATCATCGCCTCCTGTGCCATCATGAGCTGCAATGTCAGCCTCATTTTCCGCTTCATTGGTAACGTCATCCTCGACTTCAATTGCTAAGCCCTCACTATCTCTTAAGATGATGTCTCCCGAGCCTCCCAGTGAGAATGGCGCCTCTGGGTCCTCCAACGGCGGCGCCATTCGTTGAGACGCGCGAGGCATCTGCGTACCAGCCTCATACGTATCCCCATGAACGTCCAGCCACTCCAAAGCCTTGATTGTGGACGAAGCATTCGTGATCGCGGAAGGCGAATTAGGCGCATCTGGGACAGCAAACTCCGGATGTGGAAGACGTCGCTTTCGGTTTCGAACTGGAGGCGCTGATGATGACGGCGCGGATGAAGAATTTTGCAATGCTTCATTGCGCTCCTGATTAAGAGCTCTGTCAAGCAGCGTCGGGTCGCGTCGATGCGATCGTGAGCCTAGACCAAGACTACCTTTCGGCCTCCCCTTGCCCTTAACGATTAAGGGATCGTACGGTCCAAGAGGGAGATCATCTCCGGTCAAAAGCCGTGTCCGGTCGAGCCACCAGAATCGATCTACGGCTTCAAGAGGGATGGGAACGTCTTGTTCCTGGTACTGGAAGAGGCGATGCCGACAAGGAAGGCCCAGACCAATGCTAATCCCGCAATCGCATGGCAAAGAAGGCATCGGGACTCCGGGCCTGGGCTTCTGAAGCGACCTTAACTCCTTGACAATCAAGGAAAGAGCATTCTCACTCACTTTACCCCTCAGCTCTGAGTACAAGACACCCAGCGTGTCAGTACCAAACCGCCCGCTAACAAAAGTCTCTTCCGCGCGTATTCTAGCGCCCTGCGCCTTCCAGAACGAGACAAGGCCATCCGTTGCTGATCGAAGATCTCCTGTGCTACCAGAAATGTGCCGTTTGATACTTGCGTGCATTGATTCAGCCGACGACGTCGTTGTGAGGCCAAAATGACGGTGCTGATCAATGAAAGCGGTCACGAAGTGCTCGGCCCACGGCTGAATCCAGGTCTTGAGGCAGTAATTGACTGCGGCAGGGGGCCAACCATGAGTTTGAAATTCCTGAAGTCGCTCTTCGTACACTGGCACCGTAGGTGCGTAAGTCAGTTCGGAGAATGCGTGAAGGAAGTCCGTAAATAGGGGATCACGGACTATCTTCCCGTCTGGCCCCTTCCTTGCAGGGCCAAAATACCCCTTCGTCTTTGCAAGAACGTTGGAGTTGACGTGCCAGCGGCAAATGTGCAAGGGGCACTCGTTGAAAGGCTCCATCTTACTCAGGGCGTTGATGATCGCTTTCTCCCGATCCGTGCAAATAATGCGAGGGCCTGGAATAGCCTCATCATGTAGCAGCTGGCGCAATTGACTGAGAGCCCATGCGTAGGTGCTCTCGACCTCGTTGGGTAAGAATATAGCAGCAACCGAAAATGTTTTCCTCGTGTTCGTAATGCCGCTGATGTTCAGAAGAGGCATTTTGAACTTGTTGGTCTTGTAGGTGCAGTCAAACTGCAGTACGTCCGGATGCTTCCTCAGAAGATCGATGCCGCTTCGTGGAGCGATGAAAAGGCATTGAATCCGGCCACCATCATCGGTGCAAGAGGCTGAGACAAAATATGGATTCTCGCGGAGCTCATCAATGAGCCACTCAATCGAGGTTCGTCCCCCAAGCATAGCTCGATCGTGAGCTCGAAGGAAGTTTGCGATATCCTGGCCCCTCAAGAGCCAAGTATCACGATCCTTTGTCTGTCGGAGGCCTGAAAGGATCTGATAGACCTTCACGCGAGAGTTCCACTGAGTGAGAATGAAGGCCGCATGCCTTCTCACAATCTTCCCTCGGTCGGCGGCAAACGATCCAAACTTATCCGGTTCGTGGGAATGCTTCCTCGCATCCGCATTTGGTGAGGGCGTAATCAACCAGCGGTTTTGATCATCACGGGCGATGAGAAGTCGAAAAGGGCATGACTCTTTGCGAGTTTTCGTGCGCCTCTTCTTCGAGGGGTGCGTGCCGGTATCGTAGGGAACGAATTTGAATGCCTTCGAGCAGCGTAAACGAACAGAGCTTACAACATCCTCGGAATTTTTCGTCCGCCGCTGGATTGCGAGGCTGTAGCCTTGAATTGAAGCTAGCTGCTTGGCTGACTCGATCGCGTCTTCGTACGACTCAAATGTTTGCAATGGCTCAAAAGCTTGCTCGGGGACTGGCTCAGAGGCACGATCCATGGTGAGAACACTGTAGACGCGCTTCGTATATCGTTAGCCGTAGGCGCAAATGCTTCATACATGAGAAAAATGGCGTTACATACAAAGCTTCGTGAGGAACTGCGATGGGATGGTATGAATTCGGATGATGGAGGGTCTGCTGAGAATTGAAAGCAGATGCAGGGGGCGGATGGTCACGTGTACGACAAAATATCGCCGGTCGCGGCGGTTGGGGTTCCTGTGTAACAGAATGGGGTTCCTGTATAATGAGACCCTAAATCAATGCATCAGTTAGTCCGATGTCAACGCTCTCTCTCCTATCATTTTCTCTTTAACTTGTCAGGTTTCACGGGTGAGCCGCATCTAGAACGAGCTTCGGCAATGTCTACTGTGTCATTTGAAAGCTGCGAATTTTCTCTTCAACATGACGTTATTTTTATCAATGCGCGAATGCATGCGTCAATTCACAATGCGAATTTGATTATCTGATATGCTGTCAATGGTCATTGACTCACTGCAGCCTCTTTCTCCTTATATTCTCTGACGTAATAAGCAGGCGGCCCTAGAACACGTAGGACTCCTTATTGGACTGACGGTCGGAGGGCGGCAGGCGCAACCAATCACACTGGTTATATCTGCTGCAGATCGCCCGAGGTTGCAGAGGTCTCCTCAGTGTCAGAAAAGATTCAACAGATCAGTTGCAACTTGCCTCCAGCACCTGACCCGCGCATCGATCTTGCTGTGTTTTCGCTTCCTCCATCTCAGCGCTTTTTATTGCTGCAATGCGAGCGAATCGCCTTGGATCGCCTTGTTGGCGTCACTCGTATGGAAGACAATCAATTGGCTAGATGCAAAAAAAAAATCGGTAGGTTCGCTGCAGCCACTCGCACAGTTTTCCCATGAGCAATTACATCACTGATTCACTCGCAACGAACGTGCATCACCATGAAGATCAAATGATCTGTCCCGACTCCCAATCATCGAACCGGCCACTGCATGATGCATTCCATCGTGCGTTTGAACCTAATCAATCGCGGCGCCGCCCGCACATTCTCCAACCATCGGTACCTGTCACTTGGGACTGTAGGCTGTCAGGCTGTTCTTCGGAGTGTATGGCGATTCTTCTCCCGCGCCGATGCGAAGTCTGCGAATCTTTGGAGCCGATCTATTCGTCGCCCCGTCGTCTTCTTCACACGTTCTTCCCAACATGTTGTCCTACGCCGTCAACACTCTGGCTGTACCGATTCTACTCTTTATCGTCCTCGTCTTCGTCATCCCGGACTTGCTCTCCCCAGTGCTGTTTGATCGTCACCATCGGCTGCGGCGCCTTCGTCCGACTGTGCGCAATCGCCGTTCTTTGATGCCCTCTTCAAACCAGCTGTCTGAAGCTTGGCCTTGCCTGTATATTTATTTTTTTATGGTACGGCACATATGTCGTTGAATTGCTACGGTTTGCGCATAACTATGTCGCCTATCTGTTTGTCGCATTCAATTGACTTGGTTGCGATGCGAAATTATAGGCTCTAGCCCTAGGCCGAGTCTAGCTGGACAGTTTGCGTGTAACTATGTCGGCCGCCTGAGCCGAATGCTGAGCCGAATCATAATGTCGGCCGCCTGAGCCGAATGCTGAGCCGAATCATAATGTCGGCCGCCTGAGCCGAATGCTGAGCCGAATCATACAAGGTGTGAGGACCGCTGCACCAGGCGTCCCTCAGCCACGTGATACCGAGGATACCTGTGTCACGTGACCGTCGCAGACTCTGCACAGCCAGGTACTTGGCTGTGCCCGCCGGCATTGTGTCTCTTTTCTTCTCCTTTCTGCTCCTTAGTCTATTATCTTCGTCAATAGAGCTTCATCGCCGGTTCCCCCACTGTGCCCGCTGTGACCAGCCGTGACACAAGGCCGAGAAACCCTGTGCTGGCCGTCTTAAGCTGGCGGGATTCTTGGTGATCCATATCCTGTTAATTGTGTCAATGTAGGCCGGGTCTCGATTCTTAGAAATGCTTGTAGACGGATCAACGCTGATGTCTAGTTCAGTAGGGTCACTGAGCGACTTCGAAGCAACCTAATGGACAAAGACAGACGCTTTTGATGGCGGCTAAGCTTACCGAAAGCTCTTCCGACCTCGTTGACAGCTCTGCCAACCTCGATATCGAAGGCACCGACCTCTTTTCGATGGAGCCTTATAATGAAGCAACGACTGTGGCACAGGAATCCGTTTCCTTAGAATAGAACACGCTTTCACGATGACGAGAGAACTCCAGCAAATCGAACAATGCTTTGGATGGGAATACACCATTGATAATCATCAACTTCCTCGAGGCCTTCGCGATTTAGTGGCAAGGCTGGTACCTTGAAGAGAAGCCTTCGCTCGTAGTCGTAATCGATTGGCCAGATTGGGTGGCCGATCTTGAGTGCGATGGACGCGATACGCACGATTTGCTACAGTACTTGAGTTCACTGGACCTTGTCTCTTTTCGCAATTCTGTCCGCCACCATATCAAACCATCTCTCCTCCGATGAGAAAGTTTGCGACACTCAGAATCGCTCTCTTTTGTCGCCCTCGTCGTCATTCGATCCATCGCCATCTTCGTCTTCACTGCCGGTGTCTTAATTCCCCTTCCCTTTCTTGATTCTCGCCATCGTGGAGAGTAACTACTCCGCATCCAGTTGCGTCTGGTCCAGCCCTTCCTGATCGTCACCCCGCTGTATCGTCATCGTCTCTAGGTAGTTGTGTGCCGCCATCCGGGCCGACCTTCATTTGATGTCCCCTTCTTAGCTAACTGAAAACGATGGGTACTAGTGAGTTCGTCACCCGCGTTCCAAAATCGGGGTGTGCTACTGGATCCGCGTCACAGAGAGTTGGTCCTAACCCGACCTTGTCGCTGCGTTTCGCACCTCATTATCGACAACGTAAACGGACGGGTCTTCTGGCGACGTCGAATCTGTGCAAAGGTGACGATTGCATACTAGTCCTCTCTGGTTGGTCCACAGCAGTCCATGGCGTTGTCAGTACTTTAGTAGTCGCGGTAAGTGTCGAAGTAGCTGCTTTCACACTATCTCTGCACGATGTATGTGGCTAGCATCGTCGATCCGCCTGTTCTGATGCCCGTCTTTTTCTTTGCATGTGGTGTCTTCATTTCTGCCCCCTCACGCTTTGGTCATCCGCCCGGCTTACTCGCGGCTGATCGCAGAAATTGATGTCACGACTAGCTGAGTGGCCTGAAAGTGTCGATTTTCGCTGATTGCAATGTTTGACGATGTCGCCTCAGAAAATGCACCTTTACCTTTTGATGACACTACTACGGATCCTCTGTCTCTTATGTCTTCAGCGGATTCTCACCATGTTCATTTTCGGCTCTGTGACCTCACCTGCCTCATTCCCTAGCGTTTGGCGGGCTCATCGTTGACAAACTGGCTGCCGGTGGCGATAGCGGCGTGCCTGAACTGCATCATGCTCAGTGAGGCACGATTTCTTCTCTTGAGAATGGTTGTCAACTTTGTCGTCTCCCGCGACCCCTGGCTATCGGCCCACACTACATATGTATTCGCTCCAGCCGCACTCGAGCCGGTTTTACGGACAGCAACTCCGCGAGGGTCTGAACGTAAACCGTATATACAAAGACAATAGCTGTCCACGCGCCATGGCTGGAAACAGGGGAAGGCTTTTCGAATTTCCCATCGGCGTCGGGCTTGTTGTAAAACGCCACTGTCTGTCATCAGGATATCGGTCGCGCTGGCTGATTGCCCGTGGTTGACCGCCTGAACTGTATATGCGGCTTATGAAGCATCAAGACAGCCCGAGCATGATTCTGCGTTTATCCTTCGCTCGAGTACATGAATGGGGCAGTACGACAGTATTCGATTATTCGCCCGAGGCCGGATCTTCATATCGCTGGTTCACTCCACTGACCGAAGGAAGCGCAGGCACGTCATCTCTGCCGGTGGAGATACTAGGAGTACAGGCTGCGACATTGGATGGGCGCACTGTCAACGCGCTTCACAATGATCAGGTTGGTGTAGGCACTGGAGGTCGACGTTTTGAAAGGTACGAGAGGCGACTCAGATGTCCTCGAGGCTCGCCACTGAGAACATGCCTCGGCTCCTGCGTAGACCAATCTCGTTCCGCGATGAAGATGTTCATGGCCCTAAGAACGGCAGATGTGCCATGTGATTGGGCTCCGTGCACTTATTGATTGCCTCACTCAACGACTTTCCCATACGGCAGCGTGTGCTTCAGCTTCTTGGTCTTGCCCACGTACGTAACAACATAGCTAACAACTGAACCTACACAGGTGCAAGAACTAGAACTCTGCGACAAAGAGAACACCGGCGTGTCGTCACGGCTCATGGGACGAGACGGTTGAGAGTCGCACATCGGGATCGCTTTCCGGATTTGACTATGACAATGATTCTACTGTGACCGAAAGCGGCTCGAAGACGGGTTCGGAACTGCGGCAGTTCTGTTTGATGAGTTTCGAGGTTGACGACGGAGGTTACGGACGTAATCAGGGTCTCGGATTTGAAGGAGTGGCTGAACAGTGGACGATCTCGTGAAGAGCGAAAGTTTCTTTCTTCATAAATGGCTATAATCTTATCTAAATTCCAAAATAAAAGAAGCATTCGATCCTTACGATCATGGATGGCTTTTCTACATGCAAATCTTCAAGGCACCATGCAATTGCATGTTACGGATCCACACCTTTACGGATCCTTCACACATGTATATAGACCGCCCTCCCGACACACACACTCTTCCTTTCCTCCTTTTCCTCCTCATAGCTCGACAGAGATAGATTCTATTTGAGTGCCTGTTTGAACTCCCGTTCACAGCCATTTCGTGACATATCTCTGTCGATCTTTCTCCCTCTCACCAGGCCATGTTCGCATAACTCTCACGACTGCCACCCCCACCACCGGCCTCGCGCGTTTCTGCGCCCGCCCGTTCACCAGTTATATTTTCCAGGCTATGTTCGTGTAGTCCTCACAACCGCCACCCCCATCATCGGCCTCGCGCGTTTTGCGCCCGCCCGCCAAACCGCTGCTCTCTCAGCTCGCAACGCGCCCTCCGTGTCTGCCCCCCCCTCCGCGCCCTCTTCCATCTGCGCCCTCAATCCTCAGCCCGCGCCATCCTCAGGTGACAGGCCCGCGAGTCAGCTCGCCGCCCACCTAGTGTGCCCCCCCCTCACCCATGCAAGAATCCGACATTGACGACGCCCTCCTCTCCGCTTTCGACAGCCTCGCAATCACCCAGACCGCAGCCGACCCCACCAGCCTGCAATCTCCGCCCCCTGCCTCAGTTATGGCGGATACCACCAACACCGCCGGCACTGCCGGCCCCGTCGCGTCCAACGACCCCCCTGCGAGCTCTGCCACGCCGCCCAAGCACCTTTTCTCTGGGTACCCGACGTGGGACGGTGAAGCTGATTCCTTCGAGAATTGGCTTCTTACTGTCAACGCCCGCCTGCGGGACCCGGGGATGCAGACCTATCTCGGCACCCCGTGCCACGTCTGCACCTCGCTGTTCGCCCGCATTCCCCCGTCCCGCCAATCCGAATGTTCCGAATATATCCGGTCCAGGATTCCGGACGGCGCGGACGACGGCACCCCGCTCCTCCCCTTCATCGTCCTTGACTTCATTGAAGTCCTCAAGACCGCTTTCCTTCCGAAGGACATCGCCTCGCGTGCCCTCCAGAGGGTATACAGCATCCGGCAGGGCCCGGCCCAGCCACTTGCCCTGTTCATGGGCGAGTTTTTGAGCTGGTGCAACCGAGCGGGTTCACTTGCCCCCGTGGGCAAGTCACGCATTCAGACCAACAAGATGGCCCTGAATTTCACTATCCGGGACGCCGCCGCCACTCGCGGATACGCCTCCGACACGGACTTTGAAGTCTACAGCAAGGCCCTACTACAGCTCGCCACCGAGCGCGAGCAGATGCCCCAATTCCTGGGCATGAAGGGATCTAAGACGTCGCTGTATATCGACGTCCACAATATCGCGACGTACGTCTCTCTGTCCGGTGCGCCTGTCCCCGCTCAGGCACCTGCTCCCTCCCCAGTCCCTGTCCCCTCCCTCCCGGCGCCGCGCATGGACCGCGACGGCGATACGGTCATGGGTGGCGTCAATGCCGTATCCACGGCCACCGACGTCGCCACCCAGATCGCTGCGTTGGCGTCCCAGATTGCCGCTCTCCAGAGCAGCGCATCCGGACGCCGCAATAATTCTTCAACTGACACTCGGCCGTACCCGCCAGCTGTCTCTTCTGACGTCCGACAGCTACGTCTCGCCAACAAACGTTGCGAGCGCTGCGACGCCAACCCATCGCACCGGTGGTCAGACTGTCGCTACAGGAATTTTCAGTCGGCGCCAACAGTCCCCGGCGCACGCCGGACGAACGTCAACAACCTCGCCGCCGCATCGGGAAATGCCTAGCCTCTGACGCAAGTCGTTGTCAGAGGCCTTGGAGGAGGACTGTAGGCGCGCTTGATCTCGATAAGCCGCCTACCACGGAGGAAATCACGAAAGCAAAATGTAATCTAGACAGTAGACCCTTTTTAGTAGACTGTCTGATCAACAACCACGTTATGCTTTCAGCTCTGTTTGATACTGGTTGTCTCCCGTACACGGCAATCAGTGACTCCCTCGTGAAACGCCACCATCTCCCACGCATCCCAGTCGAGTCCCGCGAGCTCAAACTCGCTAAGGACGACGACCACTCACATCCCATCGACTCAATCACATACCTCAACCTGGACATCAACGGCCGCCGAGAGCGTATCTTCGGCTACGTGATCAAAGACCTTCACTACGACCTCATCCTCGGCAAGGGCTGGGCTGAGGCCAACCACGTCGTCTACAAAGCAGGAAAACGCCTACTCCGCATCGGTGATGGCCCCACGCGCATCAACGTCCGCGAGGCGGGCTGGATGAACAGACCTGCCGTACACGAGCGCACCAAGCACATCCGCGACGCAACCGTCGTCTCGGCGCGGCTGTTCAAGGCCCTCACAGAACGCGCGCATCGTCGTAAGGAAGTGATGCAGCTCTGCTCGGTCAGCATCTCCGATATCAATAAGGCCCTGGACAAGCTCGCCGAGTCCAAGCAGCCCATGACTCTCACGGAGATCCGCGCCATGTTGCCGCCTCAAATCCTCCCTGAGAACGCCCCTGCCTTCCTCGAAGACCCTCCCGGCGTGAATCTGCCCCCCACCGCCCTGGTTTTGACATGAGCATTCCTCTTGAAAAAGACGAGAATGGGAAGGACCTCCAACCGCCGCACGGCCCGCTCTACGATATGTCCCATGAAGAACTCCTCGTACTCCGAGCTACTCTCACTGACCTCCTCGACAAAGGCTGGATCCGTGCCTCCGCCTCTCCCGCCAGCTCGCCAGTTTTGTTCGCGCGCAAGCCCGGCGGCGGTCTCCGTTTTTGTGTCGACTACCGCGGCCTCAACGCCATCACCTCCAAAGATCGCTACCCCCTGCCTCTCATCCGAGAGACCCTCCGCCAGTTAGCTAAAGCCCTCCACATGACGAAACTCGACGTGCGCGCCGCGTTCCACCGCATGCGCATGGCTCTAGGCGAAGAATGGAAGTCATCCTTTCGGACGCGCCTGGGTTCCTACGAGTGGCTTGTCTGCCCTTTCGGCCTCACTGGCGCCCCGGCACACTTTCAACGCTGGATCAATGCAGTGTTGGGGGACGCCTTGGACGTGTTCTGCTCCGCCTATATGGACGACGTCATCATCTACACAGACGGCGATGAGGACGACCATTTCGCCAAAGTAAACCTCGTGCTCAGCCGCATGTTGGCCGCCGGCCTGAATATCGACCTTGCCAAGTGCGCCTTCAACGTCACGCAAGTCAAGTACCTCGGATTCATTGTCGAGGCAGGCGTCGGGATTAAGGTGGACCCAGAGAAAGTCGAAGCCATCAGCGCTTGGGAAGAGCCTACCAACGCCTCTGCAGTCCGCTCCTTTCTGGGTTTTGCCAACTTCTACAGGGAATTCGCACCGCACTTCGCAGACATCGCCGCTCCCCTTAACGAGCTCACGCGCCGCGGCAAGCTCTGGCGGTGGGACGAAGTCCACCAGACCGCTTTCGACCGCATGAAAGAGATCCTCATCTGCGCCCCGGTCCTCGCGATGTACGACCCGGACCTCGAAACCGTTGTCGAGGCTGACAGCTCGGGTTACGGACTGGGCGGAGTTGTCTCACAAGTCGGTCAAGATGACCTCCTGCGCCCCGTCGGCTTCTACTCACGAAAGCTCACAGCCGCGGAGATCAATTACCAAATCCACGACAAGGAGCTCCTGTCCATTATCTCGACCATCAAGCACTTTCGGGGTGAGCTCCGTAGTTGCCGGAAGAAGTTTACCATTCTTTCCGACCACCGCAACCTTCAGTATTTCATGACCACTCGCATGCTCTCTGAACGTCAGGTACGCTGGGCGGAAGAGTTGTCTTATTACAACTTCACCATCAAGTTCCGCGCCGGCAAGGACTCCGAAAAACCCGACTTCCTCTCACGCCGCGACCAGGTGATGCCGAAGGACGCGTCGGACGAGCGCCTCAGGACATTTCTTCTTCAAAACATCACGCCGGTCGCGGCTGATTACAACATCTCTTCTTCAAAACATCACGCCGGTCGCGGCTGATTCAAATATTTCTTCTTCAAGACATCACGCCGGTCGCGGCTGATTCAAACATTTCTTCTTCAAAACATCACGCCGGTCGCGGCTGATTACAACATCTCTTCTTCAAAACATCACGCCGGTCGCGGCTGATTCAAACATTTCTTCTTCAAGACATCACGCCGGTCGCGGCTGATGACAACATCTCTTCTTCAAAACATCACGCCGGTCGCGGCTGATTACAACATTTCTTCCTCATGACATCACGCCGGTCGCGGCTGATGACAACATTTCTTCTTCAAAACATCACGCCGGTCGCGGCTGATTCAAACATTTCTTCCTCATGACATCACGCCGGTCGCGGCTGATGACAACATCTCTTCTTCAAAACATCACGCCGGTCGCGGCAAGCGTAAGTTCCAGCTAATTCGCGACCGCTGGCTCACCCCGCCCATGGTGACAAAGGAAACTGTTCATGGCGACATATGTGCCGTCCTCCAAATCTCGGCCGTACGCACCAGAGCCTCCCTGCGTGCCTCAAAGTCACCGTCACTTCCCCAGCCCCCTCCGCCCGCGCCTGTACCCGCCGACGACGATGAGGTCTCCCTCCCCGCGCCTCCTGACGTCTCTCTCTCGACACCTACCGATGTTCCTTCCCTCACGCCCGTGGCGCCGCCCGATCCCTACACGTCCACACCGGCGCCCGACACTCTACGCCCAGTCCAGGGGTCAGCTATTTTTGAAGACTTTGAAATGCAGACTCTGTGGGACCGCGCTGTGAGTTTAGACCCGATCTACCGTGCCTCCCACGCGGCAGTACACCGCGGCGACAGGTCGCTGCCCACCGAGCTGGACCACAAAGTACAAATGCCAGACTGCTCTTTCGACGAGCGCGGCGCCTTGTGCTGCCGCAACGCCGTCTGGGTCCCGGATCACGAACCCTTGCGCACAGCTCTGATACAACGGACGCACGACTCCTACATCACCGGCCACCCGGGCCGCGACGCGACGCTCGCCATCCTCGCCCGCGGATACTTCTGGCCTCAGCAGTACCTTACCGTACGCCAATTCGTCCGCAACTGCGCAGTGTGCAACCGCTCCAAGGTGACACGCCAACAGGGCCGGGGTCTCCTCCGCCCTCTTCCCGTCCCAGACCGTTTTCACAGTGAGATCGCTATCGACTTCATGACTGAGCTTCCGGCGGAGAACGACGGCGACCCGCGTTTTCTTATGGTGATCTCCGACCGCCTCCTTCACTCGGTGACACTCGAGGCCATGACCACAATGGACGCCGAGGCGTGCGCCAAGGTCTTTGTCAACAGTCACTGGCGCTTCCACGGGTTCCCCGCGGCCCTTACCTCAGACCGCGGCTCTAACTGGACCGGCCGCTTCTGGCGGCGATTGTGCCACCTGGTTGGCATCGAACAACGCCTATCCACCGCCTTCCATCCCCAGACGGACGGCGCCACAGAGCGCTGGAATCAAGAAGTCCTGGCAGTGTTGCGCGCATTCATCTCTTACTCGCAGACTGACTGGCCACAGCTACTCCCTTGCGTACAGCTCGCCCTCGCCAACCGCGACAGCGCCCGCACGGGTATGAGCGCCTTTTACCTTACTCACGGCTACCACCTCGACCCAATCCAGCAAGTCCACTCACAAGCGAGCCCTGCCACAAAGGACCCCCAGGCGCGTGCAAACGCCTTCGTCAGCCGCTTGTACGAAGGACAAGAGATCGCCAAGGCCGCAATGGTGACCGCCCAACAGATAATGGAGGGCCAGGCCAACCGCAAGCGCCGACCGGCGGAGCAGCTCCGCGTCGGCGACCGCGTGTGGCTCAACTTGAGAAACGTTACCACACCACAGCTCAAGAAGAAGTTGGCCTGGACACAAGCCAAGTACCGTGTCACCAAGGTCATCGCTCCGGATGTGTACGAATTGGATGTCCCGAGCAGCATACACAACAGATTTTTCGTGGACATTCTTCGCCGTGACCCCGGCGATCCACTCCCCTCGCAAGTCACGGACGACGCACAACCACCGCCCATGTCAGACGGGCTGTTGCCGGACGACGAAGCGCCCATGTATGCAGTCGAGCGCATCTTGCGCGCAGGGTCATGGAAAGGGACCCGCGGCATGTTAGTCAAGTGGGCGGGTTACAAGGAACCGTCGTGGACGTACCGCGCAAATCTCACGCTGACGGACGCGTTTCGGGACTTTATCAAGAAATATGGAGAAGGTGACGACGTGGGGGAAGCCGGCACAGGCGGCTATACGGGCTCTACGGGAAAGAAGCGGAAGGGCAGGGCTATTCCACTACTACAGAGCGTTGAACTTCAGTCGTTAGAAATCGCGGGGGACGACGCCGATGACCCCGGAGAAGGGGGGTAATGTTACGGATCCACACCTTTACGGATCCTTCACACATGTATATAGACCGCCCTCCCGACACACACACTCTTCCTTTCCTCCTTTTCCTCCTCATAGCTCGACAGAGATAGATTCTATTTGAGTGCCTGTTTGAACTCCCGTTCACAGCCATTTCGTGACATTGCAAGCTTTCTTCGAAGAACTTTGTTGGGGCGCAGGCACAAATCTGAACTGGCCATAGTTGAGTTTTACAAAAAGGTATTGTGATGAGGAATGAATTCTATTTTTTTCTTCTAAACTTAAGTAGGTATTGGTAAGTGGTAACTACTCAATGGACTGCACCTTGATCATAGAAAAAATCGCAATGGTGTGGGTGCTGCAAACAATACTTGGGAACCAAAGGGGATGCTGCAACGCCGTTTGCAACAAGATATTCTCGAAAATTAAGGATACGTTGAGTCATGTATGTCGTTCGCTTCTTTCCAGTCTTCGGGTCCTTGTTACCAGACCAAACCAACTCAGCCAAAGCAGCAGCACGAGGCCACATCTTACCACTGATAACAGTGTCATCAACCTGTTCAGACCACAATGGAGCCGCAGCTCCGATGATGTGCTTTTCTTGAGCCTCTGTCAAATTGGCTGTGAAGTCATAGTCATAAATGCGCTGCCATGTTTTATAGGGAGCGCACCATGACCCGCCTTGACCACCATAGTTGAAAGTGGTTTTTTCGGTATCGTTCGGATTGGGGTTCGCTTGAGGAGAATTATAACGGGGATCATTCGTGACAAAGCCGCCAAAGCCACAATCGAGGTACATGAAGTCAGAACTAGAAACTATGACATCATATCCAGCTTCAGCCAACTTGGCAATGTTCCCGACACCGTTGTTCCACGACTGCATGATGACGCTCTTGGAAACATTCGAGGCACCGGCGTCTGTCGATAGAACGACGTCTTCCCACATGATCAGACGACGCTCTTTCTTGCCACTATTCTCATCTGACATGAAGAGAGGATAGGATTTATCAACCCAGTACTGGTTGAGATTAGAATAGTTGCGTCCTGGGTCAACAGCAAACCATTCTCGAATTGCTTGACTGAAGTTGAAACAGCCAATCTGCAGCTCGTCGCCCCCAACATGGAAGAAATTGTCGGCGAAGCGCTTAGAGATTTCCGCGTAAACTTTCTGAACAACGGTGTACGTCTTGGGATTTATTACGTCCAACTGGCCCGGGTTGGGCTCCACAGCTGTGTGGTACGTCCATTCGTCGTTGGACCACCAGCTGTTCTCGCAGGTGACGATGTCTTTGTCAATTTGTTTCCAGCCAGAAGACGAGTGACCGGGCATGTCAATCTCGGGGATGACTCGAACACCACGTGCGCGGGCATATGAGATAATATCTTTAACATCGTGATCCAAATATCTCTCCTCTGGGGAATAGGCATCCTTGGTAACCTCTGGGTAGGACTGGAGCTGAATTGGCCAAGATTGAGCATCGGTAATATGCCAATGAAGAATGTTCATCTTGGACAAGGCGAGGCCGTCGATTTGTTCCTTGATCTTTTGCACGGAAATGAAATTTCGCCCCGTGTCAATCATGACACCTCGATATGGGTACTTGGGAAAGTCCCAAATAGTGACAGGCTGCTCAACAATGAGTTGCTGATCTTCGAAAATAACGAGCTGCTGGAAGGTAGTGAAGGCGTGGAGAGCGCCCCAAACCGTCTTGGCAGTCACCTCCACGGTAGGCGATGATGAGTTAATGATGAGAGAATAGCTCTCATCGATTCCATGCTGCAGGTCAGCAGACCAGTCTGCAACTTGAACATTAATCTCGCTGAGCAAAACTCTGCTATCGGAATCTCTCTTGGTGTTGTTGTTTTTATCATGCCCAGACTTCGGAAATGGCTCGAATTTTGTAATGTTCTCCTCGATAGCTTTCGGGATCCATTTTAAAGTAGTGATTGTCGTGAAGGTGCGATTCCAAGCGACCTGCACCAGTTGTGTATTGGCTTGAGATTTATTGGCTTGAGATTGTCCGTCTGAGTTGGTACGCAGGCTCAGCCGTCCAACAATCTTCGGGCCGGACGAGCCCCAGCTGACCTCCTGTGGCGCGGGCAGTGGGTTAACTTTCACCGCGAAGCAGACGTCGAGGGCCGCCAGGGCCAAAAGAGGGACGGATGAGGACGCAAGGCGCATCTTGAACGATGCCTAGCAGTGTGTGGCGGGAAGGGAAATTTCCAGGCTTTGGTGCCGCGGATTGGTGTGCGCAGAGGAGAGCGGGAAGGCTGGTTCTATTTGTATGAAGGAAGATCCGTTTCGTATCGAGCGCGATAACTACGTTATGTATCTGCATTCCACTGCGTGTCTTATAGTGCAAACGAAGACATACATATGCATGTACCTACCTCGCTCGCATGATGCATCTCAAAGCCCTTTGAGACTTGGACAAACGCGGTACCTTTAGGTAGGTACCTACCTGGTACCTCCTCATACGACAATGGCGGGGCTGTGGGGTAAAGTTGAGCGGTTTCCCGTCGGGGCCATCATCCATCCCGTGTTTTTCGCCCCTTGCAGGTTAGGTACATTAGAAACAGGTACATATGTACATACCTAGACAGTCCCTACCTACCTCTGTACCTATTTTCGTGCACTGCTACGCCTCCAGCTCATGAATCGTAACATGGATCGCGAACTTTGTCTTCTCGGCTTGTCAATGTATGTACTACCTACTCCGTAGGTAATGACAAGTTGTCATTACGTGACCCATGGGTCCAATCAAAAGGGGCGAAACGTGTTGGCGCCCGAGCAGACAACAAGCACCAATGTCACATTTCAATTTTGTCGGAAACATCGGCTGGAGCCAGCTTTTTGTCAGTATGGGAACTCGTGACTCGTGACTTAAAAGACTTTATAAATAGCTATCCCGGTGCCGTGTGCGCCCTTCACATCCGCACGCAAGAGATGAAGCACAAAGACAGCCGTCGAGGCTGACTGACCGTCTCTTCTTGGTACAAGCGGCAAAAGCCTTTCACGGCCTGATGTTCAGGTAGCACCAGGCTTTCTTGGCGCCTGATCTCACCCATTAGTTTGAATTGAAACGACTCCTGTGCCGAGCAACGACCAGATGTTAAACCGTTCGCAGCATCAAGAGAAGCCGCTGCTCCCAGAGGCGGATGTCACGAGCAGAAACGTACCACGTAGAGGACGAGCAGTGGCGGCGTGAATGAGCGAGATATATACGGAGAGTAATGGAGTACGTGAGGCATCCTGGCATACTCCGAGAGGCTAGGGCGGCAACCGCGGAGATGTAAGTCGCAAGCTATCAGGGCAGGCCGCCTCATAGTACAAGGCCACAAGCAGCCCTCTATCCTTTATACCGATAAATTGTAATACGTAGAGCCTCTCTAGTACAGATCAGCCGCATACAGATCGTGTTGAATCCAAGCGTTACATTGTTGTCTGGGTCTGATGTATTTGTTTGTTGGACGACATCAAGTTATTGCGAAGTCGAATTTCCCAGTCCCGCGCCCATGACTACCTATTCGTAAGAGGCCGCCATGTTCTTAGCGAAATGGGACTCTAAGTTGACCGTGGATGATTCAAACAACCACAGATGGCATGTGTCAATACAGTGTCATTGTGTATAGATTCTCAGACGAGATGACCTCTTGTCCGAGGTTCGGAAATGTTCTGCCTCCTTCACTGTCTCTTCGCTTCATTGCTTGCATGAGCTCTGGCCTTTTTCTCTTTGTTACCTAGCTCTGGCCTTTTGTGGCCAGTTACTATACAGAGACCAGAGACAAGGGCTTCGCCGTTGGGGCTTGAAAGACTGAGGAATCTTCAACTCGCAACACGATAAATGACTTTGGCTCTCTAAGGATCTCTAGACCTCAAACTAACATGGGGTTCGGAAAGGGTTTCCAACCTGCTTCCGGCTGAATGCTACAAGTGAGTCAATGTTCATGTGTTCACACGTTGCGCGATTAAACGCGGTTCGGGAATAATTTCCGGGCCGCTCCTACTGCGATGCAAAATGGGTGGAGTGTGTACGACAACACGATACGCGTAACGCAGCCCGACGATGTTCTTCTGTGACACTCGGGGAAGTATCCACGAAGGAGCAAGTGTGTCCGATTATGTGTTACCCTTTTTTTTTGTTTATTGAGTCGTACAATTCTGAGGTACGTATGGTAGAGGTTCGAGGTAACAAACCACCTGCAAATTCACAAAGCAGCGTTCGCAATGAGTCTCGAGTCTCGACTCGACCAGGCGGAACGTTGACTGGAAGGGTCATGAAACAGCGGCATTTTTGACGCAATTCCCGGGATATTCCCATTGGGGCATGTGCTGATGCTGATATACAAGTCGGAACATGATACAAGCGCTCGTAAGCATCCCATCTATCACTAATATACATCCTGTCTGCATCACGGTCGAATTCGGGGTCAGCGAGAAGGTCATGGTAGACCTCACCCTCGCAAACAAGATCGTAGCCCTGGCAGTTGTCCGAACTTCCCTCTTCACGACGCGTTGCCTGGTTCAGACGCGTTGTTCTGGTTCAGTAGCTTATCTGTCCTACTCGGTACTCCCAACCACTGCCTCAGACACTGGTATGCTTGGGTGTATCTGCATATCTTCAAAGGGCTCCATCAGTCGAGAAGAGGGTTCTGGCAGAGGAGAATGACCGTTCGCCATCGTCCGACCCGGGTGGCCAGACAAGAGCGCTGAGCGCAACTGTTTTGCACCATGATTGATAATAGAACTGATGCCATCAAGTGTGTCTTACCTGGACAGCTGAGGTTAAATTACTCGACGTTCTGAACAGTATTCAATGACGGCAAAATCGCCCTCTCATGACGATTGAATCTTCTTCAAAAATATTGACGGAAGAGATTCACCCTGTTGATGTTCCATTACAGGCTCTGTGTCTCGCGGCATAGAAGCGGAAATACTTGGACAACCGAATCTTCCTGAGATTTGGTGGACCACTAGAGTTAAGCCGGAACGGCAGATGGGATACTGCGGTATTTTCATCGCAGACCTTGAGAGTCTCACGTCGCGCATCGCGTGCCAAACTGGCCTTTGAGTCATGGTGTCTGTCCCAACGCCCGTGGAACCACGGTGTTTTGTCACGTGGATCCAGAGGACGTCGAGGTAGTAGGCAGCTAGATTTTTCCTGCATGGATGAGGACGGCCGTGATGCTCTACCTCTGCCTCACCCCGCGGCCTCGTGTGGTGTTCTTCTATTTCTTCGAGGCACGTGATGCCTCTGCCTTGTCAACTTCGAACTGTGAGAGTTAGCGACGTAGGCTTGGCTTCGATAATCGGCTGCGGCGGGGTGTCGGCAGCGTCAGACTCGCAAAACTCGACGTCGGCTCGCTCTGCGTCGGAGGAAAGTGCTCAGCGAGTTTGGCAGCGAGGGACTTTACGGCATAGAGGACACCGGCGTGTCGTCATGGCTCATGGAACGGGACGGTTGAGGTACATCGGGATCGCTTTCAAGGGTCGGCTGGGGCGCTAGGAACTGTGTGAGTCGCAACTCGTTTCGGAACCGTGGCATTTTTGTTTGATGGGTTGTGAGGTCGACCACGTCGGTTGCGAATTCGTACGTATTTAGGGCCTTAGATTCGGAGAAGTGGCTGATCGTACCTAGTCCTTGAAGTCATGGTTAGTTGATATTTCTGGCTACGCAGATGATGATCAGCCTTACGAATAACTTCTTCAGCCATCAGCGCGGTAAGCGTCTTTGTAGGTGGAGGTTCCCATTATGATGTGCACGTTGATGAATTCGGCGATGTTACTCGTGAAAACGTGTCGTGTTACGGGTTTTTTCAAGGATGCTGACCAATGGGCAGAGGAGAGAGTACATACTACATACAGTAAAACCTGGTTTAAACGATTCCTCCTAATGGGCCTCGCGGCCATCGTTAAACCGAGGTATCGTTAACTCAAGGTAGGTCACGTGGCTCGATATCCGTCACGTGATGGCTACCCTATATGGAAACACTGTGTCAGATAAACTGAGGGACAAAGGCAACTTCCCTCCTGCATCACACGCCAGCTTTTGGGCGCTGGCAACGATACACGCACCACAACAACAAAATCGAGAATCGAGGGCAACCTCCATCACCCGCTCGCGATGGCGACGCCGCCGCAGGGAGTTGGGAACTCCGCTGACCTACACACGCCCGTGAACGCCACGCAAGGCGCGCGGGATTTTCCGGTAGACGACGACTACCAATTCGACTTTGACCATGTCCACGGTCTCTCACCCGCAGCGTTTGGAAGTACGCTGCCCGACAGCCCTCGCCTCCAGTCCCCTGGAGGCACACCGGTGACCGTCGGCCAGGACGCCGACCGGCTCATCACCGAGCTCGACCGCGACCGCGTCATCAAGCTGGAACTGTTCCGCGCCATGTGCGCGGCCTTTGATCAGGCAGCCTCTGGGTTTGCCGCCGGCCCTGGGCACGCCCTCGCCGAAGAATTCAAGCAGGAGTACCTGAGATTCTGGACTGCTGCACTGAAGGGCGAGTCCCCTTCACCCCTCCCCGCGCGGCCGCCTCCAAGCCTGCCGCGCGAACGACCACGTATGCCTCTGTCGCCTCTCAACCTGGGGGCCCGACAACCTACGCGCTGAAGACTCAGCGCGTATCGACAACGCGCCACCCAGCGGGCAAAAGCCCCGCCGGCTGAGGATCTTCGGCTCTTGGTCCGACTCGAACCGAAGGCCGAGACGTGGGACAAAAACCCTTACGCGATCCGGCAGGCGATCGCGGAGCAGTCGGATATCCCCCTGCACAGGGTCCCGGCTGCCACCCGGACGAAGACGGGATGGGCGATTAAGCCCACCGACGCACCAACCCGGGACCTCCTCCTGGCAAAGGAGGCGTCCTGGAGCTCAACCCTAGGAGCTTCTAAGGTTGACCGCCACGAGGTATGGCATACCTACGTGGTGAGGAATTGCCCTCGGCTCCTCCGCAGCCTCACCGGGGACTCGATTGACACCCTCGCGGCGGCGAAAGAAGAGGCCCTGGCTCAGACCGCGCAGGAGCCCGTGGATGTCCACGTTGCGCGGGGAACCGGCGCGAGCGTCGAAAACGTCACCTTGGTCGTTTCGTTCCTACGGCCGGTCGAACGGAGATGGCGACTATTCGGCGCCAGCCACTTTGCCGTCAAGGTAAAGAAAAAGAACAGAATCCCGCAGTGCGACAACTGCTGGGATTATCATGCCCGGGCCAACTGCGGCAGGGAGAAACGCTGCCGCCGCTGCGGCCAGCCCGGACACCACGACGTGGAGTGCCGGCTACCGCCCCAGTGCGCGAACTGCCTTGGGACGCACATGGCAGACGATAAGACCTGCGCCCTTCGCCCGATGAGGATGAACGGCCACTTTGTCCGCATGGACCGGAAAGCCAAGGCGGCCTTGCGACAGACAGGCGCCGCCCAGCACCGCAGTCTGTACCCACGGACAGACTCCGTCCCCCCAGCATCAGGCCCATCCACCGGGCCCGACGTGAACCGGATGGACATAGTGCTGCCGACCTCGGAGCAGCCAGAACGCCCGCGCTCGCCTACCAAGCGAGCTAGACTCAGCACTCCCTCAACTCATGACGAATAAGCCGTTGAGGATATATCAGGCGAACGTGGGCAGGGGTGCAGCCTCCCACTCCGCCGCTCTGAGACTCGCGGAAGCGGAGGGGTATGAGATCATACTCCTCCAGGAACCGTGGACAAGTTGCAGGACACAACCTGCGCGGACCCTCACACACCCCGACTACGAGGTCTTCTCCCCAGTGCATAACTGGGAGGCCTACGAGGACCGCCCCAAAGTAGTCACCTACGTCCGGAAAACACTCCGGAACGTCAGTCAGTTGATCCTTGGCCCCGAGACGAGCGGCCTTCTCTGTGTCCGCGTCGACGGAATCACGACGATTAACGTTTATCGGAACCCCGGCAATGAAACCCAGGTGCTCGACGCACTCTTTGAAACCAGAGTACCGCCGAGAACGATCATCGCCGGAGACTTCAACTCGCGCCACCCCTCGTGGCAACCGAGCACAAACCAGTATGGGCAAGGAGACGCGATTGCCGACTGGATGGACGAAAAACGCCTTCAGCTGCTAAACGAGCCGGACGTGCCTACTCACAGATGCGGCAACACAATCGACTTAGCCTTTTCGAACATCCCGGGGGCCACGGGCCAGGTGGAAGATCACCTTCACTGCGCCTCCGATCACTCGACAATAAGTATCCTGGTCCCCGGCCCGCCTAGTAAGGTCCCGCCGCAGAAGCTGCCCCGAGTTCGCACACCAGAACAGCTCAAAAGATATGCAGAAGTCGTAGAGCAGATCGTGCGCTCGTTGGACCCCGACCCGGACTCAGCTGAGGACTTGGACGCGTTAGCCGCGGGTCTTGTCGACGCCCTACGAACCGCTGCCAAGGTCGCAGGAACCCCGGTCCAGAAACGTGCCACCGGATCCGCCTGGTGGACAGACGAGTGCCGCGACGCGCACACCCTCCCTGGTCTCTGCAAGGCGATCAGAAGGGTTCGAAGGGGGAATACTTACGGAAGATGCCCTGGCCGAATTTAAGAGAACGGTCAAACGCGCCAAAACGGCATACTGGCGGGCTGTCGTGGCAGACATTAACGACCCCAGGGACCTCTATAGAGTCACCCGCTGGACGAACAGACAGAGCGCATTCCGGCCCCTCCCATCGTTCACGACGGAGTCACGTACGAGACTTCTGAGGACAAAGCCCGGGTTCTGCGAACTGCACTACTGGAACGGCGGGACGCCGACGATGATATCCGGGACCCTTGGCTGCCCCTCCCGGCGGACCGGCTTGAACTACCCTTCCGCACCGACGTCACTCTCGAGGAAGCACGAGCCGCCTGCACGGGCGCTGCCAATACCACCCCTGGCGTGGACGGCATTGATATCAAGATGCTGAAGGCGGCATGGCCAGGCATAGGCTCCCTGGTCCACACCCTCTACGAACGATGCCTCCAGCTCGGGCACCACCCGCTGCCCTTCAAGACCGCCGAGACGGTCATGATCCCGAAGGCGGGCCGCCGGAACCTCTCCGAGACCAAATCCTGGAGACCCATCTCCCTTCTCTCCTGTCTGGGTAAGGGTCTAGAACGACTCATCGCGCAGCGCATCGCGCACACGGCTGTGACGTCCAAAGTGCTCTCCCCCCAGCAGTTTGGCGCACTGCCCAAACGCAGCGCAACCGATCTAACCGCGGCGCTGCTCCACGACGTGGAGGAGGCCCTCTCAAGAAAACTCACTTGCACGCTAGTGACGGCGGATGTCAAGGGCGCCTTCGACGCTGTCCTACGCAACCGCCTTATCCGCCGAGTCCGAGAGCAGGGCTGGCCGGCCTGCTTGGTGGGCTGGATCGCATCTTTCATGCAGGACCGATCAGCTGCGGTCAGGTTCAATGACTTCACGTCCGACCCCGCGCCGCTTCTGTGCGGGCTACCTCAGGGATCTCCCGCCTCCCCGGTGCTTTTCCTGCTTTACACGGAACCCATTTTCAAACTGACTCCTCAGTATCAGAAATATGGGTACGCTGACGACGTCGCCACGCTCGTCACAGCGAAGGATCTTGAAACCTCCGCCTCAGAGGCTACGAGAGCCCTGGCCGAACTCGAGGATTGGGGCGCCCACAATGGCGTCTCGTTCGGGCCTGACAAGACCGAGGTCATGCATTTCTACCGAAGCAAACAAGAGGTGCAAGCTCCGCCCCCGGTGGTCCACGGTGAAACCGAGATTTTCCCAGATGAAGCCATGAAATGGCTCGGAGTCTGGTTTGACAGGAAGCTCACGTTTAAGAAACACATCCAGACGTGGGCGGCGAAGGCGAAGAAAACTGCGTTCCTGCTCTCCAGGTTATGCAACACGGCGCGCGGTATTCCTCCGTTCTACACTAGGAAGGCCGTCACCACCGTCATTCTTCCGCAGCTACTCTATGCTGCGACGACATGGTACCCCGGGGTCAAAGCCCCCTCACGGGCGAAACTCAACAAGCTGGTGTCCCCGAAGCAAGGCTTCCTGCTGAAAGAGATGGACAACGTCCTCAAGATAGCCCTCCGGGCAGTGGTCCCAATTTGGAAAACCACACCGACTGCAGTCATCCACCGGGAAAGCAGCGTCCCACCGGTACGCCAGCTACTGGCCAAGGCACAATTGCTGTACTCAGCTCGACTACGCACGCTAGACGCGTATCACCCGCTGACATCCCGGGCATGGGATGCCGACACGCCTGTACGCCGGGCCATCTCCCAGCGTACAATACGAGCGCCGGCGGGCCACACCGGCGACAGGCGCAAAGTTGTGTCCCGGCTCCGCCGCACGTTCAACCTCACAGAGCGAGTTCCGTGCACCGACTTACTCCCGCCCGCCCCCCCGGCGCCCGACCCAACAAATGGCCTGTCCAAGGAAGACGCGGCAGCAGCCCTACGGGAGAACCCACCCGACGCGGACGCCGTAGTGTATAGCGACGGGTCGAAGGAGTCTGGCGACGACGCCGGCTTTGGGTACGTTGTGTACCGGGACGGCACAGTCGTCGCCTCTGGCAAAGGGCGGCTGGCCAGATCCGAAGCTTACGATGGGGAGGTCTGGGGTGCGCTTACCGGTCTACAAGCTGCCCTTCAGCTTTCCCCCCCCCCGATCGACATAGACGTTCTGCTGGACAACACGGCTGCGATCAGATCAGTCACGGGACGAGCCTCCGTCTCGTCACAGAAGCAGGCACTGGACTTTGCCCGATTGGCCCGGGAACACGGCGACGTTCGCGTCACGTGGTGCCCCGGTCACCAAGGCATTCCCGGGAATGAGGCTGCGGACAAGCTGGCGAAAGCCGGCTGCCGCGACACGACTGTATTGTCGCAGGGCCCCTCTGCGGCACACACGAAACGTTGGGCTCGAGATCTGGTAAAGCAGAACCTTGAGAGCTGGTGGAAAAGCGAACAGCCAGACTCGTATCGGAAGCTGGACTTGCCGATTAAGTCCCAGCCCAACGACGAATTAAACACGTCCCGGCCCATGCTCGCCCGCCTCCTCGCTGCCAGGACTGGCCACGGGGACTTCGCGGATTACCACGAGCAGTACGACCACGAAGATGCCGTCCTGCTCTGCTCTTGCGGGCGGCGGAAATCGCCAGATCACCTTTTCTACTGCCGGAAGGTGAAAGCCTGCCACCGCGTTCGGCTGACACCTTCCGCGGATCAAGCTATCGCCGCGGCAGTAGGCAAAGACTTTGGAACCTTTCTGAAGGTAGTAGAAGCGACAAACTTCTACAAGGATATCTGCGCCTAGGCGCTCCCTCAATTTTACTGCATCTGTTCTTCCTTCTTTTTTTTTTATCTCTTCTTTTCTGTATTCTTAGCTATTGCGTGCCGTGGAGGCCGCCTCTGACTCACTGGATTCGCGGCCATGCCTATGGCAAAATTTCGCTTGAGAACGTAAACATACGTGACCTGTGTCCGAGTGGCACAGCGTGGTGGATGGCGCTGACGCCGGATATCACACAGACATTTGTTGTACACCGAGATGCGGGATGGTTTCTGGGGGAGTCTTGTACTTAGTAGAACCCTTACCCGGGGATTAGCCCTGCACACCCTAGTATGCCCAAAACTGGGACGCAGTGGTGTTAAATACTCAACAACAACAACAATAAACTGAGGGACAAAGGGGAACAAGAGAAAAGGAACAAACACACAAGCCCTACACGGGAACGACTGGACTGTACTGACGATTGGGCGATTTCCACACGGTTTTCCGATACGATCCTAAACAGACGAACAAGACTCGATTTCCTATGTTGCACGACTCTCAAAAAAAACGATGATAAGAATATGCCTCCTCCCCTCCAGAACTAGAGCTTCTTCCCCTCTCAAGAAAAGACCCATCTCCCTTCAAAACAAACAAACGACTCCACTCCCTTGATGTTGAACTCAAGGTTTCTCCTGTGACATCGCGCCTCCCTTGCAGCAAAAACAACAACACAAGATCAGAATGAAGAGAATAACAGTCTGAAACACACAGCCAACCATCAGTCCGACAAGACTCCAAGTTCCATACCAATGCCCTGGTGGGGCAGCAAGATGGTTCAGGGAGAAAAAATGGGGCCTCTGCCAACCAGAGAGTTTGCCCGTTTATCGCGTCCATCACACAACAATGGTCGCCCCCGACCATAACAAAATGAAGCTATCCCAACAATCCTCAGTGACAAACAACAGATAGGGTCTTCTCATCGCCTCAACTTGGTTCTCCCCAGAAGTAACTCATCCCACGGTGTTTGCAGGTACCCACTTCGAGGCTCAAATCGCTTCAGCGCGTCCTCATGAAAGTCGTAATCGGAGCCACCTCGAACTTTCGATCCGTCCAGATTGACAAGTTGATATGACAAGCGCCCTGTCTGAGCCTTGATCTTGAACGGACCTTGCCAACGTGGCTGCAGCTTCGGAGGCTTTCCTTCCGACACAACCATCACCAACTCCCCTGGGGTAAAAGGCTTAGAGTTTCGTTGTTCGTGGCGACATCTTCGAGCAGCTGCTTCCACTTGACCTTTGTACTCGATCTCAGTCCGACGTTCCTCCACACGGGCGACCCAGAACACTCTGGCATCTCCATTCAGAGAGTCTTCCGATGGCCAGGCTAAGGCGTTACAGAACTCCTTGTTCCAGTCGATTGAAACTTGTGTCAGGAAAGATTGAATCCCCGTAGGCAAGCTTCGAGTCAGCCCATACAAAACTTCAACCGGCGAATATCCCACGGATTTGATGAACCGAGAATTGAGAATGCTGACAACCTTTGGGAGCTGGAGATCCCAATCCAGAGGGTGCTCCACCGTTTTGTTCAAGACCGCCTGCAGAATCCGATTTGAAACTTCGACCAGTCCAACACTCTTGTGCGATTGTCGCGGGGCGTTAAGTAGGCCAATCCCCCTCTTCTGCAAAAACGATGACAACTCTGCCGATGCGAAAGCTGGGCCAGAATCGGTATAGAAGCCTTCTGGCGCCAATGACAGTCCATCCATCCAAGCCTTCAAATGATTCACCACTTCCGTAGCCCCAGTGGACTTACATGGGAAAACCCAAACGAACCGAGAGAAATAATCAACGACCACTAACGCATGCCGAACTCCCCTTTTTGATGTTGGAAATGGGCCGACATGGTCCATGCCCATGACTTGAAAGGGTTCGTCCACCAACACAGATTGACTCGGTGCCTTCTTTCTTTCCCGGTTATGTTTGGCACACGGTAGACATCCTGAAATGTATCGAACAACATCGCTCCCCATCTTCGGCCAAAACACCGCTCGAGAAAGTTGTCGACACGTCATGTCGGCTCCAAAATGTCCGTTAGCATCGTGAGCGTCCCGTATGGCCACAGCAACCTCGCCCCTCACCAAGCACCTTTGCTTCCCGCGCCGACCCAAATACCAAAGCGTCCCGTCACTCCATTCGTACTGCTTGACCCTCATGGCCATCCGTCGAGCTGCTTGACGATCGTAGGGCCCATCTCCGGACTGGCCTGTAGCCAAAAATCTCATGATGTCCTTGTACCATGGGTCATTTGCGTACTTCTCCCCCGATGCTATGACTCCCGGAGCAACCTCCACCCATCTCACAAACTGGGATGCTCTTGCACTCGCAACTGACAACTCGGCCTTCTTTCGATCTTCGGCTTCCTTGATGGTCCTCAACATCTCCTCGTAACCTCCAACTCCATCCTTCCAGATCCACTGATTCGACTCCGCCTCGCGCTCCCCAAACTCGGACAAGTCATCCGTGCAGTCATCTGAAGGAAAAATGGTGCGCGAAAGCCCATCAGCAGCAGCATTTCGTTTTCCCTTGATGATAGCAATTTCCACATTTAGCAGTCGCAGCTCTGTGACCCACCGAGCATAAATGCCTTCGTGCCCAGTAGCAGTTATGAACGTAGCGAGGGGCTTGTGATCTGTAAAAATAGTGGATCGCGATCTGCACTCGAAGAAATGCTTGTGCTTGCGACAGAATTCAATGATGGCGCAGAGTTCGCGTTTGTACGTCCCGTATTGTCGCTGCGTCTTAGTGAACAAGAAGGAGTCATAGAGAATTGGGTACGGAACCTTATCGCGAGTCTGCAAGATGACGCATCCTCCTCCAAATGCGCTGGCGTCGGAATACAGCTGAGTTGGTAAATCGAACACAAATCCGTGCATGCATACTGCGGTAGCTGCCTTTTCTCTGAGCAACGAAAATGACAAGGCTTCAGCATCTCCCCACTGCCATCTCACGTTTCCAGTTAGTCGACTTAACGGTCGGGCGATCTCAGCGCAATTCTTTATCCACCGCCGACACGGTCCGATGGCTCCCAAAAACGATCGAACAGCTGACTGATCTGTTGGCGTTGGCCACTCCTTCAGCTTCGCTGCCCTCTCTGGCTTGACATACATTTTTCCACCGACCTCATGAATCCAGCCGACTGCGGTAATGGACTTCATGCCCAGCGACACCTTCTTGAAACTGAGCTTCATCAGAGTCCACAGCAGCCTAGGCAGTAAGTGGTCCTTGATGAATGACCATTGTTCCTCGAATGACTCATGTTTACAGAAGATGTCGTCCATATAGCTCGTCAGCGGTATTATATCGCCCATCCTCTGAGGCGCGGTCAACGATGGTTCCGGATAGGGCGCGGGAATAGGGCCCAAAGCAATTCTCAACGCCTCCGTCATAGTGAAGCCGGCCGACTGTGAACCTTGTGGCATCCGAGTGGGCTGCAGCTGACTGAATCCGGGAACACTGAAAGCAAACACATGTCTTGCGTCAGAAGCAACTGGTACTGCCCAGTAGGCGTGCTTCAAGTCGAAACCGCTGTAGGTCACTATCCGTGGATCTGCAAGCTGATCGTGAACCTCAGCCAATAGGGGCAACTGACTCCCAGGCATCTCCTCGTCAACATGGGAGTAATTGAAAGTTAATCGTTGCTCGGCCCATGCGTTAGACTCATCTTTCGGTACCAGCACAGGCTCAGCACACCAATCCGACATCTTCCCATTGGCGGCCATCGTGTACTCAAACATGCCTGACTCAATCCCCTCCCTCACCAAGCGATTCAACCAATACTTCTGCGCCTCCGACCACCTCCTCTTGGGCGAGCGCGACCACGGCCTCACATTGTCCTTGAGCCGAGGCGTATGCATGTATAAGTCTGTTGCTGGGATGTCGGCGACTGACGTAGCGTTCAAATCTCTATACGCATGAAATGTCCGCTTTATCTCTTCCTCCAGATGGGGTGGGACTAAAGGGCCCAAGGTAACTCCACAACCTTCAAACCACAAAGATATTTCTTCCAAAGGGATTGTCCAGTCCACTTCTCTCCTCAACACTCGTCGCTTAGTCGGAAACGGGAACGCTGGTGGGCTATCCGCAATTGGGCCCGGCCACGCATCTTTCGTTAACGCAACAAGATCACCCTCGCCATGACCGAAACCGGTGGCACAATCTTCTTCCTCAACCTTGAGCGCTTCCGACCAATGTACACTGAGACTAAGTGCGTTCGCAACTCGAAACTTCTCATGCACATGCAGAGGCTGGGTCACTGTGGGCGCATGCCCTGAGAACCAAACCTCTGGTTCAAGCCAGAACTGAGCAAACGGGACTGCCGTAATATCCAAACTTGGAAACTGATCATATGAATCTGGCGCAACGTCCAAGCCCGCATATCCAGTCTGGGCGGTTGGTTTCAGTTTTTTGACATGACCAGGTCGAAGCTGCTGACTCAGTTTTCCGAATCGTCATCAGTGCTGCTCTCGTCAACGTCGGAATAGTCCTCATCCTGGGAAGAATAAATGTCGTCAAAGCCAGCGTACTCATCCAGGGCCTTCTGATTCGATGGACATAGCATAATGCGCTGTTTATCGGACAACGCTACCTGCGGACCTTGGATAGTTGTAACAGTATCTCCCCTCGCGGGCTTCCCAATCGTCAACTTCGATTCCTCAATGTCGAATTTCGCTCCCACATCATATAACCAAGGTAAGCCAAGAATGAGAACTGTGTTGTTCCGTGGTTGATGACGATCAGGAGTCACGACTGCCCACACAAGCCGTTTTACACCCTGGCATGTAACATGTATAGACGCAAAGTGCTTGACTCCTGCCTGACGCCCGTCAGCATTAATCATCCGGAGACCCTGAAAACCGATGGAATCCAGATCGTATACGGGGATCTTTTCTTTGAGGCAGAACGAGTGGGCCACAATGTTTATTTCCGCGCCTTGGTCAGCGACCGCCTGACCCGGCTCCAGCTTAAAGACTCGCTCGGGCGTTGACTCGACACATGCGCTGACAGAAATACCGAAAAGCCTGGTGCCAGGCCTATGTTTCCTCAATAACTCCGTATTGTGATTCTTCTTCACTCGTGCCTTCCGCTTCGCCCCGCTGGCGAGACCAACAGACTTCTCCTCAAAAAGCAAACGACACCTTCTTGCCAGACCGCTTTCGAGGGGCAGCCACCCTTGATGATAGCTTCCGAAATTGACGTGATAACTCCGGACTAATCTGCCATAAGTCCAGAAGTGACATGGGAACCGAAATCCGTCCTGCAAGTTCCTTCCAATCAATTGGGCCAAGCCCTTGTCGTCCCCATATCTCACTCAAAACTCGCGCATTCTTCCTAATAGTCTCTTCTCGCACAAGCGGCGCTGGTCCTCTCTGTTCTTCCTTTTCACTCAATGGCTCATCAATCGGAATTCCTTTGCGCTTCTTGGGGTGCGGTTCAGCCTCAGAAAGCAGGGTCATCACCCAAAGCGCACCCTGTGCTACTGTTTCCAACGTTGATTGCTCCGCCCGGCGCAGACTCGTCAACACGGGCTGCAACGGAAATCCTTCATCTTCTTCATCAGTCACCTCTTCAACACGAGGTTGCATGCTCGCCCTCCTAGCATCCACCTCTTCAGTACAGCTCTTCATGGGACGAGCTCTTATTAATTCCCCCGTATCGGACAAGCTGCTGGCATTCTGAATCCAGGGGTTCGCTCTGCGGCTCAACAGCCAAATATCGCGCTGCCACCCCGGTATCGACGGCGTCCTCTGGTTCGTAGTCGTCTCTTATATCGCGCCCCAAATAAATCTGGGCTAGCCGAGCATTCACACGTCCAGGAACCCACGTCCCGTCATCTCGAGTAGGAGGAATACTCATGGATTTCAACCATGCTACTTCCCAGGGCCTCAAGAGGCCAGTAGTGGCAGCACACTCTGCAGCAATATGACCTGAAATACCACATCTATAGCAAACGACGCCTCGTGGCAATGGAGTGGTCCCGTTGATGTATTGATTCGTTGACTCTCTGGCTGGACGTAGGGACGGTCTCGCATGTGTGATCTGGGTGACAACTGTGTCATCGGGTTCGCGCCATGCTGGGTTGGCTCTCTGCCGGTATGGTTGAGGCTGACGAGGGCGATAGGGCTCTTGATATGCTGCAGCAACCTGCTGATCCTGATTGACTGGGGCAACTTGCTGGTTCTGGCAACCTGGGGCGACCTGTTGGTTCTGGTAAACTGGAGGCACTTGCTGGATACCTGGGAAACCTGGGGCGATCTGTTGGTTCTGGTAAACTGGGGACACTTGCTGGACAGGCTGAGCTGGAGCGACCTGTTGGTTTTGGTAAACTAGAGGCGCTTGCTGGTTCTGATAAACTGGAGGTGCTACCTGGTTCTGATAAACCGGAACGACTCGGTGGTTCTGATGCACCGGGACCACGTGAAGTTGCTGGGAAGCTGCATTTTCCCAGTTTCTCGCACTACTCCTGTATTGTGCGATTGACGGCTGAAGCTGCGTCAGCAGTGAGTTTACCGAAACTGGTGCCGGCTGACTGTTTCCACCAAACGTCTCCATGAACCCTGGAGGAAGTTGGTACGCACGAGATAAAGCCTCATCCGCCGAACAGCCGAGATGTGACGCGATCAACTCTTCCATCAGAGCGGTTCGAGTATTCTTCGCCGACAACTTAGCGGAAGTCGCTTTAGCCCCCAAGATACTCGCAGCCTGTGTCACGACTTCCATAGCCTGTCGCAGGCTATCCACAGCTAGTGCGCTTTGGCCGATGGCTTCTTGCATCAGGTTCTTGTCGTAAAGGCCATTGACAAACTTGAATATGAAGTCTCGCAGTATGTACCCTTCGGCCTGGGTCAATTTATCGGACGGGTTTAGAGGCTTGTCGCGTCCACCAGAGCGTAGGACCAAGCTTTGACATCGAGAATAGTAGGCCTCGAGGACCTCGGATTCGCCTTGTCGCAGCTCGGGGTTCGTTGCATTGTCGCGCTCCTCCGGCAGGAACGTCAGCGGATACTTATCCTGGAGGAGCCGTATGACTACATTCAGGTCTTCATCCACCGCTTTGCCCTCTCCGGCTCGTTTCATTATCTGACGTAGGTGTGCGGACGAATCTGCAAATGCGGCTGCAGACCGAACAAGAGAAATGTCGACGATCTTGATAAATGTGCTGGGGTCAACGGTCTCCCCATTGTTCGCTCCTGCGAACAAGACCTCCAATCTCTTGAGCCATCGTTCGGCAGGCTCGGTACCATCATACATCCCCACTTCCCCCATGGACGGAAACTTGAAGCGAGGTTTAGTCATTGGACTGGTGGAAGAGGATTCAGCCATCGTCGGAGATATGCTTCGAGGTTGCTGAATGGAAATTTGCGAGCAACTCAAAGCTTCAAAGTACACTACCAGCTGGTCAAACGCTTGGGTATCGTTGCGAGTAACCGGCAGGTGCTCGTCAACCAACGACTGCCCTTCCGTAGATGACGAAGATGATGAAAATGACGACACTGAACCGTCCAGGATTGCGAAGGACGACTGAATTCCGAAGGGTGCCTAATAATGTAACGCAACTGTTTGCCAAATATGTCGAAAATGAGAGACTGATTGATCGAAGAAAGATAATTCTCAACACTCCGCGCACCACGGCCTCGAAGGTAAAGAAAAGATGCAGGATTGCTTCAGAAAGCAATTGTTTTTATTGCCCCCTGTCTCGATCACCAGATAAACTGAGGGACAAAGGGGAACAAGAGAAAAGGAACAAACACACAAGCCCTACACGGGAACGACTGGACTGTACTGACGATTGGGCGATTTCCACACGGTTTTCCGATACGATCCTAAACAGACGAACAAGACTCGATTTCCTATGTTGCACGACTCTCAAAAAAAACGATGATAAGAATATGCCTCCTCCCCTCCAGAACTAGAGCTTCTTCCCCTCTCAAGAAAAGACCCATCTCCCTTCAAAACAAACAAACGACTCCACTCCCTTGATGTTGAACTCAAGGTTTCTCCTGTGACATCGCGCCTCCCTTGCAGCAAAAACAACAACACAAGATCAGAATGAAGAGAATAACAGTCTGAAACACACAGCCAACCATCAGTCCGACAAGACTCCAAGTTCCATACCAATGCCCTGGTGGGGCAGCAAGATGGTTCAGGGAGAAAAAATGGGGCCTCTGCCAACCAGAGAGTTTGCCCGTTTATCGGTGTCATGTGAACATAAATGCCGGTATCCCCGTCACTCTCATGCAAATTTATGTGAGGAAAGGGAAAATTGTGGGGCGAATTTTGGGATTTCCGACCTCTTTTGAACGATATCAGCCAATTTTTGGGCAATCCGCTATCGCTATCGCTATAGCGAGGTTTATCGTTATTCCCTAAAAACCAAATCGAGATTGGAAAATTATCGGTTAGGCGAGGATATCGTTTGTACGAGTATCGTTTAAATCAGGTCCTACTGTACCTACATACATTACATCTAGGGTCTCATTATACAGGAACCCCATTCTGTTACACAGGAACCCCAACCGCCGCGACCGGCGATATTTTGTCGTACACGTGACCATCAGCCCCCTGCATCTGCTTTCAATTCTCAGCAGACCCTCCATCATCCGAATTCATACCATCCCATCGCAGTTTCTCACGAAGCTTTGTATGTAACGCCATTTTTCTCATGTATGAAGCATTTGCGCCTACGGCTAACGATATACGAAGCGCGTCTACAGTGTTCTCACCATGGATCGTGCCTCTGAGCCAGTCCCCGAGCAAGCTTTTGAGCCATTGCAAACATTTGAGTCGTACGAAGACGCGATCGAGTCAGCCAAGCAGCTAGCTTCAATTCAAGGCTACAGCCTCGCAATCCAGCGGCGGACGAAAAATTCCGAGGATGTTGTAAGCTCTGTTCGTTTACGCTGCTCGAAGGCATTCAAATTCGTTCCCTACGATACCGGCACGCACCCCTCGAAGAAGAGGCGCACGAAAACTCGCAAAGAGTCATGCCCTTTTCGACTTCTCATCGCCCGTGATGATCAAAACCGCTGGTTGATTACGCCCTCACCAAATGCGGATGCGAGGAAGCATTCCCACGAACCGGATAAGTTTGGATCGTTTGCCGCCGACCGAGGGAAGATTGTGAGAAGGCATGCGGCCTTCATTCTCACTCAGTGGAACTCTCGCGTGAAGGTCTATCAGATCCTTTCAGGCCTCCGACAGACAAAGGATCGTGATACTTGGCTCTTGAGGGGCCAGGATATCGCAAACTTCCTTCGAGCTCACGATCGAGCTATGCTTGGGGGACGAACCTCGATTGAGTGGCTCATTGATGAGCTCCGCGAGAATCCATATTTTGTCTCAGCCTCTTGCACCGATGATGGTGGCCGGATTCAATGCCTTTTCATCGCTCCACGAAGCGGCATCGATCTTCTGAGGAAGCATCCGGACGTACTGCAGTTTGACTGCACCTACAAGACTAACAAGTTCAAAATGCCTCTTCTGAACATCAGCGGCATTACGAACACGAGGAAAACATTTTCGGTTGCTGCTATATTCTTACCCAACGAGGTCGAGAGCACCTACGCATGGGCTCTCAGTCAATTGCGCCAGCTGCTACATGATGAGGCTATTCCAGGCCCTCGCATTATTTGCACGGATCGGGAGAAAGCGATCATCAACGCCCTGAGTAAGATGGAGCCTTTCAACGAGTGCCCCTTGCACATTTGCCGCTGGCACGTCAACTCCAACGTTCTTGCAAAGACGAAGGGGTATTTTGGCCCTGCAAGGAAGGGGCCAGACGGGAAGATAGTCCGTGATCCCCTATTTACGGACTTCCTTCACGCATTCTCCGAACTGACTTACGCACCTACGGTGCCAGTGTACGAAGAGCGACTTCAGGAATTTCAAACTCATGGTTGGCCCCCTGCCGCAGTCAATTACTGCCTCAAGACCTGGATTCAGCCGTGGGCCGAGCACTTCGTGACCGCTTTCATTGATCAGCACCGTCATTTTGGCCTCACAACGACGTCGTCGGCTGAATCAATGCACGCAAGTATCAAACGGCACATTTCTGGTAGCACAGGAGATCTTCGATCAGCAACGGATGGCCTTGTCTCGTTCTGGAAGGCGCAGGGCGCTAGAATACGCGCGGAAGAGACTTTTGTTAGCGGGCGGTTTGGTACTGACACGCTGGGTGTCTTGTACTCAGAGCTGAGGGGTAAAGTGAGTGAGAATGCTCTTTCCTTGATTGTCAAGGAGTTAAGGTCGCTTCAGAAGCCCAGGCCCGGAGTCCCGATGCCTTCTTTGCCATGCGATTGCGGGATTAGCATTGGTCTGGGCCTTCCTTGTCGGCATCGCCTCTTCCAGTACCAGGAACAAGACGTTCCCATCCCTCTTGAAGCCGTAGATCGATTCTGGTGGCTCGACCGGACACGGCTTTTGACCGGAGATGATCTCCCTCTTGGACCGTACGATCCCTTAATCGTTAAGGGCAAGGGGAGGCCGAAAGGTAGTCTTGGTCTAGGCTCACGATCGCATCGACGCGACCCGACGCTGCTTGACAGAGCTCTTAATCAGGAGCGCAATGAAGCATTGCAAAATTCTTCATCCGCGCCGTCATCATCAGCGCCTCCAGTTCGAAACCGAAAGCGACGTCTTCCACATCCGGAGTTTGCTGTCCCAGATGCGCCTAATTCGCCTTCCGCGATCACGAATGCTTCGTCCACAATCAAGGCTTTGGAGTGGCTGGACGTTCATGGGGATACGTATGAGGCTGGTACGCAGATGCCTCGCGCGTCTCAACGAATGGCGCCGCCGTTGGAGGACCCAGAGGCGCCATTCTCACTGGGAGGCTCGGGAGACATCATCTTAAGAGATAGTGAGGGCTTAGCAATTGAAGTCGAGGATGACGTTACCAATGAAGCGGAAAATGAGGCTGACATTGCAGCTCATGATGGCACAGGAGGCGATGATGTCGCCACTCGGGAGTATTGGGATGGTGTTGCGCAAGAACATTGGGAAGTCAATTAAGCATTTTGTATTTATTTTCAAATTTATTTTCCACATTTCAAATTTACAAGTCGATCAATTGATCTTTGAAGCATTTGCCCAAGTATCGTTGTGCGGAATGGTCACGTGTTTATGGCAAATATCGCCGGTACCGGCGATTGGGGTTCCTGTGTAACAGAATGGGGTTCCTGTATAATAAGACCCTTGATTTACTCTTCACTCCATAACTGGATGGCTGCACTCGCACAGTTCACAAAATATACTCAGTATTAAAGACGAAAGCCATAGCTTTCACATAACGTATAAAACATCTACACATTAAGGATGCACGAGTAACTGAGGTGGCTGTAACTTGTTGTTGTTGTTGTTGTTTATTTAACACCGCCGCGTCCCAGTTTTGGGCATACTAGGGTGTGCAGGGCTAATCCCGGGTTCTTCTAAATACAAGCCAGTTTTCCCCAAAGAATATCCTGCATCTCGGTGGCCAAAGGCAGTTGTTTTCGGTGTGGGTTCAGGCGTCAGCGCCTTCCACCACGTGTGCTCGCGTGGGCACAAGTTGTGTCGTTAAAAGCGGAATTTTGCCAGAGGCACGGCTCCGCTACCAGAATTTCAGAAAGGTCTAGGTGACCAAGATGAGAGCGGCGTGCTGAACTCTCCAAAAGCACGCCGGTTGAAAACTCGAGGTGGGCAAACGCCGGTTTGATGGTGTCGTGGCTGGGAGGGGGGACGATGCCGCGGTCGTTGTCGATGTTGCTTGGATTTCATTTACGACCTCGAACCAGCAGGACGGTAGATGAACAGGCGCCGTCGACATCGGCGTCGACATCGAATGAAGTGGTGGTGCTGAGGGCGGCATTTTCGAGTTTTCCATTCGGAGGTGGACTGCTGTTAGGGCTACAGCAGGTTATACAGCCAAATCATAACAGAAGTGGGCGGACGTGGTCCGTGCACCGTTGCCGAGAAAATTGTGTAAAGGAGAGAGTTGAGGTGACTGTAACCTTTTTGCTGTGAGATGGTTTAGGGTGGGTGACTGGAGTCGCGATACTATGGGCGAATAGTTATACCACGCCAAATAACTTGATGCATTCAATCAAACCTCGTTTTAGTTTTCTCTTGTATGATCAAATGCACAACCCGCATTGTAAAAGTTCTCATGAGGCGTCCGGAAGATCGTAACTCGTATATTGATCGATTGCGACGGGATTGAAGATCGGTCGGAGCGCATCATCTGGAGGTATCATCGGCAGAAAAACAAAATCGAGCTTCACGTGTTACCTGTGTCAATTTCTCGGCATCCTCCTCCCAACTCACACGAGGACAGTCACAGACGATGTGCTTCTTTGAATGACAGTTTTCGCTGCATTGCTTCCCATTTACGACCGCACAAAGCCGATTCAGATCTTCTCGCAGCGCCGCCGGTGGTTGGTGGCTCACTAGGTACGTATGTATTTACCTAAGCTCGCGACTATCTTCACAACTACACATTGGAAAAAGAAGCCGAAACAACGTCAAGATGTGCGACAGTCTATAGATTTCAATCAGATCTGAAAATAAAGAATTGGTGGTGTTATGATTGCGCTTCTTGCATGGTTGCAAGGATAGCGCGTCCACAATTTTGGCTGTTTCCCCTTTATCCCGTCATCGCATGGCGTCATTGCTGCCTCGTCTCCTTACATTCTCTAACATAAGCAGGGCGCAACTGCCAGGGGTAATAATAAGATGACATGTACCCGCCCCCAACTTTTCTTCGCCCATCCCTAATCGCCCACCTCCCTCATCAGCCCCAGAGCGTTGAGCCATCGCGAGACCTTACCTTCGAGCCGTCGCAAAGCCATCGCGGGAAGTTGTTTCGGTACCTACTACCGCCTTTCCTGTCACAGTTTTGGATTTTCCCCAGGCACTGTGCATGAGGCTTCAATCTACGTCTCTTCTAGGTATTTATCATCGCCGCGAACTAATTACTTCCTTCACGAATAACGGGCGTAGGACGGCCTCCTCCTTTTCGATACTGCCAGGCCCTGAAAGTGTTGGTGGCATGATGGACCTTCACCCAGGGCAGAACACCCGGTTCGATCCTCGCCTCTGACGGCAGGCGAAGAAGCTGCGACCGACGGCCACAAACATGAAGAAATGGATGACGAAGCATGACATCGAAGATGACTGGCATCTGATGGATGCTCCTGGTCAAGGTTTGTTGCGCCTTATCCACCGAGTTCAGGCCTCGCTAACTGTTTGCTCTAGGTGAAGGACTGTCTCCTCCTATCTCGATCGAATACGAACTCACGAAGTTCTCCGACCAATACCAGCGAATAAGCCGTGCGATGCTTACACCCTTATCCAAGGGTACACTTACGTCAGAGGCTACGGTTGAATTTGGCGATTACTTCCGTAACATCCAGTTACCGCCGAGATGACGACGACTTCAGTCAGAACACAACCGTTAGTCCTATAGAGAATTCTGAGCGGGTCATGGATGCTCTTGTGTATTCATGGTAGCTGTCAAAGAAGTGAAGAGGAGAGAAGGAGGGAAGAGAAGTATGGTCTTATCAGTAAAGCTGAACTAATTTGCGACGATTCTATAGTAATATACCGCAGAAGGTTGACCATCAACTCGACCCTCAGCGCACACAAGTTACACACCGACCTTTGACGAATACAAACTGAGACTCCTAATTCAGCAGTCAGCCCCCGTACGCGCCCGTTGAGGAGCTCACTTTCAACGAAGACGATGGTGGGAGTAGCGGTCTACGACAAGACTTTCCGCTCCCATCAAACCCGACAACGCCGCCAAGCTGCCAAACGGCCAAATGGCTAAACTGCCAAATTACCACGAATGAGCCTCGTGCCTCATATTTCTACGTGGTCGATTGAACGGCGCCTCAAGCATGGCAAAGCTACTTGATGCCTAATTTTAGCAGACGATTATGCGTAAAAAGACACTAAGTCGCGCTCAAGTACCGTAGGCGTCAGCGTTGTTTTGACAGGTGGTAGGAATACGCTTGGCGGCGGTGTCTCCTCATTTACTTTTACCAGCTCAATTTATTCTATTCTAAATGACCTAATGAAGTCTGTCACTTACCACCTCGTTCCTATCTGCCTAGCCTGTGGTGCCTCCTCAATCAGCACCGTGGATGTCCTCGCTGCAATCCACCACATTATGTCTTAATGCAACACCCTTCTCCTACTGATGCAAGACACTTGCATATTGTAACGAGGGCCTCAATTGGGCGGTTTGGAACTTGATGAGAAGAGATTAATCCAAAACATATGCACTAATATAAATTGGCTCCTCAAGGAAAGCCTGCGGAAATAATTCACCTCACCAGTAATATCATACCTCAAGGCCACATATTCCTCATGCTTCCAGATATGCTCAATGGGGTTGAATTCAAGCGAGTGTGCTGCGTTCAAGTTTGTTCTATCAACTCAATAAGGATGAGGAAAGACTGGAGATATCGACAGGCAAACGATCCACGATAGGCGTCAACACGTGCGACGCTCAGAGCGACATCATCGACATCTCAGCCGGCGAAAGACTTAGGCCGGGTGCAAAAGTGCAGCTGCTTCGACATGTGCCGCTACTGAAGTACCGACTACTCCGGAGTCCGGATGCAGACTGCTGCGGACGAACGGAGAAGAAATGCACGCATGCAATCGTCACCAGTACAAAAATCCGACGTCACAGAACTCCCGTCTTCGCCGCCACCCAGGCATTCGGTGAGATCGCGGAACCCGTCCAAGCCCTATCTTCAGCAGTGGGATAGAACGCTTTCGAAAGATTTGGAGTTGAGAGCGAGGCACCGGTAGCTTACAAGTCTTTCGAACGAGGCGAACTTCTTGTTTATCGTGGACGATTTGGACTATGCGCTTGCCGTCGTGCTACCGAGAGGAGGTGGAGATTATCGATGTTCACCACGTCCACTTGCTTGAACGACCGGAGCATCAAAATTTTGCATCGCATCGCATCGCACCGATCGTGGTTCCGCATCGATTGTCGTCGTTCACCGTTCTGTATCGAAAAACCGCGGAAGATCGTGCCTTCGACGTAGTCGAACGGACTCCCAACTGAGAGATATTGGCTAATGTCGTCTTCGTCGACAGGCTGAACACACGTTAGCGATCACTGTGTTGGGCTCAGGCGCCAGGGTTCATGCCATATGATCCAATCGTCTCTGCAGATGGAAATCGGAAGCGGCATAGTCAAGTCGTCGAGAGTAAGCTCCAGAAAAAAAAATGACAAGCTGAGATCGTCAGGTTCTTCGGCAGAGCTTTCGGCATGGCGTCAGCAGTGTCGTCATCAAGAGTGTACCAAGTTGGCGTCCATCGCTGCGCCGTGTGGAAAGACGACCTTGTTGTGGAATGGAAGGAACACAAATGAAATGATGATTGAAACATCCTTGAAAGCTAAAACCGATCGACCAGTTCGTTGTGTTGCTGGTTGATAAAATGATGCTGTTTGCCGGATTTTTGTCGAAGGAAAGTGACTGGCTGCCAGTGGCTGGTGGTGCGTGCCAGGCCCACCTCTTTGAAACTTCTGTGGCAGAAAGTTGCAATGGTCGTGCGGGTGAATAATAGGTACGTACATATGTACATATGTACATGCGGCGGCTCTGCAGGAATTCCCGCAATGAAGCGCAAGCGTGAACGCACCCCGCAATCCGCCATCAGCCTGACCCCGCAACTAAGCGCGATTCCGCAATCAATCGGCAAATTCAACGAGTCACCAACGAAGGAACCGTCTCGACCCGGCCATCTTTCGTTCTTTGTGCCAACGCTATCTGCAAAAGGATTGAAAGGTACAGAGTACAGAGTACTTGTTTTTGCCATCATTGTAGATCCTGACATCTCGATAGAATGGAACGATACGAGACGGCCGACGACGACAACTTGAGCGACGAGTCTGCCTCGTTATACACATCTGACGAACTTTACCTCGACGACGCAAGCGATAACGAAAAGGAAATTTCATCTGAAGGGGAGGAGAGCTTCTTACCTCGAACGCGCCGGCGGATCATCCGTACGTACTATACACTGACGCTATGGTTTAAAGACTAAAGGGCTGACATAAGCACTCAGCAGCGAGCGAATTCTTGACGTGCACAGCCGCCCCCGACTTCAGCGCTTCGCAAGCGCTCGGCATGTTCCAGGAGACATGCTGCATGGACCACGGGCGGTGGCAGTATGGATCGACGAGCTCGACGGGCGATGACTTCCCCCAGTTTCACCTCGACATGGGGAGTCTCGTTGGGCTACCGTTACGATCGGTTATACTGGAAGGCTCGTCCTCAGCCAACGGCGACAACGGCCTCGACCTGGCCCTATGTGAGAGCATTACGCGTCTGGAGAAATGGATGACCAAGTATGGCATCGAAGGTGACTGACATCTGATGGATGCTCCTGGTTTGTTGCGTCTCCCCCACCGAGATCACGCCTCGCTAACTGTTCGCCTAGACGGAGAACTGTGTCCGATCGCGATCGAATACGGAGTTCTCAGAATAAGTTGTGCGATGCTCATACCCTCATCCAAGGGTACACTGAGGTCAGAGACTACGGTTGAACTTGGCGATCACTTTCGTAACATCCAGTTACCGCCGAGATGACGACGACTTCGGTCAGAACACAGCCATTAGTCTCATAGATAAATCCGAGCTGGTCATGGCTGTATCTCTTCCTCTGGTGTTACGGGGGTCGTCAAGTATACGTATTACGTATATGCGAAACGTTTTTTGCCAGCAAGCGCCCCAACGCCTTACGAAAGAAGTGACCTGCCCTCATGAGCCAATACGCTCTATAGTATGCAAGCACGAGATTCTCAATACGAACTCCCGAGATACCGAAATTTATGGACCCAAGATCCTGCTCAGCTCTGTATGGAGGGGTTGCAAAGAACACGCCGCAAGAACAGCAAGGGTAGGTCTATCATTTTTGCGACTGCGATATTTGCTGACATGTTCGTAGGTTCGACTCCAACTCGCGTAGCACATCCTCCCCCTTACGAATAGCAATCTTTCGCAAACGGCTCAGAGATTGAGCTTCGTCACACTGGGTTCATAGATGATAGAGCTAGGTAGGATCGGAGGTGGCCACTGACTTGGAGGTCCTGCAAGATGTCCTGAACTCAGAACCAGCATGGCAGAACTGAGAAAGATAAACATTTTGAACACGCTTGCTGGTGTGCGTCTCGCAGAACTTGCTGCCTAGTATGGCGGCTGCCCAATGCACATTAGAACCCAGACTATCTGGCCAAGCGAAGCAGAATTCACCCTTTCGAGTTGCGGGAAAGCTACTAATAAGCTTGGATCTCAATTAGCCAGTCTCCCATTCTCCAAAAAGTCCACCTCGAGCCATTTGAGAGCCCGCAGATGCCCCCCCTTCATGATGAAGACCACGGGCGACTGAAAGAGACGAGTGAATACTCTTACATGCTTACCGGTCTGATGAACTGCAGTGTGCACTGAGTTCATTGGGTCGAAGCTTCTTCTGCTCTCTAATAACAAGATGTGACGAGATGAGGCCAGATACAAGGCAATTCCAATCAGCGCAAGCAGCTTCCGGCTAAAATGTGCAGCGTTACGCGTATGCCGAACATGTGGACTTGTGCGGTACTTAGAGCCGGAGTGTGTAGAGTAGCGAGCTTCTGGGCTAGGCTTGAATATGATGTGACAATGTCAAATATTTGGGGCTTGGAACGAAAATCTCGCAAGGTGTGACGATGACTTCGCCGATGAGAGCGAATGGTCTGGCGTCGAAGTGGGAGATCCGACTCCCGAGAACGTGACGGCTGCGCTGCCTGCAACCGGCAATCCCCCACATCATCTCCTGATGCACCGTCCTTCTTCTTCCGTCCGCAACACCAGCCGTAGCATATCTGAAACTGATGAGATTCTGTTCAACTCTGCGCATATGTCATTAGAAACCATCATCTGAGTTGGACAGCCACAGGTTCCATCATGTGCGAGGTGGAGAGGCGGGAAGGTCAGACCAAGGGGCCACCGTCGATGCAAGATATCCAACAACCTAAATCTGTATCATATTTCAACGCTAGAAAGCTCAACGAAATCTGGATGAAAAGCCAAACGTTTGGCCTCAACTTTTTTTGGTGCATTTGTTTCGTAAATAAGACCGTACGATCACATATAAATGACTTGCCAATCGTCCGGTTGGTAAGACCTCATGGATAACAGTGCAAGTGCAAACGAATTTTAAGCTTGGTAGTGTGTGTTTGATCGTCGTGATTACCTACAGAATAGTGTCGGGTCAATTGCTTTTCTGGCGCGAGTCAAGAGTCGAACGCGGTTCCGCATCTGCGGGGGCAGCCCAGGCTAACTCACGACTCACGAGTCACCGCTCAACCATGCCAAGCCTCTCTGCGTGACAGAGGTCCACTTTCCGTTTCTCCCTTGTTACCGCGACAAAAAAAACACGTCGACGCCGTTCGATACCAATTCTGCAACTATGTATGTACCTTTCTACGACAACACCAATTAACGCTCGAAGTCGCCGCGGCATCTCACGGAACACGGAATGTATAACCTCAACCGGGCATGAGAACAATCGGTATCGAATGGGATAACTCGTCTCTCTAGTGGCTTACGAGGGGCCGCTTCGGTGCTTAAGTGGACGCTGATAAGTTGTGCGTTAGACACCTAAGAACCATGCAGAACTTCCACACAGACACACGACAACACACGATGTTGACCAGAAAACCACTTCCTGTCCTTGATTACTGTGGCCTATAAAGCGCCAAGTTGACGGAGCAGTTTGCCTCGCACGCAACATCTGGCGGCAGCAGCCAGCAATCGAGGGCCTAATTTCGGGCGCCAAGCAACCCCGTTTGTAGCACAAAAGAATGGGCGCAGCCGTCTGGCCACTCTTTTGTGCTGTACATGCCCCTATATACCTTGCGATACCGTTGAAGCCGACGATAGCCTGAGGTTTCCTATATACCGGCGCGGCAATTCGGTTAAGCCTTCCGCAGCATGCTATCTGATAGCACAAATATTCAGTATATAGCAAAAATACTGCCAACGCGACTCTTCTCTGTGAGCAGTCATGAAAACTGAGGTTTTTGGGTCGTCTTCAACTCTAGATTTGGGCTATTATCTATAACGACTTCCAGCTTCAGCCTCGTCTTCGATTCCACGGGCGCTCAGCTACCGCCACAAGATTACAACACCTACGATGCGACCGCCTGCCACCATTCGGTCTTTGACTCTTACATTCTCCATCTTGAATTCGGAAATGGCGAGCATAATCCAAGGCACATAAATATTGGTACTTGAAACCCGCGAAGCTCCCTCCAATCGGTCTTTCACTCCTGCTCTACAAACATAGGCAGCTTTCACCTGGGCCAATTTCTCTTGAAGGGGCCTACATGAACACCTTAATAAATGCCTCGCCCAACCCTCTTTCCACTAACCACGCCTCTAATAACCTCATGTCTCCTCTGTTTGCCCTCTCGCCCCGCCTGTTACCCAGAGTATCGGTGATTTCTTGCATTTCTGCGAATGCTCTGTTCACACCATGTTCCCGTAAGCGCTCCGTGACTTTCTTGTGATGAGCAGGGATGTCGCTCCAGCTTTTTGTCTTGATAAATCTCATGTAGACATCGACGTTGTGGGCTGTTCCCTCTAAGCACAGAATTCCTGGCTTGCCGGAGAGAAGGAATCCCGTTAAGGCATACGTGGGGGCGTATTTAACTAAGTCGGTTCTCTTGGAGCGTGTGCTTATGGAAGGGAAGTAAAACCACGTACGCACGAGCGGTTCCGGTTCTGTATCTTGAAGGCAAGCTCTGGCGGTCATTGCGGGGACATTGGTTTGTAGTAAATGACATGAAGCAGCGTCCCGGAAATTCTCAATGAGACTGAGTAGATCCTGGTTCTTAGGTGCACCGGCTGTGAGTGCCGCTGCCTCCGCTTTGCTCATCCACGATGGCTGCACCAAACGCACCGCAGGGTAAGGTGGCTCATCGGCGTCATGCTGATCATCATTGCATGTAAAGAAGGGAACTCTGATGTCCAGCTGGATAGTTCTATTGACAGTGCCTTCGCGGTCAAGCCCAAGATCAATTCCAAGAGTGAGAAGCAAAGAAACGCTCATCGAGGTGTTCGGCGGCAACTCATTAATTGCATTGTTCTGCATAGATCTCCAAGCATTTAGGGAAGTTGATGCCGTCTCGCTTAGTGATATAGCATCTTCATCCGGAAACATGGCCAACAGCAAGTCAATTTGCGCGAGCTGCTGCCCAATAAGGTTTTGCGAAAGTACCGAGTGGCTCATGGTCATTGACGTAGATATTGTGCTTTAATAAGAAAGAGACTTGGTGCCTACCACCACGGGCAACAAAATCGCGCCGTCAGCACCGGAGACTAAAAGAGTCTCAGTACCTCCAATAGCCGGAACTCGCACTTCAGTCATCAAGAGGTTATAGCAGTATCCTCTTGTACAGAGTTTGGGAATATTGTTAATGAGATAGGATCAATGGAGTTTTTGTGATTCTCATAAATTTTAGAGCATTGTAGGCCTTGCAAGTTGCCACGAAAAGTCATTGTGTCACGTGTTGATGACTAAAGCACCGATTGCCGCGATGGGTGGCCAGCAAGTCCGGGATTCCCCACGCCTATCGACGGTTTTCCTATGTTACGCAACGCAACGAAATGGGTGATCTGTAGGCTAGGCATGACACTCCGCAAACTTCTCTTCCAACATCTTCAGTTTCATCAACGTCACGTAGAGCTGGAGGCTCTTCACGATGTCTTCCGACACCGAACCCGACCACTACAGCAACGCCGAAATAGCCCCACACGGTGTTGCAGCTTTTTCAGTACATCTGACATCAGCAAATCTTCAGCTTGGAAAGCCTAGGATCCTCAGCTCAGATTGCAAGATTTCGACCATCGCTGGTTTCTGAGGAAGTCGTTGGTAGGACTCATCATAAGATTTGCCCTAAATTCACCACCCATGACATCAAAGCCTTGAGCCGCTCATTCGAAATCTGAGACTCTGGATACGTTAGGAAACGACCTTGCGACTCGTCAAACAACAAAACCGCAGTCTCAACCTGTCTTCAAGCTGCAGACCAGTCTAAACGGGCTTCAACCCCGCAGCCGACGTCGAGAAGTGATTCCATGGCTGCACGCCGCTGTTCGCGCTGCCGCAGAATCCCTCAATCGGGTTTCCGGCTCAGAGCTAACCGGCTTCGAGTCATACGAGTTAGACACAGCCAATCCGTCCCCCCGACGGCCTCCGAAGCGAAGCCCACGACGCCGACTCCTCACAATTTGGGGTAGACGAAGCAGAGGTACACGAATCTCGAAGAAACAGAAGAACACTACAGGAGACCGCGGAGGAGGCAGAGACGGGACAGTATGGTTATCCCCAATACGTATGAAGGCTACTGGTCCGCTGGGTCGTCATTGCAGGCCACGACCACGAACATCGAGGCCGGGAAAGTCGATTACGATCCTATGGGGTAGAGCCTTGCGGATTGCGCTTCTCTCTCCCAACCCTAGGGACTGTCCAGAAGTGTTGAGCTCCAAGAACTTCGTCAGATAGGCGTGCGTGTCTCCTTCGTATTTCAAAGACAACATTTTCTGGTAGTTCTTTTCATTGGCGCAGGTCATCTGGGCTATGGGATAGACTCAATATGCGCCCATCTTACCTGCCGGGCCCAGAATGGGTAAATAGTGATTTGCGCCATATGAGTGAATCGAGATGCGTTGAGGCCCGAGGCGGCGTGGCGAAAATGTCGTGATAGCAAGCTACGACATGTGTACTGCTGACTTCCTCGTCACTACTGTCATTTTGACGAGATACAAGGAAGTTCGGGATTGTGAAGCGTTCTAGGAGCCGTGCGCCGAAGAGCTCGTTACTGCGCCATCGTGACGCTCACTTGTTAAGGTTACGTTTCTCTTCCAGTCCAGGTCGTCTTGGCTCGTGATGCATTTTGTCTTGCAGGAAGGCTCTGCAAAGGCTTGCGAGACGGACAAGTTATCTTGGCGGGGACTATGTACTGTCAAAGATGATAGACGAAAGATGTGGTTCAGTGCTTGGAGGTCTCGATCAATGGCCTCTCATTATATGTACGAGGCTGAATGACTTCCGGCCTATGCCACTTTTGATATTGAGACTCAGAAGGTATTGTATTGGACACATTAATATGTTAATTGGTTATCGAGTACCTGCCATGATGTATAGCATGACCTAGAGACAGAGTCATAAGTTGACATCCCTCCTCTTTTTGTTGGTCAAGTTGACGAGGCTAGGCCTCTGCTAGGGAAAAGGAATGAGATCATTGTGTTTGATGTGACCACTGACAGCTGGTTGCCCAAGGGCCAATAGGTTGTGTCAAACGCCACCAATTCTTGAGCATTTATTAGACACCTGATACCAGCGCATTTAGAGTCCACAACCAACTCGCACTGTTCTGTTTGCTCTATCTCGGTCTTGCACCACCCTTAGTTTGATAATTTGATAATACTACTTTTCATTATACGACACGGATAGAAAAAAAACCGCGTTGATACACGCGCTTTCTAATGATGCCATCTCGCCGGCGCAAAGAGTTGGCCTTTGGCTATGTTGTCCTGCTGATCTCTGTCGTCTGTGAACACTGGGCCAGAGACATATTCCAAGGAGTAACTTTCTGTTGATCACTTGCGCGTATCAAAAATGATATAAGCCAGCGGCGATTGGCTGTCTTGCAGGAATTAGTAGGAACGGACGGTGGACGAGCGTCTGTCTCCAAGCATCTGTCTCCAGGCGACAGGTAGGTACCTGTCCATGGCAGTGGATACTGACGTGGCGACGCCAAAAAGCCGGGTTCACTTCCAAGTCAATCGAAACTCCTGCGCTCGTAGATACACTGACCTGAACAAAGCAGAGTAGTCATAAGGCGCTCAGTGAACAGCAAAAAGAAGGGCGTGTCGATCAGTCAAGTTGCACCTCACAATCGGACGTATCTTAAGGTTTACTGATCATGTCAACTTCCTTCCTCAGCCAAGCTTGCCACTGCTGATCATGTAAGATACTGCGGACTCTAGCTTGAAGCCATTTTGTGTTTCCCCAGAAACCCCAAGAGGCCTGAAACCTACACCAATCCACCAGTGCTGTTTCCCAGTGCCTCTGGAACTCGTTCCAGTCGTAAGCTGGTGCCGAAATTTTATTTGCACCTCCGAGTAAATGTTCGCGGTACAGGTTCAACAACGCTTTCTCACCCTCACTCATAGTCAACCGGCTAGGCATCTGTGCTGGATGGACGAGCATATCCAAAGGCACGGAACATGTGAAAAGCTTGGCCAAATCGCAAACACCAAGACCAAGACCTACATATTGGAAGTCGAAGAAGGCCACATCATCGCCACTCTCGGTAGAATACATATTTTCTGACTTGACGTCTCCGTGCAAATAAGTCTCGTGGGACCGTCCGCAAGGTGTTAGAAAGCAAGCCGCCAATTGCGCGATTGACATGGACAAAGGCGAAATTGGTTGACATAACAAAGCTGACCATTCCGAATTCTGGTCCTTGATAAGCGACTCATACTCGGTTTGTCGTGTAGCTAGGTAAGTGTAGCCTCCGTTCAGCCATACTCCATCTCTTTGCACATGCTCTCTTGATTTTCTCAATCTGGCCTCCGCCAGTGGTGGCAAGATTAACTTTGAGCGTTGAAGCTGTGTGCCTCTCCAGTAGCTTCTGTGGAATTTGGATAGCCATCTCAAAGCAGAGTATACCTGACGTGTGGTAAGAAAGGCTCGTTTCTCTCCAGGCACAGGATATCGCAGCCGCAAATCAGTCATTAAGGTTGCTTTGATGCTCCCGAATCCCGCCGCCACCGCTTTCTCGAGCATGTTTGACGTCGTTGCAAGACACTTGGCAAGTGGCAGTTCTTCGAGCGTTGGTGCAATGCTGTCGTAGAAGAATTGTTCGACTTCGTAGCTTAAAAGTTTCCTTAGATGTCCTTCATCGTAGAGTTCAGATGGCGCAGACACAATTTTTAGGATGAGCTGTTCCGTGTTGTTCGACTGTGTTGAGCATTCCTGAACGGTACCGGGCGATACCCTCAGTGGGCGTGCTTTCAAGGCACAAACGTGGCCGTAGCCAGCCCAAAGCTCCTGAAGCTTAGTGCAAGAGACAAGCTCGAGATCAATCCATGCAAGCATTTCTTTTGCAATAGCTGCGGGCTCAATTCTGGCGGCGTCACTCATCGTGAATAAGTGGCTGGACGACACACTACCATGAACTTTCTTCAAGTCGCGGAAGTCGACGTCCCCGGGGCAAAAATTTGTCGAAGATCGGTAATGTGTGGAAAGGGTTGGTCTTCCCGGGACCCGGAGAAATGAGCAAACACGCGCGGAGTACAATGGGGGGTCGCAAAAAAAAGTAGGTACAGTGGCCCCAAGTGAATAACGCGAAAATCTCTCCACTTTTCGTCGCGACGCGTCAATTTAGCTTCATCCAAAAACCAACCCATCATCTTTGAGCAGCCATGGCTACGCCACCATGCCCTTTGAAGCCATTCGAAAAACATCCGACGGCACGCACTAGGAATCGAGTCTATTCAGCCTTAACAGCAGGTAAATTGGCCCAGCAGATCGCTAATAACGAGGAACTTCCGTACCACTCCACTCCGTCCCGGTTTCCCTTCACATCACATCCCCCAAAACACCTAAACAGGGGCATTTCCGAAGACAACTTCCAGCATTTTCACATTAAGCCTCAACCAATAGCTAATCTGATCACGAAAAGTGCCTCATGCCATCTCAAGTTAAGGCCACTTCCGCCGACAAGGCTGCTCGCGACATCATGATCGCTTAAAAGTATGTAATCTTATTAGGTATTCGGAATGCGAAGTTCAGTGCCAGGGCCTAATAAGGGACTTGGAACGGAACGAAAACATATTTCATTCAAAGCAATACACAAACGAGATTGGCTCTATGAAGGGCCTCGAGAGGTCTTTCTTGAGTCTTCAACTTCGGATTTGACCGCTCATCAGATTGACTGTCAAACATATGTAGGTCGTAGGGCTTCTCAAGCTGTTTGAAGTTTCTTCCCCATTCAGCTTTTCTCCTCCTCTTTGTCGTAATGCAGACGATCTTGGGAACTAGAACGAGGAAGAAACAACTCGAGAACCCATGACTTGAATTAGAAAGCCAACCCGATGTGCGGTCAGATTCGGCTTAAATTATTGGCCCGCCTAGTAGCACGAGAGGGATTGGGAAGTCGTAGGTCGTACCAGGTTTAATGATATTGACGTGACTATCTCCCAAGTTTCACGTTGTAACTTGATCAATTGAAGACTGTGAGTTCAGTCCCAAAAGTGCGTAGATGCACTTGGTGGTAAGTCATCCTTCCCAGAGCCCCAATTACTCTCTACGGGGCCGAGCATGAGTTCTAATAATCCACCTTTGTTGAAAAATGCATGTGTAAGCCAGGATTTATGAAAGGGCTTCCCATTCAAACGGGCGCTTTGTATGTAGATATTCTCATAACCCTCGTCAAAATTGATGTTTCGAATTATTGCCAATTGCCCGGTGGCTGGGCTCTTTATGACAACTTCGGGGAAAAATGGTGGTATGATTAAATATACATTTTGCCCACTCATGGGATAGAGCCCCATCATGGTCAAGGCGGCGAAGCTTCCCATTGCGCCGGAGTCGTCGTTCCCAGGAATGCCAGCAATAGTGTCGTTGAAAGCACTTGGTATATACTGATGCGCGTAATGAGAAGAAAGGCCGGGGCGGCCAGCGAAGTGGAACAGATAGATGAGGAGGTATGATTGCTCATTTCCAATATAGAATAGACCAGGTGTATTGTGAAGAAACTCCAGACGGCGAATAAACTCTTCCTGGCCGCCTAATGTAGTGATCAGTGTTGCTTGGTCATGGGGAACGTAGAAAGTATATAGCCATGCTCCGCCTTCGTACGTCTCGTGACCGTCAGCATTCAAGTAACAGGAAGTAAAATTGAATAAGCCACTACAAATGGACGGATCTTGGTATCCGAAAGTTCCATTCAGATATCTGGGCTGCAGAAAGCCCTGAAATCCACTATCAACTAGATCGCCGACATTGGGGCTTCCGGTGATATTGAGGCGCGATCGAGAAGTTGGATTGAACATATTCTTCCAATTGCGTGATCTTTCTAGGTACTTCTCTGCGTCCCTGGTCTTATTCATCATTTTGGCCATTTCTGCAATGCAGAAATCGTTGTATGAGTATTCTATGGTCCGCGATATTGACCTCGTGAAGAGACCGACACCGAAAGGATCGAAGTCATCGGTCGGAATATAACCCTTCGTTTTCCAGCTGTAAAGACCGCCACGACCTCCTATTGTCCAAATAGAAGGTTCGTCTAGACAAGAGTCAGTTTAAAAATTCGGACGAGTACAACTGATTGCGGCAGCGAGTCGGCCGGTACTCACCCTCAGCGTCAGAAATCATAGCCGTATAAGCTGTTTCCCAGTCTATATTCGATTGCAGACCTTTGGCATAAGAGTCTGCAGCAGATTGTCGGCATTACTGCCGCCTTGAGTAAAACCCTTACATAAAGACATTCGACAGTCCGGGAGCTTGCCCTCGTGACGAAAAAATGTCGATCAATGAGCGAACCATGAGTGCTTGTGCGTCGGGATCAACAAGAGTTATTAAAGGATGGGTACTCCGAAAGCTGTCCCAGATACAGTAGTACGAGTCAAAATACGGCTCATCGCTGTCCCATAGTGGATTTTCATCTGTAAATGTCAACGCTTGAATCACTTTACGGTTGTGTCTGGTAGGCAGTATCATACTTGTGTAATCCTGTGGAGAGAGCAGTGCTCGATACAAGCCACTCCAGAATGTTCTTTGCAGGGCCTTGGATACTCCAACATTGTTTATCTGGACGGGCTTCAATTTTTCTTGCCAAACCTTTTCAGCAGCTGCTCTTACCTTGTCGAAATCGAAATCGGGTATTTCTTGTTCCGCATTTCGACAAGCTTTGTCCATACTAATGAATGACAGGCCGACTCGGGCCTTGATACGGTTCGACTTTGGCGGACTAAATTGAACCCACGCACCTCCTGGTACGACATTTCCATCACTCGGCAATCGAAGAGTCTTCGGCTCGGATGCTGCCCGGCTGTTCATAAATACTCCAGTGTCACGAACCTCTGCTCCATGGAAATCAGCACAAAAGAATGAATCATACGTCCCAATTCCAAAGGACGGACTGAAGGTTCCGAATCCAACTATGCGACCGGTCTTGGGATCGACCTGGACGCTTCCGTTGCTTCTGGAGTTTGAGAGATCCGTTAAGTCGACCAGTATCAAAGGGCTATACGGCATTTTTGGCTGTGTCTCATTGCCACTGCGTTTTGTAGGCGTTCCATCTGTTGGAAAAGTAAACCTGTACAGGGCGACATGGTTGGTTACGGTCATCTCTGCATGGATCGAAGTGTTCAATGACAGCGCAAAATAGCCGGGGCGAGCCTCGACAGTTTCGTTGACTTTTCGAGATGCCCTCATGACTTTGGAGAAATAGCAATTGTTTAAGATGTCACCTTCACACCCACTCTGGGGATAAAGAGGAAAGTTTCCCAGGGACGCCCCCCTACTACATCATCAGCACAGTGGATAATGAGCAGAAGATGAGATACTGACCCCGCCAGTCCCACTATCGTGCATGTGTGAGAATCCAGTAACTAAGTTGAGGTCAGTAAAAGTCTTTACTGTAGATACAGTTGCTGAGTGCATACTGTCGCCGTCATTAGACGCAAATCCGCCTTGAATCTCTTTGTCGCCGTCTGCGACCGCTTTGGCCATGCCGTAAGGTAAGCTGGCACCTGGAAATACGTGCCCTGATGATTCACGAGCAGTGTTGATGAGCACGACTAACCGAATAAGAAGGAACGCAACCACTGCCGAGAGGGTTGTCACAATTACCTCCATTCGACGTCCCTATCAAAGGATCGATAAAATCTAGCACATTGAACCGAGACAGCGATAAAGTAGCCTGCACGAGAGCTAATAAGAAGGTGAGAAGAGTAGGTAATAATCGCGCCATGGTTGCAATTGAGGTGGTGATGTTCTGCGAAGGCTGAGAAAGCACTTTCTTCGTTCAGTGCAATCTTATTGTTTTCATGCGCTTCAGAGCAGCGCATATGTTATTGCTACGCCTTCAAAGCAGGGGTCTCGCGGCACGAGAGGCAAATCAGTTTGGTAAAGAAAAGAGGACTAAGCCAGGAGGGAAACGTGCTATTATAGGGGGTCTCCTGCGGCCAGAGACGAATACGTAGATCTTGCCTGCACACTTGAGTGTGGCTAACGACATGTTGCTGCATTCGCTACCCAGATAGGCAGGCGGCATCGAAGCCATGCAGCAGGAGCTACACCAGTGTCACCAGAAGCCGTCCTTTGAAGTGAATCATGCGCCGCCGACCGTCACAGTTCGAGGTAGATCATAGAGGCAGAGGCATTACGAGCCTCGAAGAAACACAAGAATGACACCGCAGTGACCACACGAGGCCGCGGACGGGACAGAGGTGGGGCATCGCGGTCATCTTAGCTAGGAGGTAGGTTACAGGTACCTAGGTAGGTACATAGGTAGTGACAGTGACGTTCCACAACATGGCCGACGCTGATGGGAAATTCGAAAAGACTTCCCCCATTCCCAGCCATGGCGCATGGGCAGCTATTGTCTTTGTGTCCGGGTCTGTGTTCAGACCGGCTCGGGTCGCGGGAGACGCCAAAGTTGACAACCATTTTGCAGTTAGAGAACAGGAGAAGAAACCAGAAGGAATCGTGCCGCATTGGGCATGATGCAGTTCAGACACGCTGCTATCGCCATTGGCAGCCAGTTCGTTAACGATGAGCTCGTAAAAGGCTAGAAAATGAAGAAGGTGAAGTCGAAGAGCCGAATGAAGACATAAGAGACAAAGGATCCACAGTAGCGTCACCAAAGTGTTTGCTTTGAGGCGACATCGTCAAACATTGCAGTCAGCGAACATCGACACTTTCAGGCTGCTCAGCTAGTCGTAACATCGATTTCTGCGGTCAGTCGTGAGTAAGCCGGGCGGATGACCGGAAGCGTAACGGGGCAGAAATGGACTCATGGAGACATCGCAGGCGAAAAACAGACGAGCATCACTTGAAGAGGAGAGCGGGGTGGTGATCAGGAAGAGCTGAACCAGACGCAACTGGGTGCCGAGCAGCAACTACAAGATGACGAGGCCCGGTGAACTCAAGTAGCAGATCGTGCTTGTCGCGTCGCACCCAGAACCGGAAAGTCCTCGAGGAAGTTGATAATTGGCATCTGATCAATGGTCTAGTCCCACCCATCGCATTGATCGTTTCGCTGTAGTTCTCTCGTCATCATGAAAGCGTGTGATATTAATGAAACGGATCCCTTTGCCAGAGTCGTTGCTTCCTTGTGAGGCTCGATCGACGAGAGTTTGGCAGAGCTGTCAGTGATGTCGGAAGAGCTTTCGGCAGAGACAATAGCTGCCATCAAAAGCGTCTGCAGGGTCTTCGTCCATTAGGTTGTTTCGAATTCGTTCAGGGCCCCTACTAGACTGGACATCAGCGTTGATCCATGTACAGACATCCCTAAGAATCGGGACCCGGTCTACAACGACACGATTGACAGAACATACCTTCACCAAGAATTCCGCCAGCTTGAGACGGCCAGCACAGGGTTCCTCGGCCTTGTATGATTCGGCTCAGGCGGCCGACATACCGCAGGACTGTTAGAGAATGCCTCTGGAAGAGTGAAGTCTCCTATGAATAACACTTGTAGTGGAGGAAGCAACTGGTAAAAGAATACGCGGAGGAGCTTGTCAATTTGGATGCTGGAAAGAAACGCGAGCCGGCAAGACAGCCTTGGAAAGAGCTTGGCTGAGGGCTCTGCTGGCCAAGAAGGAAAAGTCTGGAGGCGAAAGCAGCCCAGCGATCAGATCGCAGCCAGGCACGAGGCATCGCTTGGACTCGCCCCAGCAGCACAAGCTGAGAGCTAGAGGAAGATGCCACGCTTGGAATTCCAAGAACAGAAAACGGGGTTGACTTCGGGGATCAGCTGTCTCGGCCTTGAGGCTTGCACCCTTGCGAGCAAGTTCGGATTTTCTCGGTTGCTTCGTCAGCCAATCATCATTCACCCTTGTTGGTTGTAACTTGTGAGTCTTGTGACCGTGGAACCAACCGAAAGGGGCCCCACTCATGATGAAGGGCGAGTCGATCACGTGGCCTGATGTCGTTCTTCCCTGAAATCGAATGTCGGCACTTGATGATGCACCCCTTTCTCCGAGTGAGAGGTACATTCTAAGTGACTTCATTCAGCGCTTCATTCAGGGTCTTGCCGACAAGTCCCTGCTGCAAGAAGCCATCAATCAGAATGTCCTCGCCGCTGACTCCCTGAGGTCCGCTTTCGAGCGAATCCGCCAGGCCGGCTCTATCCAAAATGCAAAAACCCAATTTGCCCGGACAGTTGCTCGAGACACAAAGATCTCTCTCATGGAGGAATACATCCGCCAGTCAAGTGGATGTTCTGCGAACGAAGAACTCTCCCGCGCTTATCGACTCCCGGCTTCTGGCCCCTCCCCAGACCCCGACAGCCACGGCGACATATGGCTCCAAATCGTGACGGTGGTGTCGCAGAAGCCGGACAAATTCCAGGGCAAAGGGTGCGAAATTTTGAGAGAAATGGCAGAAACCTTGGAATTAACGAGCGAAAGTGGTGTTCCGGTGGCCCGGCTGGTGACGCTATGGAGGAACGAGAAATGGAGGAAGATGGTGACAGCGCGGTGCGAGACGGCGGTCGGCAGAGCGACCTTCAAAATTAGGCCGTGGTCTCTGATGATAGCTTGCAGGATCGAGGAGGTGAGTTCAGGCGTGAAATTCTCATTGCACAGGACTATGCTAACGGGGTGGGCGACGCACAGTTCTGGTTCTCAATCTTTCGCCAGGTTCTCGACACACTGGCAGACTTGCCCGGTGATGCTGCGAGCTACGTCAAAGCAGAGGACTGGAAAGAATGTCGAAAGTCTTTGAACCGATCCCTTGCCAGAAACCGATCAAAGAGTTGTTTTACCCTGGCTCGCAACAGGTTGACCAGTCCTGTCGCCGCCGTCTCGACTTTCTCGTCCATAGATCGCGAGGCTTACTGGCGAGTATACGAGCACGTTGTCAACGCGGACAAATGTCTGTTCCAGACGTGCATCGTATACTCGGCCTGTCTGAATAAGATGGTAAGATCTTAAGTGGGGTGATGGATCACGTCGCGGACCGGCTCAGCAGCGACCGATCGAAACGGCCGCACAAGAGAGACAACAACAAGCCGGGCCTGCGAGTTGACATGGTTGCGGCGCTCCAGCACTTTGATGAAAATAAGTTGCAGCAGGCCAAGGGCAGAGTGACCACGTCCATCGCAGAGGCTCGGGGCCAGTCAGTCGCCGAAACTACATCGATCGTCATGCAGCAGGAGTTGCTCGAGTTTCTTTGCGGTCGCCTAGATGCGTTCGGAAGCGCGCCAGCAAAAGACCAGCTCACCCAGCGACTAGACACAGACAACGCGGGGCTGTATCGAACCCGATTCCGGCAAGCAGAATGGGCCGGGGTCTTGGGCATCGTTCGATGGTACATGGGACCGGAGTTCCGGCCGGAATGGCCACGACCAGAGGACAGTCGGTCTGGGGACGTATCACTCCTTGTTGATGTGGCAATCCAAAATTGGAAAGACATAACCAATCTTGCTGGAGATAAGATGCGCTACAGTAAGCTCAGCTCTGCCTCGTTCCGAGACAATCTGGCAAGCTGGCTTGGAGAGAAGTGCGGGGCAGGTGAAGCGAGCAGCCCGAGTGGACCGACAACAGGCGAGACAAATGCAGATGTTGAGTCGGTAGCATCTGTAAGTACTCTTACGACACAGCCGTGTTCGACGGATGATAGAAGGCAGGTTTCCACCGGCACTGATGTAGGTGGAGAAGAGAAGGATTTGCCCTCGTTTGTGGATGCACCAGACCCGGGCTCGGTATTTGATGAGGCGATGGCAAAGGCCGGAGGAAAAGACTGCATTGTCGATACCAAGCACGGCGGGAGATGAGCCAACGCAGCAAGAGGCGCCAGTTAAGCATAGGCAGGCTCAGCCGCCATTCTCCCCGAAGTCATCATGCTCGGGTCCTGATCTACCACCGTCTGGGCAATCAGGATTCAGCCATGACAACGACGAGGTCTCGCACAACGAAGACAAATCGGATGTCTTGTGAAATACAGGATCCGGAGGACTGGACGTCAGGCCTGAGGGCTGGTCACACGAAACCCACGGCTGCGCATAGACCAAGCGCGGCGAACCTACTTAGTACTTCGTCGGACTTGACCTCAAGTCCTAATGCTGGTGCGAGTGGTAACAGAAAAAGAGGTCGCAAAAGTGGTACACTGTGCTGGTTTCGAGCTTGAGGCTCGTCTGTTGCTGGAACTCTCCCTGAGGTGTGGCTGAGGACAGAGCGTTGCCCTACAGGCTACATGTCACACAGGAAGGTACATTCAGCCCACTTCGGGCATTTCATCAATCATAGGGGTGAAAAGACATCATCGAACCGCATGTGAACGCACTTGGCTCGCTTGGGGCAGGTTGGAAAACATGTCCGAGCCTAAATCATACTTTTTCTGGTTTCCTTGTGTATCTAGATTAGAGAGTAAGCTCACCAAGGCTCAGAGTAAGAACTCAACTCTCTGGAAATCCTCAGAGAGCTGAAGCCGTTGGAGGAGCTTTGAGTTAGAACTTCACTCATTGCAACCCGCAAACATTGGCCCTTGCGCCCTGCAGGCGAAAACCGTACAGCGTAGTGACAAGGTCGGGAGGGCGGAGGATTCTATACGAATGTTGGAGACGACCACGCGAAGGCAGACAGGCCCATGGTGGGCGGTAGAGCCCCCGAGACTGGTCGCCAAGGCTTCTTAGTCTTTCTATGCCTAACCTTACAGCGGTCTGCTGCGTACTGCACCGGTGACCGAGGTCGTTTCATTGCCAAAGGCTTGGGCGCCCGCTAGGGCTCGCACGAGCTGGAAAGCCGATTTCCGCTGGAAGAGATGGAGGACTACGAGGAACATAGTTTGGCGCAAACGGGCGCGATGGACTCGGGCTAGGCCTAGGATTTCGGTGGAGGGGGAGGGGGAGGGGGACACGATACCGTCCCGAAGCCATGGTTTGGAAATTGGCGGACTCAGGATGGAATGTCTCCAGGGCGTGACACAGGAGGAGAGACGCCGATGATGGTCTCGAAGCCATGGTTGGGAAATTGGCGGACTCAGGATGGAATGTCTCCAGGGCGTGACACAGGAGGAGAGACGCCGATGATAATGATCACCACACGATACCGTCTCGAAGCCATGGTTGGGAAATTGGCGGACTCAGGATGGAATGTCTCCAGGGCGTGACACAGGAGGAGAGACGCCGATGATGATGATCACCACACGATACCGTCTCGAAGCCATGGTTGGGAAATTGGCGGACTCAGGATGGAATGTCTCCAGGGCGTGACACAGGAGGAGAGACGCCGATGATGGTCTCGAAGCCATGGTTGGGAAATTGGCGGACTCAGGATGGAATGTCTCCAGGGCGTGACACAGGAGGAGAGACGCCGATGATGGTGATCACCACACGATACCGTCTCGAAGCCATGGTTGGGAAATTGGCGGACTCAGGATGGAATGTCTCCAGGGCGTGACACAGGAGGAGAGACGCCGATGATGGTCTCGAAGCCATGGTTGGGAAATTGGCGGACTCAGGATGGAATGTCTCCAGGGCGTGACACAGGAGGAGAGACGCCGATGATGATGATCACCACACGATACCGTCTCGAAGCCATGGTTGGGAAATTGGCGGACTCAGGATGGAATGTCTCCAGGGCGTGACACAGGAGGAGAGACGCCGATGATGATGATCACCACACGATACCGTCTCGAAGCCATGGTTGGGAAATTGGCGGACTCAGGATGGAATGTCTCCAGGGCGTGACACAGGAGGAGAGACGCCGATGATGGTCTCGAAGCCATGGTTGGGAAATTGGCGGACTCAGGATGGAATGTCTCCAGGGCGTGACACAGGAGGTGGCGGAAAGGACGACCGCACAGTCAAATTTGCCCAATCGGAGAAATGACCACGCACTCGACCTGATCAGCCAAAGTTTTCATCCCAATGACAATAATGATGAACAAGCAGTGGCGTAATTAGCGATTATGATTTTCATCACCACGTCAAGTGCCCTCGCTGCAGGAACGGGGCATACCGTAAAAAAAGAAAGGCCGAATTCTCGACGCCTGAAAAGAGGGCATCAAAGAAAGGCCCTGATGGCGCACAGCCAGACGAGGGTGCTGCAGCCGATGGTGACGATTGGAAGACAGCAGCTTGAAGACGACAAGACGAGAACGACAAGACGAGAACGACAAGACGAGAACGACAAGACGAGAACGACAAGACGAGAACGAAGGGGAGGAGAACAGTTACAGCCAAGGCGATGATGACGGCGAGGCAGCAACGTGTTGGCGCAGGCCAGGCTCCAAGAATTCTTCAACTCGCTTCGACGCAGAAAAAGAATTGATATCGGCCTCCACAAGCGCAAGTCAAGTGGCCTATGCAGCCTGGAATCAAGAGGGTTGGGACAGACCTTCTTGTCGGATGTCCGAAGAAGAGGACGACGATGAAAATGACGATAGTTGGGATAAACAAGGTAACCAAATGAACGTCAATGCATGCATTCGTGACCAAAGTATAGTTAATTCGTCGTGTCTGTTCGAGCTAGGAAGTGAGGCAAGAGGGATAACAAAAAAAGGGGGGGACACCCTTTATCCTGCAATGTTATTGACGGCTGCAGCCAACGAGTGTGTGTGTGGGGCCACACACGTACGGCATTGGTGCATCCAGTCATGTGGCAGTGTGCCATGGACAGCGAGTCCGACACCAGCAGTCTCTCTTCTTTTATCGAAGAAGAATCCCAGTGCGCCAAAATATATGTTTGTTCACTACGCCAACATCGATGCAGAGAGAGGGAGAGAGAGGGTCTTTAGTTGCTTTATTGGGGTGGCGTGAGCCGCATGTAGGCCTGCCGGAGACCGGGGAAGTTCTTCGTGGGCGAGAGAGTCACTGAATTGCAAGCGATGTGCACAGCTCTCGCCGCGACCGCGACCGCGACAGCGACGGCGATGAGAACGGTGGCATTGATGTGAAGGTGACATGAATGTGAAGGCTGGAATTTATGTTAGACCGCGTTGTTCGGCCGTTGTAACAAGGACAAAGCCTGAGTCTGTGGCCGCGGCAGCGCTCGTTGGCAGGACGTCCCAGATTCCATTTCCTATGAATTTGTCGCGGACTCCGAGAGAAACGGTGTCACGCAGCTTCCTGATCGTTATCTTATTATTATAGTTACACGCAAACTGTCCAGCTAGACTCGGCCTAGGGCTAGAGCCTATAATTTCGCATCGCAACCAAGTCAATTGAATGCGACAAACAGATAGGCGACATAGTTATGCGCAAACCGTAGCAATTCAACGACATATGTGCCGTACCATAAAAAAAATAAATATACAGGCAAGGCCAAGCTTCAGACAGCTGGTTTGAAGAGGGCATCAAAGAACGGCGATTGCGCACAGTCGGGCGAAGGCGCCGCAGCCGATGGTGACGATCAAACAGCACTGGGGAGAGCAAGTCCGGGATGACGAAGACGAGGACGATAAAGAGTAGAATCGGTACAGCCAGAGTGTTGACGGCGTAGGACAACATGTTGGGAAGAACGTGTGAAGAAGACGACGGGGCGACGAATAGATCGGCTCCAAAGATTCGCAGACTTCGCATCGGCGCGGGAGAAGAATCGCCATACACTCCGAAGAACAGCCTGACAGCCTACAGTCCCAAGTGACAGGTACCGATGGTTGGAGAATGTGCGGGCGGCGCCGCGATTGATTAGGTTCAAACGCACGATGGAATGCATCATGCAGTGGCCGGTTCGATGATTGGGAGTCGGGACAGATCATTTGATCTTCATGGTGATGCACGTTCGTTGCGAGTGAATCAGTGATGTAATTGCTCATGGGAAAACTGTGCGAGTGGCTGCAGCGAACCTACCGATTTTTTTTTTTTGCATCTAGCCAATTGATTGTCTTCCATACGAGTGACGCCAACAAGGCGATCCAAGGCGATTCGCTCGCATTGCAGCAATAAAAAGCGCTGAGATGGAGGAAGCGAAAACACAGCAAGATCGATGCGCGGGTCAGGTGCTGGAGGCAAGTTGCAACTGATCTGTTGAATCTTTTTCTGACACTGAGGAGACCTCTGCAACCTCGGGCGATCTGCAGCAGATATAACCAGTGTGATTGGTTGCGCCTGCCGCCCTCCGACCGTCAGTCCAATAAGGAGTCCTACGTGTTCTAGGGCCGCCTGCTTATTACGTCAGAGAATATAAGGAGAAAGAGGCTGCAGTGAGTCAATGACCATTGACAGCATATCAGATAATCAAATTCGCATTGTGAATTGACGCATGCATTCGCGCATTGATAAAAATAACGTCATGTTGAAGAGAAAATTCGCAGCTTTCAAATGACACAGTAGACATTGCCGAAGCTCGTTCTAGATGCGGCTCACCCGTGAAACCTGACAAGTTAAAGAGAAAATGATAGGAGAGAGAGCGTTGACATCGGACTAACTGATGCATTGATTTACTCTTCACTCCATAACTGGATGGCTGCACTCGCACAGTTCACAAAATATACTCAGTATTAAAGACGAAAGCCATAGCTTTCACATAACGTATAAAACATCTACACATTAAGGATGCACGAGTAACTGAGGTGGCTGTAACCTTTTTCCTGTGAGATGGTTTAGGGTGGGTGACTGGAGTCGCGATACTATGGGCGAATAGTTATACCACGCCAAATAACTTGATGCATTCAATCAAACCTCGTTTTAGTTTTCTCTTGTATGATCAAATGCACAACCCGCATTGTAAAAGTTCTCATGAGGCGTCCGGAAGATCGTAACTCGTATATTGATCGATTGCGACGGGATTGAAGATCGGTCGGAGCGCATCATCTGGAGGTATCATCGGCAGAAAAACAAAATCGAGCTTCACGTGTTACCTGTGTCAATTTCTCGGCATCCTCCTCCCAACTCACACTAGGACAGTCACAGACGATGTGCTTCTTTGAATGACAGTTTTCGCTGCATTGCTTCCCATTTACGACCGCACAAAGCCGATTCAGATCTTCTCGCAGCGCCGCCGGTGGTTGGTGGCTCACTAGGTAGGTATGTATTTACCTAAGCTCGCGACTATCTTCACAACTACACATTGGAAAAAGAAGCCGAAAAAACGTCAAGATGTGCGACAGTCTATAGATTTCAATCAGATCTGAAAATAAAGAAGAGCGTTACTCCGCGAACTGTACGAGTTTACTCGGCGAACTGTTTTTGCCAAAATGCTCCACATTTCTCAGGGTCCTTTGTATCTCCCCGCTCCAAGACAGTGCTTCAGGCAATGCACACTGCTGACACCGTTGGTTTGACATTTCCAAATCATTCATCTATCCATCCAAGTACCTGTTCATTTGACATCACCAAAACTCGTCAACGTCGCACATCATGATGGGACCCTCGACCTGCAAAACGTTTGCCATGCTGATGGCTGAAGAAGTCCCTGGTAAGGCAGATCATCGACTAGGTAGCTAAAGATATCAACTAACCATGACTTCAAGGACTACGGTCAGCCACTCCTCCGAATCCAAGACCCCCTCAGTGCGTCCGTAATCGCAACCTCCGTGCTCGGCCTCGCAACTCATTCCACAGAAGTACCGCAGTTTCAACCCTGTTTTCGAGTTGCTGTCAGTCATATAGGCTTTAGCGTCGCGGCCGAAAGCGATCCTGATGTGCCTCAACCGTCCCGTCCCATGAGCCATGACGACACGATGGTAAACCACCTGTCGCAGAGTTCCTCGCTGCCAAATCCGCTACAGCCCGTCGTTGCGGCGTAGAGGCAGCCGACGCGCCGCCGTAGCCGATTTTCGAAGCCAAGCCAACGTCACTGACTCACAGTTTGTAAGTCACAAGGCAGAGACATTGCGTGTCTCGAAGAAACAGGAACATCACGCGAGGTCGCGGAAGAGACAAGGGGAGATCACGGCGGTCCTCATCTGTGAAGGCTGCGAGAATCAGTGGCTCGGCATCGCAGGATCTGACCACGCACAGTGAGGACGGTGAAAGCGAGTAATCCATCCCGGCTACGCAAATGATCGAGTAGGCGCCTGGGCTATTTGCCCAGTCGCGAATGTGTCATGGTTCAAAGTAGTGATCGAAAACACCGGTGGTGTATCATTTGAGCGAATTGAGTTGCGTCGAGCCTCAAAGCCCAAAGCGAATGTGTACTGTTTGTCATTCTAATTCCCACTGTAACTCGGCGAGGTACGAAGCAGCCTGAGAAATGTGGAGCATTTTGGCAAAAACAGTTCGCCGAGTAAACTCGTACAGTTCGCGGAGTAACGCTCATAAAGAATTGGTGGTGTTATGATTGCGCTTCTTGCATGGTATTGGCAAGGATAGCGCGTCCACAATTTTGGCTGTTTCCCCTTTATCCCGTCATCGCATGGCGTCATTGCTGCCTCGTCTCCTTACATTCTCTAACATAAGCAGGGCGCAACTGCCAGGGGTAACAATAAGATGACATGTACCCGTCCCCAACTTTTCTTCGCCCATCCCTACTCGCCCACCTCCCTCATCAGCCCCAGAGCGTTGAGCCATCGCGAGACCTTACCTTCGAGCCGTCGCAAAGCCATCGCGGGAAGTTGTTTCGGTACCTACTACCGCCTTTCCTCTCACAGTTTTGGATTTTCCCCAGGCACTGTGCATGAGGCTTCAATCTACGTCTCTCCTAGGTATTTATCATCGCCGCGAACTAATTACTGCCTTCACGAATAACGGGCGTAGGACGGCCTCCTCCTTTCGATACTGCCAGGCCCTGAAAGTGTTCGTGGCATGATGGACCTTCACCCAGGGCAGAACACCCGGTTCGATCCTCGCCTCTGACGGCAGGCGAAGAAGCTGCGACCGACGGCCACAAATATGAAGAACTGGATGACGAAGCATGACATCGAAGATGACTGGCATCTGATGGATGCTCCTGGTCAAGGTTTGTTGCGCCTTATCCACCGAGTTCAGGCCTCGCTAACTGTTTGCTCTAGGTGAAGGACTGTCTCCTATCTCGATCGAATACGAACTCACGAAGTTCTCCGACCAATACCAGCGAATAAGCCGTGCGATGCTTACACCCTTATCCAAGGGTACACTTACGTCAGAGGCTACGGTTGAATTTGGCGATTACTTCCGTAACATCCAGTTACCGCCGAGATGACGACGACTTCAGTCAGAACACAACCATTAGTCCTATAGAGAATTCTGAGCGGGTCATGGATGCTCTTGTGTATTCATGGTAGCTGTCAAAGAAGTGAAGAGGAGAGAAGGAGGGAAGAGAAGTATGGTCTTATCAGTAAAGCTGAACTAATTTGCGACGATTCTATAGTAATATACCGCAGAAGTTTGACCATCACCTCGACCCTCAGCGCACACAAGTTACACACCGACCTTTGACGAATACAAACTGAGACTCCTCATTCAGCAGTCAGCCCCCGTACGCGCCCGTTGAGGAGCTCACTTTCAACGAAGACGATGGTGGGAGTAGCGGTCTACGACAAGATTTTCCGCTCCCATCAAACCCGACAACGCCGCCAAGCTGCCAAACGGCCAAATGGCTAAACTGCCAAATTACCACGAATGAGCCTCGTGCCTCATATTTCTACGTGGTCGATTGAACGGCGCCTCAAGCATGGCAAAGCTACTTGATGCCTAATTTTAGCAGACGATTATGCGTAAAAAGACACTAGGTCGCGCTCAAGTACCGTAGGCGTCAGCGTTGTTTTGACAGGTGGTAGGAATACGCTTGGCGGCGGTGTCTCCTCATTTACTTTTACCAGCTCAATTTATTCTATTCTAAATGACCTAATGAAGTCTGTCACTTACCACCTCGTTCCTATCTGCCTAGCCTGTGGTGCCTCCTCAATCAGCACCGTAGATGTCGTCGCTGCAATCCACCACATTATGTCTTAATGCAACACCCTTCTCCTACTGATGCAAGACACTTGCATATTGTAACGAGGGCCTCAATTGGGCGGTTTGGAACTTGATGAGAAGAGATTGATCCAAAACATAAGCACTAATATAAATTGGCTCCTCAAGGAAAGCCTGCGGAAATAATTCACCTCACCAGTAATATCATACCTCAAGGCCACATATTCCTTCCAGATATGCTCAATGGGGTTGAATTCAAGCGAGTGTGCTGCGTTCAAGTTTGTTCTATCAACTCAATAAGGATGAGGAAAGACTGGAGATATCGACAGGCAAACGATCCACGATAGGCGTCAACACGTGCGACGCTCAGAGCGACATCATCGACATCTCAGCCGGCGAAAGACTTAGGCCGGGTGCAAAAGTGCAGCTGCTTCGACATGTGCCGCTACTGAAGTACCGACTACTCCGGATGCAGACTGCTGCGGACGAACGGAGAAGAAATGCACGCATGCAATCGTCACCAGTACAAAAATCCGACGTCACAGAACTCCCGTCTTCGCCGCCACCCAGGCATTCGGTGAGATCGCGGAACCCGTCCAAGCCCTATCTTCAGCAGTGGGATAGAACGCTTTCGAAAGATTTGGAGTTGAGAGCGAGGCACCGGTAGCTTACAAGTCTTTCGAACGAGGCGAACTTCTTGTTTATCGTGGACGATTTGGACTATGCGCTTGCCGTCGTGCTACCGAGAGGAGGTGGAGATTATCGATGTTCACCACGTCCACTTGCTTGAACGACCGGAGCATCAAAATTTTGCATCGCATCGCATCGCACCGATCGTGGTTCCGCATCGATTGTCGTCGTTCACCGTTCTGTATCGAAAAACCGCGGAAGATCGTGCCTTCGACGTAGTCGAACGGACTCCCAACTGAGAGATATTGGCTAATGTCGTCTTCGTCGACAGGCTGAACACACGTTAGCGATCACTGTGTTGGGCTCAGGCGCCAGGGTTCATGCCATATGATCCAATCGTCTCTGCAGATGGAAATCGGAAGCGGCATAGTCAAGTCGTCGAGAGTAAGCTCCAGAAAAAAAAAATGACAAGCTGAGATCGTCAGGTTCTTCGGCAGAGCTTTCGGCATGGCGTCAGCAGTGTCGTCATCAAGAGTGTACCAAGTTGGCGTCCATCGCTGCGCCGTGTGGAAAGACGACCTTGTTGTGGAATGGAAGGAACACAAATAAAATGATGATTGAAACATCCTTGAAAGCTAAAACCGATCGACCAGTTCGTTGTGTTGCTGGTTGATAAAATGATGCTGTTTGCCGGATTTTTGTCGAAGGAAAGTGACTGGCTGCCAGTGGCTGGTGGTGCGTGCCAGGCCCACCTCTTTGAAACTTCTGTGGCAGAAAGTTGCAATGGTCGTGCGGGTGAATAATACGTACATATGTACATATGTACATGCGGCGGCTCTGCAGGAATTCCCGCAATGAAGCGCAAGCGTGAACGCACCCCGCAATCCGCCATCAGCCTGACCCCCGCAACTAAGCGCGATTCCGCAATCAATCGGCAAATTCAACGAGTCACCAACGAAGGAACCGTCTCGACCCGGCCATCTTTCGTTCTTTGTGCCAACGCTATCTGCAAAAGGATTGAAAGGTACAGAGTACAGAGTACTTGTTTTTGCCATCATTGTAGATCCTGACATCTCGATAGAATGGAACGATACGAGACGGCCGACGACGACAACTTGAGCGACGAGTCTGCCTCGTTATACACATCTGACGAACTTTACCTCGACGACGCAAGCGATAACGAAAAGGAAATTTCATCTGAAGGGGAGGAGAGCTTCTTACCTCGAACGCGCCGGCGGATCATCCGTACGTACTATACACTGACGCTATGGTTTAAAGACTAAAGGGCTGACATGAGCACTCAGCAGCGAGCGAATTCTTGACGTGCACAGCCGCCCCCGACTTCAGCGCTTCGCAAGCGCTCGGCATGTTCCAGGAGACATGCTGCATGGACTACGGGCGGTGGCAGTATGGATCGACGAGCTCGACGGGCGATGACTTCCCCCAGTTTCACCTCGACATGGGGAGTCTCGTTGGGCTACCGTTACGATCGGTTATACTGGAAGGCTCGTCCTCCGCCAACGGCGACAACGGCCTCGACCTGGCCCTATGTGAGAGCATTACGCGTCTGGAGAAATGGATGACCAAGTATGGCATCGAAGGTGACTGACATCTGATGGATGCTCCTGGTTTGTTGCGTCTCCTCCACCGAGATCACGCCTCGCTAACTGTTCGCCCTAGACGGAGAACTGTGTCCGATCGCGATCGAATACGGAGTTCTCAGAATAAGTTGTGCGATGCTCACACCCTCATCCAAGGGTACACTTAGGTCAGAGACTACGGTTGAACTTGGCGATCACTTTCGTAACATCCAGTTACCGCCGAGATGACGACGACTTCGGTCAGAACACAGCCATTAGTCTCATAGATAAATCCGAGCTGGTCATGGCTGTATCTCTTCCTCTGGTGTTACGGGGGTCGTCAAGTAAAGGCGCGGGCCTGGGTCGATGGCTTGTGGCTAGGGTGAGGACCCGGCGGCTGATTGGCTGGGCGATGGTGGGGGCGGGGCCGGGGCGCGCCGGCCATGGCTTAGCATGCAACCCCATGGGGACGCAGGTAAGCAGAATCGCTGGCAAGGGGCTTACGTACGCAGTGAAGCTGCCGCCCGAAAATTGAGCAAGGCAGAGCCAAGATGAATTGTCGGCGCGCTGCGCACTTGTTGAAGTGCATGTCGGCAAGTTGATAGTGACGAGGCGGGGAACTTGAAAGGACATCGTCAGGATACCTACGCAGTGAAGCCGCGGATCAATTGAATTGAACACCGCCCAAAGAAGATTTAGTTACAGTCAAGTTGAATTGTCGCCGCATGAACAAAATTGCCGTGTCGCGCTGCGCAGTTGTCGGAGTGCGAGTCGCAATCGCCGCGTTGATAGTGACGAAGCGGGGAACTTGAAGGCATGGCACCGTCCAGATACCTACCTACGCAGCAAAGCCGCCGATCAATTCAATGGAACGCCGCCCGAAAAATGGCAAGGCAGAGCCAAGAAGAATTGTCGGCGCATGAACAAAACTGTCGCGACGCGCTGCGCACTTGTTGAAGTGCATGTCGCGATCAATATGGCGGGAGTCGCAATCGCCACCTTGATAGTGACAAAGCGTGGACCATGGCACCGTCGGGATGCGGGGGTACCCACGTGCGCAGCTCGAGACACAGTGAAGCCGCCGATCAATTCAATTGAACGCCGCCCGAAAAATGAAAGGCAGAGCCAAGATGAATTGTCGCCGCATGAACAAAAATGCCGTGTCGCGCTGCGCAGTTGTCGGAGTGCATGCCGCCATCAATATAGCGAGAGTCGCAATCGCCACGTTGATAGTGACGAAGCGGGGAACTTGAAAGCGTGGCGCGTGGCACCGCCTAGATACCTACGCAGTGAAGCCGCCGATCAATTCAATTGAACGCCGCCCGAAAAATGGCAAGGCAGAGCCAAAAGAATTGTCGGCGCATAAACAAAACTGTCGCGACGCGCTGCGCACTTGTTGAAGTGCATGTCGGCAAGTTGATAGTGACGAGGCGGGGAACTTGAAGGCATTAAAGGCGCGGGCCTGGGTCGATGGCTTGTGGCTAGGGTGAGGACCCGGCGGCTGATTGGCTGGGCGATGGTGGGGGCGGGGCCGGGGCGCGCCGGCCATGGCTTAGCATGCAACCCCATGGGGACGCAGGTAAGCAGAATCGCTGGCAAGGGGCTTACGTACGCAGTGAAGCTGCCGCCCGAAAATTGAGCAAGGCAGAGCCAAGATGAATTGTCGGCGCGCTGCGCACTTGTTGAAGTGCATGTCGGCAAGTTGATAGTGACGAGGCGGGGAAGTTGAAAGGACATCGTCAGGATAGCTACGCAGTGAAGCCGACGATCAATTCAATTGAACGCCGCCCGAAGAATGAGCAAGGCAAAGCCAAGAAAAATTGTCGCCGCATGAACAGAAATGTCGCGACGCGCTGCGCACTTGTTGCAGTGCATGTGCAAGTTGATGATGACGAGGCGGGGAACTTGAAAGGACATCGTCAGGATACCTACGCAGTGAAGCCGCGGATCAATTGAATTGAACACCGCCCAAAGAAGATTTAGTTACAGTCAAGTTGAATTGTCGCCGCATGAACAAAATTGCCGTGTCGCGCTGCGCAGTTTTCGGAGTGCGAGTCGCAATCGCCGCGTTGATAGTGACGAAGCGGGGAACTTGAAGGCATGGCACCGTCCAGATACCTACCTACGCAGTGAAGCCGCCGATCAATTCAATTGAACGCCGCCCGAAAAATGGCAAGGCAGAGCCAAAAGAATTGTCGGCGCATAAACAAAACTGTCGCGACGCGCTGCGCACTTGTTGAAGTGCATGTCGGCAAGTTGATAGTGACGAGGCGGGGAACTTGAAGGCATGGATGATGGCACCGTCTAGATACCTACCTACGCAGTGAAGCCGCCGACCGATTTAATTGAACGCCGCCCCAAAAATGAGCAAGGCAGAGCCAGAATGAATTGTCGCCGCATGAACAAAAATGCCGTGACGCGCTGCGCAGTTGTTGTAGTGCATGCATGATGTCGCCAACAATGTGGCGAGAGTCACTCGCTAGGTTCACACGGGCGTTCATGCCCTGAGATGGCACAGGCCACTCGGAGTCATCAGTGCATCGGAGCCACTGGTTCTCAGGTGCCCGCCAGTGCAGTGTGCACTGGAGCCGCTAGCCCACAGCCGCTTCCAGCGCATCGAGGCCGCTGTCTTACAGCCGCTTTCAGCGAGTTGGCTGTGAGCGACAGTCAGACTCATATTCCATTATGTATTCGGGATATGCACGCAGTGAAGCCGCAAATCAATTCATTTGAACGTCAACCTGGAAATGAGCAAAGTAAAGCAAAGAAGAATTGTCAACACTTTTTCCTTTATTACGTGACGCGCTGCGCAGTTGTTTTATACATACACTATACAGCGAGGGTCGCGCGCAAAGCGGACTGTATGTACTACTATGTAGGTATGTATCTCTGCGTCACAAAGCGACATGTGGATCCAAGGACGAGTATTTCAAGCCATAGAGACGCATTCGAGGCCATGTAGAAGCATTTCAAGCCATGGAGAACCATGGCGCTGTCGTGAAAGTACTTACATGCATGCAGTGAAGCAGCAGATCAACTCAATCGACGCTGCCCGAAAGCTGAGCAAGACAGGGCCAAGCGGAAAGTTCTGCACATATGAATAAAGACAAGATGAATTTTCGGCGCATGCAAAATAATTTCTTTACGGGTGTCGGAGTTGTTGTATACGGCAAGGTCGCGCGCAAAGCGGATTTTATGTAGTATGTAGGTATGTACCTCTGCGTCACAGAGAGACATATGGATCCAAGGACGAGCTAACAAAGCCATGCAGACGCATTCAAGACCCTGTAGAAGCATTTCAAGCCATGGGGAATCGCGCTGTCGGGAAATACTTACGTATGTATGAAGTGAAGCCGCAGTTCAGCGGCGCAGAACAATTCAATTGACGCCGCCCGGAAACTGAGCAAGACAGAGCCAAGGGGAAACGTCTACACGTATTAACAGCGAAATCGTTACGTTCTGCGTAGTTTTCATGTACTTTAAGCACCCTCGATATGGCCAAAGTCGACAGTTGCACTTGCCAGGTTGATAGTGACGAGGCGGGGTCCGGGGAACTTGAAAGGACATCGTCAGGATACCTACGCAGTGAAGCCGCAGATCAATTGAATTGAATTGACCGCCGCCCCAAAAAGAGTAAGTCAGAGCCAAGATGAACTGTCGACGCATGAACAAAAATGCTGTGTCGCGCTGCGCAGTTGTTGGAGTTCGGTCGCCATCAATATGGCGAGAGTCGCAATCGCCACGTTGATACATAGTGACAAAGCGGGGAACTTAAAGGCATGGCATCGTCTAGATACCTACCTACGCAGTAAAGCTGCCGATCAATTCAATTGAACGCCGCCCAAAAATTGAGCAAGGCAGAGCCAAGATGAATTGTCGCTGCATGGACAAAATGCCGTGGCGCGCTGCGCAGTTGTTGTAGTGCATGCATGATGTCGCCAACAATATGGCGAGAGTCACTCGCCAGGTTCACAGTGATGCAGCGGGTGTCACACGGGCGTTCATGCCCTGAGATGGCATACGCCACTCGAAGTTATCAGTGCATCGGAGCCACTGGCTCTCAGGCGCCCGCCAGTGCAGTGTGCACTGGAGCCGCTAGACCACAGCCCCTTTCAGCGCATCGAGGCCGCTTTCAGCGCGTTGGCTGTCGGAGTCATCATCTCATGTTTCATCACGTATTCGGGATATGCAGGCAATGCCGATGACAGACAGAGAAGGTTATTTATAAACGAGTTCCTTGTAGAGCCACAGTCGATTGTTGCTCAGAGGCATTCAGTTCCAAGCACCTGAATTCCTAATACAGGCTCTTATCCAGCGGGGAAGTTGGAAGCGTGGCACCGTCGGGCTACACAGTGAAGCCGCAGATCAATTCAATTGAACGTCGCCCTGGAAATCAGCAAAGTAAAGCGGATGCGAATTGTCAACAGTTCTTCCATAATTACGCGACACGGCGGACACGCTGTGCAGTTTGTTATATACGGCGGGAGTCGCGTGCAAAGGGGATTGTATGTAGTATGTAGGTATGTACCTCTGCGTCACAGACAGATATATGGATCCAAGGACGAGTATTCAAAGCCATGCAGACGCATTCGAGACCATGTAGAAGCATTTGAAGCCATGGAAAAGCATGGCGCTGTCGCGAAGTACTTACATGCATGCAGTGAAGCAGCAGATCAATTCTATCGACGCCGCCCGAAAGCTGAGCATGACAGGGCCAAGCGGAAAGTTCTGCACATATGAATAAAGACAAGATGAATTGTCGGCGCATGCAAAATAATTTCTTTACGGGTTTCGGAGTTGTTGTATACGGCGAGGTCGCGCGCAAAGCGGATTGTATGTAGTATGTAGGTATGTACCTCTGCGTCACAGAGAGACATATGGATCCAAGGACGAGCATTCAAAGCCATGCAGACGCATTCAAGACCCTGTAGAAGCATTTCAAGCCATGGGGAATCGCGCTGTCGGGAAATACTTACGTACGCATGCAGTGAAGCCGCAGTACAGCGGCGCAGAACAATTCAATTGACGCCGCTCGAAAACTACGCAAGACAGAGCCAAGGGGAACGTCTGCACATATCAGCAACGAAATCGTTACGTTCTGGGCAGTTTAGTAAAGCTGAACTAATTACTTTAAGCGCCCTCGAATATGGACAAAGTCGACAGTCGCACTCGCCAGGTTGATAGTCACGAGGCGGTGAACTTGAAAGCACATCGTCAGGATATCTACGCAGTGAAGCCGCAAATCAACTGGATTGAACACCGCCCCAAAAAGAGTAAGGCAGAGCCTAGATGAATTGTCGACGCACGAACAAAAATGCCGGCAGCCGTGACGCGCTGCGCAGTTGTTGGAGTTCATGTCGCCATCAATATGGCGAGAGTCGCAATCGCCACGTTGATAGTGATGAGGCGGGGAACTCGTGGCACCGTCTAGGTACCTACCTACGCGGTGAAGCCGAAAATCAATTGAATTGAACGCCGGCCCAAAAGAGTAAGGCAGAGCCAAGATGAATTGTCGACGCACGAACAAAAATACCGTGACGCGCTGCGCAGTTGTTGGAGTTTATGTCGCCATCGCCACGTTGATAGTGACGAAGCGGGGAACTTGAAAGCGTGGCACCGTCTAGATACCTACCTACGCAGTAAAGCCGCCGATCAATTCAATTACGTCGCCCCAAAATGAGCAAAGCACTAAGAGGATTGTCGATACATGGACAAAAATGCCGTGACGCGCTGCGCAGTTGTTGGAGTTCATGTCGCCATCAATATGGCGAGAGTCGTACTGTCGCAATCGCCACGTTGATAGTGACGAAGCGGGAAACTTGAAGGCATGGCACCGTCTAGATACCTACCTACGCAGTAAAGCCGCCGATCAATTCAATTGTATCGCCTCAAAAATGAGCAAAGTACCGAGAGAATTGTCGACAGATGAACAGAAATGTCGCGACGCTCTGCGCAGCTGTTGCAACTTGTAGTGCATGATGCACAATATGACGAGAGTCACTCGCTAGGTTGACAGTGATGCACCGGGTGTCACACGGGCGTTCATGCCCTGAGATGGCACAGGCCACTCGGAGTCGGAGTAGCGCATCGGAGCCACTGGCTCTCAGGCGCCCGCCAGTGCAGTGTGCACTGGAGCCGCTAGACCACAGCCTAGACCACAGCCGCTTCCAGCGCATCGAGGCCGCTGTCTTACAGCCACTTTCAGCGAGTTGGCTGTCAGCGACAGTCAGACTCATATTCCATTATGTATTCGGGATATGCACGCAGTGAAGCCGCAAATCAATTCAATTGAACGTCACCCTGGATATGAGCAAAGTAAAGCAAAGAAGAATTGTCAACACTTCTTCCTTTATTACGTGACGCGCTGCGCAGTTGTTGTATACATACCGCGAGGGTCGCGCGCAAAGCGGATTATATGTAGTATGTAGGTATGTACCTCTGCGTCACAGACAGATATATGGATCCAAGGAAGAGTATTCAAAGCCATGCAGACGCATCCGAGACCATGTAGAAGCATTTGAAGCCATGGAAAAGCATGGCGCTGTCGCGAAGTACTTACATGCATGCAGTGAAGCAGCAGATTAACTCAATCGACGCCGCCCGAAAGCTGAGCAAGACAGGGCCCAGCGAAAATTTCTGCAAAGCATAAAGCCAAGATGAATTGTCGGCGCATTCAAAATAATTTCCTTACGGGTTTCGGAGTTGTTATACGGCGAGGTCGCGCGCAAAGCGGATTGTATGTAGTATGTAGGTATGTACCTCTGCGTCACAGAGAGACATGTGGATCCAAGGACAAGAATTCAAAGCCATAAAGACGCATTCGAGGCCGTGTAGAAGCATTTCAAGCCATGAAGAAGCATGAAGCAGCAGATCAACTCAATCGCGCTAAGACAGGGCCCAGGGAAATACTTAGAAATGCATGCTAGGTATGTAGTAAAGCCGCAGTATGCCACAGCGGCGCAGAACAATTCAATTGACGCCGCCCGGAAATTGAGCAAGACAGAGCCAAGGGGAAACGTCTGCACGTATTAACAAAGAAATCGTTACGTTCTGCGCAGTTTTAATGTACTTTAAGCGCCCTCGATATGGCCAAAGTCGACAGTTGCACTTGCCAGGTTGATAGTGACGAGGCGGGTCCGGGGAACTTGAAAGGACATCGTCAGGATACCTACGCAGTGAAGCCGCAGATCAATTGAATTAAATTGAACGCCGGCCCAAAAAGAGTAAGGCAGAGCCAAGATGAATTGTCGACGCACGAACAAAAATACCGTGACGCGCTGCGCAGTTGTTGGAGTTTATGTCGCCATCGCCACGTTGATAGTGACGAAGCGGGGAACTTGAAAGCGTGGCACCGTCTAGATACCTACCTACGCAGCAAAGCCGCCGATCAATTCAATTACGTCGCCCCAAAATGAGCAAAGCACCAAGAAGATTGTCGATAAATGGACAAAAATGCCGTGACGCGCTGCGCAGTTGTTGTAGTGCACGCATGATGTCGCCAACAATATGACGAGAGTCACTCGCCAGGTTGACAGTGATGCAGCGGGTGTCACACGGGCGTTCATGCCCTGAGATGGCACAGGCCACTCGGAGTCATCAGTGCATCGGAGCCACTGGTTCTCAGGTGCCCGCCAGTGCAGTGTGCACTGGAGCCGCTAGACCACAGCCGCTTCCAGCGCATCGAGGCCGCTGTCTTACAGCCGCTTTCAGCGAGTTGGCTGTCAGCGACAGTCAGACTCATATTACGTGATGCGCTGCGCAGTTTGTTACATGGTGAGGGTCGCGTGCAAAGGGATTGTATGTAGGTACCTATGTACCTCTGCGTCACGGACAAGTATTCAAAGCCATGCAGACGCATCAGAGCCAAGGACGGAACTTCTGCACATATGAAGAGAAAATTGTTACGCGCTGCGCAGTTGTTATAGTTTTTGCCGATCAATATGGCGAGGGTCAGATTCGCCTCGCCAGGTTTCTTTCCCATGATAGTGGTGGAGCGGCAGTCCTCGGGAGACATTCCGCCCTGAGATGGCATACGCCACTCGGAGTTATCAGTGCACTGGAGCCGCCGGACCACCGCCGCTTTCAGCGCATCAGGGCCGCTGGCTTACAGCCGCTCTCAGCGCATCAGAGCTATCAGGTCATGACTCACCATGGACAGGAGGACAGTGGAGGACATTGTGTACTGTAGATATATATTGTGAGGAGTCGGATATCCCTACCGACCCGACCAAAGGTCAGAACACTATGCTGATGAGAACGAGCTTAGTGGGGGATATAGGTGCATGCAAACGACGGACAGAGCAGTTACGGGTAACCGTCACATATATCGCTGGCTCTCCCTGACACCTGGGTCTCAGAGGGAGATCACACACCTCTAGAGTTCCTTGTAGAGCCATAGTCGATCTTTGTGTTCTAGACAATTCAGTTCCAAGCCCTAATACAGGCGTCACAGCGGGGAACTTGGGAAGCTACCGCCGGGATACCTACGTAGTGCAGCCTCCGATCAATTCAATTGCACGCCGTTCCAAAAATGATGAAGGCAAAGCCAAGATGAATTTTTGGCACATGTACAATAATTTCCTTACGGCTGCGCAGTTGTTGTATACGGCGAGGGTCGCGCGCAAAGTGGATTGTATGTAGGTAGGACCTCTGCATGAGGTAAAAGTGATATGGGAAACAGTCTACTACAGCTACAGAAACATGGGGACCCAAGGAGGAGTATCCAAAGCCTTGGAGACGCATTCGAGGCCCTGTGCAATCATTCGAAGCCATTAAGAAACATGGCACCGTCGGGAAATACTTACGTATGCAAGCAGTGACGCCGCAGATCAATACAATGTTGACGTCGCCCGAAACCTGGGCAAGACAGAGCCAAGACGAAATTTCGGCATAGGACAAACAATTCGTCACCGCTGTGCAGACGTATCCTATGTCGCCATCAACGTAATGAGGTCGCACATAATCAAGACACGTTCTTCGACATCCGCAGAACCGACCCATATTCGCACTTCGATATATTTTTGACACGCCCTGCCAACCGGCAGTCCACCACATTGTCACTCGGTGCACATCAACACTTTACCTGTTTGAAACAAATTGAATTCTCGTCCAAAGCATTCGCATATGGCATACGAAACCAAGAAACTGAGCGAGCAGCCCGACTCCTGAGCTCTCTACCCTTTTAGCTTCTTATACGACCCCTTTTCCAAAGATGACTAACTATAGTTAGAGCCCAAGCTATCGAGCACGATAATGGGAGCAATCTGGAGACTGGACATGAAGAAAATTTGATATCACCAATACATTTCACGACCAAACCGCCATGAGAAGGGTTGTTAGCACCGAAATCCGATGCAACGCCGCGACCGACGCAATTGGCACTCAATGCAAAAACCATCATCATATCGGCTGCATCTGACCAAGAACTGCATTAATTACAACGGACGCGCATTGCAACTGAAGGAAGTTGCAAAAGTTGATGTGCATGGCGATGCGCCCACGCGATTGCTCTTATTCGACAAACGGTAAACCAAAGTCCAGCGACCGTACGCCACTTGGAGCCGCTGGTTTATTACAGGCGCTGCCAGTGCATTGGAGCCGCTGGTTCACAGGACAAGAATATCTATTCGGCTGCATCTGCAATAGAGATGCATTCTGACTAACTCAATGGTTTTCAATGCGACAACCATATATCGGCTGCATCTGATGAAAGACTGTTTTTATTGCAACATCGACGTGCATTGACGCTATGCGGGCGTGTGATGCCATGCGATTGATCCGCGATGTCACACGTGTACCTAGCCTGTAGGCACATCGGTCCCCACCTGATTCCAACCGGGGCGCTGTGCACTCGTACAGCGTTTCCCGACCAGAAATGTCGGCTCCGCGATTGCCTGCACAACGTTTGCCGGCATAGCGTTTGACCAGCGCAATGCCAGGTCAGCGCTTGCCGGTATAGCGTATACCTGCATAGCGGTTGTCGGCACACTCGGGATATTCAGTCAGGTAGTCGGCTGCCGGAGTTTGCAGCAGGAACAGTGGGGTCTGAGGAGGACAACTTGCGATTCATATTAGGTAGGTATATCATCGCTGGCCACCTCGGGGCTCAGAGGAGGACACATGCCTCTAGAGTTCTTCGTAGGGTCACAGTCGATCATCACGTTCTGAATTGACATTCCTCAGTTCCTAGTCCCAAATATTGGCCCTTGTCACACGCGATCAAACGCGGTTATGTCTCTGACCAGTGACCAGTGGCGATCACACCAGGCACATTTTCAGCAATGGCGAGGTCTTTTGCAATCGATACCTCGCGCAACGAGCTACGGTCGCAACAGAGTATGGCGAGGAACAGCGGAAAAAGAAAGTTGTTGCTGATGATCGCAGTCGCAATTGTCAGGTTGACAAAGAGAAAGCATCTCAGCGTATGAGGTGCATCAGACAAGCGAGGCAATCTTGCGACTTGCTTTGGTAGCTTTCTCTTTGAGACTGAGTGACTGACTTATGTCTGCGACGTTGAGGCAAACTTGGAGCAGTTCGATGCTGGTGATGAAGTATTGACAACTGTTTTTGCAGCACGAGATGCACACCGTAAAGACTCAGGTCGCCGGGGCCGCGGAGTCACGGAGTGTTCGCGCTCGAGCAGCTGCGGATAGTTCGCAAGCTGTGTCATCAAAGAGTGTCGCGACTCGCGAGGGCATACGCGCGCTTCAAAGTGGTTTCACTTGTTTCAAAAACGAACTAGATCCGAAGGCAGCTTTGTTCGTGAAGGAGGAAACTGCTGGAAATGTTGAAGAGACGTGAGTTGGTAGGCATGCTGAGTCATGCACATTGCAGGTCAGAGAAAGTAGCAGACGCCAAGATTGTAAGAACGGAACACATCATGCAGAGCACTCAAAATGCAGCGTATCATGTATGGAAGTGCATTACAAAGAACTTCAAATACAATGTATGGACGCAATCGAGCCGCGAGCGCAATCAAGGCAAAGTGGCAGGTAGTGGCACTGTGCCAAGAAGCAGGAAAGTCAAGCCAATAAAAAAGGAAATGGAGTGAAGGTTGGCGATTCGGCGAACTAGAAACACGATTGCGAATCATGAGGAATGGAGAAGACGTGCAAAGGGCGAAACGGGATGTCAAGACAAGGATTATAGGAGCTGCGAAACTGCAAGAGGGCGTAGATACGATACGGTGTCGCAAAAGACGAGAGGGAGAGGAGGACAGTGAACTATAAGTCATGACTCCTGACTCATTACACGGCATGTCGAAAGTCAAGGAGGCAAGCTCATCATTAGCAAGCACGCAACTACCATGTTAGACAGTGAGACAAATGAAAACACAATGAAGTAAAGACAAAGGAGCGAAGAGTAACCGAAGGTATGAGAGGCGCAGAGAATGTAAGAAGTAAACTATTAGTCCACTCGGCGTTCTGAGGTTTCAGAGTGGGCAAAGATTTCATCGTGAGAGTCGTCGGTCGAGACATGTCATATGTAGTGTCACGTGTGCAGAGGGCGTTTGTGGGTGGAAATATTACAATGCATATGATGTACGAAGAGTAGACAGAATGCATCGAAAAGTATGGAGTGTGAGGAGTCGGATATCCCTACCGACCCGACCAAAGGTCAGAACACTATGCTGATGAGAACGAGCTTAGTGGGGATATATAGGTGCATGCAAACGACGGACAGAGCAGTTACGGGTAACCGTCACATGGAGTGGCTTTACAGTTTGCGAAGTCATGAAGTATTCGGATCCGTCTGCATGCAACGTGTAGGCTAGTGTACTGTGTGACAGGGTATCAGGTTGAAGTTCGAGACTCGAGAGAGCATCGCAAAGTACGTGACGGCAGAGCCCAGACTAGCAGAAAGCAAAAAGGAGCACTAAACAGGCAAAAGGAGGGACATGAAGCGACAGAAAGATATAGTATCCGAGATGCAGAGTACGGGTGGTCCGTGGAAAGCGTGTACGCGAGACTCACAGATATTAACAAAGTGTATGGAGCTGACAGAGTTTGGAGAGCTGGTAGAGCTTGCTTATAGCATTAGCATATTTAGGGAACCAGGAAAGAAGGCGAGAAAGATGGAGACAGCGAAACGTCAATACGCAATGCAAGCCAGCGTAGAAGCAAAAAGTAGACATGTGACAGCGCGCTTAGAACGTTGAAGAAGGCAATCCAGGAAGCGAAAGGCAAACTGAAAAGTGCACAGCGAGGAAGTGAGCAGTGGTAGGAATAGGCACAAAAGGAGACAGCAGAAGTGTAAATACGTCGGCAAGTTAGGGAAGGGTACGCGAACAAAAGCAAAGTCAATCAGGTAAGCTTGAAGTGAACAAGACAGGCAAAAGGGGAGTGGAAAGAGGAAAAACAAGGATTTTGCAAGCAAACAAGGAGGTAAACAATGGAAACGTAAGCGAAGAGGCGGCAAGAATGTGAGGACAAAATGTAACGAGAATAAAAATAGAAGAAGGCAGGACACATGCGGCATGTAAATACTAAAAAGTCAAGACATAAGCAAGAACTTAGAACGTACGAAGGTCTGGTAAATGATGATGATGATAGATCTATCTAGGCTGTCCACATCCGTGGAACAAAGGGAGTCTCTGCCCTAAAGTGCTACATGCCTGAGGAGAGCAAGTGATGCCTAAGATTTGAGGCTGCTACCATCCAACATACTCGGTAGAATCAACCTCGGCTGATGCCATTTCTTTTATTCACGGCTACATACCCATAGGTTTTCGACCTGGTTGTTTAAACGCCGAAGGCTGCTCTCGTCACGTAAATATGACGAGCTAAGGAGCCCACGCTCCGTAACGTTAACAACGGCGTGAATTTCCGCGTTATTGTCTCCGATTGAGCATCTGCAGTAGCTCCACGGACCACGACTCGGACTACGCCCGTGTGGAAAGCTTCGGATGTATCGAGATTGCATGTGCTCTCCACATATGCCGTGCTGTCATGTCCACCATGCCCCTTGAGCTTGATATGAAGTTATGAACATCGTTGACATTGCAGATTTCACACCCAGCAAATAAAAGCATATCCAAATATGTCGCATAAATTTTCGAGAGTTCTTCCGATCACGGATCTATCCCTATTCAGCTGCGCTATGTGACGGCCGCAGAATCTGCGCAGCGCGGCGCGCCGCCGCCGCAGCCCACTTCAAGTCAACATCTGCCGCACTTTCTCTGCTTCTTTTCTTTCTCTCCTTAAATCTTGATCTACCTCTATGCATGCCGTGACCAACCGCGGCAGGGTGATTGCATTGCAGTTGTATTGTCATCCGACTTAGTTAGATCTCTAGGTTGCCGCCATCAACGCTCGCCACATAAACCCCGTTCCGTTCTTGTGATCAAGCTACGGCAATATACAAGGGCTCTTAGAATACCAGGAACCCCTCCGATATTTTAGTTCCGAAGCTGTGAATTCTTCGGTCAACCCTAAGCATATAAAGATCTGTCTGCTGTCACCGGTTGGCGGCCGCGCAAGCGCAGGAACCGAAGGCAAATGATGTGGAGCAATGAAAAGAGGAATTTGGAACAGCGAAGGATGGGCTTAATCGCCGCTTCGTATATATGTCTCGTTGACGGCGCGATTGCAATGACGGCACGATTGTAAGCAGCAAATTTGCAAAAACTGTTAGTTTCATATTGAGAATGGGCTATAGCCTATGCTGCCATACAGTGGTTCTTAGAAACGAGGTAGCGCAGCATTCACGGTGAAATGCAATCTCATCACGTAGAGCAGAACCAAGTGTGTCTGGTCGGTAAGATTGTTCTTGTATCTGCGCTAGACGGGATAGTTTAGGCGCGCGTATCACCTTTGCAATCGATTCTAGAGCTTACACCTGGCGATGCCTAAGATTACCACGATCATTTGTTCAATTCTCGATAGCCGCTCTCTTGAAGGGTTCGACGAGAATGACGACGCTGCATGCTGATAAACTTACAAAGACCGCTCTCAATAGATACTCGAACCCTTATAAAATCTTGAAGTCATGATATGCGTGGAGGGTGAAGATTTAAGCATGGTCTCAAGAATGTATTTGATCTTGGGTCCCAAAAACCATCGCGAGAAAATCCGCTGGTCGGTCCATCGCCTCCACGAGATGACTCTTCCGTTGTATTAAAAATGCCATCTGGCTGGATGGTCATGTCCGTGTCGCGCCTCGCGTGTAAAGTGCTTGCTTGCCACTCGCGTTCCCGACTTTTGCTCCGACCTTTTTCTCGGGGTGTATCTCGATCCGCGCACTGTCACCCAGCCCAGGTCGCGAGTTACTCGGTTGTTCGTCCCCTTATGTTCTGAAGTTATGTTAGCCTCGATCCAGCCGCCAGCGAGACGAGTTGTGTACATACCAATTTTCTTCGTTGTCTCTTTGAAGTCGAATGCATGAAGCCGCCGATCTTCCGTACAAGGAAGCTCCGCCGGGAACAAGAACTAAAGCATCCTCGTAGCCATGTCGAGTGCCGACAGCGCTTTGTCCCTATGTCTCGCGTCCGTCAAGGCGCTAAAGGTTGGGGAATAATCGCACGACTTATTCTCTGGTATTAGTCGGACGGCTTCGTATTCGATCGAGATATTAGAAGCTCTTCATCGGGGGCGAAGAGTTAGCAGGGCGTGATCTCGGTAGAGGAGGCGCAGCAAGCCATGAGCATCCATCAGAGGCCAGTCATCTTCGATGTCATACTTGATCATCGTTTCTTTATGTTCGTGGCTTAGGAGATCGTACCTTCTTCGGCTGCCGTCAGAGAGGCGAGGTCGTATCGGCTGTCCTGCCCTGCCATCATGCCACATGCCCAGGCAATATCGAAAATGAGCCTGAGGGGAAGATCAGAGTACCCTCCATCGCATCGTTGCGTTGGTCCTATAGTGTTGGAAGATTGAAGCTATCGCTTAACGTTATTATTAAGTAACTGTTTTTTGCGACGATGATTAGCAGAAGAGACGTAAAAGTGAAGCCTCACGTGTCTGTGTTGAACACGCGGCGCACGAGACGATTGACAAAACACGTCGTGTCTAAGTAGGCGAAGCAGACAAGAGTATTTCAACGTACGTAACACTTATCAGGAGACATCGCGCGCTGTGGAAGGAAGGGAAAGAAGAGGAAAGGCGCTGAGACCGACCACGCGGTGCAGAGCTTTACCAAGACGCGTCGTGGGCTGAAAGTGCTGAGAGCGATTCCTAACCATGTGCAACGGACTTTCAGTTAGGTATACAAAGGGTCAATCGGGTAGAACGTCGTTGGTCGAGTAATAGCTCGGGAACGCGTCTGTAACAGACGCGTTGGAAACACCTAAAAAGGAGTAAAATTGCGTTGGCAAGTAGGTCGCCAAAATACCTATATAGAGCCGAATACTACGGTACATAGTACCTAGGTAAAGATACCTACCTTAGGTGAAATTTACCTCTGGTGTACATCACGTAGCAAAAGTGGGACCTCGTTCCATTTTAGGACGCCCAGATTTCGTGGTCATTACATACATGTAGGTACCCTCATAAAAAGGCCATTTCCTGCTTCCCTGACTGTCTCGCAATCGTAATTGCAAAGTGAGGCCATCGCGGTCGCCCCATCCCGCGCTGCGCAACCTCTTTGCGGCTGGCGGGGACGCAGTCGCCGGCCACTATCACCCGCGATTGAACTTGCCCGCTGCATCCCGATTCTTACCAGTTCGCGATTGCAGCAGGGGAGTCGCACGCTCATCCCGCGCTGCCTGACAGTGCGCTGTGACGGGCCCCTATAATCCCCCAGAGCAGGTCCGCCGCGGGCATCGGAAGGACACCTGCGCAGGCACTGGCGCCGAAAACAGTGGGCACAGCACACAAGCACGTCACAACCGCCATCCCATCGCAAAACTCCCACACATCGCAATCCTCACTTTTCCAGCCCGAAGCGAAGCGTAGGATATACGCGACAAATGGCTTTCACGTGGAAGGCAACATCGCAACATCGTCACAGAGCAGTGCATGAGACGGACGGCTTGGGCGCACATGACTTTTCGCGCAAATCCTGAGTGATGTCAAAGAGATCGCGATTCACCCAACGATCATGTGCTCAGTTCTCGCTAGACGCTCTCATTCGTTCTATGAGTTTCTGGTATGACTGTAGCGAACAAGAATATAAGAGCATCTGATGGAGCAGCATCATGACGTTTTCGTCAGGCGTACGATCAGGCAAGGAAACCCTTGAAACCTAAAGAGATCAACCAGAGTGGCAATGCTGCCTTGCCATGATATATCTACAAATACCGCTCCCCAAAAGGCATTCGAACCCCTACCTGTCAAGAGATTGAAGACACGATGTGCCTGGAGGGGACAAGTTTGAAGCTTAGTGGGCTCATGAATATATTTGACTATGATAAAGCGCCGCAGGCACCGGTTCTGTGTGGATGATGCTCTCACACCTCTGGACCCATATTTGCTCCGACTTTTATATCATGGCGATAAATTCACTGGAAGTCGTCCCATCGCGCCGATTCAAGAGCTTTCATCCGTGCCTCCAGAATGTGTATAGCATGGTTTGATGATCATCTCCGAGTTTCTCGGAGTGGGTCTATTTCCGCGAACTATCGCAATCAAGCTCATGAATCATCCGGTTGTTGACACCTTTATGTTCTGATTCTTGTTAGCCTTCATCCAGCGAGACAGGAGTTGCGCATACGCACCAATTTTGTTGTCATCTCTTTGATGTTGTAAGGAGCAGGGCTCTCCTGTAACTGGTCCTCCTTGCTGGGAAAGTTGTTCCGGGAACAAAACCAGAGCATTCTACTGGTGGGACGACCGCCAACTGCGCGTCGTCAGCAGCCACCTGGACCCGGAGGGGCGCTAAAATGTCGATGGTTCGGACAGACCTGGGGCGTCTCCGTCGAGGAGCATATGGTGAGAGTATCAACATAAGCATTAGCTGACAAGACGGATGCGCGATGTTGGCAGACAAAGTTAACCTGGCTAATTCGTAATAGGCTCGTATCTGTTCGTCCCGAGTGAAAAGGGTTGTCAAACCCTCGTTGAATGAGCGGAATCTCTTTAAACGGGTACCGGCACCTAAAATCGATAAAAGAAGATACCTCGTGGTTGGCGGCAGCCTGCATCTGCAAAGTTGATTCACGACGAATCTGGGGACACCTCCACCAGATGCTCTGGAAGTTCCGACCTGCGCGAGTGGGATGCGCTGGATGCGCTGCGCTGCAGACTTGTCTGCAGCTCCACGGAGAAGCCGTTGACACGATCCGGCCATTGGCGCTGCCGGGCACCCACTCGATGCCTAATGTCTGCATGCCAGAATTAGCATGAGCGCCCACATGGAGAGCTCCCACAGTCATCAACGGCCCGATCACCTTGATAGCGCGCATGAACATGACACCACGCCCAGAGCAGTATGTTGTGCAGCGTCTTAGGCCAGGTAAGAGGCCTTGCACGCATGTGCACCTGCCTTGCCTTCTCGTACTGAATGGATGAGGTGGTGCGCATGGTCGTGCCGCCGCGTGCGCTTAGTCTCCTCACGGATGCGTACTCTTGCGGCGCTTGGCTCTAAACCTTTCTTCAAACGCTTCAGCGCCTCCATCCTGAACGGATAGGACTCCTCCTCCCACGCCGCAATAGCCTGGGCGCCGGCTAAAATGGCATCAGAGCTCAAATGCGCCACCTGGCTTGCTTTGGCTGACTCTTGCGCAGCTGTTGTGTGCCATGAAATACCGGAGTCTCTCTGGGACCCAACGTTTCTCGACAAGTTCCAGCGACAAAAGCGGACATTTGACTCGTATTGCGGATCCCGTCATCCTCAAGTAGGCCAACCACGAAGCTCGCTCTCGCGGCTTTTTCAGCCACGACTTGGCGCCATAATGGTACCGGAGCTCATCAACATGCAAACATCCCCGGACGACCCGTCTCCGACGACGTTGGCCACGTCTGCATGATGATTGTCCCACGGTGCGCCGTAGGAAGCAGCCGGATCAATAAAGGGCCAAGCGCGGAGCCGAATGCTTTCGACCGTGCCAAGCGGTCGCAGAACTCTCTCTGGTAGATGGCGGTCCGGACCGGTGAAGATGTAACCGCAAGTCTATCCAGACTTTGCGACGGCCTCAGAGTTGGCAACATTGGAGTCAACTTGCCTCCGCATCAAATCTCCTGTGCATCTCATCAAGCGCCAACTCAAACAGACGAGAATACGCGCACATGATGCCCGGGAAAACGGCGATCGGCATCGACCAGAAATAGGGGTAAACGCCTTTCTCTCGCAGAGAAAGAACCTCATGAGTTGGATGATGGGTACCACCACAATCTGAAGCTGCGGCAGTCTGGTGTGACTCGCCGCAGGTCAATAGAACACGACGGTTCGGGGACGGTATGGCGCTTCCCCTTGTTCGATTATGTCCTGAATTTGTCGGTTCTCCCGAGCAAATGGTTTGGAGTCAGTCCAGTTTGTTAGGAGTCCGACCTCCGACAATCACGCTGAGGGCATTCTCCCGCCGTCGCCGGATCACCGCATTGCAGGTGGCGTTCGCTTTAGGACAGGTCAACCCTGCCGTAGCGTACCCCTTGTCGCCAATAACGCTTCGGCGCTGTGACGAACCGCGCGCGCTTGATGTTGGAGTACCCTTGGAAGTGCAAACGAGCACGTCGTCTCCTCCTACATCCGAAGCCATGTTTACGCGCAGGGCAGTTAACAGCGGGTCCAGGAAGTCAGGGGGCTTATTGCTGGAAAAATTGCCGTGCCACAGGGTGAAAGCCTGGAATAAAAATCGTCTCGGCTCCACGATTCCACATGTCTGAGAAGACAATTTTGTTCCGATTACCTAAAAGACGGCAGAGCGCACCATTTTCGGTCGTTGAGTGCACACGCAGCAAGTGCATATGGGACTGTTCCGATCCGGTCGATGTTATGAGTGGCTGCTCAAGTTGCCTCCAAGTTTGGATGCTTTGTCGGGTTTGAGGAGATCAGCCGGTCTTGAGCGGCCAAACATGCGCTGCTCTGCACGGCCTCTGCGACGATGGCGATGAGACTCATCGCCGGAACTGGCGTGCGAAGTTCGCCTAGAAGTACCGTCGGTCTGGCGTTGCGACGGCGTTTTAATCATCCTCGTCCGCCCCGAAATCTCTGTATTGGATTTGGAAGTGCTGTCATCCTCGTCGCTACATTCCGAGCTGCTGTCTTCGTCTGCGCCCGAAGGCCGCTCGTAAGTCTCCCCTCTTCAAGCTCTTCTAATTGCTGTATGAGGTGCGCTCATCTGTGGGCTGGTTCTGCAGCATGCAATATGAGTGGAAGGCTGGTTCATTTGTGGTCCAAAATGAATCGCCTGACTGCCGTTGCGACCAGGCGGACCACCCTCGCATGAACCGGTCTTGGAACATACAGCCCATACTGTGGCGCCCAGCGTGTTTGGCTGTGTTTGCTTCGGGGCGCCAACACCGCTCCACCCGTGGCCGATGAGCATAGGGTCGTTGAAGGTGGCGGTTGCCATGAAGCTGCGAGGCAGAGTCGCCCGCTCTTTCAGCATCCGCTGTCGGCTGCAAGCCTTACCAGCGAGCTTACGGTGAGGTCTTGGAACCCTCACTCGTAAAAAGCCGGCTTTGGGTGCATCACGATAGAACCGTCTCCCGCTTGTCCGTTTTCGCTAGGGCGAAAGATTAGTCCGGCCAGTCAGGTTGAAGTCGATTCCTGAAGAATGCTTCGCTGCGTAGGGCTCAGCCCAGTTCGAAAAAGACATGGTATTGACTCCAGGAGTGGACAATCCAGTTTGGATATGGCTCTCCAGGTCGACCGATGATGCTTAAGAAGTCAAGAAAAAAACTCCGTGTGTAGATTTGGTCGCTCCGACTTCGCTGCTCGACCTCCGTGACCTCGGGATCCATTCGAACCGAAGTCGATCGAGCATCGCTTATGCAGCATCTAGATGGCTGCAACCATGGTCAAATGAGGGTTGAAACACCTTTTCATGAATTCTTTGACTACATTCACAGGTCAGGTTAGCAACGCATACTTAGTTCGCGCCTGGGGAGGTGGTCTTGCCAGGGTATGTGTGTGGGTTACGTTTGTTGTGGTTGACTTTCCATGAATCTTCACAACCGTTGGGTTATGGACTTCATCGTCCGAGTTATCTTCCTCCAGCGAATCTTCTTCATGTGGAAAGTGCTCATGGCGTTATCTTCTCCTCATCGGAAATGGCCCAAATGGATCGTTATAGTCTTCTGATGATTCATTGGAGTACTCGTTACCATCATGGTGAGCGATCAGAAACACGGCGAGGCATCTTGAACGGCTTAGCAATTTTGTAATTAATATGTTACTAGCAACCTCGGCTAATAGAACAGTGGAGGGGTTAAGAGTGAGAGCTGCCGGCTTCTTGGGGCAAACATCAACTGAATCAGTGTCAGGAAGGTCTTCTTATACAATACTTGCTTCTGGAAATAATTCTATTCTGGATTATGGAACTCAAAGAAAGGTCCTCATAGGTGAAGACTGAAAGCTTAGATGGTTGTGCAGTTGGCTTTTCGCAGTTAGCTTTGATCAATGATTATGACTTTTAGATTATGGTTGTGAGGTGTGTGCTTTTTGCTAAAAGGTCTTCTCCAATTCTTACTTGCCAAATAATTCCTATCAAGAAAGATCTTCGAAGACTGAATGTCAAGGTGGTGGTTGGTTTGTGCGGTCGGCTTTCACAGTTGGTTTGATGTTCAATTCCCATATGTCTATCTCAGAAGAAGAGAAGAGAAAGAAAGTAGAACTGGGAGTAGCTTTATTTACTATCGTAGGCGGCGAGTACACTACCTGCGCAGGGAGGGAAGAGAATCGAGATACCACCTAGGTGGTGGGGCCCACAAGTTTGGCGTAGGGTACCTAGGTACATACCTATGTACATACCTAGGTACCCAAGGTACCTAGGTAAACAAAAATTACACGTAATAATCGTTAGTTGTACCATTGGCAGGAATTGCCCACGTACCATTGAAAGTTTACGTACCAACGCTTCAGTACGCGAAGTGGGCCATCGCAGTACGGCGCACATTCAGGAGGACCACCTTGTTCGTTCTTTGGCCCGTGATCTTTCATTCAAGCTTCTCTTCCGGTTATTTTACGAGGGCTTAAAGTCCGGATATTTAGATTGTTATTATTTCCATGAGATCAGTTTGTCCGATGAAAGGGTGTGAAGGATTGGAGTTGGTTACCATTATTCCAGAAGTCAAGAAAGGGGTTACATCACACGCATCACATTGGTCTATCCGACCATGTGACACTGTTTCCTTGGTCAGCGATTCCGACATGAACAATCGAGATCTTCTGCTATCATAGGAATGAAAATTCACTCACTTTGGACTTATCTGTTCTCCCCTCGGCATGAAAAGAGTTCCGTGAACGCCACAACATAAAACCTGCGTTGGTCATGGAACAGACAGTGGACCACTCCATGAAATCACGCGCTTCGGCCGGGTTGCACGATGAGCGACAATGCATTACCAACGACGCTTGCGTGAGAAAGCGCTGACCCTGCACGTTGTTGTCCGGATTTGATGTCAGATGACAAAATAAATGCAAGAACGTCGCGGGTTGAGGTGCTTTGGCCACATAATCATCAACCGCTTGCGCGGAGCATTTGCTCGTAAAGCCTGGCGAATGACAAAGCTCTCGAAAATGCGCAAAACTCAGTTTGCTCTCGTGACCCTTCACACCACATCACACACCATGTCTTATGGTGAAGTGCGATGTCACGGCAATGGATGTGATGGGGGTAATTTGGTATAGGGAAACTTGGTTTTGGAGTGATGAGATAAGACAGTTCACGACGCACGTGGTGTTATTTTAAGGGTTAATTAAATCAATTAAATGGACTCTCATGGCGTACGCGATCGTGCACCGACACACATTCTGCTGGAATTACATGGGTTGTGGCAGGCTTGATGTTTTAAGCTAAAACCATTGCGTGATATGTGCAGTCACCAGTGTGTTGGAACAAACTCGCAAAGGGTGCGAATACGCAGGATTGGCCAGAAGGCATGAACAATACGGTATCTAACTATTCATATGGAAGCTATCCCAAAGGGAAGAAAGGAGAGAGGGAAGTATGGCGGGGTGTGGTCCCCGCTATACCAGAAGAGAATATTAGATTAGGCCCAAACTGTAGCAAAAATTGGACTCGGGCTCAAATGATAGCTCTGACGTTCTCAAGGTTGCTCTAAATGGGCGTCGGGATTCTGATACTGCCTATCAATTCATCCAAACAAACTGTGTTTTGGGGCTACGTTATACATATTCCTACTTAGACTTGGTAGGTTCTGAAATCAGGCTTGAAACCCTGAGAGGGGCGCGGAGCTAAACCCGGCGCTCCTTAGTCAGATACACCTCCTTTGCCACCCCCAAGATGGTTCTTCGTCTTATACATTCTAGCATGTACATTGTAGTAGGGTTCGAGAGGCTAAGTTTACAAGCTGAGTTGCCGGCGGACGGCAGAGTCTTGAGACATTTTTGGCTGCGGCAGCGACTTCCGAAGTGAAACTGGCGGTAGAAACCTTTGCCCCAGCTGGCACCGGCGGCATATCCCTCACAATCTTTAGGTCGGCTGATCAGGCCACAGCGCTGGATCGAAGACGGTTCTCGGAGAGATTCCAGCTGCCATGCGAATCGTCGAGCCGGAGAGCGCGACCAGTCGATGAAATCCCGTGTCGTCAGTCTCATCAGCGCTACCACGTGCGTTTTGACGTTGCATTGATGTAAATGTCGCACGCAGCTTGATGACACCAAGTCGGCAGGGGCTTTGTCCAGTAACGGGTGTCTGGTCGTCTCTTCGTGACATGATCTCGATCGTTGGCAGCAATTCAGAAGCGGCTTCGAGAGACGTGCCAGTGGAATAGGTTACTGCAGTCGGCAGTGCTTTGTCCAATGTGGGTGTTTGGTCGTCTCATGCGTGACATGATCTCGATCGTTGGCGGAAAAACCAATTCAGAAGCGGCTTCGAGAGACGTGCCAGTGGAATAGGTTGCAGAATCTGACTTTACGGTTTCGGACGCCCTTGCCCCTGACAGGTTTTCTATGGTCGCCAACGCTTCTTGCAGAGCGCTAGCAACCATAGCCTTCGCAGCGGGATCTTTTGCGTTCGCATCCTACCTGAAGTGGCCGGGCAGCTCCGACAGCGTTGGCAGTAATGCCCGGCCATACTATCCCACTCTTGACGGAACGTCAAAGTCGGACTTCCAGTGACGTTGGGCAGGTACTCTCGCGCATGAAATGCAGCAACTTAGTCCACGTATAACCGGCGCGTGGTGTAGTTGGTTGGCTAGTCAAGTCTAGCGCAAGCTCCTGTGAAAGAATGTATCGTTACTACTGGACAGTTCAGGAACTCGTCCGCTTGCTCTCTCGTGCAAATTCAAGAATGCTCTTCTGCGCTATGGCAATAGCTTGTTCTTCGCTGGCCCGGAAGTTCAGCGCATCCCGTTGCTCCGCGCAAAGTTGCCCAACGCGTCCCATGAGCGATTTGGATCGACCTGGACTGATTTTGAAGCGGCACGGCTGGGTAAAGTGGTAATCATTTCCAGGGTCGATCAGCCGATAACATGGTGAAGGCCACAGACCATAACCTGGATGTGTGATCCTCGATATTTCAGGCCGGGGAAAGGTATAGTGGTTGGCTGTCTCTGTATGCTGGTAGAAGGCATCATATTCGTATCACTGAGCGACGTCGAAGACCGCCACGCTGCGTCCGCTTGCGCCAGCAGATTCGTAAAGGTGAGCGCACATCTGGCGTCTGAGTCTTCAGCCGTTCGGCCAGCATCAAGCCAGCTGGTCAGAATCAGATGAGCTAACGATGTAGCCGGCGTAATGCCAAAGGCGAGAGATCGAGGAGGTGTTGATGTCAGATCATCTGTCTCAAAAAGTATTCGTCGATACGCGGGCCCAGCGGTCCACGCCATAAGAGGTGGCAGGGCGTGTCCGATTCCTAAACGCGTCTGGCACAAGGCTGCGTGATGACCCGTCGCCAGGGTCACGAGTTGTTCCACAACGTGGCTAATCGCCGAGGACAGGCTCCACCTTACAAACAATCCGAATCGCTTCAATGAGAGAATAGTCAAGATTCGTCGACTGCTCCTCTTCACTTCATTTCTATCGTCTCCGGCCGGTGACGTGATATTGACCAATTCCATCCATACCTGCGCGTGGTTTAGGCGAGCTGATATTGTCGGTTCGGTGGGGTTGAACCTCATGATCTGAGGAAAGGTGCTTGGGCAAGGTTTCTATATGATCATCATGTCAATCCTCACCAAAGCTCGCCTTCATCAACGTCACCCAGCTGGAAGGGAAGCACTGCTTACCTTGATTGTATAGCTCGCACATCACCACAGGTCGGCCGTCGTTTTCCATTATCGCTGACGTAGTCTCGCAGTGCTGCAATGCGGTGTTGCCCGTTAAGCACCTCGATAAAGGGCATGACCTCTGAGCGAAAGTGGCCTCGGTTAAGTAAATTCTCATCGGGCCATAATTTACTGATATCGGCAGCGTTACGCAGACACAGAGAAGCCAGTTCTCTGGTTCCCCAGGTGCGCTTCAGCCCATCTTTCTTGAACACGTTCTTCAACTTACTGACGCGGTCCGCGTCGAGTTGTCTGTTGCTGCCGGTACTCCAGTTGGTTTGACTGCCTTTAGTTGAAGCTTGGTAACAGTCAGGAGATATGGTTTTGACAGATCCCTTATAGACATTGACTCATGCACGGCGATTCGTTGTCTGCATGGGTCGTGCCCTCGCTTCCGTGTCTGAGTCGCCTTGCGAGGCACGCCTTCCGGAGTCGGTCGTGTTTGTCCGTCGTCACTTCGGTCATCATCGACTGATCAATCACGTCGCGCTTCAATCGCGGTCGTGGTGTTTCAAGGCGGTTCGCTCTGCCCGATCTGTTCCAGGTGTCGTCATCATTGACAGTATGGACGAATTTTACTTTGTGGCGATCTGAGCTGGTGCGGGACTGATGGTTGAGGTCAAGTGTCGCTGATATGAAGAATTGAAGAGGTCGGTAAAGTTTTGAATCGGTCACCTGTTTGCTATCAGGATTATTGATAGACACGGAGGCGAGGCACGACCATACGGGCGGCAAATCCGCACGAGTCAATGTCTATCAGGTCTGGCAAGACCATATCTTGACTGATATAACTTCGGCTAAAGGCTGATCCCAACTCATCACACGCCGACTTGGCCGCACACAAATTCGCACCGCACCGTAGTGCCTATTGACGGTTGCCAGATGACGACAAGAGAATGCCTAAATTTACGTATTGAACAAGCCACTGGGTAGACAACGCCAGGCCATCACGCTCCAGGAGATGTTATGTGATAGTTTGGCGCAGGCTGCGGTGATGGACTCCGGGCGTAGGCTACAGGATTTCTACGGAGGAAGGGAGGAGGGCAGCCGAGAAAGCGTCGTGTCACAGCTGGTTTTGAAACGCGTTCCCACAGGCGGCGCAGGGAGAGAAGCACGTGCCGTCGGGATGCGTATACGCAGGGTTGCTTTGAGCGCTGAACAATGTTACACAATATGAACAATATTGCCCTGTAGCGCAATATATTCATGAAATTATGAGCCATGGAAGCTATTGAAAGAGAAGAGAATGGGAAGGAAGAGAAAGTGGCTATTGAGAAGAGAATGGGGAGAAAGAAGGAAGAAAGTGATAAACTGGCTGAGAAAGGGAATGGGAAAGGAAGGAAAGTGGCAGATGTATCATATGGTCTCCTATACGGTACCCAGACAAGGAGACCATCACCTCGAAAGGCAGACTACCATCTCGATACCCCATGGTTGCAGTTTTAAAGCTTTCCGCATCGGCCTTTCTGATGTTGTGCGACCGCAAGTGTGTACACCACTCTCATCGTAGCAAGGCTGTTTAGCAAGCATGCGGCGTAAGCCAGAAGATTACTGCATCAGTACCTATTGAGGATAGCGATTCAACAAGAAGTGTCTTTCCACAGGAGGGGCAAGGGTGGATGCCAGGAGGAGAGACGACCGCACAACACAAGAAACCACGCCCAGTTTTGAGATGTCTTCCGCAGAAGGAGGGCCGAGGCCGAGAGAGGCGTGCCGTCGCCGGTTTAATTTCGCCCAATATCGGAGAAATGACCACGCAGTGCACACTCCCACCTGATCAGCCAAATGTTATCATCTCGTGATAGTGGGAGTGAACAAGCAAGCGGCGCAATCAGCGATGCAATCAGCGATTATGATCATTATTATCACGTCAAGGCCACAATCCGCTGCAGGAACAGGGCATGGCAAAAAGAAGGCCACAGATTCTCAGCTGAAAGAGGGCATCAAAGAAAGGCCTGATGGCGCACAGCCAGACGAAGGTGCTGCAGCCGATGGTGACGGTCAGAGGGCAGCAGCTTGAAGACGACAGGGCTGAGAACGACAAGACCCGGGAACGAAGGGAGGAGGAACAGTTACAGCCAAGGCGGTGATGACGGCGAGGCGGCAGCGTGTTGGCGCAGGCTGGGCTCCAGGTCTTCAACTGCGCTGACCGCGAAAGAATTGATATCAGCCTCCACAAGCGCAAGTCAGAGTAGCCTGTAGCCTGGAATCAGAGGGTTGGGACAGACCTTCTTGTCCGGATGTCGAAGAAAGACGATGAAAATGACGATAGTTCAGGATAAACAAGATAACAAAATGAACATCAATGCGCCCATTTGCGTGACAGTATGATTAATTCGTCGTGTCTGTTCGAGCTGGGAAGTGATGAGGCAGAGGATAACAAAAAGGGGACACCACCATCTGCAATGTTATTGACGGCTGCGTAACGAGAGTGCTAATGTGTGGGGCACGCGTATTACACAGCGTGGTGCATCCAGTCATGTGGCAGTGTGCCAGCAGCATGGACGACTGGTCCGACACCAGCAGTCTCTCTTCTTTTTATCGAAGAAGAATCCCAGTGCGCCAAAATATATGATATTTGTTCACTCGCCAACATCGATGCAGAGAGAGGGAGAGAGGTCTTTGGGTGCTTTATTACAGGGTGGCGCTGGGCCACATGTAGGCCTGCCGGGAGACCGGGAGGAAGGTCTTCGTGGGCAGAAAGTCACTGAATTGCCAGCGATGTGCCTGGCTCTCGCCGCGACCACGACCGCGACCGCGACCGCGACAGCGACGGCGATGAGAACGGTGGCGATGATCATCAGAGGGTGACATGAATGTGAAGAGGCTGGAATTTATGTTAGACCGCGTTGTTCGGCCGTTGTAACGGACGAAAGCCTGAATCACATAGCCGCGGCAGCTCGTTGTGGGACCTCCCGATTCATTTCTATGAATTTGTCACGCGGACTCCGAGAGAAACGGTGTCACGCAGCTTCCTGATCGTATCTTGTTATATAGTTACGCAAGCTGTCCAGCTAGACTCGGCCTGAGGCTAGAGCCTGTAATTTCGCATCGCAACCGAGTCCATTGAATGCGACAAAACAGACAGGCGACATAGTTATCTGCAAACAGCGCCCAATTCAACGACATATGCCGTACCATAAAAATAAATATACAGGCAGGACCGAAGCTTCAGACGGCTGGTTTGGCGTCAAGAACAACGATTTGCGCACAGTCGGACGAAGCGCCGCGGCCGATGGTGACGATCAAACAGCACTGGGGAGAGCAAAATTCCGGGATGACGAAGACGAGGACGTAAAGTAGAATCATTTACCCAGCCAGAGTGTTGACACGGCGTGGGACAACATGTTGGGAAGAACGTGTGAAAGAGGCGGCCGGGGCGACGAATAGATCGCTCAAAGATTCGCAGACTTCGCATCGGCGCCGGAGAAGAATCGCCATACGCTCCGAAGAACAGCCTGACGGCCTGCAGTCCCAAGTGACGTTTCGATGGTTGGAGAATGTGCGGGCAGCATGCGTTGATTAGGTTCAGCGCACGATGGAATGCATCATGCAGTGGCCGGTTCCGATGATTAGAGAGTCAGGACAAGATGTTTTGATCTTCGCCGGTAGTGCGTTCGTTGCGAGTGAATCAGTGATGCTATAATTGCTCATGCAGGAAAACTGTGCGAAGTGGCTGCAGCGAACCTACCGATTTTTTTTTGCATCCAGCCAATTGATTGTCTTCCCGCTGGTGACGCCAACAAGGCGATCAGGCGATTCGCTCGCGTTGCAGCAATAAGCGCTGAGATGGAGGAAGCGAAGCACAGCAAGATCGATGCGCGGGTCAGGTGCTGGAGGCAAGTTACCCAAACTGATCTCTGTGAATCTTTCTGACACTGAGGAGACCTGCGGCCTCGGGCGATCTGCAGCAGATATAACCAGTGTGATTGGTTGCTACCATACTCCATTAATCAGTCCAGCAGGTCTACGTGTTCAGGGCCGCCTGTATTACGTCAAATATAAGGAGAAGGCTGCGGTAGGTCAGCCTGACAAGCTGACAGCATATCGAATAATCAAATTCGCGTGTGGGTGACGCGCACATTCGCATTGATAAAAATAACATTGTCTGTGTTGAAGAGAAAATTCGCAGCTTTCAAATGGCCCCAATGAGCGGTACCAGAAGCTCTCGTTCTAGATGCGCTCGCCCGTGAAACCTGACAGGTTAAAGAAAATGATAGGAGAAGAGCGTTGGCTTTCGTACCTTCTTCGGCTGCCGTCAGAGGCGAGGGTCGTATCGGCTGTCCTGCCCTGCCATCATGCCACATGCCCGGGCAATATCGAAAATGAGCCTGAGGGAAGATCGAGAGTACCCTCCTGCATCGTATCGTTGCGTTGGTCCTATAGTGTTGGAAGATTGAAGCTATCGCTTAACGTTATTATTAAGTAACTGTTTTGCGACGATGATTAGCAGAAGAGACGTAAAGTGAAGCCTCACGTGTCTGTGTTGAACACGCGGCGCACGAGACGATTGACAAAACACGTCGTGTCTAAGTAGGCGAAGCAGACAAAGAGTATTTCAACGTGCATGTACTTATCAGGAGACATCGCTGTGGAAGGAAGGGAAGAAGAGGAAAGGCGCTGAGACCGACCACGCGGTGCAGAGCTTTTGACGCGTCGTGGGCTGAAAGTGCTGAGCGATTCCTAACCATGTGCAACGGACTTTTCAGTTAGGTATACAAGGTCAATCGGGTAGAACGTCGTTAGTCGAGTAATAGCTCGGGAACGCGTCTGTAACAGACGTTGGAAACACCTAAAAAGGGTAAATTGCGTTGGCAAGTAGGTCACCAAAATACCTATATATTAGATACTACGGTACATAGTACCTAGGTAAGGTACCTACCTTAGGTAGGTACCTCTGGTGTACATCACATGTAAAAGTGGGACCTCGTTCCATTTTGGGACGCCCAGATTTCGTGGTCATTACATACATGTAGGTACCCTGTAAAAAGGCCATTTCCTGCTTCCCTGACTGTCTCGCAATCGTAATTGCAAAGTGAGGCCATCGCGGTCGCCCCATCCCGCGCTGCGCAACCTCTTTGCGGCGGGGACGCAGTCGCCGGCCACTATCTGCCCGCGATTGAACTTGCCCGCTGCATCCCGATTCTTACTGCAGTTCGCGATTGCAGCAGGGAGTCGCACGCCATCCCGCGCTGCCTGACAGTGCTGTGACGGGCCCCTATAATCCCCAGAGCAGGTCCGCCGCAGGCATCGGAAGGAGGGACACCTGCGCAGGCAATTGGCGCCGAAAACAGTGGGCACAGCACACAAGCACGTCCGCAACCGCCATCCCATCGCAAAACTCCCACATCGCAATCCTCACTTTTCCAGCCCGAAGCGAAGCGTAGGGCCACGACAGAAGTAACTCGTGGAAGGCAACATCGCAACATCGTCACAGAGCAGTGCGCTAGACGGACGGCTTGGGCGCACATGACTTTTCGCGCAAATCCTGGTGATGTCAAAGATCGCGATTCGCAACGATCATGTGCTCAGTTCTCGCTAGACGCTCTCATTCGTTCTATGAGTTTCTGGTATGACTGTGAACAAGAATATAAGAGCATCTGATGGAGCAGCATCATGACGTTTCGTCAGGCGTACGATCGGAGCGAAACCCTTGAAACCTAAGAGATCAACCAGAGTGGCAATGCTGCTTGCCATGATATATCTACAAATACCGCTCCCCAAAAGGCATTCGAACCCTACCTGTCAAGAGATTGAAGACACGATGTTGCCTGGAGGAGACAAAAGTTTGAAGCTTAGTGGGCTCATGAATATATTTGACTATGATAAAGCGCCACCAGGCACCGGTTCTGTGTGGATGATGCTCTCACACCTCTGGACCCATATTTGCTCCCGACTTTTGAATATCATGGCGATAAATTCACTGGGTCGTCCCATCGCCGATTCAAGAGCTTTCATCCGTGCCTCCAGAATGTGCGCTGGTTTGATGATCATCTCCGAGTTTCTCGGAGTGGGTCTGTTTCCGCGAACTATCACCCAGTCAAGCTCGCGAATACATCCCGGTTGGTGACACCTTTATGTTCTGATTCTTGTTAGCCTTCATCCAGCGAGACGAGTTGCGTACATACCAATTTTGTTGTCATCTCTTTGATGTTGTAAGGAGCAGGGCTCTCCTGTAACTGGTCCTCCTTGGGAAAGTTGTTCGGGAACAAAAACCAGAGCATTCTGGTGGCCAGGACGACCGCCAACTGCGCGTCGTCCTTGTGCGGACCCGGAGGGGCGCTAAAATGTCGATGGTTCGGACAGACCTGGGGCGTCTCCGTCGAGGAGCATATGGTGAGTATCAACATAAGCATTAGCTGACAAGACGGATGCGCGATGTTGGCAGACAAGGTTAACCTGGCTAATTCGTAATGGGCTCGTATCTGTTCGTCGAGTGAAAAAGGGTTGTCAAACCCTCGTTGAATGAGCGGCGGAATCTCTTTAAACGGGTACCGGCACCTAAAATCGATAAAAGAAGATACCTCGTGGTTGGCGGCAGCCTGCATCTGCAAAGTTGATTCACGACGAATCTGGGACACCTCCACCAGATGCTCTGAAGTTCCGACCTGCGCGAGTGGGATGCGCTGGATGCGCTGCGCTGCAGACTTGTCATTCTGCAGCTCCACGATGGCCGTTGACACGATCCGGCCATTGGCGCTGCCGGGCACCCACTCGATGCCTAATGTCTGCATGCTTGAAATTAGCATGAGCGCCCACATGGGCTCACAGTCATCAACGGCCCGATCACCTTGATAGCGCGCATGAACATGACACCACTTGAGCAGTATGTTGTGCAGCGTCTTAGGCCAGGTAGAGGCCTTGCACGCATGTGCACCTGCCTTGCCTTCTCGTACTGAATGGATGAGGTGGTGCGCATGGTCGTGCCGCGTGCGCTTGGTCTCCTCACGGATGCGTACTCTTGCGGCGCTTGGCTCTAAACCTTTCTTCAGACGCTTCAGCGCCTCCATCCTGAACGGATAGGACTCCTCCTCCCACGCCGCAATAGCCTGGGCGCCGGCTAAAATGGCATCAGAGCTCAAATGCGCGCCACCTGGCTTGCTTTGGCTGACTCTCTTGCGCAGCTGTTGTGCCATGAAATACCGAGTCTCTGGGACCCAACGTTTCTCGACAAGTTCAGCGACAAAAGCGGACATTTGACTCGTATTGCGGATCCCGTCATCACTCAAGTGAGCCAACCACAGCTCGCTCTCGCGGCTTTCAGCCACGACGGCGCCGTAATGGTACCGGAGCTCATCAACATGCAGAAGCATCGGACGACCTGTCTCCGACGACGTTGGCCACGTCTGCATATTGATTGTCCCACGGTGCATATTGAGCTTAGCCGGATCAATAAAGGGCCAAGCGCGGAGCCGAATGCTTTCGACCGTGCCAAGCGGTCGCAGAACTCTCTCTGGTAGATGGCGGTCGGACCCAGTGAAGATGTAACCGCCAAGTCTATCCAAGACTGCGACGGCCTCAGAGTTGGCAACATTGAGTCCAACTTTGCCTCCCGCATCAAATCTCCTGTGCATCTCATCAAGCGCCAACTCCAACAGACAGAATGCGCGCCATGATGCCCGGGAAAACGGCGATCGGCATCGACCAGAAAATAGGGGTAAACGCCTTTCTCTCGCAGAGAAAGAACCTCATGAGTTGGATGATGGGTCTCACCACCAATCTGAAGCTGCGGCAGTCTGGTGTGACTCGCCGCAGGTCAATAGACACGACTTGTTCGAGACGGTATGGCGCTTCCCTTGTTCGATTATGTCCTGAATTTGTCGGTTCTCCCGAGCAAATGGTTTGGAGTCGGTCGGTTTGTTAGGAGTCCGACCTCCGACAATCACGCTGAGGGCATTCTCCCGCCGTCGCCGGATCACCGCATTGCAGGTGGCGTTCGCTTTAGGACAGGTCAACCCTGCCGTAGCGTACCCCTTTGTCGCCAATAACGCTTCGGCGCTGTGACGAACCGCGCGCTTGATGTTGGAGTACCCTTGGAAGTACCCAAACGAAAGCACGTCGTCTCCTCCTACATCCGAAGCCATGTTTACGCGCAGGGCAGTTAACAGCGGGTCCAGGAAGTCGGGGGCTGTTGCTGGAAAAATTGCCGTACACAGGGTGAAAAGCCTGGGAATAAAAAGTAAATGCTCGGCTTCCGAGTCCCACGTAATGCGAGGCAATTTTGTTCCGATTACCCAAGAGGCAACGGAGCGCACCATTTTCGGTCGTTGAGTGCACACACGCAGCAAGTGCATATGAGACTGTTCCGATCCGGTCGATGTTATAGTGGCTGCTCAAGTTGCCCTCCAGGATTTGGATGCTGTCGGTTTGAGAGATCAGCCGGTCTTGAGCGGCCAAACATGCTGCTCTGCGGCCTCTGCGACGATGGCGATGAGACTCATCGCCGGAACTGGCGTGCGAAGTTCGCCTAGAAGGTACTCCGTCGGTCTGGCGTTGCGACGACGTGCTATCATCCTCGTCACTTCCCGAAATCTCCTCGTGGGATTCCGTGCTGTCATCCTCGTCGCTACATTCCGAGCTGCTGTCTTCGTCTGCGCCCGAAGGCCGCTCGTAAGTCTCCTCTTCAAGCTCTTCTAATTGCTGTATGAGGGTGCGCTCATCACAATGGGCTGGTTCTGCCCGTAGCAGTAACAGTGGAAGGCTGGTTCATTTGTGGTCCAAAATGAATCGCCTGACTGCCGTTGCGACCAGGCGGACCACCCTCGCATGAACCGGTCTTGGAACACAGCCCATACTGTGTATGGCAATGTTTGGCTGTGTTTGCTTCCGGGGCGCCAACACCGCTCCACCCCGTGGCCGATGAGCATAGGGTCGTTGAAGGTGGCGGTTATGTAGGCTGCGAGGCAAGTCGCCCGCTCTTTCAGCATCCCGCTGTCGGCTGCAAGCCCTTGCTTGAGCTTACGGTGAGGTCTTGGGTCCTCACTCGTAAAAGCCGGCTTTGGGTGCATCACGATGAACCACGTCTCCCGCTTGTCCGTTTTCGCTAGGCGAAAGGTCCGGCCAGTCAGGTTGAAGTCGATTCCTGAAGAATGCTTCGCTGCGTAGGGCTCAGCCCAGTTCGAAAAAGACATGGGTATTGACTCCAGGAGTGGACAATCCAGTTTGGATATGGCCTCTCCAGGTCGACCGATGATGCTTAAGAAGTCAAGAAAAACTCCGTGTAGATTTGGTCGCTCGACTTCACTGCTCGACCTCCGTGACCTCGGGATCCATTCGAACCGAAGTCGATCGAGCATCGCTTATGCAGCATCTGAATGGCTGCAGCCGAGTCAAATGAGGGTTGAAACACCTTTTTCATGAATTCTTTGACTACATTCACAGGTCAGGTTAGCAACGCGCATACTTAGTTCGCGCCTAGGGGTGGTCTTACCAGGGTATGTGTAGGTTACGTTGTTGTGGTTGACTTTCCATGAATCTTCCACAACCGTTGGGTTATGGACTTCATCGTCCGAGTTATCTTCCTCATGCGAATCTTCTTCATGTGGAAAGTGCTCAATGGCGTTATCTTCCTCCTCATCGGGAAATGGCCCAAATGGATCGTTATAGTCTTCTGATGATTCATTGGAGTACTCGTTGCCATCATGGTGAGCGATCGAAACACGGCGAGGCATCTTGAACGGCTTAGCAATTTTAGCAATTGTGTGTTACTAGCAACTCGGCTAATGAACAGTAAGGGGTTAAGAGTGAGAGCTGCCGGCTAGCAGGGCAAACATCAACTGAATCAGTGTCAGGGAAGGTCTTCTTATACAATACTTACTTCTGGAAATAATTCCTATTCTGGATTATGGAACTCAAAGAAAGGTCCTTAGGTGAAGACTGAAAGCTTAGATGGTTGTGCGGTTGGCTTTCGCAGTTAGCTTTGATCAATGATTATGACTTTTAGATTGTGGTTGTGAGGTGTGTGCTTTTTGCTAAAAGGTCTTCTCAATTCTTACTTCTGGAAATAATTCCTATCAAAGAAAGATCTTCGAAGACTGAATGTCAAGGTGGTTGGTTGTGCGGTCGGCTTTCACAGTTGGATTTGATGTTCAATTCCATATGTCTATCTCAGAAAGAAGAGAAGAAAGGAAAAGTAGAACTGGGAGTAGCTGACTACCTATCGTGGGCAGCAGAGTACACCTGCGCAGGGAGGGAAGAGAATCGAGATACCTAGGTGGTGGGGCCCTGCAAGTTTGGCGTAGGTACCTAGGTACATACCTATGTACATACCTAGGTACCCAAGGTACCTAGGTAAACGAGGTACGTAGTAATCGTTGGTTGTACCATTGGCAGGGTACCCCACGTACCATTGAAAGTTTTACGTACCAACGCTTCAGTACGCGAAGTGGGCCATCGCAGTGCAGCACACGATGAAGGAGGACCACCTTGTTCGTTCTTTGGCCCGTGATCTTTCATTCAAGCTTCTCTTTCCGGTTATTTTACGAGGCTTAAAGTCCGGATATTTAGATTGTTGTTATTTCCATGAGATCAGTTTGTCCGATGAAAGGGTGTGAAGGATTGGAGTTATTGGTTCTCGTTATTCAGAAGTCAAGAAAGGGGGGTTACATCACGCACGCATCACATTGGTCTATCCGACCATGTGACACTGTTTCCTTGGTCAGCGATTCCGACATGAACAATCGAGATCTTCTGCTATCATAGGAATGAAAAGAGTCACTCGCGGACTTATCTGTTCTCCTCGGCATGAAAGAGTTCCGTGAACGCCACAACGCCAAAAACCTTGCGTTGGTCATGGAACAGACAGTGGACACTCCATGAAATCACGCGCTTCGGCTTAGTTACACGATGAGCGACAATGCCAGTACCAACGACGCTTGCGTGAAAGCGCTGACCCTGCGTTGTTGTCCGGATTTGATGTCAGATGACAAAATAAATGCGAGAACGTCGCAGGTTGAGGTGCTTTGGCCACATAATCATCAACCTTTGCGCGGGAGCATTTACTCGTGGAAGCCTGGCGAATGACAAAGCTCTCAAAAATGCGCAAAACTCGGTTGCTCTCGTGACCCTTCACACCACATCACACCATGTCTTATGGTGAAGTGCGGTGTGCAGCAATGGTGTGACAGGGGTAATTTGGTATAGGGAAACTTGGTTTTGGAGTAGGTGATGAGATAAGACAGTTCACGACGCACGTGGTGTTATTTTGGGGTTAATTAATCAATTAAAATGGACTCTCATGGCGTATGATCGTGCACCGACACACATTCTACTGAATTACATGAGGTTCCACGTGGCTTGAGCGATGTACCAAGCTAAAACCATTATGATGATATGTGCAGTCACCAGTGTGTTGGAACAAACTCGCAAGGGGTGCGAATACGCAAGGTTGGCTGACATGAACAATACGGTATCCTAACTATTCATATGGAAGCTATCGAGGAGAGAAAGGGGAGAAGGGAAGTGGCAGAGGTGTGGTCCCATATACCAGAGAATATTAGTTAGGCCCAAACTGTAGCGGTGGACTCGGGCTCAAATGATAGCTCTGACGTTCTCAAGGTTGCTCTAAATATGGGCGTCGGGATTCTGATACTGCTATCAATTCATCCAAACAAACTGTGTTTGGGCTACATTGTACATATTCCTACTTAGACTTTGGTAGGTTCTGAAATCGAGCCTTGAAACCCTGAGAGGGCGGCGCGGGCCCAAATGACGCTCCTTGGTCAGATGCCACTCCTTTGCCACCCCAAGATGGTTCTTCGTCTTATACATTCTAGCATGTACATTGTAGTAGGGTTTCGAGAGGCTAAGTTTCGTCTTCGAGTTGCCGCGGCGGACGGCAGAGTCTTGAGACATTTTTGGCTGCGGCAGCGACTTCGAAGTGAAACTGGCGGTAGAAACCTTTGCCCCAGCCGGCACCGGCGGCATATCCTCACAATCTTTAGTCGGCTGATCAGGCCACAGCGCTGGATCGAGCGAAGACGGTTCTCGGAGAGATTCCATGCCATGCGAATCGTCGAGAGCCGGAGAGCGCGACCAGTCTCGATGAAATCCCGTGTCGTCAGTCTCATCAGCGCTACCACGTGCGTTTTGACGTTGCATTGATGTAATCATCTTGCAACTTGATGACACACTGCGGTCGGCAGGGCTTTGTCCAGTAACGGGTGTCTGGTCGTCTCTTCGTGACATGATCTCGATCGTTGGCAGCAATTCAGAAGCGGCTTCGAGAGACGTGCCAGTGGAATAGGTTGCACTGCGGTCGGCAGTGCTTTGTCCAGTAATGGGTGTTTGGTCGTCTCTTCGTGACATGATCTCGATCGTTGGCAGCAATTCAGAAGCGGCTTCGAGAGACGTGCCAGTGGAATAGGTTGCAGAATCTGACTTTACGGTTTCGGACGCCCCTTGCCCCCTGACAGGTTTTCTTATGGTCGCCAACGCTTCTTGCAGAGCGCTAGCAACCATAGCCTTCGCAGCGGGATCTTTTGCGTTCGCAATGATCCTACACAAGTGGCCGGGCAGCTCCGACAGCGTTGGCAACGTGTCAGCCATACTATCCCACTCTTGACGGAACGTCAAAGTCGGACTTCCAGTGACGTTGGGCAGGTACTCTCGCATGAAATGCAGCAACTTAGTCCACACAATATATGTAAAGCGCGTGGTGTAGTTGGTTGTCGTCAAGTCTGGCGCAGAAGCTCCTGTGAAGAATGTGGGTACTACTGGACAGTTCAGGAACTCGTCCGCTTGCTCTCGTGCAAATTCAAGAATGCTCTTCTGCATGGCAATAGCTTGTTCTTCGCTGGCCCGGAAGTTCGGCATCCCGTTGCTCCGCGCAAAGTTGCCCAACGCGTCCCGCAAATACGTGCGGATCAGAGGCTTGGACTGAGCCCCCGACTTTGCTGGAGTAAAGTGGTAATCATTTCAGGGTCGATCCATGCGATAACATGGTGAAGAACCTGAACCATGGCCTGGATGTGTGATCTCGATATTCGGTGTGGCCGGGGAAAGGTATAGTGGTTGGCTGTCTTCATATGCTGGTAGAAGGCATCATATTCGGCATCACTGAGCGACGTCAGAAGACCGCCACTTCGCGTCCGCTTGCTGCCAGCAGATTCGTAAAAGGTAGACAGCACATCTGGCGTCTGATCTTCAGCCGTTTCGTACATATCGGCCAGCTGGTCCCAGTCAGATGAGCTAACGTGTATAGCCGTATCTAAAGGCAGAGATCGGAGGGTGTTGAGTGTCGAATCCATCATCTCAAAAAAGTATTCGTCAATGCGCAGGCCAGCGGTCCACGCCGTAAAGGAGGTGGCGAACGTGTCCATTCCTAGGCGCGTCTGGCACCATTGCGTGATGACCCGTCGCCAGGGTCGGTTGTTCCACAACGTGGCTAGTCGCCGAGACGGAAGCTCCACCTTGCAAACAATCCGAATCGCTTCAATGAGAGAATAGTCAAGATTCATCGACTGCTCCTCTTCACTATTTCTATCGTCTCCGGCCGGTGACGTGATATTGACCAATTCCATCCATACCTGCGCGTGGTTTAGGCGAGCTGATATTGTCGGTTCGGTGGGGTTGAACCTCATGATCTGAGAAAGGTGCTTGGGCAAGGTTTCTATATGATCATCATGTCAATCCTCGCAAAGCTCGCCTTCATCAACGTCACCCAGCTGGAAGGAAGCACCTTACCTTGATTGTATAGCTCGCACATCCACCACAGGTCGGCTTCGTCGTTTCCAGTATCGCTGACGTAGTCTCGCAGTGCTGCAATGCGGTGTTGCCCGTTAAGCACCTCGATAAAGGGCATGACCTCTGAGCAGTGGCCTCGGTTAAGTAAATTCTCATCGGGCCATAATTTACTGATATCGGCAGCGTTGCAGACACAGAGAAGCCAGTTCTCTGGTTCTGTGCGCTTCAGCCCATCTTTCTTGAACACGTTCTTCAACTTACTGACGCGGTCCGCGTCGAGTTGTCTGTTGCTGCCGGTACTCCAGTTGGTTTTGACTGCCTTTAGTTGAAGCTTGGTAACAGTCAGGAGATATGGTTTTGACAGATCCCTTATAGACATTGACTCATGCGGCGATTCGTTGTCTGCATGGGTCGTGCCCTCACTTCCGTGTCTGAGTCGCCTTGCGAGGCGCCTTCCGGGTCGGTCGTGTTTGTCCGTCGTCACTTCGGTCATCATCGAGCTGATCAATCCGTCGCTTCAATCGCGGTCGTGGTGTTTCCAAGGCGGTTCGCTCTGCCCGATCTGTTCCAGGTGTCGTCATCATTGACAGTATGGACGAATTTTACTTTGTGGCGATCTGAGCTGAGTGCAGGACTGATGGACGGGGTCAAGTGTCGCTGATATGAAATTGAAAGAGGTCGGTAAAGTTTTGAATCGGTCACCTGTTTGCTATCGGAATTATTGATAGACACGGAAGCGAGGCACGACCCATGCAGACAGCAAATCCCCGCACGAGTCAATGTCTATCAGAGGTCTGGCAAAACCATATCTCCTGACTGATGCCAAGCTTCAACTAAAGGCAGTCAACTCATCACACGCCGACTTGGCCTACCTGAAATTCGCACCGCACCGTAAGTGCCTATTGAGGAAGGCGATTGCGCCAGATGACGACAAAAGAATACCTAGGTACGTATTGAACAAGCCACTGAGCCGGGCAACGCCCAGGCCATCACACGCTCCGGGAGATGATATGTGATGATGGTTGTCTCCGAAGAAATGCCACCGAAGCTGCGGCCGCGTTGGTGTGGGCCTTTTCGTGTCAAACTCCGAGTTCGTGCATCGTATCAGCTTACCAATCTTGATGGCTTGAGAATTCGTGGAGGCTTTGGGCTGGACTTTCACGAGGATGCACTGAAGTTGATCACGCACGCACCACATTGGTGTATCCGTTACAACATTGTAGGATAGTTTGGCGCAAACTGCAGTGATGGACTCCGGGCTAGGCCTAGGATTTCTACGGAGGAAGGGGGGGGGGGGGGGGGGGGGGGGGGGGGCGCAGCCGAGGAAAGCGTCCCGTCTCTACAACTGGTTTTAGAAACGCGTTCCACAGGAGGCGGGCACCAGGAGAAAGCGTTGCGTGCCGTCGGGATGCGTATACGCAGGGTTGGCTGACATGAACAATATTATTATATACAATATATACAATATACAATATATTCATGAAATTATGAATATGGAAGCTATTGAGAAGAGAATGGGGAGAAGGAAGGAAAGTGGCTATTGAGAAGAGAATGGGGAGAAGGAAGGAAAGTGGCAGATGTATCATCATGGTCTCCTATACGGTACCAGACAAGGGAGACCATCACCTCAGAAGGCAAACTACCATCTCGTCCCCATAGTTTGCAGTTTCAGCTTTCACACCGGCCTCTGATGTTGTGCGACCGCAAGTGTGTACACCACTCCTCATCGTAGCAAGGCTGTAGCAAACATGCGTAAGCAGTGAAGCAGAGATTGCACCGTAAGTGCCTATTGAGGATGGCGATTCCAACAAGAGATGTCTTCCACAGGAGGGGGCAAGGGGTGGATGCCAGGAGGAGAGACGACCACCACAACTTACAAGAAACCACGCCCAGTTTTAGAGATGTCTTCCGCAGAAGGGGGGGAGGGCCGGGGCCAGAGAAACCGTGCCGTCGCCCGGTTTCAATTTCGCCCAATATCGGAGAAATGACCACGCAGTGCGCACTCCACCTGATCAGCCAAATGTTATCATCTCAATGATAGTGATGAACAAGCAGCGGCGCAATCAGCGATGCAATCAGCGATTATGATCATTATTATCACGTCAAGTACAATCGCTGCAGGAACGGGGCATACCGTAAAAAAGAAGGCCTGAATTCTCGACCCCTGAAAAGAGGGCATCAAAGAAAGGCCCTGATGGCGCACAGCCAGACGAGGGTGCTGCAGCCGATGGTGACGATTGGAAGACAGCAGCTTGAAGACGACAAGACGAGAACGACAAGACGAGAACGAAGGGGAGGAGAACAGTTACAGCCAAGACGATGATGACGGCGAGGCAGCAACGTGTTGGCGCAGGCCAGGCTCCAAGAATTCTTCAACTCGCTTCGACGCAGAAAAAGAACTGATATCGGCCTCCACAAGCGCAAGTCAAGTGGCCTATGCAGCCTGGAATCAAGAGGGTTGGGACAGACCTTCTTGTCGGATGTCCGAAGAAGAGGACGACGATGAAAATGACGATAGTTGGGATAAACAAGGTAAGCAAGTGAACGTCAATGCATGCATTCGTGACCAAAGTATAGTTAATTCGTCGTGTCTGTTCGAGCTAGGAAGTGAGGCAAGAGGATAACAAAAAAGGGGGGGGACACCCTTTATCCTGCAATGTTATTGACGGCTGCAGCCAACGAGTGTGTGTGTGGGGCCACACGTACGACGGCCTTGGTGCATCCAGTCATGTGGCAGTGTGCCATGGACAGCGATTCCGACACCAGCAGTCTCTCTTCTTTTATCGAAGAAGAATCCCAGTGCGCCAAAATATATGTTTGTTCACTACGCCAACATCGATGCAGAGAGAGGAGAGAGAGGGTCTTTAGTTGCTTTATTGGGGTGGCGTGAGCCGCATGTAGGCCTGCCGGAGACCGGGGAAGGTCTTCGTGGGCGAGAGAGCCACTGAATTGCCAGCGATGTGCACAGCTCTCGCCGCGACCGCGACCGCGACCGGATCGAGCGACGCAGCGATAGGTATCCAGATGAGAACGGTGGCATTGATGTGAAGGTGACATGAATGTGAAGGCTGGAATTTAGCCGACGTGTTAGACCGCGTTGTTCGGCCGTTGTAACAAGGACAAAGCCTGAGTCTGTGGCCGCGGCAGCGTCACGTTGGCAGGACGTCCCAGATTCCATTTCCTATGAATTTGTCGCGGACTCCGAGAGCTTTGAAACGGTGTCACGCAGCTTCCTGATCACGTTATCTTATTATATAGTTACACGCAAACTGTCCAGCTAGACTCGGCCTAGGGCTAGAGCCTATAATTTCGCATCGCAACCAAGTCAATTGAATGCGACAAACAGATAGGCGACATAGTTATGCGCAAACCGTAGCAATTCAACGACATATGTGCCGTACCATAAAAAAATAAATATACAGGCAAGGCCAAGCTTCAGACAGCTGGTTTGAAGAGGGCATCAAAGAACGGCGATTGCGCACAGTCGGACGAAGGCGCCGCAGCCGATGGTGACGATCAAACAGCACTGGGGAGAGCAAGTCCGGGATGACGAAGACGAGGACGATAAAGAGTAGAATCGGTACAGCCAGAGTGTTGACGGCGTAGGACAACATGTTGGGAAGAACGTGTGAAGAAGACGACGGGGCGACGAATAGATCGGCTCCAAAGATTCGCAGACTTCGCATCGGCGCGGGAGAAGAATCGCCATACACTCCGAAGAACAGCCTGACAGCCTACAGTCCCAAGTGACAGGTACCGATGGTTGGAGAATGTGCGGGCGGCGCCGCGATTGATTAGGTTCAAACGCACGATGGAATGCATCATGCAGTGGCCGGTTCGATGATTGGGAGTCGGGACAGATCATTTGATCTTCATGGTGATGCACGTTCGTTGCGAGTGAATCAGTGATGTAATTGCTCATGGGAAAACTGTGCGAGTGGCTGCAGCGAACCTACCGATTTTTTTTGCATCTAGCCAATTGATTGTCTTCCATACGAGTGACGCCAACAAGGCGATCCAAGGCGATTCGCTCGCATTGCAGCAATAAAAAGCGCTGAGATGGAGGAAGCGAAAACACAGCAAGATCGATGCGCGGGTCAGGTGCTGGAGGCAAGTTGCAACTGATCTGTTGAATCTTTTCTGACACTGAGGAGACCTCTGCAACCTCGGGCGATCTGCAGCAGATATAACCAGTGTGATTGGTTGCGCCTGCCGCCCTCCGACCGTCAGTCCAATAAGGAGTCCTACGTGTTCTAGGGCCGCCTGCTTATTACGTCAGAGAATATAAGGAGAAAGAGGCTGCAGTGAGTCAATGACCATTGACAGCATATCAGATAATCAAATTCGCATTGTGAATTGACGCATGCATTCGCGCATTGATAAAAATAACGTCATGTTGAAGAGAAAATTCGCAGCTTTCAAATGACACAGTAGACATTGCCGAAGCTCGTTCTAGATGCGGCTCACCCGTGAAACCTGACAAGTTAAAGAGAAAATGATAGGAGAGAGAGCGTTGACATCGGACTAACTGATGCATTGATTTACTCTTCACTCCATAACTGGATGGCTGCACTCGCACAGTTCACAAAATATACTCAGTATTAAAGACGAAAGCCATAGCTTTCACATAACGTATAAAACATCTACACATTAAGGATGCACGAGTAACTGAGGTGGCTGTAACCTTTTTGCTGTGAGATGGTTTAGGGTGGGTGACTGGAGTCGCGATACTATGGGCGAATAGTTATACCACGCCAAATAACTTGATGCATTCAATCAAACCTCGTTTTAGTTTTCTCTTGTATGATCAAATGCACAACCCGCATTGTAAAAGTTCTCATGAGGCGTCCGGAAGATCGTAACTCGTATATTGATCGATTGCGACGGGATTGAAGATCGGTCGGAGCGCATCATCTGGAGGTATCATCGGCAGAAAAACAAAATCGAGCTTCACGTGTTACCTGTGTCAATTTCTCGGCATCCTCCTCCCAACTCACACTAGGACAGTCACAGACGATGTGCTTCTTTGAATGACAGTTTTCGCTGCATTGCTTCCCATTTACGACCGCACAAAGCCGATTCAGATCTTCTCGCAGCGCCGCCGGTGGTTGGTGGCTCACTAGGTAGGTATGTATTTACCTAAGCTCGCGACTATCTTCACAACTACACATTGGAAAAAGAAGCCGAAACAACGTCAAGATGTGCGACAGTCTATAGATTTCAATCACATCTGAAAATAAAGAATTGGTGGTGTTATGATTGCGCTTCTTGCATGGTATTGGCAAGGATAGCGCGTCCACAATTTTGGCTGTTTCCCTTTATCCCGTCATCGCATGGCGTCATTGCTGCCTCGTCTCCTTACATTCTCTAACATAAGCAGGGCGCAACTGCCAGGGGTAATAATAAGATGACATGTACCCGCCCCCAACTTTTCTTCGCCCATCCCTACTCGCCCACCTCCCTCATCAGCCCCAGAGCGTTGAGCCATCGCGAGACCTTACCTTCGAGCCGTCGCAAAGCCATCGCGGGAAGTTGTTTCGGTACCTACTACCGCCTTTCCTCTCACAGTTTTGGATTTTCCCCAGGCACTGTGCATGAGGCTTCAATCTACGTCTCTCCTAGGTATTTATCATCGCCGCGAACTAATTACTGCCTTCACGAATAACGGGCGTAGGACGGCCTCCTCCTTTTCGATACTGCCAGGCCCTGAAAGTGTTCGTGGCATGATGGACCTTCACCCAGGGCAGAACACCCGGTTCGATCCTCGCCTCTGACGGCAGGCGAAGAAGCTGCGACCGACGGCCACAAATATGAAGAACTGGATGACGAAGCATGACATCGAAGATGACTGGCATCTGATGGATGCTCCTGGTCAAGGTTTGTTGCGCCTTATCCACCGAGTTCAGGCCTCGCTAACTGTTTGCTCTAGGTGAAGGACTGTCTCCTATCTCGATCGAATACGAACTCACGAAGTTCTCCGACCAATACCAGCGAATAAGCCGTGCGATGCTTACACCCTTATCCAAGGGTACACTTACGTCAGAGGCTACGGTTGAATTTGGCGATTACTTCCGTAACATCCAGTTACCGCCGAGATGACGACGACTTCAGTCAGAACACAACCATTAGTCCTATAGAGAATTCTGAGCGGGTCATGGATGCTCTTGTGTATTCATGGTAGCTGTCAAAGAAGTGAAGAGGAGAGAAGGAGGGAAGAGAAGTATGGTCTTATCAGTAAAGCTGAACTAATTTGCGACGATTCTATAGTAATATACCGCAGAAGTTTGACCATCACCTCGACCCTCAGCGCACACAAGTTACACACCGACCTTTGACGAATACAAACTGAGACTCCTAATTCAGCAGTCAGCCCCCGTACGCGCCCGTTGAGGAGCTCACTTTCAACGAAGACGATGGTGGGAGTAGCGGTCTACGACAAGATTTTCCGCTCCCATCAAACCCGACAACGCCGCCAAGCTGCCAAACGGCCAAATGGCTAAACTGCCAAATTACCACGAATGAGCCTCGTGCCTCATATTTCTACGTGGTCGATTGAACGGCGCCTCAAGCATGGCAAAGCTACTTGATGCCTAATTTTAGCAGACGATTATGCGTAAAAAGACACTAGGTCGCGCTCAAGTACCGTAGGCGTCAGCGTTGTTTTGACAGGTGGTAGGAATACGCTTGGCGGCGGTGTCTCCTCATTTACTTTTACCAGCTCAATTTATTCTATTCTAAATGACCTAATGAAGTCTGTCACTTACCACCTCGTTCCTATCTGCCTAGCCTGTGGTGCCTCCTCAATCAGCACCGTAGATGTCGTCGCTGCAATCCACCACATTATGTCTTAATGCAACACCCTTCTCCTACTGATGCAAGACACTTGCATATTGTAACGAGGGCCTCAATTGGGCGGTTTGGAACTTGATGAGAAGAGATTAATCCAAAACATATGCACTAATATAAATTGGCTCCTCAAGGAAAGCCTGCGGAAATAATTCACCTCACCAGTAATATCATACCTCAAGGCCACATATTCCTCATGCTTCCAGATATGCTCAATGGGGTTGAATTCAAGCGAGTGTGCTGCGTTCAAGTTTGTTCTATCAACTCAATAAGGATGAGGAAAGACTGGAGATATCGACAGGCAGACGATCCACGATAGGCGTCAACACGTGCGACGCTCAGAGCGACATCATCGACATCTCAGCCGGCGAAAGACTTAGGCCGGGTGCAAAAGTGCAGCTGCTTCGACATGTGCCGCTACTGAAGTACCGACTACTCCGGATGCAGACTGCTGCGGACGAACGGAGAAGAAATGCACGCATGCAATCGTCACCAGTACAAAAATCCGACGTCACAGAACTCCCGTCTTCGCCGCCACCCAGGCATTCGGTGAGATCGCGGAACCCGTCCAAGCCCTATCTTCAGCAGTGGGATAGAACGCTTTCGAAAGATTTGGAGTTGAGAGCGAGGCACCGGTAGCTTACAAGTCTTTCGAACGAGGCGAACTTCTTGTTTATCGTGGACGATTTGGACTATGCGCTTGCCGTCGTGCTACCGAGAGGAGGTGGAGATTATCGATGTTCACCACGTCCACTTGCTTGAACGTGAGGAGCATCAAAATTTTGCATCGCATCGCATCGCACCGATCGTGGTTCCGCATCGATTGTCGTCGTTCACCGTTCTGTATCGAAAAACCGTGGAAGATCGTGCCTTCGACGTAGTCGAACGGACTCCCAACTGAGAGATATTGGCTAATGTCGTCTTCGTCGACAGGCTGAACACACGTTAGCGATCACTGTGTTGGGCTCAGGCGCCAGGATTCATGCCATATGATCCAATCGTCTCTGCAGATGGAAATCGGAAGCGGCATAGTCAAGTCGTCGAGAGAGTAAGCTCCAGAAAAAAAAAATGACAAGCTGAGATCGTCAGGTTCTTCGGCAGAGCTTTCGGCATGGCGTCAGCAGTGTCGTCATCAAGAGTGTACCAAGTTGGCGTCCATCGCTGCGCCGTGTGGAAAGACGACCTTGTTGTGGAATGGAAGGAACACAAATGAAATGATGATTGAAACATCCTTGACAGCTAAAACCGATCGACCAGTTCGTTGTGTTGCTGGTTGATAAAATGATGCTGTTTGCCGGATTTTTGTCGAAGGAAAGTGACTGGCTGCCAGTGGCTGGTGGTGCGTGCCAGGCCCACCTCTTTAAACTTCTGTGGCAGAAAGTTGCAATGGTCGTGCGGGTGAATAATACGTACATATGTACATATGTACATGCGGCGGCTCTGCAGGAATTCCCGCAATGAAGCGCAAGCGTGAACGCACCCCGCAATCCGCCATCAGCCTGACCCCGCAACTAAGCGCGATTCCGCAATCAATCGGCAAATTCAACGAGTCACCAACGAAGGAACCGTCTCGACCCGGCCATCTTTCGTTCTTTGTGCCAACGCTATCTGCAAAAGGGATTGAAAGGTACAGAGTACTTGTTTTTGCCATCATTGTAGATCCTGACATCTCGATAGAATGGAACGATACGAGACGGCCGACGACGACAACTTGAGCGACGAGTCTGCCTCGTTATACACATCTGACGAACTTTACCTCGACGACGCAAGCGATAACGAAAAGGAAATTTCATCTGAAGGGAGGAGAGCTTCTTACCTCGAACGCGCCGGCGGATCATCCGTACGTACTATACACTGACGCTATGGTTTAAAGACTAAAGGGCTGACATGAGCACTCAGCAGCGAGCGAATTCTTGACGTGCACAGCCGCCCCCGACTTCAGCGCTTCGCAAGCGCTCGGCATGTTCCAGGAGACATGCTGCATGGACTACCGGAGCGGTGGCGAGTATGGATCGACGAGCTCGACGGGCGATGACTTCCCCCAGTTTCACCTCGACATGGGGAGTCTCGTTGGGCTACCGTTACGATCGGTTATACTGGAAGGCTCGTCCTCAGCCAACGGCGACAACGGCCTCGACCTGGCCCCTATGTGAGAGCATTACGCGTCTGGAGAAATGGATGACCAAGTATGGCATCGAAGGTGACTGACATCTGATGGATGCTCCTGGTTTGTTGCGTCTCCTCCACCGAGATCACGCCTCGCTAACTGTTCGCCCTAGACGGAGAACTGTGTCCGATCGCGATCGAATACGGAGTTCTCAGAATAAGTTGTGCGATGCTCATACCCTCATCCAAGGGTACACTGAGGTCAGAGACTACGGTTGAACTTGGCGATCACTTTCGTAACATCCAGTTACCGCCGAGATGACGACGACTTCGGTCAGAACACAGCCATTAGTCTCATAGATAAATCCGAGCTGGTCATGGCTGTATCTCTTCCTCTGGTGTTACGGGGTCGTCAAGTATACGTATTACGTATATGCGAAACGTTTTTTGCCAGCAAGCGCCCCAACGCCTTACGAAAGAAAGTGACCTGCCCTCATGAGCCAATACGCTCTATAGTATGCAAGCACGAGATTCTCAATACGAACTCCCGAGATACCGAAATTTATGGACCCAAGATCCTGCTCAGCTCTGTATGGAGGGGTTGCAAAGAACACGCCGCAAGAACAGCAAGTGTAGGTCTATCATTTTTGCGACTGCGATATTTGCTGACATGTTCGTAGGTTCGACTCCAACTCGCGTAGCACATCCTCCCCTTACGAATAGCAATCTTTCGCAAACGGCTCAGAGATTGAGCTTCGTCACACTGGGTTCATAGATGATAGAGCTAGGTAGGGTCGGAGGTGGCCACTGACTTGGAGGTCCTGCAAGATGTCCTGAACTCAGAACCAGCATGGCAGAACTGAGAAAGATAAACATTTTGAACACGCTTGCTGGTGTGCGTCTCGCAGAACTTGCTGCCTAGTATGGCGGCTGCCCAATGCACATTAGAACACAGACTATCTGGCCAAGCGAAGCAGAATTCACCCTTTCGAGTTGCGGGAAAGCTACTAATAAGCTTGGATCTCAATTAGCCAGTCTCCCATTCTCCAAAACGTCCACCTCGAGCCATTTGAGAGCCCGCAGATGCCCCCTTCATGATGAAGACCACGGGCGACTGAAAGAGACGAGTGAATACTCTTACATGCTTACCGGTCTGATGAACTGCAGTGTGCACTGAGTTCATTGGGTCGAAGCTTCTTCTGCTCTCTAATAACAAGATGTGACGAGATGAGGCCAGATACAAGGCAATTCCAATCAGCGCAAGCAGCTTCCGGGCCAAAATGTGCAGCGTTACGCGTATGCCGAACATGTGGACTTGTGCGGTACTTAGAGCCGGAGTGTGTAGAGTAGCGAGCTTCTGGGCTAGGCTTGAATATGATGTGACAATGTCAAATATTTGGGGCTTGGAACGAAAATCTCGCAAGGTGTGACGATGACTTCGCCGATGAGAGCGAATGGTCTGGCGTCGAAGTGAGAGGTCGTGACAGCGGTCGTGACAGCTGCGCATGTCGATGGTGGTAAAGATGCCGATGCACCGGGAACACCGCTACGGCAAGTGGAATATCTGACTGGCGCGCAAGTATCTACGTGAAGTGCACAAGAAAGCTCGGGATGTTGCCACTCTTCTGCGTTAACGTTGCTGGCGGTCAGCTATAGCGAGGCTCCAAAATATCATCTCTCAAGTTTAAGAACGGTTAGCTTAGCTGGATCGAAACGTGTTTCTCGATGAACTAGCAATGATAATGGCACTATAGAACAAGACTGAGACCGATGGAAGTTCAAGTAGTCCGAAAGTCGCACGGCATTCCTTGCCGTGGCAGTCTGCGTAAATCTTGGTTACGGGTGAGTGAGTTTGACGTGAGTGTACTCCGTAGGTACATAGACACATACCTCATGATACGCATGTTGAGCGACAACAATGAATCGCGAGAGACGGCGAAGTTGTCAACCATTGTGCAGCAAAAAACAGAAGAAGACATCGGGCACCCACTAGGCACGCCGCAAATCAGATTATCAGACACAGCAGTAGGCTTTGGATTGTCTTGGGTGGCTACTCTGCCGAGAATGTCAATGAGCTGGCAAAAGGCGCAGGGAGTGGACACGGGTGAAGTAGGAGAACTCAAAAAATGAAGGATAGGGAACTGTTGAGAACAGTTTCACAACAGACTGAAACATCGGCGGGCAAATGATCCGGGATAGACATCAACATGTGCGTCGTTCGAAGCGACATATTTATCTTAGCCAGCGAATGACATAGACACTTCGAGGCAGCCCGGAACGTCACGCCACCGCTTCTTGGGGCTATGAAGTCGGAAACAACTTAACAAGCTGTTCGAGTGGGTGATAATACGCGCAAAGAGCAAGAGTGAGCACACGTGGCGAGATAGACGAAACATCTCTTGTCCGGGCGGGCTGACGATGCTGGCTAGTATCACTCGGACGAGTACAAAACTGCAGCTATTTCGACAATCGACATCCACCGCTGTTTCTGAAGTACCGACAACGCCGCACCCAGACTGCTGTGAGCGGACGCAGAAAAACTGCACGCATGCAATCGTCGCCAGAACACAAATCCGACGTCGCAGAACTCCCAAGTACCATCTTGCAAGTTGCCGCCGGTCTCGTGGAGTCCGACAAGACAGCTTAAACCATCCAAGCATGATCTTCAGCAGCGAGACAGAACGCTTTGGAAAGGTCTAGGGTTGGGAAATATGGCACCCGTAACACACAAGCGTAGGCCCGAACAGAGCGAACTTCTCGATTATCACGAGCGATCTACTAATCTAGACTATGCGCCTGAGGTTATGGACAGCGATTCCGACACAGGCAGTCTCTCTTCTTTTATCGAATCGAAGAAAAGAGGAATCGCAGTGCGCCAAAATTGTATGTACATACAACATAACGTCACTCTTGATTCTTGCACAAAGGAATGCGCAGCAACTGGTCAACTCAATTATAGGCAGGTATGTAATCTCTTGTATAACCTGACCCACGTGAATACGCACAAAGCAACGTGTTTCCTCATCGCCTTTCCCTGCTTTCCCTTGCCCAGCTTATTTACTGCGCAAACCGCGAATCAACTGTTCAGTGTTCATGTCACCCGGTCCTGCACATATCGCGACCCGTACGCACGCTCTCCTTGGCCTGGAGACCGGCTCCTTGAGGATTGCTTGGCTTCCTCAGAGTCGCCAACTTATTAGGATTGGCTACTCATTCGGCGTGCGCCAGGACATAATTCGAGACCACTCCGTGCACCTGGTTTGCGAGTCACAGGAGAAGGGCCAGGGCGCAGGAGGGGAGACACGGGGCCTGTGCGGAGAGCTTTGGCTTCTTCCAAGGGTACTCGGGTTATTCAGGCCAGCAGCCGGGGATGGATGAGGAGCACATAGGGGACAATATGTATTACTATTATATTATCGGTGGCTCTCCCCACGCCCGTCGCCTCTAGAGTTCCTTGTAGAGCCACAGTCGATTATTGCGTTCTGAATTGACATTCATCAGTTCCAAGCCCAGTATATACTATACTGCCCTCGTCACAGTTCACTTGTCGAAACGAGACACAAAGGGCACCTGAGCTTCTTGCCATTGTATTTTGGACATCTCTCTGCAACCCCTCGACTGTACACCCGATACCTCGGCCCTTCCGTCCATCTTTTCCAACATGGCGTCGACGAGAACGAGTTATACAATTGCTGAAGATGCTGCTCTTCTAATATATGTTGAGTCGCATCCCAGCTATCGCTTAGGCAATGCGATTTACAAAATTTTTTGCCGACTCTGTAAGCTTCGCCTGGTCTTCATAGGGATCGATCCTGTGCCATATACTGCGACGCTTTACTGATCTGCTGATCTGCACTAGAATCCCAGACATACATGGCAATCGTGGAGATACAGGTATGTGCATACCTTGCGGTGTTGTTCTGGACGTCAAAGAGCGTATCTTCGACAGCTTGGAACACGCCCAGCACCAGCACCGGTACCAGAGCCAGCACCAGCACCAGCGCCAGCGCCAGCACCAGCACCAGCGCCAGCGCCAGCACCAGCGCCAGCGCCAGCGCCAGCGCCAGCACCAGCACCAGCACCAGCACCAGCACCAGCACCAGCACCAGCACCAGCACCAGCACCAGCACCAGCACCAGCACCAGCACCAGCACCAGCACCAGCACCAGCACCAGCACCAGCACCAGCACCAGTATCTGTACTCGTAAATTACGCGACCACACCTGCCGCGTGCCCGAGTAGTCCTCAACGCAAGTCGAGCATGAGTGCATCTGCGACAGAGAACCCACGACAGCCTAGCGCATCCCATGAGTCTACTCCCGCTCAAAGCAAAGAACATGAAACCAAGATCAAGGACAAAGAAAACAGGGACCAATTCGAATATGAAATTGGAATTTTGTTGAAGAAAGTCGGCGGTCTGTCAGCCTTTATCCTGAGGTAGAAGGACAAAGCTTCCACTTGTATAAACTCGCTCGAGCCGTTGTTACACAGAAGGTGGCGGATGAGCAAGTGGACTGGCGGAGAGTGGCCGAGGACCTGGGTTATGACTTGAAACAAAACCAAGGCGTGGCGAACGGATTGAAAAAATGTTTCGAGAAAAATCTAGCAGTTTTTTTTTGAAGCATTGCGCATCATCCAAGCCAAGCTAAGCTACATGAAAAGAGGATGTTCTCCCGCTCAAAGCGAAGAAGATGGAAACGAGAGTGAGGCGGATGATGAGGATCATTTCTACCAGGATCTTGAAGGTTTCCAGAATAGGAGCGGTTTGCCTGTCAAACGCGAATCTGAGGTAGGAGGAAACGCCCTCGAATTATGGCATCTCGGCGACGCCGTTCTCGCACACCGGGAGTCGAATGGGGAAGTGGACTGGCGGAGTGTGGCGGGGACCTAGAGGCGAAATACGACTGGAGACAGGACCAAGAAGAAGTAGTGGACGAATTAAAAGAGTGTTTCAAGCAACAACATCTAGCAGCTTTTCTTGAAGAAGTACTTGACGATCTTGAAATGGAGGAGGCGGCGCATGAGCATGAAGAAGACGAGTTCCAGTCGAACCCTAGACTCGCCAGAAAGACAGCTCTGTCCATCATCTCCTCCAGTAAGACCTTCGGGACACAAACGACCTTTGGATGATGATGATGATGATCCTGTGTATCTGCCTGAGAAGTCGGCGAAACGGAGGCGTCTGGATCGCACAGCCGAGATCCCATCCCCACCGGAGTCACCGGACCGTCGCGCCTCAAGCTCCGAACCAACACTCCTTGAATGCATCGAAAACTACGAAGCCCAAGGATATTCGCGGGATATCGTGATGGATGCCCTGGGGCCGCACCTCCCGGCGGCCAGGCCCGAATGCCGAACACCTGATGGAGCTGTTGAGCAAGAATGAAGAAGTCCCTCACGAGATGAGAGGGTGTGGACTGACCGAGACGATATGGGCCTGCGTTGGGCTGATAGCGTGCGCGCGGGGGTTGGGAGCCACGGAATCTCAGAAGACTAGCGCCAAGAAGGAGCTTGAGCGCCTAGTGCATAAGCATACTGAGGAAGGAACTGACCTACGACGTCGTTATTTCGAGATGCTCACACGGGAGATGGCTTGATGGGGCGTTATGTTTGTTTCTTTCTGCTTGCCTCTGTGTTTCTTTTTTTTTTGGCCTCGCCAACCTCATCGCTCTTTTTTTTCTCATCGCCTTGATATGTTTTGTCTTTTCCTGCTTCGCGTGGCATATTATGGGCGCTTACTTCGGTGGTATCACTGCTGGAAGCTGATGCTCAGTGTTGAAGTGGCCATGACGCTCTGCGGAGGAAAGGAACCAGGCTCTCTTCCTCATTGATTTGTATCATTCATTTTGACAATGATTGTATATTGCATATTCTTTTCGTTCATGTACATAGCAGTATATAGTCTATGACCATGGTTCATGGATGAGTCCTTCTCATCAGACCGAGACCTCACTTTGGTACCATACTTCTCATTCCTTGGCCACTCCTCCCAGAGTCCCAACAGGACCGTAATGCCACCCTTCAGCCGCGATATCCCTACCCACCTTATTATACACTCCCCCGCCACATCCATGATCCAACACCCCAAATCCATTTCAGAACCCCCATCTGCTCCTCTGGCCCCATGGACTCCACTGCTTTTACTCCTGCTCCTCCAATCTCCCCATATAATCGGCAGCGCCACCTGGCTCGCACCTCGAGTCTCGCCCGTCAAGACTCAAGAGTCAAGACACCCCGCGGCGCCCCCGTGGCGCCCCGTATTCACATACACCACCCCGGGCCCCAATGCATTCTCAACCGCCCCCGCCACACAGATATGATCCAGAAGCATCTTCTCACACACCCTGGATTCAGCGCCGTACCTTCATCCCCCCATCATCCGCGAGCCAAAACGAGGGAACGATCAACGATGATTACTCGCGCCCCATCCGCGACGAGCGCCCGACACGCCTCCGGGAACATGATATCCCAGCACACAAGGAAGCCTATTAAAAGACTCATGTGGGGTGTCTAGATCGGCAGTGAGGAGCGGCCGTTCAGGATGCCAGAGGTTCTTCTTCTGGTATCGTCCTCGAATGGTGCCAGGTGCCGTCGGGGCCGATGAAGTAGGTAGGTTACATTGGCGAGGGGAGGGCCCTGCCCCTGTGCATCATCGCCATTGCCATTGCCATTGCCATTGTCGTTGTCGTTGTCGTTGTCGTTATTCTTTTTCTGAGGAAAGCTCTTCGAGCAGCGTCACTGGGACAATAGCAATGTGTAGAATTTGCGCGAGGGTGCGGTATTTCTCGAGATAGGTCGGTGACTCGTGAGTGGTGCACCGTGCGCTGTGGAGATAGGTAGCTTCGTGGGAGGAAGACCAGCCGCTGAGGTGGTATTCTGGAAGGACGACTGTGTGGTGGCGGGGCGCCCTTGGTTGGCGGCGGAGCGGATGTAGGCTTCTGCGCGGGTGTAGTTGTCTGCGAGGGCGAGGGGCTATGAAGCCATTGTCGATGGCAGCGATACATGATGTATTTGCGCCGTTGCGGCTCAATTGGCTCGAGAAAATCGAAACGTCTTCTGATAAAATGACAATATGGATTCCATGACCGCCTGAGCGCGGCAGTGCAGAAACTTCAAATCCAACTGATGTGTGTGGGTGATATGTAGATTGTTCATGCGAACTTCGGGAGACACACCTGAGGGGCCGCGTATCACCAGGAGGAGGAGAGACGCGGCATCAGGTGCGAGTCCGACATCGGGAAGACAAGAGCTTACAAGTTGGCGAACAGAAACGAGTCAATCAATCTCAACGACATGAAATTATGCGACGGTGTCCTGGAGGTAGAAGACCACCAGAACACCAGCTTTGATATAACTCCTATAACTATATTGATGAAGCTGTAGGGTGGCATTCGGTGGCAGTTGTGACGTGAGTCAGCCTTCAGGGTCTTATTCGTCGCCAGAATCGCATGTACATACCTACTCTATACTCTGCATAGATGGGCATATAACGTCGTATAAAGAGCGATATCCGATAGAATACCCGTACTCTCTGTACATGCAAAGTGGTAGGTATATAGCAAAGTGGTAGGTACCTAACTGCCTAATGTAGCCAGGAAGAGACTTCCATACATGTACACAGTACGACTACGAGGATACTCCGTAATTGAAGCAATGTGC